>OX352772.1:294399121-296799121 GCA_947095535.1 Poecilobothrus nobilitatus | reverse complement strand
CTTTAAGTGATCACTGCAAAATAGAGTGATGACTGAACAGAAAAATAAAGTCACATGAAAATAATTTATATAATCTATAAGCTTTTGTTTCTGGTAATTAGCACTACTGCCCTATAATCTTAAAATGACTGTGATTAGAAATTAAATCTTAATATTTTTGTAATTTTAAAATTTGAAATTGACTCACTGTTATTTCGGTCCACCTTTTCTTAACATCAAAAATCACAATAATTTATTATAAATATGTTTTTTGCTGTTTTTTAACAATTCAAATATATAATAGCATCATTATTTCAATGTCCTTTTTAAAAAAAAAAAACTTTTCTCTTTTAACATTTGATATAAGTTTGATAAAAGTCTTTTTTTTTGTATATATGCAGCAAATTCTAACGGTAAGGATATTAATTTATTTTCTCTTTAATTTGCTTTGAAAACTTTGTTTTTGCAGATATAAAAAAAAAAAAAAAGAAAAAAAAACAAAACGAAAAAAATAAAATGAACCAACATAGAGAGCTAAAAAGGACTAAGTATAGAAAATCCTTTCGGGATTACCACACGATATAGAAGAACATTTTTGTTAAAATTTTGGTTTTATTTAATTTTTTTTTTTTTTGTTTTTTATGCTGACAACAAAACTTAAACAAACATGAACTTGCATAAATTTTTGACAATACACAGAATGGTCTCGTCTCACGTTTAATATTTTCTATATCTTTTTCATTGTTTCTTTTTTTTTGTGCGCTGTTGTAAATTATTTTCTTTATGTTTTAGTTGGTTCAGTTGTGTATAGTTGGCACTCATCGAATTATGATAAGGACAAAGTTGTGAATGAAACAAAAACTAAAAAAAAAAAAAAATGTTATTACAGCAGAATTTGTTTTCTTGTTAATATTTTTTTTGTTTTTTGTTTTTGTTTTTTTTTTTTTTTGTTGTTTTGTATATCGTCTAGATTTGCTAATTTAGATATGCAGGTAAAAAAATTGATTAAAAAATTAGTTGATATATAAAAAAAACAAAAACAAAAATAATTAATTAAAGTGATAATTAAGAAATGTGTCATACTCTTATTAGGATAAACTATAAATCTGTAGTTTGGGTTTGATTTTTTTTTTTAAATATACATAAAAAAAAATAAAACAAAGTAACTAACCTTTAATCTCTTGCGACATATATGCTTTAACATACATAACATAATGTATGTAGGAGTATGTTTTATAATTTTTGTTTTGGCTCAAAAGAACAAAGAATATTTATTATAATAAATAATGGTTTTCATATTATATGATCATACACATAAAAAAAAATTATGTAGTTACTTAACTTATTAAAATAATTTTAGATTTAGTATTTAGATTTTAATGATTTTACTGTACAAGTGTAAAAAGGAAAGAATTTATGTTTTTACAAGAGCAAAAGGATTGATTTTAAAGCAGTTTAAATTTAAACTATTATTATTTAGATAAATGTAGACTATATTTTAATAAAGTTTAAAAGTTTTATTTATTTACATATGCGGCGGTGATTGTTTTATTTAAATAGCATCATAATTATCACATATATATAAGTAGCCGTTTTAATACCATCCCCATCCCCATAGTTTCAAAAGTTAATTATGTTCTATATAACCAGCCCGTGGAGTTTTAACAGAAAAAAAATTAGTTCTGGAATTTCCTTTGGGATAAATAATTTATGTCTAAGAAGCAGACATTCGGAGTCTCATACATCCCATCCTTTCCTATGAAGTTTTAATGTAAGAAATATTCAATGTAAGAATTATTGATAAAATTTTTCTGCCGAAAATAAAGCTAAATTCTTCTGTGTTGCCATATGTTAAGATGGCTAAGACTTTGATTGTTGTTTTCAATAAAACATTAACGTGGAATCACCATATTGATTTTATAGCTAAGGTTGTTTTTTCATTACTTCGGAGACTTTGGAAATTTTCTTATTTTATTAATGAAAGCTCAAAATAGAAGTTCATACTATCATTGGTAAAGCCCATTTTAATGTTGTTTATTCTGGTATGAGTGCATACCATGAGTGCATACCATCTGTAATGTTGTTTATTCTGGTATGAGTGCTAATGAATTTGCAAAACTGAATATCATTTTTAATTCATGCACCCGATTTGTTACCAATCGTCGTAGATTTGATAGGATTAGCGACGTTTCTAAAAAAGTGCTAAACTGCACCTTCTCCAATTTCTTGAACTACAGATATATTACCTTCATGTACAAAATAATTTAAAAGTCGGTACTAACATATCTATACGATAAATTAGTTTTTGGTAGATCTCATTTAAATTTGATTGTTCCACGTCATAAAATAGGCATATGAAAACCCATTCTGGCTGCATTGGTTCTTATCGGCCAGTAACACGTAATTAACGCTATAGCTCTAGTGTTTACTTAGACATAGGTTAAGAGTTCTTTTGTTTTTTTTTTTCTTTAAAAATCGGTCACATCTTTCTTAATCTTTTACAATTTCTTAGTTCATCTAAATTTTGCAGTTAATAGAAAGTTTGAGGAATATGTCTTTTAACAGCTATCAGACGAGTATATACTATGTTTATTTTAGAGTTCTACTTGGCCCCCCTGTCTTGCTAATTGCTCTGTTCGGTCATTACCTTTAATGCTGCTGTGCTATGCCACCCATAGAAAAGTAATTTCATATTGGCGAGTTAAATGAAGGAGATTTTCGCGGCATTCTTTTACCATTTTGGGTGTGATATGCGACTGATTCCATATTGGTTCCGATTTCCTAAAATTAAATTTAATATTTTAATGGGGGCAAAATTGAGAATGTATATTAAATACAGTCAACATATTTTGAAACATATTTTCGGTTTAGATACAATATGAAGTTAAAGCTCTACAACAAACAAGATACAAGTGTTTGAAAATAAGTGCCTCCGCACAATCGAAAATATAAAATGGCCTAGAAGAATAACGAATGAGGAACTACTACTAAGAATTTCAAAGTAAGAAACAATATACTTTCTCATATAGAGAAACGAAAATGGAAATGGATAAGCCATATATTTCGCTTATGCTGGCGCTTGACTGTAATTCACAAGGAAAAAGAAGTGTAGGCAGACCAAAAATAACCTATAGAGAAGATCAACAGGGCAGAAGATTTGAAAGTAATGCTAAAACATGGAACAAAATTAATCAACTGGCGGTCTACTTTCGATGGTATAACAAAAGTCGACACAAAAGGGTTATGGAAATCTTTTCCTCCTTCAGAGAGTGAAGTAAAAAAACAAAAAAAAGTCTAGTTATAAAAATTTTATTTATAATTACATAATCCCCGTACTTTTATTTACCGTTTGAGATATTTGATATACATGATCTGAAGTTTCTCACCTAATAACATCTAAAGGTCAGGCAATTTTCTTGTTTATCGTTTATGATTATTATTATAATTAAAATAACTTAAGTTTTAGGATAAATATTATTTTCTGAATTAAAAGGTAATTAACCATGCTTTAATTTAAACAAATTTTTTTATTGTTCATTTTAGCTTCTTTAAGAAACCAACATTTACTTGTATATTAGTTAGTTAGTATATATATTATATGTACCTAAATATTATGAGTAGAAATTTAAATATGTTTATATATATTTTTATAATAATTATAGGTACTATTTACATATTTTTATATTTTTCTATCTTTTCTTAATCATGACTAATACTTTTGTTTATTTCTTTGTTTAATTTCATTTTTTTTTTTTAATGATTATTATTTGTGTTATCACATTTATTTGTTTTAAGAAACAACAATGAAATATCATCTTCTCCTTCCTTTTTTTTTTTTCTTTTGTTTTTTATTTTTTGTGTTATCAAATAGATTTATGACTTGAAAATTTTATTATAAATCTTTATTTTTTTTTTTTTTTAAATTTAACTTTTATTTATTTAATGATTTTTTTTTTTTTTTTTGTTTTTGTTTTTTTCATATTTTAAATAAAATTAAATCACAGGGAAATTGTAGAATATTTAAGACCCTTTAAAGAATATACAACCTAAAGAACAATAAAAATTATTATTATATATCTGTTATTTAATTTTGATAATTTTTTTCTTTTCTTTTTTTTTTTTGTCACTTATCTGTCTTTTATTTTTTTTTTTTCCTAGGTATTTTTACACTTTCTTTAAATTTCATTGTTTTTATTTTAGGATATATCATATTTTGTTAATTATTTCAGTTTCCAGGGACAAAAAAAAAAAACAAATTTTAATTTTAATTTTGATTGTTTGTCGTTTAATTTGTTTTACACTTCCAGTTAATAAGGAACATTTTTTTATCTAATAGATATATAAGTTTTCTTAATGATAGATTTCAAATTGGACAATAAATGCCACATACGTTTAGTATATAGTATAGTATTAAGCTTTGGTTAACTTAACATAAAGAAGATAAAGAATTATTAAATCATCTAAAGATAAAAGATTTTTTTGTTATTTTATGGACGAAACTTATTTGGGGTGATGTAATGGGGCAAGTAAACAATTAATTAGAAGGAATTTTATAACTGATTACAAAATCAGGGTATTCCGTTTTTGCTGAATATTTATGTATAATATGTGTATGCAAGATTCTGAATTAGGAGGAATTTTTGTAGCTGGTTACAAAAATAGGATTTTAATAATTTGTTAAGCAGTGGTTTGGCAGCGGCACTTCCTCAAAGTTCTTCCCATTAAATTTTAAATTTTGAAATTTTTTCGAAATTTATACCCAACCAAACATAACAATTATACGTTAGAAAACGAAGATAATCATGATTTTTCTAGATCAAAAAAAAAATATACTTATACATATTATTAATAATATGTATTTAAATTTAAATGGAGATCCATATATGTATTTTAATTTTTTTTTTTAGTTCATTCCCCTGCCACATAAATGTGACAAGGATATTACACAGCTTTTGCTTTTCAGGCGTGGTTGTCGTAAGGGGAAATTATTCTTATTCAACATTTATATCGTAAGGGGAAATTATTCTTACGACATGTGTGGGATTCAAACCCATACTCCCTCTCTGTTTTCAGGGTAATTACCCTCCTACCCACTAGGCCACGAGGCCCCAATTTTAATTTCATAAACAAAAGGAAAACAGGAAACATAAACAAAAGGAAAACAGGTTATATTTTTTCGGCAACTAAGCTTTGTATGCCTCTTATAGTTAACACTTTTTTGATTAGTGTTAAATATAATAGGCATATAAAGCTTAGTTGCCGAAAAAATATAGAAAAAAAATCTAGACCTAAATTTAAGTTATACATTCAATCTTCTAGCATGTGTATCGATCAGTTAATCGCCCATATTATAACATCAACCACTTGCTTGATTTCAGATCTATAAAGAATGTATACTTGGATCTTTTTAAATTTAAATCTGGTCACAACGTTTTTATTATCCTGCAGAGTTGTAGTACTGCAATCTTTAGCTAATTTTATTATATGTATCTTAAAATTTTTAATGATAAAATTGGTCACATAATTTTCTTAATCAATTTAATAATTAGAAACCCCATGTACGACAATATGTGACAATTATATAATATAATAAAAACTAGGTATCAATTGCGGTGCAGTGACAGAAAGCCCGAGGAAATAAGGCCCGCGGACTTTAATTCCAAAAGTTTTGGAATTAAGCCCGCTCGTATTAAATCCTTTTTTAATTGGAATTAAAGCCAATAAGTAAAAGAAATTAAAACCCGCGGGCTTTAATTTCTCTTGAATTGAAATTAAGATCCACACTATTTTTGTTATTAAGAGAAGATAGTAATACAATATGTAGAGTAAACCATTAGGAAGGATTTTAGAGTTTTGGATAAAAATTGGTGTATCCCCTTTTTCCAGAAATTTTAATAATGTACATGTGTATGTGCGAGATTTTTAATTGGGAAGGATTTTAGAGTTGATTAGAAAATAATCAGGGTTATATGCTTTTTCTAAAATATCTATATAAGTAATACTCCTATTGTCAGAGATCTTGGGAGGGATTTTAAAGAATTTAATTCAAAATCAAGATTATACGCCATTTACAAAATATTTAGATATATGCATATGCGAATTTTGAATTAGAAAGATTATATACATATTCTGGAAAAACCGGATAACCCTGAATTTGTAACCAACTCTAAAATCTCTCCTAATTCAGAAACTCGCACATGCATATATCTAAATATTTTGTAAATAACGTATAATTTTGACTTTGAATTCAATTCTAAAATCTCTCCCAAGATCACTGAGGTATTGTTAACAATGTGACAAAAGTCTCATGAGTCTTTAATCCTTTTTTGAAAAGGATTTAAAGCCTGCGGGCTTTATTTATCCGGGCGTTCTGTCACTGCACCATCAATTGCTTATAATTACTTATTTATAAAAATAGATACGTAAATGAACATTTACTGTTATTACTACAACGATATAAAAATTTTATTTACCACATTTAATATTCTTTTGTTTTATTATTTATAATAAATAACAAAAAAAAAAAAAAACAAAATCCCAACCCTACTATTGTAAAACAATAATTGTATATACTTTTATCACAATTCATCTTATCAAAAAAAAAAATTGTAATCAAGTTGTAAATTTATAAATCTAAAAACTAAAAATAAAAAAAAATAAAGAAATCTTCTGTCATAAAAATGCATTTTAAATTTAATTATAATTTTATAATTCCAGAAAGATTTTAAGTATACCTAATCACCACAAATTGTAAAAAAAAAAAAAACTTTTGGACGTAAATATGTCCTGTCATATGAGATAACATACATATGTATATGTGTAGCTTTAAATTAAGAACAAAGAAATAGACAATAAATAGTGTGATAACAGAATGATTAAAAAATTTCGTTTCAAATTAAATAAATAACATTTTTGAGATTAAAATTTATTTAAATAAGAAAAATGCTGTTTTTAACAAAGAAAATCTTTTTAACAAAAAAATTTTAAAATAAATTTATTTTTTTTTTGTAATGTATTTGCTACTAATTTTTTTTTTTTGAGACAATTTAAAATAATATAATAATAAATTGTTAAATATCGCTGAAAATTGTTTCAATGTTTAAAATTTAATTCTTTTTTTTCATATTATGGCTTTTAAAAGAAATAAAAATCGAAAATAAAATTGAACTCTACACAGTTTTTTTGTAATAATTTTTTTTTGGACTTATACATAACCTTAACATCTTGCAATTATCCATCATTCATTAGCCATAATTATCCATTACCATTTGCTTGTATTTAAAGCTATATTTTATGATTTTAAAATTCAGAATTTTTCAAATTAATTCAGAGTTTTATTTGAGCTTTTTTCAAATTAATTGAGAGTGTTAAAAATCAAAATAAATTTATTAAGTATATAATATAAATATTACAATATAATTTGAGCGGTCCTTTTCCATCGGATGTGGGCCAGATTTTTTTTTTTTTTTGTACAGAACATATTTTTAATTAAACTGAAATAACTTCAAATGATAAAATTTTTTTATTATAATTGTAACTATGGAATATAGATAAAAATCAGTTAAAAAAGAATGTGTCTTTTCATTTCTATAACTTTAAACAAGAATGGACACTGATTTGGTTTCCAATCAGAGAATACTATACAGCTTATATATATATATACTAAATTTAATAGAATAACATAGTTTTTGACTTAGTTTTACAAAAAATACCATTACCGTTATAAGTTACATGAAATAAAACAACTCTCGGGAAAATTCAATAAAATGTTAGAAAATCGTTAAGATAATAAATAAAAAAACAAGTAAATGTAATAGTAAGCATAACCGACTTATTAATACCCTACACTTGAAAAATTCGAATTAAATTAAAAATTCATAAGTTTTTTGGCAGTTGCTTGAACTTCTTCCCTTTTCTGTCTTATTCAACTCGAATTTCAGGAATGTAAAAGAGGCATTCACTTTAATGGAATATGTTTGACACCCTTGTAGAAAATTTCAAGTTTCTATCTTTATTAATTTCGAAGATATGTTTGTTAGCCCTAGGGAGGCATATGTCAATTGTCACTCCAATTCATCAAATCCATCTCGGGGACATAAATAAAACATGACAGAACACCATTTTACTAAATTTAAAGGATCTACTTTTGTTGGTTTTGGAGATATGCTCGTTATCTCTTGTGTTCGTTCGGAAGTTTTCAAAATAGGAACCCATGGTTCAAAATCTCTCAAATGCCAGTTTCCAATTTTATATAAAAGGAAACATAACAGAACATTCTTATACTAAGAATAAAGGTTCTATCTTTCTTGGTTATGGAGATATACTCGTTTGCTCTGGGGCTCGTTCCGAAACTTCCAAAATACGAACCCATGGACGAAATCCTTTCAAATTTCAGAAACATAAATAAAACACGAAAACACAACCATTGTACCAAATTCAAAAGTTCTATTTTTCTTGGTTTTGCAGATAATTTCGTTTGCTCTGGAATCATTCGGAAGCTGCCAGTATCCGAACCTAAGGTCCAATTTTATACAGATTCGAACTTAGTCTTCCTTTCGTAATTTGTAACATACTATATGAATTTCATCAAAATAGCTTTACTATAGTTTTTGAGTTATCGTGCGAACGGACGAACGGACATCTTTAAATCGACTCAGGAAGTGATCCGAAATCAAAATATGTATACATATCCATATCTATCTCGCTTCCTTTTGGTGCTTACAAACTCCATATCAAAGTTAATATACCCTTTAGGTTTGAAAAAGAAATCTTCAGTTTTCTACTTTTGTTACAGTATTATACATTGGATTATTAAATGACGTCTAATACTCTCTTCTTTCAAATTGATCCTATTATCTTTAACATTGAATTTTAAGCTGACAAATCACAATATATTCAAATTTCAATAATTAAAATTAAATTGTCAAAAAGTAATACTAAAAAACAAATTTAAATTACTACAGGGTTGTGTAATTTTTTAAGAGTCTTCTTGTGATCAATTTAAGTAGTTTCTTAAGGATGAACAGTATCCGAAACCTTAATTATATTTAATTTTGGCTAAAATGTTACGAAATATACGTTGATATGCATTTTTATGTAAAATATGTAATAAATGGAAAATAAGCATGAAATATGCAAAAATAAGCAAATGCATATAAATCCGGTCTCTGCTTATATTCATTTGAATATAGCATTTTTGCTAACTTTCATATAGGGTCAACGGATGAGGTTATATATGAAAAATTTCTTTTACAGATGATTCGTTTTTTTCTATCAGATATAACTGAGTTTAAAATTTCCATTTCTTTATCACAAACATGGCTGTAGACATTTATTTAAACCTTTTTTTATTCGAAAAATGTTTTCTAAAAATGGTAAAATTCCCAACGTAAGACCCTCCAACCCTTAAGTCTGTCTATTCTATTTGAACAAATAATTAAATTTTTTTTTCTTACAGAAACAAAAAAAATTTTTTAATTTAAAATTTAAACAATAAAATCAAATGAAATTAAAATGAATTTTGCATAAAGAATTATATTTCAATATTAAACAGTAATTATTTCCATTATTTTTTTTTTTTTTAACAATTTCAACTATAATTAATGACTGAAAATGAACATTGAAGTAGCAACAATAAAACAAAAAAAAAAAAAATTGACCAAAACTTAATTTAATTCTTCTTCATTAATCATTAGTCCATTACGCAAATTAATGTTGAATCAAAAAATGAACCGTTTTTTTCTTTCTTTTTTCCAATTAAGTTCACTGATTTTTTCCAAATATTTTTCTTTTAATTTTGTTTTTTTCAGATCAAGAAAAAAAATTTTTGTTTTAAGACAAAAGAAAGAAAATCAATTTTCTTCTTTAATTTTTTTTTTTCTTTTTGAATATTTTATTAATTAGTTAAATCTTGATTTTATGTTCTGTTTTAAATGATTATTAAAAAGTCGTAAAAACAAAAAATTACTTGGCCAAGTGAAGCAAAAATATAATTGAAAGAATAAAGTAATTATTTCAAGTACATGGCGTCAGAAAGTGGCAAAATGAAATTGAATAATCGAAGTTTTCGATAATCGGTTCAATATAAACCAATTGGTAATTGATTATCAGCCTAAAAAGTTTTATTAGTCAAAGGTGCAATGGTGGCTTATTAGTTAGGTGCAAAAATTTTAAAAATTTTTCAATGGTAATTAATTACCTAAAATTCATTAACCAAAACCTATACCTATTTTTTAATGGTGATTTATTCATAATCATTTTAGTTATGTCCTTTATTTTAAATAAATGTTACCTTTACATACATATATGTTAATTGAATTTAAAGATAAAATTATTTTATAATAAATACAAAATTTTCTATGTTAAAATTTATATTGAAAAGAACCGTTTTTTTTAATTCAAAAATTAATATATCTAAGATGAAGTTATACTGTTATAGATATTAGTTAATGCTCTCCAGAAAAAAAGAGCTGTAAAGCTTTGCAAAAGAATTGCATAAGGCAGATATTATTATACCTTTCTTAAAAACTTGCAATACCTTTTGGCAGTACCCAAGATAGAAATATTCTTTTTTCATCGTAGTTTTGTATATTGGCATAGCGTTGTATAATCATAGGTGAGTAAAAATGATTTTTTATCTTACTACAGTAATTTCCAAATTAAAAGAAAACCGTTCCATATATAGTGTGTATTCACTTAGTAGATTATGTTATTCTGTTTATTACAGATCTAGTATACGAATGAGAACTTATTCTGACGAAAAGTCTGATGCCTTCAATTAAAGTATTCCAAAGAAAAAGAAAAAGGACATCCGCTGCTCAACTGTACGTTATTATTCAGCATTTCAGTATTTCAGCTAAAAAAAAAATATAAGGTTTATGAAGAAGGTTAACGTTTTCAATCATCACATTCCTTCAAATTCCTTTAAACCTATTTTTTAACTAGAGAAATCATGCTCATATCGCTCCTCTTTAGCGTCTTTCGATAATTCCCATAACTAACAAAATAGAGATTTTTGAAGAAATTTTTTGGTAACGTTAAAAATTTGTCTATAAGTTTTTGTCTATAGTTAAGATTCTGTTTTATATCTACTAAACAGACATAACTGAACAGGGACGCGAACTACTATTGGTCTAACAAACTATTGGTGTTTAAAAAAACAAAATGATTCTATTTTAATTTTTAAATAAAAAATAAAATTGTAATATATACATATATACATATAATTAAATTTATATAATTATAATAATTGATTCTGTGTTAAATAAATATAATATTTTGTCAATATTAATAGTGTATACACTTTATATAAACTTAAATTAATTTCTAAAATTCATATACTTACGTACTTCTCAAAAAAAAAAAAAAAATATCATCAATTATAGGAAGAAACAATTAAAATCATTTAAAAAAAAAAAATTTATACAGAAAATTGAAAGTTTAAACAAATATTTTACTAGAATCCTTCAAATTCTAATCATAAAGAATTCTATTAAATGAAATAAATTGAAAAAAAAAAAAAATAAGAGGGGATTTCCCCCTTACTTTTTTGTTTTTAAATATCCTCGTAAAATCGTTGTTTCGTTTTCATATACTCGTATATAAATGACACACTTTACATAAACAATTAAAAATCTGTCTAAGTGGTGATTTCAATTAAGATGTTAAAATTTTTATTAACATTTTGGTATACATATGTATATGGTACCATTACTAATAGTGGCAGTATCAGTAGCATATTTAAAATATTATTTTTTTTTTTTTTTTAATTCATTTGAATTCAAACTAAGTATAAAAAAAAAAAAAAAAAAATTGATAGAAAAAAGAAATAACCAAAAGAGTGAAAAGCACCTGCTGCACTTTTTCTTTTTTATTTTTTTTTTTACCTATTTTTCTTTCTTTTATTCAATAAAATTTGATTTTTTATTAAATTTTATTCTTTTGCATATAAAATCAGTCCATATTCAAACCTAAAACAAACCATGTCTATACATACTTAATAATAAGTAAACATAACCATTTTATAAATATATGATCCATACTTTTTTTTTTTTGTTTTTTTTTATTGTTTTTATTCATGTTATCCTTCAGTACAATCCTTCAGTTAGGCAATACACCATCTGGCGAAATTAAAAAACCTTGAGGGATTTTCGAGTATTTTTTTTTTTTTTTTCAAATTTTCAGATTTTCAGATTTTTTTTGTGCCTTATCCTTTATTATAGCTTTCACAAACCAGCAGTGGTAATATAGGAACACAATAACAAAAATAATATTGAAGCACACGGAAAAGCGAAAAAAAACAAAAAAAAAAAATTTAAGTCTTTTTATATAATATTATACGAATTTCAAAGGGGGCGCCACGAAATTTCATAAAAAAAAAAAAATTTCAAATAATAAACTCCCAAAATACCAAAATCCCAAATTACAAAATCGCAAAATACCAAAACACCAAAATCTGAAAACTTCAAAAAGTAAAGAAAATTTATAAATTTAAGAATTATTTACAAAATGAGGAAATTGTTTAGTAGGTATTTTGGACTCATCCGAATTATTAAAAAAAAACTTAATTTGGTAAATATTTCGGGAAATAATTAATTTCGTGCGTTGTTTCATGTCCGTTATATATATATATATATACATATATATTATGTAAATGCGAGATTCTGAAAAAAATTCAAAAGGAGTTATGTACGATAAGAAAACTGCTTTAGGATTTTGGTATTTTAGAATTTTGGAATTTTGAATTTTGGTATTTTGAATTTTGGAATTTCGTGCCCAACCCAATTCAAATATAAACTTCTGCATCTGTATATTATACACATATACATGTATGTGTTCTATGTAAGAAAATTTTTATTTTGTAAAACAAATCGTTTTATTATAATAAAGTAGAGATCATAAGAATTATAATAAACACAAAACAAAAAAAACTTCTTCTAAGGGACAAAAATTGATTGACATTTATAAGAGATATATTGGAAGCTTAGATTTTTTTTTATTCGTTAATCAGAAAAAAAACAAAAAGTAAAAAAAGAAAGGGAAGAGTTTAAAAGATTTTTTCTTATTAAATATTTTAAGGATATTTATAAAAATAATAAAATGTACCACTCTTTTTTGAAAGGATTGTCTTTACCTCAATTAAGTGTTCTCCATAAATAAAGGCTTCCCATAAATATACCACTTAAATAAGATTAATATAATGTTTGAGTTTTTAAGCTGAAGCGTACAGTACAATGTTTGCACAACCTACTTTACAGCTATATGATTTACTCGTTAAGTTAATTGCGTTTAACTTAAATGAAGTGAGAGCTGCCTGTTCCAAATCTTATCTAAGTTATTGAAATTCTTATTTTGTAGACGAATATATGAAGAACGGTCTGTTTTACTGTGTGTAGCTAAAATTTGGCCATTCAATTTTATTGCAAGAATTTCAGGACAGTGACATCCGATCACTGTTAACTAACTACAGTTAAATTTCATATTAATGAAGGTTGGAATCTTCATAGAATACCAAGAAAACCCTTGATATTGTGAGTTTAAAATCCCTTGGTATTTTGAGTTTTTAACTAATTTTAACTATTATGAGTTAATAACATCTTCTTCTTGTCTATACACATCTGCAGTCAGAATGAAGAGGATTACAGCCTTAACATAGACCCTATACGATTATTGTAGTATACGGAGTTTGTGATAGGGTAAGATAGGATTACGGAATTTTTCTTTAAATTGGAGAGTTGAATTATATGGATATTCTAGTACGAAAATGTTGATTGTTTTCTAGAAATTTCCTCAATAGAATAATAAATCGTAATATATTAAAAAATGTCCTTTTATTAAATAAATGTATCATTAATCCTTCAAATGAAATTATTGCTGTAAGTCCAATTTCATATAAAATAAAGATTATAGATAGTGTTTAAAATTCAATTCAAGTTTTAAATGCACTGAGTACTTAAGAAAGCATTAATGATAGAAATTTACTACATTACGATTTTCCACAGAAAACACATGTAATATATAAAAAAAATTATTAGTGGGTCACATTTATTTAAGTAGAGTAGTATATGTAAAATAAGACAAAGTTTTTTTATTTTAAAAAACAAAAACTGATAAATCTTAAATAATAAAAGTTAAAACACATCAGGAGTCACTGTTCATAAAAAGCAGATAATACTTACAAAAAACTAATAAAATCATATAAAAAATATTTATAAATTATAATGTTAAAACTCTTTATAGAAATTTATTTTAATACTATTGATTATAAAGGAAAACACATAATTAAACTTAAGAGTAATATTAGATTTATTCTTTTTTTTTTTTGTTTATATCACCCTCATATCATTGCTGTGGGGGGTTTTTTTTAATAATTTGGTATAAATGAGTATTCTTCAAAAGTGACTCTTGAAATTTATGCTATATTAAATTTGAAATAAAACAAAGAAGAGTGTATAATTGAGTGTGCCAACTGTAGGATATCAGCACCCCACCCACAAAATATATGCTTTTGCGATATCAATTAATCATTTTTAACAAAACTTTAAATATTTGACTTAATTAATTACCAAGATATATTTTTGTAAATTTTCCTAACCTAATCAAAGTCTGACCAAATTTCTAGATATTTAGTTCAATTAGACACTAAGTTATGTGGAAAAAAAGTTGTATATTTAGAAGTTAAACAAACCCGACGTCGAATTTTTTCAATTTCAATAGCTAAACTGGCATTTACAAAAATACTAAGTAGTAAAAATATCAGAATTCTAACCCAAATTTTTTTTACCTTATCATGAAGCATATATACATAATCCGGAAGCATATACATAAATCGAATCATAATTCAATTCTGGTGAGCAAAAATATAATATACTTTTCCATATTTATGTCGTCTCTTATAAAGTGTCACAAACGTAATGGCAAACTTATTATACTCTTAGAACTATGTTTGTAAGAATATAATAAATGAAAGGATTTCTTTTTTATTAATTTTTTATTTTAAAAAATCGTAATTTTATAAAAAAAAAAACAACTTCTTTTGTAACCTTTCAGCCCTATTGTAAAATTTAAAATTACATTGAATAAATAATTGATTGATGAATGAATTGATAGGTTAGTATAATATAAATAGATTTTCTAATTTTCATAGTGTCCATTGATAGGTAGCGGTATTGCAGAATATTAATTAGAAGGTCAATATAAGGGAAAAAACCTTTAAAAGTTCTCAAGATAATGGACTTGCATCAAAATATTTCAAGACGAATTTCGTTAAATAGATTTTGTGACTCGTCAAATTCTACCTCAACAGCAGTAGATTTGATATTCTAAACAAGCTATATGGCAACTAATTTAATAAAGAAATTTTCCCTTTTTTCCTAATCTTCTAATTTCGCCTAAACTGATGGCCAACTGATTTTGATGGAATTATAATGAAATAAGTAAAAATATCTATCCAGCTAATGATGTAGTGTTGAAGGCACGGGCCTTTTGTAGATAGATAGCTTAAATATAAAAAAATGTATGTGTCATATATAGTCTCTTGTACAATAGTTATAGCTGAGTAATTAACGGCTGTTTTTTTTTCCTTGTCATTCCTATCAAGAGCATAAGACATCCACAAAATCATTTATTATTCATATTTGACAAATCTTCAGTTTCGGGAATCATTAATTTCACTAAGCCGTTGATTACTCAACTGCACATTGAGTCAACGACTAGCTAAGGATTAATGATTCCAAAAACTGAAGATTAGTCAAATATGAATAATAAATGACTTAATGGATGCCCTATATGCTCCTTCTAGGAGTGACAAGGAAAAAAACAAAAGCCGTTGATTACTTGGCTAAAATAAAGTTTTAAACCAAGGTATTTATGAAAAGTAATATAAAATTTAAAGTTCTACATTCAGCATTTTCTTTGAAGTATTATGCTCTGTTAAACAATCCTTTCCATAATTTCTTGAAATTTTGGAATCTTGACTCTTGAGAATAAAATACGTATACCTATTTTCAACTTTAACGGTGAATTTAATACTTATTATTAAATTTAAATTATATTTTTGAAGAATTACCTATTAAACAATAAAAAAGATATTGTAAAATAAAGTGTATAGTATATGAAAAATAAAACCAAATAATTTTTTTTTTTTTTTATAAAACTATGATGGTAGTTGGAAAATTATACAATAAATTGCATTCAAATAAACCAAAAATTCATTTGGCGAACATAAAGAGTTATTTATTATTAACAAAATGTAAACCGTCGGTAATTTAAATAACAAAATATTTACATTCAAATGCACACATTTACATTCATAATCTGTGCCCAAACAGTTATAATGTTATCCATTAGTAAAAATTTAATCCAATATACATATATAATGTTTACATACCTTCATACATTTACATATACATAGAACTATTAAAATTCATATATCCAATAATTTTTTGTATTTTTTCATAAAAAATTTAAAAATTTTGAATACCTACTGATTTTATTCGTTTATCCTTATAATGGTATAAAAATTACAAATTTTTATTTTTTATTAGTAGGTACATAGTTTTTACCTTATAAAAGTATTAAAAATTTATATCCTGATATACACTATGTACTGTGTATTATAAACTACATACATATATTTAGTGTTATATTTATTTTAAACAAGTTATATTTATAAATATATATTCGAAACCACCACTTATTTTCTATATGTATTCATATTATATACTATATAGAAAATTTTCTATATATCATATTATATATATAAACAAATGTACATAAAATATTTCGTGATATGAGGTATAATCAAAAGTTCAATTTTCGATCGGCAGGCGACTTTATTGCACCCATTATTATAATAGATTTATATCAAAAATATCAATTTGTATATACAAAGTGGTAAAACATTAACGTATCGAAACGTGCCGGGAGATCTATTAAGAGTCGTTTTCAAAATCGTTATATCATGCAAGTAAGGTGTTATATACTGCTGCACGTTATAATCCACTGATGGCGCTGACTCTGTAGTAAAATAATAATAATATTAATAAAAATATTAATACCAATAATAACAGCCGCTACAGTGACAGTGGGGGTTGCCTTCAATAGTTGCCTCATGTAGTAATATATACTACTACTACATGTTGTAACTATTGTGACGGCTTTAGTCACTGTTAGCAAAATAATAATAATAGGCGGATTCATTGTTTCCTTACAGTCCCACTCCCAATTCAATGTTTCCGTATCCATTTTCCTATCCTTACCTATCCCTAATCCATAGCCAATATACTGCGTTCGCAGGTAAGGGTTTCATCCCACTATATTGGCTAAAGGGGGAGGTGGGTTTAGTCAGTAAGAATCTGACACTACCAAGGGGAAATTCTTGGTGTCTTTGGAAGATTCCCACCTCCCTTAGGAAGAAAAAAAATATTGGAAATTTTTATGAGTTTTCGTTTTACATTATTAATTGCCAAATAACTCGTAACTCATATGCTCAACAAATTCTAAATTTAATCTTATTTATAAGCTTCTTTTTCAAGCTTACTTATCGCAAAATTATGGTATCTTCTCTAGAAATTCAAATTTTCGATAATAACCGGTACCTTAGTAAAAAAATGTTTTACAGAAAACCCGTTACATTTAAGGAAAATATTTAAAAAAATATAAAATGTTCCTATGTATTTTTAGGTCTAATTTAAAAGTAGTTACCCAATGATAATAAATTCTTCAGCTGCTGAAAATTTAAAGAATAAGCTAACTTGACTAGCTTCTCTGAGCATGTTAGTCAATAGTTTTATGACAATTAATAATAATATGTATAAAACAAAAAAAAAAATAAAATCGCAATATTTCGAAAATAACTGATTATTAGACCCCCAATTCAAATATAATTTTTTTCTAGTTTCAGTTTCAGGAATCATCTCCTGAAATATTTGCACTCTTATGCGGAACATTTTTTATATACTATACAGGTCAGGAGTAATTTCATAAAATTAAAAACATCTATAATTTTTACAGATATCTGCGAAAAAATCTAAAAGACATGCGAAAATTTAAAATTTAAACTATAAGATATAATATAATATCTTAAGATTGAAAGTATTTAATTTTTTTTTTGTTATGAAATTTTGTTATGAACACACACATATGAACACATTATAAATTTAATATAAATATGTATATATATTAATGAATTATATGCCTGCATTAAAATAAAAGAATCTTTTGAATAATGTTTTTTGTTAACTTAAAGTACCTATATTTCAACTTTTTAAATCCATCTTTTTATATTTTCAGTATAGAAGTTAAATCTTACTCACACTAATTTTTTATATCGTTTATTAATATAGGTAGATTTATTATAAATATAACATTATATTATATATATATATACGTATACAGGATGATTCTCTCCTTTCCCTCCTTTCCTTCATTTTCTGATTCTCTTTCGGTATGAAATACATATTTATAGGGTATGTTTGTGAGATTAAAACAAATAAAAAGTTGTTCTGTAAAAAGAGCCCATTTCCCTCGGTTCTTGAGATAATGAGGCCGATTTTTAATGTTTTTTTTTAAAATTCCTTTCAAATTTTCTCTCTTTTATATCAAATACATACGAAATAAAACCGTTTTAGAAAAAACAAAAGAGCTTTTATCAAATAATCGAAAATTGCTGAAATAATGGCATGTTTAAAGAACAAAATTTGAAACCAATTAAAAAAAATCTTAAAACTTGCTCTTTTTCCAATTTTGTTTTATTCAAATCCTCTTTAAAATGGAAAGTGTTTGAAATATGGAAAGACGGGGCTACGAACTATCCCCCAAGTCACTAACCGTCAAATCCAAAATTAACTAATCCCTAATATTTTTGGTTCTTAGTTCATTATGAACTAACCCCAAAAAAAACTAAATAATCCCCAACAATATTTTTCGAATTTTTGGTGTTTAGTAATATAGTGAATTAATTCCCAAATTTCAAAAATGAATTAATCCCTAAAAATAATAGGTTACTCCCAAAAAATAATCATTGAAAAGCATGTACTCATTCCAAAACACAAATTTTTATTTGAAATCAATTATTAAACACAAAACATTATTTATTTCTTAATTGCAAACATGAATGGTGCTGGTAACAGGAGTGCGGCAAATAGGGCACAAATTCTTAGTTTAGGATTCAAGCACATACAATGCTTCTAGTTTTAAAATACATTCGTTGTACACTGTTAAATGCCGATAAGAAAACATGACCACGTTGACGTTAATGCCACGACGAATCACACACAGTGATGATAAAGAAGAATTGGTTGAACCAAACAGTTCGGTTAGTGGGTTTGGTTTACTCAATTCTTTTTCCTCATAACTTTCAATGTTGCTGCTTATATATATGTAAATGTGAAATTCTGTATTCGGAGAGATATTAAAGTTGGTTACAAAATTAGAGTTATACGCCCTTTTCCAGAATTTGTATGTTTATAATCCTTCTAACTCAAAATATTCCATATACATACATGTATGTAAATATTCTGGAAATAACGTGATTTTGAATCCAACTCTAACAATACCTCCTAACTCACAATCTCACACATACATATATGTAAAGATTCTGGAAAAAGCGTATAATCCTGTTTTTGAATCCAATTCTTAAATCCTTAATTATTTTTTTTATTTTATATACAATTTCTTGTTTAAATATGTATGTGAAAGAAAATAATTATGATAAGCTTTAGAGTTAGGTTACAAAATCAGGGTTTTAATAATTTGTTTAGGCGGGCGAATTAAAATCCTAAAAATGAACTAAGCCCGAAAAAATATGAACTAATCCTCAAGTTAAATTTTAGCAAAAATATTAGGGAATTAGTTCATTTTTGTACTTGTTTGTTAGTGATTTGGGATTTAGTTCATAGCGCCTGGAAAGACAATGCAGTGAAAGCTAAAACGTAAAACTTTTAAGCGGTGTTTCAAATTTATAGTTCGTAGTTTTTGAGTTATAAGTAAATTAAATTAAAACTTAAAAGCAAAATGTTGAGCCACATTATCTAAAAAATCGAAAAAAATGGATCCACCCCTCCTGCTCCTCTATTGAATAATTTTTTTTTCGTTTTAGTTTCCTTTATACACCCTATTATAATATTCAAGAATGAAAGAAAATAACCCTATATATTAGTTTAGTCAACGTTTTCGATTTTTAATAATTATATATATGTCATAATATAATGTAGGAAAATTCCATTTATATATACGTATAAAAAAAAAAAAAAACAAAAAAAAAAAAAAATAATTCGTATAAAATGTATTTTTTTTTTATTTTATTTATCATAACTATAATTTGCTTGAAGCTTATAATAATTTTCTGATAATCAAAATATATGTCAGAAAATTAAAACTATATATTTTTAAATATTATGTTTTATATAAAATAACTAAATTTTCATAATATTATAGTTAGAGTAGGTATATAGTTATTATATTATATAGATATATTTTTTTAAATTTAGGATATACACTTTAGGCATAACTAAAGTTTATTTTTGAAAGAAAATTTTTTTTTTAAAAAGTTATACACAATAAATTAAACTTAATAACGTTTCATATTATATGCGATTATTAATTAAGCGAAAAATTTTCATTGGCAGGAAAATATATTGATAAATTTTTTTTTTTTTTTATTTTTTGTTTAGAAAAATAATTTCCAAATAATTTTGTTTTGTTAAATGGTTTGTTTAATCTTAGCTTAGAAAATATAATAACAGGCAAATTTAAATTATGAACGTTATATTTTGTACGGGTCCTTAGGTTAATTAAAAAAAAAAAAAAAACTATTAAAAAAAATCATTCGGAAATCATGTGAAAATTTTAAAATTGAATAAAAATTTTTTTTAAAACCTTGAAGCAAATTAAATTTTAAATATAAAAGAACGAGAAAAAAAAAAATATTTTAAAAAATGTTTAATTAAATTTGTAAAAAATTTTAATAATAAATTTATTCTTCTTTGGTTTGAAGTTTTATATATAGGAATTTCGAACTATAGGCTTCATTCAGAACCTATTAAAATTGATAACTATTGTAATAGCTATATATAATAAAATAATAATAAACCATAATTGTTATATAAGATAGATGACGTAGAAATAAAAAAGAAACGTCTTAGTCTTGGTACAATAGCTACAGCCGAGTAATCAACGGCTTAGTGAAATTTATGATTCACGAAACTGAAGTTTAGTCAAAATATTAATAATAAAAGGCTTAGTGGATCATATAATCCTTCATAGGATTGGCAAGGGGGAAAAAAAAAAACAATAAGATTATATATTATTGTTTATATACTGTTTTATGAAGCACCGACGGAAATATCGATCTTTCATCTAAATTAATTGGAGTTTTAAGGATTTGGCTAAATGTGCTATTGAATAATATCTAATGATTTATAAGATTCTTTACTCTTCTTGTTGATTCAAGAAGAAAATTACAAATTATAGAATGGAAAATTATTGACAGAGGACGAATGAGTTGCCAAAGCTTAACAATTTTTCAAATAAATTCAAAAAATACAATTTTCAGCTGATTAGGAATTTTCATTAAATAAAAATAAAGATTTGCTGCCTTTTTTATTTAACATTAAATTGTTTTAAGGAAGACATGTGCAGTTGTTCAAAATTTCAATAAGGCATAGTTGTCATCTCCTATACAAGATAATAATAGTGAAATTATTCTATAATGTTTCGACGAACGTGAGGAGTTACCAGTTCAACAGCGTCGCCTAATAGAAATTTTGAATTTTGCCTAAGTTTGAATTTCAAATAAGTTTAAGATACGCTTGTCTACTATTTTAACATATAGTTCTTATACTCTAACTTGATCATATTGATTTTATTTTCAATTATTTTACTTAAGTTATTATGAGCTTTATAGATTTCTATTATATAAATTATATAATTAGACTCGTAATGGTTTAATTAACATTTTTAGTATTTTAGAAGATACAATTTCAATCAAAAGTTTTAAATAGACTTGTATATGGAGTTTAAAGCTTTTAAAAAAACTCAAACAATCAAACTAAATTCAAATAAATTATACATATATTTAATAAGTTCAGTGATAGACATTTGCAATTTAAAAAAAAAAAATCAGCTATCACATATATAAGAATTCAATTAAAATCAAAAATGACAAATTTTGTTGATTACTTGTAATATAGGGTATAGGGTACATTGCTAAAAATATTATAATAATTGAATTTTTAAATTAATATCATAATAAGCTATTTCAACAACATTTAGATACAAGTATACAAGCAGTTGTTTCAAAAAAATAAAACATAGAATACATCTACTTAAACTTTTTGAACGAGAAACAAGAAGTACAACAGATGCCCATTTCTTCACCGTAGAATTCTTAAGATAACATAATACACAGCTTACCGAAATTGATTTGTCATGCGCAGTTTAATGATTCCCTAAAGTTCGTTATCTGTTCCCTAAAATTAGTTATTTATATGTGTACGATTCAATAAAGTTTAAGAAGAACATTAAGCATCTTGCTTCAAAATATTCTTTCAAATTATCCCCTTATTACATCAAAATTTCAGAATTCCCAAAGTTTTCTTCCTGCATCTTAATCTGTAAAAGTAAACTGTACATTTATATTAAAGGTTCAACTCTAAAGTGTGGTTTTAAAGAGGGGTTTTTTTTTGCCGCAGATTAAAGTCCAATAAAATTCCTGGAGAAACAACATGTAGTTATTTTGTCTGCTTTTCGATGTTTTTCACCAACCCCGGTAAACAAAAAGAAAAACTATATTCGAAATTTGAATAAGGTAATCTTCAAAAGGTGAATAAGGTAATCTTCAAAAAAATAAAATATTCCAATGTTTAGTGGACGCTTAAATATGTAAATTTTAAATAAAAGATTTCATATATTATAAATCAATTGGAAGGGGCTTAGATAGTCTAGTTGCCAAGAACGTATAAAATACGCTGTAAACACCAAGAGAGTATGTACTAAAATTCCACACAAGTCATCAGGTTTTAAATCCCCCTTCCAACATTTATAGCTGAGGAGAAGAAGCTATCTAATTTTCTTGTTATATTTATATGTTAGGGGAATAACCTAAAAAAAAAAAACAAACTTGCTAAAATCCTTCTAAAAATTAAAACTAATTAAATATTAATCATATCAGAGAAAAAATTAATATAAGTCATTAAATTTTTGATTTTAATATGAAATGTACGAATTTTGATGCAATATGAACTAAATTTCATCCTAATATTAAATTAAATATATAATATAATGATTAGAAATCTTCTCTTTACAAATATTATTTTCTTTTTTAATTTTTCTATTTTCTAATTTTAACATATAATAAAGGACTTCTTCTGCAGCATATTTTTTTTTTTTTTTTATAATATAATTTAAATAAATTTGGGTTAATTTTAAGGTTCAATTATTCTAAATCTATAAGATTAAATAATTTTAATTGAAAATAATCTGTTTTGGTAACAGTTGTCATAAAAATTGTTTATAAATATACAAGTTGTTTTTTTTTTTTTTTGCTTTATATCCTTTATATCCTTTCAGTATAATAAAATTTAGAAATACAATATTAAATTTTTATTATGGGGATATTAAAACAATCCGAGATTATTAAAATTTATTCTTAATATACTGTTTTGTATTTTATTTTATTTTTTTTTTCTTCGCCTAAAAACATTAACAACATCATAAAACGTCTGAGTGTCAATCAAAAACAAAAAAAAAAATCTTTTTTTTTTGCTGCACTTGCTAGAATACAAAAACAAAAAAACAATGCATAGACAGTGAATTGAAATGTAAAAGATACAAATGAAAAGCAAAAAACAAAAATTAATATAAATAAATAAATAATAGTCATATTTGATTTAATAATAATAAAATCACATAGACAGAATATTATTCACATATATACATATACATACGCATACATAAATTAAAATATCCTTTTGAAAAATCCTTTGTATATAAAATCTTGACAAATCCTAAATGACATTTTATTAACACTGATTTTAATCCATAAAATTAGCAAGGTTATATAATAAAAATAATAATAAAATAATAATAAAATAAAATAAAAGAAAAGAAAGAGATAAATAATACAAAAATATAAAAAGTTTTTTATATAAAACAAAAAAAATAAATAAAAATAAAGAATTAAATGAAAAATATAATAATAAAAATAAAAATGAACATTTTATATCTGAAGATTTTTTTTTTTTTTTGTTTTTTTTTTGTTTTTATTCAATTGTAATTTTATTGACCTAATATTAATAATATTATATAGTAATAAAATATTCATCATGTATTCAGCAACAATTTGCTGTATTCGCATGATTTTTATTAAATTTATTCATTTCAACCCTCTATACAGATATAAAATAATGTTTGTAAGTTTTTTGTTTTGTAATATAAAATCTAATAGGGGAAAAAAATCAAATGTTGGGTATTATAATGATTGTCAGTATATATATGTATAAAAAAAAACTTCAATCAAAAAGCAAAAAACAAAGTAAGACAACATGTAAAACTGAAGGTTTTTAAAAGTGCACATTTTAAAAAGACGAAAAAAATATATTTTAGGATATTTGAAAAAATTTTGAAAAAGCAAGAGATATTTTGGTGTCCGGAAATATTTCGCCAAGAAATAAGAGCAAATTTTTTTTTTTTTTAATGCATTTCTCTGCCACATAAATGATGGCAGACAGAAATTTACACAGCCTTTCCTGTTCAGGCGTGGCTGTACATGTCGTAAGGGGGAATAACTCTTCCAACGTGTGTGAGTTTCGAATCCACACTCCCTCGGTGTTTACAGCGTATTTTATACGCTCTTACCCACTAGGCCACCGAGTCTCTAGACCAAATATGTGCTTATAATAAGCAAAGCATTTTGTGGTAAATTTTTTAGAAAAGGAGAAATCTTCTTTTTGGAAATCTTCTTTTCCATAGATGTATAAAATGTGAAGGGTAAATAAGTGTCAAGATATTAAACTATATACACCTATGTAAGAAAAATAATAAAAAGGGATTTTATAACCAATCACAAAATCATGATTATTCAGTTTTTTTCAAAATAGATATGGATATATGGATATATATATATATATTTATTTTATGAGATATTCTGAATTAGGACGAATTTTATAGTTGGTTACAAAATCAGGGTTTAAATAATTTGTTAATTAGGGGCTTGGAGCTATTGTAATAATATATTTTTACCAAAATAACTATCAGGTAAAATAATATAAAAACAAATAAATGTAAGTCGTAGTCGATGCAATCGACTTATTTATACCCTACACCTAAAAAATTAAAATTAAATTAAAAATCCATAAGTTATTTTAGTAAGGTATTTAATATAAGCTAAAAAAATAAATGCTTTTACAACCTTTGTACAAAATTTTAGGTTCCTATCTTTATTAAATTCGAAGATATGCTTGTTAGGTCCGATTTCGCCCATTTGCAATCCCCGCCTTACTTTAGTCATTGTTAGCATCATTATTTTTCGAGTTATCATGTGTACGAACGGACGGACGGACATCGCTAAATCGACTCATGAGGTTATCCTGATTCAGAATATATATACATGTCCATATCTAACTCGCTTCCTTTTGATGGTTACAAACACCATACCAAAGTTAATATATACCCTATACTTTAGGTGTAGGGTATAAAAATCGACTTTTGAGAAGTGTATTAAAACTTAATTGCGGGTATTTTAGTATATGTTGATGCAGAAGCAAAAAATTTCAACTTTACTTTATTTCGATTTTCGTGTTATTTATGTATTAAAATGGTAATAAGGCCATATATAAAATAATAGCTACTTCCGCTTTATTACCTCTTTAAAAAGGAAATAGAGTGGATTTAGCATTATTTCTGTGCATCAATGTTTCTTTCAATTTTAAAAACACGCTAGTTAATTAAAATAATATATTAATGTAAATGTAAAAATTGAAGATTTAGATGATTTTTGTGTTTTAAATGAATTTTCACAAATATTCAACTTGAAAGTGTTTAAAAATATCGAATTTTCAATTTTTGACACCTAATAACTATTAAGCAAAGGGGTAAGTGCAAAAATTTATTCTGCGAAAACTTATTACTATTCAGAAAAAGGCCTATCAATATTTAAAATTCTATACTGCTTCATCTTAAATAGTGCTTTTTCTGAAAATATTTGTAAATAGACGAATAGACGAACGGACGGAAGAAGAACGAACATAGTCAAATTAATAAACAAATTTTTTTTAAAAAGTTTTGAAAAATCTAATATATAAGGAAGAAATTCTGTTTGTTTGTTTGTTTGTTTGGCACGGATTCACGTAAAAACTACCAGTCCAATTGCAACCAAATTTTGCAGGAACATTTCTACGACTCCGGAAGGAGTTATAGGCTATATCGCGTTTCGGTTCATTAACCCATTGCAGCCCGAGAGCGTTTTAAAGCGTTTTAGTTTTTTCGTTGTTCTGTCTAAACGGTTTGACCGATTGAGTTGAAAATTTGCACAAATGTTCTTCTCATCTTTAGTAGTGTACCCAAGAAATTGGGTTGGCATATGTCACCCGAGTTCGGCCCGGCGGGCTTTTTTGTTTCCGATTTATGTCCAATTTTGTATGGCGGTTTTGTGGTCTGAAAAAACCCCTGAGACGAATTTTTGTAAAGGTCTGATAACCCGTTTGGGCACGAGAACCGAACGAAATTCATTAAATTTTTTTGATGTCCTGCTTAAACGGTTTTACCAATTGATTTCAAAATTTGCTAAACTGTTGTTCTTTAGCAGAAAAGCTTACTAGATTAATTTGGTTAGGATCCATTAACCCGTTTCGGCACCAGGGTTCAGTTAAATTTTTTAATTTACCTTAATGTCGCGCTTAAACGGTGTGACCAATTGAGTTGAAAATTTACAAAAGTGTAGTTCTTCACTCCAGAAGCTCACTCAGTTGACTTGGTTACGATCCATTAACCCGTTTCGGCACCAGGCCCAATGAAGTATTTTAATTTTTTTATTGTTGCGCTTAAAAGTTTTGACCAATTGAGTTGAAAAATTGTTAAATCGTTACTCTTTAGCACAGAGGCCTACTGAGTTGAATTGGTTACAATGCATTAACCCTTTTCGGCACCAGGCCTCAATGATATTTTTTAATTTCTTTGTTGTCGAGCTTAAAAGGTTTGATCAATTGAGTGGAAAAATTACAAAAGTGTAGCTCTTCACCGCAGAAACCCACTCAATTGATTTGGTTACAATCCACTAACCTGTTTCAGCACCACGGCCCAATGAAGTTTCTTAATGTATTTATTGTCGCTCTTAAACGGCTTGACCAACTGAGTTGAAAATTCACAAAAGCTCTAGCTGTTTACTGCAGAAGCTTACTGAGTTGATTTTGTTACGATGCATTAACTCATTTCAGCATTAAGCCTCAATGAAGTTTTTAATTTTTTTGTTGTCGTGCTTAAACGGTTTGACCAATTGAACATTGGCACAAGTACTGCACTTTAAGGCAGAAGCTCATTTAAGTAATTCTGCGGTGATACATTAACCCATTTGTACGATAGACTTTCAAAAGAAAATTTTGTTTCTAATTTTTGTCTAATTTGGCAGGATGAATTTACGATTCTAAATAAAGCCTGTGACAAATTTTTGTTAACGTTCGTTAGTCCATTTCCGCACGAACCCCTTTTAAAAATATTCTGCCCAATTTTTGGTATTGTTATTATTATTAAAAAGATATTTCCAACACTCTTTACTTTTATCTACACTGTTTTCAATATTCCATAAAAACCTTTCAAATAAAATTTCTAATATATAAAAGTAATTAAAATAACCTTATTAAGTATCTTACTGTGTTTAAGTCTTAATACTGTGTTTTAGTCTTAACAACATAACATTTTCGGCCGTTAAAAAACAGAAAAAATCTCCTACATACGACAGTCATCATGTCATCATTCAGAAATGCATGTGGTCTAGCTTTATAAGATGCATGTGTATAACATATTTCCCATTAAATATCATTGAAATATGTACATATAGTATGTATACCGTGCGTATATTTAAAAATACTATATATCACATTTCTGTACAGTATTTAATCAAAAATGAGTACATACATATTTAAAGAACAGAAAACTTTACATTCTAATCCATATACAATTTTTACACATACTTTTAGCCAATTAATTTGAAAACATAATTAGAAAATATAAACATAAAAAATTCTGGTAGATTTATAAAGGTAAAAAATAATCATGTATTTTTTATATTGAAAATATGTTAAACAGAATCTGAGATGTATACATTTAAAAAGAAGTTTTTCAAAATTTAAAGAGCTGTCGGTGCTGTAGGGTCTCCAGCTGTGAGGGTAATAAAAAAGTTGTTCTTCAACATTACTCTTTTAAGAGACCTATGCATAGTTTATATTTCATTGCTATTTATTAACAGTATATAAGTTCTGTAAACAGAAGGATTGACAGAGCAAACCTAATAGCAAATTTTTCAAAATGTGCTTAAAAGGATAATTCACAAAAACATGAAGTGACATTACTTACGAAAAACAATGTATTACATTATGGTCTTTTATAATTGAAATGCGATTTTATGTTTCGATATTAACGAATATATTGTGGAAATTCACTTCACCGTAATTGCGTACTCAATAGATTATTGATTCCTTTAAAGATTTTTTGTAATAAAAATAGAATATTAACTACCAGCTTACAGATACTGCATAGTAATAAGTTAACTATAAATTAAATTAACGCAGAAACAAAAGTTAATAATTTTTATTTCATAAAACCAATAAAATACTCCAGGCAACGCCGGGTACTCTGCTAGTGTTCTAATAAGAAAAGAAAAACGTTTTAAAAAAAAGTTTAAACGAAAAAAAAAAAAAGTTTTAAAAGTAATCCGAAAATGAACTAATGTTAGTTCTATATTATTTGTCAATTACATTATTCGAAATTTAAATTTTAATTAGGAAAACAAGAAATATCACGATATTCATACTTTAGAACCAATCTAAACTAAAGTAACTAATTATTTTTAACTTTTAATATATATCTTTCGAAAATTTCTATATTGCCTATATAATATATGTTCTGTATTTGCTGAAACATTTTTTTTTTTTTTTTTTTCTAACTAAAATTTATTCAAATATACTTACTAGGTATTTACAAAAAAAAATAAAATTTTTAGGGTTATCATAATATAAAAATAAAAAATTAAAAAAATCTGAATCACCCACTTATTTTTACATTTGAAATAAATTTTTTTTTTTATTGCTTTGCTTTGTTCGTACCTACATACATATATATAGTTTTAATAAAATGTACGCACCCTTAATATATCTAGAAAAATTTTTTTTTTGTAATTTTTCCATTAGCTGGTATAACACACCTCATCACATCATAACATTTTATTTTTATTCTTTTGCAAATAATTCGGCATTATTAAAACAATTTATAAAATTTGTGACAGGATACAATAAATTTTAACTGAAAATATTAAAAGATGGTTAATAAGAACATACATACATATTTGTATATACAAATGTGACATTAAAATAAAAAAAAAATATTTAAAAATTATTAAAATTATTCTTTTATTTGAATTAATTTGAGGCTAAAAATCAAGGATATGATTGCAGTAGATTTCGTTTATAAGAGTTAGTTCTTCGTAAAATAATTTAAAAAAAAAAGTCCTGTTCGGAGTATTTTAATTTTACATAGGTACTTATAGTTTGTTCTAGAAAAGTTTTCAAATAGTATATGATTTTTATTTTACTTATAAGTTATATACATTCATTTAAACTTAATATAAGAGTGGATGAGTTTCGTAAATTATCTAATTTCATTTAATAATACGTTGATCCCAAATTTTCGGTATAGCAATACAAATCCATTGTCTAAGAATTGAATGTTGAAATAATACAATGGCTTAAGCTTACAATAATAAAGCCGTTCAAAATTAAAACCTTATAACATAATAATTTCTGTATGCCATCCTGTAATCTAATCATATAACATAGAGATTATGTGGCAAAATTAAGTGCAGTCCATATAAACTCTTAAGCAATTAAATAGGACCATCCAATTAGTTTAGTAGTGGTCAGTGAAATTAAACCGTTTGTGAACAAACAATACAATAACCCTCTACTGAGTACTTGGACATGTAGGCCGGAAGAAGTAGCTGCAATCTTCTTTACAGGGCCTGAAAATTTTTGTGAGATAAGTATAAACACAAAATAAGAGAAGCACTAGAAATCGAAGAGGAAAACTGTAAGATCAAACTATGGCGTAAAAAATCCTAGCTCAGACGATTAAAGGAGCTTCTGAGGAAATATAAGTTGAAAAGAGCTAGTAAAAAATAAACCGAGAATTTCGAAAGATTACCGGCTAAAGGGATATTTAAAGAAAATAGTATTGAAATATAACGGCACATGCAGATTCTGTCAAAAAGAAGAAGAGACTTCAGACACATACTTAAAAACTGCAACGCTTCACTCCAAGCAAGATATGTGTATCTACAAGTATATTGTTTTACCGAAGATCAAATGTCACCACTAAACCATATAAAAACCATATTCTTTCTTTAGAGACAGTAGGACTGGTAGAAGTATTATAAGTGGATGCAAAATCCACAACACGTAATAAGAAGATGCAAAATAGATCTATATCAAAAGGTCTCAGTGTCACTTAAAGCCCCTACAATAATAATAATAAAATTAAAGATATAGTTCAAATCAAGAAAAATTGTTACGATTCGAAATAATCAGAGAAAAAATTCGTTATAAAAATTCTAAAGGATGTAAAATCAATTAACAAAATAGGAAAATTTTTAGTTATCGAGCATAGGACAGCAAAAACAAACCGATATTATAATTCATTTATTATTACTAAATCTTGTACAATATTAAAATGATTGTACCAACTTTAGTAGGTACATTTATATATATGTATATTCAAAAATAAAGGTTTAATTTAAGAGTAGAAAATCACTTCTTATCATTCATGAATTTTTTGTCTTTGTGTATGTATTTAAATTAAGATAAGGGGCCTCGTTGCCCTAGTGGGTAAAAGCGTATAAAAATACCCTGTAAGCACCGAGAGAGTGTGGGTTCGAATCCCACATACGTCGTAAAAGTTAGTTCCCCTTACGACATTTACAGCCACGCTTGAACAGGAAAGACTGTGTAATTTCCTGTCCACATTTATGTGGCAGAGAAATTCATTTAAAAAAAAAAATTAAGATAACTATACAGACAAAAAAACCATTATAATTCAATAACTTTTAGAAAACAAAAAATTATTATATTAATTTTTAAAAGAAATTGGAAAAATTTTCCTTATTTCCTATATCCTTCCTATAACTTTAGAATAAATATTAAACTGTCTTTTTTTTTTACGTTCATTACAACTATATATGATCGGTGATGATGATATCATTTCGTTAAATATGAAAATAAAAAGTTAAACAATTGAATTTTTCTCACCCTCATTATTGTTTTCGTATAACCACCGTTTTATATCTAATACAGCTTATATTATAATGTATAATAAACATACATATATATATGTATAACCATTTGTTTCAGTGGTTTGTTCAATTTTTTTTATGATTAGGTACATTAAAACTTTATTTTGTTCGATTTTCTTTATTTTACTTGTACTTTTACCTATATATATGTATGTAGTGTACATGTACTTATAATCGATGCATTTTTTTTTTGTCATTGTATACGAATATTATATAAAATTTTGTTCAATACAGTTCGTGTTCGTGTTCGTGTTAAAACCGATTTCAAAGAAAAAGAAGAATGAAAAAAGGAAAGAGGGTTTTTGTAAATCTTTTTTTTTTCTTGTTTTTTTTTTTAATTTTTCCCAGTAATAATGAGACGCTTATTGTAACAATTATTTCACAGTGGTTAAATTGCCGTTTCCTTTTCTCTTTATTAAAGCATATTTTAATATTATATAGTTTTTTATTTTTCTTTTTTTTAAAGGATATTTAAAATAAAAAGGAAAGAAAATATAATAGGGAAAAAATATTTTAACTTTTTAGGGTAAAGAGATATTGTTTTATTACTACGCGTGATAAAATATAGAGTCGTGTGTTAAAAGTTTCCGTATTTTTTAAACTTAAATCATTTGATATTTAATTTTTCACCCTATGCATGCTCTTGTTTTAAATATTTCTCAAAAAAAAAATAAAAAAATTGCAAGTGATATTGAAAAAAATAGTATTTTTTTAAACCAGAACAAAGGTTGTATTGGCAAAAATTTTCTAAGATTCGATTTATAATCGTATGAATTTTAATAATTTAATAATTATAATAAAAATAATGTAAATAATTCATGAATATAAAACAGAAATATTTAAACATAAAATACAATATAGTTCTGAACTTTATAAAAATTAATATTTAATATACAAATTCTATCAGATAATAGAAACGTCAAAACTGAAAATGCCAATAGAAGACTTAAGAAAACTAAACCATTAGATTTAAACCTCTTCACGGAGATCTGCAATTCCAATAGATCTATAAGAGTTAACGCAAAATTAATGGCTAGTCTTTCAGGCTAATTTTAATATTTTAAGACAGGTGCTGGTGTGTTTAGTGAATTAAAGTCTCACACAATTGTTTTGCGTTTACAGTATATTTCGATGATTCTCACCATTCATACCCAAAGAAAAAAACCATTAGATAATAGATGGTGGGATAAAAAGAAAAGCTTGAAAAGTATATAATAGTTGATAATAATACAATAATTTTAAAGAATGCCTTGATTAATTTCCAATCCATTTTGTTTAGTTCTTTCTAGCCATTTCCGAATTTTTCTTTTAGAAATTTGCTTATTAATTTAATTGTGTCCTTCCGTCAATCTGTGAGCAAAACTTTTTTTTTTACACGGTTTAAAATGATATAATGTTAACACGAATGGGTCTCATAAAAAACTTAATGTCGTATAACAACTTTTTTTATCTACTCCGAAGGTACAATCCTAGTGCGAAGTTACAACCCTGCAAAGTGTAAAAATGTTCCCCTTTCATTTGTTTATATCTCAAGTTCTGCTTAATATTTTAAATTTAAAAACGTTACACTTTTTTTAAAAATATTTAAGCTCTATAAATTTACAAAAAAAATATTTATATTTTTCTTAAATTAGTTTTTTAACTTACCGTTATATAAAATTATAATTTTATACATATATACTCTTTTTTCTGTATCCGAAACCGCTTTAGTCAGAAATTTAAAATTTTGGGAGATGTGAGTTATTCGAGAAATTTTTTGTGTTTTTTTCCGTTTAAGAGCTATTAGGCGTCAAAAATTGAAAATTTGTTATGTTTAGTAATTTTTTTATGTTTACATCTGTAACTTGTGTAAATTTCTCACATAGTATAAGACTTTTAACTATAAAACATTTTCTCGTCCTTTAAGCTGCAGTGTATATTTTTTAAGAAATTCATTTTTATTCATTATTTATTTTATTTAATTGAAACATAAAACTATTTAAATATGGTAAATTTTGTATCTCTACACTGACAAAAAAAAAATTTTTTTTTTACTTCAAAATAAACAATCTATTCTATTCTACTATACCTACATAATATATACACTAAAATGTAGTTTTATAAATTTTTATCATAGACCTCCTGTACTATAAATTCCAAACTAAACAGTGTTTTTTTTTCATCAACAATTACGCAAGTTTTAAATTGTAATGAGGGAGGATTTTCGAAACAATTTGTTTATTTTGCACATGGGGTTGATAAAATTTAGTTAAAAAAAAAAAGAAAGTAAAAAATCTATGCTAGAATATAAAAATTAGGGTGGTGGTAACTATATAATATAATGTTATAGGAAATCATTTTGTAAAGGATAAGAAACAAACAAACCGTTTTTGCCCTTATTATATTCTTCGTCTTGTACTATACGATTCTTTGGCATTTATTTTAAGTGTATAAAAACTGTATTTTTTTTTTTTTTATATTTTGCAATTAATATTGAGGTTATGTTGATGGGTGGTTTGTTTTTATAGTTTATAGATTTTATAACTTGCCCTTTTTTAACCTTTTTTCAATGTTATACCGTTATAATGCATTGTTTTTATTATATTTTATGTTTAAAGGAAGTTTTCAAGGGGTATCACAAATGTGTTCAAAATTTTGTAAGTGATTTTTATTTATCCGACTTTTTATGTTTTTAGGTAATTTTCTATATGAGTGACAATTAGTATAGCATATGTGATAATAAACTGTGACAAATGGCTTTATTTTCAAAAAATTAATTGTATAAACAATGTGTCAATATGATTTTTGTTTTTAGTTTTATTTTTTTTTTGCCAATTTTTAAATTTTATTTTAAATTAAGATATAAATATAAAAATTTTTGTTTTTTTTTGTTTTAAATTTTATTATTATCCGAAGATTATGCAATTTTGTGCAAATTTTTAAAATGTTTTATTTTTGTTATTTTTTTCTATTTTTGTTTATAAGAAATTGTTATTAAAGTGTCATTGTACTATTAGTAAACATTAATGAATGATTTAAAACGTTCTAATTTAATGTCCAATTTAACAAAAGATTTCAAAATTAATTGGGGGGGCGGGAGGTATACTAAATAATATTTATATTTAATATAGATATTTTTGCTAAATAAAATATGGTCAGTTATTACTTGTTCCAATTTGTTGAAATTGAAAAATATGGACTTTTTAAAATTGGTATGTACCTATAAATAATTATTTTAAAGAATATTTTTTTAGAATATCGATTGAAACGGTTTGATTGTTAGTTTTAAATTCTTTCCCTTATAATTTATAACTTTATTTGCGACAGGATATTTACACATTTTTTATATTAATATACATAATGATTTATTAAGAAAAGAATTTAATTATTTTTTTTTATTCATCCCTGCAATATTTATTATTTCATATCATATGTAATAAATAATTGAAAATATCAAAATTTAGAAGATAAATCAAGATATTGTAGTTATAATAAGGGAAAATTTCTTAAAAATTCCCGTACCTCATGACAAAGGTTAAGCTTGAATTTTTTGTTTGGAACACAAACACTTATAAAATTTGAATATTTTATTTGTACGGCATCTATTATCTGATATAAGAAACTATTTCGTTTTTAATTTTGTATATATTCTATATATATATATACAGGGTATTTCCGACTCGATGGTCTTCCTTTAAATAGGTGATCGGGCCTGTTGAGACGAATAAAAAATTGTATTGGAGAGGAGGTAAATTCTAGACCCTTTTGCTAGGTGCTACAGGTATCTTGTGATAGGTGCTACATTATAATATTCCAAACAAAATCAAACAGAAAAAATTTAGTTTTTTAACGAAAGGACTATTTGAATTTACTTTAATCATTATTTTAATATCATTCAATTTTTTTATTTTATATAACCAAAAATGTATTGAAAATCACATCCACATTATGATTAAAAATTAAGATTAAAAAATTATAATATAAATGTATTATTATCGGGAGCGCGTCATATGCCTGTATTTCATTGGTCCATATAGTATCACGCCTGTATTTCTTGAGATTTACCTGTAGTATCGGTTGCCTGTATTTCATTTATCTGTATTTCATTTGCCTGTATTTTCACTTGTCTGGATTTAATTTTATTGGATTCTATTTGACTGGACATATTTCAAAAATAAGTATATTTAAAATAGTATGTAAAAAAGATAATTATAGGAGAAATTTTATAGTTGGATTCAAAAGTATGGTTATGTATGATTTTTCCAAAATATTTGTATAGTCTTTTTTAAATGTGAACTTTTAAAAACCGTTGATTTACATTTTACCTTGTTAAGATTTAGATTTATGAGAAAATTTTAGTGTAAGTTACAATATTCTAAACTGTTTTTATTGTATATATTTTGAAAAAGTGTGCATTTAAAAATGTTTAGTTTTACATTTTACCTTACTTTTATATCTATATTAGATCTTTGTTCCAGCTTTGTTTACTTAACAAATATATGTATAGTCTAAGCTCTAAGCTAACTTCAAAACTTAATTTTCCATCTTTGTTTATATTAATTTAGTCTGTATAGTTTCATTTTGTAAATTTTCTTAATTTAAGCTTCCAATTTGCTTTAAATTAACTTAACTAATACATAAAAAAAACATAAAAAGTAAAGGTTAAGATTTACAAAAAAAAAAAAAGCCATTTCTTATAGACTGATGTGGTATTTTCAAAAATATGTACATATGTAACTAAATATTGTATACAAATATCGAATATAAGTACAAATATTATTAAATTAAAACAAAAAATTTAAATAATAAATTTTAAAAAACATTATAGTTAATTGTCGTTGTTTTTTTTTAAACAATAAAAAAAAAAGCATAAAATCATAAACTCTGCCATTATTATTATATTAATAATTTAAATTACCCTCTATAATGTAATAAACTCTGTTCACTTGTTAGCTAAAACAACAACACTAAATTATTATAATCCAATAGATAAACTTCCTGGTACTTGTTTAAAAAATAAACCAAAAATGTACAAATAAAACCAATACAACAAAAACAACAACAACAACAAAATCACCATTTAAAATGAAAATATTTTAGACAAGAAAAAAAAAAAATAAAATAAAAGCACAATTTTCAAGGGCCTGAACAGAACGAACAAAAAAAAAATAATAATAATTCAAAATAATAATAATAATTTTTTTTTTTTTTTTTATTCTACTTAAGAATTCAAATATTTATCAAATATTTATTCCATTAAATATTCATTTTTTACACCACAATTGGACAGCAACACAAAAAACAAAAAAAACAAAAATTAAAATGAAAATAAAAATCTCTATTTACTGATATTCTTTTCTTTATATTGCAAATATTTATTCATTTACTCTCTTATATTCCTTAAACAATTTGCACAATTATTGTTATGTTGACATCGAAATGAAGTTAAAAAAAAAAAAAAAACGAAAAGAAAACAACGAAATGTCGGGGAAATAAAAAAAAAAAAAAAAACAACAGTAAAAAAATTTGTAAAAAGAGGAGTATATACACCATGAGTTCAATTTACTTACCTATTGCCCTAAATTTTGTTAAAAAAAAAAAAAGACAAAAAAAAAATATATATAAAAGAAAAGAGAAAGAAAACAATAAAAGACAGAGAACAAATATATACTATATATACAATAATATAGACGAAATAAAGGTGAGGAGTGAAAGTAACGAAAAAATAACAGTGAAAAAAAATATGTATATATATATATAAAATAAACTTAATAAATATATATTTACATATATATAGGTACATATATATTTTTTAACCTAAAATCATTCTAAAATTCACTTTAAATCCAATATAAAATAGCGACATATACAAAATGTAAAGCAAAAAAAAAAATATTGGTAAAAAAAAATGGAGGAAAAGAAATTAAACAAAAACCGTAATATGTATAGTCTAGAAACAAAAAACAACAAAAATACAAAATGGAAGGAAACCGCTGATAAGTTTATTAATTTTAAAATCAAACAATTTTTTTTTAAAATTTTAATATGTATTGTATTTATGTATGTACATAAATGTATGTGTATTATGTAAGTAAAAATATTTATCAGATAAATATTTTCAATATTTTGATCCTAATTTATATCCCTAAACAAAGTATAGTTAATCAAAGTAATATTATATGTAAAGTCTGCACAGAAACCTATGTATACCTATAGATAGCTTCAATTAATAATAATTTTTTGAAAATGACATTGTCAAAGAAGTTGCACATTTGACGTAACCTCACTTATTCATGCTTTCCTATATTTTAAATAAAATCTTTAAAAATAAGCTTAAGTAACTTCAAAACAAATTTTTTATTATTACCTTCTATTTAAAAATGGGCTCGTTCAGTTGATTATTTGATTTTTTCTCCAAACGCTTAAATAAATCGCTTTATAAATTTTGCAGTATAAAAAAAATATGCTTAATGGAACAGCAACATTTGATTTGATAGAAAATTCTCTTTTTAATTTTTTTTTTTTTTTTTAATTTTTCAAAATATTAATTTTCTCAAACCACAACATTAGTAATTTGAAATAAATAAATTTTCCCATCTGATTTTGACAATTGAATTTCATATTTAAAAAAAATCATTTCATTTCGTTTTGAAATAGCACAATAAAGTTAATTCTGCATTGGAGTGTAGTATAGTTAATCCTGTAAACCCATAACTCTATACTCAGAAACGAAGAAGAAATGAAACGTACTCCTAATATCTTATAAGAAAATAATCGCAGTTTTAAAATGAATATTTTGAGCCTTGCCTTAAAGAAAAAAAATCCTGACAATTAAGTTTATATTATTGGCAATTAATTCCCTTTGTAAAAAGTGGATTTGGCTAAATGAAAGGTTGCCAATAGATATTTAATTGGTAAATAAGTTCAAATATCATTCGCAATACAAAGAATTCCAAGTGATTAGAAAAACAATTTTGCAGTAAATGCCAAAATTAAAAAAAAATTTTTTTGAATATTTTCATACGTTATCTTATATGTCTTTTCACCCACCATTTAAAAATTAGAGACTATTCTAAGAGATAACAAAGTTTTAATAAAGAAAGACCTCACAGACTGTGTGTTTAACCGGATTTCTTATCAACTGAGGCTGTATGGGTTTAAATCCTGCACATATCGAAAAAGTTTTTATTATAAAATTAATTTTGAATTATTCGTTATTCCTCATTGCGAAATAAAATAATAAGAGTTAATTTACTTATGGAAGAAAATGGCCCAACATTTTTGTGATAGTATTAATTATCTGCAAGTTCGTGTCGTGTATTTTTGTGTGTTTTTGAAGTAAAATGTCAGTTAAAACATTTTTAAAAACATATTTCTAAATGAAGATTTAACTTTAAAAAACGCACATAAATCTTACATGACCGACTCTTGTGTTTGAAAAGCGGTTTAGAAATGAGACCACCCAGATATTTTTATATTTTTGGGTAGAATTATGTATCGTTAGAATACATTTCATGAGCTGGAATTGTTATATACAATGTGATAATTGACCGATAATAATTTCTGATTACCACAATGAATTTAGAGTCCTTCAGTATAGGTACCTTTCTATATACCACACATCTTATACCAGTTTAGAATTATTTTATAAAAATGTCATTGTGCATTAAAAGTTTAAATTTATTTGAAAAAAAAAACTAATTTACCTACATATAATATAAATATATACATACCTATTTTATAAATATTATTTTATGTAATTTTACTAAGTGTTTTCGTCCTTTTTTTTTTATTTTACTTGCTGTACTGTACTAATAATTGTAGGTACTCCTATATCTACACCAAAGTTATAGAAAAAATGTTTTTATTTGATTGCACTATTTTTCTTTATTTTACACATAATTTTTATCTTTGATTCTTTCGATGCCAACTCATTCTTTGATAAAACGTATCTTGTTATGATTTGTAATTTTTATATATGGTTTTTTGTTTTTTTTTTTTTTTTTGCTTGTTTATTGTATTGTTATTGTATTTTATTTTACTTAAGTTGGATATGCATATATTTATTTTTGAAATAAACAAACATACAACAAAAACGAAAGAAAGAAAAAACCAAAAAAAAAAAAAAATTAAATAAAACAAAATATAGAGGGCATCACCTACACGTCTCAATTAAATATCAAACAAACATTTTTACGTCGCATACAAATTGATAAACAAATTCAAAGAGTCAACAAATTCGAGAGCAAAAGCTTCATCTAAATCTATATATATGTATTTATATGTGTATGTATATAAAATAGATATGAATATAACATTTACATATATATACATATAATTATATTTGTATATACATTTGTATGCTTGTAAATATATTTGTACTATATATAATTTTAGAGTCAATAATATTCACCATTTTTTACCACCTTAACATACCCCCAAATATGCGCCATCTTAAAATAAGAACAGAAAAAATGAAAAAAAAAAAACAAAAATGAAAGCATATTATAATCAATTATTATACATTTATATATGTATGTTGGTTTGTATGTTCTTAATGTTAAATTTAAAATATGTACATAAATATATACAATAATGTACAAGTATATGAATGTTGACTGTTATAAAAACTGTTTTCACTTTTTTTTTTTTCTATTAATTTTTATTCATTCTATTATATTCGTTTTTTTTTCTTCTTTTTTTTTTATTATTTAGTTTATATAAATATATATAGAATATTACATTTATATATGTACGTAAATATATATAACAATCTATACAAGTATATATTCACATATTATATAAATATACATACATAGAATATATATAAAATGTTAAAAAATTTGAACAACATTTTACGTTCTAGTCTCGCCATCTTTTGATGTAGAAATATACGGTATATACGGATCTCATAAAGGAAACCAAAAGTTCAAAAATACTATGTAAAGAATACACATTCCAACAAACAAATACATATTATATACATATATATTTATGTACATTTGGTAAAGATACAGATTTAAGAAACGAATAAAAAAAAAAAAAAAAACAAAATTAAAACAACAAAAATTTTAGGAAAAATGTGATGAGAAGAAAAATGAAAAGAATGAAATTTGAATTTAAAAAAGCAAAAAAAAAAAATGTTGGGGCAATTTGGATCAAAATAAAAGTTTATTATAAATTTCAAACTATATATAAAGTGTAAGAAAAATCAATCAACGCTTAATATCTAGGATGTATATGGTGAAAAAAAATGAAGGTGAATACTCACAACTTAAAGAATTCAAACAATACTTCCATTAAATTGCAGATAGTATACATTTTGTAAGGAAGAAAAGAAAGAAAATCTGAAAACCTTAAAAGATTATACAGTGTAAACTAAATCAAAATGAGCTCTATATTTCCGTTTAAGTCAAAAATAACGAGTCTTTTATATATATTATATGACAATGATTTACCTTTATATATATTATAAAGGTAAAGGATATTATAACACGTCATAACACTATGATTTAATCCTATTTTAATATTTTTTAATTGGAGTCATTTTTGATGATTGCTTATTATTTTTTTATTACAATCATTCTTTGACAAAATATTTTTTTTTATACTCCCCTTAATAAATTCTAATATCACAGTTTCAAATCATAATGTCGCTGAGAAAGTTTCTATAAAATACAACCGTTTTAAACCTCTTAGTTTTGTGCAAACATATTGTAATTTATATTTAACAAAATTATCACATTACTATAGAATACACCTTTAGTCTATGTTTTAAAAGATTAATCATTGTCATGGCATAGCCATGGTCGTTATATTTATCTGACTCTTTAAGTAGAGGAATGTTGGTTTAAATTTTGAAGATGTTGAAAATAATGCTGAAAAAACGGTAATTTTCTATTTTAATCCTTTTATAAATGTAATAATATAATTAGGTAGAAGTATGTACGACTGATTAACGTGATTGCAAACCAGTTTTACATAAAATGTTTTTCTGCACTTAGAAGTATACAAGCATATCCTTCCGATCGATCCGTTAATGTGTATTTGATAAAATTGTTTTGTCTTTCTTATTTAATATTGATATGATTGACTTTAAAGTTTTCCGAAGCAATTTTGCTTGTTGATATGTAGTCAAGTCATATTGCCTAAATTCAGTTACGATGAATTAAAACATTCCGACGTATCGATCGGATTAAATCGACTTCACTTAAATTTTATAGGAGTCAGTTAGTTTTAAACCGGCACCTTTTAAATGTTTTGTTGTATTTTCAGTTCTGACAGTACATTAAGGAAATTTTTGTAAATCAAAATCATAAGAATATATTAAACATCTTTTTTACTTTTTCGAGTAACGGTGTGTATAGTGCTGTTATAGTTAAAAGTTAAATATTTTTTATTCTTAAATTGGTTTTTGTCTTCTCTTATCGTGATTTTTGTTATGTTATCTGCAATCCAAACATAGATTATAATCATAATTACGCATCCGTTATCTGGGAATTTTTGGTTTTATTTAAAGATTGCCCTTTTAAAATCCATGCTTAATAAAAAGGGACTCGAAAATCCATCTATAGATAAATTTTCTGATAAAAAAAGATAGAAACGTCAAATCAACAACAACAGCCACCCCTTATTTTTTCATATTGAATATATTTTGATTTTTTATTTTTCTTTTTCCACCTCAATTTTTCTTCTTTTTTTTCATATAAAAGATTTTGATTCTGTCAATATTATGGAACTCAAACGTGTATACACCACCCATTCAACAATATATTGTAATACATAACAAATAAACATCTACGGTATGTATAATTTAAAAAAAAAAATATGTATAGTTAAATAAATACAGATATATATATATAGATATATATATATATTTATCTATGTATTCCAAATATTCACATAAACATATAATGTATAAATTTAAAAGAATAACAAAAAAAAAAAAAAACAACCCACTATCACCCTATGAAAATTTATATATGATGAAAATGAGCGAATTGGTGGGTGGTTAGTTAGAAATTAAGGGTGATTGAAAAATGGAGACAGACAAAAAAAAATCTTATTTTATTTTTTCCCTTCATCCTTATTTTTATGTTTTGTAATTTGCCGCCACATCTTTGATGCTTGTAATGCAAAATGATGGCTGGCTGGTTGGTTAGTTGTTTGGCTGGATTTTTATATTGAAAAAAAAAAATAAATAAAAGCAAAAGAAAAAAATAAAAGGGAGAGAAAATCAGAAAAAAAAAAAAAAAACAAGAAAAAAAAATCTTAAATCAAACATCCTTCTCTGATCAATTCAAGGATCTATGAAAATTTTTCAAGAGTTCTCTTTGAAATTTCGTTTTTTTTTTTTCTATTTGAAATTTTCCAACCAAGAGTTAAAAGTGAGGGAAGAGATATTAAAACCGATTGATGAAATTTTTAGACATAGCATTTTTTTTTTATTAGTTTGTTGTTGTTGTTATTCTTGTTGAAGAGTACAAATGATTTTTAAATATAATATAATGGCTCTCTGATGAATGAATGGCAATGGATAGAAGGATGTTAAGTTTGAAGAATATAATGTTTTTATGTTGTAAAAGGTGGTAAATTCATTTTTATCAAAGAGTGGAATTTTTTATTATAAATTTTTCTTTTTATTTACATCTGATTGAAAAAATTATTTTTGAAAATTTTCTTATTATGTAAAATTAAAATTTTACATTGTTTTTATATATTTGAATTTTTTTATTTATCCTTTTTTAAGTTTATTTGGGTCAATAATTTATTTTTGTCTGTATTATTTTGATGTTGATGATAAGTTTTAACTGATTTTTAAATTTTAAGATAATATAATTAAATAAATAATGAAATAAGATTGTTTTTTTTATAATGCTTTTATTTAGCTTGCTTTGCCCCGGACTAATGAAATTTTCAAATTTAAAATTACTAACTTTTCATCATTATAACAAGCTTTTAATTTTAGCGAAAGTCCGATATGACAAAACATCGGACATTATACAAAAAAAAAACAATAGTAATTAATAAAATTAACAGAATTAATTATTCCGACTATTGATTGTGAAAAAAAATAATAAAATCCATATATAAAGGGTCTTTCAAATTGAGTTTTCAAAAATAGGCGCCTGTGTAAAACACTTTAAACATTGAACGCACCCATATATTATATGTCATTTTGACAGTTGAAGGTTTGATATTTATAAAAATGGAGTCGTATACATTACAACAACATGCTGAAATTATTGAATTATTTTATGAAAATGGTCGTTCTTAGGAAATGTATTTCGCAAATTACGCAATGTTTATAGTCGACATAATCGTCCAACTGAGCAACAAATAGTTAATATTGTGCGGAAATTTCTAGAAATGGGTGCAGTACAAGATCGAGAAAGACATACACTATACTCGTGCCGGTCGTTCACAAGAAAATATTGGTGCTGTGAATGATAGTGTTACAGCTGACCCCACCATATTGCTCAAAAATTGAGCGTTGAAGGCCTACAAAGTTCAATTGACACAAGAATTGCTGCCACAAGATCATTCCATGCGTCAGGGCTTTGCCAATACTGGAACAAAATGAAGATTTTTAAAAAAAAAATCAACTTTTCAGACGAAGCACATTTCGAGATCGGTGGCTACGTTAATAAACAAAACTGCAGTATTTGGAGAGAGGAAAACCCTCGCGTGATCCAAGAAAAGCCAACGCATCCACAAAGAGTCACTGTTTGGTGTGCATTGTGGTCTGGTGGTGTAATTGGTCCGTACTTTTTTGAAAATGATGCTGGAAGAGCCATAACCTTTGACGGTACCAGATACCGCGACATGATCACAACTTTTTTATGGCAAAAACTGGAAAATACTGATACTGACGACATGTGGTTTCAGCAATATGGGACTACGTGTTATACAGTTTCTCTGGCTTCACTGCAATTACTGCATACAAAGTTTTCAGACCGTGTTATTTCCAGATTCGGTGACTTGAATCGATCTTCAAGATCCTGCGATTTGACACCATTAGATTTCTTTCTCTGGGGCTATGTGAAAGGACAGATTTACAAGGATAATCCTCGAAACGTTGAAGCATTGAAAGCAGAAATTATTCGAGTTATTAGTGAGATAGAGCCGCAACTATGCCGGAATGTGACTGAAAACTTTGATAAAAGAATCAGGTACTGTAGAGACGCAAGAGCGGGTCGCATTGGAGATATCATTTTCAGAGTATAAATGGCAAACATTGTACTTCAAAAATAAATAAAAAGTTCTCCAGTTTCAATTCAAATTCTATGTCTTTTAATTATTTACTTTTGAAAACTCAATTTGAAAGACACTTTAGCACAGAAAGTTTGAAATAATCAAAAACTTTTTCAAGATAATTGAAAAAATTAATATTTATATTAATGTTTTTACCTTATACAGAATTTTTTCTTAAAAATTTATTGATATGAAAATTTAAGACTATAACGAGCCATATCATGTCAGACCTACTTATAATATATATCACCAAAATTTTATAAATGAACTGGAATACGAACCATTGTACTTTTAATTTTATTAGGACACTATCCATAATCATACGCTAAATGGATATTTGTGCAAAATTAAAATTAAAAGTTCTGTACAATATGTACTTTCACCTTTAATTTGGTAACAAATTTTGGTGATACGTATATCACAAGTCTTATGTGATATATGGATCTATAAGCTATACATAATAATTTCTGTAATAAGTTTTCGTAATTTTTAATGAAAATTAATATTTTTTATTTAATTATGTTGATGGCGTTGTCTTTTCTGTTCTGGCGTTGGCATAGGATTTGAATAAAAATTGAATCATTTTTTTTTGAAACTCTAAATTAATTTATCGATGATCGCAGGGGTAAAAACATAAAAAGTGAAAATGGAACAATGCATTTTTACATGCATATATTTTTAAAATATTCAAATCAAAAATTATTGCTCAAAAAAAGATATACACCTAATATTAAACCTAACTTCCAAGTAATAATCGTTAAAATGTTGTATAAAGGAAAAACAGGATCTAGTTACAACAGTAACATTAAAAATTTTTTTTTTTTATTAATATTCGAATAATTTGTTTTTGAAAAGATTACGACTTTCCAAACATATCATTATATTCTTTTAACTGTCTTATTTTTAACTTTATCATATAAAGTTTTATTTAGTTGGTTAAGTTATATAATAAACTTATATAAAGCAAAAAGTTATTATTTACTTATATATCATTAGGAGTTTCATTTCAACCTACAGATAATTATAACTTATAAGTTTATATCAGCAATTTTCCGATATGTCATCCGAAATTTTATACACATAAGTATAATTTCAAATTTTATACAACATTTTTTTATACAAAAGACCAATGAAATGCAGTGTTCTGGTTGAATCTTTTCTTATTTCTTAAGTCTGGTATAGAAAAAAATCAACTAGTCCAAAATTAAATTTCTTTTTTAATTCTTGACTTAAGAAAATTTTTGTACATAGGATTTTTTTTTTTTAATTTTCTAAATAAATACCGTTTTTTTTTTGTTCATTCAATGTTTATTAAATTTAAAAAGACAGTTCTTAGGCAATACAAAAGAAAAGAAAATTCTATATGCTATTTTTTTCCGAAACAAAAAAAAAAAACATGGCCATTATTTTTCTTTTAAATATCATCTCTATAACTATCATTTTGTCAATTTGTCACATAAAAGAAAGAGCAAAAAAAAAAAAAAATACTTTAAAACAAAGAAAAATCAAAAACTTCACTTAAAATAAATAACAAAAAAAAAAAAAAAAAAAAACAAACCGAAAACAAAAATGAAATCTTTTAATCTTGTTTAAAAGGACCTTTTATAGATATTTTATCTTTAAGTTTTTTTGTATATATATATATATATACACCAGATTAAAAAACATTCAATCAAATCAAAACTAATTTAAAAAGTTTAATTTATTTTTTTTTTTTTTTTGTTTTGTTTGAACTTTTTTTCAATTTTCTCTTTTTTTTTTTTCTATATTTTCTTCCAAATCTTCTCTCTTTGTTCTTGTTAAATGTTAAACTTTTAAAGGACTTCCTTAACTTTTATGCAAACATATACGGTTATGTACATAATAATATGTATTAATGATTGAATGTATATATATATGTATGTAGATAAGTAAATATGTAAATTTTTAAATCAATACAATTACATCTTTTTCATTCATAAAAGATTTGACATATAATAAACAGTTTTATTATGTTTATTAATAAAAGAGTACGTATGTAAGTATGTATATATACAATTAGGTATGCACACATAATATATATATATTATATGTACATATATATGTAGACTATAATAATAAGTATATTTATCAATATTGGCGATTTCAACAATTCTGTTTGTTTTTGTTTTTTTTTTCTTTATTTATTTGTTGTTCTTTTTTATTTTTTTTTTTTTTTTTGTTTTTTCTTAAATCATTAAATAATATTTGAGATAGATCAGTTTTATTTAAACTTTCACTTTATTGAAAAATACAAAAATCACATATTAGAAATATATATATATATATACATATATATAAAAACAAAATATAATAATAATATATGTATATAAATTTGTAAATATAAAAAAATATACATAAATAAAAATAATATGTAAGTATAATATACATAATATATTTACTTGTTCAATATTTAACAAAAGTTAAATAAAAAAAAAAAAAAAGCTGGGGTAAAAATAAAAAAAAAAAGTTTTTTTTTTTGTTTTTCTTTTTGTTTTTGTAGTGTTTTACCTGTACCGTCTAGATAAATATGTACTGAAATGTTTAACAAAGAAAATAACAGCGCGAGTGATTACAAGTATCAAATATTTGGCATTAAGTAGGTAAGAACGCTTGTTTTTTTTTTCTTTATATTATTTCATTTGTTTTATTTTATATTTTTTTTTTTTAATTTTTTTTTTTTTTTTTATTGAATTTTTAAATATATGATGTATAGAAATGAATGAAAGAGAAATGTATCTTATAGATAGATCATATAATATACATAAATAATAATAATATGAAAATCAAAATTATGTTATGCGTAAAATTTAATTTTATTAAAATATATTTTGTAGCTTATAAGATATAAAAGCCATAATTATAGGTAAATATATATGTAATAACACAAGTAATAATAATTGTATGTTTAATTGATGGTAATGTGTTAAAAATCAAACCTATATATATGGCTGTCAAAATTATTAAAAAAGTAAATGAAAGTATAAGAAAAAGAGCATTATAGCTTATTAAATTCAATTTCATTGACTTAAGAAATTCAATTTCATTGACTTAAGAAATTCATTAAAGATATGTAGTTATTACTTATCAAATAAAAAAAAACCAATAATACCAGAACCGACTTTCTAATCTTTAAGATTCTGACCTTTCTAATTAAAATATCTAAAGGGAGCGGGGGGAGGATTCGAATCCTACACACGTCGTAAGAGTTATTCTCCCTTACGACATTTACAGCTACGCCTTGAACAGTAAAGGCTGTGAAATTTCAAAGAAATGCATTAAAAAAAAAAATCTGAATTGGATGAATATTAGTGAATTGAATGAATATTAGAAAATTCATTTTGCGCCAACTGCTTATAATTTTAGTTCACCTACCTATAATTTAGTCCTTTTAGCTTTTCTTCTGTTTGTTATTTGAATGATATTTTTTATTAATTTATTTTTAAAACTGGTTGTCAGTATAGCAATATGATTTTGATCTTTCTAATTAAAATATCTAAATAGGGGGGGGGGGGGGCTCGGTGGCCTAGTGGGTAAGAGCGTATCAAATACGCTGCAAACACCGAGGGAGTCTGGGTTCGAATCCCACACACAGAAGAAATATTTTTTATACTTAATACTTCATATAAGTTATCTAAAAAAAAATTTTTGTAGCCCGTATTTCTTAATACCTGTAAGAGGTGAAAAATTGAAATTTGCAAGACACCTGTACAAAGTTTTTCAAAGTAAATAGTAAAAATTAAAGCTTTAATGCCTTTAACATTATAATGTTACATGTATCAATAACTTTCCTTAATTACGGTCAAATTTCCCTAACTTGAAGCCTCTATAACTCGAACTTCCCTTTAAGTCGACCTATTTTTATTTACTTAACATTTTCGAAAATTTGTTTATATATTTTTAGTGTCTCTAACTTAAAAATCTCTTTAACTCGAACTGTTCTACGTTATATTGAGCAAAATAATTTCCTTAACTCGAACTAATTAACACAAAATTCACAACAAACTAAAATTATTCATGTATGTATTTTTATTTTGGATACTAATAAAAAATAACAGTAAAATATTGACAGCTTGTAAAAATCAAAACAAAATTTTTTCACTTGCAATAAAATAGTAATACTGAATTTTTAAAATTTTATAAATTGAAATCGATATGTACACATACATACCTACTGCACGTTTTTATACTGTTTTATATATATATATATATATATATATATTCTCCTTAAAAATTTTAAAATATAACTTATTAACTATGTAAAAAAAAGTTTTATTTTAATTTTTTATACTTAGTATGTATCCTAAACTAAATTTTTTTTCTTGCCACTCGCCCACTCCTATGAGGAGTATGGGGCATCCATTAAGTTATTTATTATTCATATTTGACTAAGCTTGTTTCGTGAATCATTAATTTCACTAAACCGTTGATTACTGGGCTGTAGCTATTGTACAAGATTAAGAGTTTTCGTTTTTATTTCTACGCCATATCTATTATCTTATACAAGAATTATCGTTTATTATTATTTTATTATATAGCTATTTCAATATGATATTAATTATAATTTATAAGACATAATAACTTCGATCGTAATATTATTTTTAATTTAATTATATTATACTAATTGTAATTACATATTATAAGAAAAATCTATATTATGTTTTATTAATCTATATGACCCAGCCGGGGGTTTTTGAACCCGAGACCTTTCGTATGAAAGGCAGGTGTCTTAACCACTACACCATTGGCTGGATATCCTAAATCCTATGTTAAGCAATCCTAAACTAAATATTTAAACAAAAAACCATATTTTTATGAGTTCTTTGTGTGTCTCTCAAACTCGAAGTTTCTGGAGCTCGAATCGATTTCGGACATTTAGAAAGTTCGAGTTATAGAAGTTCCACTGTATATATATATAAATTTCCTTAAAATTGAATGAAGTAGATATGTCTTTAGATTTTTCATATATTTTGCTTACATATATAAAGTTCTAAGAAAATTTACAAAATTGGTACAAGCCATAATTCTAAATTGTTTTTATTGTCTTTTGCAAAAAATTAGTTTTTTAAAACCTTTACTTTTACTGTATGCAATATTTTGTACATTTAACACTTATTACTTTCTTTTTCCCATATAGGAAAATTTATCGATTTCCCTTTTCTAAAGCAAAAGAAAGTGAATTTATTAAAATATAATTATTAAATTTTTTATATTTTGCCCTCTTATAACGAAAAGTAGCATAAATCAGATAAAAACTAACTAAAAATTGATTTTACTTTTATTCGGAAAAGCTTGAATCTGGATTGTTTATACAGTTTTTAAGTTGCACTTAGACTCTATATCTACATCAAAAGTTTTTTAAATTGCATTATTTATATAGATTTTTCAGTAATGAAAAATAAATTGTAACCCAAACCCTATTTTCAGGGTTATTTCAGCACCAAGTATTCTATTGAAGTTCCCTTACTATTGTTTACTATTCTAACAGCAACAGTCGTATTATTTTTATGGAATTGTTCTTTGATTTATTATTTAATGTGGGATCAACTGATATAAGAATTAGTTTATTTCTTAAAGTTAGGTTTGCTTTTCATCTATGATTGAAATTTCAATTTATCTCTTCAATTTTAGAGATAAAAAATAACAAAAACTAAAGTCATCGTATCCTTTTTAAATACATATATATTTCACATGATTAGAAGAATTGTTATTCTACATTTTTATACCCGTACGATAAGGATCGGGTATATTAAAATTGCTCCTCCGTTTGTAACACCTCGAAATAAGCTAGCTAGATATACCTTCAAAGGTATGGATCGGATCAGAAAAAAATTCTAAGACGATTGAGCTTTGTCCGTCCGTCCTCAAAACTAACTCAAAACTCAAAAAATAAGAAAGCTAGAGTCTTGAAATTAACACAAAATATTCTTACAACAATTTGTAGGTTCCCTATTTTTTTTTGGTTGAGATCCGAAATTTGTAAATTAGTATCAAAATTGTACAATTTTTTTTAATTTAGTATTTAAATTTACCGTTATATGAAAACCAAATTTTGCATGATTTTTCTACCCTCATAACTCCGGAACGCTTTCAAATAGGGACTTGCAATTTTGAGAGCAGAAAGAACTCTTAGAATTAGTATAAGTTTGCTCAGAAATTTTTTTTGGACCACGCCCTGTTTATGAGATATTAGGGCTCAAAAATTGAAAATTTGCTATTTTTAAACACGTTTAATTTAGGCACCTGTACACATTTTTCTTCGGCAAGACAAAAATATTAAAGGTCCAGTAATATATTTGTACGTATGTTAATGGTTTCTTTTAATTGTATAGGGTTCCTAAGTTACAGCCCCCCAAATTTTCAAAAAACCCCTATTTTCAGATGTATATATCTCAGGTTCTGTGTAGTAGTTTTACAATCTAAAAACACTAGAAGACCACAATTTTTGTTACCTCCATAAGACAATATCAAAATTATGCAATAGTTTATAATTTACTATTTAAATTTACCGTTATGTTAAAACCAAATTTTGCATGATATTTTTTTTTTCATAACTCCGAAACGTTTTGAGATAGGAACCTGAAATTTTGAGACAAGAAAGAACTTTTAGAATTAGTATAAGTTTCCTCAGAAAATTTTTTGGTAGCGCCCCCTCTTTAAGAGTTATTACTCCTCAAAAATTGAAAATTTGGGTTTTTTAAATTATATAGGGTTCCGGACTTACAGCCCCTCAAAATTCCAGAAAAGTCAATTCTTCACATTTTTTATACCGTACGATAAATAATTTATACATATGTATAGTATAAATTATTAAATTTAGGCATTATACATTTGCCGCTTAGTATTAAATGGTACTATAGCATATTTGGAAAAATTAGATAGATAATCGTTATTCGGAAGGTTGGAATCTGCTTTTGAAGAATGTATAAACATATAGTTTGAATATATGTACAACCCACAGTTCTAGAAATTATAAAATTTCACCCAAATTATTTTAAAATACTAAAATATTAAAAAAATAATATTGTAACCAGAGTGACAGGCATACTAACGGGTCGTACGGGTATCTAAGAGTTGACAAAGCAACTGTATTCTTCCTCGTTATTTTATATATTTTTATTGATATATAAAAACAAATTTATATAATATCTAAATTTAAGTTAAAATCTTTTTATGACAAATTAGTGATTAATTTTTTTGTTGTTATTGCCCCTAAATTTAATCACGTTCTAATAATTTTATCCTATAATAAATCTGATTAAAAACTCTTGTTTTAATTCATAAAAAAAAAAAAAACTTTAAAATTAAAAGGAGTCAATAACTCTTAAAATCATAAAATAGAGTAAATACAATTTTATATAATATATACATAAATATTATCAATTTAATTTATTTGTTAGTATACGTCATATTAATAATAACGACAACATTATGATTGAAAATATATGCGTATTACCATTTTATCTATGTATGTGTAATATTTTAACAGTTTTTATTATTCAGAATAACAATTTAAGAAAATCAAATCTTTCTTCTATCTTTAAACAAATCTTATCTTAACAAAACAGCACTTGACACTCATTCTAAAAATATTATTCAATAAAAATGTAAAAGAAACATTTGAAGCAATCAAAAAGATAGTACCATTTATTAGCGTATCATTAAAAGTTTCCTATTGTTTTTTTTTTTCTATTTTTTTATCCAATTCATAGAAATCTGATCACATATTCTTGAAAAAAAAAAAGAAACAAACATTAAAACAATTTTATAAGTAGCCGTCATTATTATTAAAGAAATATTGGAAAATAAAAGTTAAAATTGATTGAGTAAAAAAAAAAACATATCTCAAAGAAAATTAAATAAAACGAAGAAGATTGTGCCAACTTTGGGATACTCATATGAACATAATATGTATATGCTGTTTCTATAAAACTTGATCATCTTTACAAAATTTCAGATGTTTTACTTAATATATTTATGTAAATATTGGAGTTATATAAAAGCTACTCGAAGCTGTTGCCTCGAACCAACCTCTAATAAAGCTTGATCATTTTTTAGAAGATTTCAGTTGCTTAGCTTAATTGAATTGCAACATATGCAAGCTACCTGCTGCTCTAGCCCAATCTGCTGAACCTACTTCTCTAGTCCAACTAAATTTTACGAAAGTTGTTGGCAGACAATGTGACATCTTTCCAAAAAAATTTCAGATACCTATCTTCATTTATAGCTACCGAGTTATTTTTATTTAAAAAGAGAAGTTGCATGGCAGCCACTCTACACCACCGGCCGAACTTGCTGGATTTAAATAACGAAACTAATAATTTTACAAAAGTAACGTAGTAAATTTCAGAATCGCAGCTTTTTTGTTTTTTGATTTATCGTGCGAACGGGCTCACTAACAGAAGTACATATGTATGGTTTAACCAATCAGAATTCAATTATAATTCGATCTATACCCTTGAGTCTATATATTTAGCTCGATTCTTTTAAGGTGTCACAAACGTAATGATAAATTTATTATACCCTTGAATATACGTTCATAGGGTATAAAAAAAAACGTTGGTGTTTAAGTTGTTCATTGTAACCTTGGGACGCATTAGAAGTTAAAATTTTGCAGATGTTAATGCTTTTCTCTTTTCAACTTTTCAATTAGTAAACTTTTAAATATAAATAAAAAAAAAAATGTAGAATAAGTCACATTTTTGGCATAAAATCTTGAAAAAAAAAAATCTATTGAAGAAATGTAGTTGTTATAAAGATAAAATTCCTCAGTAGTTTTTTGATATAAAGATAACTTTTTACAAAAAGTAGATATCATGTTTTTTGTCTCCAACAGAAAATGTATATCGAAAAATTTAGGGAAATATTTTATAAATTTAAAATACAGCACTAATTTTTAAAAACTCTTGAAAAACTTGAATTCAAAATAAAATTTTTGATTTTTGAATTTAAGATTTCATCTTTACGAATAAATATTTTTGAATTTAATTGATCTTAATTTTTTATTAAACAACCACTTTATCTTTATATTTTTCATTCATATATCCTTTTAAAATTTTCAAAATTTTACTTTACCTAAAATATGGCTTTAACTTTAACTTGATAATATTAGGTGTCTATAATATGATTTAATGAACGAAACGCCTTTAAAATTATTATTTCATCTTTCTATAAAGAAAGTTTCAATTATTCCTAAACCATTTTTAAACCAAAGTTCATTAAAGAAGGGTTCTAAGGATAACGGAAAGTTAAGTATATTTTTGAGACTGTATTTTTTTAAGTATATAGATCACATGACTGTATGCCACTTTTCTGCATTTTTATTTGCCTGTATTATCATTTGACTATATTTCATTTGATTGTATTTCACTTGAGTGTATTTCAATTAGCTACAGACAACTTGCAAAAAATACAATCAAATGACATTACAGGCAAATGAAATTCAGGCTTCCCATTTTGTAATAAATTTTTTTTTTAAATAATATTTGATGCTGTACTTTAATTGAGTATATGTTATTAAACTATTTAGTTGCATATAAAATGAATTTATTTTCTAAACGGTATAATATTACCGTAATCTCTCCATATCTCGAATAACAACGTAAATCGAAGATTTAATGTAATGTAATATTTTCTTTTAATGAATGTATATGTACCTAGTAACAATTTGTTATAGATTATGTTTCTAGATAATTTATCTACATTATCTTCTTAAAAAATATTTTTCCACTTATCGACAAAGCCGATTTAAGCTGCAGGGATTCGAAAAAATATTACTTTAGACTTATAGTTTATTCTAACAAACAAATTCAGTTCTAAATTTAAAAAAAAAACTTAAAAATTACAAATTAAAAACGGATCATTATTGAATTTTCTGAATAGTAACTGGAATGAAAGAAAATTTTTCTACTAAAGTATCTTTAATTCCTTTTCATTTCGCCGGACGAAAAAGAGAAACTTTATAATTATGCACTTTAAGAATCGCTTTAATTTTTAGTCTATGCAAACCAAATTTTCTGAATATTTTTGTTATGTTTAAACAAAAATATTCTAAATCCTACTCTCAAGTTTTTTTTTGGCTAATTATATATAGGTAATGCAGTTTATTATACTTTAAGGTGCTTTAGGGATTTGTACTATTATAACTGCAATTACGTTTCGTATTGAATTATATTGCGTTATATTCTGCAGTTTTTTAGTGTTATAAACAAAAAATTGAAATCGGATAAAGTTTTAAAAATCAATGTATAACAGTTGCATATAAAAATATTAATAAAAAAAAAATAAAATCGCATCATATCACTCATATACCTATCAGTTATGGTAAATCTTTAAAAAAGAATAAAAATAACAAGTGTAATGGAGCAATGATAGAGTTTAATAACGATGCAATAATGTTTTTTATTATTATTATTTTTTTTTTTTATTACACTATAGAATATATATATGTATGTATACATATTATAATATATAAAATATTCAATTTTTAACTCTATTTTTCTATATATTAGATATTATTTTTTTATTATTAAAATCTAAAGATGCTCAGTATACTTTAGTTTTGACAGGCAACGAAAAATAAAGAAAAAAAAAAACAAAAACATTAACATAAAAAATTATTCGTGACCGAACGTTACATTTAAGGATTATTAGTTCTGGGATTGAAATTGAGACCAATATAACCATATTGTTGTTACATCTTTAATATTTATATATACACATATAATATACATACATATATACATATTATATATTTAATATTATTATATAATATAGAAAATTTTATGAACTATAATTTAAAAAAAAAAAACGAAAAGAAATTGTCTTTTAAGAATCCTGAATTTTATGTGATAACATTAAACTGACAGATAAATGTAAATTTTATAAGTGTGTGTGGGTTTAAGAAAATCATAAAATTATAGCAAAAATTATTTTAATCCTTTCAGTATATTTTTTACATATTTTTTGAAAATAATCAACACAAAGTAATGTTTTTTTAAAAATTTGTTTTATTTTTTTTTTTTTTTTTTTTGTTTTGTTTTTTTTTTTTTAATTTTTGAAGAAAATTTCTTTAAAAATTTTTATAAATATTTTTTGGAAAAACTACAAATGAAAATGAAAAAAAAATTTAATAATTTTTTTAACGAAAATATCATAAAACTTTTATTATTGTTTTTAAATATTTTTTTAGTTAAAATAAAATTAATGAACTTAGCTTTTGGTTTTAGGAACTATAACAAAATTAGTTCTTATAGACGATAATAAATTTGCCATTATATGTTTCTAACGCCTTAAAAAAAACCTAATAGACATGGAAAACTATAAATATATTCTTGTTCAGGATCAAATTCTCAGTCAATTAAGCCATGTACGTCATTTCGTCCGTCGGCACCATTAATTTTTTTTTTGTTGTTTGGGGTTCGGGAAAGTATTGAAAGCTTCTGCAATGCGTAGAACCGTGCAGATATGTGAAGCCTTCATCAGAACTAAAACCCGTTCCCGGTTTTATAAAACTACTTGTGAAGACTAACCATTAATTTTTAATTTTTTTTTATATATTGTTTGCGAGAAAATCCCGTATAGAGATTCTCGTTTAGCGATAAATGTCAGGAACCGTGTTGTGACCTGCATTTAATGCTAGTTCTAGCGGCTTCTTTTTAAACATTCTATACGTATTCCATCGGATTATACGAGTTGACCGGCTTGTACATTTATATGCACCATAACTCACAAAATAAAGGAGATAGGATTTTAAAATACCTTTGCAAAATTATTAGTTTCGATATTAAAATCTAGCAAGACCTACCGACGTGTTCAAGTAAGTGCCATACAACTTCTTTCTTCATATGAAAATAAATCAGTCTGTATTGAAGCTAAGTAACTTAAGTTTTGTGAAAGATATGCATTTCAACAACTTTTCTAAAATTAGATTGTTCCAGAGCAGCAGGTTCGGGTATAGTTGCATTTCTCTTTTTATATAGGAATAATATATGTTCTTATATTATCTAATAAAACTATACACATCTGAAATTTCTAAAAAATTATTAAGTTCTATCGCAATAACTTTTATGAAATTTGATTGATCTAGCCCAACAGGTTCAGATAGCTTGCATATTAGAGCTTAATTAACCTAGTCATCTGAAATTTTGTAAAAGGTTATCAAGTTTTATAGCAATAACTTTTGTAAAGTTTGGTTGGTTCAAGGCAACTGGTACAAGTAGCTGTCATACTGCTTAAAAATTCGCATAAATATATATTTACACTAAATTAAGTCAGATATTTTAAATTTACCGAAAGATGATTAAATTTTATGGAAACAGTATAATATATATTATGTTCGTTCGAAATTGAAACAGTCTATTATACTCTTCCTCGTTTTGTGTAAGAAAATATGCTATATAATTTGACGACTAAATTTAGATATCTTTATTATTATCTGTTTTATTAGAATAATATAATATACATATGTAAAATAATATATATAACAGAGCAATGCCTTAATTTCCACGGAACTTGAGTAAAATTTAAATGGAATTTACTTCCATTGAACCGAAAACCATTTCAAAATGAACTTCAGTTTCATTAAAAAGTTGTATGGAATATATGTCTTATGTAAAATGCTCATAACTTCTATTTTATCCATAATTTCCATTTCCATTTAGATACGATTGCTTTTTAAGAAATTTTTGAAAGACTAAAAAAAATTATTATAATTAGGAGCGATTTTATAGTTTATTACAAAATTAAGATTATATTTTTGTAAAAAATATTTAAAAAACGTATGACCATTTTATTTGAGACATAATCACCAACAAAAAGTATGAAGAACTTCAATGAAAATTATTGCCATTCCGAAATAGTTTTAAGTTCTATACAATTAAAGTCGATTTAAGTGGCATATTTGTGAAAGTTAAGCCATACCTTCTATGTTTTATAGCATTTCATATTAATTTGAATTTAAATATTAAAAATTAATTGAAAGTTAAAAAATTAATAAAAAAAAATACTTACAAAAATTTAAATAACGAAAAAATTTCTTCAAAATACAAAAATTTAATAGATAGTTTTAAAATTTAGAAATGAGTGCTTCTTGATAATGCATTGAGCTTTTAAACCATAACTTGTCGCCATTTAACAATCTATTTCATCCATCATTATCTGTAAAATTAATGTGTAATAAATGGAAATTTTATTTTATAGCTTCGTATTGTTAAATTTTCTTAATGTTATTCAACAATGGTTTGAATGGTGAGTATTGTATAAGTTCTATATAGCATATATTAAAAATAGAATACATATTTTATTGATTAATAATTCCAAAACACTGCCAAAGGTATATGTATATTTCAATTATAACCAAATGCATAAAGAAAATCTTCAATACAAAAAAAAAAATTATATACAATAACCAATTATGCAAAATATTGTTAAATCTATTTTACATCTATGATATATTTATCTATATTTATATATATATTTATTTAATCGGATTATTTTCCTGCATACAAATATTTCGGTACAGGTAACCAAAAAACTACTTAATCGATTGTAGTGAGATAACAGTCAAAAGAAAGCTTTTCTTTTTCTTCACCTCACCTTGTTTTTTCTTTTTAATATTAGTGCTATATTTTAGGGGAAAAACAGATATATATTTTCGGTTGCGGATCAATTTTTTTTCACCAGAAACGTATATAAATACAATTCTTTTGCGGTTGCGGCTCAACAAATTAGCCGACTCACCTACAACCTAATTTAATTGAAAAGAAAAAAATCTTTTTTTTTTTTATTATTTGTATTGCAATTCGACTGAACTTTTATGTAACTATACATTTATTTATTTTTTTTTAATGTATTTCTCTGCCACATAAATGTGGACAGGAAATTACACAGCCTTTCCTGTTCAGGCGTGGCTGTACATGTCGTAAGGGGGTATAACTCTTACGACGTATGTGGGATTCGAACCCACACTCCCTCAGTGTTTACAGCGTATTTTATACGCTCTTACCCACTAGGTCACCGAGATCCCTATACATTTATTTGTTTCTATGTATTCTATATCTAATAATTTTTATACACACAAACTTAATATTACAATACCTACCTAATACCTAGTATAGTTTTAGCTTTTTAAAATTTTTTGAAAAAAGAAAATCTTTTTTTAAATAACCAAAAACAAAGGTTTAAACTTCTTATATTTTTCATATATAAAATATATAAATCTGAAAATTTTCTTAAATTACAAAATAACTTTGTTATTAAATTTGCAAATAATTGAAATATGTCCTTATAAAATATCTTGAATGTCATTTAATTTTATCTTAACATTTTTTATTTACTTTTTTTTTTTGAAATTCACTAACAAAAGATGCATAAAAATCCTATAAATATCAGACATTTTGTAATTAATTTAAATTAAATTTTAATTTAAAATATAGTTTCATTAATTTACTTGTATATATTTTATGATACATGCTTTATTGCACAATTTAATTCTCATCAATCATATTATGCATACATGTATGTATATAGATATATATATATGTAATGGTGTATAATATAAATATATAAAACATCTAACTAATCAATTCATCAAAATTCAGTAAAATTATTTTACTAAAAGTAATTTTTATCAACTTAATTGTAATGTAATCAGAACTATAAAATATATCTATAGATGTATTTGAATGTATATACTGAAGTGAGTTTTTTTTTTTTAGGTTAGATGACAAAAACTGCAAATTAATTTTGTCAACATAAAATGCAACATAAAAGTTGATTAATTTTTTATTGAACTACTAAACAACAAAGACTTTCAATAACTCAAGATTCATATACATATGTATATAATATGTATATGAATATATTATATACTATAACAAAAATATAAAAATTTTCAATTTTTACTTTTATGGACAATTTAGATAATTTAACTTTAGATTAAATTTTACTATATATGCATATAAGGTAAGGATAATTATGTAAAACTTAGGAATTATCCCGCACAGAAATTTTGCAAATTTTTGCATTAATTCTCTTCAAGAAAATTTCATTTATTCAATAATCAAATTATATTGTGTTCTGTCACCAAAATTATTTGTATTTCGATTACTTTATACTTACTTTGATTTGTATTTCGATTTTTTGTTTTTTTTTTAATTGATAATATTGTTTAATAGTTAGAGTGATAAGCTTGGTTACAGTACATGTAGATGTTGGAACAAGAGGAAGAAACGTCCTAAAGAAATGGTGATATGATTAATAATGTATACTATATAGGGAAGTGGGACTTATGTTGCAATTATATTCTTATTAAATGTTAATTAATTGAATTATATTTTTATTATTATTTTATAATTTCAAGACGTATCTAGCTGTTTGGATTTCCGGTATAAATGTAAAATCCTCTTCTGATCTTTTCAATATTGACAAAGAGTTCATATAGGACTAAAAATGGAGTATAATGCACATATTTGGCAGGAGTCTACAAAATAGCATTGGGATTTCTCAATAAAAATATAGCAATTTAATAAACAATCTAAAGTTCAAAAATATGGTTCTCTCATTCTGTTTTACTGGATATCAAGTAAGAGTGGAAGCTTGTTCCGATGTAATAAAAAGACTAATGTTTCTATTTAAAGTTTTCCAAAGAGAAACAAAAGGGGAGCCTCCACTGCTTACCACTATACGTAGTTCAAATTTTTAGAGGGGATAATGCATGATATGGAAATTCGTTTGTGACTTGAACATCGCGATTGTGGAATAATCTACCACTGTATATGTTCCCTAAAATTTGCTATGACAACATTTTCAATGTACATAAACTTAACCTATCCTGCTAAACCGAAACCTATTTTTACTCCGTAGTAGAATCCTCTTTGCCCAAACAATGACATTAAAGGTTAATAGTATTAAAGGTTCCCTTATCTCTTGTCTGGTCAAAAAAGGATGTGCTGTTTAATATAGATAAAAGTTTCGCACGGATCATTCCTCTTTAGCATCTTTCGATGATTCCAACCTACTCGCGTAAAAAAAAAATATCAAAAATTCAATTAATTTACGTAAAGCAGGTATATATTACATACCTTATCTTTAATACAAAATATTATTAAATCAATACACCATTACATGGGAGAATGCAAAGACAGTAGTAGGATACTGTGTGCGATGGAGATGTCAAATGGAAGACCTATGCTCTTGAATGATAATGGCCAAAAAAATATATACTGTTACAACAAAATTTTCTTTTATAATCGAAATTTTTTTTTTAAATTCTGAACCCACCAATCTAACGCTTGCAATAGTAGAATTCACTCAAATATTAATTAAGCATCGTATACTAAAATAAAAATTTAACACTTTAATTATATTAAGTTGAATAAATAAAATTAATAAAAATAATAATAATTGCAAATAATTATGAGACATTAAAAAAAAAAAAAAAAATTGTCAAATTACATACATATATGTATATATACAAATAAAATGTAAATTCAATTTTTGTTCAGAAAAAAAAGACATTTAATGAGTACTTCTGTACAATTTTGAAGCAAATAATAGATTGCCCTCCAAAAACAAAAAAACAACAAACATAAAAAAAAATAAAATAAAAATCTGCTCTCCATCATGTAGAAATAATTTTAGCTCAATGTTATCTCTCATGTTTAATTTGTAAATATTACATAGGTAATAATAATTATTATTTTTATTGTTATTATTATTATTATTACGAAATAACTGGTGTGTCCTCTTCGTTATAATATGTTTCTATCTAAAATAAATTACATCTTTACTTTCAGTTATATCTATATGTATGTGATGTGCATTTAAATATATAGAACTTATGAAGTTCCATTACACAACCATATGTCCATATATATTATAAGCTAAAATAAGCGCTACTAACTAACCCCCAATCATTATCCTCCAAGTCGAAAAAGAACTACTCCCCAATATTTTTGGATCTTAGTTCATTATGAACTAATCCTCAAAATATTTTTCGAATTATGAATTAAGTTCCAAATTCAAAAAATGAACTAATCCCGAAATAAAATGAACCAATCTCACTGAAACTGTAAAGCCTAGAATATGCTGATGACATTGTTGTACTAAGCCACTGAGCGGAAGAAATGCAGACCATCATCAATAAATTGGCAGGAAAAGCTGAAAAATTAGGTCTTCAAATAAACATAAATAAGACCAAGTGCATGAGAATCAACAACACAAGCCAAGTAGTAATACTCAATACACACCCAAATAAAAAAGGTATCAGAATTTGAATATTTGGCAAGCGTATTAACGACGGACGATGGTGCAAATAAAGATATAGAAAACAGAATTGTAAAAGCCAAAAGTGCGTTCGGAAGGCTGTGACCAACATGGAAGTCAGGGGAGGGGGGGGAATCACCAAAAATAATGAAATAAATTAACTAATCACTAAATCACTTTTTAGTTACAAAATCAGAGATTCAATGTTTTTAGTGGAAGTTTTGGGCGGCAATCCTCACTATTTTAAGTGCTTTATTATAAATAATTAAAGTTAGATGTAAAATAAACAATTAGCAGGGATTATAGAGTTGTTTATAAAATCCAGCTTATATACGCTTCTTCCGCAATATATGAGCAAATCAACGTAGCCGTGTGACAAGGGACACATAGCGCTATATTAAAAGTTTTAAATCCACTAACCTCAAAAGAGAAAATGAACTAATACCCAAAAAAAATTAACTAATCCCCAAAAAAATTAAATAATCGTCAAAAAATATGATATAACTAAATCCCTAAACATTTTTTTGGAATTTTTGGGGTTTCATTCATATGAATTAATTCCAAAATTCCAAAAATGGAATAAATATCCAAGTTAAATTTTGGCAAAAATATTGGGGATTAGTTCATTTTTGTACTTGGGAGTTAGTTCGTAGTGCCACGAAAATGAAATAATATTTATAAAAAAAAAACAAAAAAAAAAAAATAGAAAATCCTTGTATATAATTAAGGTCAACAATCTGTTCATTCATTTATTAGAAAATAAATATCAGTATCTCCTCTAGTCTAGAAAATTGGAACTGATCTGGAGCTTTCCATTATAATAAAATGTGTATATATGTATAGGTACATAAGTAGGTATGTGTTATAAGCTTTATTAATGTTTTTTATAAATACAAGACAATATAATTATATACACAGCACTCCATCACAAAATATTTGCTTATAGGTTCCATTTCAATGAAAATTTAAATGATGGTGATTACTAAAAAAAACAAATTTGATCTTATATTAATATGGTATATGAATATATTTATATATACTAATAATATATATATATATATATATATATTTTATATTAGTATACATATATATATAGTATATATTTATAGTATAAGAATATTAAAATAGAAAAGTTAAATATTAAAATTAAAATTTTATCTATTGATAAAATATAAAATAACATATTATTTTTGATGGAGAATATTTGTGCAGAAAATTATTATATTTTAATTTTAAATATTATATACAAAATGGTGTTTTAAAATTATTATTTCGTCTATCAACGAAATATTCATACTTTAGTATTTAAATTTTAATCACGAACTATATATAGAATATAGAAAACTAACGTTAAATTCTCATTTTCCTGATTTTTATAATTTAGAAACTGGCAATATTTAAATCATAATATTAAAATCACAATCAACAGTATAATAGTCATAAGTCATAACAAATCATTTGATAAACGTCAAATTTCTAATGGTAAATGATATGTACGCTCTGTCTCTCTCTCTCAGTATACTAATAACTTGACGATTGTTTTTTAAATTGAAAACCAATGATTGTTAATGGTTGTAAAATTATATATGATAGTGTATCGTGATACTGATGAGTATTATAGTTAGGTATAATGACTATTATAGTTAGGGGTAATATACTAAGCTTTTTTGTACAAGTGTGTTAAATTGATAGATTATTATATATTAGTTAACGAATATCAGTAACACTGCGACCTTTTGCCTACACTTACAATACTTCTATCGGTCCTACTGTCTCTAAGATAGTGAAGATTTGTAGAAAGTCTATTACTAGCAGTTAATCTATAGGTGTGCACATCTTACTCAGGGTAAAACTTCACAATCTTTGAGTATGTGTTCTGGAATATTCTCTTGTTCTTGACAGAATCTGCATAATATACCTTCATTCTCTATTCCAATTTTAACTACCCCTTCAGCCGGCACTGTTCCGACAGAAAGTCAGTTTGAATTCTCAGTTTATTTTTACTATAGATCTTATGATTTTTTTATATCTTTTTCGTTTATACCTTCTCAGAAGCTATAATAGATAGTCTGAGGCTGAATTTTTAGTTCCATAGTTTGCTTCTAGAGTTTTCCTCTTCGATTTTTAGTGGATTGAAATTTCGTGATAATATTTCACTAATCACTTACCCTGTTTTATAGACACCTAATAGACACCTCAATATTAACGATTTTGTTCACAATATGGCTGCCAATTTGAATTTTCATTTTCTAATTCAACTTCCTTTGAGGCAGTACATGAGTACTAAACGAGGCAGTACATGAGTAATAAACGAGGCAGTACATGAGTAATAAACGAGGCAGTATATGAGTGCTAAACCTATTGTTGGGTTAAAAAAGTGGTAGTGTTTAGTGGTTTAAAGTTCCACACACTCATAGAGGACTTGTGCTCATTTCACTCCTCTATAGTGTCTTTCAATGATTCCCACCTACCCTCGCAAGAACAAAAAAAAAAAAAATATTTAAACTTGCTAGAAATATTTACAAGATTATATTATACAAAACTTTTAGAAATAAATATAATAATTTCATGACTGTAAAGGAATTAGAATCTTTTAATTAATAAAATCCGATTAGAAAATTCCTTTATATAATAGTATAAAGTTACATAGTGCCATTTTATTTTTCATTAATGCATTTATTGATAAAATTATTTTTAGTTGAAAAACCTAAACCTAAGAAACAATCTAATATTTCCTAAACCTATGACCCATTAATTAAGGAATATACATAATATTTATTATTGGTACCATTTTGGAATTTTTTATTTTTAACGTGTACAATACCTATATATAAATACTTAAAAATTTTGGTGGTTGTTTAATTGTTTTTCTAAAAAGAAAACTGAAGAAAAATATAACAGTTCCTTTTATAAAAGTTTGAAAATTTTAAATAATCCAAAAAATCTAAGTTAAAAAAAATTAACCTTAAATGTGATGACCCAATGCTCGTGTCGCTTCTAGCGTTGTTTTTAGCGCCGCTTTATTGTCGCATTCTAAATAAAATAAAGATCAAATGCTAGCGTAGCTTAGTGACCAACAACCAATATTATATACATAGCGACACCAGCATTGGGTCATCACCTTAAGTGATCAAATCAAAAAAACCTCTGAAAAATGTCTCTGAATAATATTTATTAAAAATATAAAAATGTGTAATTTTTATGAACTTTTTACATAGTCATATTAATTAGTAGATTTTTTTTTGATTATTTAGACAAGGCAACTATAATCCAATTCCTTTGTAGATTTATCAATAATAGAAAAAAGTTCGAATACGTATTAAAAATTATTATTTTACATTTTTAAACCACTCTTTATTCATTTATTTTACTATATTCTATAATTCAACCAAATTTTCGTTACAACCCATCAGGTGAAAAAAGATTCAAAAAGGAAAATCAAAAATATGATATTTGTATATGTATTCTAAAAAATTTCGATATTGGCAATTTTTCTCTTTATATCAGATTTTTCGAAAATATTTTTTATTAAATTTTTTATTTAATCTTTTGGTTGTTATCATTCAACCAAAAATACAAAAGTATCAGATGTTGTTTTACTATAGATATTTTTTATTATTTTTTCTATTTTTCAAAAAAAAAAAAAAAAAAAAAAATATTTTTTAGAAATATTCCCAGGACCAAAATAAAAAAAAAATAAAATAAAACCAATACTAAATATGAGAAATAATGGTTAAGTTGTTATGCAAAAATTCGTTAAATTTCAAAACTAGTGAAACAGATCGTAAATATTATCAAATATAATTTACTCTGAGGTTATTATTTTTGAACTAAATAAATAAAATAAAATACAGTATTTTTCAAATAAATTTCTAATAAAAATTATAATAAAAATAATAATTAGAATATAAAAAATAATAATAATTTAAAAATTTTTCATTCTTATTTATACTATACCTAAATATAACAATTTAAACACATATGTAATAAATACTTATGTATATGTATATGTATACGTTATCTATACAATATAATTAGAAATTAGAACGATGATTCTGAAGAGTGACTTCGATAGGTTCAAATATGTTCAATGCCGCGTAAAGTTCTAAAAAGATTGAAAATCTGAAGGACAGAAGGACACAATATGATATATTATTTAAGAAGTAGAGATATGATTAGAACCAGTACTTTATGATACTGGAAATATTTAGGAAAACTTGGTTTTAATTATAGCTTATACCATTAATAACCATATTTTTGAAATGCTGGCGGTAAATATATCTGACAATATATATTTATAACATTGACAAACTAAATATTGGTAATTATTACAAATCTTTTTGATTTATTAACTTCTGATTAAAAACTATCTTAAGCAAAAGTTCGCAAATGAAAATGCTCTAGAAAAGGTATAAGGTGAAATTATAAGAAAAAAATTTATTAAGTTAAATCAATAGGTAAAAAAAAAAAGCATATAAAATATAATTATGATGGAGGATATATCAAATACAAGACAAGTTTTATAATAATAATATTTTGTTTCTTTATGTATATATATGTATATGTCATTGATACACATAGCTATCCTGTTGGTTGGTTTAACTTTCTTTATTGCTATTTCAAATAAAAATTTTATTAGAGAACTTTCTGAGATTAGCGACAGCTAAGATATCGCCTTTCTTTTTTGCTCTTGTTTCTAATCTTTTGTTAACAACCATATACTATCTCAAGGATGAGATGTAGGAGATATTTATCTTGAATCTAGATGCTTCATTATGCTGGCAAAGTGCTGTTTGGTTTTTCGTTTTTATACTTTACTATCTTTACAATTTTCGTTCACTTTTTCATTCATTTCTCAGTGCTCCTAAAAATTATTTTTATTTTTACTTTTTTGGATTGATGAAGGCTAAGCCAAAGCGTCACAAATCACTAAACTAAAGCGTCACAAATCACTAAATTCTAGTTCCGTAGTACATCTTCAAAACATAGGAGAACATATTCGACAAGAGTTGGTATTAAATTTTCTTGGACTATACCACAATAATACTATTGTGACTGAAGAACCTTTGAAAGCTTTTAAGATTCTCATGTCAGATAATTGACCTAAATCTTAGAAGAAGAAACTATACCGAGATACCATGGACATTAGTAAATCTATTGAAGAAGGTTGTTTAATTTCAATTCAATTCTTTATTTAATATCATGCGAATGATCGTATTTCTCATTTAAGATACACTCTATACTTACATGCTACTTTATTCACCTCATACTTTTTAATGTAACATTGCTATTAGAATGCTGTTTGATATATTATGTTCTTTACTTACGATCACATTTTTTTTTTTCGTTTTATTTTAACTCGTATTTTTCAATAACATAACAAATTTTTTTTGTAGTAGTGATGTCAGTTCTTGCATAGAATTAGAGCTATGTCGTCAGCATATTTTAAGTTATTCATTGTAACATCATTGTCACGGATTCCTTCGGATACTATACTATACTATACTATACTAAAAAATATACCAATCCTAAACGACAAACTAGACTTCCCTTTCTTCATTGTTCGTCCGAAATATTGAAAATATCTGAAAAGGAATTAACTATATAAGATCAAAAGAAAACACATTCAGGTATAGATAATATCATGGTTTGGTGGTCAATTATAGCTAAAAGAAGAAACAAAACTTTATTTTAAGTAAGTTCATGTAAAATAATAGTGTATGTACGTTTAAAAAAATTTATAATTTAAATTTAAGCTTTTTAGACATTTTCCGGAAGTTTAACCCTTAAAATATATTTATTTATTATTTAAATTTTATGCTTGGCTCTTGCTTAAACGAATTTGAATTACAGTCCATTGGTGATAGGTTCAAAGCAATTTATTAATAAATATTTTAATATGGATTTTCATATATGTATAATTGTTCAAATAGACATAATATATATGTATTGCTAAATCTATACTTATATTAATCATCATAATATTCTTATATATACAAATATAATTTATATAAAAATACAAAATTTTATATGCTGCAGATATAAATTAGAAAATTATAAATTATAAATATAAATTTTATAAAATATAAACAATGGGACAAATGAAATGTGGTTCATTTAATATATATATAATAGATATTATATAATATTTAAGTATATATATACATATTATATATTATATTATTATGCATTTTATAATATTTTAGTTTAAATGAATGCATTACAGAAAATGTATAATGCAAATATAATGGTATCTGAAAAATTAAAGATTTTATTGAAATATTAAATATTAAAAGAGAATTTTGTCCTTTTTTTTATTTTTATTTTCTATTTTATATTTATTAAAATTAATTAATATTTATATAGTATAAGATTATCTTACCAATATTTTAATTGATACTAATTAATGAATTCATAAGGTGTATATATATATGGGTGGTTTAAAATGTTGAAATATAAGTATAGAAAAGAAATTTATATTTAAAAATAATTTAAATTATAATATATAATGTAAGTATACATATATAATATATTAAAGCTATTATATAAAATTAAAAGTTTAAAAATGGAACTTATATATTTCAGATCTTATTTTATTTTATATATTAGCATTATTTATAATTTCAAAAAAACAAAAAAACTGTAGTCATAAAACTTAAAATAAACTTATTATATGAAATTTAAAGTCCTAAAGCTTAAAAAGCAGAAGACTTTATTTAATTAAACATTTACCTTGAAATTTTCAGCAAATGGTTTCGTTCATTCTTTAATAGGAGGATTCCATTCATTTCTCTGAACAAGATAATTGAATGCAGGAATGCTATAAAGGTTTCTCATAATGCTTCTAAAGTAGCACAAAGCTGGGCACAAAGAGCTCCGCAGCACAACGAGCTGTTCGAACAATTTAATATTTAATAATATTTAGTGCATATACATAGATAGTTATTTAATAACCGTGAAGTCGCCAGCCATTTTTTTGCGGCAAGCTGTCGATTTATTATTTCATTATCATTATAATTTTTTTTTCTTATTATTATTTTTATTCATTCTTTTAACATTTTTAATTCATTTTTTTAATTATTTTTAAATATTCTTAAAACTTTTTTTCATTCTTAATATATTAATTGTTTTTCTATAATTTGTATTAAATTTTTATTTTAACATTTTAATTTTACATATATATACATATATTTATATAGTATTTCATGTAGTATTTCAAACTAAAAATGTTTTGCAATTATTTTGAAATACACAATTATAAATTTAAAAAAAAAAAACAAGTTTTTCAGTAAATATTTATCTTAAAATTATACAAACCTGTTTTTTAAAATAATATTCCTAAAATTAATTCTTCTCCAAACTAATTTTTCCCTCCACCGTATTTTTCACAAAGTTGGAAATACATATTTACTTTCGTAATTACTTGAAAAACCCTTCTGGATTCCTTCTTATTTATCTACAGATATAATGTAAAATCATAGAGTGGACTCCATATTTCATACGTTATGTTTTAAATACGAATTATTAACGTTCTTTTTAGCACATTTCCAAAAAAAATTTGAAAAAATATGCCTATTGGCTCCACTCTGTCCGTCGGTCCGTTTGTCCGTCTGTTCTAAAAATTTCACCGTTACACCGTTACACCGTTACACCGTTACACCGTTTCACCGTTAAAGAGAAAATCATGGGTGGATCTCATAAAAAAGTTAATTTTGTGCAACAACTTTTTCATATAGCCCCATCCATCAGGGAACTAAAACCTCTCAAACTTTGAAAAAGTCCTATTTTTAAACGCGTATATTTACATATATCATGTTCCGCTTAACATTTTTTCAATATGAAAACGCCATTCGACAGAAATTTTCTTTACCTTTATAAATCAATATCAAAATTATATATATTTTTAAAATTTAGTATTTAAATTTACCGTTATGGGAAAACCAAATTTTGCATTATTTTTCTACTTTTATAACTCCGGCACGCTTTTAGATAGAGGCTTGAAATTTTGAGGCAAGAAAGAACTTTCAGAATTTTCAGTTTGCTCAGAAAATTTTGTTGTACCACCCTGTTTATGAGCTATTAGAGCTCAAAAACTGTAAATTTGCTATTTTTAAACACCTGAAACTTAGGCACCTGTAGACATTTTTCTTCGGGAAGACAAAAAAATTAAAGCTCCCGTAATAAATTTTTATGTGTGTTAATGGTTTCTTTTAATTATATAGGGTTTCAAAGTTACAGCTCCTCAAAATTGCAAAAAAAAACCCTATCTTCAGATGCATATGTCTCATCTCAGGCTCTGTGTAGTAGTTTTACAATCTAAAAACACTAGAAGACCTGAAATTTTCTTACTTTTATAAAACAATATCAAAATTATGCAATATTTTGTTATTTACTATTAAAATTTACCGTTATGTGAAAACCAAATTTTGCATGATATTGTTTTTTCATAACTCCGTCATTCTTTGAGATAGTAACCTGAAATTTTGAGACAAGAAAGAACTTTTAGAATTAGTATTTTTTTGTACCAGTCCGTAGTTAAGAACTATTAGGGCTCAAAAATTGAAAAATTGCTATTTTTAGCCATCCATAACTTAAGCACCTGTACAAATTTTTCTTCGGCAAGACATAAAAATTAAAGCTCCAGTAATATATTTTTACGTGTGTTAACGGTTTTTATTATTTATATAGGATTTCGGCCTTACATCTTCTCAAAATTCCAGAAAAGTGTTATTTTCACATTTTTACATGTTACATGTAATTTATTAATTACATGTACATGTACTTATTACATGTAATTTTCAAATTTTTGTGCAAGTTACAATTCTAAACAGTTTGTATTGTATTTTGGAAATGTGCGTTTTTTAAAACCATTGGTTTACATTCTACCTTGTTTCTATTTAAAAACTGCATAAAAACTTAATAAAAATTGAATTCCTTCAAATATCACAAATTTCAAACTGGACACTTGCTTTCCAAAAAACGAACACCCATCCTATTGTTCTAGCCGAGGCCTAAGATCTTCATAAATATTTTCTCTGAAATTGGCCTCCTATTTCGACAGATTATATAGTTAGCAGTAAAAATTATGTGAATTAGATATCAGTTGCTGTATATAATACTTAATTATTTTAATTTATTACATATGACTTAACACGCTTATCATATATGCCATATATGCTCACATATTGACAGTTGCCACATAAACACACACAGTTTAAAATTAGTATTTTCACATTTGAAAATATAAAAAAAAAAACAAACCACTGTGTTAATGAATGTAAACATAAAGCAAAAACGTACATATTTTCACCTTAGTTTAGTATTTTTTTTTTTATATACAAACGAAATGCAGAAAAATGAAAATAAGAAAATAAATCTGATTAACAAAAAAATAATCTTTAAAAAAAATCTTGAAACATATTAAAAAAATTTTTTTTTTTTAAATATCTTAAAACTAAAATAATTATAAGCGTTTTATCTTGCATTAAGTATAACCCTCCAATTCAACTCTTCATTTATCACAATTTTTTTTTGTTCTTTAATTTAATTGTTTAAAAAAATATGCTTATCTTTTTGTAAATATTTAAAGAAAATTTTCAATTAAAATCGAAATGAAAATTTCAAAATTTTAATTACCTATACCAAAACAAAAATATTAATCCAAAATACCCTATAAATTATTTTTAAACTACATAACTAAAAAAAAAAAAAAAAAAACGACCAAACGAATTCAAATCATTTCCAATATATATAATATAAAATAATAAATAAGTAATTAAAAGTATATAAAAGTATATATAAAAAGTATATAAACAAAAAAAAAGAAAACAAAAACAAGGCCTTTCAAAAACAAAATTATTTTCCGTACAAGTAGGTGGTAAAAATAATTATTATTTGTAAATTTAATTAAATTTTGCCACAAAAACAACAAAAACAAAAAAAAAAATATATTAAGAAAATTACCATGGTTTCATTTCTAAAGAATATATTTAATGTTTTTTTTTTTTGTGCTGTGAAAAACTGACAACGCACCCATCTATTATTCGGTATACATATCTATGTATATATACAAATTTTGTTATATACATTGTTTATAAATAAAATTTCTGGTTTTTTTTTGTTGTTTTTTTTTTGAAAATAAATTTTCAATATCGTATTTTTAAAATCTTAATTTATTTTTAATTACTAAACAAAAAAAACAAAATCCATTTACTCCTTCACTTTAAAGTCTTTACTTCATATTTATTTATATTTTTGTTTTTTTTTTTTTTTCATTTTTTTTTTTTTAGTGTTTTTTAGCAAACAAAATTATTATCTTCTTAATTTTTATCACAGCTACTTTTTAATAAAAAAAAAAAAAAAATAATAATAATAATTTTTTCCTATTAAAAAAAAAAGTTTTAATTTAAACAATAAAAAAAAAAAGATTTAATTAACTCGCACACTGACAGAAATTCTTAAATAAACAAGGAAATTCCCAAAATAAAAATTTTTGTTTTTCGTTCAAAGCGTTTTTCCTTCTCTTTCGTAAAATGTTGGTTTTTTTTTTTTTTTTTAATGCTTACGATTACGTTACACGCTTTCTATTTTTAAATTTTTTATTTTATTTTATTTTTTTTTTATCTTTTCAAAGTAATTTGAATATTAGTTATCTGATAATATCATCTCCATAACAACCAACTTATACTGCTGTTATAGTTGAAAAACCCTTTGACTAGGAACATTTTAAAAGAAAATAGACTATAATAATGTTTTTTTTAAGAATTTTTTTTTAATTTTTATAATATAGATATGTCTCACTGTCTTTTTTTTTTTTTGTGCCTTAATAATAAATGTGAACAAGTGATAGCCTGTATAAATAATAGTGGTTTAATTCAATGTTTGGAAAATTTTCTTTTCTAAAAAGTTTACGAAAAAAAAAAAATTTTAATTTTATCTTATATACTTCACAGATAAATTTTTAAAAATTTTATATATAAGTGTAATCGAAAGTTTTAACTAACAGTTTTCTATAGGTTAGACAATTAAACAACCTACTAAAGAGTTCAGTAATATTGAAGGACGAAACATGTGTAATAATATTTTCGTTTTTGAGATTGAAATAGAGAAATAACAACATGCTAATACTGTAAAAGTCTAGTGTTTCATTTTTAAAAATCAAAAATATTTTTACACTATATGTATGTATAGTTTAATTAAGTTAGGTTTTTATTATATAAATGTTCATATTATATCTGTCTTCAGTTAGTTTTTGTTTGTAATGCTATAATAGTTGCTGCCATATTCTTTCTTTTTTTCAATTTTATTCATTAATTTTCTTTAATTCAAATTTTCTGGCAATTACTTTCTATCTCTAGTTTTCTCTAAAATAGTAATCGTGCTCAAATTGATCGGAGACACAAACCACGCTTCAATAATTCAATAATTGACAGAAACCAATCATAAAATATACTGCAGATATTGTTTTTTACGACTGAAATCTCTTGATTGATCTTTAAGATACCATCATATTTTAGATATTTTTAATTTTACTATTACTCAGTATTCACAACACAATATTTAATAGCTGTTGTCAAATATTATTTGGCTAAAATACTAAAAATCGATATCGAAACCAGATAGTTATATTATGTATTTCCTGTTCCACATAAATATTAAACTTTTTTTCTTTTAAAATAAAATGATTTTAATTAACCATTTTAGACATTTTGAATTGTAAGATAACTATCATCATTTTATTATTCAACTCTTAATTATTTTTTTTTTTTTTTTTAACAAGATAATGGATTTTAATGTTCTAAAATTTAAGATATATACACATATAAATTTATACATATATACTCATAATATGAACATAAAATTAAAAAAAAAAAAAATAAACATAAAATAAAATAAAATAAAAGACGAAAAATTGTAATAATCATAAAATAAAAAACACCTCATCACCTCAGGTATTTTTTAATGAATATACAAGAAAACTAACAGAACTAATATACCGTTTTAAATGAGATTTTCCCTAAATAAAAATGTTTTTTTTTTTTTCATCTTTTTTCTTTTCTAATTTCTTCTTATTGTTTTTTTTTTTTTTTTTTTGTGTCTCACAAAAGCGATTAAAACGCAATTTAAGTAATAATTTTGCAAAATAAAGAAAAGAAAACAAAAGAAAATTTTTACTATGTTTATTGTCAGTATATTAAAAACAACAAAAACAAAAAAAAACACAGTAACCATCATTAATGGTACCAGATAATCTCAGTAAAATAGCCCTAAAAAGTGATTATACACGAAATATAATTAAAAATGTATATGTACATATATATATATATATTATGTGTTAAATACATATACTTACATAATAATAAACACAAATACATAATAATAAAAACAAAAATACAAACTAACAATAAAATAATTTAGGGAAAAGAAAGGATTAAAGATAACCAAAAGGATGACAAAAAATTTTTTAAAAGTTATATAGAGTAAAAAAGGAAAAATCTTAACAATACCTACTTGCACAATATGTTGTTCTAAAAAAACAACAGTTAAAAGAGATAAAAATTATAAAACTTAACATTTCATTTAAATTTAAACTTTCATTTCGTGGAATAAAAAGGTGTTATTTTTATAATCTATCTATAGTATAGATACATTTTAATTGTAGTTAAACATTTTATAACTAAATATATACTTATGTTTGTAAACATATTTCTCTTATACAGGGTGATCCAACTTGATTTAATTAATATAAAATATATATTATGACTTTTAGAACATATTATGACCAGTTGAAAAATACAATTTTGAAAATTTTTAATTTTAAAAATTTTTAACTAAAGGATGGTCGATTATGTAAAAAATTTTGACAATTTGACGAAAATGACTTTTGTAATTTTAATATTTAATTTATGTTGTTTTCTTTTCTGAAAAAAAAAAAAGTTTCACCTGACAAAGTACAAAACTGAAAAAAGTCAAACCTATTTTTTCTAGTTTTGCACTTTTTTTTTTTAGTTTTGACCTGAAAATCTTTTAGAATAGAACAGAAAAAGGGCAAGATATTTTTTCAGTTTGCTGCACTGATTTTTTTATCTACAAATTATATTTTATTTATTTAAAAATTTTTAAACTTATATTTCTAATCAAATATAAATTTTTTATTTTTTTTTGTAAACTCAACCAAATAAATGAAAATAATGTATTTTTATATTGTCATTAATTACTATTTACTATTTAACTGACAGTGACAAGTATATACATATATTTTTTAATGTTGTCATTCTGGAGAGTGCAAAACTCATTTTATTGCCCCGTCAATATTTTCAGTTTTACCCTAAATTTTTTTCAGAAAAGAATACGAACTTTTTTTTCAGTTTTGCATTTTTTTTTCTGAAAAGAACGGAAAAAATGTGACCTGAAACAAAAGTGCAACCTCAGGTCAAAACTTTTTTCAGAAAAGAAAACGACATTAATGTTTAAAGTATAGGGTATATTAACATTGGTATGGTGTTTGTAACCACCAAAAGGAAGCAAGTTAGATATGGTCATGTATATATATTCTGAATCAGGATCACCTCCTGAGTCGATTTAGCAATGTTAGTCCGTTCGTCCGTTTGAACGATAACTCAAAAACTAATAAAGCTATTTTGATGAAATTTATATAGTAGGTTACTAATTGCGAGGCGGCGATATATAGAATGCGGGGATTGCATCTGGACAAAATCGGTTCATGGGTTCGGATTTTGGAAGCTTTCGAATGAATCCCAGAGCAAACGAGCATATCTCCAAAACCAACAAAGATAGAACCTTTAAATCTGGTACAATAATGTTCTTTTATGTTTGCTTTCCTGTAAAATTGAAAAATTACATTTGAGAGAATTTGGACCATGGGTTCTTATTTTGGAAATTTCCAAAACCAACAAATACAAAACCTTTAAATTTGTTACAATGGTGCTCTGAAATGTTTTCTTTATGTCGCTGAAATGTGAGAGGATTTCGACCATGTGTTCGGATTTTGGAAGCCTCCGAATTAGCCAAAGAGTAAACGAGCATACCTCTAAAAACAATAAATTTTACCTTTATCAAAAAATCTTTACAATTGGTACAAGGGTATTCCGTAATGTATCCTCTATGCTCCTGAAATTTAAGATGAATTGGAGTGGCGAGTCGGGTAGCTGATACAATTCATTGACCGTTTACACAATAAGTATATAGTTACCGAATTTCTTAAATTTCTTTATAATCTGTAAAAAAGTTTAAAAACTCAAAAGTTCTTGACATGTTAACATAGTGAGTCTAAATTGTTCTACACTGTATATATAATAAGTAAGTACATTTATATTTATCTGTTTATTAATATATAGATACTATATATGCTTACCTATTATATGACAATAAATATATATTATTTACATTAGTTTTAAAACTGCTTTGCTAATTTTAACCGTTTAACCTTCGCTAATTTTTATATGAAATATGAAATGCATGAATAGTATGAAAATCCATAATCAAAAAGTTTTCCTTATTTAAACAATTAAAAGTTAAAAGTTTTTATATAAGACAAAATGTAATTCTTATTTGGAACAAGGACATGGGACAAGTCATCAGCTTCAATTAAATAAAATGTGTTGTTAGCATACAATTGTAGCTCAATGTGAAACTATAGTTGGTTTCCATACAATTTTTTTAAAATTCCTAAAAAAAGAGTGAACGATTAGTGTACATTACCTAAAGATTAAAGACAAAATGTTTGTATTATTTTAAGAAAGACTTGTTAAATATTTGAATTTTCTTCAGATTTGTTTTGGTTCTTAAAAGTTGACACCTTGGTATAGCAAGAACAAAATATTGCAGATAAATACTGAAAAAATTTCAAATTTAGAATCATTGTTATATGAAATATCGACTAAAAAAATCTACAAAATTACTATAGACAAGCCCTATACTAAAATATATAATGATTATCCTATAAATAATTGTTTTAAATATATTAGCGGTCTTTAAGTTTTGTCATTTGGAACATTTTAGCTTGACAAATTTCCTATCGATGAAATTGTTGTTGCTTTTTTCCAATACCTTGATAAAATGTATTTGTCAAACAATTTACAATAGTAGTTGTTTTCTAAACTAAAATTTTCTACACGTCAGTCTAATGGAAATGTGTCTGACAAAATTTCCTACTGTCAAATAAAATTTTTCAAAACACATAAAATTCCAATTAAATACCGAGAAATCTCTTCTTTCGAACTTTTTCTTGGCATTTTGAACTATAACTTTATAAATACTAAACTTTGTAATAAAAAAATTTATTTTTATGTTTTTATATTTATCAATTTTTGTATTATTATATTTTGACACTTTAAAAATTAAATTGACATTTTAGAAATGACGTTTGGATAAAATTGAGTCTTTGGATAAAATAGGTCGGTCGTTCATATGAAATCTAAATTTAAAATTTTGGAAATTTATCACGTTTGGTAAAAAGTCACAAATCTTGAAGACCGCTATTATATTAGAAAGTTCATATTATGTATCAAAGCATATCATACTATTGTAGACGTTCAATTTCTCGTGAATATGTTTTTTTCGAAAATTCAAATAAATTTAAGTATTATTCAAACATAATATCTACAAATATAAGTGAATTGCCTAAGTTCATATTCACTTTTAAAAAAAAAAAAAACTAAGTATTTTCTTTCTATGGTTTAACAGTTTTTTTTTTTTGTTTTATTTTTTTTTTTTTTTAAATTTAATTTTACTTATTTGAAAAGCCAGTTCTTTTCTGTACTGTCTTTATATTGTATGGTTAGGTTTTTCTTTCAACAATTTTAGGTTTTGTTTTGTTTTACATATATACGCCGCACCCTTTTTCTTAATATTATATATTAGATAGTTAATTTTTTTGTTTTTAATTTTGCTGGAATTTCACTTTTGCTTTGCCCCTTTTTTTTTGTTATATCATTTTTTTCTATATAGTAAATATTAGAGTTGCCTAATAATAAAAAAAAAAAACAGATAGTCTGTTAAATGTAAAAAAAAAGAAAAACTTTTAAACGCAAAATAAAAGAAAACCAGTTGAATCAGTAGAACCTGAATCAGTTTAAATTTTAAATGTAAAATTTAACTTCCATATATTATAAAAAAGGTTTTACTAAAGTTTTTAATCTCCAGATATTATTTTGGTAAGGTAAGTAAACACAAAAATAGTAGAGTTGAGACAGAAATTGCAGTAGAGCGATCTATATGTGTGTAAACAGTATACGTTCTACGGCTAAGCTTTACATAAACTCTACTAGATATTTTTTGTTTGACTTTTCTTTATCGTGTTAACTTTTTCTAATAAAGATACAAAAGGGAATAAAATAGGTAGTGAGTAAATATAAAAAAGGAAAATTTAAGGACTTTTTTTAGTTTATATAGGGTAGCATGTGTTTAATATAAGAGGCCTCTTAAATCCCATTTCCCAAAGTTTCAAAATACAATAAATTTCAAAATACCAAATTAAGAAAATAGTCCATTCTATAGTCCAAAAGTCATAGAAAATAGTCCAAAATTGAAAAAATAATTCATTTAATTCTAAATCCTTTATGGTTCCGTAAATTCTTTACGGTTCTAATATGGTTGTTAGAAGCGATTTTAATCAGGATTTCGAAAGGGCCAGGTCCTATTTTCGAACATGCTTTGATATTGAAATATGAATGTTGACAGAATAATTAGGAAGTATTGTTGGTTGCAAAACCAAAATTTTAATAATCTGTTGGCGAGGGTTTGGGACGGCATAACCGCCACTATTTTAAAATGTTTAATACTTTGTTATTAATATTTAGGAAGAATTTTAGAGTTGTTTATAAAAATAGAGTTATACGCTTTTTCCACAATAATGCATTATATTTTAAAATATAAAATATTGTATATTTTTTAGATGATTTAATTTTATTTTTTTGATGTTCTCTCTCCTGTTTTTAAGAATTCTTACTTCTTAAAATTTGAAGTCCCTATCTAAAAGCGTGCCGGAGTTATGACGATAGAAAAATCATGCAAAATTTGGTTTTCACATAACGGTAAATTTATATACTAAATTTAAAAATATGTATTCTATAATTTTGAAATTGATTTACAAAGCTAAAAAAAGTCCAGTTGAATGGTATTTTCAGATTGAAAAAATGTTAGGTATAACATAAGATATACACATTTAAAAATTGGGCTTTTTCACAGTTTGAGGGGCTGCAGCTCTGTAATGGATGGGGCTACATGAAAAAGTTGTTCTACAACAATAATGTTTTTTGTCAGACCTATCCATGGTTAAAAATTTTTTGCTCTATCTTTAACGGTGTATAAGTTTTGTAAACAGACGGACAGACGAATGGACGGACGGACAGAATGAAACTTAGCACGTTTTTTCAATTTTTTTTTGAAAATATGCTAAAAATGATACCTATTTATTTCTCTGGATTAAATACCTAGCAATTGATTTATCATGCATAGAATATGAACTTTTATATCTACAATATCAGCTTTATGTCGAACAAAGAGTTTCAAAAAAGAAAAAGTGTTAGATAAGTGTTATAAGAAAATAAAAATATTTCGATAATCTACGTCCGAAACTTGTGATCACAGAAGTGATAGCAAAACGGTAGTAACGCGCTAGTTGGTGCTCTATCACGAACGACGAAACCAATCACTTACACCAACCAACCAACAAATCTACGTCCTACATATATTGAAGTGGTGTGACAACAATCATACACACATAAAATATGTCTAATACATATATTACAACGTTTGGTAACTCTTAAATATTATATTCAATTACATACATATTTATATATAATATATATACATTTTATAATTATTATAATACTATATATGTGCATATTTGTAATTGCAGTCTATTATAGTTATAAATTTTTTATTTTTGTTATTTTTGCTGAAAATTGAAAATAAAAAGTAATAAAAAAAAAAAAAAAACCATAGGAAATTAAAAGCATGTTAAAACCAGGAAAAGTTGAGGTTTTCTTTTTATTTTATACTTTTTTGTGGCTTTAGAGCATCATTTATTTATATACATATACGTATATAAAAACCACATAATATATAAATATACTATTAGTTATATACTAATATATATATATATATACATTTAGTTAATTATATAAGTAACGTATATACATATAGAAAGTGTAAAGTTTTCTTAATATTTTTTTTTATTTTTTCATGCCTTTTAAATAGAAATTTTAAAATTACATTTGATATATTTTAGAGTAAAAGAGAAAGCAATATATATAGAAAAATATAATATAATAATAATAGTTTTTTTTTTTTTTTAGTTTACCTTTATTAACAGTTTACCAATTTTTTTTTTTTTTCTGTAACTATATTATTAAAAGTAAATATACTAAAGACTTTAGAAAAATTAAAAGTAAAACCATTTTCCATTTACTGTATTTATGGTTGGAAAAATTTATTTTTAGTTTTTCTTTTTCCTCAAAATAAGAAAAAAAAACTATTAAAATTTATTATTTTGTATATTTTCTCTTTTTAAATAAAGTTTGTAAAGTTTTTTTATTACAGTTAAAAGATAAAAAATAAATTAAAAAGGATGATATCCTTTTTTTTTTTATAAAATGATAGAATTTTATAATTATATTTATTTAAAATATAAAGTTGGACAAATTATTATGTAAAAAATTATTTATTATTTTAATTTTATTATATTAGATTTAAAAAATTAAAATAAAAATTATTATAGATAATTTTTGGCAGCGGGTAACAATCGTGCACGCCAAAATCCACCTAGAAACTACAAAATCTTACTTTTTTTTTTATTTTGCATTCCAAAATCTATCAATCGTGCATTACAATATCTTTCAAGGACAAAATCTTACAAAATATTTTTTAAAGGAAAGTAAATTGTTGGTTTGTAGTTAAATAATGTATGTATATATAAGAGTATAAAAAAAGGTGACATGTCATAAGTCCAAGAGCCATAAGTCCCATTGGGACTTATGATGCACCAAAGTAGGTCATAAATCCCATGCGACTTATGACCCACTGCATTAAGAACTGCCATGGGGACTTATGACTCTGGGACTTATGATTCAATGAACTTATTTTTGTTCCCAATGGGACTTATGACCCTCTGCAAAAAAAAAAAAAAAATAAGGAAATTCAAAACAAATAATTGGATCCATACCAATTCAAAATTTATTATAAAGTGAAATTAAGTGAAAAGTATTTTAAGTCAAAACATTTACAATATTTTGAACAATTGTCCTACAAAATGGACATAAAATTGGTTGACCCTGTGGTACTCTTGGTTGACCCTGTTGACCCTGTGCTATTTCTGTATAGCAAGAATAACAAATTTTAATTTCATTACATATGCAACATATGCAACATTTGCATTTTGTGAAATTTCCGTTTTTAATGATTCGACTGCTTTTTAGCACATTTCCAAAAAAATTTTGAAAAAATGTGCTTATTAGTTTCAATCTGTCCGTCCGTCTGTTTACAAAACTTCTACACCGTTAAAGATAGAGAAAAAAAATTTTAACCATGGGTAGCTCACATAAAAAAAATAATTTTGTGGAACAACTTTTTCATGCAGCCCTACCCATTACGGAGCTACAGCCCCTCAAACTTTGAAAAAGCCCTATATTTAAATGCATATATCTTATGTTCTGCTTAAAATTTTTTCAATCTGAAAACGTCATTCGACAGGTATTTTTTTTAACTTTGTAAATTAATAACACAATTATACAATTTTTTTAAATTTAGTATTTAAATTTACCGTTATGTGAAAACCAAATTTTGCATGATTTTTCAACTTTCATAACTCCGGCACTCTTTTAGATAGAGCCTTGAAATTTTGAGACAAGAAAGAACTTTTAGAATTAGTATAAGTTTGCTCAGAAAATTTTTTGGACCACCCTCTGTTTATGAGCTATTAGAGCTTAAAAATTGAAAATTTGCTATTTTTAAACACCTGTAACTTAGGAACCTGTACACATTTTACTTCGGAAAGATGTAAAAATTTAAGCTACAGTAATATATTTTTACGTGTGTTACAGGTTTATTTTAGTTGTAAAGGGTTCCAAAGTTGCAGCACAGCCCCATTTTCAGATGTATATATCTCAGGCTCTGCGGGATAGTTTTGCAATCTAAAACCGCCAGAAGGTTGAAAATTTTATTATCTATATAAAACAATATCACAATTATGTAATATTATTTAATTTACTATTTAAATTTACCGTTATGTGAAAACCAAATTTTGCATGAAATTTTTTTTTTCATAACTGCGGCACGCTTTTAGATAAGGACCTGAAAATTGAGACAAGAAAGAACTTTTAGAATTAGTATAAGTTTCCTCAGAAAATTTTTTTGGTAGCACCCCTTCTTTAAGAGTTATTACGCCTTAAAAATTGAAAATTTGCTATTTTTAGACACCTGTAACTTAGGCACCTGTAAAAATTTGTCTTCGGCAAGACATGAAATTTAAAGATTCAATAATATACTTTTACGTGTGTTAACGGCTTTTCTTAGTTATATAGGATTCCGGACTTACGGCCTCTCAAAATTTCAAAAAATTTTAATTGGTTATAGGAATGCTCTGATCTTTTCAATAAATATAAACATCTAAGACCAAAAAAAAATGGTCTGATCTTCTCAACAAAAATAAGTGTGGACAATAAAAAAACAATCAAAGAATATAAATAACAAAAATATTTGATGAACTTTTAAAAATTTATTTCATTAACTTAATGGGACTTATGACCGAATTGTTTTGGGACTTATGACCCAGCTGTTTTGGAACTTATGACCTACCAAAATGGGTCATAAGTCCCAATAGGAAAAAAACTTTATTTTGAGAGATTTTCGAATGAAAAATATGCAATATTTAGCCGCATAAGATTTTGACGTATACGACTATGACACAAACCCATAATTTTTAAATGTAATAGTTGCAATGCTTAATTAACTATAGGATATTCTTAGAATATTTGTACTTATCTTTATATGTGTATGTTCTTCTTATGTGTATAGTATAGGTGATCGAAAATATAAGACAATTTCTTTAAATTTGAATTTTTTTATTATAGGTAAGTTTATTTTTATGAGAATTATCTTCTTTAAAGTTTTCCGTTAATTTCTAACACATTAATTTGACTCTAAGGATATTCAGAATAAGCCTGAAAATAAAGAAAAACTTAGAGGGTATAAAAAATGAAAACAAAAGAGTTTAGTTATTTAAACTATTATAACCTTGTAACTTATAAATATACAATTATTTAAAATTACATTATTTTAGAGATGGAAAATTTCGAAAACGTTAACATAATCGAAAGTTTTTAGTAAAGTAAATTTTATAAAATATAAAAAGAAGAGGTAACAAAATTTAAATTTTGTTCTTTGAGTGTAAATCAGAAATATGACTTTAAAATTTTGAGCACTTAATCTTAATTAAAAGTGTAGAGATTTGAAAAGAGAGAGATGAAAAAGGGATGATAAGACGAAAGTAATGAAAATACTTTTTTTTTTTTTTAAATATAATAAAAAAAGGTGTAAGTTCCATATGGATCCGATCTTTTCAAAATAATGCAGTACATTTTTCATTTTAAAATTGGAGGCAACATTAGGATTTCGTTTAGAGGGTAATTTATAATAACGAATTTTTGAGACCTCAGCTACAACTTTTTTCGATCTTTGGCAACAGATTTTTAATAAATTTAAAAAATAATAAGGAACTTGAAAGAATAAAAAAACGTAAAAAAGAATAAAGAAAAAATGTACCGTTACATGTAAAAAATTAAAAAAAAATATTTCCTTCAAAATCATCCTGTATCTAAACTAACTACGGTTATATTTACAAGTTTGATACTTCATTTGAACGAAGGTTTCTTTTTTTCATCCAACAAAATTTTCTTTAACATTTTAAACTTATACTATGCCTTTAGCATTTCAAGAAATAGTTAGAATTGTCTGAATTGTACATCAATTTATTGAAAAGTGGATATTAAATTTTTAACGGCCTCATTAACAATCCGGATCCACCCAGAAGTTCATTATTTTTTATAAACATTTTTTGTGGATATCAAAAAGATTATAATATCAAAAAGATCTGACCAATCAAAAAGATCTGACCAATCAAATAGATCTGACCAATCAAAAAGATCTGACCAATCAAATAGATCTGATCAATTAAAAAGATTTGATCAATTAAAAAGATCTGGCAGCTATTCGCAGTTAAAACCAAAAAAAAATGGTCATTTCCGTTACTTCAATTTTTAAAATTATTTTAAAGATATAAAATAAATATTAGTATAAAGGTAAAAAACAACAGAACATAATCAAATTCAAAATAACCTAAAACAGTTTCACATAGAAAATTTAAAGTTCTACACTTTTGAAAACCTTTTTTTTTTTTAAAGTTTTTTGTAAGATTGAAAATTCTTTGATTAATTTTAAAATTACATGTCTATATAATTTTTATTTGTCGATATTCCAAATATGTTTATTAGTCTAAACATTTCTTCTTCAAGTTTTTTTTCAATTTAAAATAAATTTTAAAAATATATAATGTATAAGATTTTTATTATTTAATTTCTTGTATAAAATAATAGATGGCGCACAAATATAATACATATTTGTTTTTCATAATCTTGTACAACAGCTGAGTAATTAACGGAATAATCCACGGAAAATGTTGATTAAAAAACTAAATTTTAGTTTTATTATTTTTATTATTTTGTTATTTTTATTAATTTTAGTTTAGTAAATATGACTTAGTGGAGATCCTATATAATCCTACAGAGAGTTATTTTACATATTATAGTAATGTTATTTAACAATTATTTATACAATTGCATAAACTATAGAATTTAACAGATAACAACAATAAACTTTAAGTAAAAGTTACATTTTTAACATCGTAGAAAATTTCAATGCTAATAAAAACAAGGCAGAATGTAAAACAACGGTTTTCAAAAGCGGGCATTTGCAAAAGGTAATATAAACTGTTTAGAATTGTGACTCTGCACCAAAATTTGAATATTTTATATTATAAAAGAAAATTTGATAGTAGGACTTTTTTGCAATTTTGAGGAGCTGTACCCGTGGTTAAAATTTCATTTCTCTATCTTTAACATTGTTTTTGTTGAAAAACAAGATCACATAGTAGATGCGATTGGATCCACGAAATGATATTCTTATTTGAAAAACGGTAAAAGATATTTTTTTTTTTAAAACAATATGAAAAACTTTGAACATCGTTATTTGGGAAATTAGGAAACCACTAACGACAGGAAAATTAAAGAAACTTTAAATATGACTGATCTTGAACTTAAATCTGACTTTTTCAAACAAAAACTATTCTTGAAATCATTTGGTATGTTTGAAAAAAAGTGATATGAGTTCAAACTGAGTTTTATATATTTGGCCCATTAAAAAACGACCTTAAATTCTGTTAAAAAAAAATAGATACCATAGCGTTTTTTATGACTAGATGTACAATTAAATATGTACAACTAAATATTAACACGTATAATGAAACAAACAGAATTATTATAACTATATGCGACATAAAAACCGTATCTTAAACAACTGGCGAAGATGGTGTTTCAACTGTCATATCATAAACAAGTATTTCAACTGTCGACGATTACAAATTTCATTTTACTGTTATTTAAATATTTCTTTATAAAATTTTTCACAAAGAAAATTTTTCCTTCATTAATGCAATGAGAAACATTTTAAATAAAAATTTAAAACAAAAAATTAACAGTTAATTGAATTCTTAAAAAACAAAAAAAAAAATAAAGGAAAATATGAAAAACAAGGTAGAATGTAAACCAAGGGTTTTTAAAAGCGCATATTTCCAAAAAAACAATACAAACTGTTTAGAATTATTGTAACTTGCACCAAAATTTAAAAATTTCATATAACAAAAATGTGAAAATATGACTTTTCTGGAATTTTTTAGAGGCTGTAAATCCGTATCTCTACATAATTAAGAAAAACTGTTAACACACATAAAAGTATATTACTGGAGCTTTAATTTTTATGTCTTGCCAAAGAAAAATGTATACGAAGGTGCAGAAGTTACAGGTGTTTAAAAATAGCAAATTTTCAATTTTTCAGCCCTAATAGTCCCTAGTCCCTATCGAAAAGCGATCCGGAATTATGAGAGTAGACAAATCATGCAAAATTTGGTTTTCAGATAACGGTAAATTTAAATACTAAATTTAAAAAAATTGTATAATTTTGATATTAATTTAGAAAGATAAAACAAATTCATGAGATATACGAATTTAAAAATAGGGCTTTTTAAAAGTTTGAGGGGCTGTTTAGCTCTTTAATGAATTGGGCTAAATGAAAAGTTGTTCCACATAATTAATGTTTTATGAGACCTACCCATGGTTAAAATTTTTTTGCTCTATCTTTAACGGTGTAGAAGTTTTGTAAACAGACGAACGGACAGAGTCAAACTATAATAAACACATTTTTTTAAAATTTTTTTGGAAATATGCTAAAAAAGATAGTTATGAATACAAAGTTCCAAAAAAAAATTAAATGAGTTTATAATGAGTTGCATAACTATATTTTATGTAATATTTATAAAGGTACTTATATGTATGCTCTATATATATATGTGTACTTATGAATTATATATAAGTACATATATAAATAATACATAAAATTTATGTACATTTTATAACATATATTTATACATATATATGTATATATATATATATTTTTTTTTTTTTTTAAATATTTTAAATATAATTTTTTTTAACTATATTAAAAACATACTTTTATCATATATGCTTTTATTTTTGAATTTTCCATAAAAAAAAAAACAAGTAATACAAAAAAAACGAAATATTACAAAAATTAAAAAAAAAAAAAAAAAATAAAAGAATGAGTAAAAAACATCTCAAAACTTAATAATATTTACATACCCGTGACTTTCAAGAATCATAATGTGAAACTCTTCACGATCCTGCCTAATAGCATACTTGAAAATAATCAAAGGAAAATGAAAAAAAATAAAAAATAGAGAGAGAAAAAAAATATTGTAATTTTTTCTTTTTTTTTTTGTAATATTTTCCATCAAAAGGATAAAAGTTAAAATATATATATGTAATATTTTGTATGCGTTTCAAGTAAGCTTTTATACATTTTAAATTTTTTTTTTTATGGTTCTGATTCTTGTTTTATTTTTTTATTCTTTTTTCTATATATAAAATAAAAAAAAAAACAGCATAAAATAGGAGCTGTAAATGTTAAATAAAAAAAAAAATCTTTAGATAAAAAGTTCCTCTTTAAAAATAGAGTATAGGTAGATGATGTACAGCACATTAATTTATACTTCAAAAAAAAAAAAAAAAGCAAAAAAAACATGATGCTGATAATAATAATGATTGATGATAATGATGACAAAAAATAATAATAATAATGATAATTTTTGTTGATGACACATGAGATTTTTGAATTTTTTTTTTGTGTATTGTAATTGTTTTTTTTTTTGTATATCCAATGTTTTAGATACTTTTTAGATTTTCTGTGTTAGGTTAGGACTAAGGTTTAATTTTAAGTTTTGGTCTATTTTAAATTGTTTTTTTTTTTTTTCGGCAAAGGAGACTTTCTTTAAGACCTTCTTTCTTTGAACTGTAGTACATCTATTTTAAAACTTTTTAATTTTGGGATGAAATAACAAACATGTTCTAAATTTTAACTTTTTTTATTGTCGATGCTAAATTAAAGTAGATCTATACATAACTGTCACATAAAAACATCATTTATAAAAAACAAGAATAACTCAAAAAATATGAAGTAGAAATACATTAAGAAATTAAGAAGTGAATTTTTAAATACAAAAAATTACCATTTCTTTAGAGTACATTACAAATTGATTACAAATTGTTTTAACGATTACAGATTACAAATTGTTATAAAAAGTATATATTATTAGAATAATTTGTATCCTATTAAAACTTTAATCATTATTTAAATTTATTAAGAAATTTTATAGTAAAGGTGATGACCCTATGCTTATTTTCCCTCCTTTAACTCGTTTGCTTTTTCATAGTATTCAAGAAAAGCAAAATAATCAAATTAAGTACCTACTGGCCTAATGCATACTATGAAAAGTTGCTTAGAAATTTCTCATATTGTATCATTTTTTGTGAACAATTTTTTGTCTTAAATTAATTTTTCTTCAAGCTTTTAAAACTTTTAAATAACAAACTTTGTACATTAAATTGTTAATTATATTGAAATGTGAAACTGTCCAAGTATTCAAAGCAAAGTGTTGAAATAAAAATTACGAAAAATCATCACTTTGTTTCATTCGATTGCTTTGAATATTTTGTACATTTCGTCAAATATCATAAGAATTGTAATTGTAATTTATTTCAATTGTCAAAAATTTTGAAGGAAATAAAGGAAAAAAAGAAAATTAAGCATTGGACCATAATTTTTAGATTCTTATAACAAAGTCTAGATATTTTTTTTAAATCTTATAAGTTAACAAAATGATAAAAAAATATGCGTTATATAAACCAAACACTTTAATCTAATTGTTAGAGAGTAAATCATTTATTTGGGGGATTGAAATTCAATTTCAAACACTGAATTTTCTAGTTTTTACTTTGTTAATTATGAGTAAAATTAATTTGTCATCAGATAAAATATATGTTATTGAAGTTAATTTTAAGGTTTTTTATGATTAAACATACTTAATTTTTTTTTCTTCTACTCCTATATGAGGCACATAGGACATTTACTAAGTTACTTTTTTCTGTTAAGGAGTAAATATTTTAAAGATACCAAGAGCACTTCTTTATCAGTGTCAGAATCTGAATCTGAAACCCAGATCTCTCTTTAGCTAATATAATGGAATAAAACTCCCTAATTGTTAATGCTGTATATTGGTGAAAAGTAAAAAAAAAAAGAAAAGGGCTTGGATGTGGAAACTTTGAATTGGGGATATAACGGAACAATTAATCAGCCTATTATTCTTACTTTTTTTCTATCAGTAACGTAATCTTCTACACTTACAACTTTTAGTAGCAGATAACACCTCGGGGTAATAATATTATTAGACTATTATTCATATTTGATTAAGCTTCAATTTATTTATAATAATTATTTTGACTAAGTCATTATTATACTTATCTGTACTCTGGCGTAGCTATTGCATTGCACAAGATTACAAAACACAAACATGTATTACATTTATCCGGCATATATTATCTTATATAAGAATTATTTTTTTATTTATTTATTTATATGCAGTTACCGTGGTACATAAATGTGCCAGGTAGCTATAACCCCTGTTTCCTGGTAGGAATGTGGGGTGTACGAGATATTATGTGATATATTTAAGTATTTATATATTGCGTTATATGAATATTTTTTTTTTATATTATAATTATTGTACCCAGACGGGAATCGCACCCGAGACCTCTCATTCCCTTATGAATGAGAATATAAGAATTATTAGTTTTTTTATTTATTTTATAATACGATATTATTTATAACGATATAAACTATTACGATATAAATTACTAATATTAAATATGACATGACCTGAGTTTAAATCGCAGTCCTTCCGATTGGAAGTCCACCAATTTACGCCCTTAGTCAGATAAAATCTATAAAATTATACAATTGCAAGCTAAAACAGGAAGTAAACTATAATTAAAATCTTTCTTACAATTCAATAATCAATTATGCACGATAATTTAAATAATATTTTTTTTTGTTATCTGTGTCGCAAAAAAAGTTCATCGTCACATTTTAAATGACATTTTATCAATAAAACAATTCATTTCGTAACCCCCATAATCTTTTGAGTTCAAATAATCATTTTAATTTGCATAATCTGAGGAGTGTAGATGATAATTCGTTATTATATATGACAATATTTTAATAATGAAGTATTTTTAAAGAATGGTGACAACTTGCATAACTTTTTATTATTAAAGTTTTACAGTCATTTTAATTTGCATAACCTGAGGAGTGTAAAGGATAATTCGTTATTATATATGACAATATTTTAATAATGAAGTATTTTTAAAGAATGGTGACAACTTGCATAACATTTTATTATTAAAGTTTTATAGTTTATTCAATATTAAAATAATTTTTACTAATAACTATATGTTTGGGATTAAAAATTTAATAAATTTCGAATGAATATAACAACTGAATTTGGATGTTATCAAATTAAATCATATTCTAAATAATGCACTTTAAAAATGTAACAATTTCTTTAGTTTCTATATACTATAAAAGCTATATTATTTATATACATTTTAAAATTTTCAAAATAAATCAACTGAATGATTAAAAATATATTATATTTAGAAGAACATGAAGACACCATTTTATAAATTGCTTCAATTCTTTACAAATAAAATGAAATTTATTTCGAGAATAAAAAAAAAAAAAAAAAAAAAAAAAACAACTTTCTTTATCTACAGGCGAAAAATTATATAAAATGTATATGTACATAATATATAAAAATAATATATATAATATATATATATATTATATACACTAAATATAAGTAATAAATATCTGACGGTTTTATGGGTTTTTATATATTTTATATCATTGTTTTTTTTTTTTTTTTTTGTTTTGAAATCTAAATGTATGTACATTGCTTACAATGCCATATATCATCATACAGCCCCAAAAGGCATATTTTCTTCATCTAATTTCATTTTTATGTTTTATTTTAGTAATTTTTTTTTTTTTTTTTTTTTATTATTATTTTATGTATATCATCATTTCCTTTTGTCTTATATATATATTATCTTCTAAATTCTATATTTCATCTTTACGTTACAGATCTAAAAAATAATTTCTTCTTATAAGAAAGAATTGTTTTTATTCCTTTGTAACTAAATTGGTATAAAAGTATAATATATATATACCTATATATATGTATAAATATATATATACATATGTAATATTATAAATATAAAATGTTTTCATCTTCAACTAAATTTGGCTGTGTCTGAAAAATGAAAAAAAAATAAAAGAAACGTGCAAAAAGAAAAAAAAATGCCTAGAAATTCCTTAGAATTTATTTCAAACGAAATAAGAAAAAAAAAGAAATTATATAAAAATATCTATAGATATTACATAATATATATATACATACAAATATATTTTATTAAGGTTTCAAAATATAAGTTTAATATTACAATTTTAATTTTTATTGCTGTTGTTCTGATTCCTAAAGGAGTAAGTTTTATAATATTAGTTTTTTTTCTTGTTTTTGTTTTTTTTTTTTTTTGTGTTTCTAAACTCTTACCAACAATTTTAGTTTTTTTCTTTATTTTGTAAAGTGGTGAAAAATGAGAAAAAAAATTTTTCTTTTTCTTTTGTTTTTTGGTTTTTTTTTTTTTTTTTGTTACATAAAACTTAAGACATTAGGCAAAAGAATTAGAGATATTTTAAATTAAAGAAGAGGAAATTTCACTTGGGTTTGAAATTTTTTTATTATTTTTATTTTTTGCTTTTTTTTTGTTTTTTACAAAGTTTTTTAGTTAAAAAATGGTGAAAATTAAAAGTTTTTAAGTTTTAAAAAATAAGTTTAGGTTGAATATAAAAAAATAAATCTTCAAAATTTAAATCTTCTACTGAAGATATCATTTTTTTTTTTTTTTTTGTATTTTGATTTATTATAGTTTTGATTCTTTTTCTTTTATGTTACAGATTATATGTTAGTACTAAATATGTTAGCTATTTTAGACGATATATATATAAATATAATATATATACATATTTCGTATTTTCAACTATAATAGGTATAATGAAATTTTATTTTTGTTTTGATGCTCTCTAAATGTCTGAATAAAACATTTTCAATTTTTTTATTATTAAAAGAAAAATGGCTAATTAAAAATGCCATTAATTAATTAATGACCAATCTTGTTATTAGTACAGCCTAAAATGTTATTTAAAACGGCACAGAATCAACTGAAAATACACCAAAAAATTCGCTTTAAATATTAATAAGCTGTTGTTTAATTCAGATTTTGTCATTTGTAGGAGAAAACGGACAGAAAATCGTATATGGAAAGTCTTACATTATTTATGTATCGTTTTTTAAAATGTAAATTTTAATTTTATAAATACTAAAAATTTTTGGTTAAGATGAAAACGTTAACAAGAAAAGAAGGGATGTTTTTTGTTATTCTTTCGTTATATCGTATTTCGTTCGTTATATCGTATTCGTTATATCGTATTTCTCTGCCACATAAATGTGGACAGGAAATTACACAGCTTTTCTTGTTCAGACGTGGCTGTATATGTCGTAAGGGGAATAACTCTTACGACGTGTGTGCGATTTGAACCCGCAGTCCCTCGGTGTGGATCCTCGGTGTTGAACCCACATTCCTCGGTGATTCGAACCCACACTACCACACTCTCTAGGCCACTGAGGCCCCCTTTTCGTTATATTTTTATGTTCCAGTTATAATTTTTTCGATTTTTGAATTGATTCAAATTGAATTCAAATTTTTATGAGTTTTCATAAATTCTTTATGATAGAATTTAAAATAAAAATCTTCAACAGTATCTTCAACAATAGAACTTAACTTACCTTTGAAGGCAGGTAGGTAATAATGATAAGTTCTATTAAAAGTGTCTGCTTTACATTTTTTTTTTTTTGTAAGAGAAAGAAGTAAAGGCCTATCCCAAAAAATTTCTTTTTAGGATTGCATTATGAACTGAAATAGCTTTACACCTTAATATTTATTCGATTTATTTTTATTATAATCTTACACAATATTTTTAATGAAGGTGTTGGCAACATAATTAGGATAATTTTCTATTTTAAAATTGTCTGCACTATAAGGCACTATAATCTTCCGTATGCATTTTTAATTTTATATTGTTGGTACAGCTGTCAATTGAATTTCTCTTCTTTTTTAAGCATTGTTAAAAAAATGAAAAATGCTAGTGACTGACATAATGATTTTTTCTATGAAGCCCCAAAATTTAAGAATCAATCTTTATTATTTGAAGTTTTTTGTGGCTATATTAAACAATTGCAGAAAATGATGTAAAAGCTAGCTATATTTTTTTCATTTAAGGTTGAATAAGTTTCTATTTCTATATGTGATTATATTCAAAAAAATTTAATTGAAAGAAGAATTTACTTATAATAACCCATCGTATTCTAAATTAGACTTAATGCTGCATTATTGTCTTCATTCAATTTGCTACCCAAGAGTCTAAATCTTTTACTTATATAGTATATCATTTTTGATCAAGTTGAAATTTGTTACTAGAAAAGTTAGTTAGTAATTGAATTAGTACTAATGGAGTATAAAAGTATAGCTAGCAGATTATTAACAGGTGTTTGGATATCACCATGCGATACTAAAATTAGTACCAATAGTGACATAACATAGTACTCCTACATTTTATTTTTCCTTAAAGAAAAAAAAAAGGATTACCTCCGATATCTTAAAAAAAAAATATTTTTAAAATAAAATCTTGAAAGCCAACATTTTTTTGAAATAAGATATTGAAAAAAAAAATTAAGAAATAAAATCTTTTTTAGACGAAATCTCAAAAAAATTAAGGCTTAAATTGAATTTTTTTTTGAATTTCATTGTTTTGTATTTATTTACCTTAAATTCACAATTACATAAGTAGCAAATTAAAAGAAAACCCAAACAAAATACATTGGTATAAGTAATATTGACTTTTGAAAACTGGGTTCTAAACAAATAACATATAGGCCCTGATTTCGATAGTCATTTCATAAAAATGAAAATGAGAAATTTCATTTCATTTTAATAATTTTTTGTGATTTCGATATCTAGTCTGGGAAAATGAAATGGAATTAAAAATTAAAATGATTTATATATTTTTTTTTAAACCGGCAATACTTTTCTATTTTGAGGTTTTGGCTATACAAAGAAAAGAAAAGCTAATTAAATTATTAAATATTATCTGCATAATGAGAATAACAAATACTGATTTCTATATAAATATCTGCTGTTATTTTAGAGAAGGCTCTGTATCTTGGAAGCAGGAAGTCGGACCAATATGATTTAAAAAACGTAGTTTCCAATACTGTAATAGAAAAAATGTAAAAAAATTAAAAAAAAGTTGCGAAAAGTGGCTCCTTAGTTTTTGGGTTCTATTGTATAGGGCGGGCTTAAAAGTTGAACTTTTTTATTTTTTTTATATTTAAATTATACTATAAAATCGGTGAGTACCTTTTTTTAAATCATATCGGAACGACTTCTAATTCACAAAATAATAGGCTTTCTTGCAAGCTATGCTATCGTATAGTCATTGGTTGCTTATAAAAATGCCAATATTCACAGAAATATTAATAAAATACTACATAATTTTTTCCTAAATCCATTTTTATAAGCACACATTTAACAATTTCAAAATGAGAAAATTTGACGTTTTAAATGAGTATATTCATAAAAAACGTCTATCAAAATCAGCTTTTCATTTTTGATAATTCTTTTCATTTTTTATTACAATCGAAATCAAAAATTTTGTTTTTCATAAGAAATGAAAGTTATATGACTAATCTAATTGACTAGTCTAATTAACATACATAATTATCTTAACAACAAATCATTTAAGATTTTTTTTTTTCAAGATTTTGTCTCAAAATCATTTTGACATAAAAAGATTTTTAAAAGAAAAATTTCAAGATTTTGTCTATTTAAGATTATTTTTTTCAAAATAACATCATAACATCAAATTTAATATAAATTAAATAATTTTTAATAATTGAAAGTGTTCTGCGAATATAATAAATAAACAAGGTAGGATGTAAACAAACGATTTTTAAAAGCGCACATTTCCAAAAGATAATATAAACTGTTTAGAATTGTGACTTGCACAAAAATTTGAAAATTTAAAAAATAAAATTTAAGAAATTTTTTGTAATAAGAAAATATGTGAAAATAACACTTTTCTGGAATTTTGAAAGGCTGTAAGTCCGGAATCCTTTATAACTAAGAAAAACCGTTGACACACGTAAAAATATATTACTGGAGCTTTAATTTTTATGTCTTTCCGAGGAAAAATGTGTACAGGTACCTAAGTGTCAAGGTGTTTAAAAATAGCAAATTTTCAATTTTTGAGCCCCAATAGCTCATAAATAATGGGTAGCCCTAAAATTTTTCAGAGCAAACTTATACTAATTCTAAAAGTTCTTTCTTGCCTCAAAATTTCAAGCCTATATCCAAAAACGTGCCGGACTTATGAAAGTAGAAAAATCATGCAAAAATTGGTTTTTACATAACGGTAAATTTAAATACTAAATTTAGAAAAATTGTATAATTTTGATATTAATTTGCAGATAAAAGAAATACCTGTCGCATGACGTTTTCAGATTGAAAAAATCTTAAGCAGAACATAAGATATATGCATTTAAAAATCGGGCTTTTTCAAAGTTAAAGGGGCTACATGAAAATGTTGTTCCACAAAATTATTTTTTTTATGAGACCTAACCCATGGATAAATTTTTTTTTCTCTATCTTTAACGGTGTAGAAGTTTTGTAAACAGACGGACGGACGGGCGGACAGAGTGAAGCTAATAAGCACATTATTTCAAAATTTTTTTGGAAATGTGCTAAAAACACAGAGGTTTAAATTTAAGTTTCATTTCAAGTGTCAAGAACTCTATGGTATGTTTATAGAATTACTTGGTAGTATAATACGAGTGTTAACTATAAAATGATTTATTCAAACGTTTTAATGCAGAACCGTAAATATAGTGGAAATCTGTTACAATTAATTAAAGAAGTGACAAGTATAATAAGCATTAAATGTATGATTAAGCGATATAGAATAACTTGGATATAGTATTCCCAAAAATTGACAACCATAATTTGTATGATATCATCAAATTCAAAAAAAAAAAAATCAACATCTTTGTTCCAAAAAAATCTCCCAATATGTAGTAACTTTCCATATATCCCGATTTCCTTAGTACCTATACTCCTTTATTCCTATTTTCCCATCCACAAACCAAACAGTATACTTTGTATCATAGGCTCTAACCTAAATCCTAATGTATGTTCAAAAGGGAAGTTGCATTTGGTTGGTTGCGTAAAGTCCAACAATATCAAAGAGAATTGGGGCGTTCATCTTATTGTTGTCTCTCAAGATACCCACTTACCAGTTACCATCGCAAAAAACAAAAAAAGTAGAGTAAACATTTTTAGAAGTCGTATTTTAAGAAAAAATTAGAAATCTCTTAAGAGAAAACTGGAAAAAATTATTGTTAATTTTTTTTTAACACATCATTTTTCTGTTAATATTTTTTATTCTAAGTTCTTTATCTGAACACTATATTACAAAAAATTCCTTAAATCCTGTTGGGACTGCATAGAGCGGCAACAAATTGCATGTATTATCGTATTGGTCTACAGCTAGTTGTTTTATTTGTGTACTGATGTTCACGATTTTAATTATGGGCTTGCGTTGAATAAAACAGTTTGGATTCTCCATATTCTCCTAAGCCTTCCAATATAAATCGCTTGCTTTTAGGATTCCATTCAAACCATATGGGAAACATTATCTCTATCTCATAGGGAGTTGCAAGAAAAAAACAAAAAATAAAATTTATTTCTTAAATTTTCAGCCTCGTTTTAGTGTGAAGGCCATCACAATAGCAAAAAAAAATCGTATAAAAAGAATCAGCATTAAAAAAATCATTGCTTCATTGAATCATTAAAAGAATCATGTTATGGAGTAATGTTTAAATTGTATACGATTTTTTGGAACATATTATGTTTGGAACATAAGGAAAGAGCAGTATATTACACAGTACACATAATATATATTCAGTTTAATAAATATAGAGCAAGTGTTTTTTTTGGAAAAAAAGAAATTAGATTTTCTTTTTTTGACAAGAGGAAAACAAAAAAAAAAAATCCCAAAAATTTAATAATTTTGTTGGAAAAATTCGTGTAATATATTATATATAGGATCTTATACATATATCCTGTTTCTTAAAAATTTTATTTTCTTTTTGTTTTCTTACATTTTCTTTTTTTTTATTGTTATCCTTGTCTATATAATACATATAAGTATGTATAGTATATGGCATGCGCCTTAAAGTTCAGTCAATATTACGCCTTTCATATTAGTATTTGTGTAATACTTGATGTAGGCCTGTAATTGAAAAATTGAAATGTTTGTGCAACTGATCTACATACCAGAAATAAAAACAACAATAATAATAATAATAATAAAAATAATAACGAAACAACGAAACAACGACAAAAAAACAGAAAAAAATAAAATAAAAAATAACATTAGGATAAAAAAAAAAACAAAAAGTAGAAATTATATATCAAAAATAACAAAAAAAAAAAAAAAGGCAATCTGATGAAAATGAAACCGAGAAGATGATGAAGAACATTAAAATGATGGATTTAAGAAATAATATAAAGAAGGAAAAGAGTAGAATAAAAAAAAATTATATTCCTTTTTTTTTATTGCTTTTTATCTCATTCTATTTGACTTATCTATCAACAGACGTATGTACACATACATATATATTTGAATTGAAAATAAAGACGATAATACAAAATAAACTGACAAAATAGGTAGAAGTTATTATCACAAAGGCAATATAATTGAAAGAAAGACAGAAAAAAACAAAAAAAAAAAGAAACAAAATATTAAATGAAATTTTGAGACTTAAATAAAATTTATTCTCATGAAAAGAAAAAAAAAATCAATGTTTGTTTTTTTTTGTTTGTTTGATATTTTGTTTGAATAAGGCAAAAAAAATAAAAAACACAAAAAAATGTCATAATTATTGGAGTAAAACAAAAAATTAAAAACATTATTAATACATTTATGTTCTCATTAAATGAAAATTATATAAAGTATATACCTACCTACAAGACTACAAGTTTCACTTAATTTAAAATTTTAACTTTTTTTTTTCTTCCTTTTTAATTTATTGAAGGTCATCATAATAATATTGATAGTTGTTCAGGGCCAAAAGACCTTTAACTCATTAAAGTGAATTAAAAGTCCCGTTGAAAATGAAGAATTTTAAAAAGGTACTTTTGATTTTTTTTAACATACAGCTACGATTTTAGACCGGACCAACCTGTAGCCAACTATAAAATGCTTCCTAATACACAATTTTCTATATACATACACATTGTACATACATACATATTCTGAAAAAGTGTAGGCATAACTCGAAAAAAGTATAGATATAACTATAATTTTATAACCAACGGTAAAATCCCTTTTAATCATTTTTTTAATACATATTTTTTAATCGAACCTTTGGCTCTGCACCAATACATTTGTATTTGAAATTACTACATTACATTACTACATAGTATACGACTCTAATTGTATGGTTGCACTTAACACAAAAATTTTCTTTCGTTCTCTTACGAGCTTATAGTTTAAAAATTTTTTTATGTTATTTATTTGTGTATTGTTACTTTGTTGAAATTCATATATTATTTTCCAGAATTTATGGAAATATATAGGAATTCCATTTTGTAAATATAAAGAAAAATTCAGTAATTTTATAAGCCTATGAAAGATGGAACATTACCTCCCCGCCCCTCCCTAATTACTTCAAAATTGCTGGCGTTTATAAAAGAGAGTATTAAAAATTCGTTGATGGAACATAACTAACTAACTGAGAACTAGGTATGCGACAAAAAATATAACACGAAATAGTAAATATTAAAGTCTAAGAAAACAAATGAAGATGAATTGGAAAAAAGGAAACGGAATTAAATCAATTTTAAAGAATTGAATTAGAATATTGTAAAAGGAAGAAAAGGTCGTTCAAATATAATATATGTTCATTCGTAAGATGCGTCGCAAGACCGGAAAGGAAATTAACAGTTAACTGTTTTAGCTGAAGCAACGTCTTAACAACTTAAAAGAATGTCAAATGTTTTTGGCAGATAGATTTGCATATTACAACCCTAAATTACTTTTTAAGATTATATTTTACTAAAAATATTTCCATATGGACCGAGCCTTCTATATATTAACTACAAATATACATCTTTTTATGAGATTCCAATACACTTATTATCACTAATTTCAAATGTCAAAAAGTCAAAGAAATTTTGAAAAATATGAACCTAAAACAAAAATAAAATGTCGGATGACTAAAAAAAACCTTTTTAAAGTTGATGCCAGCCTAGATATTTTTAGAATGTAAAACCTAAATTATGTAAAACCAAAAGTATTTAAAGGCACACATTTTCAAAAAGACAATAAAAAGCATTTTAAAATTGTGATTGCTTATGCCCCAAAATCTTTAATGTATATTTTAGATTTTTTGTAAGAATTTTTGTAAATTGTGAAAAATCAAGAGACACATTCTTCAGTTTTAAATGAACCCTGTGAAGCTTTAATTTTCATATTGCTTCTTCACAACAAATTTATACAGATGTCTACTAAAACTAAAATTTTAGACGCCTATTTGTTCCTAAAATCTTTCTCCCCTTTTTAGATTATTAGATTATTTAGCTGAACTTGATAATCGAGATGTAACAAATATAGAACTTTAATGTTCTGAAGCTCCAAGATGGTATACTTCCTTCCAAAAACTTTGTTTCTTCACACTAGTTTTTTATGAGATCTATCCATGCTTAAAATCTTAAATGGTGTATACAAGTCTTGCAAACATACAGCCGTATATAGCGGTGAAAATTTTTTATTAGAATTCTCAAGTAGGTATTACGAGTATGTCATGGATTCTGCTAAAAAATATCGTAATAATATTAAATTTTTTATTAAAATATCTTAAAAATTTGACTGTTAATATTTTTTTTATGTTTTATTAACATTGCCATTTGACATACTTTAAAGTTAAAATATTATCACATCCTATAAATTTTGAAAGAAGGTAATTAGAAAAATAAAGATTGTAAATTATAGCTCCATTGTACAAATAGTTTTTAAATTGTAATGAAGAATTTTACTCAATTATTACAGGTTCCTCTAAGTTTTTTTATTAAGGTTTGATAAACATTCACTATTTTCGGATATGATATATTTTTAACATTTGCGGAGAGTACCTCTAAAAGTCTAAAGTTTTTTTGGATTTTATATATTTTATTATTTATTATTTATTATAAAATTAAATATATAATGTATTTTCGCTTGAATATCTTCAATATTGACTGATTCCACTGGAATAATTTAACCATTTTTTGTTGGAAGAAATTCACTGAAATATAGAAGAAATATAGTAGTATGTATCATTAGATGAAAATTTGTTTTTAAATGGATATATTAATGGCTATAATTATGGAATTAAAACAAAAAAATCAGAATTAAGTAATTGAAGAAAATCATAGAAAAAAGAAATTAAAGGATAAAGTAATGTATTGATGACTTTTTATTTTTCAAAATGGAATAAGCATTGATGATTTTATCACATATGGACATTTAACATAAATCGAAAAAACATTTCTTTAGGTCAACATAAATGTCGACAGCAAATTACACAGCCTTTCCTGTTCAGGCGTAACTGTACATGTCGTAAGGGGGAATAACTCTTACGACGTGTGTGGGATTCGAACCCACCCTCCCTCGGTGTTTACAGTGTATTTTATACACTCTTATTCACTAGGCCACCAAGGCACCAAAAATTCGTCAATTAAAAATAAATTGTCCACTACTTACATTATATGTGTTGCTGCTTACTATATACATATTTTATATAAGTAAATACTATATAAAATCAAGTACTATATATATTTTATATACATATATATTACATACATACGCACTTTAGCTACGTTTAGCTTAATTAGTAGCCAAATAAGTATTGAATTATGTATTCCCTATATATAAATAATTTATGACAATTTATAAAATGTGCCATGGTTAGATCAAAAAATCGAAAGTTTTGAAAAAAGTCTATCATTATAACTTAAAATTTTTATTAAGTATATACATAATATGTATATTGAAATATATTTTTGGAAGAAATATATACACTCTTATTCACTAGGCCACCAAGGCACCAAAAATTCGTCAATTAAAAATAAATTGTCCACTACTTACATTATATGTGTTGCTGCTTACTATATACATATTTTATATAAGTAAATACTATATAAAATCAAGTACTATATATATTTTATATACATATATATTACATACATACGCACTTTAGCTACGTTTAGCTTAATTAGTAGCCAAATAAGTATTGAATTATGTATTCCCTATATATAAAAAATTTATGACAATTTATAAAATGTGCCATGGTTAGATCAAAAAATCGAAAGTTTTGAAAAAAGTCTATCATTATAACTTAAAATTTTTATTAAATATCATTTTTGGTTATTTAAATATCTTGTTCATCTTTTGGCGCTAAATCGCATTATGATATTTGGCCTTCTTTACGACTTACCTTCTTTTTTCTTATTCTTTTTCTTACCTTTCCTTATATTTTGCCAGTTTTGTACACCTAATTTTCTTAAGTCATCTCGTACACTGGCGAGGCTATCCATCTCATACGTGATCTTCCTCTTTCTCTACTTAGTAGCGAGTAGTAATTGAAGGTTCGTTTTGGCACACGACTTTCTGTCATTCGTATTAGATAGCCTGTTCATTTCAGCCTTTGTGACTTTATAAATTTAATTATATCCTTTTCATTAATTAAACTGTTCATTTCCTCATTGCTACATCTAATGTTACTTCTATCATTCAGTATTCTTTCTCTCTTTATGAGATTTTTCTCACAATTTTTCGTTGAAAAATTTCCCGTGTTTGTTTTTTTTTGTTTTAGTTTATTCTTCTGCCATGTGTAAATATGACAAGCAAATTACACAGCCTTTCTTTTTCAGACGTGCCTGTAAATGTTGTTACAAGGAATTATTTTTACGACTTGTGTGGGATTCAAACGCACAATTCGTCGGTATTTGGTATTTATTCTGTATTTTCTGTACGCTCTTACCCACTAGGGTAACGAGGCCACCTCCGTTTATTTAAATATACTGCAAAATTTTTTTTTTCGTCTTTAATGGATATTAAAGTATTTTATTTAAAATAAAAGTAAGGTTAGATATTATTTAAATTATTTTATTATATTATTTTGAATTTTTTGTTATATATTATTATTAAAAATAAGTACATACTTATAAGTTATGTTATCAGGAATGATTTATAATACTTGAAAAGGAATTTAATTTTATTATTTTAATTTTAATTAGAATAATATTAAATTATAAAATCATTGTGCTTATATCTTATATATATATATACATTTAATATATTTACAAACATAATTAACAATATCAAAATATAATATAGTAGTTTTATTTATGATAACAATTAAAAAAAAAAAAAAAAAAAAAACATTTTAAAATTATATATAGGTACGTACCACTTTTTAATTTTATAAATCAGGAGACATTAAACAAGGTTAAGTAAATGAAAATATCAAAATAATTAACTCGATTAATTTTTTTTTTTTTAATTAGAATTTATAAGGAAAATTTAAAAGTGGCGACACTTATGATTAATAATTAAATTAAAAAAATTAAATAATATATATATGTACATATGTATAATGCATTTTATCTATAAAAAAAAAAAAAAATAAATAAATAAATAAAACCAAACAAAATTGAAGTGAATTGCACTTTAGAAAATATCATCAACATTTTGAATGATATTTAATTTGAATCATAATTCATTTTATATTTTTCTTTTTTCTTTTATTAAATGCATTTTTTTTCAAATTTTTCCGTAATTTTTTTTTTTTTTTTCTTATCTTATCTTTATAAAATGCATTTTAGTTTTTTTTTTTTTTTTATCACATTATATTTAAGATCCTTGGCTACATATACGTAAGTAACTTATGAATATTATTCTAAAAAAAAAAAAAAAAAAATAGGTACTTCAAATAGTTAATTTAAAAAAAAAGCAAAAAAAAAGCCTTCATTAGCGATGATAAAACACATATGAAGGGATAACGTGATAAACGGGTGTGTTTTATTTTTATATAGATATATTTTCAAAGTGAACTTTTCATTTTTTATTTTTTTGTTTTGTAAATACGTCTGTCCCTTTTTTTTTTTTTTTTTAAAGATACATAGCAAATGACAAGATATTTCGTATATGTATATATATATGTATATGTAGGTATATGCTTTTAGTAATAAAAAAATCTAATGAGCGGTGAATGAGAGGTGAATGGGTGATGAATTCTAGTAAAACTAATCTTGTAATATAAAACGTTTGTCCAATTTAGTGAGTGTAGTGTCATTTATTTTGCGTTTGTATTGCTTTAATTTTTTGAATGATTCGACCAATCTTTTTAATATCGTATAAATAAAACATTGTTTTGGTTCTAATTTTGGTTTCATAAACATTGACTTCTTAAATATTAATAAAAAATTGTGAAAAGTTAACTATATATGCATTACTATCAATTAAAGAAAAAGTTATTTAAAATTTTTATCTACTATAAATAATAATCTTCAACGCTTATATATATATATAGACAAATATACATAGTTCGTGAAAATATAAGTTTAAAATAGGCGCCTCGATAACCAAATGAGTAAAAGCGTGTATGAAATCACTATAAAACACTAAAAGAGTATATGGATTCGAATCTCACACACGTCGTAAAATTAATTCCTACTTACGACATTTTCCATAGAAAGAAAAGGCTTTTCTGTGTCACATTTATATCGCAGAGAAATAAGCCTAAAACAACAAAATATGTTTTTTAGAATATATATGTAATAATAGCCCAGGTTATAACTTGTAGTAATTATAACTGTATTAACTTCTACTATAACATTTTTAATATGAATTTTTAATTTGACATTTGTTCTCATTTAATATTAAAACAGATTTTTTTTATTTTTACAAAAAATTAAAAATCTTTTAGCATCAAGAAAATCTAAACCCCCTTGATACGTTACGTTAAATTTTTACCTATACGAAAACCATTTTCCTTCGTAGCCAGTATAATGGGAAAGGAAAAGAAAGTAAGGGAAAGGAAAGAAAATAAGAAGGAGAATTTTAAACTTAAATGAAAATTTTAATAAATACAAGTTGAATGATTCCTTGAAATTCTGTATGTTATATAAACCAGTGAATATCTTTTGTGGTAATGTCACATTGGTTTCTTATATTTCGTTTTTCAATTTTAATAGGTTTCACTACATAATTATGAAAGTGAGCTATGAGGTATGAGCTACGTATAGAGTGTATATATTAATTACGTCTGATTAGTTGGAATTTGGGCATTATACTTATAATTTCGGAAGAGATATTGGCCCAAGAGATATTTATACAAAACACAATGTTTCTTCTATTAAACTTAATATCTGATACGATAAAACTTGAAAGTAGACATACGCACCTATAAATTTATTCTAAAAATTAAAAATAAATCCCTTAAAAGCCTTTATACAAAACTAAATTTAATCAAAAATTTAAAATACAATTGAAAAAAAAAACATAAAAATTAAAATCAAAAATTACCGCTGTATTAAATTACTCAAAAAAAAAAAAACATTCAGTACCTCTTAACCATATTAAAAGTTTTTTTTTTTTATCATAACTCTTAAAATATAATAAAAATAAAAAATTATATATTTATATACCTATGTACATGTATAAAAAGTCAATTATAAAAAATGCATTTTCTTATCATACATATTATGTATATATATATTTTTTTTTATCATATTATTATGTACCTATATATAAAAATATTTTCAATAAAAAATTCTATAACTATTTTTTTTATTATCAATTGATACAAAGCTATACAAAAAAAAAAAAAAAAGTTTATTTGCTCAATAATTTATTTTGTTTTTTTTTTTTTTTTTTTTTTTCAATTTATTGACTTAGTGCATATCATGTTAATACCATTGGTGATAACAAAATTTTAGAAAGCAACAAAAAAAAACAAAATAAAAAAAATTATCCGGAAATTCATTGAAAAGAAAAAAATCATTTTGATTCTACGGTCATCTATAGGTACACAATCCTTATATATATATAGAAAAAAATTTGTATAAATATTTATTCTATACCATTAAAAACTAATGTTTTATATAATATATGCATAGGTATAATAATTAATAAATATATAATTTAATTTTAAAACTAAACTTTTTTCTATTATATAATCAAAAATTTTTTAAAGTTTAATATTTTTTTTTGCTAAGAAAATTTTTTAAGCTATCTTTAGTACAAATTTAAAAATTCTTCTCTTATTAATATCTACTCCATATATATACTTATATTTTCTCCCTATATTCATACATATGTACATTTATTATAGCGATAAGTACCAACGTTCAACATATATATATGTATATATAAAAATCCATCAAAAAATCACGATCACCGATCACGTGATAAAATCACGAAAACATATGATTTTACAAAGGTGCCTTTGCATGTGTCTATGCGGAATTTGCAAGATCCCGAAAATTCTACAAATCTATAAATTTTGTGTTTGCGAGATGCTTGTTTTTGCGAGATATCTTATAACGAAATAAGGTGAAGTTTAACAGATGGATTTCTATCGGTTTGGTCACCAGAAAAAAAAATATGTCCGATAACGAAAAGTTAGTGGTACAATATAAAATGAAGTTATCTTAAAAACGATTTAATCAAATTTGATAAAAATTTGTTTACTCTTATATATAGTTTATGTTAAAAATTAAGTTTTTCCGTTAAGTTTTGCAACGAATCTAAAGACCACAAACTCAAGTCCCATGTAAAATAAAATTGTTAGTCTTAATTTTAAATTTGATTGAAGCAACTATAAATTCAAGTCCCATGTAAAATAAAATTGTTAGTCTTCATTCTATATTTGATTGAAGCAACTATACAATTGTTTGATATTGTAATCCTTTATATGGTAGAATATATTTTTATTAACATGTCATATAACTATTAATATTTTTGTCAACTTCCATTAAATTTGAGTTTTTTTCGATTCTAAAACTATAATTTATTAAGTTACCTGGTAATATTTTCTATTTGTATATGTTTCTGTAATGTTTAACGTAATATGGTTTTCTTGTGAACACGTAATGTCTATATATGATTGGTGCAAATATTGTGAATTTTAGAAAATTATTTAAGAATATCTGACAACACTACACTTACTTTATTATCAATATCCTTTAGTGTCTTTTATTATCAATATTAAAATCTAATACCTACCTAATCTTTTCTATAATAAAATAAACATTTATAAAAAAAACTTTAACTGGGGCCTCGGTGGCGTAGGTAAGAGCGTATGAAATACGTTGTAAACACCGAGGGAGTGTGTAGGTTGTAGGAATCCCACACACGTCGTAAGAATAATTACCCCTTACAACATTTACAGCCACTGCTGAAAAGGAAAGGAAAGGCTATGTGACAGGGGTATATATTAAAAAAGAACTTTAACCAGTAACTGTACTTAATTCACCATTTTATTCTAAATTACATTCTAAACGGTGAATGCATTTCATATAAATTTAAAATTTAACTGTTATGGATAAAAAATATTGGTTTATACCGCATACTATTATAATATCGCGAACATAACATTAATATGTATGTATAAGTTTATGACTTTGAAATGACAGCAAGAACTTTTAATGTTTTTTTTTTTTTTGTTTTAATAATAAAGTTAAACTTTTTTAAAATAAAATTTATAATTCAATTTTATACAAAAGTCGACGTCTATTTCAAATAAAAAAGTTATAAGAAACAAAAAAATGAACTCAAAATTAATACTATTAATATTAAAATTAATTGAGAAAAAAAAAAACTGTAAATATTTTGCGATGGCATAAATTTTGACTTCTTTTTCCATGGTGTCATATTATTGTATTATATATTTTGACCATGGTGTCACGTGCTTTTTGTATTAAACTTTTAAAAGTGATTCTGATTAAATAATATAAATAGCAATTAATTTTTTATACTAATAATTTATTATGTATTTTTAAAAGTTAACTTATTTATATTAATTTATATAAATTTAATCATTTAAAGAAACTTGTTTGTATAGGAATGATAGATAACTATCCTTAGATCTATAAAAGGTCTAATTTTTAATAAATCAAATTTTAATTGAGATTTCTTATGTATTTTTAGTAGCAAATTTTTAATACATACTGTACTTTTCAATTCCTTATTGAAGTTACAATAAAGAACCTAGAATAGTGAAAAACGATAAAGAACCTAGAGTTTCTTTTTGAGTCTGCTATGAAAGGTCGTTTTTCAAAATCCCGCCAAGACAAAATCCCGTTTTTTTTTAGGTGTTTTTTTTTTTTGTTTATTAAAAAAATACAAAAAGCTGTAAATTTTTTTTTAAAATCTCACTTATAGTTATATATACAAATATAAATATGTACCTATTCTGAAAAAGGCTTATAACTCTGATTTTGAATTCAAATCTCAAATCCCTCCTAAATCAACATATCATACTTATCACATTTTTCCAGGTTACTTACCATCTTTGCCTATAATAAAAATATATAAAAAATAAATTAAATTACAAAAAAGCGGAATTTTTTCCAGGAGCTATTTTGTCTTGATGAGATTTTGAAAAATGGGATAACGTTCCACTCTCTTTTGAGCACATATCCAAACAAAATTTGAAAAAAGTGCCTATTATATTTTCACTTTGTCCGTCCGTCCGCTCGTCTGTTTACAAAACTTCTACACCGTTAAAGATAGAGAAAAACAAATTTAACCATGGCTATAATGGTCTCATAAAAAATTGGCTAAATGATTGACATAGCTAAATTTAACCATGGTCTCATAAAAATTAATGTTGTAGAAAAACGCTTTCATGTAACCTCATCCATTACGGAGCTACAGCTCCTCATACTTTGGAAATTTTTAAATGCGTGTATCTCATGTTCCGCTTAAGATTTTTTTAATCTGAAAACGCTATTCGACAGGTTTAAATCAATATCAAAATTTTAGAATTCTCTCAAATTTAGTATTTAAATTTACCCTTAATTTTTCATTATTTTTCTACCTTCATAGGTCCCACACGCCTTTAGATATAGGTACTTGCAATTTTGAGGAAAGAAAGAACTTTTAGAATTAGTAATAAGTTTTCTCAAAACATTTTTTTGGACCACCCCGTGTTTATGAGCTATTAGGGCTCAAAAATTGAAAATTTCCTATCTTTTAACACCTGTAACTTAGTGTTAACGGTTAGTTTTTAACGGTTACACCTTAACGGTTTTTCTTAGTTATAAAGGCTTCCGAACTTACAGCCCCTCAAAATTGCAAAAAGATCCTATTTTCGAATTTTTTCATATTATAAGAAATTCGAAGGAAAATTTAAAATGTTGGTGCAAGTCGCAATTCTAAACAGTTTGTATTATCTTTTGAAAATGTGCGCTTCTAAAAACCGTTGGTTTACATTCTGTCTTGTTTTTCTTTGTGCTTTATTTAGTTTCTTTTAATAGTAGATTTACTATTAAACAGATCAGGTTTAAATTAGTATTACACATAATAGCTATATATCATAAAACATTTTATTCAAAAAATGTCTAAAAATAATAGCCTATTCCTATGTGTTATAACTAAACTATGATTCTTATAGTTCACAATCATGTCATGGCGTTAGAATTTTTAAATAAAAAAGATTTAAGATTTTAAAAATATTTCAATAAAATTTACATTAAAAGATCACAGTATTATGTTATATGCTATACGTCTTTTTTTGATAATCGCGTTCAGCATTCCCCGAAAGAATAAAGGAGAAGTTTCTAACTAGTTTTTTGTTGACAGCTAAAGTTGTCAAAGGGTTAAAATTACATCATATTATATGGAATTACTTTCGGGGCCTCGGTGGCCTACTGGGTAAGAGCGTATAAAATAGGCTGTAAACTCCGAGGGAGTGTTGGTTCGATTCTCATACGAAGAGTTATTCCTCCTTACGACATTAACAGCCACGCCTGAACAGGAAAGGCTGCTTAATTTCCTGCCCACATTTATGTGGCAGAGAAATGCATAAAAAAAAATAACAAAAAATTTAAAGTTGGTTATAAAATGAGGGTTTCAATAATTTGTTTAGCGGGAGTTTGTGGATCCCCATCATTTGAAGTATTTCATTGTTGAAATAAATGTAAGTACAAAAAGTAATTATAGAAGATATTTTGGAATTGGTTTCAAAATCAAGATTACAATAATTAATCTAGCGGGAGTTTGCAGTCGACAATCCCTATTGTTTAAGAAATAATTAAATTAAAAATATTTTCAATAGGTACTGAGCATAATTATTATTGTAATAAAATATTTAAATAAAAACTATAAAAGTAGATAAAACTAAGATTTCACATTAGCTTTTTTTTTGTATTCTGTTCTTCAACATTTTTTCATTAAATATTGTTTTTTTTCTCCAACATATCAACCCACATCCATATAAATCCCTAACAGCGATATTTTATATGTATAAAATTAAACCGTATATTGAAAACAAATCACAATATATTGCTATAAATGGTTTGCATAAACGAATAATATAACTGATAATTACGTTATCAGTTAATTTCATATAATTGAAAACTATTTATGTAATACAGCATAACGTTTCATAGACGTGTTTGAAACAGACATTTTTTTAAAAGTTGTTAGAATACTAAATGGAATCAACACCTATAGGAAAAAAGTAAATATAAAAATGTCATTCTTTCAAAAAATTACCACTCAAAAACAAAAATAACTATACAGTAACTACACAGTATACACACTACATTAGATGATGCTTTAATGTCGACTATATACTTAAAATATCTTAAATGAAGCATGAATACATAAATTTATTCTTTTTTTTTTTTAGTGCATATCTCTGCCACATAAATGTGAACAGGAAATTACACAGCCTTTCCTTTACAGGCGTGGCTGTAAATGTCGTAAGGAGGAATAACTCTTACGACGTGTGTGGGATTCGAACCCACACTCCCTCTTGAATTTATTCTAATGAGGCCCCTTGAATTTATTCTAATTTAATACATATAGTTAACATATAACATTTTTCCTAATATTATTTTAAATATATATGAAATAGGTTGCCACAGGAAGTATTTCCAAAAGTTGATAACCATAACGTGTATATGATATCGTTAAACAAGAAGAACCTTAGCATCATTGTTCTAAATACACTTCTTCCAATATCCACTATAATTTAATATATTTCCCAATATTTTTTATTTTTATTTTTCCCAATCAGCAAATCAAACAGTACTTTGCTATAAGGTTCTAATCTAATATTTCGGTTAAAAGAGAGGTGACGTTTAGTAGGTTCAAGTTCCACATTACAAAAAGGAAAATCGACGCGTTAATTTCATTGGTGTCTTCAAAGATTCTCTCCTATTCTCGCAACATATACAAAGTATTTTCCACACATTATCGCAACATATGAAACAAAATTGGTATACAGGTTAAAATTCATATATACCAAGTAATTAATAACATTTTCTAAATTTCTTAACTTACCTACAGTATTAAAAAGTTTTGGATTGATAATCGTTATGTTGAAGGTTAAAATCTGTTTTTGAAGAATGTATAAACATATAGTTTGAATATATGTACAAACCAGAGTTCTCGAAATTATAAAATTCACCCAAATTATTTTAAAATACTAAAATATTAAAAAAGTAATATTGTAAGCAGAGTTACAGGCTGTGACAGGCTAACGGTTCGTACGGGTATCTAAGAGTTGACAAAGGCAACTGTAATCTTCCTCGTTTTTATTTACTTTATAAACAGTAAAAAAATTATTTCTTAAAAACTAACAAAAAAACAAAAATAAAAATAAAATATGATAATGTGGTCTTTTTCAGATGGACAAAACATTTGCAACTTCAAAATGATTGAAAATTTTTCTTAAAAAAAAATTAATATTTTGTGGCGTATCCTGATTTTTAATAACTTCTTCGCATCTCCTTGGCAGCGAAGCAATCAAATTATCTATGTAATCTTTTGGAATACTTTCCCAAGCTTGCTCTATTTGCATAAATAAATTATGTTTATTTGAAATATGTGTTCTATCAAATTTCCGTTTGACAAATTCGCAGAGGTTTTCTATGGGTTCAGGTCTGGAGATTGCGATGGCCATTCCAAAACATCTATTTTATAGACAACAAACCATTTCTTAATATAACCAGAAGTATGTTTTGGGTCGTTATCTTGGTGGAGTGTCCATACAAGTGGCATATTCCGCTCCGCATATGGCAACATAACCTATTCCAGGATTATTTTGTATAAGAATCGGTCTATTTTTTCATTTATTAAGTGTATTGGACCTATTTCTTGCGCAGAAAAACATCCCCAGACCATAATATTACCACCTCCAGGTTTGACAGTTTTTTTATAATATTTCGAATTTAATCTTTGATTTTTTGGTCGATTAACGTAATTAATGCTATCCAAATAAATTAAACTTGGACTCGTCACTAAACAATATTTTTTTTCCATTTAGTTGGGTCCAAAATTATATATTTTCTCGCAAAAGCTAAACGTTTTGCTCGGTTAGCAACCGAAATAATGCGTTTTTTTAAAGGCCTTCGCGCAAACAATCGGGCATCATTAATTCGTCTGCGTATAGTTCGGGCACATACTGGAAGTTCTAGATCTTCCAAATTATTTCATGGAGAAATGAATGGATTTATTTTTACTCTTCTCACTATAAGTCTATCCTGTACAGGTGAAGTTTTTTTTGGCCTTCCACTTTTATGTTCAATTTCAACATTTCCTGTGCTTTGAAATTTCCCAATAAATCCTGAAATTGAAGATTTGTGTATGTCCAGTTTTTCACCAATTTCCTTCTGCGACATTCCTTTTTCAAAATTGTTAATTATTTTTTTCCTTAATTCATTTCCAAATTTATCTTTTGCCATTTTTTTTACTATTCAATGAAATAATATGTTTTTACTATTTAAATAATTTTTTTTGTTCTTACATATTTTTTTTCATTTTACAAATATCTGGTTGCAAATGTTTTGTCTAATACTGTAATACATAGGTATACTAATACGTAATACTAATACGTAATACATAGGTATACTTTTGATATTTTTTTCTTTAATATACCAATATTTTTTTTTCTCTAATTCTTTAATTTACCAATAATCATAAAAATTCAAAATCTATACAAATATTTAAAAAATAAAAAATAATAATAATAAAAAATTAATACTAATATTAATATTAATTTAATGATAACTAAAACAATTAACTATGATTAATAAACAGTATAATTGAAAAATAATATTGTATAAGGTTAGGGTTGTGTTTTTTTTTTTTTTTTTAATAAAATAATATTTGCCTAAAATATTATTTAGGACATTAAACCCAAAAATAATTATTTATATATATGTGAGTAGAGTATATATATACATATATTATATGTATAAAGTTTAAAAAAAAAAAAAAAATATCTATATATAAAAAGTATATTATATATTTTTATATAAATAATGTTTAAGATTATTTTGAAATACATTGTTGTAAATATACAATAATTAGGTGTATCAGTTAATAAATAATAATATTATTAATAGTATATTTATTATTTTGTATATCTATGCGTGCGTATAAATATTAGAAAATCGATTAATTAAAAAAAAAAAAAAAATTGGATTAATTACTAAAGTTTTAGTTAAATAGTAACACATAAATATAAAGAATTTATATATGTAATACTTTGTATATAATATCTATTAATATATAGAAAGTGAAAATAATAAATAAAAAAAAAAAAAGTGATCAATTAATATAAATATTTGTTGAACGTAAATAAAAACAATAATAAATGAAAATTATAACTATAAAAAGAAAAAAAAAGAAAAAGAAAACAAATCAATTGTTGAAATTTAATAAGAAAATTTAACAAATCAAAAACATTTTTTTTTTTTCCCTGAATTAAATATTATTAATTTTTACATAACAAAATTTTTTTCCTTTTACAGTTTTTTTATATTGAAAAAAAAAAATATTGTAAACACTTTAAAGTCAATATTGTTGTTTTGTATATATATGTTTAGAAAATTTAACTTAAGATAATATTTCCTTTAATAATTATTTAATTGATTATATTAAAAAAAAAAAAAATTCCTTTTTTGTTTCTTTTTTTTTATGACGTACACATTTTTATTTGTAAATTATGAAATATAGCAAAAAAAAAAAATATTTTTCAATAGAAAAAATATTCTGGGGATTTTTTTTTTGTTCTAGCAAACAAAAATATTCAAATATTCATGATATATAAATAAATTGATATTTTATTTATATTATATTAATATAATAAATACAATTTTTTCAGAATTTTTGTTTTTTTTCATGCGGCGCCCCCTTTTAAAAACTTTTAATAGTTTTGCATTTGATTTATTTACAACAATAATTGCATTAATTATTATATTATATTTTTTTTATAAATACAAATTTGATATTATGATATTATATAGTTTTTTGTTATTTATTAATTATTATTAATTATATTAATATATTATATTATATATGTATATACTATATAATGTTAATGTGGACAATTTTCTTATGGGTATTGACATGTTATATGCATGATAAGGTATATGCATGCAGATTTTAACTGTATCTGCAGAGGAATTAGTATTATAGATAGCGTGGAACATTTTTTCTGCACCTGTCCCAGTCTGTCAAGAAAAAAGTAAATATGTCTAGATAGTTTATTTTTCAAAGATTTGAATTATAAAGAGCTAAATGTTCAAAAGTTATTAATTTTATATTGGTTCGAATGACAAATCGCACTTCATAATTTTGAAGCTTTGTAACTTGAGTATAGGAAGTAATATAGAGTCCTTCTTGAGCATTTTTTTTTGTTCATTTAGATTCGCTCTATCACCTCCAGCTCTATATGGAAAATATTCGAAAATATTTGTATATATTATAAACAACATATAAAGAAATATATAAATTCCATAGTCTTGCATAATAGCTATAGCCGAGTAACAGCTTAATGAAATTAATGATTTCAGAAACTGAAACTTAGTGGATTCATTTATATGAATAATAAATGACTTAGTGGATCCTACCTGATAGGAATGGGAAACACAATCTGAGTAAAAATTATTATTATAAAATTTTTTTGTCTACAAATTACACATTTTTTTAGATATTGGAAGATTTAAATTGAAAACGTTTGATATATATTAATATATTTTAATTAAATTTAATTTAAAGCACACGTCATTTTCATTTTTCTTTTCAAAAATTTTTAAAATATTTCGAAAATACGGGACTTCTTTTATTGGTAAAATCTATACATTTCGGAAATACGTTATTTATAAATATATAATTCTTCTTTCTATCCTGCCAAACAATTTTACATTTTTATTTTGATTTGTCTTTTTCTCTTCAACTTTTTCATTTTATACCAAATTTCTATTTCTATTATTATCTTTATATTAAGTAACAAATTATTTTTTGGTCAATGAAATAAAGTATAGAAAAAGAAAACATCCTTGATTTCATAATAAGGATTTTTAATCGTCTTATTTTCTTAGATGATCTTTAGCAGATCTATAAATATATTAAATAACTAAAAATATGGTCATCAAATTTTATCAAAATTCTACCAATTCGTATTTTAAATTTAAACTAACACACAAATGGGGCTTCGGTGGCCTAGTGGGTAAGAGCGTAAAATTACACTGTAAAACACCGAGAGAGTGTGGATTGGAATCATACACACATCGTAAGAATCATTTCCCCTTACGACATTTATAGCCACGCCTGTAAAAGAAAGGCTGCGTAATTTCCTTGTCACATTTACGTCGCAGGAAAATGAACAAAAAAAACACTCAAATATTTTTTTTACTAACCTATTTTTCATATTTTAACTCCGATTTCTTGTTGTCTAACTATACTTTTAGATTAAAAAACTTTTTTTTCAAATATTTATTGGTTTGAAGCATCTGTTAAAGAAAATACTCCAAATTCTGTCAGCATTATATGCTTTTAGATTAAAATTGTCATAAGAGTCAAAACAGCTTGTAAAAATCATCAAAGCAAGAAATTAGTACATATTTAAAAAAGTTAAATTATCTCTTCCTTTTGTTTGAAAATCCACAACTAAAATTCTAAAATACGTTATTAAATTTGAAATACAAACTGGCAAATGCATCATCAAATGCAAATGACTCATCAGTCATGACACAAAAGATTCGATTTAGATAATTTGAAAAATATTTAAATATAATTTAAAGAGAAAATGAAGCTTTTTTAAATTTTAAAGATTATTTGCAAAATATATGTTTGCCAAATATCTTTTTGCGAAGTATCTCATTATGCCAAACAACCATTTGTCAAATGGTCAAATATGTCAAATAGGGGGCCTCGGTGGCCTAGTGAGTAAGAGCGTATAAAATACGCTGTAAACACCGAATCCCGTTCACGTCGTAAGAGTTATTCCCCCTTACGACATTTACAGCCACGCCTAAATAGGAAAGGCTGGGTAATTTCCTGTCAAAAGATATTATGCAAATTGACATTTTGCAGTTTAACATTCGTCTAACTGTATACAAACCTTTTTCCAATATATCTACTGTTTACTATAGGTTTATTTTGGAATATTCTTTAATTTTAGAAATGTGCTTTTTTAAAAACCCTTGGGTTTTCCATTACTTTTTTTTTAAATATTGTACTAGAATCATAGTTAAAATTGAAAAGATTCTATTATTATAGGGATTAGATGGTAATCTACTAATAATTTTAATTATTTTAATAACACATTAAAATTTGAGACATTCATTAAACAACTGCTTCATTCTCAATTCTAAAATCATCAATGGGCGGTGACTTATAGGTTATAAAAAAAAAACCTATATAATTTTTGGAAATAATGAAGACGTAATTATTATTATATTTAAAATTTTTCTTTTTGCTATATGCTTCATGTTATTGTCCACTAAATGGACCCCTAATGATGATGTTCCTTTGCATATAGCTAGCAGAAAGAAATGCCATTAATTTTTTGGGAAATTTTAATTGTATATTACATTTATATTTTCAATGTGTTTTTAATATTGAGTGGATGTTTTAGAATTTTAAATAACAGGCGCTTTTTATTAATCAATAATATTGCAAGTATATGTTATTTGTCTATGGTATAATTATATTAGGTATAGGTATTAGGTATATCCCTATATTAGGTATAGGGATAACTGAAATTAAAATATTGGCTTGTTATATATAAAAAGCCACCAAAATGAAATTCATTTTACTTGAATTTTAGTATACCCTGCTTTCGGTAATGTAGTTTTAGTTTGCGCTGCAACCATCAAAAATTCAACTGTCATCGAACTTTCGGTTATGCAATTGGCAAGCGTCATTCTTTCAGTTATGCAAAAAAAAAGTCGAAAGGTCTGTCAAATTTGTGCAAAGCTGATTAAAAATTTATGATTAGTTGTTGATTTTTATTTGGTGTGAAGAGTACAAAAGGAGAAATATAAATATATTTTTTTTTTGAAATGGATTGTGATTCTGAAAAAGAAGTGCAAGTAGTATTTTTTCTTGTGAAATTTTAATTATATTTTAAAATTTGAAACACAAAAAAGTAATTGAAATAAAATATAAGTAATTGTTATGTTTTTAAATTTAGATGGTCTTCTAATCAAAATAAAGTTATTAGTGGTTTCCGATTGGAAAATTACGATTCCTATATAATTCTGGTAATAAATCGAAAAAAACAAACGTGGAAAAATATATTGAAGAATATTATTATATTCTTCAATATATCTTTCCACGTTTGTTCAAAAAGGATTCAAGTTTTCCTTATAATTTGGACCAAATAAAAAAAAAATATTTATAAATTTGTTAACAACTTAACGTTGTTAACGCATATCAAAAAACGGAAAAATAAATCTGGGAGAGCCTCAATATTTTGGCCATACTATACGATGACTTTGACAATGTGTATGTCAATAAACGTTTTATTCAACCACCGAAGTAAAATTTATTCAACACTCTTCAATTAGAATCCGAGATTATAATAGAAACAACTGCTTCAGAAGAAAATACAAACCAAAAACGTAAAAGGGCAAAAACTATAATATTGAAGTGGTTACAGACTTATTATATATATATATATAATTTCCAAAAATTATATATATACAATAATATTATATAGCTTTTAAAACATATATGTTAATATTCTATCAAAATTTTTTATTTTTGATTACTTATAATTTCAGAACAACTAAAAATATAAAAATTACACAAAACCACACTAAACAAAAATATTTTGTTTTTGATGCCTAAAGTTGACTTCGCGTCAAAAATTTAACAAAAATCTATTTGACAATTGCTTAGTAGAATCAAAATCGAATCAAAAATCACTTGACTGATCGTCATTGAATATTACTGAAAGCAGGGTATTGTTTCATTTCAAATCAATAATGAATTTCAGTTTGATCAATGAAAATTTTTTGATCACATGATAAGTGAAACTACTTATATCTGTAATCCAATTATATACGAGTAGGTATATGATAATATAATAATAAATAATAAATGTAAGCTTCATATAATTTGCAATCCAATTATATAACCATATAATTGAATTATATTGGATTGGAAATTATATGAAGCTTACATTTATTTTTCTTCGGTCATACATCAATTTAATTAAGTTTTTTAAGAAAATTTTTTTTTTAAATATTTAATAATCAATTTCGTAATTTTCTTAATGTATACCTTAAGTCGTCCTAAATCTATATCATCATATTTTTTATCTTCTTATATCTTTTTCCATCCAAATCTAATCTATATCATCTCCTTGCCAGAGTAAGAGAGTAATAAATAAGTAAAAATAAAATATTAAATGGAAATTGGGTCAAAGCTATACCTTACCTATATATTAAATTAATTTAGATCGAAATTTGAAATTATCATTCGATTCACATTTATCAGAACTTGGTAACACTATCGATTACGTATGTTTTGACGTATTACTCTAACAGTATTACTGTTTCTCTCCTTTGATAAATACTTACTTCGTTTCATTTTATACTGCATAGCTTTAATAAAAAAAACAAATATAAAATAAAACAAAAATAATTAAATTTTTAAAACATTTAAATTCATATCTTTTTATTTATAATTCAATTTGTTAATTTTTTTTTTTTTTTAATTTTTTTTTTAATTCTAAAATGCTTTAATATATATATATATTTTTTTATTATGTATATATATATATATATATATATTTTTTTTTTCTCATTATTTTAATTATTTAATTAATAACTAATGCTCTTAATAATAAATTTCTATATAATAATAATATATTTATACATATATTTATAATGTATATAATATATATATATATTCTTCGTGAGAAAAGAGATTTAAATTTTAATATTTTAAATTTTTTTTTTTGAATTATCAGCTATATTTTAAATTAATTTTATTTTTTAGTAATTTTCTTATTATTTGTATTAAAAAGTTTTTTTTTTTTTTTTTTAGTTTTTAATAATAATATAATTGATTTTAGTTTTTTTTTTTTTGTTTTTTTTTTTTTTATTTAAGTTTTAGTATAATTTATATAAAGCTTATTTATTAAAAATTAAATTAAATTAAATTTAATATTAATTATAATTATATTAAAAATTGCATATATATTAAGATTTTTTTTTATGTATCTATTACTAAATTAATAATTTTTTTTTTTTTTTGTTTTTGTTTTTATATATTTACAAATTATTATCTAAAAATTATTTATAAATTTTTACATTTAATTTAAATATTTTAATAAGAAAATTTTATATATTATTTAAAAAAAAATTTTGAATAAAAAAAAAAATCAATTTTGATTTTATTTTTTTTTTTTTTTGTTTTTTTAATTATACCTATATAGTTAGCACGTGTTCTACGATAAATTGTCGATAAATTTAGTACGAAAACGAAATTAAAAACTATGTAGAGGTAACTATCGATTTTGTATTTTTAAATTTTATTATTTATGGCTGCTTAACATGTTAAGCCCGAAACTGACCGGTGAACATAAAAAAAAAAAAACTTGTGTTAATGCTGAATTCACTGCTTCAGAAATTTGTTCTGAACTCATGGGGGCGCATGTTTTTTATATGAAAATTTGAACTCTTTCAATTTTCAAAAAAGTTCAGAACTTTTTTTCTTTTTCGAAGAAAAAAGTTGATTTAAATTTAATTTTTTAGTTCAGAACTAATTTTTTTCTGCTGTAATTTTTAATTATTTTCGACATTTCACACATTTAAAAAAAAAAAAAAATTGATTAGAAGACAGAAAGAACGGAGGAATATTTTTTTGTTAGGAATAAAATGTTCTGAAGCAATGAATTGTTAAGAATTAGAATTCTCTTTTAAAGAAAATTGTTCGGAACTAAATGTATTGAAACAGTGAATGAAGCATAAATCCCGCATGCGTACATATATAACCGGTGAATATCACTTATATATGTTTCAAAATTTTGTGCTCGCACATGCGTTGATCATAAAAATAAACTTGCATAAGTCCCAATATATCACAATAATTTTTATTGTTTCTATTGACATCTATTTGAAAAAAAAGTGTAAGCTGTCACAATTTCACCTTACTGTTACATTAAAAAGTACATCAAATTGAATCGGAATTCTATTTTTACATTAAATTGATTGACAAAACATTCAGCAATGTTCACTGGCGATGCGCATGGTAAGCAAGAAATTTTGAAACCATTTGAGAAAATGTTCATCGATGATACCCGTGGAACTCAATGTGTTAAAATGATACAGTATTATGTATAAAGAAATATTATACAGCTCTAATTTTATCTTCGAAGAAAACATGAAAAAGAGAGTGAAAATACTTAAATACTTAAAAATGAGAGTATGAGAAACTTAAATTCTATCTATCACTAAGTTACCGCCAAAAATAAAAGAAACTTTAAAATTTGTAGAAAAAGCTTAAGTTTTGTTTTTAAAATGATTAATAAATTAAATGGCATATAACTGTTTTTTTTATTTTAAACTTTATAATTATTATAAAATTATAAAAATCATTTTCCTTCTTATATTTAAGAGTTAAGAGTTAACAGTTAAAATTTTAATAAAAACGAATTTATGAAAAAAAACCAAATTTTATTCAAAATAAATTTTCTTTTATATTAATTTAAAAACAAAATTTCGTGTTGTATATGGTTGCAAAAGCAGCATTTCTATATATACATGTAATAAGGTCTAGTACTATTTTTCGTAATAATTGAATCCGAATTTATTGAGATCAATATCGATAATAACTCAATTATCATGGCAAATCATCCCTCTCTTGATTCAACATGTATACCTAATGGTACAGACATAATATGCTTGTCAGCCTTGTCAGTCAGCTACCGTTAATCAATTAGGATACGAAAAAGAAAAAAAAACAGAATATCCTTTATTTACAGTATTTGAAATATTTAATTACTTAATAATATATAATATATTGTACATCTATAAAGTATATATAAGAAAACGTATAAGAAAATTTAATAACATTGCACTTGTTAAATTTAAATTACAAAAAGAAAAAAAGAAAATATTAAAAAGAACAAATTAATAAACTTAAAAGTTAATGTAAAAATCATTAATATATAAAATATACGTATTTTTTTATATGAAATTAAAATTTTCATTTTTATACATAATGTAATGGAATTGGAATTCAAAAATTTTTTTATTATATTATATCTATACAAGCATTTTGTTAAAAATTTTTATTATACATCTTAATTATTAAAACAGACTTTCTATACATTAACACTTTTCGCACCTATAATTCGCAATGATTTTATTTTTAATTATTTTTAAACCTTTCAAAATTTTATTATAATTTTTCCTGTTTTGCGAGATAGCGTTACTATTTTGAACGATTATAAAAGTTAACATTGTTTTCAATAAAGTTCCATCCCTATGCATAAGAACAAGATTCAAAATACATTAATTGGTTCAAATAAATTGTTTTCGAAATGAAAACTGTATTAATAGAACAAATAGATGAAATTAATCACTATTCACTAACCGGAACTTATACTATGGATCAGTCAAGAAATATTAAATATATTGGGCCTTATGATTGAAAACGTACGGAAAACATAAATACCACCGAAATGTCAAATTAACTATTATCGTATGATTGAAAACGCACTCGAAAACGGTTTTTTCGAACTTAATTTATTTGTATGATTGAAAATGTACGGCGTTAGCTTGTTGCGTATAAGTGAAACGTGTGGATATGTTCGCGTTTAAAAAAAATTAAAAAAAACGTGTATGTAAGTTTTTCATTTATTTTAAATCTTTTAAATAAACAAAATGAAAAATTTAAGTTTTTTAATTTAACTTTTCTAATTTTTAACCTTTTTGGATTTGGATTTGGATTTTTGGATTGGAGAAAAATAACAAAACAGGACAAAATACGCTGAATTGATACGAAAGGTAAAAGGAAATAGTTTGATACGAAATTTTACTTCTAACCCTTTAAATGAAATTTCTTTTTGGAAAAAATTCTCCACGTTTTAAAATCAATTGCAAATAAAAAAAGTTGTTTATTATAAATTTTTTACCTTAAAATCAAAAAAATATAAATTTTTTATTACAACTTTTTATCACAAAAAAAAAATTATTTTTTTTTTTTTAATTCTAAAAGTTTATAAAATTTTAAATTTTATAAAAAAGTTATTTTTGTTCACCTACTTGACGTTTATATTATACTAGAAATTGTTTTTGACAACTGTAATTTAATTTCGAATTAAAATTTAAGTACACGTTTTCAATCATACCAACATAGAGTTAAGGTGAATAATAATTTTCGAGCGGCGCGTTTTCCGTGCGGTTTCAATCATAATTGATTTACTTTCTCGTTCGTTTACATTGAAACTAGCATTTTAAAAAAAAAAGAAAAAACTATAAGCACAACTATTCAAAAACTTAATTTAAAATAAAATGGTAGATAATATTAAAGTAATATAATAATGTATAGAGAAAAGTTTTATTCTTTCAGATTCATCGTGATTAAATGAAATTTTCACTGCATTATTAAATATTACGTTTAAATACGCTATAAAAGCTGTCAAAATTTAAATTAATTAGATGATAATTAAAACAAATATAAAACAACCCATTCCAAAAACAAAACATTATTAAATTATATTAAAAAATATATATATATTACATTATATAAAAAATGAATAAATTTAAAACATAATGATTAATGAATAACGAAAATTTGCCATTAGTCCATTTTAAAAGTGTTAATGATTTTTTTTTTATAGAATGAAATATACGAAAAACGAACGACAGAGACCTGAAGTTCGAATTTTTTGCGAAAAATAATGGTTGTTTTTGTTTGTATAATATATCCGAATAAAAAAATCTTTCAATCGAACAAAAAATGGTTGTATCAAAAAAAAAAAAAAAAAAACGTTGTTGAATCGAACAAAAAATTTGGTTGCATTCGAGAAAAAAAAAATTGATACATGAAACGATTTTTTTACAATAATTATTAAAGTTGACGTTTGTCTTTTTAACATTTTTATTTATTTGACATTTCAGTTGTTTTTAATTGTTTATAACGCAAAATTTTTAAAAAATAACAAAAATTATGATGGTAAAATTGAATGTCAAAAATGTTTCTGAACTTTTGAAAAAGTCATCATCAGTTTTTAAAAAGACTATGAAGTGGATTACGGCCTTAAATAATTTTGTTAATTTTGTACATTCATACATTTACAAAGATGGTTTTTTTTTTTTTTTTTTTTTTAATTTCCAATCAAAAGAATTTAACCATTTTTTAGATAAGTTAATTATACATAAGATATAAGATATAAGATATAATATATAGGTACCTACTTTTACTACTTCATTTATATTATGTATTGTTTTTTTTTTTTTTTTAAATGGTGTCAACATAAGTTTTTTTTTTTTTATATTATAGTACCAGTAGTATATTTACTAAAATGTTTCATGAATTGACAAAAAAAAAAAAACAAAAAAAAAAAAAAAAATAACTTAAAAAAATCTAATAAAAGTCAATAAATAATCAATGAAACAAAATTTATGTTTTATGATTTTGATATAAATTTTTTTTATTTTTGTTTTTTTTTTTTTTTTGGGTTTTTTTATCAATGTTTTTATATATTTCTTGTTATTGTTTTATTGTCATTGTATCTAATAAGAGTTGAAGTTGATAAGAAGAAAAAAAAATTTTTTTTTTTTTTGGAAATTATATATGTAGGTAAATGACAAATTTATAAAATGATTAATTATTATCGATTAGCTTCCGGTCTTTTTTTTTTTTTTTTATTCTTTTGTTAATGTTAGTTAATTTTTGTTTTTTTTTTACTGATTTCGATTTGTAATTATTGTTTTAGATAAAAATCAACAATTTACCCCCTTAACAAACACAAAAAAAAAAAAAAAAAACAAATTTGATATGAAATATGATTAATAAAAATAAAATTTATTGATTCATTGGATTTTTTTTTTTTATTTTTTTTTAATTTTTTTTATATAGACGAATTTAGGAAGCATAAAAAGTTATACATAAGTATTTACTTCTAGACAGAATGTCATTATAAAACACTGATTATTTTTATTTATTTGAATTTTCAATTATTTTGGAAATAAAAAGGATTTAATGAGATTTTTGTTTTTTTTTTTTTTTTTTGGTTTTGATTGTGGAATTTCGAATATATCGAATATATCGAATTCGATTATTCGAATATATAATATTTCAAAATAATTATTAAATATACAATTAATATAATATTGTAGAACTATAATAGGATAAATGGTTTTATAATAAAATTAATTAATTGTTCCCTAATATGTATATAATATACAAATATTTTAAACAGAATGTTACACAGGGTTTTTTACCTACTACATATATAATAATATATGTATATATGGAAATGTATAGATTTATTATATTTACATATAGAACGGTATAGTATCTAAATTCAATTAATTTTATTTTGTTTATTAAATATATAGCGCGAAATTTTTTAAATCATGATCTTGTTATATTTTTTGCGATAAATCGGCTGGTTATTATTTTTTTTTATTATAATCTCAATATTAATAAAAAAAAAATTGATTTAGTAAATTATTAAATATTCTGTTATGCGGTATTAACATTTTTGAATTGCCGTCGTTAAAGTAATCTTTTCGAAAAATAAAAAAAAAATCAAATAAGTAAGTAAAGGTATATTAGGAAATACACTTATAATACCGGTTAATTTTTAAATTTAAGTAATATAAAAATGATTAAAAATTATATGAAACAGTTAAAAAAAAATTTCGAATTTTAATATTATTAAGAACGAAAAATAATGGTGATAAACCAATATTCACGGTTAGCGCATTACTTTGATATTTTAATAAAATTCATTATTTTAATACGGCTTGACCATAAATAACGCACCGTTGCATTGAAATAACGCTAGAGAAGCGGAACTTTTTACTTTTAGACGCGTTGATAAAAATTTTATTTTACTTTTTTTTTCTTTTTTTTTTTGTCATTCTATAGAGGTGGCGCTATTATAGAAATTAATCATTAAAACTCATTTCTTTCAAAATGTCATATTTTTATGTAGCAGCAATTATAGTGAACAGGTAAATGTTTTCAATAAAATTAAGTGTCAAATTAAAATTAAAGTTATAACATTATTGTTGCTCTTAAATGTTTTGCGCTCATAATGTTTTTCATATTACAAGCAGAGAAATGGAATGGAATGAAATATACTTATATCATTGAAACAATTATTATTTCATATGTAAAATTACTGATCCGAATTGTTCTGTAAAATAATTACAAATCTGAAAAATAATAAAAATTGATTTTAATAGAATTATTAAAAATAAAATTTAAAAATTAATTAAGCTGAATTTTTTATACACATATTTAAAAATGTTTAAATCATTAAATTAATCTTTTTGTTAAATTTTATATGTTTGCACTGCAAATAAAAATTTGCAATGAAGCCATTCAATGATAACTATAAGTTACAACTGTAGTGCAGTAATATTGATTTGTTGATTTTTTCCTTGACAATATTTTAATTTCATTTACTAAGATTTTAGAATAAACATAAAGCGTCGCTAACCATTGGTAATCATTTTAAAAGAGCAAGCCATGCGCAAAAGCGAAGCGACCATTGGATCCATTACATTATCTTAACATTTTTCTTTCTTATATCCGATTGCAGTTTTGGACGAGTTTTTTGTTTTTTTTTTTTTTTTTAAATTGCAATTAAATGCCAAAGTTTTAAATAAAAAAGAAAAATTTTTTTTTTTTTTGAATTCCAATATAAAAATTAAAAATTTTATTTTAAATAATTAAAAAAAAAAAAAGAAAAAAAAAATATGTAAAACATAATATAAATTTCGAATGTATAAAACTATAAATTAATTCGAATGGCACAAAGCAAAATTTAATGTAAATTTTATTAATATACTATTAATTTATATAATTATATTATATGTATATATATATATATAAAATAAACTCAAAATTTTATCTATTAAATTAATTTTTTATGTTTTTTGTGTGTTTTCAAATAATTTCAAAATTACAAAATTAAATAAAAAAAAAACAAAAATAAAAAAAAATAATTATTGAGTATAAAATTATAATATGTTTATATTTTATATATTATATAATATAAATATATATATATATATATATACCTATAATGAAATTAGTGATTAGTTAATAAATTTTTTTTTCTTAAATTAATATACCTACATATATTTTAAATGGCTTATAAATTTAATTATAATAATTATATTATTATATATATACCTATTATATATATATACATATAATAGGTATATATATATATATATATATATACATATAATAGGTATATATATATATATATATACATATAATAGGTATATATATATATATATATATATGGTATCAAAAGAAGCTAAATCTTAAAAACTAGTCAATTCGGCAAAAATATTTATTTATATTTACACTAAAAAATATGTATTTACATTATATATATATATATATATATATTACTAATTATTAACTTCTTATAAAACTAAATCACCATTTCAATTTATATTTTTTTAATTAATTTTTATTTATTTGATTTTTTTTTTTTTTTTTAATTTTTGTTTTTTTTTCTAAATAAGCGAAATTTTTTATATATCTATAGAACGTTATTAATTTGAAATTTTAATTAATATTAATATTTTTATTTTTTAAAATTACGATTAAATTAAATCTTATACGTACATATATATTCAAAATTTTTTGTATTTTTTTTTCTTTTTAATTAAAATAATTTATTTATAAAATTAAATTAATTAGGTATTATAAAAAAAAAAAAAAAAAAAACCAAAAAGCAATTAAAGCAATTCTTCAAAGCACTAACAAATCAATTATAAGATTTGTTTTAACTATAAAAAAAAAAAAAAAAAAAAAACAACTATATAAGTACATAAAATCAAATATTTTGAATCTAAATAATATACAGTTTATAGTTCTTAGAAAGTATGTAATAAAATAATGAAATGCTTAAAAATATATTCATAGGTATCCAAATTATGAATGAAAAAATTTATATAAATGTATTATGTAATTCACATATGTGATTCAAAATTTTAAAGATCCTACAAAAAAAAAAAAACAAATCGAAATGTTTTTAAGAAAGTTTAAATAAATATTTATAAATTTTGAAGCGAAACTATATACCTATATACAGGTTTCATATACGTAGCTTAAAAAATTTGCCTTAAAAAATTTTAAATGTAAATACCAAATTATACTAAAAGTCATCAAATATTCTATTAACAAAAAAACAAAAATATATCCTACACAGATAAGCATGAAAGTGCTGGATTAATCAATAAGCAAACTAAGCACTTGTATGCCCTAAATGCAGCAATACAGTATGATAAGTGGTGCAATACAGAAATTCTGCAATGACAAACAATATCCCTTTTTTTCTATAGAATTTCATACAAATAAATTTTACTCAGGTTGTTCAATCGTACACTGGCTATTGTAAGCAACTCTAGTATATTCTTGTACTCTGGTACTGCGACTTCTGATTTCGAAGATATACGCGGGCTTCTTAGATTCTGCTATTGCATAGCCATAGGTTGTTTATGAAAATCCTTATATTCATATAAATATAAATACATGAAGAGTTTCACAAAATGTGGTATCTTTTTTTTTTTAAACGACATTTTGACAAATTATAGTGTCAAAAATCTTAGTGTCAATAATTTTACATTGGTAAACTTCAACAGTATGCGTTCACGATGTCTAATGAAAAATTTCATTAATTTTTTTTTATTTTTAAGTTCTTAGAGCATCTATAAAAGCCAAATAAGTTAAAAAACAAAGAATTTATATTAAAAAAATTTTAAAATTTAGGAAAACTTAAAAAAAAAAAAAAATATTTTTACATTTACAGAAAGTTAATTTGAAACTAGTTATAGATATTTTTTTTAAATACATGTACATATTTTTTATATTAATTTATAACGGTTTATTGTAAATTAAAATGACATTTTTTAAACTAAAAAAAAAAATAAACAAAAAAAAAAGGAAAAAAAGTGAAATAAGTATAAAAATAACAAGCTTGAATTTATTTGAACCGTCGCTAATGGAATATAATACATATGAATATACTCTTTAAGCACGTGTAGGAATTTTGCACATTTCATTGAAAGCCAGCTTCATTGTGCAATCTTATACAAATTAACAGAAAATTATTAGTATACATACTCCCTTTTAACCATTTTTTTTTTTTTTTAACTATATATGGTTTTATATTTAAAAAACAAATTAGTTAAATAATTTGTAAAAAATAAAAAAAAAAATTAATAAAAACTTATGAAAAAAAATGTTATGTCTGAACTTATTTAAAAAAAAAAAGCGTCTATGTTAAAGGTGTGTATAGTAGATTGCGTTAAATGCCGACGCACTTAAAAGTTTTCTATATTAATTAACATTCAAGTCGTTTAATTTTAGTTCAAATTCATTTTTATATTTTCCTTCTTTCTGGGTATTCAATCTTTATAACGCTACTATATTATAGGTCTTATTTTTCATTATGAAACCTTATATATATACATATTATATAGTTTCTTTTATTTTTATTTTATTCAAAAAAAAAAAAAAATTTTGTTTTTTAATTTTTTTTTTTGATTTTTGTTTCATGAAAAATAGCACACGCATGTGAATCTTAACGTTGGTTTGCGCGACGCTAACATTAATTAGAACTAATTTACGCGCTAAAGGTATCCTATAACAATAGCAAGTACTGTATGTTTTATTTATTTTTTTTTTGTTTTTCTTTTTTTTTTTTTGTTGTTTTCATATTTTCTTTCTCACGAAGTAAAGGAAAAAAAAAAAAAATTGTGAAAAAAATATTGTTTTTTAACTAAAAATAAAAAATTTTAACAAATAAAGTTTAAATTTTTAAGACAATTATTGTTTGTTACATTCCAAGCATATTTTTGTAATATTTTGTAATAACTAATTTTTTTTTTTTTTTTTGTTTTTTTTTTTTTTTTTTTACATAACTGATAACATATTTTTTTTTTAAAGAATTTAATAAAATAATTAAAAATATAAAAATAAAACAAAATTTAAATATATAAATTGAATATTTTGTTGTTTATTACATTACTATATTATATATATATATATATATATATATATATATATTATGTATGTGTACTAATTTCTAAAATTTTTTTTATTTTTAAAACATTTTCCTTAAATATATATGTATATATATTTAAATTGTTTAGTCAGCATCACAATTATTATCATCGCTCTTAATTAAATTTGTATTCCCATTAAAATTTTTATATGGATATAAATGATGGTAATTACCATTTAAATTGAAATTTTGCTGTTGGCTTTGTAATAAGAAATTATACTGCTGCGTTGGATGCTGATTATTGTTACTATTATTATTATTATTTTCATTATTATTATTATTATTATTTTCATTATTATTACTATTATTACCATTATAATTAGTTGTATTGTTATTATTATTATTACTAGTATCACTATGAAAATTATTATCAGCATTTAATTGTACATGATGATGATGATGATGATGAAGTAATTGCTGTTGTTGTTGTTGTAATTGTTGCTGATGTTGTTGCTGTTGTTGAATATGATGATTATGCTGATTATTTTGATTATTATTATTATTATTATTATGATGATGATGATGATGGTGGTGGTGATGGCGATGAAAATTACGCAGCATTTCACGTCCTTACGCCAATGGATACTGATGTCACAAACTTGTTGTACCAGCTGGTGCATGATAGCTTAAACTTTGATAATATGAATCTTGACCCAAGGCAGCATGTGAATTTGTTAATGGGCTTAATGCATTATAACTAGCATACTGACTCATATCATACATTTTAATATCAGCTTTTGATTCAGTTGGTAATAAACGATTTATTGAAAACGGATGACTTGATGGTGTATAACCAGCTGTTGGTTCTTGTTTTAAATGATGCATTGAATGATAATCGCTAATTAATGATGGATGACAACGATTAACCATTGCTGATAATTCTTCTTGTTGTAATTGTTGATGATGTGAACCACCATGATGATGTTGTTGCTGTTGTTGTTGTAAACATAATTCAGCATTAGCAGCATGTATCATTGCTAAAGCTTCTGCATCTTTACTATGTGCTGAACTTAATAAACCAGAATCACCTTTATGATGATCACGATGACTATGATGATGATGATCTTCATGTAAATGATCTTTTTTACCAGGACTTGTTGCTTCAATACTACTATGTGATGGACTTTTATGCATTTGTCTAAGTGCTTCTTTCTTTTCATCTTTAAAACGTTTTTGACGTCTTAAATAGCAACCATTTTCAAACATATTACCAGAATCTGGATGTAATGTCCAAAATGAACCTTTACCTGGTTTATCTGGTGTTCTTGGTATTTTAACAAAACAATCATTAAAACTTAATGAGTGTCGTATTGAATTTTGCCATCTTTGTTGATTTTGTCTATAAAATGGAAATAAATCCATAATGAATTGATAAATTTCTGATAATGTTAACATTCTATTTGGATTATTTTGTATTGCCATTGTAATTAATGATATATAGGAATATGGTGGTTTAGCATGAGTGTAACTTCGACGATAAGTTGTTGGTTTTTCTACAGCTGCAACAGCAGCAGCAGCTGCTGCTGCTCTAGATCTATTTAAATTTGGTGAACCAGTATCTAAATCACGTGCTGTTAAACCTGTTGAATAACCGGTCATAGCAGCCATTGATGACATACCACTACCCATACATGAGCCCATATTACCTAAAGGTGATCCCATCGAACCATATCCCATTGAACTCGGTGTCATACAATTACCAGTCATAGAATTCATTGCTGCAGCTGTAACACCCATACTACTCATACTGGCTGCCGCTGATCCCAAAACACTTGAATTAAATGTTGTACCACTTTGTGGTGATACAGATGTCATACCACCAACGGACATACCCATTGTATTCATACTATATGTTGGAGCAATTGGACTCATATTACCATTAGTATTACTACCACCTCCTCCACCACCTGAACCATTACCACCGCCACCGCCCCCACCAGCACCATTAGGCATACTCCCTGGTGTGCTTGATGCAACACCCTCAGGGTAGTGATGCTTTTGCATGGTTCTTGTTAAATGATGGTAATAAATGTTTGCAGATTTCTTTTATCTTTTCCAAGGTGAAAAATAGATATCTCAGGATTATTTTGTTTTTCTTTTTTTTTTTGGTTTTTTACCTTTATTTTTTGTATGTTATTTAAATTTTATGTTTTTTTTTTTATTTGTTAATAAAAATATAGAAAACAATAAAGTATATATATATATATATATATATAAATATATATCTTAAGGATTTTAATTAATATGAAAATATATATTTCATATTAACCAAAAGTAAGTATATACTTATCAACAATAACACCTTTCTTTTTTTTTTTTTTTTTTGTCTAATAGAAACTTTTAAGATTTTATTGTTACCTTGAATATTGCCGTAGGGAAAATGTTCACTGCTTTTATTTATTCCTTATTTGAATGCAATTATTATGTTTCCTTTGTTTTAATTTATTTTTTTATTTATTTATTTAAATACCGTGTTATATAAATTTATGAAATGCTTTTATTATTTAACTGCAATTTAAAATATTAATTGTAATACAATAAGATGATGTTTAATAATTTATTACAAAAAAAAAAAAAAAACTTCCTATATATGGTATCTTATCTTAATTATCTTATTAAATGGTTTTTAAGCGGTATATTGTTATATTATAATTTTATTTATTTATTTATTTATTTAAAATTTATTAATTTGTTTTTGTGACAGCATAGGTATTATTTTATTAAATCTTTTGTTTTTTTTTTTTGTTTTATATTCACATCAATGAATACCTATATATTCAAATAGATACAAAAAAAAAATATATATATATTAATTTTCATATATTTATTTATTTATTTATTTAATATAAATTTCTTTTTAGTGCTTTTTATTTTATTAATTATAAGCCAATATACATAAGTCGAGTAAAAAAAAAAGGATTATTAATTATTATTAGTCTTTTTTTAAACTTTTTTTTTATATATTAATATATATGTACCTACATATATATAATATATTATATATAATATATATATAGTACTATAGATGATGTTTATTTATTTATTTAAATTATTAAAAAGTTCTAAACTAAACTTCTTTTAAATATTTTGATTTATTTTAAATTTTTTTTATATAAATATGTATTGGTATACATATTAAATTTGAACAGTTATTTATGTAAAATATGTTTTCCTTTTTTTTTTTCCTTAACTTATATTATTCTTTTCTTTTACAAGAAAATAAAAATGTATCAATATACAATAATGTTTTCGTTATATTTACACTAAGTAAATGTTTATTTTAGATTTGTTAGTCTTTTCAGTTAAAAAACAAAACAAAAAAAAAAATATTAAGAAAATAAAACAATAAGAAAGTGAATTAAAAATATGTTATTTTTTTATGTTTTTTTTATTTTTTTTTATTATTTTTTTTTGTAGTATGTGAACATTTTCAAAATATAACTTGAAAGTTTCTTTTATAAAATAACTTTTTTTTTTTTTTTTTTTAAATATTTATATGTATATCAATATATATATGAATATATAAATGTTAATAAATATATATATATAACATAAAATTGTATAATAATAAAAAAAAAAAAATAAAAAAACGAGAAAAAATACAAAAAAGCAAACACTAAAATTGTTTTTAAAGGATAATTTTATGTATGTCGTCCTTTTTTTACTTTTCTTATATGATGATGATTATTATGATGATGTGCGATATGATGTGATAGTTTTTAAAATGTCAATTGAATCCAAACTATATATCAAACTTTTTAAATATATTAGTATATATATTATATTATACACAGTATATTGTAGTATCTCAATAAATTTTTATTATAAATATATTATAATATATAGTATGGCAACAGGTTTCATATAATTTGTATTTGCATATATATATAAATATATATATATTATATAGATTAATTTGCTAGTATATTATATTATAGTATAGTATTTTTTTTTTTTCTCATTAATCATTTATATTTTTGTTTTAATTTAATTTAAATTTTAAAAAAAAAATAAAACTGCTGCATATATTTTTTTTGAAATTTCAAGTTTCACATACTTATTTTTTTTTTTTTTTTTTTTTTTGATTATTGATTAAAATTTGATTCAGTTAATTTTATTTCAAATTTTTATCACTCATATATTATTGAAATAAATTCATTTTATTTTTATTAATTTTTTTTTTTTGAATTTCTAAATTAAAAAATAATTTATTTATATATTTATTTATTTATTTCTTTTCTTTTTATTTATTATTTAACTTATTAAAGTGCAAAAATAAAAAAAAAAAATTTAAAAAATTTCAGTTTATTCACTTCTCTTTTCTAAATATATATCTAATTCACAAATATTATAACTCTTTTGTACACAATAATAAAAAGTAAATTTATTTTCAAATATTTTTTTAACTATCATCATTTTTATGAATTTTTTACTTAAACAAATTATGAAAATTTGTTTTTTTTTTTTTTTTATTTAATTTAATTTTTTTTTTTTTAATATTTAATATTTGTTAAAAAAAAAAAAGAAGATATTATATTATTAATATATGTAAAGAAATAATATAAATGTTATATTATGATTATTATTTGTATGAATTTTATTCTATTATATTTTTTCCGTTTATTTTATTATTTATTTATTTTTTTTTTTTTTTCTAAATAAAACAAAAAAAAAAAATTACCCGAGAAACGCACTACGGATCTTTAAAGAAATCTTTTTGAAAACAACACACAGTTTACTAAACTTTTTCAATATAAAAAAAATAATAATGATATTGATGATGGTGTTGTATTCGGTATTCAAAACAAGATGCGACTGTTTGCAGAGGGGAATACCTACTTACTATTTGGCTTAATAACAATCGACGATTCAAGTGTTCTTTGCTTTGGCATGAAATGAAAAATAACAAAAAAAAATAAAAAAAAAAAGCCAATATTAAAAAAAAAGGGAAGAAAAAACGACAAATACATATTCTATCTCTCTTTCTCTTCATTTTTTTTTTTTTTTTGTCGCTATTATGTATTTCTTATTCGTCTTTTTCTTATAATATATGTTATATATAGGTATTATTACTATTATCATTTTTCATTTTTCCGTTAAATATAACTAAACTGAGTAGTTATTTTACAAATACATTTAAAAAATCAAATAAACATATACATAATATGTATACCTATTATTGAATACTTTCATAATTTATGGTATATTGTTTCATTTATGTTAGTATGCGTTTGCATAAAGAAAAACAAGAATAGAAAACTAACTGCTAACAGTTATAATAATGTATGATAAATTTTTGTTGTTGGGAAAATTTTTATATACCTATGTAGGTTTTGGTATTTTAAAATAACTGCTAAAATAAAAATTTCCGAATAAGTTTTAAAGTATATTTTTATTAGAGAAATTCATATCTAATGGGTAAGTAACCTATAAAAATATTTTATTATTAATTTATAGGTACTCATAACAGTTTAATTAAATTATAATTTAGGTTTTTTTTTTCAGTTTCAGTTAAAATTTTTTATTTTAGATTATTAACAAACTATTTTTTTCTTATTTTTGTTAAAATTATCATTTTTTTTTTTCTTATCAGTTGATTTCATTACAATAATTATCTTTTTTTTTTTTTTCTTTTATTATCCAACAAATACTATTTCAAATATTTAATATACACACACATACACAGTTAGATTGTTTCTCAAATCTCAACATCATAGGATTTAGAATGCGCAACATTTTATTCAATACGAAAACTGGTATAAAAATCTTTGAAAGGAAATTCTATTAATTTAACTTTTAATTTCTCTTCTTACAAAATCTGATATATGTATGTAAATATAAAAGAAAATACCACAATATTACATTCACAAATCTAAAACAAAAAAAAAATATAAACCTATCACGAGAAAAATCATATAATGTTGATATAAATTTTTTTTTTTTATTACAAATTCAAAACCAACTACCAACAAAACAAACAGCATTTAACATCTATAATACATTTAACAGTATAAAAATCTAAAAGAGAACAACCAATATCATGACTAAAATATCCCTACTTCTTAATTTTTTTTTTTTTTTGCTGTTCTATAATTTTCATTTTTAAACACAAATACATTTTAGTTTCAACATTTTACACTAATACATTTATCGTTTAAATTCTCGTAGCCAAACAATTAACAGCAATACAATCATGTTGTACGCATAAAGAATAACATTATTCTTTTTATACATGTGTCATATATTATAGCAGTATAGCGCACATCCAATGCAAACACACATTTTTAACGGATGTACAACAAAATGTGTAATAATAAAAAAAAAAAAAAAAACAGAAAAAAAAACTAAAGAGGAAAATCATGTTAATGAGAACCAATCAGACTCTTTGATATGGTATCGTTACCTTGGAAACAATATTCAATTGGGGCGGTACTTTCTTTTTTTATTTTAATTTCTGTTTTTGTATATTTAGTTTTTATTTTTTTTTTATTTTTATGGTGTTTTACTTTTGATTTTCAATAGACAAAGAATTAAAGAAAAAATGAAATGAATTTTATCTGATCAATGTTGACGTTCTCTCTCTCTTTTTTTTATGCATTCTTTCTTATAGCGTGGAACAAATAAACAAAAAAAAAAAAAATAGAAAAAAAAGATAAAAATTTTTTTTTTTATTGTTTTTTGTAACCACCTTTTCATCTGAACTGAACTGAAATAAGATGAATTTTATTTTATTTTTTTTTTATTTTTTTGGGATATTTTTATTAAATGATGAAAATGTGTGTTAATTTATTTGATTGTATTTGAAAACTTGTATTTTACAACTTATAATGTTTCTCTCTTACCTGAACATATAAATTTTGAATAAAATGTACCATTGCAATTGCTACACAATTTAAATATTTTATCTTTAGTTTTTTTAGTAAGGTATATGAAAATTTTTCTCATATTTCTTATTTGAATTTTGACATCTTATACTACAGGACTACAAAAATCAATACAATTCAATTTGATTTTTGATATAATGTTATGTTGTTGTTTTAAAAGAAAAGCTTTATTGTCTTTTGTCTCTTGGGTTTATTTTTTGCTTTGGATAAAAGAAAATAAAATACGTTGAAATAAGTTTTGTATAGGAACTTACATATATATGTACATATATATAAATGTTATTCGGTACAATATTTTAAAGAAATATATGTGTGACATGGAAAGAAAACGAAAAACTGAATGAAAAGGACGAAATTATTATATACATAATATGTTGTATATGTCGCATGCAGCTGGTTTCAATTATTATTTTTAATTTTTATTTTACAAAATTGTTGTTTCCAAATCAATAAAATTTTCTTATAATTTTTTTTTATTTTTTTTTTTTTGTTCTTAAAAGCTTTTTTTCTGACACCATACCAGGGCCTTTTCACCAAAGTGATAAACTATTTGTGTATAGACTATTTGTAAATGGAGAAATATGCGAAATATAAAAAGAACACAAAGAAAATGAATAAAAATGTTAAAATTTTTTTGAGGTTGATTTTTATTGATTGCGGTAATGTCATAGATTTTCCATCATTTTACTTCATCAAAATAAAACAAAAAAAAAAAAAATTAAATTATAATGGATTGTTTTAAATTATAGAGAAATATAATCCTTTTTAACTATATTTATGAAGTAAACACTATATATTTATACTAAGTGTCTCACAATTCGTGACGAATACGATTAATATATGTATATATGGTATAGGGAAGTAAAACCAAATAAATTCAAACCAATATTCAAAAGTTGTAAAAACAAACGGAACTGATATATTTAACAGTTTTTGAAATGATTACGATTTGTAAGATTCCGTAATCGACCCCTGCAATGAAATGTGTCATAAATCATTACTTGTCATTACTTAAGTATTATTTGAAATCTAAAAAATTCATTCAAAATTTCAATATGCTTATATATAGTATCTATATGTACACTTTATAAATTATTGTCTTTTATTTGATTATCTGATTTGGTCACTAGATAAATAAATTTTATAGATAAAAAACTGTAATAAAATTTCGTAAAACATATCTGAAAAAATTTCTTCTTAAAATAACAGTTCCCAGTAAAAGTATAACATTTTTATTATTTTATTATTTACATTTTGGAAATTTTTGTCCTGCAGCTTTAAATTAATGTTATCATAATTATATTTCTTTTAATTTCCAAGATATTTTTTCCATCGATAAATCAATGTTATTTTCTTCTGTGATTTTTTATGGTTTTTTTTTTTTTTTTATATTTGAGTAAAATTGTCATTTTTTATTGACAGTTGAGTATATAAAAATCTTTTTTAGACACATTTAGATATTCTTTTCATCCTATTTTCCATATCTAAAACAGGACACTCTATAAATGAATATATATTTTGTAAAATTCTTATATATGTATGTATAATTTATTAGATTTAATACATAATAAATACATATAGGCATTAGACAATGCTTTGTTATTATTATTTTGTATATTAATATTAATATGATAATATGACAAAATACAGAAAATAAAAATAAAATTATATAAAACATTGTAAATTGAAAGACATTTATCATTTATTTTATTTTCTTTTTGCCGAAAGTCGAATATATTATAGTACGCAATAAGTAATGTACAATTGTTTAAATATATAAAAATTACATATAAAAAAAAAGATATGTAGATATAAACACTTAAATTATATTTATAAATAAAATTTTATTTAATATTGAATATTTTTAGATTCTTAAAAATTTTTCAAAAATTTTTATGGAAACATTGATATTTATTTGATGTTTTTTATTTTTTAATGTATTTCTCGGCCACATAAATGTAGACAGGAAATTACATAGCCTTTCTTGTTCAGGCGTGGCTCTAAATATCGTAAGAGAGAATAACTTTTATGACGTGTGTGAGATTCAAACTCACACTCCCTCGGTATTTACAGCGTATTTTATACGCTCTTACCCACTAGGCCACAGAGGCCCCTTTGATGTTTTTAATATATTTCAATAAAATATTTAAAGAATTGCCATTTATTATAGATAAAATATGTGTCTATCTATATAATTTTATGGTTCAGTAAGTACGTACGAACTGGAATCCTCAACATGTCGGGTAAAAAATCAAATCGTAATATGTGTTTATTTTTTAAAAAATTTAACAACATGATTCATTTCTATGTCGCAGAGTATAATACATATTCGTTCTTATTTTTTAAAGCATTATGTACATCGTTATTTCCTTTTTGCCTTCATTAAGTCTTATTTCTATTTTAATAAATTTCAATTTTGATTTATACTTTTAAAAGAGAAAATCATGCAAATAACGTGAATAAAGGTACAGAGGACAATAATTTTTTTTAAATTAAATTTTTGAAATTTAACGTTAGATTTAAAATGAATCTGGCAAAGTAAAGTCTAAAGAGTAGTTATAGTTTAACAGAGCACAAGTTATTGTACATTCATCTTAGGAACATTTAATTTCTATCAAAAATATTTATCATTATTGTATTATTATTGTATACATCTTACATATACATACTCAAATATAAATATAATATAATATATAACCAAATTTTTAAATAGTCAAATCATTATTTAAGACCAAAAAACATATAACTATAAGAATATTATGATTTTGAATTTTCTTTTTAAACAAAATTTGACTTCTATGACTTCTGAAGAGAAGAAATCAATACAATGTCAAATATTTTAATCATATTGATTCGCCAGACGATCAGATAAAATGGAGAAACTAGAAATGTAAGGAAGAGTGAACCGAAAAAGAGCAAGGGACCGGCACGTTGGTCAACTACATTTGTTAATAAGAGAAACATTAACAAAATCAAGTCATATGGCACAAAGTAGGTTCACATGGCAGTAGCATATAAATTACAAAGAATCTCATCATATAATAATGTTACTAGGTCCTGAATATAGGATATTCGAAGGAGAAGACAAAAATTATGACCAAGATTTTTAGTTATTGTTTTTTTAATATTAAATTTCATCCCTACATCGTTAATTTTATATCTAAAAATAAACATAAAAACTTAAGTTAAAGAGTTAAAGGGAAAATTCTATAGTTACAGAGTTAAAAGGAACATTCTATAAGTTAAAAAGTTATATACGCAATTAAAATTTTACTTTGGTATAATGCGTATAAATTAGTAATAATCCAATCATAAAATTCTTATGAATGATCACAATTTCATAAAAAAAAATGTTGATATATCAGGCAATTTTTAATTTGAAAATTTCGTCGTACTGGTACTATAATATAAAAAGCTTGAATTTAAGTTTGTTAGGAGAATATAAATAATAAACGAACACTACATCGGATATTTATGTTTTAAGAAATTCCATTCATATCACTCAAAAAACTTTTATTTGGAAAATATTTTATTTGGACAACATGAAACCATAATGGATTACGTTGAACTCTAAAATATACTTGAAGATAATACAATCTAAAGTGCTATTGAACTAACATCAATATTTAATTTTATCATTGCAACAATTTTAACATAATATATAAACCAAATCAGTAAAAATAAAAAGTTGAGCAGATGGTTTAAAAAAAATAAATAAACGAATTTAGAAATTGTGTCGAAGTATGCCTTTTTTTTAGTGTTAAAACAGATTGTAAATATATATAATATATATATTCATCAGATATACATTGCTGCTTAAACTACATCTCACTTGAAGATACTGCTATTATTTATGAAACAGTCCTTGCATGCACTATGGATTGTTCGCTATATTCTTTTTTCATCCAGCCATTGGTGCTGTGGTTGACGCAACGCTTCTCATTCATAAAGGAATGTGAGGTCTCGGGTTCGATTCCCGGCTGGGTACAATAATTATAATATAAAAAAAAAAAATATTCATATATCGCAATATATAAGTATTATAAGTATTATTATGATATATAATACTTTATATATCATAATATCTCGTACACCCCACATTCCTACCAGGAAACAGGGGTTATAGCTATCTGGCACATTTATGTACCACGGTAGCTGGATATAAATAAACAAATAAATATATTCTTTTCTGAAAAGTTCTTACATGGATACAACCGAAGCCTCTACACTATACATCAGGCATAAAAAAACTACCCTGAAGTTCTCCCATATTTCTTCTACCATTAAATATATATATTTTTTGTTTTGTCTATTTCATTCAGTGAGGGAACGTAGGGCTTCAATTTGGCATTTCCATATTACATGGTTTACTGCTGATGTTTTTATATTCGCCCGTGTGAGGTTGCATTAGCTAAGTTCGCTAATTATGGTGCGTCTGCAGGAGTTATTTGGAGTTATTATTTACGTCTTGCGTTTACTTGAGGGTTCCACTCCAAGGTCAAGCGACTTATGTTAATAAGATGTTTTCTAAAGATATGACCTATCCATCTCCATTTTCGCTTTCTTTGTTGCCTCAGTATGGGTTCCTCTTCTGTAAATCTCCATATCTCTAACTCCATAATTTCAACTTTGTATTCTGCCGTTTTTTTTTCTACTTGGGCAATACTTGATGTATATCGCAGGGTTCGGACATTATATTGTGCAATTCTAGTTCCATGTCGAACACCGAAGGTTGTTGTCATATTATCATTTTTGTATCCAATTTGCCTAATTTCAGTTTTTTTAAACTTCTTAATCTTTCTAAGCAGGAGATTAACCTAATATGTTGTTAATATAAATTAGTTCTAGATAAATATAAATTAGCTCTAGATAAAAAGTAAATAACAATCTTCAAGAATACGGATATTTTGGATTATATATATTATATAGAATATCCCATTGATTTTTTAAGCTCCTTTTGGACTTCTTTTTATTAAATAAAAATTAGATAAAATAAAAAATAGATTAGATAAAACTTTTTAAATAATTAATCAATAGTATCTTAAATAAATTGTATATAAAGATTATAATTGTTGTTATTGAAAATATTTTAAGTAAGTATATGTATATCTTTGTTTCAAAATAGGACATTTAATATTTTACATAACCTGTAATATTTATTCTTACTAGTTTTTTATTATTATATATCAATTTACCATATATAAATTTAATACTCTTTCTTTCTATCAGTTTAATCTTAATAAAATTATATATTTTTAATTTCATACTTAAAGTTTAAAAAATTTTTTTTTTTATCAAAAAACTCTCAATCTTATTCAGTGAAACGAGATTAATTTTGCACATAAAATTAAAAAAAAATTACGACATGAAATAAATTTATAAATTTTACTTCTGTTATATTATGTTATCATTGTATACTTTGTTCAGATCCTTGTTTCTAATTTATTTAATTACAAAAAATACTATAATAGGAACATCTTCAAATAATTTCGAAAAGAAAAATAAAATAAAATAAAAACTTATACTTTTACAACATTCATTCATAATTAAAAGTACTTTTAAAAGGTATCCATCTGTCATTTTTTAACCGCAACTAAAATAACTAAAATATGAACACACGCAAATGCTATATACCTATATACAATTTCTACATATATATTATATATGTATACTTTTCCAAAAAAAAATCTACTAATATATAAAATATTCTATATAATATAAGTATACGCATATATAAAAAATTTTGCCTAAATTCTATACAATTAATTCTATATATGTACATCTACATATATACATATACATATATGTATATTCAAAATAAAAAGTAGTACTGTACAGTATGTATATTACAATTTCATGTTCTAAAGATATATTTACATGTTTTATTCATATACATCGGTATTGCCAATATATTATATGTATATATGGATACAAAAGTCAGTATAAAAGTACGAGTATCATCATATAGGTATATGTATATATAAATAATATATTAATAGTAGATATTTAGATTTCATATTTTTTTTTATATAAACCGATTTATTTTATATATACATATACACTTACATATAATAGAACAAATGTCTGCAGATATAAAAAATGATTTTTTTCCCCTATACTTTCATACTAAAAAAAAAAATAAATAAAAACAAGAATAAAAAAAAACAAAAAAAAAAGGAAACCAAAGAAAATTGTTTTAGATTTTGTACGACATATATAAATATGTACATATGTACATTATATATACTGCTGTTTTTTTTTTTGTATGGAAAATTTTTTTTTAAAGTTTTATTTTTGAGCGATTTTTTTTTTTTTTGTTCGTATTTTGTATTTTTGCAATTTTGTTTGTTTTTCCAACACACATTGGAAAATTTTTCATTTTCATTTATAATTTTTTTTTTTTTTTTTTTTGTTTTAGATTTGTAGTAAATAATTTTCTAATAAAATAAAAATGTATAACAGACAGTAGTAGCAGGAACCAAAAAAAAAAAAAAAAACAAAAAGAAAAGGAAAAAAAAAAGCAAAAACAAAAAATATCACAATAAAACAATAAGAAATGTGAACTATTTATAACTGGTGAAACATGTAAGTTGATAATTTTTCATGACAGTTGAATTACGGTGGTTCTAATAGCGACGGGTTTTTATTTTTTTTTTTTTGAGTACTTTTTTTTTTTTTTTCTTGTCAGAAAATTTTTCATTATTGTTTATGGTGCTGTTCTAATATTTTTTTTTTTTTGTTTTTCTTGTTCATATTGTTTTTTTTTTTTTTTTGTTTTTGTTTTCTTGTTATTATCTATTTTAATAAATCATTTTTTTTTGTTTTTTTTTTGCTTTCTTTTTCTTTTTTTTTTTTTGGTTCGTTATCAAATTTAAAGTTTGGAACATAATATTAATAATTGTTTATAGTGTTGTGGGTTTACGTATACATACGTTCATAATACCTATACGTAATAATAAAATCGATAAAAAAAAAAATATATGGTATTATTTAGTATACGTTTAAGTTTTTAGTTGGTTTGTTTTTATTTTATGTCATTAAGAATTTAGTAAAATTCTACTTTCTAGACATTAACACAAAAAAAAAAACAAGAAAAAACATAATAAATAAAAATAAAGAAAATCTTTAACTAAAATAAAAGTTGAAAATAAAAAAACAATAACAATAAAAAATGTATATTAAAAATATGGTGTTTAGTATAGTAATTTTTAATAAATACTATATATTTAATATTTAATTTTTTTTTTTTTGTTTTATCTAGTGTATCTTTTATAAATTAAACTATAAAAAAAAAAAAAAATAAATAAAGTATAATTTATAATGCAGATGAATAAAAAATGACATAGAAGAATATTAACTTCATTATATTCTATAGAACAAAAGAAAAAATCAAAAGAAAACATAAATATTTTATTTTTATATAGGTACCTATCTATGAAAATATTTTTTCCTTTAATTATATAATAAGCATATATGTAACCTATCTATACACTTGTATCTTATAGGTATTAAATTAAAAAGAAAGAAGCTTTTTTGTCTATAGGTTATTTTTTTCGTACAAATTGTTATTTTATTGTTTAAAGAGCTTAATCAATTAGATTTAAATGATAAGAAGAAAGAATATATATATATATATATATATATGTATGTATATAGAATTAAAAACAAATATTGTTGTGCATGTGCAACACAATAAGAAGGAAGGATATTATAATTAGAAGGTTGTAACATTAAATATAATTCATTATGTGTAAAGGTAATTTATATTAACACTTTATGTAATGAGGTGTTTTTCTTTTTTTTATAATAAAATTTTTTTTTTTATAAATAAATTGTACATTTTAAACATTTTATTATTTATTTAATATTTTTTTTTTTGTGTTTTGTTTGTTTTTCTTATTATTTTTTTGCTTAATATTATTTTTAATGTTTCTTTTATAATATTTTGCATTCACAATATTAATAATTTTAATTTTTAAGTGTTTATAAGTAAAATATAAAAATAAAAGGATAAAAATAAAGGATATGAAAAATTTGAGTTCTTTCTTTTTATTTTTTTTTCATATTCTATCAAATAAAATTTTATGTGTTATATTACGTTATGTATATAGGATTATATCTATTTTATATATTGATTTTATATTTCTTTTAATTTAAATCCTTGTATTATTTAATACAAAAATTAAAATATTATTTTAAAAAAGAAATCTAAATAGAAATAGTATCTATAAAAAAAAAAAAAAAAAAGAATCTAACATTGCGCATAACTTATGTTAAAATAAAATTTAATACCTATTAGGTATTACCTATACATAATATATATATTTCTTTATTTCAAACTTTTAACTTATTCTTCTTCTTCAACTGTATATATGAACTTTTGGATTTAAACGTGACACAGTGATATTTCTCTTAATTATGTGATGTTATTAACTATTTCGTTATTGCATTCTATTCTATTTGACACAAACACTGATCACAAAATTTTAAATTTAAAAATTATTTCAGTTTACTAAAATTTTTGATTTAGAAAATTAATCACTTAGCCTATTTATACAGAGTTTGTATATGCATTCATTTTTCCTGTATTATTTACATATATATATATATATTTATTCAAGATATAGGTATATATCATTTATATATTTTATGTGATAATAATAAAAAAAATCAACTTCAAATTCATATATATACGTATTTATTTATTCATTTAGAAAAATTCCCTGTCACATATGTAATGTGATAGGGAAATGATAGGTGCCTTTCCCTTTGGGGAGTATGGTAGGAAGAAATTAATTTAAAACAAAAAATTAAAATCATCCTTTTTTAAACATTTAAAATATATTTTAAAGTTTTAAATAGGGATTTTTTAAGTAATGTTATCATCCGAATTAGATCTAATCTTATGTATTCTGGACCCTTTTCAAGATATGAGGGGTTAAAGATATTTGAGCGACTTTTCAAAATAAAAATCTATAACTTTTGAACGACTTGCTATACAGAAATAAAAAATGAATTTTGTGGAGTAAGTTGTCAGCTTTAATTTTTATGTACTAATGATCCCCATATACCCAATAGTTACAAAGTTATGAAGGTTCAAAATGATTTAAAATGAAAAAAATTATGTTTCAAACTAATATGTAATAACTTTTTCTGTATCTCTAACCGTTTTTTTAGATATAAAGTATATATTTAATAAAGATATATCTAAAATGTAAAGGAAACAAACAATTTAATGTTATCTTATAAATTGAATATTAGTATATATATTTAATTAATAAATGTTCCATTAAATGTTAATATTAAAGTATTCATTTGAATCTTTTATTCACAAGAATTTCAAGAATACAAACTATTCTATACATATACTTGTATATATACTAATGCTAAATATTTTAATTATTCATTTTACGTTTTTAAATTTATCAATTTTCAACGAAATACTTTAAAATAAAATTTTTTAAAAATATATTTCTTTATAAGGGCAATGAATAACAAGAAAATATTTTATTTAAAAAAAATATATTTATATAATGCTAATTATAATTACCATATTTAAGAAAAAAAAAAAAAATCTGATCAAACTAATAAAGAAATAATTCTAAAAGTTGGAATTTGATTTATTGAAAGGTTAAATTTCAATATAAAAAAAAAATTCAAAGATCTCTTAACTTAAAAGTATCTATACTTAACAGAATAAAAACTTAAGTTATAAGTTGTATTTGTATATATATAATTAACTTTCTTAATTCAAAATAAAATTGAAAACTTTATTTAATGACATTTTATTTGTATATATTATTTTTAAGTTTTATTAAATGCGCAATTGAATATAAAATATAAGTAAAGGTTAAAATCATTGTAATAATTAAATTAAAACTTAATAAGAAAATGTAGTCATAATATGCACTTAATTTTTGATTTTTTTTTTTAAATTTAGTAATTTAGTTGTATGGATTTAGTTCGGGCTTTTATGGCGCGTCGCCATGTGATTGCTTAGACGCTCGCATCTTCTACTTCTTTGGCAGCTGTATACTGCATATGGTATTGCTTCTTATGTTTTTTAAATATTGAAAATTGAAATTGTAAATAATACAAAATATTAAATAAATTGTCCCACTAGGGGGCCTAGTGAGTAGGAGTGTATAAAATACGCTGTAACAACCGAGGGAGTGTGGGTTCGAATCCCACACATGTTTTAGGATTTATTTCCCCTTACGATATTTACAGCCACTGTTTATATTTATACAGGCTGTTTAATTTCCTGCCCGCATTTATGTGGTAGAGAAATGCATTGAAAAAAAAATTGTCACACTATAATGACTTCTTTTATGTGAGTATCTAAATTAGCAGGAATTTTAGAGTTATATTAAAAAACCGAGTTATACCGCTTTTGTGTATAGTAATTTGAATCGTATATATAAAATTTAATTAAAATTATTTAAAACTGTAAAACTACTATACTTGAGTATTGCATTTCAATGGTTCTGGCTTATAACAAAAAACAAATAATTAAGTTTAAAAATACAATAAATATAAATTAAATATCATAAATGTGTAATTCTTCTCTTTAATTTTTATAAATTCTTCCTTATTTTTATTTTAAAGACGTTAATATAATTTTTGTATATTATAATACGAATCCTTTATGTTTATTTTGAAGATATAAAATATAGATTTGTATTTTCTTTTTCTTTCTTAATAATATTTACGATTATTATATATAGGTACTTAACTACTTCTAATTATACTATAAATTAGCTTTACTTCTCCTTTAAGCTATTAAGTATAAGTATAGCTTACATCCTCTAATAAGAAATAATCTACATTTCATATTATTATTTCAAATTTAAATATAATTTTAAAGATAAGTTATAAAATTTTAATTAACATGTTATATTAACATGTTATATAATTAACATTTTAATATCAATCTCTTATAAAAAAAAAGTTTTCGTGACAATTTTGATTAACCCATAGTTTTGTTGAAAGATTAAATTTAAAAATTTCCACTAAGAAGATAACATGTTTTAAAATTTTTTTTTGAAATTATTTAAAAAATTATTTATTTCTAAAATTGAGTCTGAAATTTAAAATCTTTTTGTAAATGACTAAAGGAAATCAACAAAATCAATCTTTCATTATATGAAAGTTTTTCCTTTGACTTATCTGTTATTTTTATAAATACCAAACTAATTATAATTGTATATATACTTAACAATTGGTATTTATCCAGCCAATGGTGTAATGATTAAGACGCCAATAGTATAATTTAATTTGGAAGACGTCGCTTTCAAAACGTAAGAGAGAAGAGTTGACTGTGTCAACTCTAGAATATCCACACGAACATATATGCTATTTCACACTTATTCTTAGACACATTTTTAAAAAAACTTCGGATTTGTATGATAACTGCTCCGCTTCGTTGCGTCAAAACAATCAATACAGAAATTCTTACTCTAAAACTTGATCATCTTTTTCAAAATTTCAGATGTCTATAGCATTATTAAGTATAGTAATGATATGCGTATATAAAAATCACAGCTAGCTGAACCTGTTGCCCTACAGTTTAGACTAATAAAGTTGTTTAGAAGTCGTTAGCATAAAATTTAAATTCTTTGAACAAAATTGTAAATATGGAGCTTACATATAGGCCATTATGCTCATATAAAAAAAGAAGTTGTACGATAACTACTTGAACCTGTTGAACCCTAAATAAAGAAATTTTTTAAGAGGTTGCTGTTATAAAACTTAATTTTTTTTTGACAAAATTATAGATATGTAACTTAATTTGATACTGAGTTATGCTCATATTAAAAATGAGGTTGTATATGGTAACTACTCAAACCCGACGGCTGAACTTGTTCAATATAATATTAGCGAAACTATATAGTACAAAATTTAAGTTTTCTAACTCAAGTATTTTTGAGTTTTGAATGCGGTCGAATGGATGAATTCATCTCAATCGCCTTAGAATTTAACACTATTAGCAAGAATATAATATATAAATTTACTTTTTCACACCTATCTTGTCCCCTTTAAAATGTCGTAATGGCAAATTAATTATATCCTTAAACTGTGTTCTTGTTTAAGATATTACATGGCGCACACTAATAAAAAAAAATATTTGATGCTTCATAGTATTATAGCTAAAGCCAAGTAATCAATGGCTTAATGAAATTAATGATCCAAAAAACTGAAGCTTATAGTCAAAAAGGAATAATAAATGAGTTAGCGTAAGGTAATCACTTTATCTTCTTATAGGAGTGAAAAGAAAAAAGAAAATAATTAGATTTTTATTGGTGTTTCAAAGGTTAGGTACTTGAATACATGTCATATATACACATGCTTTCACGAATATTGACATTGACGAAACTAAATACATAGTACATCCTTTTTTCGGAAGGCAATCACTATAAATGGAGATATTCGCAAAAATGTATCGTTACTAATTACATATAGTGTATATATATGTAGGTATAGGTTTAATTTAAACTTTATAATTATAACAGTAAATAAATATAATAATATAATAAAGCCAAGTGTACAAAAAATGTTTTATTTTACTCAAAGGACATTATGTATACATAAAAAACCAAAATAATTTTATTTATAATTTTAATATATACATTAAAACAAATATATAAAGAAATTCTACTAAAATATACAACTAATTTGACATCTTTCATTTCTTATATCTACATACCTAAAAAACAAGTAAATGTAACAGTAAGTCGATGCAACCGACTTATTAATACCCTACACCTGAATAATTCGAATTAAATTAACAATCCATAAGTGTTTTTGGCAGCTGCTTGAACTTCTTCCCTTTTCTGTCTTATTCAACTCGAATTTCAAGAACGTAAAAGAGGCATCCGCTTGGGATATGCTTGACACCCTTGTATAAAATTTTAAGTTTCTATCTTAATTATTTTCCGAGATTGGTAGTCCTTGGGATGTTTGTGTCAGCTACCCGAATTGCCACTCCAATTCATCGAATCCATCTCAGGAACATAAAGAAAACTTGCCAGAACACCATTCTATTAAATTTAAAGGTGCTACTTTTGTTGGTTTTGGAGATATGCTCGTTGCTCTTGTGCTCGTCCGGAAGTTTCCAAAATACGAACCCATGGTTCAAATTCTTTCAAATATCAGTTTCCAATTTTACAGAAAAGGAAACATAACAGAACACCTTTGTACTAAAAATAAAAGTTCTATCTTTGTTGGTTGTGGAGATATACTCGTTTGCTCTGGGGCTCGTCCGGAAGCTTCCAAGATTTGAACCCATGGACCAAATCCTCACAAATTTCAGAAACATAAATCAAACATGAAGGAACACCATTCTGCCTAATTTAAAGGTTATATCTTTGTTGCATTTGGAGATAATATCATTTGCTCTGAGGCTCGTTCGGAAGCTTTCAAAATCCGAACCCAAGGACCAAATCCTCTCAAATTTCAGAGGCCTAAATCATACATGAAAGAACACCATTATGCCAAAAGTAAAGGTTATATATTTGTTGTTTTTGGAGATAATCTCATTTGCTCTGGGGCTCGTTCGGAAGCTTCCAAAATCCAAACCCATGGACCACATCCTCTTAAATTTTAGAGACATAAATCAAACTGGAAGAAACATCATTATAAAAAATTTAAAGGTTCTATCTTTATTGGTTTTGGAGATAATCTCGTTTGCTCTGGGGCTCTTTCGGAAGTTTCCAAAACCCGAACCCATGGACCAAATCTTCTCATATTTCAGAGACTTAAATAAAACATGAAAGAACACCACCCTGCCAAATTTAAAGGTTATATCTTTGTCGGTTTTGGAGATAATCTCATTTACTCTGGTGCTCGTTCGGAAGCTTCCAAAACCAAACCCATGGACCAAGTCCTCTTAAATTTCAGAGACATAAATCAAACACGAAAGAACACCATTGTACCAAATTCAAAGGTTCTATCTTTGTTCGTATTGGATATAATCTCATTTGCTCTGCGGCTCGTTCGGAAGCTTCCAAAATTCGAATCCACGGTTCAAATTCTTTCAAATTTAAACCCATGGCCAAATCCTCTCAAATTTCAGAGACTTAAATCAAACATGAAAAAACACCATTCGGCCAAATTTAAAGGTTATATATATTTGTTGTTTTTGGAGATAATCTCATTTGCTCTGGGGCTCGTTGGGAAGCTTCCAAAATCCAAACCCATGGACCACATCCTCTTAAGTTTTAGAGACATAAATAAAACTGGAAGAAACATCATTATAAAAAATTTAAAAGTTCTATCTTTATTGGTTTTGGAGATAATCTCGTTTGCTCTGGGGCTCGTTCGGAAGTTTCCAAAACCCGAACCCATGGACCAAATCTTCTCACATTTCAGAGACTTAAATAAAACATGAAAGAACACCACCCTGCCAAATTTAAAGGTTATATCTTTGTTGGTTTTGGAGATAATCTCATTTGCTCTGAAGCTCGTTCGGAAGCTTCCAAATCCAAAACCCATGGACCAAATCCTCTTAAATTTCAGAGACATAAATCGAACGGGAAGGAACATCATTGTACAAAATTTAAAGGTTCTATCTTTGTTGGTTTTGGAAATAATCTCATTTGCTCTGGTGCTCGTTCGGAAGCTTCCAAAACCCAAACCCATGGACCAAATCCTCTTAAATTTCAGAGACATAAATCGAACGGGAAGAAACATCATTGTACAAAATTTGAAGGTTCTATCTTTGTTGCTTTTGGAGATAATCTCGTTTGCGGAGATTATCTCCAAAAGCCGGAATCATTCGGAAGCTTCCAGAATCCGAACCCATGGACGGATTTTGTCCAGATTCGAACTTAGCCTTTCTTTCGTAATTAGTAACCTACTATATAAATTTCATCAAGATAGCATCATTATTTTTTGAGTTATCGTGCGTACGGACGGACGGACGGACGGACGGACGGACGGACGGACGGACGGACATCGCTAAATCGACTCCGGCGGTGATCCTGATTCAGAATATATATACATGTCTATACTTAACTCGCTTCCTTTTGGTGGTTACAAACACCATACCAAAGTTAATATACCCTATACTTTAAGTGTAGGGTATAATAACAGAAGATTTATAGCTTAGATGAGATATAAATTATTTTACACTTATAGGTAAATCTTTTAAAAACCCAACATATGACAAATTCTTTTATTCATAACATAAATTCTGCTCTCTTTCTAATATTGATTTGATTTCAAACTGAAAAAAAAAAAAGTAATCAAAAGAAAAACTTAAATTACAATTTTTAAAATAATATAATATATATATATATAGTTATATTTAACATCGTGTCCTTATACATTGATACGAATATACACGACAGACAATGAAAGGAGAAAATATATTCTTCATTTCATTTTTACCTTTACAAATACAAACTGTACATTCTATGTATACATATATATATGTGCATATGTATATATTTTGCCTATGATAATAAGAATAATAATGTACTCTCTCAGAGTCACGAGTCGCGACCAATTTAAAAAAGACGCTTATTTTCAAAAAAAAAAAAAAAAAAAAAACTTTCGTGTATTTCAGTTATAGTAAAATTTTATATTTAAATTTTTTCATACTGACTTGACTAAAGGTACCTATACAAATCAAAGCAAATCCATGTCAAAAAAACTTTACAAATACATTAACACATTTACAATTTCCATATCTCATAAACGTAAAATGTCAAATAAAGAAAAGTATAGTATACAAAATTGTTAAAGTTTTTCGTAAGGATGGAAGAATAATAAAGGCGTCATGTATTTTTTTTTTTTTTTTTTTATTGTAATGTAATATGAATTGAATTAAGAATTTATTCTTTAATTGAAAAACTTGTATTTTGACATCTTTACGAAACGAAAATAACCGATACAAATTCCAACATTTTTATCGTTCTATTCATACATTGAAAAAAAAAAAAACCAAAGTTCAACTTCCCCTCAATTTTTTTAAAATTCTTTATAATTTATAAAATTGTTTTTGTATAACTGTGATTCCCCTCACTTACGTTTTTCTCTTACCAAAAACTAAACAGATATTCTAAAACTTTTATAAAAGATAAAAAGAAAAAAACAAAACATCAAGATTTCATTTAAATGCTTCTGTCATTCAAGATCCTTTTTTGTTTATATTCATATTATATGATATTCTTATACATATATGTATTTGAATATTTTTATATTACGTATATATAGTTATCAATAGCTACGTTCTATACATATGTTGTATGTAAGTATATCTTTAGTTAGAAAAAGCATTTATTTTTAAAGTTTTATAATATAAGTTTTCTTGTTTTTTTTTTTTTTTTGTATTGAAGTTTCTTTGACATGTAACATCCGCCATGCTAAAATGTGAACGGAATTCATTGTGGGGAGCCTTTTAACTTTTTTTTTTTTTTTTCGTTTTCGAATGTATGTATGTATGTATGTATATTTAAATGATTTCATATTTATATGTACATGTTCTATAATATATGTATATATTATAGAATATCTTATATTGAAAAATAAAACTTATAGATACCTACTTTTTAGATTATAGATTTTTTTTTTTGACTGAAATATAAGTATTTGTATATACATATATGTATTATATACATGTATATGGATATGCATTAGACGATATTTCCTTGACAAACAAAAACATTACCAGTTTTTTTTTTTTTTTCTTGGTTAAAAATTTGAAAGAAAAAGAAAAAAAAAACAAATAAGGCAAAAGAAAAAAAAAAATATTCTCATTTTGATGGATTGTAGTGCTTTCTATTTCGGCACAATGTCGCATCATATATTGGAACGAAAAATATAAAATAATTTTTTTTTTTTTTTGCGCGGTGACAGTTAAAAAGGACGTGTTTTCTGTGGAATGAGAATCAAAAAAAAAAAAACAAAAATTTATAAAATAAATGTTATTATTATTATTTTTTTTTGATCGATTTTCATAAAACGTGATAATTTTTGAAGTTTGAAGTTGATAAATTGAATCTCATATTAATATGTTGTGTTGACACAAGGCTCAAAATAATAAAAATAAAAATCAGAAACGAAAAAAAAAAATATGGTACAAGTTTTTACAAAATATATATTTTATATTATACAAAAAAAAAAAAAAAACACTAAAAAATAATATCTATCTTTTATTCAAAGAAAAAATATTATTTTTCATATCTGTAAATTATAAAGGATCTGAAAGTGATTTTACTATAAGTTCCTTGTTTTTTTTTGTTTTTTTTTTTTTTTGAAAATTCAATAGATGAAATTTTTCAGAAGAAAAAACAAACTAAAACAAAAATTAAAAACATGGATAATAAATTGCTTTCAATAACAAAAAAAAAAAAAAAAAACAAATGAATCTTTAGATTAATTTTATATTTTTGTTGTGAGATAATGCTAAGATAAAAGTAATCTTAGAAAGGATCTATATATATATAAGAAGTAATGCCGACGGTAAAATAAATACATAGGTATAATATTGTTATAAAAAGAATAGTTATTGTTAATTTTTTCGATTAGAATTCCGGAATTCATTTTATGCTTAAATTAAGATGTTCAATAAATCTAAGAAATTAAGATATTGTTTTAATACATAATATTAATTATACATAAAATTAATTATATGTATATATGTGTATCTAAATTAGTTTTTTAATTATGTAAATAATAAAACAATTATTATGTATAAATAAATGTATTAATAAAACTAAAAATTGTTTGTTTTAAAATTAATTTCATTTAAGGGATTAAAATGATTATATGTAATTAATATAGGTATTTAAAATTTAATTTTATTTCTAGGAAAATTTTCGGTTTATTTTTTTTTTTTTTTATCATATTCATTAACATATATTTATGTTCATATTAATATGAAAAAGTCAGAATTTTTTCAATAGGTGCTGTATATTAAAAAAGTATTCTTTGTACGTACTTATTTGACGTATCTAAAGCTAAAGTTTTTTAACTTCTATATAGAGCATAGGGCACTCCCTAGGTAATAGAGCATAGAGCATCCACTAGGTACACTATAGATAGAGCATAGAGCATCCACTAGCTAATTATATTTCATTCAGTTTCTTGAACCATTTGGTTCACTAAGCCGTTAAATACTCGGTTGCAGCTATATGGTGCAAGACTATTAAAAACAAAAAAAAATATTTTTATTTGTGCGCCATCTATTATCTTATGCAAGAATTATTTTATTTTCTTATATATTTCGATATGATATTAATTATATGTATAATATATTATAGTTATTTTTTACTATACTATATTATATATTATAAGAAAAAGCAGCAGAGATTTGTACCAGACTTTGAATGAAATGTCGGTATTTTAATCACTATATACCATTAACTGAAATATATACATTATATAATGGAAATTGAGCACATACATATATATAAACAAGATTTTATTTCCTTAATTATAGGTATATGTATGATGTTTGTTATATTTCATTTTTAAATTTGTTGACGATTATTGTACATTTTTTCTGTTTGATATTTATATACGTATAAAAGATTGGCTTTTTGTACAATTAATTAGTATTGTATATAAGTAGTATTGTATATAGTAGTATATAGATATAACCTTATTACAATGGACCAAAGAATGCTTTAATAAAACATAAAAACTTTAAACAACATATGATTTAGTCCCTGTCACTATTTTTTAAATGAAATCTTCTTCTTGATCTGATTCTTCTTCTTTGAATTTTAAGCTAAAACAGAATAAAGTAACTAAAGCGGTTTTTTTTTTTTAAATGGATGATTCATTGAATTTTTCATTAAATAAGTCGACATTAGAATTCTAAATCTTCTGTTTTACTTATTCTTTAATTTAGAAACATGTATCTTGTTTACATCACCTAAAAACTACAGAAATTAATTTGCTGTTTAATGCCGTGTTAATGTAGAACGAGTTCCAATATCCACAAAAAAACAAAACAGTCAGAGTTTTTTGCTTTTTCCAGAATTTCGGCTTTTAGATTTTTATTTATGGTCTTATGGATTTCGGGTTTGTAGATTTGTTCACCAACCCGTTAGTATATCGTCCTCATATTGATATGATCATATTCATATATCCTGATCCTTCTTGATCAAGTTAAAAAGTTACTTCTGAGTAAATATGACTTGAAAGTTATTTATATATATAAAGTTTATATGTTATTTATTATATTTAATGATAAATGATAACATCGATTTTTCCTTGTAAAAATTAACTCTTGTTCACTCAACTCTTAGAAAAGCCTATACAATTATCCGTTTTTAATATTTTAATCATTTTTTTTTCTCTTACTCCTCTTGGGAGAATAAGGCTTTCACTAGACATTTCCATCGAACTCTATTAGGTGCTGTTTATTTTTGTACTCTCCCAGGTTATACCTCCATTATTATTGTTCTGCGCCAGGTAAATCTTTTAGTAATAATTTTATAGTAAATTATTTTAGTTTTTATAGGTGAACTTCAAAGTTTTTAAGCATTTTAAAATATTATTGTAGAAAGTTTTAATTGAAAAATTTTTTGTTATTTAAATTATTATACATAGTTTCTATATATATACATATATTACTTAAGTTTTTTAAGTTAAGGATTGCATAAATCAATTAAAAATCTTTAAAATAAATCTTTGTTGATATATTATTTAAATTTATTTAATTGATTTTTGTATATAATATAAACAATTAAAAGTAATTAATGAATTTTCAATGATGAAATCTTTTTAAGTGTCATTTAAATAAACAATAAAAAAAAAAAAAAACTTGTATAAATTATTATAAATTCATATTTATAAATAAAAGAAAGTATAACTTACACTAAATTTCTTGAAAATAATAAACTTTTTAATATGTATACGAATGTATGTACCAATAATATATCTTAATGTATAACAAGGTTCATATGTTTTGAAGGAAAATAGGTAATTTATTTAAAATTTCCATCTGTTTGAACATCACCCGGATTTTTCAAAAAGAAATGGATTATACTAAAGATTGTTTGTAAAAGTTAAAAGATTTCAATTTTTTTCGACTATATCACCAGTGCTGGATTCTGTCCCAGTATATAAATAATTAACTAATGAACAAAAAATATAACAACTTAAGTTTTTTTTTAAATACAAATTTTTTTATGTGTTCCTTACCATCTTTGAGAGTCCAAAGGACCGTTTAGCTGCTCAATCATTTTTAAATTCTTTCTAAGAGTTTTCTATAGAAAAAATGTTTCAAGAAATTTTTTTATTTTTAAAAGTTAAGATTGATGCAATTTTCTTAGCTTTTTCTCATATACAAGGTGTTTAAATTTTAAATATCTTTTTAAATTTTAAATAAAAGACATAAATTGTATGAAAATCTTTATTTATTTTTTATTAGAATTAAAGTACATTGGTTCCGGTTAATGATGAGGTTTCCTAACTAGATATGCAAATTTAAAACTTGAAACAATTTTGTCTTGTCAAATATATAACCTCTGATATAATGATTATATTTGACATATGTCTTCATCTGTTTTTGCTATATTTACTTATATGGATGAATACTTATATGCAATACGATAGAGAAATGGTTCAGATTATGAAACGCGTTTTGATAATAGCAAAAAAACCGATATAAATTATCAAATTTCTTAATGGGGTTGATTTCATTTATATTGATGATCACCATTTAAAGCCTAGATTGTTTGGCTTGACACCACTGCAGTTCTATTTTTGGAGATTGGAGTAAAAAAGTTTGCATCCTATTGATTCAAGCTTTAAAACTTTTAATTACGCGTTATTGGTGATAGAAAGGTAAAACTATTTAACAAAGCATAATTCGAAATTTTGTCAAAATTATGTAATGAAATTGTATATATATGAAAGTATTTTATTTCATGTTTAATACCAACATGTAAATAAAAAATGTAAATTTGTTAAGTCTACCTTCGAGAGATCGATAAGGTTGTTTAAGAAAAATTTTCCCAGGAACTTTCTTCTTTTTAGAGCAAGAGCCAGGCATTCACACATCAGGTGAAAGATTGATTCCTCTTCATCTTTGCAGTTTCTGCAAAAATAATATGAGGAAAGTCCTAGTCTTTTGGCATGTTTATCTATCAAAAATTACAAAACCCCATTTTACCTAACATATTTTGGCAAAAAAGATATTTTACATATTTCTGTTTGCCATAATGAAACACTTCGTTAAAGGAGAGTGACAACCATATACTTTTCAATAATTATTGTAATATATATAAAAAGCGTATTCAACCCTAATTTAAAACCTATTATAAAATCTCTCTAATTTATTAGAAGATGTTTTATTTTTTTAAGACTACATATTTTGTTAAATCTTTTTGCAATTTTTCTCTTTTGTTAAAAGTCTTTTTATGAGATAAATTTTTGCTATAAGTCCTTTTTGTCAAATAGCATTAGATGAAAAGTCTTTTAGAGAAATGGATTTAGGTAAACTGGCATGACCCCATACCCATATTATAAATAGTTTAAATCATTGCATTTATTTTGCATTGAATAAGTAATTTTTTATAAAGGTTTTTTTTGGACAATCTCTAACCCCGTCTTATTTTAAATATAGCCTCATATTGTGAATTCCATATTATAATATTCTGTAGATTTTAAATTGTATAAAACTTAAATAAATTTTATGTAAAAAAAAAAATAGAAATCCTTATTAAAATATCCTTTATTTAGGCACAATCATACATATACATACAAAAGAGTTCAATATTTCGGACTAAAACAAAAGTGTTTTAAAGATATAAATTGTCTCACTTGCATTAAGTATACCTACATATTATGTACGCATACGCATATAAGTATATATAGACAGATATTTTTTATTTATTTAATTGCATCCATGTACATTATGAGACACAAACACATAATTTTTGATACTTCAATTCATTTATATATTTATTTACAATTTAAATAGATTCTAAAACAACAAACAAATATTGGATTTAAACAAAAAAAAAAAAAAAACAATTTTTTTTTAAAGGCAAAATCATTAAAAATTTAAATGCCAAATGCGTAAAATTTTCTTTCTCTCTCTAAAAAAAAATTTTACATAATATTACGTAAATGGAGACATATTGTCAATATCGCTCTATACGTATAGTTCTAATGATATATAATATATACATATACATTAATATACATAGATGTAGAAATAAATTATTATAAGTATACTTCCATTTCTTCATAATATATACTCGAATGTATATTTGTATAATGAAAAGTATCTTCAGATGTAATTGTATATATAGTTACATTATAGTATATGAATAAATATGTAAGTTAAAAAAAAAAAGCTGTTTCTTTTTTTTAAAGTTCATCACTTGAACAGATTTCAATATAAAGTTATATATATACCTACTATTATACTTTATCCATTAGGTATGAAAAAAACAAAAAAAAAAAAAAAGAATAAAAAAAATAAAATACAATTTTAATTACCATGTTGCATAGAGTTAAGTTTTTATTTTCGGTACTGACTTGTTATATATATGGGGAGTTATTAACTCTTTTTAACTTTTTTTTTTTTTTTTTTTGTTTAATATCTGAATTTGGATACAACACTTTCTCAATTTCATTATTTATATTTGTTGTTGGTTTTTTTTTGGTCATGCACGCCTAAACACTAATATAAATTTTTATGTAAACTTTTCGAATCATATATAGTTGAAAAAAAAAAAAAAGTTTCAGAAAAAAAGTTATGGTTTTCTTTTTTTTTTTTTTTATTATTATTATTATTATCATGTTTAAATTAACAGACGTGGTCAGTATAAAAAATTTTATATTTTGTATTTTTTTTTCATATTATGTTTTCATTTAATTTTGTTTTTTTTTTTGTAAAATCAATTTGTCAATTTTTGAAATGATTTTAAACTTTAATATTTAAAAAAAAAAATTTGATGCAATACAATATTTTTTTTTTTGTTTTAAATGCATTTCTCTGTCACATTAAATGTGAACAAGAAATTATACAGCCTTTCCTGTTCAGGCATGGCTGTAAATATCGTAAGGGGGGGGGGGCTGTAAATATCGTATCGTAAATATCGTAATATCGTATCGTATCATAACTCTTACGACGTGTGTGGGATTCGAACCCACACATCCTCGGTGTTTATAGCGTATATTTATATGCTCTTACCCACTAGGTCACCGAGGCCCCTGCAATACAATATAATGTTTGTTAAATTGCATTGCATGTAGGGACATACAAGTATGTTACACTGTACCTATGCTGTACCTATGTATGTTACACTGTACCTATACAGTATAGGTTATTTTTTTTATATTAATAAATATAATTTTATTTTTTATAATTAATTTATTAATTAATTGAAACAATTTTAGTTTGAAGTTTAATTTTTAATTATTACACCTATAGGTACATCTTAAAATTGTTTAAACCCTATTGAATATTATTCTATACAATGAAATATAACTTTAATGGGTTTTATAAAAAATCTAACTTATAGGGTATTTATAAATTAGGAAAGGAGCATGCTCATCGTTTTTTAATACAAAAATTGTTTTATGCTTAGGAAACCAGTTTAAGACATAATGAAAGATAAAGAACAAAATAATATAAAAGCAAATTCCAAATATGAGTTGATTATATTTTAATTTCATTATGTTATCTTAAAAAATTGAAAATAAGCCTCATCTTAAAAACCTTGTTAAAGTTTAACGTCTTAATCGTTTTAGTTTTAATCAGCTTCCATATATATACCTTTGCACAGAAAATGTCAACATACTATAAAATAAACAAAAACGCTATGTCCTATTTTTTTATATTTTTTTATAAATTTGGACGTGCTTATTATAGTCATCTATTTCTCATATATATAATGTTTATAATATTATATGTCTCATACTTTCTTTCCTATATACATAAATAATAAAAATTTCCAACATCAAATTACTAAACTTATTAGGTTGAATGCATAAAAATGCGCTTGAACTCAAAATTCATTCTTTTGAAATAAAATCTAGACCTGAACTATAATAGTAGTAAGTTTTTGTTTGAAAAATAGTGCCTTCAATTTCATGTATTTGAAATATTGTATATATATGTACATATAAGAAGATATCGTGACGTTTGTCACTTTAAAGTCAATCGTGAACTGGACTTATATTTCAAAAAACAGCATTTTTTTAATAATTGTTTTTGTATACAGCACATTTCGTTTTAAAGTAACTTACAAATAATTTGACCATAGGAGAATTCAGAAACTGTATCAATTATATAGATCTAGGACTTTGAATATAGGATTAGGATTAAATAGGATTGGGATAGGTCACAGGGCTTTGAATACATTTTAAAGTATGTAATATCGCAGCTATTATATCATATACCTATTCAGTTTTAGATTCATTTACAGTGTCTTTATAAAGTTTTATAAAAATATATATACGAGTATATAAAATGTAATTAAATTATTACCATTTAGATTTTTGATTAGAAATTTTTTTTTTTTTTCTTTTTTTAATTAAATTTTTTGTTTTTAATTATAGCTTTTTAATAAATTCCTCAAATGTTAACGTTTTGGTATTAAACATTTTCTCATGAATGTAAAGTGTTAAATAAAAAAAAAAATTTTAGCATAAATTGGTCAATTTTCATTCATTTGTTTTACTATTTTTTTTTTTTTTATTTAATTTACAAATATTTATAATTAAACTTCTAATAAAATTTGTATTTATATAGATATATATATATAGATTTACATATGCCTAAATTTAATTTTTTTTCCATTCTCATTCTTCCATTCTAGTTTCAGTTTCATTCAAATTCAATATTATATGTAGGTACCTATATTTATACCCGTATGATTTATGTAATAATAATGTATAATAAATTTGCCATTACGTTTGTGACACCTTAAAGGAATCGAGATAAATATAATGTCAAAGGTATGGATCAGCTCAGAATCGGATTCTGAGTCGAGTAAGCCACGTACGTCCATCCGTCCGCACGATAACTCAAAAAATAAAGAAGCTAGAAGTCTGAAATTTTTTTTACGTCACTTTTACAAAATTGTTAGTTTCACTATTTAATCCAACATTTTCGGCCACCTCGAGTAGCTGCCATACAATTTCTTTCTTTATATGGAAATAACTCAGTATCTATTGAACCTAGATATCTGAAATTCTGCAAAATGGTTTCGAGTTACAGGCCAACAACATCTGTAAAATTTGGTTGTGCTGGTGTGACAGGTTCGGGTAGCTGCCATACAACTCCTCTTTTTAAATGAAAATAACTCAGTGTTTATTGAAGCTATGTATCTTAAATTTAGTGAAGAGATTCAGAAAGCTGGTTCAGGCTTCTGGCATCTCTTGGAATTTAATGAAGCTAGTTTGAAATATTAAAAATGAAGATCAAGTTTTATGGTAACAATTTCTGTAAAATTGGGATGTACTGGTGCAAAAAGTTGAGGTAGCTGCCATACAAATTCTCTTTTTAAATGAAAATAACTCCGACTCTATTGAAGCTAGATATCTGAAATTTTGTAAAAAATTGACACATTGCATGCTCACAGCTTCAGTAAAATTTAGTTGGGATAGAGCGGTGGGTTCTGGTTTCTTGCACCTTTTAAAATTTTATGAAGCAAAGCGTCATAAATCGTACAAAAGATTATCAAGTCTTCGAGCAATAACTTCTGTAAAATCTGTTTGAACTGATGCAATAAATTCGGGTAGCTGTCCTACAATTCCACAATTTACATAAATATATCTAAGTTATAGATAAAGTCGGTACTAAAACATCTGAAATTTTTTAAAAGATGATCAAGTTTGATAAAACCAATATATATTACCTTCATACGGGTATCCCAGAGTTGACACAATCTACTCTACTACACTCTTCCTCGTTTTTTTTTATTTTTATTCTTTTTAAAAATGTTTCTGTTTTTTTTTTTTTTTTTTAATTGTTAATTTTTAACAAGTATGTGTACATTATTAATATTTTTTACAAACAAAACAAAAAAGAAAAAAAATAGCTAATTACCAAAAATAAAACAAAAAAAAAAATATATAATCATAATTTTTTTCTATCTTTGTTTCTAGAAAAAGCTTGAGAGCAGTTTATTTGAATTGAAGTTGTGAAAACACTTGAAAATATATGTACATTGGATTCAGATTCATTATAAATACATACATATCAACATATTGTATATATAATATACATAGTATCAATAAGTGAACAAACAAAAAATGAATCAACGAAAAAGAAGAAGAACCCAATAAAAATGGAAACTATTAAATTGAAAAAATCTAACATATAAGTTCGTTCAACAAAAAAATTAACGTTAAAAAACAAAAATAAAACTGTAATTTGAATATTATGTACATATGTATGTACATATATGATTTTATTTAAAGATATATTTAAATGAAAGTAGAAACAAAATAAATGTATACAGTATAAATTAATATAATATGTCTAATATGGTATAGAAAAGAAATATAATAATATGTACTATAATATGTTACAGTATATATTATACAAATACATAATGCAAATGATACATAATAAATGAAAATAAAATTATTCAAATTATTATATTTAACATATTGTAAAATATCCTTCTTAATAAAAACTTATAGAACCATGAAAAATAAAAATAAAAATATATAAAATGGTAATGAAAAAATATTAAGGTCTTCTTGGAGTACAATGATCGTATAGCCACCACACCCCTATGAATTTGTAAAATGTCAACAACAAAAAAGGTATCAAATTTTAATAGTTTCCCTACAATGGAAAAAGTTGTAAACGTTAGAATGACATTTAAACAAAAAAACAACAATACAAACAGCACACAGCACACAGCACAATGACAACAATTAACTGTTAACTGTCAAAGTTTAAATTTTGTGTTAAAGTTAAAAATTGATCAACTTTTGTGCGATGGCTGTTATAAAAACATGATAGATAAGTCATTTGTATACATTTGTATTGTTTTCCATATATAATATATTTAACTTTTGAAATAGAATTACTAGTAGTAATAGTAGCGCTCATTGTGTTTCGAATGTAAGTTGTTTTGAATTCATTTTTATATAATTCTTCACATATCCATGAAATGGAATGATAAAACATGAAATGTAAAAACAAAAAACATACATATGTACATATGTAAAAAATTACATTCATGTATATAATATACATATATAATAATTATTTATATTTTCTCCAAATAAATTCTTATTATTTTTTCTCTTTCTTTCTCACACCGAATACAAAATGTAATTAAGTATAAAAAGATCTAAAAAATTTATTTATTTATATTGATTTTGATTATAATTTAAAAAGTTAATAATAATTTTCAAGAGGATGTGATATGCAAACTTTAAAAAAAAAAAAAAAAAAAAAGTATTTATATATAAATATACATATGTACATACATACGAGTACATAAATATAAATATAATATTTTTATGCTTTTTTGAATGCTTTTTAACTATAATTTGATGGTTAATTTTTTTTGTAAATAATATATTAGGTTATATATATTTTTTTTTTTTTCTCAGTTTTAAATAAAAAACAAATAAAATAATATATAGAAAAAAAAAAAAAAAAAAAAGAAGAAAAAACAAAAGACATACTAAATAAATGAAAAAACAAAATAAATTTTGTGATTTGAATAATCATTCAATATCACCTATTCAATATTGAGTTAATTATTTTGTCAAATTTGTAATATTTATTGGCAGCTTGTTTAAAAATTATTTGATTTGTTGACATTGAATTAAATATATTTAAAAAAAAAATTATTTAAAATTATTAGTTTTTTTTTTTGTTTTAATTTAATTATTTAATATACAAATTATCATACAGTTACGGTTTTAAAATGACAAAAAAAAAAAAAAAAAATAAATAAAAATAAATAAAAATATTATTTGTTTGAAAATGTGTGGTTTTAAGTTTAAATGCAATTTTATGGTTAATTTTTTTCTTTTTTTTTTGTTTATTAGATATTGATTGAATAAAATTAATTTTTTAAAGAAGCATTAATACCTATAGAAGGATAAAAAAACGAATTAACTAATACTCAATACATACATATTTATAACATAAAATATATAGACGAAAACTGGAGTATATAAAGCAAAATTTTTTAAAAAAGAATATCCTTGATGGAAATTTCATTAAGAAACGATAACGTATAACAGTATGCTTAGGTAGATAATCAAACCATTTTAACAGTATATTATATATCTATTTCAACATCTGAACATCTATTTCATATTTGATAAAATGTGTATGGTGCAGTAACAGAACGTTCCGCGGAATTAAGGTTATCAAGCTTTAATTTTTTTATTTTTGGAATAAACGCCCATGAAATAAAATACTCCTTTTCAAAAACGGGTTAAAGTTCAAGAATCTTAATTCCTAACTCCCACTAAACATATTATTGAAATCCTGATTTTGTAGCCCCGAATCTTAATTATAAACTCCCGTTAAACAAATTATTGAAATGCTATATAATTTTGTAGCCAGCTAAAAATTCCGTTCTAATTTAGAAGCTAGTATATCCTAATTGTGAGTCCAACTATAAAATGCCTAACTCAGAATTTTGCATATACATATACACAATTTTCTACCAGAAAATAGTCTGGTTTTTAATTCCAATTCAAAAGGGAATTAAAGCCGAAGGGTTCTAAGTTCCTTTTAATTATAGACTTTATTCCCGAGGGCATTCTATTATCACATATTACGGATCAAAAGAAACTTAGAAAACTAAAACAAAGGTTTACATAAATAATGACAAATGATTATAAATATTAGAAAATTAATAGAAAATTATAATATTAGAGGTCCTTATCATGGCCATTATTAAAAGCAACTTAAAAGTATTATTTTCTGATATACTAAAAGCTACCATTAAAACTAAACGAAATGTATGGAATATAATTAAATTGGTAACTGCTTTTACACTCAGTACACAAAGAACTTATCAATTAAATATTGGTAATGATCTTAACTTAGACACTTATAACAGTGTTGGAAACTTTATCTAAAGTTTAATACAATATTTTAGAAAATTTTATATACCAAACATTTTTTGAAACCATTGTATAGAATCTTAAAATTTAGAATATATCGAATTTTTTACGAATAAAAATTTACTTCGGGAAATTTTTCATATAAGTGCTAAACATTTTTTTTTAAATATTAACCAATTTCAATTTCAGATTAATTCGTAGGAAGAAGAAGCAGATACTAAGACTAAAAATAGAATCAATAAAATAATATATTTTTTTAAAATATAATTATGCTTAAATTTTAAAGTATATATGCGTCTCGAATGAAACATAAATTTTTATTTTATTTATTTTACTTATAGTATATACAACAGGATATCGATATTAATGAAGAAAAACATTTGAATAACATTTTAACATATAAAAAACAATAAAGTGATCCTTAAAAATTAACAATAAATTAAATTCATTGGCTGCGAAATTTATATTATATATTTCTTATATATTAGCCAACAGTAAGTGAAGCTCTTTAGGTGATGTTATAACCAGGACAATTTAAATACAAATTATAAACAATAAAAAATTTAATATCAGCGAATCAGAAAAAAAACACCATGAATGAATTTTACTCCCAGGAATGATCCTTTTTGTTCATAATTTACAAAATTTATTTCCCATAACTGTAAAATAATTTAAAAAAAAAAAAAAAAAATTAAGAAACAATTATTATAAATTTATATAAAAAATTAAAAACAAATCAAATATAATCATCATATACTAAATATTTAAAATTATAGTCAAATATAATAATTATTATTTTTAAATTTTAGGTGCAAACATTTTCAAATAAACAAAAAAAAAAAAAAAAGAAAATAAATGGTTAAAATTTGTGCGGTTTTGTTTTTTTTTTTATTGTTTTGTTAAAAGTTTATTTAAAAATAAATTTAGCAGAATGAAATTTATTAGTGTTTTTTTTTTTTTTTTAGCTTTTATAGTTTTATATACATACATACATATGTATATTATATTTTGGGGTAAAATTTTTTATGTGAGTTTTTGGGTTATGAGAGTACATATTTATTTTAATTATGTCAAGTATAATTTAAAAATCAAACCTATTTTTGGTTTATTATTTGTCAGGAAATATATACTTACTTTTGTTACATTAATAAAATAATATATAGGATTTACGGTTATTGATATATAATTTAATTATATTAATTTAAAAAAAATATTTATTTATTTGTTTTTAAGATATAACAATAAAAAATTAAATTAAAAAAAAAAAATTAAATATTAAATACCATAAATGAAATTTATGACTAGAAAGAAAGTATAAAAGTTTAGAAGAAAGAAAGAAAGAATTCATTAAAAATTAAAAAAAAAAATAAAATAAAATCAAGATACGAATGTTTTTGAAAAAAAATTCTAACAACAGGTATTTAAGTTAAGTTAACACAATTTTTTTTTTCCACATTATTACTGCACAAGGGTGTAAATGACTTCCAACTCACATTTTGATATTCGGCATAATTTCCTATTGCTGTTTTTGCATTTTTCCATATGAGAACGTTCGATTACGTGAATTAGTACCGCTATTACATACCTATATATAAGAATTTCCCCACATGTTATTTGGACGCCCGAATTTTCTACTTCTTTAATTTCTAAAATGAAATAATTAATGTTTTGTTAAACTAAGGTATAACATTCCGTTAATTATATCATTTTAAAAATGTTCTTTAATTTTTAATATTGCGAGATTTTCATTCTTCAATTTTCCTCAAAAATCGAATGAAAATTTTCAATTAGGTATTTAAAATTAAAAACTAAAATAGTGTCTCTGACTAAATAGTCTCTGGTATAAAATAAAAACAAAAAAAAAAGACTTAATAAAAAATGTATATGTTAAGGAGAATGTAATGAATAAAAAAATAAATAAACAGTTTTTAATAAATTTTTAAATAAATAAGAACTAACCTCTTCTTTTTTTTTGCTTTTGAATTTTTAGAATATCAACAATGTTCTTTCCCTTTCTATTCACAAAAATTGAATTGTCATTAAAAGGATCCATTTTGTTTGTTGAATATACATATGTATAAGATTTCTCTCCTAAGTGTATGCTTCTTAAGTATGGAGAATGCTAAAATATCAACGTTCCTTGACATATTATTCTTTTCCCATACAAACCAATACCAATTATAAATTTAATTTAAAGTATTTAAATTTTTAAAGTATTTTTTTCGTAGAACTTTTATTTTCTCTGCAAAAACTATGAATTTCTGTGGAGAGCTTTTATTGAGCTATATTAATTTAATGAAGCATATTTCTGTTTTTGAAGGATCTCCGATTCAAACAATTCAAAAGATCTAAGGCCGATTATTTTTTTTTTCTAAATTCGAGTCAGCTCGCGAGAACGTGAGCTGAGGTTTCGCCGTCCATCAGTCGCCCTGCTGCATGCGCATATCATTTGCATGGTGCATAATGGTTTCTTAAATAATAATACATTCCCAATTCGGCGGGGAATTTTATATTCGGTGAATTGTATAGTTATAGTTAAAAAATCAGAGTTTGTAAATGCGGGATTCTGAATTAGTAGGGATGTTAGAGTGGGTTACAAAATCAAAATTGCCCTTTTCTCCAGAATATTTATATATGTATATGTATATTATGCAAGATTCTGAATAAGGAGAGATTTTAGAGGATAGGAATCAAAATCAGAATAATTACTTCTAGAATATTTAGGAACTAGGAATTAGGAGCGATATTAGAGTTGAATTCAAAATCAGTGTTATCCACTTTTTCCAAAACATTTATATATATGTATTTGCGAGATTATAATCGTGATTTTATGACCCTATGATTTTGTTTCTGGTCTAAATAAAATTTTAAATTTTAATGATATTTATTTACTTTACTTACCGATTAACACCTTGATTTTAAATTATTAAGAAAATTCATATAATGAATGTTTGTTTTTTTGGTTTAATATAATCTAATTAAAAATTGATTTTTTTTTGAATATCCTGCAAAGTAAAAAAGTAAACTAAAATATATAAATTTATTAAAAATTGCAAAATATTATCTCTTTTACGATTAGAAGATATTATTTATTTATAACGTCTCATTGAATGATGACGCATCGATTAAAAATAAAAATAAAAAATTTGCATAACTTTAAAAGAATTTTTAATGACTAACCTTTGTTGTCTGTTTCGTTTTTTTTTTTTTTTTTTTTTTTCGTTGTTTTTGTTCACTTTTATCATATTATGAATATTTAAACATAACATTTTGATAAATAAAAAAGGAATGGGGTTGTTCCTAAAAATGAATATGTGTTAAAAAAAAAAAAAAATCTATAATGGCGAAAAAAATAAATTACATAAATATATACAAGTATGCAAAAAAAATTTGCATAATAATGTAAAACGGTAATATATGCTTTGATATATTGATAATAAAATTTAGAATTAAGTGAATATATAAAACTGAGTTTAAACTCAAATTTAATTTTTTCAAACAAAACCTACGAATTCAAGAGTAGTTTTTCTTTAAAAAATTGAGATTTGAGTTCAAGCTCACTTTTATGCATTTGTCCCATTGTTATTTATAATCTAAAAAATATTTCCTCCGTGTTATTTTAAATCTTTTTAATGAAAATACGTGAAAATGAATATAAGGTTGATCCTTGTCGTTCTAAGAGACTAAAATTTTCTGTCTGGCAACTTTTTGGCTAACTTATCAAGCGAAGGCCAAAAAATATTACCAAAGACAACATCGTCATGATAAAGTAAAAAAATATTAGAAAATATTGGAAAAAATTTAAAGGACAACTCAAAACAAAAAATCTTAGTCTCTTAATGTAACAAGGATCAATCAGTCTCATATAGAGCACATTTTCATAAAAAAAATTAAAAAGAACATGAAGGAAATATTTCTTGGATTTCAATTAAAATTTAAAACAGGTTTTTAAATTTTCTTTGCTATATGATTAATATTTATTCTCATAAACCTATTTACTATAATTTAATTAATTTTTTTAATTAATGATTAATTTTTTTTTTTCAAATTTAGATTAAAATAAAAAGATTTATCTCTTATATAATATAGCTGTTTTTTTTTATGATTTTACCATATTTCACTACATCTCTGTATCACTTCAACATTTTTATCTTTGTGACATTTACCTTATGCTGTCTCATAGCATTTATTTGATTTCAAATTTTCTCGTATCTTAAGAATATCAAAATAAAATAAACCGAAAGAAAAAAAAAATTGGTTTATCTTTTATTTATTTTTTTGAAATACAACTGATTTATTTATGTTTTTAGAAATGTATTTTTACACTAATAGGATAATATAACAAATTTTAAATTTTACAAATAAAATAAAATTTAATATAATTAATTCGATATGTATTAAGAAACATTCCCAATCCCCAAGCCAAACGGTATACATTATACCATAGACTGTAATCTATAATGTTTGTTTTAAAAGCTAGGTAGCGTTTGATTTTTTTAACTCCAACACTACCAAATAGAATACCCGCATTGATTTCATTGATATTTTTCGAGATTTTCACCTACCCTAGCAGAAAAAATAAAGAAACATCTATAGATTCGAAAAATTGTTTTAAATTTAATAATTTTCTACTATTTACAATAAAGACATATTTAAGAGTATGACCTTCAAATTAGATTAGAATTAATACAAAAATTTTATTCTTAAAGATACTATAGAAATTTTATATGTACTTCAATATACAATATTTAAATGAATTAATGTTTAAGAAAAAATTCCTATACCGATTCACCAGAAAAAAAAAATATACTTTTTTATACCTACTTCGAATTTTTCTGTTCAAAAATAGTGTAACCCCTAAAATAAAAATTTGAATTGTTGTACCTAACACTGAATCAAAATAATTTGTTCAATAATAAAGAAAAAAAAACAAAAAACAATTTTTTGAATTATAAATTAAAAAATATATTTAACAAACATTCTGTTAAAAATAATAACAAAAATAAGTCGGAAAAAAAAAAAAAAAGATACAATTCATATTTTATTTCACTGTCTAATATCATCATATTTTTGTATTTTACTGGCCCCTTTAATTAAATAAATGATAAACCTACCATAACCTCCTAAAAAACAACAAAATACAATAATAAAAAAAAAAAATATTCCTTTTATTTTGTGGATATAGCATATGCCTATTGTACAAAACATTAAAATTTAAATCTATAGATAAATATTATATATAGGTAATATATACAAATTACTATATATATATATATATATATATAGTTTATTAGAGCATTCAAGTTTACATTAAATTATATGTAAGTATTTATCTGATAGTACTTTATATATATATAATTGTATAAATAGATATACGTATGTAACTATGAGATACATTTTTTTTTTGTTACTTAAAAGCATACTTTATTAAGGCAGACAACAGAAAAATTGTGCACTAAATAAACAAATCAAAATAAAATGAATTAAAAATATATATATATATATATATATATATATATATATATATAATATGTATATATAATATGAATCAGTATATTTTATATTATATGTATATATGTTTATATAAATATATATGTATATATGATAGATTGAAAATGGTTGAGGTACATATCCGCAGGATGAAATAAATAAATTAAAGTAACTGTAATTTTTCTGCACAGATACAATTTATGAGGAAAAAAAAAAATAATTTTTTTTTATTTTTATTTAACATTTCTTTTCTTTCCAAGTTTTATGTTTTTTTTCTTTGTTTTTTTGTTTTTTTAATTTAATTTTTTTCATACCTATAGACTAGCAATTTTTACTAGAGTATATAGGTAGTATGTACAGTAAATACCAAAAATATTGATGCAATTTATAAATATGTATGTATATGAATTCTTTTTTTTTCTTTGTTAAATATTTATTGTTATATTTATTGAAAAATAAGTTGGATTCAAATTTTTACTATACTCATTCATTTTATGAAAAAAAAATGTAAATAGCATCTAGATTCTAGATACTAATATTTTTAAAATACATCATTCAAAAAATATATTTATAACATTATTGTTAATCTGTTAAAATTGTAATACGAAAGTAAAGGAAGGATACGGCAAAAAAAAAGTAAGGAATCGAATTTTATTGATAACATTTAAAACAAAATAATGATAAGATCTCGTGACTAAATGACACGATTAAAAAGTTTAGATTTTTAAACGCTTATTTTTGGGTGAACGTAATTGATGTTTAATAAGCAAAAGTCATAGAAGAATGAAGTTGTTGATTTAGTCCTTGAGAGTTGATTCTTGTGAGAGTTGAGAAACCTTCATTGTATCATTTGATGACTCTAACAGAGCCTTCTCTTATAGTTTTTAGAATCACATTTTAGATTAATTATTTATTTATTTATTTTATTATTTTTACAAAAATCAGGTCAAAACTCATATATGATTTTAAAGCAAACTATAGTTTAAGTTAGATTTATACTACAGATACTAAAACTAAACTAACATAAGAGAAGAACTATATTATAAAAAAAATCAAAATTAAATCTGAAATAAAATTTATATACCTATACATATAAGCAATATATACAATATAAATACAAAAATATATACATAAATACAATATATGTAAATACATAAATCTTTCTAGAAAAAAGCAAGAGAAAAAAATATATAAAAAGTAAAATTAGTTCAATTTCAACCATTCCAATTTGTTGTCCCCACTTCAAGGCTCCTCTCCTAAATAAAATCAATTGAAAGTAAATTTTTCAAACATAAAAAAGCAAGAAAGTTGTTAACAGTACAGTGACAAAATCATTTTCCTAAAGATAAATAAGGAAATGTCAAAAGTTTCAGCTTAATAGGAAGTCTGTTATAGGCGTTCTGTTATATCACGTGAATATAGAACGACCTATTACGTCACACACACCGATTTATAGACTTTTCTCAATTTAAGAATTCTGGTTCTCCTAGAAATTGAAAAGGTATAATGATTTAGCAAGTTTAATTATTAAAATCAAATAAATTAATTCAGAAGAGACTGGTTTGATGAACCGACCGAAATCTCGTTTTGAAAATTAAATTTTAATTATAAAAAGAAGACAAATTAAGTTTTTTATTTTTTTTTTTTTGGTAAAACGTTTATACCGAGATAAAACGTTTTTTTTTTTTTCATTTACTGTACATGTTATATTTTATACATAATATATATATGTATACATATATTCTAGTGTAAATAGATATTGAAACATTTTTCCATTTATTTAATTGAAAATTAATTTTCACAACAATAGGAAGAGACTACTATTTTTTACTTTGATGAATTTTGATTATATCTATATTTTATATATATATATATATATATATGTATGTATATATATTATGTACGTATAAAATAAAATATTATATGATTTTGTAAGTATTTATAATAATATATAAACGTATATATATATAGGTATGTAATAATGGCAAGTAATAAAATTAAATTTAATGAAAATTTGTTATGAGAAAAAAAAATTTTTTTTTTTAAATATAAAAAAAATTTTAAATTATTGGAGTTTTGTTCTTTTTTTGTAGAAAAAATTTTATTTTGAAATTTTTATTTTTTTAATATAAATAATAAATAATTTAATAAAATTAATACTTAGTTATTTTATTTAAAAAAAAAAATAATCAGATTAATTAATTTTTTTTATTGATTTTTCTAATACAATTAGACAGGGAAAAAATTTTTAATAATTAATTATTAAGGAGCCTTGGTGACCTAGTGGGTATACAGCGTACAAAATACACTGCAAACACCAAGGGAGTGTGGGTTCGAATCCCACACACGTCGTAAGAGTTATTCCCTTTTACGACGTTTACAGCCACGCATGAACAGGAAAGGCTGTATCCTGTCCACATTTATGTGGCAGAGAAATGCATTAAAAAAAAAAAAAAAAATTAATTAATTGCTTTTATATTATTATAGCTTAGACCTTAGAAAAGAATTCAAAATTATAGAAAAGGATTGTGGGATATTTTGATGATTGTCAAAAAGTCTTTAATAAAAAGTAAGAATTGAGGCTAATGCTAAAATAAAAAAAAAAAGTATATTAAAAATAAACAACATTAATAAAAAAGTTTAGTTAATATCGAAAGCTAAAAAATTATAAATGGAGTAAGTTATAGGGTAACTTAATAATGGTTGGCTAAGGAATAATTTTTATTGATTTGATAAGAAAAAATATTAAAGGATATTTAATATAGAGTAAATTTCAGACGGTTGAGTAAGTTATAGCTTATATTCTTATGGTTTTTTTTTTACTCTTATAGAATATAACATAAACTGTACAGCGATAAATTATTACTTATTTTATTATACATATATATTTATTTATTTATTTCTTACTTAATTCAAATAAATATATTTTCAATAAGCAAATGTTAAGTTTATTTTATTTACAAATTTAAATTTAAATTAAATAATTTTACGAATTTTACGATATCATTAAGACATCAGTAAATTTTGTTTAGTCTATGATGCTTTCATGTTTGTATACCTTTAAATTATGATACTATTTAAATCTCAGTATTATTTCGAATAGGATTTTTTGATAATATATTTTAAACATTTTTAAAGAATCCAAGTTGAAACCAATCGTTTAGTCAGATTTTATTAGAAATATAATTTAAATCAGTAGTTTTAAATAATATAATTTGAATAAAATAATTCAAGTTATAGATCCTTAGAAAAGATGAATCTAAATGGATCAGTTAAAGTTTACGTTTATACAAACAGAAACTTAAATAGTTAGACTTGAGTGATAACAGTTTAGGTATAGAGTCTTGAAATATGAATACATAATAAATTAGATAATAGATTAAATAATTTGAAGAAATACTTTTAAATATTTACGAAATAAATCTCGTTAAGCAATTAACTTTGAAGAAAGACTTAATTTTTTATTTTTATACTATTAGCATAAATAAAAAATGTATGTATGGAACTGCTATTGTAAATTTTGTAAATAACGTCATGGCAAAAGATATAAAATAGTAATAAAATGGAAATGGTATCTGTAAAATGAATCTTATCAGTTCTATTTATAACATATGATTCAATTCATTTTATAAGATAAGTTGGAAAATCTAATTTTTTAAATTTAAAAAAAAAAAAAATTTTATTATGGTATCATGCCATAAAATATTTTCATATCATTCATTCATCTATACATAAAATCTACATAAAATCCAGTCTATAGAATTCTTAATTCCATACTATTAATAATTGATTTAGGAATTATTTGAAGAAAGTTTTTTTTTATGATTGACCTTAACAAACTAATATTATATTAGGACTATTATTACTATGAAGAGTTTTGGTATAGTTTAAATTTTTTTACTAATCCTCCTTCTTCTCCTTCTAAAAAAAAGGGCTCCTTCTAAAAAAATATTAATTTTTTAATAAAACTCGCAGAACTAAATTTTAATTTTAATTTTATTTCAAAAAATTTCCTTTCGCCACAATCTATACAATAATTAAATGTCGGAAATGTACAAAAATGTGAAGATATGTATATATTATTTGAATGTATTGGACAGTTTTACAATAGAAAATAGCTTTGATATAGTAGAAAAATATATAGATTATAGAAAAATAGATGAAAAATGTTTTTTCAAATGCAAATTTTTGATCAGGCTAATGCTATTTTGCTTTCATTTTCCACAACTTGCCTATGTAAATTAAATTTTTTAACTATAGTTTTAATAAAAAATTATAAATGGTTACGGTTAAAGGGTCTTGAATCCAGCCCTATTTAAAACAATGTTCACCGAAATAAGCATATAGATATCACATTATAGTTACAAGTAAAACCCTGTTTTCGGTAATGTAAAATGACGATCAGTCAAATGATTTTTGATTCAATTTTGATTTAACTAAGCAACTGTCAAATAGACTTTTGCGAAAAATTTTTGACGCGACGTCAAGCGACATTACCGAACAAAAACAAAATTTATTTGGTTAATGTGCTTTAATTTAATTTTTATATTTGTTCTGAAATTATAAGTAAGGAAAAAAATAAATTTGATTGACATTTCGACTTTTTTTTTGCATAACCGAAAAAATAACACTTGTCAACTGCATAACCGAAAGTTCGATGACAGTTGAATTTTTGATGGTTGCAGCGCAAACGACATTACCGAAAGCAGGCAAAGATTTGTATCCATTTTATAACAGTTGTGTATGAAAATAAAATAATGTAATTTTACATTATAAATAATAAATGTTCTTTTTATATTTTCTGTTGTGATGTGCGCCGTATTTCCAGAAAAAAAATTTATGTGCCGTATGCAAACAAAGGTTGTAGAGCACTGACGTATGTAATTGACTTTTATAGAACAATTTTGTTATTTATATACTTTATATTTAAAGAAGTAGAAAAGTCACTTAAAGTATTTTACTGCGCGTTCTAAAAATAGTAAAATCTAAGCATATAGTAAATATAATAAAGAATTTTAATTGTGTTTTAAAACAAAATGTATTGCAATTTTATTAAAGTCTGATGTTTTAAACAGTATTTATATTTCCATTTTTTAAAAGGAATTCAAAAGGTTAAAATTAATTTGCGCAAATATTAAAGTATTTGGAATTATTAAAGCCATAATTTCAAATGCAGCTTCTTCTAAGTTGAAGCTGCATTTAAAAAGCATTGGTGTAAAATAATGATCTATGTTGCAATATTGCAAACATTTTAAATATGCGTATATCTACGAACTAGTGATTTTCTGAACTCCAGCTTTATCATAAATAGATCGAAGGCATATTTTTTGTTTGCGTTCCTTTTACATGAAAAGAGAAGTTGAGAGTAATTAAGAGTAGTTGGTAAATAGAACTTTAATTTCTTGTTTTACTCCAATCATCTGCTCTTTCTCAAAGGCTGATGAAGTTGGGACTATAAAAAAGTAGTTTATTCGGTAAATGGGACGCAAACAATTTATCATCAAACAATCTTATACCAAAAAAAAAAAAAATTATAAGATTTAAAGTAAAAAAATTATTTGGAAAAATATTACAAATCTTTAATATTAGAATTTAGAATGTGATAAAATATGAATCATAGATAATTTTAAACCTCATTTCAGTCAAAAATATTTTAAACTAAATTTCTTTATAGTTTTTATAAAAACGCGCCATAATTTAAAAAAGAATTTAAGCGATAATTTATGATTAAAATTTTTTTTTTTTTTTTTTTTTGACGAATATAAGAAAAAATTTTATCTATTTAAATTCTCTGAAGAAGATAGCAAACGATAAGACTATTTCCATAAAACTAAATATAAAAGAGGTTCTTCATTATATTTTTATTTGAATTTTTTGTTATCATGACAATAATAATATAATCGCGGTCAGATAATTTTAATTTTATTACTGATAATAATAATCGATGTAAAAAATAAATATCTATAGTATAGTAATTTAATATTTATTTACATTAAAAAAAAATGCATTTTAAAAAATTTATTATTTAACATATTATTAAAAGATACTTGTAAGGATTAAAAACAAGGTATTATGTAAAACTAAAATTTTTAAAAAGCGCATAAATTACAAAAATAAAAACATTTTAGATTTTTAAAAAATTTTTTGTACAATGCTTTATATAAAAATTCAGCTACTAAATCAGGAAGTACAAACATTATTTTACTGAGATAACTTATATGCTAATTCCTATAAAGGTTCTTTCAAAATTTTAAGGTTCTATTTAAAATCGTTTTGGAGTTTTATAAATACCAGAATTTAACAAAATTAACGAAGCAGAATTTCGCACATAACGGTAAATTTAAAATATGAAATCGAAAAAAATTATATTATGTATAATATTTACATTAGCTTATAAAGTTTAAAAGCTAAGTTTAAATCCTGTCTTTTGACCTTTTTTTTTTCTGTAATGCATTTCTCTGCCACATAAATGTTCAGGCGTGGCTGTAAATGTCGTGAGGGGGAATAACTCTTACGACGTGTGTGGGATTCGAACCCACACTCCCTAGGTGTTTACAGCGTATTTTATACGCTTTTACCCACTAGGCCTCCGAGGCCCTGTCTTTTGACATTTTTAGATTACAAAAATATTAAGTAGAACGAACCTGAGATATAAACATTTGAAAGTAGAACTGTTTTTTTTTAAACTTCGAATAGCTAAAAATCCGTAACGTGTAACGCTGTATAATAAAGTTGTTCTATGACATTATTTTTTTTAAGACACCTATATTTGTAAACATAAGAAAGTTGTTCCACAAAATTAACTATTTAATTATATCGATAGTTAAAATTTCACTTCTGCTGTATATTAAACGGTTTAGATTTTAGAAGTTTATTAAAAATACTGATGGTTGGACAAAGCGAAAATAATAAGCATATTTTTAATTTTTTTTTAAATATATTAACTGTTGGAATAAAAATGTGAATATTCTTTATATGAATTAAAAATAAAATTATTAGATAGTCGCGTAATGAAGTGCTAAAATTATTTATAATTTTATTTTCGTATATTCTGAATTATTTATCACTGTTGTGTAATCATTTTAGTATGTCTACAATAAAATAATTTCATATATTATCATTTATATGTATATATATATATATATAGAGCAATTATTTATTTATCTGTTTGTCAATTTGTTACCTCTATCATTTCATATGCATTCATAAACTGGTATAATGGATTGAAAAGGAAATTAGTTATTCAGAAATATTCCTATGATAATTAAAAGAAGATAAACTCATCTACATCAAATTTAAATATTAAAGTTTGTATCTCGGTTTCATTATAAAATAACTTTACAGATAATGTGCACCTGAACTCGTAGTTTTTCTTTAAAAATGTAAGATTTGAGTTCAGGTTCAGTTTTATGCATTCGTACCAATGTTTTACATGCTTAACTAGATTATATAAGAACAAATTTCCGTATTAAAGTTACAATTAAATTTCGAATATTTCTTAGCAAACATCTATGAAATCGTATCAAATTGTCGGTCTCCGAAAAAATGTTCTAAAATCCAATATAAAAATGAATATTATCAAAGTCATGGTAAAAATAACTGATATATATTTTTTGATATTGATCAAACTTCAAAGTAACAAGCAAAACAAAAAAGTGTGTTCTTATGTTTAGTGAAACGTAAAATGTTTATTAAAAGTTGTATATATAATCTTATTTTATATATCATTGTTTGGTTAAATTCTGGTATTTACTAAATATATTCAAGTATTAATAATTATAATTATATTTAGATTTTTTTTTTTTTTGAAAATTTGATGAAATTTACAAAAAAAATTCAGATTTATTCTAAATAAATTCAGATAATTTTCATTTTAATTCAGATTTTTATTAAATAAATGCAGATAATTGTTTTTATTCAGAGATTTTTAGGATGAAAAAAATAAAAATATTTCCATCAATAATAAATGAAAATTGTTCAAAACATAAGATTAGTCAAACTTTTCTCCTGCAACTCCTTTTCTCCTCAGTTATAAAGCTTAAAAACTGTGAACATATAAGATAACTTACGTTAAGTCCCACGTGTATCACTGGTGAACATCACTCAAATATTTCAAAATTATGTGCTCTCTGCTGAGGAAAAAAATAAACTTGCGTTTAGTTCGAATGTTAGCTATAAATTTGATAGAAAATCTAATTTGCTCAATATACGAATGAGTTCATTAAAGTTCATATACAGACAGACTTTAAAAAATAAAAATTTTGAAAAAAATTCATTTCATATAAAATTAATTAAATATTTTTGTCAGAATTTCGTGATCGTTTTATTTTTTTATTACTGAACACAAACTGACCATAAACTGACTTTTGTACTTGTTAATTTAAAAGTTTCCTACTAATTTATTTCGTTTTTTTGATTTATTTTTTCATGTATTTTTATTTTGTACCTTAATGACTAAAACATGTGACATTTCTAAAATGTAGGTATTCGAAGACACCAGTTTACCCAACATTCTCATATAAAAAAGAAAAGAAACCTAAATAATATGAATATTTTATTTTTATGGAAGAAGGAAAATGATAAAATAATAAAAAATTTCTTAAAAATATTTCTTTGTTAAAATAAGTACTAAGTAAAAAAAAAAAAAAATTAAGTTAAGGAAATATAGCAAACATGCGCTAATCATTATTGATTCATTTAAATGAAATTAGCATCACTTAATTTTACATTAACGATTTTCTATATTATAAAAAAAAAAAATATATCTAAACTTATAAACTAAATTAACAATTTTAATGTACTCCCCTCATAATTTTTATTTACAACTATACTTTCATGGTAATAAATTCTTGGAAATTTTACAGGTTTTTTTTTCTTCTTCAATAAAATTATCTTAAAGATATTTTATAAAATCTGTAAATACTATATATATAAGTTAAGAAATAAGTTAATTTTTACTTTGAATTTAAATTTAGTTTTTACTGCATCAAATTGTAGTAATAAATATGTATAATTTCATGAAGTATATACATACCTACTTTTACTTATGATAATTTAGAGAAAGTGGATATTAAGTGATTATATAGGGTGGTCCAGATCATGCGTATCAGCTTTTCAAGAAGGAAAGGAGTCGTTATTTTAAAGTAGGGATAAAAACCTTATTATTTAAGTTGGTGGTGCTCTATCGATTGGTGATATTTTTATTTAAACTTCCGAAAAGGACCGGAAATAGGTTTCGAGATCTTTAAATGAGAACGGATACTTTCGATACAAATTCGGACTCAAAGCCAAAAAATCAAAAAACTTTTGTCTTAATAATTTTGTTTTTGTTTTCTAACTATTTTTCCCATTTAAAATTATTAAAAATAAAACAAAAATCTTTCAAATTTTTTCTTATAAATTTTAGTACTTGCAACTTGTTTATAATGCATGAAAGTTCAGCAATATTTTCATAATGCAAAATTCTTGTGATACATCAACATCATTTTACAACATTTTCGTGATACATCAACATCATTTTAATTTGAAAATATGGTATTTGCATCAAAAAATACCCGTTCCCGTTTGAAAATCTCGATTGAGGTGAATTTCCGCTCTAAAAAAGTTCCTTTGCGATAGTTTAAAATATCATCAATCGATAGAACAGATCATGCACCACCCTGTATAATGTTTTGAATATGTATAAAATTTTTCCGGACCGGAAATAGGTTTCGACATCTTTAAATGGGAACGGATATTTTCGATATAAATTCGGACTCTAAGTCAAAAAATCAAAAAACTTTTGTCTTAATTGTAAATGAATAAAAAAATATCCAACTACAAATCTTGAAATAACACAAATCAGTAGATTTTTAAAAATTTCATCCAAAAGAAATTTTAAAAAATCGTCCAAAAGCTCGCAGTAACTGTAAAATATAATCCTACTAATTCAAAACTTCGCGTAAATGCTTAGCTTACCTTAATGCCTTACTTGCTTATTTTAATTTGTAACTTAAAATTACTTAGACAAACAAAAAAGCTAATACACCTCTTTTAGATTCAATAGTAAACGTTATTTTAGTAATAATTAGAATCATTATTAATTTTTAAAGAACAGTTTTAAAATTTATATCCCTTTAATTTTAAAATTTATGAGGCCAGTTACAATTTATACAATAAAAAAAATACATATCAAATAATTAAAAATTTCTTATTTATTTAAATTTTGGATCGTAAGGAATTTTCCGAAATTTCAACAAACGGACCCATGTCACAAACTTTCTGTATTTCATCATATGTGATTTTTCTAACAGTCGAGATTTTGACATTTTGTTTGTTTCGGTTTTTTAGCACATCTTGCAATAAATTTGTAAAATTTGCCTATTAATATTTAAATAAGTAAAGTAATAAAATTTATAAAAAGGCATTTTGTAGCCTCATCTATTGCATCAATGTTTAGAATAGTTTAAAAATAGGGCTTGTTTAATGAAAACAGGGCTTGTTCAAAAAACTTTAATATCATAAAGTATAGTAAAAGAAGTAATAAAATTCTAAACCAGTAATTTTTCTGAAATATTTTTAAGAATGTAAAGGGAATCAAGTACAAGGATAATAAAGTGAGTCCTTAACGATTTTCATATTTTAAATTTTTTACATTTTGTTTTCAGTATATATTTGCAATTATGCGCAGTTCTTTTGTCATTATGTAAATTATATTTAAATATTTTTCTAACATCAATCTATACTTTATGCAAATGTCGTAAGGGGAAAAAACTCTTACGACGTGTGTGGGATTTGAACCCACACTCCCTCGGTGTTTACAGCGTATTTCATACCCACTAGGACACCGAGGCCCCTCTTAAATTATTATACCTATAACTATACGCGTATTGCGTAAACAATAGGTATATTACATAATTTTAAATAATAATTATAATTAAATTTTTAATTAACTCAACTTTAGATAAGATATACTAAAAAACTAACCTAACTCAATTTAAATTATATTAATTCACTAAAAAAGAAAGAAAAAAAATTTTTGAAATTCAAATAAAATATTTACCTCCTAATTTAATACACATCCATATTTTAATCTGTTGTATTATAAAATTTCAATTGCTTGCCAAATATTTATTATTTCATCAAAATAATTGTGTATATACCTATAATATACCTACTATATATACAATGTTTTTCTTTTACTATTTTTAATTTTGATAAAAATTTATAATTCTTATGTTTTTCGGAATATTTTTTATTTGTATTAATATTATTATTGTTATTATTCAATTATTGACCCAGTCTATTCATCGTCTATTGAATGTTAAACAAAAAAAAAAAACCCTGATTTAATCAAATAATAAATAGATAATAATAATAATATCATATTATATACATAACCTATATATGTACGGATACAATGTAATTTATTCAAAATATATATACAGAGTGTTTCGCCAATAGCCTGCCACACAACTAAAGGCTGTTCTGAGATTCATAACAAACAAAACAATCCTTTTAAAGGTGGGGTCTATTCTCATCCGTTTAGGAGATATGAGGTTTAAAAAAATATTTGAGTCCCTAAATAATTTTATTTAATCTTTTATCTATAAAATTGAACACTATGAGATCGGAACCGGATCGAGAATAGACCATACACCTTTTGTTTGTTTTAAACATCAGAAAAATCTTTAGTTCTATGGCAGATTATTGGCGAAACACCCTGTATATTTATTACATTTTAATTAGGTACTATCGTTAATTGATAACAGTATGTTGAACTATGTGTATAATAATAATCGCACGCCGATATATATAATAATATTGTACCTATACATTTCTTTTGCTTACACATTCGTACATATAATATTTAATTTTTGATAGCAACAATGTATATACGATAGATTGTGACTTGTGATCATAGAACAAAACAATAAAAACAAAAAAAAAAAACAAAAATAAGAATAAGAATAAAATAATTATTTTATAATATAAAAGTATAAATTAATAAATAAAAATGTATGTACATCGATATATGCAAACATATACTTACAATAATATATGTTTTTATTTCAAAGTGTTGTTTTTTTCAGTGAATCCTTTAATTATTTTTACTATATTTTTCATTACACATACATATAATAACAGATAACATAACAGATCTATTAAAAGATACTAAAAAAAAAAAAAAAAAACAAAACAAATAGAAAAAATTTATGAATGGAAAAATGTTGTAATTAGTTTTTAAAATGACGCGCCTATATATTGTAAAAACAAAAAAAAAAAATTTTAAGACAATTTCAATTCTTTTTCGGAATAATAGAACGGTAATATTTATAAAATAATCATATAAACACACACACATCCTCACAGCAGTCCTTTTCCTTTTTTCTTATTATTATTTTTAATTTTTATTTGTGTATTATACTTTTGTTTTGTTGTTACGTTTACCAGTAAATATACCTAAATATTATTGTATAATTTTACAATACATATTTGTTTTTTTTTTTTTTTTTTTTATTATAGAAAAAAAAAAAAATTATAATAATAAAATTTAACAAAATTTTATTGAACCTTTAATTGTTTTCTAAAATGATGCAAAAAATTTTAACCCTTTCATTTTATAATTACTTTTCCTAGATTGTTTATGTATATCATATCTATACATCTATATCTATATATTATATACATACATATATCCATATATATTTTAAGATCATCAAAAAAGCTTCAACTTCAATTCACTCATTGATAAATTTACCTAATTGTATTTTTTTTTTTTTTTTGTTTTTCTTTTCGTTTTTGTTTTTTCTTTGTTTTTTTGTAAGAGTTAACCTAATTATGTGTACTTGGCGGCTTTAAGTATAAAAGGTGATGTCATAAAAAAATATTTTTTTTTTCTATTTTGTTTTACTTTATTTTTCTTTTTTTAAATTATGTTGTGATTTAAATAATTTTATATTCATTCTAAAAGAAAGAATTGTATTTAATAATAAAAATAAAAACAAAAAAAAACAAAAAACAAAACAGAAAAGAAAAATATTAAAAATAACAAACTATTGCCGCCCACATTGATAATATTATTGACAGTCTATCAAAAATGTGTGAACATGATTTTATTACTGAAAAAAAAAAAAAATTAATACTTATATTTAAATCTAAAGATACGCATCAAAATAATTTTTTAGACATTGGTAGGTATGTATACTGGATTGATATTATAAAGATAAAGTATTTGGACGGAAACATAAAACAAAAAAAAAAAAAATTGTTTCAAAAAGGATATTTTTTAAATATTTTTGGTTTTGATTCAATTGTGACACTGTGTGACACAGTAAACTCTCCATCAAATCATCAAAATAATTAACTCTGAATTAATAAACTTTACATACATATTTTGAATTTTTGAGATAATTTTTAGATGTTTTATTTTAAAATTTAAAAAGAAATATTTTTTTTAGTTTTTACACTTATCATATTATGTTTGGTAAATCGGAGTTACACTGTAAAAATAAAACAAGGCAGAATGTAAACCACGGTTTTTAAAAACTCACATCTCCAAAAGATAATAAAACTGTTTAGAATTGTGACTTGCACCACAATTTGAAAATTTCATATAAGAAAAAATTGAAAATTGAACTTTTTTGAAATTTTGAGGGGCTGTTAGGTCTGGAACCCTAGATAACTAAGAAAAATCGTTAGCTCACGTAAAAATATATATATAAAAGATTAATTTTTATATCTTGCCTTAAAAAATTTTGTACAGGTGCCCAAAAATAGCAAATTTTCAATTTTTGAACCCTGATAGCTCTTAAACAGGGGGCGTTATAAAAAAAATTTCTGAAGATACTAGTACTAATTCTATATAGAAGTTTTTCCTGTCTTAAAATCTAAGTTCGTATCTACAAGCCTGCCGGAGTTATGAAAAAAGTAAATATCATACAAAATTTGGTTTTCACATAACGGTAAATTTAAATACTAAATTTAAAAGAATTTTAATATTCATTTAGAACCGTACGTACTAAATGTAAGTACTTTGTACCTATTATAGAGGTAAGTAAATAATTTAATTATAAAATGTAAAGAATTCCAATGAAATATAAAATTTAAAATAACTAAAAAAAAATCCTGGTTTGTATGTTTTGGAAGCAAGTTTAATAGCTGAATGTTCAAAAGCTGATAATTGGTATATATTACGACTGATGGGTATACGACAATCGATTCTGATTGTAGTTGCTGAAGTCTTGTAATCGTTATTCTTCTCGTTTATAAACAGTATTGGTGTTTAATGAAGCAAATCGAAAAAAAAAACAATAGTGGAGGTTAAAACGAGCAAAAATTATGTGTCACTGATAAGTAGATTTGTACTTTGTAGGTATTTTTTGAAATTTTTAATATTTATTTGGAAAAATTGAAAAATTATATTTCAAATTATCTTTAATTTTATGTTTTCCTAATTTATTTATTTTTAAAATTCTTTTCCAAGTCAAAGAACAAAAATGGAACAAAAAAACTAGATGGTTTTACAAATTCATCATAAAAATAAATTCTCTGACATAAAATTATTTTTCTATAAATACGCTTTTATCAAAATTTAACAAAAAAAAAAAATTATTTTGAAAATCGAATATAAAAAATTAATCTTAAATTTCATAAATATGTAATTACAGTAATTTTATTAAACACACCTGGAATTACTTTTGTCACGTGTAAAATCATTATATATTCTAATAAAAACTGGTTTTTTCCAATATAATTTTTGACTTTTAACTTCCTGATGTATTTTTTCGTTTCGTTCCAGTTAACTGGCACACAATAAACATTTAATTTTCAAATGAATATTGACATTTAATTTGACAGTTCCTCTAATAAAATTTTGGTATATAATAATAATAACAAACTATTGTACATATATGAATATTTTTTCAGATAAAAATTCAATGAACATCACCCACCCTCTTATTAACATAACTTAATAATGTTGTCCTTTCACTTTTTTCCACTTTTTTTTTTAACAATTTTCCATATTGTGTGTCATTTAAAGTGCAAGTCATTCAACTTATATTTTTATTATTTCTAGTAATTCAATTTTATTTGATTGACAAAATATTCGACATGGGTCTTAAATTAAAAAAAAAAAGGAAGAAAATATAAAAAAACTTGCAATGACTTGTAATAAAGATTCAGATCTCAATATTATGATTCAGTTCAGTAACACCAGGATCTAAAAATGTTCTATATTATATGTTATTAGTTAAAATTTTATGTTTTTAATAATGAAAAGGTGTAAATATTGTGTTCAATTTTATAAAAGCACTGATAATAAAAATAGATAATGATATACGTAGATAAAAAAATATGTGTTTTTTTTTTAAATGTACAAAAATTCATAAGTTACATATTTTATGAAAGTCATAAAATATAGAAGTCATATAAAGGGAAGTTTATATTTTTTTTTCAAAAAATGCGTTTTTAATTGATCTTGATCAATGACCAATCGCGGCTTTTAGAAAGATTCATATAACTTTTGTTATATAGCAAAAATTAAAAAAATTCTAATTCTAAAACAAATTTTCTATTTGAAAACATTTAAGTGCCCCCGTTAGGCTTTTTAAAACAAATATTTGCATTTTTCATTTATTTTTTGTGTCTTAATTCTGTCCTTAGGAGTGCTTGAACTTTAAATACATTTTTAGGTTCTTAAAAGTTTAATTACATATTTTGATCTCTATACTCTTTAGATACATTACAATGTCTTTAAATCTTAAGCATTTTAAAAGATCTGCTTGTAATAATATTTACCTTAAAGAACTTATTAAAAAATCAACAAAAAATATGTATACATTGGGTATTGGCTAGTGGATAAGAGCTTATAAAGTACGCTGTAAACACCGAGGGTGTGTGGGTTCGAATCCCACACATGGTGTAAGAATAACTCCCCCTTACGACATTTACAGCCACGCTTGAAAAGGAAAGGCTGTGTAATTTCCTTATCATATTTATGAATGCACTAAAACAAAAAAATTTAAAATCAAATACTCAACGGAATTTATAAACATATAAAATGTTTAATATTAGAACGCAAAATACATATACCATAAGAAGAAAAAATAATATCCCATAGAAAGAATTTTATCAAGTTCTTAAAAAGTTAAAGGAAGAATTATTCGAAAGTCAATTGTACTGCTGGCAAAAAACGATTTTTTAAGAAAATTGAAAGATTTCAAATAATGAAAAATTAACAAAAAGTTGACATTTGGTTATTTTTGTCATTAAATAGACTGAAATATCGATAACTTTGATGCTAGTTAATGACTACATATATTTATTATATAGAAGTGCATTCTACTGTGACAGTCAAATGGTAATCAATAATCCTTAACAGCAAGAGTTACCGAATCTATTACTCTAGAGGGCTGTCAAGTAGTATAGGAAATACTCTCAGCACAGAAAACCTTCAGTTTGGTTTGAAGCTGAGAGCATGATGGTGTTTGTATATATTATAGAAAACGAGTCAGCGGATGAGCTTACAAATCAGAACTTAAACTAAATGTTTAGAAATATCTCATCTATCCTGTACAAACCCTCAAATTTAATATTTGGAAGAACTTCCTTCATTTGGTTACAGAGTGGTGGTTTGCAGTACAACCAGAATCTGTTAGCCGAATTTGAGTTTTAAAGTATCCAAATGTATAAAATAAGGCAATTGGTTCGCGTTATTACCAATTTGTTATTAGAAGATAAGGGCATATTCATGTGGATCTTAATTATAGATCTGCGGAGGAATTGACATTATAACGTGGAACACTATCTCTGCACCTGTCTCAGTCTCTCAAGAAAAAGACAAAGATATTTAGATGAACAATTTGAAATGAATCTGAGAAGATTCTTCCTTCGTCAAAGTTATGTTATTCTGATAAAATCTAGGAAACCTATCCTTTCTTCTAGAAAACTTAACACCAACTCTGATCGTATATGGTATCTCTAGTCTAGTGATTACTGACGCGTTAGCTCAACTTTATATTAATTTAATTATATTCATTATATGAAGTGAAATTTTCAAATCACTAGATCTAAAATAAGTCGCAAATAACTGTAAGGATTTATATATATATAGTTTCATTCAAAATTTTATTCGCAAAAATTGGTTTGTTGGACTAGATTTAAATTTTGAACTTTTTTTTTTATAACATAAATTATTACAAACAAAGTAGGACCCTTATTATCTTTCGAATGTGGTAATATTTTTTTTGAAATGTATTTATACGAATTATTTTTTGTAATAAAAAAATCTGCACCTTTGACTTAAAGACTTAAAACAAAATAAAAAATGAAAATCCTTTAAATTCTTTCTTGAATAATTAATAATTTTTTTTTTAAATTAAGTCACACATTTTATATCAAATTTTAAATGACACTTTAACTTTATGGTACAATCTTTCTATAAAATTTCCCACGATTGAATTTAAAATTTATGAGTATAAAAATTATGTCATCCTCTCAGTAACGGTTATTTTTGTTAAAGTTTTAAAAGAAAAATTTCTCTTGAAACATGAAAAATTTAATATACAAAATAAAATTTCAAATTAAATAACAAATAAAAATTATAGTTGTTCTAGTTATATATAGGAATCAGTAATGATATGTCAAATGTTATATGGTGTTGGCAGCTTATATAGGAGAAATTCATAAGAGACTGTTATAGATTTATTGTTAAGATCATTCAAGAGAAAATAATATCCAAAACTTAGATGCATAACGAAATAATTTTAAACAAAGTAAAGTAAGTAAATTAATTAAAATTCTTCTTCTTCTTATGGCGCTACAGCTCGATGTAAGCTTTGGCCTTCTTTACTATTTTCCTCCATTCATCTCGATTTTGCGCAGTTTTTTTTCAGTTTCTCGCGTTTAATTTTCTTGCGTCGCTTTCGATGTTATCTAACCATCTTGTTCGTAATCTACCTCTTGTTTTTCTAAAATCTGGTCTTGCATCAAGTATCCTTTTCTGGATCCGGTTATCATTTATTCTAGCTATGTGATCAGCTCACCTTAGTCGTTGAGCATTTGCAAATCTTACTATATCCTCTCTGTTAATTAATTCATTTAATTCGAAATTGTTTCTTCTTATATATTCCCCCGTTTCTAATTTTTTAGCACCAAATATTTTCCTAGAATTTTCCTTTCAAATATACGGAGGTAATTTTCATCAGCTATTGTTAATGTCCACAATTCGCACCCATATGTTATAACCGGGCGGATGATAGTTTTGTATATTATAATTTTGCAATGTTTGGATAGTACTTGACTGCAGTAATTTTTTGTTTGCGAAGAAACATTTATTCCCCACTTGTATACTGTTTTGAATAGAGAATTGCATGCTGTTATCACTCCGCATCATTACCCTGAGATATGAAAAATTATCTACTCCTTCAAAGTTGTAATCCCCTATTGTAATATTTTGCGGATTCCTTCTGGATAAATATTTTTAAATTAACTTTGAACAAAATTGACTCTGTGAAACTGTGTCAACAGTTTCTGTAAAACAGTGTCAATCTAAAAATTTTGGTGGAACAACATCAAACACATAGTCTTCATTTTATAACAAACTATAAAAACTCTCCTAATTATTTTAATTTTAAAACATATTTCAATAACAAAGCACTTAAAACTGTGTTGGCTGATGCTCCCAAAACACTGGTGATCAAATTATTAAAACCTTGATTTTGTGACCAATTTTAATACCATCACTATTTAATCTTTTTACTTTTTCTAATACTTTTTTTAGTTGTTTTTGGCCCAACTCTTTCACCCACCCACAGCGAAGTTTCTGTGTATACGGACTTGGTGCGTATCCAATGTCTGTCTAAAAGCGGATTTTACCATACTTTTTCGACGAATTTTACAAAATCTTTTATTGAATTAGTTTTGATTTTACGAAACAAAAATAAGTTTCCAAGTTATAAAAATGATTCTTTTAATACATTTTATATATTTTTAGAATAACTAATGAAATAAAATTCAAAATTAATTTTTTGATCTTATTTCATTATTTACTTTTAGATATTATTTTTTGGACGACATTTCGTGCATTACTTCAATCTTTCCCTTTAAGAACTGACTGCCAAAATCACATGTTCAAAACGAAATTACAAATTTAGTCGTAGAACGTCTGATAAAAGTTGTCAAGCTAAATCATATTGCATAAAAGTTCAATATATATAGGACATAATATTATCTTTAATATATCTATATATAGATATAGTGACTTTCATATTATAGTGGCGCTTGTAATACTGATATAGTTATACTCGTATATGAAAAAATAAAACATTAAAAAAAAAAATTCAAACTGGCGCTTAAAAAACTCCAATTTTTAAATTGTCATTCTTGACCGATATTGAAGTTTGGTAAGATATCTTTTAAAACTTATAAAATTTTATCCCACAACTTTTTGAATCAAAACACAAAAAAAAAAAAAACAAAAATAAAAAAAAATTCTTCAGCAAGTTAAATTTTGAATTAAATTGAATCATTGTAGTCCTTATAAATAACGTCATAAGGTCATAGTTGAATATTTATATTTAAAAAATTTTCAAGCATGGATGAAATTTAAAGTGCAAGAAGATGCGTATACGAATGAAATGTAAAAAATAATTTATTAATATTCTCTGGACTCTTGGGTGGTCTATAGTTTTGAAAGGATAAAATAAAGGTAAATCGCTATTAAAAAATTATTAACTGTGCTATATTGAATAAAACTAACTACAGTAAAAGACACTTTGCTTATACGGTGTTAAAAAGAAATGTGAAAATAAACAACATCTTTGATTAATATGCATAGGAAAGTGTTATATACGCTGAATGTTGTTACTATTGATGGCTTCTACACTGATGGCAAAATAGTAATAATTGGACTTTCCCCAATTCAATGTTTCCGGATTTTTATATTATCCTCTTCTATACCTTCTCCTTAACCAATATACTGCTTTAAGAGTTAAGAGTTTCCTTCCATTATATTGGCTGAAGGGGCAGATGGGTTTAAGTAGTAGGGATCTCATACTACCAAAGTATATTTTGTTCTCCTTGGAAGACTTCCACCTCCCTTAGGAATAGAAAACCTTGGAAAACTCTTACCTCCCTTAAAGTAATTTCCGTTATATTTATGATACGAAAACTGAATGTAAAACAACTTAGAGAAAATAGAACGTAGAAAATTTGAATTACCGCTGAAACTAATCAAAAAAAAGGAATCTCTTTCTTTAAAAACGGTGATTTCATGTTATCAATTATAGATTTGTTTATGTCAGTTTTCTATAATTATTTCTTCTTTGTTTTATAACATGTGATGTAATAAACCAAAATATTTTGCTTTATATATAGTGAGATATAATAATTATATCTCACTATATATAATATATATATAGTGAAATATAAAGTCATTGCATTTGGTAATGGGTAGTGCACCTGCTGGTGCAACTGGTACTGGTAAAACAGAAACAACAAAAGATTTAGGTAGAGCTTTAGGTGTAATGGTATACGTTTTCAATTGTTCTGAACAAGTGGATTATAAGTCATGTGGAAATATTTACAAAGGACTTTCATAAACTGGTGCATGGGGATGTTTTGATGAATTTAATAGAATTTCTGTTGAAGTTTTATCTGTGATTGCTGTTCAAGTAAAAACAATTCAAGATGCAATAAAGGTAGGTACATTACATATGTTAATATTTAAAATAAGGAAAGTTTAAATTAGAATATGTATAAATATACCTAAAAAATATAAGAGGTACAATAAAACAAAGTGTTTTTGTATAATCTAATATTATAAAATGAAAAAAGTCAACTTAAAATCTCAATTTATCCAGATAAATGTATACAATTTTTATATTAAAGATAAAATGGATCAAGAAAGTTTCATTCGTTTTGAAATTAAAAATTTTTAAATTCAATGTGCTTTTTAGATATTTTTTTATTTTACTACGACTTTTGACTACGATTTTTTAAAGTTAAATATTTTCGTTTTTTCATTTAGGTGATGCTTAATTATGTAGTTTACTACATTTACCATTAGTATATCTATATATGTATATTTATGAGTTCTTTCAATAACTTAAAGTAAAAGAACGAAATTAATCCTTTAATTAAAAAGGTCACTTATTGGAGTGAAATCACATAATATAAGCTGAAAATAAATAGTCTTCATATGATATTAAACCCCTCTGAATATCAAGGTAAATTGAAAACTAAAAAGTTATTTAGAAAAGTTCAAAAGTAGTCTTCGGAATAAAAATATTTGACAATATTTGAAATATTACAAAAAAAAATCTTAGAATTACTCCAAATAGAACCAAAAGAAATTCCTCAATTAAAAAGTTCAAAAAGAATATACAAAATTTACCACCACTGTATAAAAGGTAACAAGTTGATGATTTCAATGCATTTTGTATTTTAGTTAATATTTAAAGAAATTTCAACTTTTTTAAAATTTAATATTTTTACCAAAAGGAAATTCTTTTAGAATGATTACACTTGGAGAAATATTCACTTTATGTATACTTTCATTTAAAAAAAATAATTTTTTATTTTTTCTGACGTGAATAATCTACTTGAAAATGATTTCAAAGGACTCTTAAGTAAATATCGTGAATTTTAAAAATATTTTATTATAAGATATATATTTTTATTCTTAAATGTATACGTATGTATATAAAGTATATATTATTATATGCAATATATGTATATAGACCCATATAAAATTAAATTTTAAAATACATAGTCCAAAAGTTGCATTTAAAAGACAAAAGTGTATGAAGAAAATTAAAAAAAAGGTTTTGTTTTGTTTTTTTTTTTTTTTGAGTAAAACTTAACACTTAAGTTCACTTGAATTGGAAAGGAAATTTCGTTGCCAGATACATTTTTTTAACACAAAAATTACATTTTCTTTTTTTTTGTCATTTATTTTAATATATAGGACATTTTTAAAATATTCGCATGTATACATACATTCATATTACACATCTATATAAATTTTACGTATTTTTAATAGTGAATCGTTCGATTGTGGTAACATACCTTTTAAATACTGGAACATTGTACTTTTTCTTAAGTTATATAAATGATGATAAGATTTGGTACAGGTGAATAAATTTAAAAAAAAACAAAGAAAGAAAAACTTATTTTGTGTTTGTTTCTTTTTTTTTTTCTGATTGTAGCTTGAAGACGTGATCAGTTCATTTTAAAAAAAATACTTTGAAATTCGTTTTTTATATATGTATAGATACAGAATGAAATTCATTGATGCGTTAATATTTTAACTGAGATGAGTTTTAAAACGCTAAACAAAAAAAAATAAAAAAAAATAAAAAAAAAATGACATATCAGGCTAAGTATTTGAAGATTTCCTTTTTTATTAAAAATATATTATTTAAATGAACACACAGATATACGTTATATATGTACGTATAGCTTATTTTTGACTATTAATCCTAATATAGTATAGTATGTAACGAGATATATGCATGTACAATGTACATATGCATACATATATTGTAATAATTGGTTAAGCACTAAGCGTATTGAATAATGATGAGAATTAAATATTGAATATTTATACATATATAATTTATTTAGATGTATGCGTTTGTGTTTGTTGTTTTTTTTTTTGGTTTTTGACGTCATTAAAAATCATTAAAAATTATACAAGCTACTGAAAATGTAAATAAATTTTGTATAATATTATCTGTATTATTAATGTACTGAAAGTGAAATTTGTAAACATCATGAAAAAGACAAAAAAAAAATAATATTTAACTTTTTCAAAAAAATAAAGGAAAAAAAGAAAATAAGAAAAAAATCACTAAGAAGTTCAAGACTAAAAATTCATATTATAAAAAAAAGAAAAAATCAAGTTTGATACTTATTCAAAAAAAAACAAAAACAAAAAAAAAATCAAAAAGGCAATAAGGAAAACGAGGCGAATGAACGTTTATACATCTGTATCTGTATCTTTGTACCTTATAGATAGATATATATATGTAAATTTTATAAAATTTTTTATTGATTTTTATTTTTTATTTTTAAACTGTAAGTCTGTATTTTTTTTTTAAACTATTGCATGATTCAGTAAGTAAATATTTTAAATTTCATTACATAGTTTTTTTATTTTTTATTTTTTTTACTTCAATATACAAATTTTTAAATAAATAAATAAATAAATTTTTAAATAAACTAAAGTGGGGAAACAAAAATAAAAAGAAAAATCTCTCATCTTTATAATAAATATGTAGGTCAGTGGATGATTGTTTAACGGATTCTTTTTACATATATTGAAAATACAAAAAACCCAGAAAAATTAATAATGACAAAGGAATAAAAATAGTTATTAAAATTAATTTAAAAAAATTTAAAAATAAAAAATAAAATTATATTAATTTTTCATATAACAGGGATTTCATGAATTTATTTTCTTTGTACCTACATAAGGACTGAAAATGTATTTTTGATTATAAAATCTGATTAAAATAATATAATTTTAAGTACATATGTGTGTACATATATAGAGAAAATTGTATAATAATTTAAAATATTTAGTGCTATGGTGACATAACATTTTTGTTTACCACTCCTGTAAGGAGCATAGAACATCCACTAAGTTATTTATTTATAATTCACTAAGTTTCAGTTCTCGAATCATTATTTTCACTAACCCGTTGATTACTCGGCTGTAACTATTGTGCAAGACTACGATATGGAAACTTTTCTTATTATTTTTTTTATATGTGATGTGATCTGATAGGATATTAATTATAAGATATATATAGGTATATACAAAATTTATTTTTATTTAATTATATCTTACTAATAAGATATACCAATATATTATAAGACAAATCTATATTATTTTTTTTTAATCTATATTATGATCCAGCCGGTGTTTGAACGCGAAACCTTGCGAATGAAACTCTTAACAACTACACCATTAGCTGGATAGAGTAGGTACATAACATATAAATATGCGAAAAATTTAATAAAAAATAAATTATATACGCACTGACATTTGAAATGTAAAAAATAAAACTTCAACTCACACTTAACACATGTGTGTCAAATAATTATCGAAACCATATGTTTGATACGATCATATGCTTTTTTATTTTTTTTTTTTTTGAAGAAAAAAGAATGTGCAATTTTGTGCATTTGTGACGAAGCACGAAAAAGTATACGTACTATGCTTAAAATGTATCTTTTATTTAGTAACAACTTTATATAAAGTACAAAATATCATTTATACACGGATGCAGTGTAAAATTTTTTCAATTCATAATTTGACAACTCAGGTTGATTAATAAATTTCTATTATGCCAGAATATTAAAATTGTTGTTTGACATTTTGGATCGAGCGACATTGTATTAACAATTGTATTCATAACAGTACATTGTTTTTAAATACATTTCTAATGTTTACTGATGGTTACTAAACAATAAAATTAGGGTTGGTATATAATTGAAAAAAAACATGGGTAGATGGAAATTGAAAAGACATAAAAAAATCTTAAGATCCCTTAGTAGTATGAGATTTTTACTTATTAAACTCACCTATCTCAATAACCAGAATTGTGGGATAAACACAATAACTGTTTGTTCAGCATGTAACAACTGGGTAGTAAGGAAGGAAGAAAAAAGCTTAATAAGAAATAGGTTTATTGCTTGAAGTAGGATTCAATGCGAAATTTAGAAGGTAAAAGTTGACATTTTTCAAGTTGACAATTTGCATATGTGTTAGGACCTGCGTCGCCTAGAGGGTAAGAGCGTATAAAATACGTTATAAACACGTCGTAAGAATAATTCGACATTTACAGCCACGCCTGAAATGGAAAGGCAGTGTAATTTCCTTGTAACATTTATGTGACAGGGGAATAATTTTTGTTTTATGAAAGAGTTTCTTTTTTTCAAACAATTAAACAATTAAATTAAAAATAACAAGGATCTGTATATCTTTTTAAGGGTGTTAAATAATAAAAATAAGGCAGAATATATATTTTTTTTAAATAAACAAATAATTTTTTACCACAATTTAACTTAGAAATATAGGAAAAAAAATTAGTTTTAAGTCTTCTATATTTCTTTATACAACATCAAAGTAAATAAAAGACCACACAAAAATATGCAATCACCTTTAATATTACCTTTGCATTTGTTTATTGCTTATACATTGTACAATATTATATTTTAAAATTATAATATTAGTTTTATGCTACTGAATTTATCAAAAAAAAAAAACAAAAGAGTTGTCATCCAACATTTATTACTATTCATTAATAAAGCAAGTGTTGTATACATACCTGAATCTATAAATACTTCTATCGTATATTTCTTTTTTATTTTGCCGCTTTCTATTATACTTTTCTTCTTCAATTTTTTTTTCATAATATTTCCAGTAATAAATGGACCTATAAAATAAATTAATATAATTTTTCAAAATTTAATTGTCCTAAAAAGCAAAGAAAAAAACTATCAATATTAAATCAATAAAAATTATCTTAAAAAATCATTCTACTGGGAAGATGAAGAATGACAGAAGTACTTAAAAACATTTCAAAATTTAAGATAATAAAAAAGGAAAAATATCTCCTAATTTATCAAATTAGTTCTCGGTATATGCCTATATACATTATTTTTTTGTTCTATAATATTATAAAAGTATAATATAGTTCATATCTAAAATTATCCTTAAAAAAATGTGAATTTATACTTAACAATTTTAAATACTTGAGATAAACCTTGAACTGTATTAATCCGGCGGGCCACGATTCGTTTACATTCGATTGAACAACAATATTGATCTTTTCTATTATTGAACCTATATATCAATTTAGAGACACCTCAAAAATAGCTCCTCAATCAAACATATCAGACTATTCTTTTGTAATACAAATTCCTCTATTAGTCAGAAAGTCAAAATAATACGAAACAAATGAAAGTTATTTTTTAATTCAATGATGTTTTATGCTTTAAATTTGGTCCAAATGAGACAAATATTTGGGCCGTACAACTTACTTGCACTTAATATTAATATTCTCTTCATTTCAAAATTCCGTTTAATGTTTAGAAATTAAAACAAAATACTGTTTCTATAGTTCAATTTGGTAGATGGCATAATGAAAATTCGTTTGTAGTACGAACATCGCAAATGTGAAACCATCTCCCACCTCATGAGTTTTCCAGATTTGGTGATGACTACATTTACAACGTGCAAAGATTCAAGGTGAATATTAACAACTTTGTTCACAAAATGCCTGCCAATTTGAAATCAATTTCTATTCTCTAATTCAACTTGCTTTAATCAGGCAGTACATGAGTACTAAAGTTCGTACATCCTATTTTTCGGTCAAAAAAAAGAGGTGATGTTTAGTGGGTTAAAATCCCACACAGTCATAGAGGACTCGTGCTCGTTTTCCTCTACAATACCTTTCGATGATTCCCGCCTATCCTCGCAAAAAAAAAGAAAAAAAACATATTGATCGTGAGGTACTATAGATCGTGTACTATAAAACCTAAGATAGCAGGACGTAAATAATACACTTTGGTTGTGATTCCGATTATATTAGAAATGTTCTTGTAATGGCCTGTTTTCTTTTTACAGTCCAGTAATTTTTAATATTAGATTTTACGAAAAATTATATATTTTCTATAGAAATAAATCAAGACAAGGATGTCCATAAAGCTGAAGTTATTTAATTATTTTGCTTTAAAGTGAGTTATCCCAATATTAATTGCATAATTCCTTCTTCATTATCTGATACCACAAAATCTAAACCTTTGTTTCCATTCTCTTACACAAGTCATAATTTTAGAATAAACTTACAATAAAACATCATTTTCTTGTGTATAGTTGTCTGCAAATCAATTGAATTTATTTAATATTCCTTCCAAAATAAGAAACAAATAAGAAATAACAGTGATAAAATTTCAAAATGTGTTTTATTTTTGTTGTTAAACAACTGTTTTTTATTGACTTTTATATGACTTACAATGCTACCGGTTTACAACTCAATTTATATAGTGTACTTTTATTTAAGTGTCTATCCAGTATACACTATGTATATCCATCAAAAGCAAAAAAAATAAAAAAAAAATCCCAAGAACATTTTAAAGAGTTTTTTTTTCTTTAATTATAAGAAGTATATATTCAACAATTGACTCCTCCACTATATTTTTTCTTTGATTTCAATTGATTTCAATGCATTTATCATTGTTTTGAATGGACGTAGAGATGTATGTAGATATGAGTATATAAAAAAAACGAACCTTAAAACACTTGTTTCTATTAGCACCTTTTAAAGATTAATTCATTTTTTTTTTTTTTGATTATTTGATTATTTCGATTGATTGTTTGATTGTTTGATTGTTTTTTTTTCTTCTATTCATCTCTTTCTTACAAAATTTCGATTCAGATTGAAATGTTATAAAATAAAATTAACTGTCAGTCAACTGACTTTTAAGATGAAAAATTTTTTTGATGTGATGAGGTGAATTATAAAATTGATTGTTTTTTTTTTTTTGGTATTAATTTATTTTGTTTCCAGTCAATAAATTTATTTTCATGAAAATTAAAATAAATGAGTTAGCGAGTGAGTGGTAGCTCTTTGTAAAACTATAAACTGGTAGCAAAATCTTTTAAATGTTGTCCTTTTATTGATTGTTTGTTATTTTTTCTTTCTTTATTTTTTTTTTGTGTTCTTTTGTTAATTTGGCGGTATTTTTCTCTTGTAATAAAAAATATAATTTATGATGTATTCCATATATGTATGAATGAAAAATTGTTGACGGGTAGGTATATGGTTCAATAGATTTAATGCATATAGTATATATAGGATATGTATGTACATGTTTTTTTTCACATTGAAATGACTTTATTAAGATATTGTATAAATTATATAGTATGAGAGGTTGTATAAGGTTTCATTATATTTTTATAATTTATAAATAATTTCAGTCAGTTTTGTATGTTAATGATGCTAGTAGTGTCATAATTTCCCTATAATTTATTTATCTATAAAATTGTGATGAGATCGATTGGAAACACAAAACTATAGCGATTTTGACGTTGGCACATTACACTTTACTGTCAAATTTATGTCATGCATACCGCTGTAAAATGGTTTGGAACTTTTAACTAAAACCTTTGTTGGTTACAAATTACTAATATTTTTTCACTATAGGGACAGTACAAAACGTTAAAAGTTATTCAGAGGAGCTGCACGAAATTCCTATATGTAGTGTTGGACGTTAAACAAAAACCATCACCTTTTTCAACAAAACTGAAGGATGGATCTTAAATACAAAATGGACAGCTTGGTTTTCGGCATAAGGATGTAAGAAGTATGTTTGGGGAATATGAAGAATGGAAAATTTAAGAATTATGGAGGACGTAGAGGAAAATATTTTGAGGAATATTTTGAAGAAAGACATAAATGTTCTGTTCTTAAATTTGCTTATATTGTACACATACGAACTACCTACTTTGGTTAACACATGCCATGGTAAATATAGTTCCATATATATGGCGTGCGCATGGCAAACGACATCTTGCACTACAAATTATAATATTAATTTAATTTTTTTTTTATATTTTTTGAATGCATACCGTATTTAGGCGTAATTTAGTGGCACTTTCCTTAAATTTTTATTTCAATATGTTAATCCATATATGGATTTTTTTTATATACACAAGTTATATCTTTGTGTACAGCATAACTATATAGTATATTAAATGAACTTGATCCATCAAAGATGACAATTTTTTTTTTGTTTTTTTTTTTTTTTGTTTGTAGTTTTGTTTGTTTGATGTTTACAAATGCACATCATTCTTCAAAATGTACATTATTATAAGTATATTCTTTATAATATACGACTACTGTAGATGTTAACACAATGACCTCTTAGTACGCGCAAAAGTTATTAATAACATGAAAATATAGTTATTAAAATAAAAAATAACAAATAAAAATACTAGAAAATTTAAATGACGGAAAAGGTGACAAAAAAGACAAAAAATCACTTGTTTTGGTTCTGTCTTTGATTTTTGTTTTTGTTTTTGTTGTTTTGTTTTTGTTTTGTTGATTATTGGGTGTCTTGCAACTTAAAAAGTTGTTAATGTTAAAAAAATAATCTTTTAAAATATTTTCAAAAATTTAGCATTTTCGATAGCCTCTATATACTCTAATATGGGTACTTCAAGATCTAGAAAAAAAACAAAAAAAAAATTGAAACCTTAAAAGATGACTGTTGTGAATATTAATTAAAATTATAAAATGTATAGGTACAATAAAAACATTTATAAAAAAAAAAAATTTAAGAATACGGCAGCGTCAAAGTCTTCATTTCATCAAAAATTTTTATAACGTATGGTAATTTGTTAAGATGCACCTATAAAAGAAAAATAATAAAAACAAAAATCTTCACGAATTTTTTTTTTTTTTTCGTTTTTTGTTGTGTCTCAGGTGAGGAATTTGTGAATGAAAATGTTACAAAATAAAAACAAAAAAAAAATACATGTCTCATATATGAGACTTTATTTTATGAATTTGCTATACTCGTATGTAAAGATGATTAACACTATTTTGTTTGTTATTCAATGATTTTATAATATGTATCTATAGATATCAATCTTAAAATAAAAAAAAAAAACTTAATTTATTTTTTAAATGCCAATTTTTAATTAAGTTTTCTTTTTTTTTTTCATGCTAAAAATATAATTTAGTTAACATTAGTTAACATTTATAAGATATATACAAAAGCTTTATAGCATCTCATATATACGATTCTCATAATTTTATGGTACATAAACTAGATATAATTTAGATTTATATAGATTTTGATGACATAGAATATAAAATACGTGCATTGTATCGCTTTATATTTTATACATATACTAAAACATATAAAAATTAATTAAAATTTATTATAAGTATTAGATATATAGTAACGATGTTTATATGATTATTATACAATAATAGTTAAATAAATATTTAAAGTTAAAATAAAAAGCTTTTTTTAAACTTAAATGAAGTGTTAAAATAATTAAAGATTTATATTCTATATAATAAATTAAGATATTATATAGTATTATAGATTAAATAAATATACAGTTAGGGACAAAAAATTTTACATTTAATTTAATTTATTTTTTTTTTCGTCTAAGGGAAGTGTTTTCCAAAGACATCAAGAATATCTGCATGGTGGTATCACATTTTTTCTGATTAAATCCACCTCCCCTTTTAGTCAATATAATGGGATGAAACTCATTACGTCTAATATAGTATATTGGTTAGGAAGTAGAGATAGGAGAGGATAGGGCAAGGAAGCAGAAAGTTTAAATTAGAGGAGTAAGGAAACAATAAGGAGGAGACTGTAAGGAAACGATGAACCGACTGTTATCATTATACTATTTTTGCTTTTGCTACCAGTTACGAAGCCATTAACAATTATAACATAACACTTTTCACTACAGTATAATACGTTTCTGTACAAGGTAATAATTGAAAGCAGTTCCGCTGTCACTGTAGCAGTTATTATTATTAAGAGTAGTATTATTATTATTAATATTACTATTGTTGCTAGAGAGTCAAGCCAACAGAGGATTAAAACATGCAATAATATATAGTACCTTCCTGCATGGGATAACAAAATGAAATTAGATCAGTTATTATAATACTTGTATTTAAGATACGTATATATTAATGAATTTAATGTTGTTATTGTCATATTAAATATTGCTTTAAAGGTGGAATTTTGAAATAAAGGCGAAATTAAAAAAGAAATTAAGACAAAATTTCTTGGAGGTATTTAAAAATAAAAATAATTGAAAAATTAAATAAAAGTACGGGTTTTCTAACAGTCCCGGTCTAACGTATTTTTGTTATATTATATAATTAAAATTTTGTTATGCAAAATCCTGTTACATTATTATTCTGGTAGGCTTATGTGGATCAAGAGTTATTTTGGGTAATCCCAAATAATTTAAAACATAAGTCCCAATATTTCGAAGACGACTGATAATAAATCCCCTTTCCTCCATACAATTTTTTTCTAGTTTTAGTCTCAGAAATCATCTCCTGAAATATGTTCACTTTTATGCGGAATATCCTGTATACATATTCTGGAAAAAATTTATAATCCTGATTTAATAACTAACTCTAAAATCCGTTTTAATTTGTTATCATATTTGTTTTCAAAAGTAATTTAAATAGTGCAGGCTGCTGCAGTCCCTTATGTCCTGTTCTATTAACTCTAAAATTTCTCTCATGATTTTGTTTCAAAAATATTTCAGCACTTTAAATATTGAAATCCTGATTTTGTAACCAGCTCTATAAAAGGTCTTCACATTGTAAAAATTTGCGAAATATTCGTTTGTTATAAAATGTTCTTTTAGCCAAATGAGTTTTTGCTAAGTAGAAGTTGCCAAATATCCAGTTGCAAAGTAGAATTTTAAAAATTAACTGTACAATTTTTTGTATTTATAATAACATCTTTGTCACTATCTATTATTTATAATTATTTGGTGTTTTAAGTTTTGAAAATGAAATAAAGCCTATAGAGTTTACTATATTCGCCCTTATTTCAGTTACCGTTAAAAATAAAGAAATAAGCTTCATCAAATAAAGTTATATATTTATTGTTACTTCTTAATTTAATTAATATTCGACTATTTCGATATTTTGAAATCATATCTCCAAATTACCTTGTTTAAACTTAATTAAGGGTGCCCCTAAATTTGACTCATTGTTAAATTTCTTTGAATGTTTCTTGAGTGTAGAAACGATAACCCAAAAAGGTAGTTCCTAAGATGAGTAGAACTTCACAATTACAAAGTATGTATTCATAAACCTTATAGCTGAATGTAAAGAATCTATTATTAAAACTACAACTATACTTTCTTTTGAAGTTCTACTTTTCTTTGAGGCAATTATGAGTGTGTAGGAATCTTGACGTCTTTTATAAAATCTATTTGAATAATAATAAAAATCTTTAGAACAGAGTATTATCTTAATGATTGTTTAATGATTGTTTAATGATTGTTTTCAATATAATGATACAATGTATATATATACCCTAATACACTATCCAGTATATTAAGTTTCTACTATCCTGAGGCCAAAAAATGATTTAAATAACTTTTAAATGACTTTAACTAAATTCTATTAAAAATACAATCAAAATCTAATTTTTTCCTTATATATTCATTATTCTTTTGTCATTAGTTTTATCTTTAAGCCAACAATAGAAATTCAATTATATTATCTGAATTCTAAAATCAAAATTTCAACACCCTCAAAAAAGTGTCTGTTACACTATTAGATTACGAAAACACAGAATACAATAGTATTATGTCTCGTATTGTTCTTGTTGTTTTGTTTTATTTCTTTTTCTTTTTATCATTTTAAACGTTTATTAAATGTACAAATTTTTAGGATAAAGTCGTATTTCAAAAAGAAAAAAAGAACGTTAAATTATCTTTAAACCTATGTTAAGTAGTAACAAATTTAACTGTTCTTAAATGTTTTATCACCCCCATTAAATAAAAAAAAAAGCAAAAAAAAAACCCAAAATAAATTTAAACCATTGAATGAAGGATTATAAACAATACGTAAACGTATGTATACATAAAGTGGAACGTATGCAGTTTAACCCTCCTTAAAAATTATTGTTCTATCTTACTGTAACACTGCTTTTTTTTAAGAGTTGTCGAATGGTGATATTTGGTTTTTTTTTTAAGTTTTTTGCTTTTAATCAAAAAATATTTTTAAAAAAATGCATAATTTAAATTTCTAATCTTCTATAATCATCTCATCAAAATCATTAAACATCTCATATTTGAATTCCATGATTGATGTTTGATTATGTTAAGGTAAGGTGTATTTAATACCTATTGACATTTTCAATAAATTTTGCTTATATACCTAAGTAGATGGAGATTAAGATTTAATTATTACTAGGGGCCTCTGTTAATGTGTAGTCAAATTCTATGTTGAATCCCAATTCATATAATCGACAGTTGCAGTTTAGAAAAATAGGATTTATGGAAAAAGTACAATCCGTAAAAAATCTGAAAGGAAAACGAAATTCGTCAAAACAGTAACTGAAATTATTTTTAAAATAGCGTCAAAACAGAATTAAATTGTGTATAAAGAGCCCTTATAGTTGGTGTACGTATATTTAGGTTATTTTATATTGTGAGTGAGGACTATTATGTCTTTTTTATTTACCCAGTTCGTTACAAATGTTTTAAGGATACGTGAAGAAAACGGAATAGGTATCCGTAAAACATTCGTAAAATGCACAAACAAAGTTTGAAGCAAAATTCAGTTAAATTTCTTTATAGGCCACGTTGTCTGTAACAATATTGCCGTTGTTTGTTTTACCTTGCCTTAATGTAAAAAATTTAAAATCTGAAAAAGACGTATATTTGGCGTACGTATTTGTACGCCAAATCGTATATTTGGCGTACAATCCTTGATTAAGATTGTACATTGTACATAGGGCGAGAAAACCGTACAGATATTACCACAATTGTGCGAATGGTAAGTCTGTATAAAATTGGCATACAAAATATTCAAAAATAAAAAAAATTATTCAAATTTAATTTTGGTTGTAAGAACTGCTGTATACTCAAATTTATTTATATGACAAGAAATTGAATTAAAAAAAAAAGAATACAATTAGAATTCGCTTCAAATAATATACAAACATTCATATACATTTAAAATTTAATAGAAAAGTACAAAATCAAAACAATACTTAGATACATATTGATTATTAATATCAGATCAATATCATTCATATTCATTATTTTCAAATTTCCATGTAGTATATTGTGATAAATGATGATTTTTATCAATTTTTAAATTTTTTTCTTTGTATTTATACATGCATAAGTTAAAGTACATCCATATAGACAAAGAATATACGAGGTCGAGACTCGAGACTCGAGAGAAAAAAAAAATACACAATTTTAAATAGAGTAAGTGAGAATGTCTCTTTAAAATCTTATGTTTTTTTTTTTTTATTCTGTTGTGTTTCGTCAATTGTCACTACTACTGAGTGAACCGACTATCTTAGATACCAACCATACTACCTTAATGTAAAAAATAATATGAAATGTATTGTTTATGTTTTTTATTATTAATATTATGTATAAGTTTTATAGTAGAAAAATCATAAAAAATATGTAGTTACTGATGTTCAAAGCTTGAAACGGAATTCATAATACGTAGTGTGTGACTGAAAACTATTAAATTATAATTATAGATGTAAAGTTTATATAGATAAATAATTTTTCATTTGTAACTCTATTTAGGTTTATTTTCAAAAAATCTGGTAACCCTATTATTTTTTTTGTTTTATGAATATCTTAAAATTGTTTGTACATAAAGTCTTGTGTGTTATGCAAAAGGTCGAAAATGTTTTGTTTTTTATTCTTTTAGTTTCAAATGATTTGGCATTATTTCTGGTTGGGTTGTAATGGTTTTAATAAGACAAAATAGTAGGTAAATGTTTTGCAATAAATATATAGATGAGGGTGTTATTTAAGACAAGCGTCCGCTATGAATATTATAAAATCTTTTATTTTAAAATTAACTGTTACTTTTTTAATACTTGTTACTTGTTTTTTATTATTATTTTTCTGTTCTGTTTTCTTGCATAAGGTTTTCTGTAGAAAGTATAGTCATTTTTGTTAATGCTTTTCTATAATTTTATAATTATATTTCAGTCTCAATATTTTTATTTTAGTATGGGGGTTAACATTTTCTTCATTATCATTATATAAAAGGATTTCAGGTTATTTCTCCCTTTTTTTTTTCCTTTTTTGCCCTCTATATTTTGTTGCAAAGTATTTTTCTTTGATCCCGAGATAAGCTCTAAACAAATTTTTGGGTATTATTTAACACTTGATACTGTTATTTCTTTTTTATTGTTTTGTAAGCATGAAATGAAAACGGATTTATCAATTAGGTTGGAAAATTTTTTATTTTTTTTAAATGAAATTAGTAAGGAAAACAAAATTTTTTTTTGATTTAGACTTTTGTTTCATTATCCTTATAATTATAGTTTTATAATACATATTCTTAATCTGGAAGATAAGCTTGTGCTAATTTAATTTTTATATTCTATGATTAAAATTAATTTTATTTAAAAAAAAAAAAAAAAAGAGGTTTTATTGTTATGATGGATATTTATTTAACAAGAAAATATGGGCCAAAAAGGATTATAAAAAAAAAAATAGAAGAAATTTTTGTTTATCATTTTTGTTAATACCTATTAAATAAGGGGGAAGTAGAAATATTTTTCGGTGAAATAACTAATTTTACTAATTCTCAAAAATCTGCCTCCGTTTCCTTAATTTTAAGATTCTGATTAAAAGTGTTCCGGAGATACGAAAGAACCAATATCTTTCAACGAGAAGGGGACTCCGTTATAGGTGTAGAAAGAAAAATCCATTAATTTTTCAATGTTGCTTGTTAAAATTTCACAGCTCCTTCTTAAACGGTATAAAAATTTTATAAAGAAACAGATGAATGGACAAGTGAAACTATGAAAAATATGACATATTGGACATTAAAACGGTTAAAAACGGTTATTTATTATAAATTTTTGTTGATTACCACATTAACATGTGGTCACGATATTTGTGAAAACTTCTATATTGTCAAAAAGAGCCTTTATACTGTAATGATAAACTTTCACCAATACCATAAAATAATCTGATAACCTTTTATCATATACATATATCATACCTTTTCTTTTTGGAAACTAATAGATTTCCATAATTCACATAACTATTCCATAATTCACATTATAACGATATGTTATTCATTGATTTGTACAGTTATGATATGTGGTTATGTTTTTGGTGTAGATTTATGGTATAAGTTCTATGTTGCAGCCTTATCAAATATATTTTTGATATAGGGTAAGGCTTAGCTTCCGCATTTTCCAGGATCATGATCTTTAAGATATATAAACCGATCAATTCATATGTTTTTCAACATCAATACATGAATTTACAGCTAGTCTACTTACATTGTCGAGTATGAGCTTATATGTGTGAGCGAAGTATTTTCCTTAAGTTGTTCAGTAATTATGTTTTGTTTATCAATAGCACCACTTTCTTAAAATTTTCAATTTTACACTTAAATTAAATTAAATTATATTTTGATTTGTACTAATTTAAAACTTGGTTTCTTTAAAAGATTTCCATCATCCTTAGGGAGACAGAAAACTGGACATAGAACAAACCTATAGATAACAATTCAAATCTATTACTTTGGCCCCTGCACTAAAAGTTATCTATACATAATGTAAGTCTACTTAGTGCCTTTTTAAAAAATGCTAAAAAAAATATATTATTTTATATTAAGGAAAATTGTTTCATGATGATATACATATATGTATGTACATATATTTAAAAATAATTTTTGTGTTAAGTTAAAATTATCTATTTATAATCTTTAAATTCTAAATTTAGTAAATTCAATTTGTAAAAATCTTGAGAAAATATTTTCGTAATTATGAAAATTAAATTTTCCCACACGGAAATGTCATACCATTATTTCAATTATTAATTATAAATCTTGTAACGTAGGCATTCAATATTAATTTAAAATAATAATAACATTATTTAATAAATTATGGATGTAACTATTATCATAATATAACTATAATATATATGTATATATATATATATATATATTTAATTTAATATACATATATTTAAATATCATAATAGTTATTTGTTATTACCATTCTATATTGAAATGATGTTCAACAATTATGTAAGTAACATAAAAATTATGAATTCATTGAAAAAGGGTCAATAATATTTCTCATACCTGATTGAACTTTTTAACATTAAGAAGAAAAGAGATAGAAATATATAAGAAAATTAATTTCACACGCGATTTTATTCATACCTTGCTGTTGAATTATTGCTAATTTTGTTTTTTTTTTTTTTTTTTTTATTATTTTTTGATTATTTAATTCTCAAATTTATTACTTTGAAGAGGAAATGGTCAGTAAAATTATAATTTTGGAAAATTGTCTTTAATAAAAAATTTTCCCTATAGAAAATAATTTCAAAACCTAAAGGTATATATATGATGTTTTACATTATAATATAATTTCCTTTCTTTGTAGGAAATAAACGTTTTCTGGCAAGTTTTACTATACATATATATTATATAGTAGTTTAGTTATATAGTAGTTACTTAATTCTTTCTATAATTCACCTTTTCAAAAATTATTTATAATAAATTATTGATTTAAATGAAAGGGAATTGGGAATCCTTATTCTTTCTTTTATTACATTTACAGTATTATATTATTAAGACTTGTGGTCAATAGCGCTCCCTGTTTTTTTTTTTTTAAATATATTATGTGTGTTGTGTATGAACGATGCACACACACCTTAATGGCATTTGATTACCTGTAATTATAGATTATAACTGTAGAGTTATACAATAAAAGTCACGTGTCATGACAGAAGTTATCAATCAATTTATAAAAATAATGGAATTTAAGAATTTTTTTAAAGTTTAGTTTTTTATTGAAAACACTTATTAATCATCTTTGTTAGCATTGTTAGAAGTTTGGCCCAACTTGTGCCGGTTCAATTTTTTTTAATTGTCTTTTTACTTTTATTATTAAAAATGTCCTCTTTTTCCTTTTTTGTTTTTTGTTTAATTGATATTTAAGGACATAGTGTTAGAGTGTGTGTTTTTAAGATCCTAAAATTGATAATTTTTATTTTTTTACATATATGTGGTGAAAGGTGAACGTGATAAGAAATTTAAAAAAATATATATATTTATAATTGATTTGAATAGAGAAGCCCAATTAGATAAAACTCAGTTTGAACTCAAATCTTACTTTTGCAGACAAAAGACAGTAACATAAATAAGAAAACTGCATTTAAAAAAAAAATAGAAAATAGTTTCTTTCTTCTTTCTAGTGAATTAACTAACATTTTTTTCACATTTTTCAAAAAACAATATGCTTAATAGTTTTACTTTGTCCGTTTGTCTTTTTACAAACCGCCTACATAGTTAAAGATGAGAAATGAAATTTTAAACATGGGTATTGCGGATTGCCTCATAAAAAAATTAATGTTGGAAAATAACTTTTTTGTTTCGCGCCTTATTACGGAGCCATAGCACAGCTCCTCATGCTTTGAAACAGTTCTACTTTGAATGTGTATATCTCATTTAAATTTTTTTAATCTAATAAAGTCAAAAAACAGGACTTTCTTTTACCTTTCGAAATCAATATGAAAATTATACAATTTTTTTAAATTTAGTGTTTAAATTTTCCATTTTCATTCATTTGTCTGCAACGCTTCTAAATAGAGAAAAGAAAAATCTTATAGATATATATAGCACAAGATAACTCAGAAATTTTTTTTGTACCACCTTCTGTTTAAGAGGTATTAGAGGTGAAAATCTTAAATTTTGCTATTCTCTGACATCAATAACTTTCAATAACTTAAAGGCACCTTTAGAAATTTTTTGCAAACTATAACGCAAAATTTAAAGCTTTAATGTTATATTTTTGGATTTTTTTTGGATTATTTACAGTTTCTTTAAAATTGAAGAAAGTGTCTCTAGATTTTTCACGATTTTTCTTACATATAAGTTTTTTTTACAATTAATGATATTTTATTAAAAGGACATTCAAGATATTAAAAACTTTAAACAATAAGATGTGATAACCCGCATGTTAACTTAATATAAACATATTTAAAGATGGTGGCTTAGAACTTAAGAGTCTTTGAATGATAAATCAGGCATTCAAGTTATATTAATTTAAGCGTAACTTATTATCCAATTTTGGAGGTTTCTTTTTATAAAGAAATGACTAGAACCGATTTTACTATTAGCAATATTTAAGATTGTTGTAAGCGATCTAACCAAAATTAGAATAGATAACATTGTTACTTAAAAATAACACTGTTTCTTTTTGATATATATCTATTGCGCTCCCCTTGTTGTGGATATTGCCTTCACTTATAAAACTTCTATCAGCTCTATTGCCTCTACGAAAGTAAAGATATTTATATATATATCGCTCTATATATATTTATATAGAGCGTTTATTGCTGACAATTCATTCTCGGCTTAAGGAAAATGCTCCTAGGTGCACATATCTTGCTCGAAATAAAGCTTCGCAGTTTTTGAGTATGTGAACTTGGTGTCTCTTCTTCTATTTAAATAAAATTACTATATACCTATAATAATTAATAATAAAATATACTAGATATACTAACAATATATAAAATCATCATGAATTCACCACCACTTTTATTTAAGTGTAACAATTAAAAATAGATCACTTTACTCTACAAAAGCTAAAACAGAATTCGATATGATAAAAATATTCTTTTCAATAGAATTAAAATATTTTCAATAAAATTCTTCAAAAAATCAAACTTCTGTATTATTATACAGATAAAAAAACTGTTGATTTTTTTTTGCAATTGAGTCAAAATAATAATTCTTTTCAAAATATCACTTCAAATATATATTTTTTCCCATGAAAAACATATCATTATCTATGTACATATAAAATATATAAGTGAATTTATTCTAGATCAAAATCATATTATCATCAAACACTCATTAATGGTAAATATTTACATCCAAATACTTTTGTATAGAAAAAAAAAAAAAACGATATGATGACGACAATAAGTATCTATAGATAGAAAAAACAAAAAAAAAAAAAAACAGATGAGTTTTTTATTGTGACCGCACGCGTCATTGTTCGTTATTGTTAAAAGATAAAAAAAAACACAAAATTAATATCTAAAAAGTAAAAACTTACAAAATACAATTTTTTTTTACTATATACATTTAGTTTAATAGAGAAAAAACTGATGAGGTTAAAAGGATTTTAATAGAACAAAAAAACAAAAAAAAAAATGCAATCATTTTTTATAATATTAATTTGTCATTTTTCATTTTTCATTTTCAATTTTAACCACAATATTTTCAGAATTTCAAGTGAATGCACGTGTTTTAGCATATTAAAAGTTGTTCAGTTTTTGTTTTAATCAAAAGCGATTTGGGAACGTATTTTTTTCTATTCTTAAATAAAATTCAATTAATAATAAATAAATTTATTTGTTTATTGTATAATTTATAATTAAATGAATAAAATATCAAATAAATGATTATTTTTTAATTAAAATAATGGTTATCCATCGTGCACACATTCATATATATTATATACAATGTACAATGTATAGTAAAATTTTTGTACAAAATCTAGGACCACGCATTAATAAGTAAACATCATGTATTTATAATAAGCATCATGAGGTTATATGGGAAACAAGTTTATGTATCCATTTTAAAAATCGACAAACTCAAAAAAAATTTTGATGGCAGATTTTTTAGTCAGTATAAAAGAAATACTGAGAGATCTCATAAATTGTGACAAAAGAAGGATGTATAAAAAAAAAAAAACAGAATCTTAATTCTGTACAGCAACACAATAGGTTTTAAGAAAGTTCTGTAGAGTGAGAAAGAATATAATTTTTAGTGTTTCTATATTTTTTTATGATTAAATTTGTCTTTAATTAAATACCTTTAATTTGATTATAGTTGACTGCATCAAATATAAGATGCCTGCACAAACATATATGATATTTTCCTCCCGCATAAAAATTAAACGTTTTAGAAAATTTAAGATATTTAATTTAATTAGTAGGTAAGATATATGTATGTAATTTTTGGACTACTCCGCTGCACCAAACAATCAAACTAAATTCTATAGAAGATGCAGTCATGAATGTTAATCATCTTTTACAAAATTCAGATGTCTAACTTTTTTTAAATATACCAAAATACGAGCTTATAAACTTGTTATATTATGCTTATTACACTTGATTTCTTTTGAGACATTTTAAATACCCAGTGCTTACATAAAACACTGAGGTATGACCATTTAAACAAAGAAATTTTATGTTTGAACCTGTTGTTTTAGATCAACAAAATTTTTCAAAAAATTAGTAACATAAAACTTAACTTCTTTTGTCAAAACTTCAGATACCTAACTTAATTAGACACTGACTTATACTTTAATAAAAAAAAGAAGTTATCGTATCGCTCGAACTTATCGTATAGAGTTATCATGCGGACGGAGAGATGAATGTAATTATTCAATGATGCGACCCTTCTTATCCAATATATATATGACCAGCTTAATACAAAACGAGCAAGAACACACCACAATACAAAAATCAGTTAACCATTATAAATTTTTTTTCTGCATCTGTTCGAGTAGAGATAACGTAGAGATAAATCCGAAAAATAAAATTGATATTTTAATATAACTTGTTAGTAATTTTTCTTCATTTTGTAATTTGGTTAAATTTGCCATGACCATTGTACGTTGATAAAAGCAGTATAAGCTTATCTAAAAATTGTTATTCCAAATTTGATTTACTAGAGCTCACGAAAAACATCAGTAAATCGGTTATATTAAAAAATGGATCAAGGTGTAAACTAAGTCGGCTGTAAATGGGCTGTAAGTCGACTGTTGCTACATGATTTAAGATTATGATACACAAATTATATTAAAGTGTCGTTTATACTATCTGAATAAATACAAGAATTATATACGTACATCTACATATATGTTTTTAGCACATTTCCAAAAAAAATTTGAAAAAATGTGCTTATTAGTTTCACTCTGTCCGTCCGTCCGTCCGTCCGTCCGTCCGTCTGTTTACAAAACTTCTACATCGTTAAAGATAGAGGAAAAAAAATTTTAACCATGGATAGGTCTCATAAAAAATATAATGTTGTGGAACAACTTTTTCATGTAGCCCCATCCATTACTGAGCTACAGCCCCTCAAACTTTGAAAAAGCCCTATTTTGAAATGCATATATCTTATGTTCTGCTTAAGATTTTTTCAATCTGAAAACGTCATTCGACAGGTATTTTTTTTAGCTTTTTAAATTAATATCAAATTTATACAATTTTTTTATATACAAAATTATACAAATTTACCGTTATGTAAAAACCAAATTTTGCATGATTTTTCTACTTTCATAACTCCGGCACGCTTTTAGATAGAGGCTTGAAATTTTGAGGCAAGAAAAAAGAATTAGTATAAGTTTGCTCAGAAATTTTTTTAGACCACCCCCTGTTTATGAGCTATTAGGACTTAAAAATTGAAAATTTGCTATTTTTAAACACCTGTAACTTAGGAACCTGTACGCATTTTACTTCTGCAAGATATAAAAATTAAAGCTACAGTAATATATTTTAACGTGTGTTAAAGGTTTATTTTAGTTGTAAAGGGTTCCAAAGTTGCACCTCTTCCAAATTGCGAAAAAGCCCCATTTTCAGATGTATATATCTCAGGCTCTGCGTAATAGTTTTGCAATTTAAAAACCGCCAGAAGATCGAAAATTTTATTATCTATATAAAACAATATCAAAATTATGTAATATTTTGTAATTTACTATTTAAATTTACCGTTAAACTTATGGATTTTTAATTTAATTCGATTTATTCAGGTGTAGGGTATTAATAAGTCGATTGCATCGACTTACTGTTACATTTACTTGTTTTTTTTTATATTACGACATTAATTATTACGATATAAACCATTACAATATAAATTTATAATATTCGATATGACCCGATCGGTGTTTGAACGGTTCCTAGATCTTTCGATTGAAAGGCAGGTGACTTAATTACTAACTCATTAGTCATAGATTAAATAGGAGATTATGGTTTACAAGTACTAACATAGAACTTAAATTAAAAAACTACTAATAATAGATTTAATTGGTAAATAAGGACTTAATTGGATTGATAAAAAATTACTTTAGATAAAAAACTTCTTTTACCTCAAGTGTGATTTTCTTTGATTGCATCAAATTACATAAGATCAAAGGTGTAACATATAAATATTAGTAGAACTGAATTTCGTTCAATATTGTTTTAAATAACCGTCTAATTGTAAATTATATAAAATTTTCTTTAATTTTAATAATTAACAAATTGTTATCGTCTTTAATATCTTATCGTCCAATAAATAATTTAAAATTAAAATGTTATATAACTTATTATATATGTATATAATTTTTTTTTTGTTTTTAATTAAAAACACCACAATAAACAAATATTAAAAATAATTCATAACACGTTCCATTTTAAATCGTTTCAAATTAAATTTAAATCCAAAATAAAAACAAAAATTTGAAAAAATTTTAAACAGTATAATTTTTACCAAAAACAAAAAAAAAAATTTGATTAAAATATCAAATCATACACATACATATTTCAATCATTTTAACACAAATATCGGGCACATGTTAAACCAAAGACCAAAAAGGACAAAAACTATTGCAAATCTTTTAAAGTAAACTGGTTGTTTTGATATTCACTTCAGTATGCTTGTGTGATTATCATCGTCAGTCATTGCGACACTATAGTATACTACTTCTAGTATTAATACTACATACCATTTACTACTAAATTAAAAGAACTTCATTATATCCGATTTCTTCGTATAGGTTAGGGTAAAATAAGAAAAAAAAAAAAATAAAAAACCAATCTTTTGTATAATATGTGTGGGAAATTAAATCAGCTGGATAGCATTCAGTTCAATTTAAGTACAAAAAAAAAACGAAAAAAAAAAGGAAAAAATAAAAAGGGGAATTACCCTTTTATAAAAATTACGAAGAATTTATTTATAAGTAGCGAAATTAAAATAATTTTACAAACTGATCCTGATGTTCAACCTGCTAAATATATCCTTACAGAAAATTATACAATGCATAGCTTATAACAGTATAACAAATGGGGTTTAGTTGTTTCATTTGAAAGATTGAGATTTTGAAAAAAAAAAATAAAATAAAATACTCATATAATACCCGCTTGTGTGTATTTTATTAATAATTTTTATAGTCCTTCTTCTTAATATTATGCCCTTAAGGAGCAATATAGCATTATTAATTTTTTTTTTTTTTTTTTTGTTTTGTTCCTCTTTGTTTTTTAATTTTTTTATAAATAACATAAAAAAGTTAAAAAAAAAAAAAAAGGAAAGAAAAGGTGGTGGTTGTATGCAATATGCAATCTTCAAGTAAGACGAACAATTTTTCGTTTTTAAATTTATTCCTTTATATTAAAAAAAAAAAAAAAAAACAAAAAAAGGGATAAAAGATTTCTTCCTTCTCTTTTTGTGTGTTAGAAAGGAAATATTTAAAAGAAAGTTGAGTATTCCTTTTTTTTTTATGTTTTAATAATAAGTAAGACATAATAAAGAAAATCTTAGAAATAAAGAAAAAAAAAAAAAATCTTTTAGTCCTTTTATTTCATTTTATTGTGAACTTATATTAAAAACTTAGACCAATGTATAGTATTTAAAAAGATCGCTTAAGGGTTTTGATTTTAAATTAAAAATCATTTAAATATATTCATTTGATATCATAATGCCTACTTGTAAAGAAGTTATTTTTTATTGTTTCAAATTTAAAATTTGAAAATTCTGTAATTTTTTATTATTGAAAAAATATAGAAAGAAATTTCAGATATTTTTGTTTTAAATGTAAATATTGTAAAAAGAATTAAACATATTTTTCCCACCTCATAATATGTAATGTTGAGGAAATAAATCAACCTTTCCTTTTCATATGTATAATTGTGATACAAGTACTAAATTATTTATGTTGTTTATATAAATTTTATTTAATATTTTGCTTCAACCAATTGTTTGAATCCGAGAGTTTTTGTCTGGATGATCGGCTGGCGGCGACATATTCACTGAACCTTTCGTCAAATCCATATAGTTTATTATTACGAAAATAAAAGCTTTTCATTTTGAGCTTTTTAAGAACATATTTAAAAATATTTTGAAAGTTTGCTTATCCATAGATTGTTTATCTATAAAGCAAACATTAGATTCTTTATATTCTGCACTTATTCGGCATTATTTGAGATAAAGCGATAAAATTTTTAACATAAATGTGTGCAAAACTATTTTTTAAATGTGTAATATCTCAAGTTCTGCTTAACATTTTTTCAATCTAAGAACCTCTTCAAACAACAGAATTTTTTTTTACCTTTATAAATCAATATAAAATATATGCATTTTATTTTCAATTTAGTATTTAAATTTACCGTTATGTAAAAGTAAAATTTTGCAAGATAATGATTCCTTCATAACTTCGAAATGCTTTTAGGTAGAACCTTGAAATTTTGAGAAAGAAAGATTTTTCAGAATTAGCATAAGTTACCTATAGGAATATTTTTTGTACCATTCCCTATTTAAGAGCTATTAGAGCTCAAAAAATTATCATTTTTAGACATCTGCATAAGTCGGCACCAATATTATATTTTTAAACGTATTAGCAGCATTTCTTTATTATGTAGGGTTGCTTTAAAATTGCGAAAAATCAACAAATATTTCTTGAACCTTTTGATTTTTCACAAGTTTTTCTTATACATAAAATTATAAGAAATTTTACAAATTTTGCAAGTTACAGTATTTTAAACTGTTTATTTCTTTTGAAAAACGTACAGTTTTAAAACCCGTTGATTTTCTTTCATTCTACCTTGTTATAATAAATTTTCAGTATTTATTATTTAATTCTATATTAAATATGAATTTACAAAAAAAGAAACCTAATTCAGTAATTTTATTCGTATATAAATTAGTTTATTTAAGATTTTATATCTCGAACTTAAAACCAAAGAAATCTTAAATTTCCAAATCTTTGATTTTGTTCTTAGAATATGGATTACCTATTAATTTTGTACTTTAGAAATTATACCAAAAAACTAAAAATTAAACCCATAAATTAAATCAATAATCGCGTGTACTAAATAAATTGATCTGCACTGTTTAGTTTCATATTCAATTTATTTTCATTCATAATTTATGACAGTTAAAGTGATTTTTAACTGTCAGAGACAGGCATAATTTGTGATAGTTAAAGAGATTTTTGCCAATTAAAACTTTTTATGATTTCAAATTAAACGCACATTGATTAAAAGTTAACATTTATGAATACGCAGTCTATTATAGTACATTTTAAATTAAATAAAATAAATAAAGTTAAAAATACTCTCATATATGTATATTAACTAGTGTTTGAATATTCCCCTGTGTGCATAATTATATATTAAGAGCGTTTCTGAACCTATTGCATTTAGCACTAAATATTATCTAATTAGACTTAATTGATTCCGAAAAACTCCGAATATTTTTTAATGCATTAGGAAATATTTGCCTAAATTAAATGATTGCACTTGATTATCTGTCAAAATAGTGTACTCTCGACATCAAAAAGTGTAATACATCTGTAGAAATGAAGTGTCAAGTTTCAAATGTCCAGTGCTAGTGCGATGGGTTCGGAAACACCATAAGTACTTCTATAATTTTACTTTTACTTAGTTGTAAATCGAATCATCAGAAACTCTATACTTTTAGTGCATATATGTTTAAAGCGATTCCCTTGTCTGAATTTAATGTTTTATAAAATTTCAATTGTCTGTTCGGTTTCAACACTTAAGGCCATTCGACTTAAGACCATAATGGCTTTATGTATTATATAAGTTAACAGGGTTAACATAATTTTAACTTATACAATATTGTCAGGACTCTGTGTATTTATATAAATAAAAATCGGCGTTATGGCCTTAAGTCGAATGGCCTTAAGTCACGTGACCGTCTGTTCATTTCATTGACAAAATTTTTAGTCCAAAAGAAGATATAAGAAACTTTAAAATGATTTAATATATAATAGTAAACACCGATATTGGGTTTACAATCCTTATTTTATTGTTTTAGATATTTCTAGATTGAACGAAAAACAATTTACAATATTTTTATTGAAAGTATAGTAAGGTTAATATCTTAAGATTGAAGTAAATTAATTTAAAATGAATAATAATATAATTATTAATAAAGAAATTTAATATTCTATTATTAGAAATTTACAAGTTCTTTCATTAGTATGAATCATACGGATACCAGACCTTATCCAAAATCTAAGAATTAAAACAATTAAAATTTAAAATTATTCAAGTAAACATTTTTTAATAAACATCTTAAATATTACCTATAGTTTCATTTCCTGTAAATTTTCTTAAAAATTCCCAAAATAAATTTATTTTAAACTAAATATAAATTAAGTTTAGTACAAAGGCTTTGAAAAAAAAATTTTTTTTTTTCTTATGTTAATTTTACAAATTAAAATTCAATTCATCATCTGTTAAAGAATATGGTAAATTTAATGACGCAAATAATATTATTATACTCTACTTATTATAAATAATATTACTATTCTACCTAATTATGCGGGAATGCGGGAAATTTCGAAAATATTAGAAGTAACATTCTGTACTCAATATATATATAGATAATATTCATTTCTTAATATTTTGAATCATTTCCGATTGTCATTTACATAATATAACAGCATAAAGTCACCCAAATGTCTAAATAAGTTTCGTATATTCCTTCTTTCGCGCTTAGTTTTATTTTTAATTATACTGTAAAGTACACAAAACGGAAATAAAACTTTTCTAAGAAAAAAAATTGTCATCAATAAGTGATAAATATTTTATAAGTGTTTGTGTCTTAGATATAATGCTACAAGTATATAGTAACTAAAGATTATTTTATTGTAGGTACATATTATGCATATCTTATCACTCAAGTTTTCATATTTTGTTTATCAATATCATAATAATTCTAAAAAGTACATTGAAACTTTAAATGTCTTTTATGTCTCACTTATTTCAACTTTAGCTCTTTAGAAAACTGTGTCTAATAGTTTTATTCTATCAATCTTTCTGTTATGTCTGTTCATTTTATAAACGGACAGAAGGCATACCAAAACTTTTTATATTTTAGATAAAGAATAAAAATTTACATCTCCCCATGGTTACATGGGGAGATCTTATTGAAAGTTAATTTATGTGAAATAATATTTTTGTTCTAGACACATCCACGATAAATTTAAAATTATATTAAAATCTCAAATTTAAATTATCATAGCTATGTTGTTAAATAGAATATACTTTTAATCGGAAACACAGAAAAAGACAGGCAATTTCTAGAAATTTAAGAAGTAACAAACTTAACATAAATATTTGTCTTTCTTAGTCTTGTATATTGTCTTTCTTAGTCTTGTATATAATTACTTGTATATAATTACAGCCGAGTAACCACCGACTTAGTGAAACTAATATTTCCAGAAACTGAAGTTTAGTCATAAATATTATGTGAACAAAAAAATTACTTAGTGAATGAAAAATTGATGAAAAATTACTTACCCTTTTGCTCCTTATTGGAATGGAAAGGAAGCTAAAAACAAAACAACTTAACAATTTTTTATTTCCTACCCTATACCTTATCACTCCTTATAGGAGTAGAAAAACACAAACAAAAACCACCTAATAATTTTTTATTGAATTTTTTAAAATCAAAATTTTGTAAAACTAAGAGCTTAGATAGTTTTTCGGAAGATCAAATTTCAAAACTTGAATTTTTATATGGTAGGTTTAAAATGTTTGAAAATTTTAATTTATTAGTTCCATCGATTTTATAGAAAATTAATATTAAAATATCTAACAGCTATTGAGCAGTTAGATATAAACATTTTTAATTTTCGAAATCTTAATATTTATATAATAAAAAAAAATGAAAAATAAATTTTTCGACAGATTTTCATCGAAATTAAGTTATTCAAATACATATACTATTTATTTGAATATAATGCATGCCAAAATAAAAGAAAGTTATATACCGATGATTTAATAAAGTGGGACGTGGGACATAAACAAGGGAAACTATACTAGACAAAATATATAATTAACCAAAACCAAAGAATTGTAAAGGCGTACAATAAAAACAGTTTAAAATACTGTGATTTACATCAACATTTGTAAATCTTTCTTATAATTTTATATGTAAGAATAAATATTGTAAGAAATCAAGAGACACTTACTTTAACTTTAAGAAAACTCTATACAAAGTTTAAATAAGAAAAGCTGTCGACATATGTATGTAAAATTATAATGTGGAAACTTAAATTTCTGTATTTTACTTTGAAAAAAATTTTGTACATATGTATGTCTAAGTGACAGGTATTTAAAAACAACAAATTTTAAATTTTTTTTACCATTAAGAAATGTTAAACACGTGGAGATACAAAAAAATTTCCTGATTCAGCTTAACTTATATATTTGAAAGATTTTTCTTGTACTCAAATTTCAATATTCTAACTAAAAGCGGGTCAGAATTATGAAGGAAGCAAAATATTTCAGAAATTTTTTTTCATATAACGGTATATTTAAATACTGAATTGTAAAAAATTATATTTATTTGACATAGATAAAGCTAAAAAATATTCCATCCGTTTTAGTGTTTTTATATTGAAAAAAATATTAAGCATAGAACCTCAGATATATAAATTCAAAACTAGGACTTTTTCAAACTTTAAGGAGCTGTAGTTCACGTAATGCGTTGCAAATTTTTCAAAATAAAAAAAAAAAATATGTATATGTATATATTTTTGTAAAAACTTAAATAGTGAAGCAATCTATATGGTATTATGTAGGTAAAAGCCGTAAACGTTTGTAACAATAACATTTTTCATAGCAAAAAATAATACTGCACATAACAGAAAAAAAGAATAAAAAAATTTTAAAATTTATAGGGTTGGGTAATATCGGTACCTAATCCCGAAAATTAAAAACCCAAAAATCCCGAAAACAAAGTCCCGAAAAATCAAAATCCCCACATTGCAAAATTCCAAAAATCAAAATCCCAAAATTTCAAAAACTAGCATAGTATGTATGTCTATGAATATAAATATTTCGGAAAAGGGGAATACTCTGTTTTCATACAAAAAAAATTCAATTTTCACATTTCCATATGAAAAATAATTAATTTTCAAAACCATAAAGTATTCAATAATTAATACAAAAGTATTCAATTTTGACATTGCATTTAAAATATAGTGGATTTTATACAAATTTAGATATTTTTATGAAGAAAAAGATTATTTTTGAAGTGAGAGAATTTGTCACCCTCAAACCCCTACTACAAAATTTTTCTTTAGTTTTCTTAATGAATTGTTATCGAAGTTTTTACGTTTATTTAAAATTTATTCTTATCCTTTTTTAAGTATCCTTACTGATGAGGAGAACAGAAAGATCATTTCATTAAAAAGTTAAGTGACAAAAACCAGAATTATTTCTAGATTACCAGACTGACGTATGCTACGCCGAGTTTATCTGGTAATTAAATAAAATTGGGACATAAGCATGAAAAGCTACCTGCATATTATGCATAAAATTACAAAATATTTGAAAAGAGAGCCAAAAAAAAAGAAAAATGGAAAATTTTTATGGAAAAATTTACTGAGTTTAGATACTTTAGATAATTTGGATAATATAATCATACTTTATGAATATCACTATAGTCAATTTTTAAATCACATTAATATGATTTGTTCGTATTACATACATATATTATGTATTTATAAGTTATAAATGCACATTCTTTCACAAACACATTATTCATTATCCTTCTTATTTGCAATTCTTAAGTCCTTAAACTAAAATTCTTCCTCTCGATAATTTTGAAAAAAAAAAAACATTTTTAAATAAATTGATTTTTTTTTTGTTTCAGACAGATCGTAACTTTTTCAATGATTATTTCATTAATATTGAAAATTTATTTCAGTGCATTTTTATTGAACATTTATACCATGTACGAGTATTAACACTTCACCATAACTTTCCAAAAAATTTTAAATGTGAAAATCATACATTCAATGAAAATTTTTGAAAATTAAGAGGGCTTTTATCATTTTAATCTTAACATAATCTGCAAAAAAAAACAAAAAACAAAAAAAAAATTGAACATTCATTTTATACAAAAAAAAAATTTCTATAGCCACACATTTAAGTATGGATAAACCAGGATATTTGGTTTACCTGTTGTTGGTAATTCATATAATATTAGAAATGATTATTACATTGTTGTTTATATATACATACACATATATATGTATGTGTATATAACTAAAGTTTATTTTTTTTTTCATTTATTATGAGTTTTTTTTTTTTTTTTTCCAATATTATTTCATATATTTCTTTTGTTATTAATTTTATTGTTTTGTAAGGTGGTAATGTTATGTTTATTTTGACTATTCGAGGACATTATCATTCTCCAGGATATACAAGTATTATTTATTATTATGTTTTATTATATATCGTATAACATTGTGAATTGTATATTTTACCTGTTCATGAAATGTGTTGAATATAGAAAAGAATTTAAATGTATATATATATATATATATATATTATGTACTTTTCATTTCATCAGTATAATGATGATTGTTTTATTATATTTAAAGGTTTATTTTTTAAAATATAGTTGTGATAATGATAATGCTATTGATGAATGTTTGAAAATACTGAATAATGGTTATACACGAGTATACATATTATAGATTTGGATAAAGTGCCGCATATATAGTGAATACGACGTTTACTTAAATTAAAAAGATTTTAAGAAAACAATTTTCTATTCAATATGTAAAAAATTTGTATTTTCGTTTATAATGTTAAAAATACATTTGGATGCATTTTTTTTTTTAAGTTGTATAACAGGTAACAGAAAAACAGACGATTTAATGTCAAATGTAAAAATACACAAATAAAATATAGTGGTTTTGTATTAATTAGCATGCTTTTGTATAATAATACCGTTATTAGAGAGCGTATAGTATTTCGCCAAATTCATATAATAAACATCTATACTTTGCAGTTAAAATATTGTTTGTAAGTAGTAAAAATATACTTAGATAATTAATTCTCAATGTCAAATAATAAAATGTCAATTTGCGAAATGCTAAAACTTTTTGACAATTTAATTAAATGCCAGAATTTATTTGTCAAAAAATTAAAAAAATACCTCTTTTTGAATTTAAAAAGTCCTTTGTTGTTTTAATATATGTATCTAATATGTAATCTGATTTATGTATATATTATGTATATATATATATATATACATATATATTTAAAATAGTTTTCGGGTTGATTACAAAATCTGGGTTTTAATAATTTATTTTTTTTTGAATTTAGGAGACGACAGCCCCTACTCTTATTTTAAATGTTTTAATATTTAAATGTGTGTATAAAATGAATAATTAGGAAGGATTTTCAGAGAGTTGGCTATACAAAATCAGTATTTCAATAATTAATGTTCTTGCGGGGGCTTATGCAATTGCTTTTATATTTTTATGTTTACATGTAAATTTCTCTAAAGAATTTTTTAATGTATGGCAATTTGGCAAACAGATATGTGTTTGATATCTGTAATGACTTTTCAGCGAAACGAACCCTAAGTCAAAATGGTGTTAAGCAAAGTATGCAGATTTTCATAATGTGAATTTCAACTCCTTTGTTTGTGGTTTAATTAATTAATAACGGAGGTATATACCGTTATCACTATTTATTTTACTTGTTAAAATTTTTTAAGGTTAAATGAAAACACTTAGCAATACGAACTGACATCAGTATTAAATTTATAAATTTTTTATCTTAGAATTTCTATACAATAACATTTAAAATATTTAAAACTTTCATACAAATTTTATTTCATTTAAATTAAAAACATGCTGATTATTTTGATTACTAAAGATAGTCTAAACTGTATATGACATTTAAACTCTAAAGTTATTGAATAATTTTCAAAAAAAAAAACAAAACAAAAGCAACAGTAAGGATGACAAAAACAATTATAAGAAATATCACGTTCTTAAAATTTGTACTTTATAAAATAAAAATCAACCTGGTGCTATATTATGTATCTAGAATAACCATATTATAGATATGGCGGCAAAATTTTATTTAATAAAATACAAAAATAAAGAAATATTTAAATATGCGCATATATTATCTACAGATATATACAAAAAATAATATTTACTTACATATTTTCGTGTATATCGCGTTTTATTTGATTAGAAAACCATATAACCACTTGTAGGATTAGGGATAATATTTTTAAGATTTTTATATACCTATATATTGTCCATTTTTTTTTTTTTTAGATGGACCATGATGTTCTGAATTTAAGGACTATATCTTAAAAGAAAACCTTTTTAAATTAACACATATATTTTATGGTTTTATGTTTTTTTTCGAAAAAAGGGATATTTTTTCACTAATTGTTTGTTTATTATTATTATTATTATTATTATTATTATTATTATTATTATTATTATTATAGATACAGATACAGGTATGTATATTTAAAATTTTTGTTATTTTTGTTTCAAATTTTTGATTTTAAAAAAAAAGGAATATTAAAAATTTGGATGATTTAAGATGATAATGGATATATGTAATATGTAATATGTGGGTGGTCATCACATTAAATTATGAAAAATGAAAAAGATTACAAATACTACTTAAATTTTAAATTAATAAATAAAAAAATATTCAAGAGTTAACGATTCTTAAGAAACGTTCAAACTAAAACAAGAAACCTTTTGAAAATTCAAGCATTTGCCATTTATCAATAAAGTCCTGTCTATAGCATATTACAATAATGCTTGACATTTGATTCTTTGTCTGATTAATTTTAAAATAATTTGAAAAGCGTAGAAAATTTTATTTCATATAATATGTTAAAAATTAATTTTACTAAAAGAATCAACTAATTGAAACTATGGACATAAATATGTAATTAAAAAATTTTTAAGAGCAAAAATAATTGTTTAAAAGCCTTTATAATAAAGAAATGGAAAAAACTCCTTATATAAAAAAAAGTCCTTGGTACATATATTTTGTATTGTATACAATTTATTGTAAAAATTTATATGAATTAATAAAGCGGAACAAATAGTAAATAATATTAAGTAAATATATATGATATTCAAATGAGATTTTTAAAATATTGTTCATGCATAATCAATTGTCCTTTAATGATGTTAAAGAAATAAAATTAAATAAATGTAAGGAATAAACAAATGTTTAAAAAAAAAAGATAATTATATTATGGTAATATATAAAATATACAGGGTGGCCCAACTTTAGCTAAAATATTTCTAAAAATTATAAGGAAAAATATGAAAAATTATTATTTTATTTTTATTAATTTCAAATGGAAATAGTTAGAAAACAAATACGAGTTTGCTTTGAAATATACCCGCCCCCATTTGAAAATTTCGATTTCGGTGAATTTCCGGTCCTTTGCGGAAATTTAAAATATCATCACAAAATGGATAAAGCACTCCCGATTTAGTTAATAAATTTTTTTTTTTTTCATATTTTAAAATAACCATTCCTTTCCTTCTTAAAAAGCTGATATTCATGGTCTGGACCACCCTGTATAGTAACTCTGAAATAATTTTCATTAATTAAATAATGTAATATAATTATAATAAAGTTATTTAATATTTTATGCTACATATAAGAGTTAAACAGGGGGCACGTATAGTGTTTGCATTATACTTTTAAAACGAATGTTTGTATTCACAACTTAATTATAGGAAAATGTGATTAGAGCACTCGAACAAATTCAGTTTGAATTATTTATTTCGTGAAGAAAAAATTCCTTTTGAGAATGAATACTATTCCAGCGAAGTGATCAAAACTATTTTTGGGTTAAGAGACCAAAATTAATACTCGAAAAAAAACAAAAGATATTGCGAAACCCGGTATATATATATATATATAGATATAATATTATGTATATAATGTTAAGTTTATTTTGTAAAGTATTAATAATTGTCATTGGTCGATTTTGACATTTTCTGTACTAACTAGGGAAACTAATTTTAAGTTTTGCTTTTCAGATTAATTAGTTCAGAGACTAAAGAGATTTTTTCAGACTAATAAATTCTGATAAAGACTAAAAAAATAATCTATTTGACTCCTGGCGCATTAATGCAAAAGTTTTTTAGTGGTTTTTCAGGCAAAAGGTCTTAGATTTTGAAACTCGCGATTAGGTCAATATATATATAAATATATAATTTAATACATATTTAATTATAATACATATTTAATTATTGTTTAATATATAAGTGCTCTGTAGCTTTTTAGAGTTATACTTTTACAAATACTTGTACCACAACCAAACCCGCACGAATGAAATTAATTTTTTTTTTATTTAATAAAGAAAAATTCCAATTTCATCTGAATAAAATTCACGGAATTATTCAAGAAGACCAGTGACCGACCAAATAAAATATCTAATAAAGGAGATTAAGAATTTGTAATGTATATATTCAGAGATTTTGTTTTAAAATTATTTATTTATTTATTTTTTTAAATTTTTTAATTCTTATTATCCCTATTTGTATACAATATGTATACAATATATATTTTATGCATAGATGCTGTATGTATATATGCCATATTGATTATAACACATAATTCTTATTATTTAAATGCATAAAAATGTGTTTTATATAACGGAACATCAAAATATATTGTGAGTTAGTCATTGATTTCTCAATGGTATTTTAATTAGTAATTGAAAATAGACTATACATTGTATATTGCAAATTTTCCAGTATTAAATTGCACATCTTAAAATAATTTAAAAATTTATTCTTTATGAACGTGACACAACAATAGAAAATAACTGTATAGTAATGGATGTCATTTATGAATATATTCTAGGATAAAAATAAAAATTTAATACCTTGTAAAAGTATAATTATTGAAAATTATCATTTTCAAACTAAATTCTTTTAATAGTTAAAGAAAACAAATTTAATCCCACAACAATTGACACAAATACAATTGATTGACAAACAATTGACAGAAAAATAATTAAGACAGAAAAGCAATTTTTTAAAAAAAATATTTTTGCTTATATTCCGTGTATATAACTGTGTATATAATTTTCGTAATTTATATCTGTATTTAGTTTATATCTGTATGTAACGCCAATATAATTCTATAACCTATCTTTCATCAATTTCTGTTTTTGCATATTTTATATCAATTTTCATCAATTCTAATTTTCAGAAATTTTTTCTATTAATTTGGTGAAATCGTGAGGAATTCAATAAAAAACACAGAAACCAATTATTTTGCTCATAGCAAATAGATTATATACATTACCATTATGAGTTTTTTCAAATAACGGTAAATTTAAACACTAAATTGGGACATTGATTCTATTAACCCTATAAAACTAAGAAAAGCTATTAATACATGTAAACATACAGTATTAGAGCTTTAATTTTTATATTTTGGTTACCTTGGTTATTGGTACAGATGCTTACATTACAAATATTTAAAATTAGAAAATTTTCAATTATTGACTACAATATTAGCTCTTAAACAGGGGGTGGTGACAAAATTTTTATAATGTAACATATATGCTAATTCTAAAAGATCTTTCTTCTATCAAAATTGCAAGATTCTAATTAAAAACGTTCCCCGAACATAATGAAGGAAGCAAAATCTTGCAATATTTTGTTTTCCACATAACGGTAATAAATTCTGTTATTTAGCATTTTTAGATTGATAAAATATTAAGCAGGATCTGATATATCGACAAATAGGACTATTTAAAACTTTGAGAGGCAGTACATAAAAAAATTGTTCAAAAATATTAATTTTTGTAAAAATCTATTTATGATGGTTAAAATTACATTCTTCTATTTTAAACGGTGTAGAAGTTCTGTATTCACGTGTACGAATTCACGGACAGAAAGTGCAGACAGAGTGAAACTAATAAGGAAATATTTCAATTGAAAAATGTAATAAAAATGCAATTTCGTTCATGTGAATTTTATGTTTAAGTGAATTTTGAAGGACTTATTCCTAATCTTAAAGGTAAAGGTATTCGTGAAAATCTTCATTACAAAACTATTTTATTTTTAGATTCCGTTATTCGCAATATGCTAGAATGGGATTTTGTAAAATCATTGAGATTTTCGTTACTTATTTTTAGAGAATATTTTTTTTAATTTAATACTTTTCTGTTATTTACTTTAAATTGAATTGTATTTTTTTTTTTTTTTTTTTTGGAAATTGTTTATCTGTAAATTAATTTTCTACTAAATGACTGGAATATCTAATAATTTATAATTTGTACTTGAGATTTCGTAATTCATATCTTTCCCAATTATTTTCAAAATTTGACACTCTTTCGGATTCATTTTAATATAGTCAAACATGGAAATTGGCACAATCTTTCTAATAAACTTTATATATTATATATGTATAGTTATATTTTGCTAAATAAGAATACTTGCCAAAAAAAAAAATAAACACAACAAAAAAAAAGAAAATTAATCCTTAAAATTCAAGTTTGGTCAGCCTTATCCATTCAATAGTTGAAATTATATAGACATTAATATTAACAGAGTTGGTATATGTTATATGATAATGCTACATATATAAATATATATTTATTTTATATATAAAACATTAATTAATGAATAATAACTACATATAGTTTAATATGATATCCTGCAGGGATCTATTTTATTAATTATAGTGGTTATTTTTTTTTTCCTTTATTATTTATTTGTTTATTATTATAAAATATCGCATAATCAGCCAATTAATTAAAAAAAAAAAAAAAAAAATAATTTGATGATGATTTGTCAGCTCTCTTTAATTTCATGAAACAAATTTTAATTAATCTTTTTTAAAAAATTTTTAATTAAAATACTTTAATTAAAATTTAAAATACTTTAATTACTCAAATTTTGAATAATATAATATTATTAAGGTTAGTAAAATTTAATTTTAGAAGAAATTTAAAAACTTTTTTAAATATTTTATAAAGAGTCATGGTATATCATAAAGAATAAATTTTTACTACTTTGAAATTTCTTTTTTTTTAGATGTGTAGGAAACCAAAGAAATTTTAAAAACTTAAATTAGGGAAAGGGACATGAAATTAAAATGATTAATATCATTTTTACAATTGCCTACAAAATTATAATTTAATATACATTAAACTTATTAAAATTCTTTTATCGCCAATTGATCAAATCTATGATTTTTTGGTATAATAAGTCTTTTTTTAAGTTCTACTCAACCATATACTTTCAGAAAGAATTGATTTGTATATTGTTGATGTATAGGTTTGACTAAATGCGAAAGTGAGGAAAAAGTGAGGAAGGAAAATAGAATAAAAGGGACGATTTGAATATACCTATGAATCGACCATATTTTTGGTGTAGCTAATGACGCAGTTAAATGTTTGACTTTCCTATATAAATGTAAAACCTTCATTAAATTTTCTGATCTTCACAATATCTACAAAGTGTTTATACCACCAAAGATGGAGTATAATGCACATATTTCAGCAGAAACCTCTAAAATGTCATTGATATTTTTCAATAAAATGCAAAATAGAGCAATTCGTTTTGTCCGATCCTAATATCATCTCACCGCTCTGTAAACTAGGTCATCGTTTAATAGGTTCTCTTACTCCGTTTTGCAGATATCTAATATAGGAATGGGAATCTGTTCCGATGAACAAAAAGATTAATGGCTTCACTTAAAGAAAGAACAAGAAGAGCTATCGCTTTTCACTTCTATGTAGTGCAAATTTTTGATTGCATAATGCCAGTATATGGCAATCATGCCATTCGTTTGTGACTCGAATATTGCGCATTATCTACAACCTCATGAGATCCCTAAAATTGGGGATAATTACATTTTTAGCCTACATAGGTTTAAGAAAAATGTCAACATATTTGTTCATCAGACATCATATTCCCTCAAACCGTTAAAATCTTTTGACTCTATAGCAGAATTCTCCTCTTCGCTAAACAGTACAACGGTACTAAAGGTTCCCTAACCTATTATTTGGTTAAAAAGAGAAGTGATGTTTAGTGGTTTAAGCACCAATCCATTAATAGAATAATCGTACTTGTACCGAAACTCTTTACGGTCTTTTAATGATTCCTACCTCTACTTCTGTAAACAAAAAATTGGTTACGAACTTGAAAAAAGTTCGTTTTCAATAAATGAAATAGTTAAATGAAGTACTAATAACAAAAGGAACACATTTAATTGTACTATGTTAATAAGTTTTAATTAGTTTCCATAACCAGTTCTCAAAACAAATGAGTAACAAGTATTAAACGATTTGAAACTCAATGCGAAAATTAAAACTGAAAACAATGTATTTTTGCATGTGCAAACAGTTTTCTTATTTTTTTTTTATTTTTTTTCCCTAAGCGAGATGAAAATCTTCCAAAGAAACCAAGAATACCCCTTTAATAATTCTAGATTCTTACTGATTAATCCCGCCTCCCTCGTTAGTCAATACAATGGGATGAAACCTCTGACTATACTAACGCAGAATATTGAGAGAGAAAGGGTAGCAAAGAAAGAACAGAGATGCAGAAACTTTGAATTGAGGATTAAAGCTGTAAGAGAATAATGAACCCATCTATTATTATTACTATTTTTTTTATCACTGACGAAGCCATAAACACTTATTCAAGTGTATGTATATTCAATCGAATTGGAATCGAAAATTAGACGATTAAGATTAAGAATTTTTATTTTTTGAATCCCATACGATAGGTGGTTCACCGACTTGGTAAAACTCATTTAAAATGGCGAACTTAGTATATTAATGTTTATAAAAATGAAATGTATGGATGAACTTAGGACTACTTTGAGAATTATTAGATAGAGAATAAGGAGGTATAAATGTAAATAAGGAGGTGTTGATACTATCAAAGGACTTAGTTAAATATATTTTTAAATGACTTATTATATGGGATATCTAAAAATCAAAGAAAATTATTACAGAATAATGAAATTTATTAAAATTAATTATATTTAATTATAATTTTATTCATTTTTAATGTGAGCATTCATATGTTAATTATTATTTTGGTAACTAAATGAACGCCTATATACATAAGTAGATAGTGACCAAAAAAATATTAATTATTCTTTTGGTTTTATTATTTTGAACGCTTCTTGACATTTGGTTCAGATTATATCAATATGTGTCCGATGAATTTTAATTTATGGGTTTTAACTGATTGTCTTAACTAAATTAAATTTAGTTTGAAAAAATTAAAAATTCTTTAGAAATTTTAAGTATATTATTTTAAGTACATTTAGTTCATGTTTATATGTTTTATATAATGTATGTATGTTTGTTATTATTGTATAAATAAAAGTTTACATATGTATTTTATAATATAATTTTCTTACTAGTTCCTTAACGAACAGTTCGCTCTTTCTCTTAAAATATCAAAATAAAATACATGTCCGTTTTTAATTACATATATGTTAAGATTTTAAGAAAATATTTCTAATTAGATTAATTTTGTCCATTTATCTGTTTACAAAACTTTTGTATCGTTTAAGATAAAATGACAAAATTTCGGTTTACCAAATCTCCAAATCAAAATCATGAAACCAAATACAAATTTCCAAAATTCAAGTATCTAAAATTCAAAATTCCAAAATACAAAAATATCATATTTGAATCCCTCGCCCTAAATCAAAAATTTTGCACATACATATTAAGCTTATACAAATTCTATAAAAAGCTCAATAGCCATTATTCTGATGGTTTTATTTATCCCCAAACTATCGCTAAGGAAATGATTAAAACCCTGATTTACTTACCAACTGTCAAATCCTTTCTAATTGTTGAATTTAAATTTAGGAAAAATTTTAAATTTAATCGAAGATTTAATAAGGATTTAAGTTTCGTCTCTCAATAAAGTTCCATTTAGTATTTGTGCATGCATTGATTGATGACCAGTGTTAAAATTGGTAATTATTAAACAAATCTAAAGCTTTGGTAAATATAAATTTTTTATCGTACATATTTTACTTTATATTTAAAGTTTTAATTAAAGTTTTTAAGACTACTCCGCTTTTTTAACTCCTTAAGGACGTAAAAGAATTCTACTATTTTGCGACAGAGTAGTACAAATTAAAAATTTGTATATAAGTATATGTATAATAATATATATTTATTGTACTATTTTGTTATTTAATATATTTTTGATTATTATTAGAAATTTAATCAATTCATCTTATGTATACTATGTCTTTTTTTATTTTTTTTCATTTTATAGTAGGTATTACCTTTATACTTTTAATAGATTAGAGAATTTTATAAGTTTTCATTTAAAATAAATACATATCTACATATATTGTATTTGTATGTATGTTTGTTTATACATATAGACAGTATTGTGCAAAATGATAGTATAGTGTCTTATAAACTTCCTTTTATTCTGGTTCCAAAAAAAAGCCTTAATGATAAGATATTTTTTAAGCCTTAAGTTTAGGCGAAGTCTTCGTTAATTTTCAAAACATCAATAAATCAAGAAGTATTTAATAGAAATGAAAAGTTTATTTTATCTATAAATTGTGTAGTAATACTAGAATTTCCAACTTATAACTTTTAAAAAGATGTCTTACTAACTTAAAGCTTATAAAAAAAAAATAATTTCTAGAATGAAAAATTTGAAGAAGTCCATAAAAATGTATTTTCTAAAAGACAAGGCAGAATGTAAACCAACAGTTTTTAAAAACGCACATTTCCAAAAGATAATACAAACTGTTTAGAAATTGTGACTTGCACCAAAATTTGAAAATTTCATTACAAGAAAAAATGCGAAAATAGCATTTTTTTTGCAATTTTGAGGGACTGTAATTCCAGAACCCTACATAACTAAGAAAAATCGTTAACACACGTAAAAATATATTGCTGGAGCTTTAAGTTTTACGTCTTGCCGAAGAAAAAAGATGCCTAAGTTACAGGTATTTAAAAATAGAAAATTTTCAATTTTTGAGCCCTAATAGCCCTAATAAACAGGGGACGGTCCAAAAAAATTTTTTGAGAAAATTTATACTAGTTCTAAAAGTTCTTTATTACCTCAAAATTTCAAGTCCCTATGTAAAAGTGTGCTGGAGTTATGAAGGTAAAACAATCATGCAAAATTTAGCTTTCAGATAACGGTAAATTTAAATACTAAATTTAAAAGAATTGTATAATTTTGATATTAATTTAGAAAGGTAAAAAAAATTCCTGTCAAATGGCGGTTTCAGATTGAAAAATTGTTAAGTAAAACATGAGATATAAGTATTATTTTTAAATAATAAGGACTTTTTCAAAGTTGGTGAGGGGTTGCAATTCCGTAATGGATAGCACTACATAAAAAAATTGTTCTTATGTTGTTCAACATTCATTTTTTTGTGAGACCTACCCATGGTTAAAATTTTTTTCTCTATCTTTAATGGTGTAGAAGTTTTGTAAACAGACGGACGGACGAACGGACAGAGTGAAATTAATAGGCACATTTTTTAAAATATTTTTTGGAAATATGCTAAAAATGTGCGCAGTTTTATATAAGGCTACTATGATTTTGCATACAGCTGTATATAATGTCAATAGATGGTATAAAGTTTTTGATAACCTGGGATATATAATATTAGTTTGTAAGTTTACTTAATCAAATATTGACATTGGTAAGTGGATGAATTTATCATCATACATGACGTCGTATATTGTCCACAAAATTTTTGTATTAATCTCGATAATATATGTTTTAAAAACTATATATCCATACATATAATCTACATATACATATATTTAAAAAAATATATATTTAGAAATTGGAATATAAACCAATACCAATAGGATGAGAAACAAATTTTGAGGGTTAATACTCCTAATATTAATTTTTTTTTTTTATATTGATAAATTTTAAGTGTCGTTTTCTAGTAAAGAATTTAAAGAATTAAAAGTATATTATATTAAGTCGTATATATGTGCAATAAGTTTTAAAAATTTAATTTTATATTTTTTATTTTATGGTTTTGTTTCTTTTTTTGTCTACACATTTTTCTTAAAATTTACTTCATCTGTATTCTCGTTCAACATCATTAAACGGCTATATCATGCTTGACAGAGCATCTAATGGTCTAAAGTTTTTGTGACTACTTTAGCTTGTGGTACCTATCTATATTTGATAGACTCAAGAATCTCCAATCATTACATATTAATAACGGAATTTATACAAAGTGAAATATATCTAAATTGAAAATAAAATTGAAATATAGATTTTATAGAAATAATAACAATATGTATATGTGTAGTATATTATATAGTATTCAATGTAATACGTAATGGTAGCAGCGGTGGTTTAGTGTTATTGCATTATCCTATGTGGTTTATAATATTAATATAAATTTAAAAAATATCTAGGTCAATTTAGAACATTTTTAATAAGGCACTTGGATGGGAAGCCCATCAATAAACTGACCTTTAGATTGGTCAATTTCAATATACATATATAGATGTATTTTAACTGTTCTATATATAATTAATTTTTCATTTTCAGGTGTAATAATCTTTATATGAATTATAATTTTTGAGCTTTGAGCTCACAAATCAAACTGTGAATACCAAACCTATTAAACTTTGAGTTCAAAATTTTAATTTCACATTTTTCACATTGAGTTAACATTTTGATAATTCTCGCAGTTTTCTATAAGATCAGCCCCCTTATATTTACTTCAATGGTGTTCCAACAATCAATTTCATATATACATAGTGAAGTGCGAATAACTGCTTTTACAAAAATACTAAAAACATATAAATAAGTACATAGTACCTATAGTAAAAAATTAAAAATTTAAAAAAAAAAAAATGCTTTTAACTACGCAATTATTAGAAGGTTCTTTTCCAGCTTTCTCCCTTCTCTTTTAGAAAAATAACATTTACCTAAATAAAAAAATTTGCTCTTCTTTGTAAAAGTCAAATTATTGTATCTTTCTGTCAAAATCATAAGATATTTATTGGACAATAAAATAAATAAAAATTATTTGCAAAAGAAAAATTTATTTAAGGAAATCTATAGGGAAACTGAACAGTAACTCTAACTGAATATAGGTTCTGCCATGTTTTGAAGATGCAATACTAATCAAAAGTTCAGTGATTACTGATGTGTTAATTCAATCTTCATCAATGAAAAAACACATCACAGCTATAACACTGTTATTTGAGACTGCATTTGAGAACTTTAATATTTGAAGCTACACATATGTATGAAAGATAGCTTATTGCTTGATTTATTCTTATCTTTATTTTGTCTTAGCAATTTAGCAATAAAAATAAAATTTACTCCCTTAGGTAGGTTCTGATTATTTTTAAATGAAAAAAATATTATAATAATTTTTTTGGTCTTATTTCAATCATTTAGCATCAATTTAGAATTCTTACAATATTTTTTTTATATATTATGTATGTAGGTACGTATAAATTATATTAAATAATTGGTTTAAAGTCTTATTTTTGCTCAAAAAAAAAACCCCAAACATGTTTTTCCTCTAAATACCCATTATTTATAAATATTAGCATTAGATTTCATCATTAAAACAAAAAACAAAACAAAACAAAACAAAACTTACTATACAGAAGATCTTCTTCTTTCATTTCATCCATCATACTTGCACTTTTTATATAATTTTTTTTTTTTTTTGTACGAAATTTATTACTTCTAAGAAAATTATGAAGAACACAAAAAAAAACAAAAAAAAAAAGAAGAACTCATCAATAAAACTAAATGTCATCAGGACAGTCCTTATACTGATTACTGATTAGTTTTCATCAATAAAATGAACGTTTTAACTATATATATATATATATTTATACATATATAATATGCAATGATGGGATCTTAATTTCATGTAGTGCCTATAGTGTTGCTGTAACTATTAAACGTATAACTGAACCAATGAATGAACGTACGAACGAACGAACGAACAAATATATTATATAGGAAATTTAATATCCGCGTGTTCAAACCTTTTTTTTCTTTTCCTCTTCTTTTTCTTAATTTTGTTTTTTATTGTTTTTGTCTTTTAATTTTTCTAATGGCGACAAATCCATTATTGGCTTTCAGCTAATCAAAAACAATAGAACAAAAAAAAAAAAAAAATGTTTTTTTTTGAACTCGAATAAAACATTGGGTTGGATTGGATAAATTTTTATGGGATAGTTGAAAAAAAAATTTTATGTATTCGTATATATGTGTGTACACACATGCGACCATACACATATTATAATATAATACATATTCTTATTATATCTTATGCATAATCGATATGATGGTGGTCTGGTGCGGATTGAAAACAAAGAAAATAATATTAATTTTTTAAGTGTATAGAGCCCAAAACAATTGAGTTTTTTTTTTTGTTTTTTTTTTTCCACTAAAAAAAAGTATCAAATTTCATGAACCTAATAAATGAATGATTATGTGAGGGAAGAAATGACAGCTGAAAAAAAAATAAAAAAAAGAAAAATGTCTTCCAAATTTATTGTTTTAAGTTGCCATTGAAATGAAATGCGTTTTTGAAGATTTGTTTTTGTTTTAATGGATTTTTTTTTTTTTGATTTTGTGAAAATTAAATACGATAAAACTAAGTATATGTATAAATTGATGATTGGATTTGTAAAATTGGTGCAATAACATTAAAAGGTTAAAGGTTTTGATTCAATTAAAAATGTAAAAAAAAAAAAAATTTTTTTTAATATTTTGTAATTTTTTATATTTTTTTTTTTTTAATTTGGATTGATGAAGGCTGAGTATAACTCATCAATAATCACTAGATTTTAGATCCATAGTCCTATGAAAATGCATAACAAGTCATCAAAAATGATTATGATCAATGTGAGGTTTGACCCGACCAATGTGAGGTTTGATCCGGATCTGTTAACAAGTTTCGGCTCTACAAATTTTTTAAAGATGTGTCTGTCTTTTCATTATCCTGAATGTATATACCTACGATTCGAAAAATTGATTTTAAACTTGCTAAAAATATTGTTTCTTATTAAAGAAGATCTTCGGATCAATTGGTTAACCCATTCGACATTACAATTTTTTTAAAGAAATTTCTTTTTTTTCATTATCCTGAATGTATAACGATCCGACAGATTGAGTTCAAACTTTCTACAAACGGTATTTCTTATTAAAGGAGTTTTCTGGATCAAATTGATTACGGTCAGTTACGGTTGATCAACTCGTCAATATGCGAAACAGTTCCATTTTGTCACTACTTTAAAGGACATGAAGAATACCTATATATATATAAAATTTGTTAAGTTTAACTTGTTTCAGTATGTTCAAGCTGTCTGAAAAAAAAGCTGTTCAAGCTGACTGTTTTCGGTTTGTAGAGAGAATAAAATGAACCATAATTTAAGTGACTGAAACTTAGCATGGAACACAAGTCTTGAGAAACTTAAAAAAGTTGTGTGCTAAACTGTTATTGACGTATTTTTCATTTTATTCTTATTTATTTAAAAATTTTCCTTGCTGAAGAAGAAGTCATTTAAATCGAGCTCTGATGACTAAATAGCTTATTTTCCTCTAAAACATTATGCTTTTATCACAACTATATAGGTATAGGCTAATTTTATGGTGTTATATAGTGTCAACTGTTAATACAATAAGTTTTGAGATGAAAAAAATTTTAAACTTTTTAATTTTACATTTTACCTTAAAGACCCCGTTTTACAAAAAGTTACAATAATAATTATTATCAAAAGAATTTAAGAGGAAACGAACCCCAAATTTGTTTCTGAATAAGTTGCTGGTAAGTGGACTATAATAAATTTGGGCTAATAATTCGTTTCTTGTCTTATAATTCATTAATTAAGAATATTTGCAAATTAAATTGTACTTTTATGTTATTGGACTTAAAGAAAAATCACTAGATTTAAAAAATAATCTTAAAACTTAGTAATAGTTCTTAAAGGGAAGAATGTTTAACATCCTAAGTAATTCAATACTTTTAGAGTATATTTAACTGAAATATATTACTTATATAGTTGCTAAAAGATATTTTTTAAGAGTCAAAGTTATTGCTTTAGTCATTTTAGTTTGTTGTTAATAAAGGCACCTAAATATTTAAATGTATCAACACAATAAAACAATCTTTTGAACAGATACCCTTATAATTAAATATTTTATTATGATTATAATAAAATAACCAATTTATGGCCTATATATAGTACCATTTAATCAATACATAATATGTAACATATATATATACATATCTAAATCATATTATAAATATGTTCAGGCTTAAATATTTCCTTCAAAATTCTTAAATATTCCACGAACCAAGGCGAAGATTTTGAAAAAATTTTTCGTAATAAAGGTAATTTTCCCATTATTATTTTCTCTAAGATTTTATAATGACTCATATTTACAAACATACATATACATATACATTATATAATATTATGTGTAGTTGATAAGAGAAATGTTAACAAATCTGATTCCACTTAAATACTTACTAATTATATTTGATTATTTTAAATTATAATTTTATTTTTTATAATTTACATACACACACATACATACACAAGTATATAGCCAGTTTAAATACACATATTAAACTTTATAAATGAATTATTAAAAAAAAAAAGGAACAAATTAATTTTTTAAATTAATCATTGACATATTTTTGTATATTTTTTGAAATAAAAAATTTCTGTTGTCTTATGTCTATTTTAAATCGAAATAATTACTATATAATGGTGCTGCCAAGCCAAGCCAATTTCCTTTCAAAATTTGTTTCGAATTTATTTTCGTATATAAACATTTCATTTTTCACCACCACAGTTTTTGAAATTAGTTTCACCTGGTTTCACCATGTTCCATTATTAATTTTTGTCTTTGCTTATATATATGATACGGTTTATGTCATTGATGAATAAAATAATAAATTTAAAAATGATAATGATATGATACTGTCTATAATAAATTAAAAATTAATATGGAATTGGTTCTCAAAACTGGTAAAGAATTGAAAGTTGAATAAAATTTAGCAAGAATTAAAACCTAAAACAGAAATTATACAATATATAATTTTCTCCCTAAAATTAAATTTTTTTTTTTTTTATAAAAAATGTAGAATTTGATAGAATCATAGAATAAAAATATTAAGGGTATACACGAGTTGGTGCAAGTCGTGAATACCCACTTGTGTCTTGCACAAGTGCAAAATTTTGCACCGTAGTATATTTCAATTTTTTGACAGTTAAAGTGCACAATTTGTTGTTGTTTTCATGTATAAAAGAGTGCAATATTTTGCAAAACTATGCAAGACCTAAACCCAATTGCATATTTGTGCAAGACCATTGCAAAGTTTGTTTATATATTTTTTGTAAGCGCTATATTAGATAAAAAATTTAAAAAATGCCTAAAAAAGTGGAAAAAAAATTATTTCTGATTATTTATTAAGTCAAGCATATGAAGATATACAAATATCTGAAATTTTTGGTAAGCATATTAAATTTTTATGTAAACAAAACAAGCACATCAACGATATTTGACAGTTCAATAAAAATTCATGCTAGGGTTGTTTACGAGTTGGTGCAAATATGTGCTACGGTGCAAAAAAAATTTGAACTTTTGCACCAACTCGTGAATACCCTTATTATTTACGGTTTAAAACTTATTTTTTTGTCTCAAAAAATTATATTTGTAAAATATGTATATATACATACAACGGTACAAACAGCTATGACTGGTCTGATACTAATTTTATTAAAAATCTCAAAATATTTTTAAAGTTGCATTGGTAAAAACCAAAAAAAAAGGAATATCTAAAAATTTTACTTCATTAAAAATAACCGATTTGTTTTTATAATTTACTTCGCATTGAGTGTGGTCCAATTTAAAATTAAAGGGGTAGATAATAAAAAAGAGTTTTTTAATATACGTGTTTTCCTTTTACCTGTTGAAACAAATTAATGGTTTTTACCATTTCTACCAAAGAATTTGTGTAAATCAAATCTGATTAAATTTAAATTGTCAAAATAATTTAGAGTTGTAGACTTAGGTTGTAGAACAAAAAAAAACTTTTTTTCAAAAATCTTTTTCTCAACAGATGTCACTTGAAGAAAAAAAAAATGAAAATAATAAAATTTAGTACGACATCTATTAAATAAATGAAAATCATAAACTTTTTTGTATTTTAAAAATTAAATTATTTTTATGCAGTAACTTGAATTAAAATTTTACATTTATTTTGCAATAATTAATATTATCTATTCTTAAAAATAAATTAAGTTAAAAAATTATATTCTTAATTAAATATTATTTTAGTCAGATAAATAAACTAAGGCCAGCTAAGGCTCTAGTAATAAAAATACAAATAAATAGCTTTTTAAAAAAATATTATGAATATTAAATAACAAACTTTCATTTCCTTCTGGCAATGTTTCTTATAACTTTTTGTAAATTCCTTGTAAATTCATTAATCTTAGAACAGAACCATAACATTTTGGATTTTCTGGTAAATTTTACAATACAAAAAAAAATAATTACAATTTTATAAAACGATGTTCCAAAATTTACCGTTAAATTCTCAGCAGCTTTAAATTTAGTTATTTGAAATAGTTGTTAAATTATGATTATCGCGTTTTTTTACAGTATCTAAAAGTTTGTTTTTATTTTACCGAAAAATTAGAACAGTTAACGCCTATAAACCGATATCAAGTTAAGCTAATCTTTAGTTTTCTACGAGCTAGAAATTGTTGAATATGTGCATATTTTACATAAAAGAAAAAGTTTACAAATTTGATCAAATATAATATAATTATTCAATTTCTAGAGAAACCAGATAGCGGCCCTTTTGAATTTTTTCTATTATGCTAAAATATAACACAAATGAATATCAAAATAATTTATAGTTTGAATAAACATTGAATTCATGAAAATTGGCATTAAAAGACTTTAAAATTTAAAAAATTTAGATGTAGAATTAATGAAACCCCCGGATAAAATGATTGAGATAAATTTTAAGAAAACCGATTTATAAAGTCGTAAGACGTAGATGATAATATATTATAGAAATACATTATTAAGATTGTAGCGAATTGAGCGAAATTATTAAGATTGTAGGTAACTAAAATGTTTATAAAAATTTTGTAACTAATGATTAATTTTTATTTTTTAAAAAATATAATTGAATCAAGTCAATTTTAAACAGCTGTAAGTCCGGAACTCTAATATCACTAAGAAAAATCATTAGCACGCTTTAATGTTTATGTCTTGCCGAAGAAAAGTTTTTGCAGGCGGCTAGTTTTTGAGGTGTGCAAAAATAGCAAATTTTAAATTTTTGAGTCCTAATAGCTCTTAAACAGGAGACGGTGCAAACAAATTTTCTGAGGAAACTAACTTCTAGACGTTCTTTCTTGTCTCAAAATTTCAAGTTGCTATTTAAAAGTCTGACGGAGTTATGAAAAAAGAAATATAATGTAAAATTTGGTTTTCACATAAGGGTAAATTTAAATAGTAAAAAATTACAAAATATTACATAATTTTGATATTATTTTATAGAGGTAAGAAAATTTCCGGTCTTATACCGTTTTTAGATTGTAAAACTACTACGATATATATATGGGAAAATAAAGTTTTTTTTGCAATTTTCAATCCTATACAACTAAAAGAAATAGTGAATACACATAAAAATATATTACTGGAGCTTTAATTTTTATGCCTTGCCAAAGGAGAATGTGTAAGGGTGCTTAAGTTACAGGTATTTAAAAATAGCCAATTTTTAATTTTTGAGCTCTAGTAGCTTATAAATAGGGGGCGGTCTAAAAAATGAGATCTACCCATAGTTAAATTTTTTTTTCTCTATCTTTAACGGTGTAGAAATTTTCTAAACAGACGGACAGACGAACGGACAGAGTGAAACTAATAGGCACATTTTTTCAAAATTTTTTTAGAAATGTGCTAAAAATACGGGATACTGTAATATATTCATCTTGTATTAACTTATTTTAGTGTTTATACGTACATATATTGATTTTCATATGCTGTAAATTTTCTTAAAATCATTTGACTTTTTGACAAACTTAAGAACACCATGTTATAATTTTCATTACTTTAAATCTAGTTGATTGGTGATCGATTATAAGCATAGATATATTAACCAATAGATAGGCAGTGAAGAAAATATTTTCAGCCAATTTTGACGAATAGCTGACTGAGCCGTGCGTATGTATTAATTTAGTTGCCTCATAAATAGGTTCCTAAAAGGTGAAATAATTTCATTTCAAATTTTTAAAATATTTTTTTCTTTTATTTCGTTACTTTAAAAGGATCGTATACATGAAACTCAGCTTTAACTCAAATCTCTCATTTTTCAAACAAAAAATACATACGTATATTTGACCTGAACCAAAGACTATAATATATACTAACTATATAGACTATATAAGTTATAGCATATAGTCTTTGCTTCAACTCATAGTTTTTTGTTCGAAAAAATTAAATTTGTGTTTAAGCTGAGTTTTATGCATTCGACCCTATTACTACACAATGTGAAGTTTGACGACTGTAATTTATTTGTTATTTAAAATATCTTAACTTGTGGATATTCTTTGCTCTACACAGATAATGTATTTTTTTTTTTTTTTTTTTGAAAAACATATTTCTAAAACAAAACAATTAAAGACTTTTATTTAACACTTTATTTATTATATTTAACAATAAAATGTTTTAAACATTTAAATATAACATTAGATTTTAACAATTTGTGCAACATAACATTTAACATTTGTAAAATATATAACATTTGTTGTGCACAATAAAATAAATTTTCTATAGAAAATCAATGTAATTAACAATCAATATACTTATGATTATTATAAGAATAAATTAAGTTTGTAATAATAATGCTACACCGCCTAATATCCATTTAGATGGAGGTTCTTTTGTTCTTAAATTAAAAGTCCAAATGTATGTAGAACTACGCTCTCTAAAATAAAAATAAAGGAAGTTTTTAATATATTAATATAATTTTTAATATTATATTTAATTATTTATATTTATATTGTGAAAATAAAGTGCTTTAAATAAGGTAAGTAAATATAGTAAACAAAGTAATATCTTAAAAGAAAATCAAAATAAAGAATAACAATTTAAAGCAAACAAGTAAAAGTAACAGTAAGTCGATGCAACCAACTTATTTATACCCTACACCTAAAAAATTCAAATTAAATTAAAAATCCATAAGTTATTTTAGTTAGGTATTTAATATAACTAAGCTAAAAAAATAAATGCTTTTACAACCTTTGTACAAAATTTCAGATTTCTATCTTTATTAAATTCGAAAATATGCTTGTAGGTCTTGGGAAGTGTGTGAAGGCACGCGACGCGAACCACCATCCCAATTCATCTGAAATTTTAGAGACATCAACAGGGTAGAACATTCTTATATCAAATTTCAAGTTTATATATTTATTAATTTCGAAGATATGCTTGTTTGGTTTTAGGAGTTGTGTGGCAGATACCCGAACAACCATTCTAATTCATCTTAAATTTTGGACAAATCAGGGATTCAGGAAACAACACCATAGTACCAAATTTGAAGTTTCTATCTTTATTAATTTCGAAAATATGCTTGTTCGGTTTTGGGAGTTGTATGGGAGGTACCCGAACGCCCACTCCAATTCATCTCAAATTTTAGGTAAATCAGGGATTTAGGAAACAGCACCCTCGTATCAAACTTGAAGTTCCTATCTTTATTAATTTCGAAAGATATGCATGTTCGGTTTTGGGAGTTGTATGGGAGGTACCCGAACAGCTCCTCCAATTCATCTTAAATTTTGTGCAAATCAGGGATTCAGGGAACAACACCCTAGTACCAAATTTGAAGTTTCTATCTTTATTAATTTCGAATATATGCTTGTTCGGTTTTGGGATTTGTATGGGAGGTACCCGAACAACCACTCCAATTCATCTAAAATTTTGGGGATATCAGGGATTCAGAAAAATACACCCTAGTACCAAATTTTAAGTTCCTATCTTTATTAATTTCGAAGATATGCGTATTCGGTTTTGGAAGTTGTATGGGAGGTACTCGAACGCATGGTCCGATTTCGCCCATTTACAATCCCCGCCTTACCTTAGTTATTGTTAACCTACAGTATAAATTTCATCAAGATAGCATCATTATTTTTTTAGTTATTGTGCGTACGGACATCGCTAAATCGACTCAGGCGGTGATCCTGATTCAAAATATATATACATGTCTATACCTAACTCGCTTCCTTTTGGTGGTTACAAACACCATACCAAAGTTAATATACCCTATACTTAATGTGTAGCGTATAATGAATGTAAAGAAATTTTCCCAGGATATCGTATTCAAAATTCACTTTTATTAATTTGTCTTTTTTAGTGTTTAAAAACGAAATCTATGTTCATTTATTTTTTATTTTAAATGAACTTTTTCGTTATTCCTTTTTAATCTATAATATGCGGAAATCATTTTTGAGGAAGCATTAGATGAGTTTGAAGTTGTAATCAAAATTAATGGCCACTTAATAAACAATGATTTATACAATGAAATTTTTGGTCTATTTTATTATGCAGAACAGAAAAATGGATCTTAAAAGTCAGTATATAATATGATTAAGTTCAGGATTTAAAAATATAATAGAACATATCATATAATAGCCAGTGTTCAGTATTGGATGGGAAACAGAAGAAAAAAAGATTTAACATATCATAAACTTGACTAACCTAACCTTAGTTTATTCTTACAAAAGTGATAAGGGTTTGAATCGTATTTAGTTAAAGACTTATGGGTTTTCCAAGAGGAATAATACAATTTAAAATGGTTATAATGGCAACGCTGCGCATTATTTTTTGACATTTCTTATGTCATTTGTGTTCAGTAGGCTATGCCATTTAATCATAGAAAGATACACGCTTCAACAACGTTTAGAAATTGTTAAATTGTTTTATCAAAATCCAGTGCTCATTTGATGAACATTTTTATCGAAAAATTTTATTCAGTGATGAAGCTCATTTTTGGTTAAATGATTATGTAAACAAACAGAATTGCAGAATTTGGAGTTATGAAAATTCACACGAAACTGTTCAGACACCATTACATCCAAATAAAGGCACTGTGTGGTGTGCAATTCTTGCTGGTGGAGTGATTGGTCCATATTTTTTTTAAAGAAAATGGTCGAAGAGTAACAGTCAATGAAGAACGATACAGAACAATGTTAAATGATTTTTTTTTCCTGCTGTTGTAGAGAATAATCTGGAAGATATGTGATTTCCACAAGACGGTGCCACCTGCCACATAGCCACCTTAACAATCGATTTATTGAAAATAAAATTTGGTGATGAAATTATCTCAAAAAATGGTCCAGTTAATTATCCTTCCAGGTCGTGTGATTTAACACCTTGTGATTTCTTTCTTTGGGGATATGTTAAGTCACAAGTTTATGTTGATAATCCAACAACAATTGAGCAATTAAAAATCAACATTGAACGTGCTATTGATAAAATACAGCCAAATTAACGTGAAATAGTGATGAAAAATTGGGCTGACAGAATACACTTTGTTCGAAGAAGTAGTGGTGGTCATATTAACACTTCTTTGCTTGTATTGTCTTTTGTCAAAATTTAATAATGCACATCAGCATTATTACATCTGAATATCGTATTCTGAATATAATTCAGAATAATATCGTAAATTTGTTCAAATAGCTATAATCATAAAGAATTACAAAATAGCTATAATCATTACATAGAATTTCACGTAGAATAAAATATGTTAGTGAATTTTGTTGATTTGAAATCACCCCAAGATCGTATTTGGGATATTTCGTAAAAGGATGACCGTATTTTTCGTATACCTAGTAACATCAAATTGAGTTTATTTTTTTGTTTTATTTTTATTGTTCTTTTTTTTTTGTTTGTATGTTAATTGATAATGATGTAATCATATTTAGAAATTATATATGTATATACTGTAGGTATACATTATAGCTATGTATATTTTATTTTTCTATGATGGAACACGCACAACATAACAACATAATACTTTAAAGTTAATGAGTTTAATTGAGGTTGAAAATTTTCATACTAAGTCATGGCGAAAAATTTTATACAAATTTATGACAAACTGAGGAAAGAAAAAGCTCTATATTAAAGCTATTTATACTAAATATAGCACACATGAATATCAATATAATTTACAGTTTGAGTAAACATCGAATACTCGAAAATTGGTTATAAAGACATAAAAATCTAAAAAAAATAGATGTTGAATTAATGGTGTTCTGAATTAAACAATTGATATAAATATTGAAACTTTGAGTAGACATTTTGAGAAGTTTAAAGAAGAACTAAATGACATATTAAGAAAATCAGTATCACAACTCAGAAGCAGGATGATTTAGAAATTACAATAGTTTTTTTTTACATCTAAGTTTTTATTACAACTAACTAAATTAATATACATTAGATATCGGTAATATTTAGAACTATTTAGTTCAATGGCTTGTAAGAAATGATTCCAAGCAATTTATTCCTTTTTGTAATTTTCATATTTTATATTTTAGAAATGTATGGTGCCAATTGTAAATCTGCTGGCGAATTCAGCTGAAAAGCAGTAGTTAAATCTTCTTGTACAGTTGTGATTTAATAGATAACTTTCTAATTGATTCAGATGGTGACTTAATCTTTCCTGATATTTTTTGCTCAATATTGTTGCTGTTATTTTAACGGAATATATATTTAAATCATTTCGAATATATTTGATATGCTAGCTGTGTCCAAATGGGTTTAATTATAGTTTTGTATTGGATAATTTTATTTTCTAGAATTTATTTCGATTTTCTCCCCATAAGTCAGTTATTGTGTAGTACTTAATTCTCATTTGCTTATTTTTGTTCACTATATAGTTTCTCCACGTTAAACGGCGATCCAGATGTAGACCCAAATACTTTCCGGATTCTTGTTGCGGCAAAAATGTATTATTAAGGTGGAGAGGTGGACATGTTTTTTTTCTTATTGTAAAACTTACATGCACGGATTTTATCTCGTTTGCTTTTATCCTCCATTTCTTTAACCACTTTTCTTTTTTGTTGAAGCCGATTTGTAATTTTTCTGAAGCGTGTACTGGGTTTATACTTGATGCCATTGTAGCAGTATCATCTCCAAAATTGGCAACCATTATACCATTTGCCATTGGTAAATCAGCAGTAAAAATTAAATACAAGAAAGAATCTAGCACACTTCCTTGCGGAACTCCGGAATTTATGCCCATAAGTTGGTTGAGTTCTATATCTTGCTTGACTATATATTTTCTATTAACGATATACGATTTTAGGATCAGATAAAAATTACCATAGTAAGGACTTGAAATGTTTTGAAATCTGAGTTTTAGACTTATTAATTATTACATTTATTTTAAGACTTTTTATCTGATTTAGTGTATCAATATTTTTCTAATGGGTTGATTCTCGATTTTATATCGAATTATAAAATCACTCTGAATTATTTTTTTCATATATTATATATTACATCAACAAAAGATCATTTATTGAAACTCTGATTTTCAGGCTCTAATTCTTTTTCACACAGAAGAGTTTGTTTTGGTTTTATCTGACTTTATAATTTTTTCCTTCAAAATATAATGTTCTTAACATTATGTTATGGTGGTTATGTTAAACGTTAGCTAAACTTACATAATATCTAAATAATTGTGTTGTGGTTAATTCATCGGCTTTCTAATAGAAAGGTTTTGGGTTCAAACCTCAGTCAGGTTATATATCCAAATAGTATAGTAATTTATAACGTAATAAAATAATTTATATCGTAATAATTAATATCGTAATATAAAAATTAATAAAAAATAAATATTTCTTATATAAAACAATAGATGCCACACAAATATAATATATAATGTGTTTCATAATAGTTTGTACAATAGCTAATCATTAATCAACGATTAAATGAAAATAATGATTAAAAAAACCTGAAGCTTATTCCAATAAGATAACAAGCCGCTTGGTGAAAGCTATACTCTGCACATGTGTGGAAAGAACTACGAGTAGTATGTGTTTGTATTATGTTTTCATTTTAAATGCGAGATTTTGTAGTGCTCCAAACCTATAAAATCTTACAATGGTTTTCTAAAAAATTCTACATGATAGATGTTAAAAATACGATTTTTGATTATGTTTAAAAAATAAAAACCAATTATTATCTAATATATAAGCATAAATTTAAATAGTATCATAAATCAATTAGTTCTGCTTACGTTTGTAATATATTATTAAGTATAGAGTGTAGTAAATTATCAAATTTATCAAAAAAAAAAACGTAGCAGATTTACTACAAAAGTATATAGCAGACTAATTTAAGTAATTTGTCAGTGTTATGAATGGAATAGAATTGATTACAAAAAAAAAAAAAAATCTAAAATTAAAATATATTTTATATTCTAATATCTTTACTTTTATTTTGAATAGAACAGAAGACAAATAAATAAATTTTATAAAAACAAGAGAAAAACTATAATCAATCAAAATAATCAATATAGCAATTATTTTTAGTTTTTTATTATTTTGATTTTTTGTTTTTCAAAAATTATTAACAATTAATTTTCATTTTTTTTTTTTATTATTCTTAGGTGTTTCTATATAATAAAAATAAACAAACCTTGTTCTATATAATGGACATTCATACATTCTATGTTTATCTTGTTTCTCCTGTATTATTGATTTAATATAAATGACTGGCATTAATGAATACAATTCTTTTGGTCTTAATTCAACAATAGAATTTACATTACAATTCCAGCTAGCACCTTCAATGAATAGACCATGAATAAAAGCACCTTCTTTTGGTGGTGAACTATAAAAAATAAATAAAAAACGAAAAAATCAGAAAAATGATTTAGTATTGTATAAAAATAATAGTATATTGCCGACGCTATGAACCAACCTCTAAGTCATTAACCTCCAAAAGCAAAAAAAAACAAATGAATTCCCACTATTTTTGGATGTTAGTTATGAACTAACTCCCAATATTAATTCTGAACTAACCGTAAAAAACAAAATGAAGTAATCACCAAAAATATTTTTGAAACTTTTGAGATTTTTTTCATATGAATTAATTTCCAAACTCTAAAAATAAACTAATCCCAAAAAAAAAATGAACTAATCCCCAAAAAAAATGTTTTGATCCCAAAAAGAATTAACTAATCCCCAAAAAAAATTAATTAATTTTAGTAAAAATAATGGGAGTTAGCGACTTGGGTGTTAGTTCCAAACGCCTATATTGCCTATAAATGATGTTGAAAACTTTATTTGTATAAATGTTTATTTAGAAAATGGTAAGAATTGTAACATAATAAAAATTCTGAATAAAGAAAATGTTTTGAACCCAATAAATTTCCTTTTTTTATTCAATAAAAATGAAAAAACTTTTTTTTGTTATGATTTAATTGATTTTTGATATTAGAATTCATGAAAAATTTATTTTATTGGTTTTTAAAAAATTTATTATAATTATTGTAAGAGTATAAATTTATAACAGGCCAACCTTAAAATTAAAAGTTTGAAAACACATAAAATATTTTAAGTTTATTTTAAATAATACTTAAATAATGCTTCTTACATAATAGACTGTAGTATAGAACCTGTTGTATAAGAAAGTAAATCTGTATTATGTATGGATAATAGGAACCATTTTGAAAGAAATAAAAACTAGAAAATTGTAAAAATTAGTTTACTTTTAGAATTTTTCAATAAAATTTAAAATTTTTTGACAATTTATTAAGTAATATCGGGTAATACTCTTCAATAGGCCAGTTAAGCTACGGTTCTGTAATATATTCTATAGTAGTAGATTAAATCGCAATATCTAATATCGTAATATCTTATATCGTGATATAAAACAAGTAAAGTAATATTTGATATAAAACAAGTAAACAAGTAAAAAAATCACTTTTGTATAAAACAATAGATGGCGCACATATCTAGTATTTGTGCTTTATAATCTTTTACGAATTTTATTATACAAAAGCTACCGTCGATTAATGAGCGCCTTAACGAAAGGCTACATGAAACTGAAAATTAAATGTCAAATATGAATAATAAAAAAAATCTTTGAATATCCACATATCCATAATCCTTATTAAGAGTGAAAAAAGCATAAATTCTTTAATTCATGCATATATACATATTAAATAAAAATTTTTTAGATTATTTTAATATAAAATCAAATAGGTAACTATTTAAAATGAATTTTATTTTAAAAAATATCTCACCTAATGTCATCCTTTTCTTTTTTGGTTACTTCACAACACAAACACATTTTATCTAATGGTAAATCATTTTTTCTTGCCGATTCTTGCATAATAGCTGTAAGAAAACTTTGTGGATTAAATAAACCACCTAACCATACACTAGCTGGTAAAATAAAATCATTCACCCAATTACTTAATTCTTTTATTCTCCAATATAAATCACTGAACCATGGTTGTAATCGCATTAAACTTGGATATGCTAATTTTAACCATGTTTCCGGTATATAATCATAAAAAATTGCATTATCTAATGATTCCATTTGAGATGTTATTGTTAATTCACCTTTTAAACCTAACATTAATTCACGTAATGATCTTTTAATTTCACGTATTAATAAATTCATTCTTTCACATTCTTGTAATGCAACAACCACAAATGGTGTCTTTTTTTCAATACGTCCAATTAATTCAATCATTTTAAATTCATCCTGTAATTTATCTAATATATCATCAATCATAATTTTAACAATTTCTTCACGTGATACACCAATATCACTACATAATTCTGATTCTCTTGGTTGTAATTCAAATATTGTTTTTAATAAATGATCAGATTTTAATGTTAAAAAACCAATTTCAGCATTTGAATGTAAACCATATAATATTGGTGATTCATCTGGTAAATTATCATTAATAAAATTATGATATCCATCAAAATCTAAATTTGGTGGTGCTGGAAAACCAGAACATAATTCAAAATCACCATCAATTAAATCTTGTTGCATTAATACATCTAAATATGTTCGACATAAACGACGATCCCAATCATCTGTTATATGACCACCATACATTATTTCACCAAATAAATAACGTAAATCTTCCCATGGTGTACGATTACTACCTTCTAAATAATTAAAAAGTACATTTGCACTTATTGTTAAATCACCAATATTAAATGGATAATTTTTATTCCAACCTTGTGCACCAAATTTACGTCTTTCAGTTAATACTGAATGAAAATAACATAATGTAAATAAAATTGATTTAAATTCAGCTTCTTGGGTACAAGTTTCAAGTGTATCTTGATTAAAATTATTCCATGCTTTATGTAAATTTGCTGACATACCTGTTGGTGGTTCATTAACTATTTTCATAGAACATTCAAGTATACCTTGTGGTATAACATGACATTCTGAATCTGGTGCTGGTTCTGCACTTATATATAAACGAAATTCAGTATGACATTGATTACTTAACAATAAAATTTGTTTTTCTTCATTTTCTTTTATTTCATTTTCATTTTCTATTATAGTTTTTTTTAAATTTTCATTTTTTTTTTCTTGTTGTTCTTTTTCTTGTTGTTGTTGTAGTTGTATTACATTTGTTGCAATTTGTTTCAATTTTATTGAAGTAGTTGATATTATCATTTTATTGGATATTGATGAAACAGATGAGGTTGTACGTTCAATTAATTTTTCAAGTGTTGGTAACCACTTTGCAACAAGATGTACATTTTGTAAAATAACCCAATGACCATATTTAATCGATGTTTCAATTGCTTGTTCTGCAACATATTCTTGTCCTTGACCTAATGATATATTATGAAGATTTTCATTATCTGTTGTATAACCTAATTGTTTACCAAGTATTTCAACATCTCGTATTGGATCAATACCGGGTGATAATATAAAAAAAACTGGAACAGATGATGTTATTTCTTTGAAAATTTCATTAAATGGTATTATTTTATCTTGAGTATAACATTTACCCATTGTTTGTTCAATAAATAATCTAAAAATAAAGATACATATGTTATACATTTTAAATGTAATATCTATATATACATATATATAATATGCAATGAATGGTAACAAAAAAAAGAAAATTTTTCTAAAATATCATTGAAATTAAAAAATAAATTAGAAAATTTTATTTAAGCTTTTACAAAATTAAATTTTATAGAAATGTAATTTTTGTTTTTGTATTCAAAAAAAAAAGAAAAAAAAAATTTAACTTGATTAAACATTGAAGAATTTTACTTCAACTAAATTAAATGGTCAAACAAAAAATTTTTTTTTCTCTTTTCTAACAAATTTTCTTTTATGTAGTTGAAGATTTAATTTCAGATGATACAAAATATTTTAAATATCCTTTTTAAAGAATGTCGGTTGAAAGATATTAAATCTTTGTGGTTTGAAATTTACTTTGAAATTTGAATTATGGGATAAAGTTTACGCAAATTTGCAATGAAAAAGGAACGTTCCGAATGGTTGTTTCTTTCGTATTATTTGAAAACTCTAAATTAGTATTCCAATTCAATAATAAATTGTAAAGAGACTTAGGGACAACAACTCCTACTGTTCACCTAAATATAAGAATTGTGTAAAATAGGAAAAATTTGAAAAAACATTTTATTAGTGAAAATGTTTTCCGTTTCTTCCGGATTTTTTTCGCATTTTCAAGATTTCCTACAATGCGATTTATTAACTTCCTAATTTTATACATACGAAATCTAACAAACAAATTCCTAAAAAGTACTAAGATCTTAGATAAGTAATCGAATTTGTAATATTAATGCGTTTATAATTAGCTATACAATTAATGATGACATCGATGCAATTCTCTTTTGGGCTTATAACAATGGAGTTAAATTAAATGAATATAAATAACATATAAATAACTGTGGTGGTTTAAATTAAAAAACGTTGATACCTCTGCATTTTCTAAAATCAAAATTAATATATCAAGTATTAAATATATAATGAAAGTTCGAAATCTGGAAGTATTTTTCAACAAAACACTATCTGACATGAGCACATTAATTGCATTTCTTAGAAAATTTTTAAACTATGGAAACTTGCTTTCTTTTTAAGCGAGTGGCTTAAAATAAAATCTGGTACAGGCCTAAGATGCCACATATTATTTACTGCGATTTTGTATATTGAGATATTAATGAGGGTGAATAATATTAATTAAAATTATCTTAAATGCTTGCCCACGTTCCGTTACTAACAGGGGGAAATATGAATAATATAAACGATGTATTTAAGAATATATTTGATCTGTGTTTAAGAAGAACAATAACATCTTTCTTCAAAATATCCCTCCCAATTATCCCACCTGTCCTTCATAATTTTCCAATTCCAATTTCCCCAATCTCACATCCCTGTCCACAAAAACAAGCTGTAAATTTATATTAATGTATTATGTATATTATGTATATAAATTATTTGTATTATGGCTCCATCCTAATGTTTGTTTTTAAAAGCCGGGTGGTTTTGATTGTTTAAAGTTCAACATTACCCTCAGGAATCACGTGCAGTTCCTCTTGGTGACTTTCGAGTTTTCCACCAACCCTCGTAAAAAAAAAAAAAAATATCTAACCTTTGAAAACTTCTTAAAGTATAGATATGCATTTGTTTCATGAAAAAAATTATTAATAAAACAGTTTGTTACATATCTGGTTGCCATATTAGTTTTTGGATGATCAAAGGTCAATAAAAGATGTTTGTATTTTGTAATTCCTTGTCAAAGGAGTTCTTAACGTTTTTTTGTTAAAATATCTGATCTTTGGTGTTTCTTTACCGAATGTTATCCGCCTAACATTTAGTTACAAAAAATTTTGCTGAGACCTGCCGAGACTAACAGTCTTAAATAAGTTAAGTTTAATAATTTCATTTCTTAATTTTTGGTTTTATTTATTTTAATTTAATTTTTAATGTTAATTTTGTATAATAGCTTTTGCATCTCTATAACTATCTTGTTACACACTTCAAAGACTACTTGTCTGATTATGTAAAAAAGTAATAATTAAATAAATAATTAAATAAATAAGTAAATAATAAAATCGAAGAGTGTTTTTCATTATTTTCATTTGAAAAAAGTTGCACGAAAAAATGCAATTTTTATGAAAAATAAAGTATTGCAATTTTACGATTTGGAAATGTGATGCTCGGCGGGGGGAAATAAAGATCTAATAGGCCTTATTTCACATTTGAGTTGAGAAGTAAGGCCTAATTCGTAAAATTTCGCGGTTGGTCTTATTTCTCATTTCAAAGAGAATTAAAGCCTATAGGCCTTATTTCACTTTAGAAATATTATATTATTATTATATTATTCCAATTACAAATTTGTAGCTGACTGTAAAAAATGAGTATTTTTAACAGGTTTCAAACAATTTTCTATATTCTGGTCAACCCTGTCTTTCAAACTACTACCTTCGCGTCCTCCCTTTCGAGCCACTCTTCGCCTCTATCTTAGCCGATCCCTTCAACTCCCTTCACATTTCCCTTGAAGAAATGGGAACTGCTATCTCTGCTATCGCGCCCGTGCACAACAACGGCGCCGGGAACGCGAGCGCGGGCGAACCGGCGCGGGGATAGCAGTCCTTATTCCTTCAAAACAATTTTTGTTTTGTTTATCATAAAAATGTCTAAATTTTCACAAAATTTATTATTATATTTCAGAAAGAACATTCAAAATTTAATACTTTTGTATGGAAAGCTGAAAAATTATTTTTTTCCCCCATGATTTCAAAAATTCTTTGTAATTAGGAGAGATTTTAGAGTTGGCTTCAAAATCAGAGTTAAATCAGCTTTTTCCAAATTATTTATAAATATTCTAGAAAAAGGTGTAATCCAGATTTTGTAACCTTACTTACGTGTAACCTTACTGTAACGTACTTACGTGTATTCATATTTCCGAAAAAGGTGCAATCCAGATTTTTAACCAACTCTAATAACTGAACTAAGTTCGACAAAATTATTACATTAAAAAGTGAAATAAGTTTGAATGGTGAATTTAAACGAAATTTTTTAATTTTTAACTTGTCGAACTTATTTCATTATGAAGAAACACTGACTACTGACGCACTTACACAATGAAATGTGCCAAAAAAAAACAGAAAACATTTTATTACTTAAATAAGCTGAAATATATGAGAATTAAATTATGAAAGAAAAATATTAAAAAATGTTATTATTGGAATAATAAATTACAATTAGGCTTCAATTCCATTATTTAAAAAAAATTAATTAGGCCTTATTTCACTTTGGAATGAGATATAAAGTCTAAATCGCGAAATTTCGCGAATTAGGCTTTCTTTCTCATTCGAAAGTAAAATAAGGCCTATTAGGCTTTATTGCTCTAGGTCTTATTTCCCCCCGCCTTGATGCTCATATAGAATATATATCAAAAAACAGGTATAGTACTAATTGCACTTGAAATTTTTTGATTTAACATACTGCAGCTGTTTTTATCACCTAACCGGAAATAGAAATTAATTTTCATAGCAATTTTCTTTTTATATAATAAGGAGAAAGTTCCAAAAAGATCAACCGCGCGATTACTTTGTAACTTTTAGGATTAAAATTATACTAAAAACAAATAACTGCGGGGGTGTTTTTATTTGGCGTTGGAGTCCTTAAATGTCCCAGTTAGCCCTTTGAAAATTTTTTGTTGCAATTTATTTCACACAATTTCAATAGATATGAATTATATAAAATCTGATAATTTAAAAATATTGTCCATGTGCTTTCTTTATATGTATAGATATCATATACCTATCTGTAGGTATGTAATATTTGTTGTTTCTATTTTATTTTCAACTTTGTATTTAAGAATTGTATTTAATTCAACAAATGTATTTAAGAAAGGCTTAGATTAATATTGGAGTTGGTTTAAAATGTTTTGTTGTTGAAATATCTAAAGCAGCACCGCAGTTATTTATTTTTAGTTTTAGCCCTAAAAGTTTTAAAGGAATCACGTGATTGACGTTTTTGTAACTTTAACCTATACGTTTTCAAACTGCTGTACGTTTTCTAGATCATGGTGATATATTTAAGATTTTATATAACATAATGAATACAATATATTTTTACCCATTTGTCATTTTTTCACTCAAAAAATATATTATAAATGAATGCCACTGAAAATATTTTGAAAGATATTATATGTTAAGAAATCTATAGATTAAATTTTAAATGAGTCATGCCATATATATATATGTATATAGGTACTTAAGAAGGAAGATTTTAAATAAAACTCTGCATTTATTTGATATACATCTATAAATTAAAAAAAAAAAATGTATACGATTCAACCAATTTTTTATCCATAAGATACTCCCAATATACTCAAAAAAAAAAACAAAAAACTATAACTATTGTGAAAATTTAAGGTTTTGCAAAAAAAATATTATTAATCCATCTATAAATTTCTTAAAGTACAAAAAAAAATTAATAATTTCATATATCACTTTTGTACAATTTAAAATTTTATTTTTTTTTTTGGATCCAAAATAAATCTATTAGATATTTCATGAGAAATTCACAATCATTTTAAAATTACATTTATTATTAATATTTCAATTTTGACAATTGATTAATATAAAATAATATTTTTAAGAGTTAACAGAAAACAAAAAAAAACTAAAATTCTATTTTATAAAAACTTTTGAGTCATAGAACATAACTCAAAAGTTTTTTTATAAATATTTTGTAAAAATTGGTTATGTTTGATAACTATGAGGATGTAATGTACAGCTAGTATAATGTACAGCCAAACTTTCAACAAGTGCATATGCATAATATGGTTGGCAAGGGAACGCTCTTTGTTGTAACAAATGAGTATGTTATTTTTGCTGTAATTTAAATACATGCAAAAGAGAGGAAAGAGATACATAGAAAAAGAAGCTAAAATTTTAAAATTGACTAATTGTGGTTACTCCAAAACTTAGTAATGCGTGCGGGTCTTATACATATTACTTAACTAAAAAAAAAATAAAAATAAAAAAGTGTACCTTCATTTGATTTTATTTTAGCAGTACCGATACAGTAAAGGAAATGTCAAGATCTTTATTTTGAGCCCAATGATGAACTTTGTTATGAAGAACAGATTCAGTTTCTAGAAATTTATCAACCATCAGCTTGATGGCACGATTTGTTGGAGCATTTTCTCTACCAAATTTTGTTCTAAATTTCCTAATTACATCTTGAAAACTTTTACCATTTTCAAAAATGTTGTAATAACCTTCGTGTAACGTTCCATATTAACTAACCGGAATGTATTTAGAATATACCTAAAGAAACCTAGTATAAAAATTCCAGGTAGAAAAAAAAATGGCGGCAAAATCAAAATGATACCTCAATTTGGAAACCCTTTATATAAACTTTAACTTCTCTTGTAGTTAAAATTATAAATATCAAAATATGTAGTGAAATATTTCCGTCTTATAGTCTTGTACAATAGCTACAGACGTGTAATCAACGCCTTAGTGAAATTAATGATTCCCGCTTAGTCAAATATGAATAATAAATGACTTAGTGGGATTGCCCTATATGCTCCTTTAGCAGTTGTAAGGAGAAAAAACAATTAATTTATAATAAAATTAATTTTCGTTGATGTTAAATAATGTTGATTTTGAAAAATTCCATTTACCTTTGAAAATATTTTTATTAATATACTGTTATATATTTTTAAAACTGTATAGTTACTAAAACTTATAATATACTATATCTACAACTTATAATATACTATGGGTGATGTTATACAAAAATATAGACATAAGTAGTGTATGTTTATTTTCTAATAAAATATACAGTATGGCGCGCAGATTTTTTATTTATTTTTATTTAGTGAAAACATTTTTTTGTAAGTGAGCGTCTATCTTTCTCAGTTTTCAAAATTGGTGGGAGTAAAATCGTTTTATTTAAGTGAATTATATCTTAGTAACTAAAGAATTTAATCGATATATTATGTTCTTTAGATATAATTTTCCTTAGAATATTATGTATAGTCTTACAAACATGTTATTCGTGAACTCTTTCTCTCTTCCTTGCTTAAACCGACATGAAAACTAAGTGAGTAAAACTAAACCGACATGAAAATACTTGTTATTCCTTTTTATATTACAAAGGACCATCTCTTTTTTCGTTGCTACTACCAAGAGAAAAAATAACCAAACAAGATTTTCTGTAAATATAGCTTAAAATAATCTAGTTCTACACAAGCACAACTTAATCTTTTTCAATATGATTTTCGTGTATCATAATTAATGAAAGTAGTAATTAATCACGGTGATTAGCAAACAAATAATTATTATTTTAAGATTTTTCATAAGTACCTATTTTGAAATATTTCAAGCTTTTGCTTAATATTTTTAGTCAACACTATTTTTTAATCAATTTTTTTTTTAGTTTTTGCTGCAAAATTCAACTTTTACTAAAATCGAAAAACTGACACGTTTAACTTTATTTACCATAGAAATACTAATTTTAGCTTTTACTGTATATTTATTTTCATTTGACACGACCCTATTTCTATTATAGTATAATAATATTATGTATAATGTATATTAAAAGATTTATTTTATATATATATAGTATATACGAGTAATAATCATATTGAAAAGGATAAATGAGAAAATATTAGATTAGTGGTTTTATTTATAATTTATTCATTTCAAAAAATTATGTTAAAGATACCCTTTATAGTTATTTTGTATATAAACATTTTGTTTTTGACATATTCTTCAGCAATAATGTTGGTAATTATAACAACACTGTACTTTTTTTTATTTATACTCATATGTTACATAATATGTAACTCAAATTAAATTAACTTGAGTTAAAAACCACAAATATTTTTGAAATATAGCTTGAGTTAAATTTATGTATGTCACGTTTATATCGTATAGCTATTATCATTGATTATATTATATTATATGTATTACATATACTTATTTAAATCTGAACTAGAAAATAATATATAGGTTATAATGTTAACACCATTTTTTATACAAATGTATACAATATAAAGGAACTTTTAATTAGTTAGACTCAACCTTAACTTTAAATAGATTAACCATTTTTACAATATGTCGTATACATATTATTAATAATTATTGCAATACTGAAATAAAAAAAAAATCAATATAATTTTAAAACATATTTTCTTAAACGCAATTAATGGAAATAATTAAACACTAACCTATTGGGTCCAATTAATAGCTTTGCAAATTTATGTGGGACTGAATTGCTTCATTTGAGACTGAAAAAACAAATAAATGTTAAAGAGTGCAGTGAAATGGCAAAAAATTACAGTTTATGGAATGTTATCCTATAGAGACAAGTTATATTAAAAAAAAAAAATATTACTCTTGCTTTTTAAAATGACTTAATTAAAATATTATTAAAAAAAAAAAAAGTTTATTTTCAATTAAAAAACCAGAAAGAGTGTATAGTTAACAGTGTCAATTCTAGGATACGAGGAGTAACAGTTCGAATATAAATTATGCTAAATAAAATTTTTATCATAAAATTGAATCATCTTTTTGAAAATTTCAGATATCAGACTTAATTAAGTATACCAAAATATTATATTTATGTAAATTTTGGAGTTGTTTGATAACTACCCGAACCTACTGCTTTAGACTAACCAAATTTTTCTTCTTTTGACAAAATTTCAGACACCTAGCTTTAATAGACACTGAGTTATTTTGATAAAAAGAAAACAGTTATATGGAAGTTCCACGAACGCATCAACGCAGTACTGAAACTAATTATTTCACAAAAATGAAATGATTAAAAATTTCAGAATCCTTTATAGCTGTAGCGAGTATATATAATATAATTACAATATGATTATTATAATTGAAAATAAATTATTTATTATACAATATTCAAATGAAGATAGGATTTTAAATTACATACAGGTTATTTTTTTATATTAAGTTATTATTTTACTTGATTGATGTTAATTTAACCTTGGATGCAGTAAATTGATGGTATTGTAGATTAATGACTGTTGTGCTTGTATATATTCGTATTATAATTTTTATATTATGATGTGCGTTAAACTCTGGTTGCTGACCATGTGCTTTGAACCATGTGCTATTATGGCGTGATTGACGGTACTGTTGGTTGATGAGTTATATATGTATGTAATATAATTTGTTTATAGTATGTTAACGTCTGGCTGCTGGCCACGTTCTTTGCAGACGAGAGAAAGAAGAAATCGTTGAAAATCTGGTAGATCCGTTAAGCTTTTGATGGTTTTTTGGATGATTTTATCTTTTATTTTTGTTTTATAAAGTTCTGTTTGCTAATTTTATTTATTAAATCGATTTACACGTGCTAGACAATGTGTACCAGTTTTTATTTTAAATGAATAAAAGATATATCAATTTAAAAATTTTTTTTTTTTTTTTTTGATTCACGTGTTGAGTTATTTCATTTTTATTACTTGTTGTTTTTTTTTCTTTTTAAATATTACACTAATGAATTAAATTTATTTACAGTTTATATTTTTACACTAAATTTATAAACTTATATTTTTGCATTAAATTTTTTTAAATTTATTTACTGCTTTTTTAAAAAAAAATATGTCGGGGTCACCATTTTGTACGGTATCTCCGTATTTTATTATATTATATATTTTAATCTTTCCTTTAGGAAGGTTTATACCAAAGTGAGCTTACAATATATCTTAAATTATTACTTAAAGCTAAATTATGTAAAGTACGAGTATAATACTTTATTTTGTGAGAAGTGACGAGAGAATTCCCATCTCGTAACTGTACGATAAGAGATTGTGAGTTCTCTTGTCATTAATTAGATATGTAGCAGTATTGTAATCATATTGTAATTATATTATATATACTCGCTACAATAGCTATAACTTTATTTAAAGGTATGGTGTAAAAGAATGGACCAACTTTTATATGACTTAATCAACTCAAAAGATTCAATATTGAAAAGCAAGAATATAATATATACTTTTCCATATCTCTCGTTTAAGGTATCACAAGGGTAATGACAAATATATTATACCAAGAAAACTATGTTCGTAAGGATATAAAAATTTTTTAGATTATTAATAGATATTCGACCAGAATGTGGTTTCAATTTCAAATTCCAATTATAATTTCTTAAATAAAAATTTTATTGTTTTTTATTATTTTTAGAATCAACAACTAATGAATACAATTAGTCAAAAAACACATACCTATTATATTTTCAAAAATTTTTTTTCGTTTTTTTTTTTTTTTTTAGCTCTATTAAATATCTATATCTATAGATTAGATCTTTTTAAAACATTATACCACAAAAATTTGATATGTCCTTCAAATTACAAAAAAAAAAAAAATATTTGTAATAATGTTATAAAAAATTAAGTTAAACGAAATAATAATACCATGAAAAATTTATTTATTTTAAAAATAATTTAAAGAATTCGATTTGAATTTAGGTTTTATGTTACCAAAAAAAAAAAAATTCCTCATAAATTTAAACCACAAAAATTTAAACCATTTATTTCAAATTATTTACCAGTTCACGGGACAAAAATTCAATGTATTTTATTATATATAATATGAACTTATATATAACTCTTATACTATATACAAAAACCATATATTCAAAATATAAAATATGTATATAACAAATGTATATACATATGTATATATAAATTTTTTTCATTTATAAAAACTTACCGCATTGCATATATCATTCGATCTGGTCTAACAGATCTTATAATGCATAATTTTTGTAATGGTGTACGTAATTTCCATTCACCCGGAAATATTTCTTTTTCTGGTATTTCACTTATTATAAATTTTTTCCATCTATTTGTATAATTTTCAATATCTTTATCTAAACCATAGAAATTTTCAATCAATGACAAATATTTAATACCACCCCATGATTCTTTATTTAAAAATTCATATGGTGACAAATTATTTGGATCATGTGGATATCGTAATAAAAAGTCCATTTCATCTTTATTAATTTTTTTTGAATTAATCAATATACGTAATACCATATGAGATGTAAATATTAATTTATCACGTTCAAATAAACCTCTTGATGTATATAAATATGTTTGATATGTTATTGAATTAACTAAAGATTCAACACGTTTATTTAAATAATCAGAATTTTCTGCCATATTTATAGATCTTTTAAATACAATCATAAATGCTTTTAATGAAAATTTATAAATTGGATTAATTTTATATAAATCATTTAATACAAAATATAATATTGCAGCACGTTTTGCCGCAGAACGATATATATCACGTGTTTCATCAATTTTTAATGTTGTAATTTTTGATTCATCAACTTTTATTTCAATATCACATACAGTTTTTTTTGTTGCTTCTAAATTTAATACTAATGCTGCATCTTCTAATACATTTTCACCAGCAGTTGCTAAACGTACTAATAATTCATCTTCTAATTGTTTTAATGATATTTTAAATTTATTTTGTTGTATTGTTACTTCAGTTTTCATATTTTCTAAATCGGGACGTTCAATTTTAACAACTTCAGCTAAAAGTTGTTCTTCTAAACCATCAGGTGTTACAGTAAAATTAATTAATGTTGTTTGAGCTTGCATTTCTGGTTTATAATGAGGATTTGGTAATTTTGTATGTAATATTAAACGAAATTCAGAATTATAATCCATTTCTTTATCACCAATTTTAATAAAACGTCCTTTTTTAATAAGTGAACGACTTAATAATGGTTCAAGAACTGCATCTAAATTTTCACCAATTTGTTCAATTAGAACAGTTTTACCAAATGCCATTGCTTTTTCTATTATATCCAAATAACCTTTTTGAGTTAATCGTATAATAATTAAATTTTCATCAAGACGATTTTTAATCCATTTTAGTCCTTGTCTAAAAAATGTTCAATTAAAAAAAAGTTATATTATTATTTTAAAGAAAGTTTTTTTTTTTTTTTTAAGTGAGGTGATAATTTTGCACAAATTAAAGCAGAGTCTTTTGGTAGTGTCAGTTTCTTACGGACTAAACTCACTTCTCTCATTAGCCAATGATGAAAAGTCCTAACTACTAACGCAGCCTATTGAGGAGTTAGGTAGTAGGGATAGAAAAGGATAGGATATGGAAGTGGAAACAATTACAGTTCTCTTACAGTAAGCCATGAATTCGCCTATTATTATTCTTATTTTTATACCCGTACGATAGGATCGGGTATAATAAAATTACTCCTCCGTTTGTAACACCTCGAAATAAGCGAGCTAGATATACCTTCAAAGGTATGGATCGGATCAGAAAAAAATTCTAAGACTTTTGAGCCATGTCCGTCCGTCCGTCCGTCCGTCAGCACGCTAACTCAAAAACTAAGAAAGCTAGAATCTTGAAATTTACACAAAATATTTTGGAAGTAATTTGTAGGTTCCCTATTTTTTTTGGTTGAGTTTGGACCAAGTCTTAGGGTAGCTCTCGAACACCTAACTTTTAGATCCCCACATTTTTTTTGAAATAGAGCTATGAAATTTTAACAGCTGATAGATCTCACAAAAATATTAATTTAATTTTTAATAACTTTTTTTTGTAGCCCCACCCGTTACGGAGCTACAGCTCCCCAAAGGTTCAAAAAAGCTCTATATTTAAATTGTCATAGCACAAGTTGTATAAGGTATATCTTCATTTTGAAAACGCCAAACGATTACTACTTTTATTAGCTTTAAAAGTATATATACAATAAATATATATTTGTGGCATACGGTGTCTTAATTTACCGTTATGCGAAACTAAAACTTTGCAAAATCCTTTAACCCTTCTATCTTCTAAACGGTTTAAGTTGGAAACTTGAAATTTTGACAGAAGTTAGATCTTTGAAAATAAGTATGAGTCATTTCAGAAATTTTTTTTGTATCACCTCCCGTTTAGGAGCTGTAAGGAGTCAAAAACTGAAAATTTCCTATTTTTAAACACCTGTAACTTGAACACCTGTTAACATTTTTTTGAAGTAATACACAAAAATTAAAGCTTCAACATTATACTCTTATTTCTGTTAATAACTTTTTTTAATAATATAGGGTTACTTTATAATTGACGAAAGTGTTACTTGATTTTTTCAAATTTTCTAACAAATTTCTTTAAAACGATTTTTTTCCATTTTGTTTTACTCGATAATTTGAAATTGTTGAGGATATAATGCGTAGGAAATAAAAATGTAAATAAATATACAACATAACGGTTGCTTGAAGAATTTTTATTTATATGATATTAATATATATACATACTTATATAATATCATGTTTATTTACATATCGTATATGTCACTAGTGAATGAATGATAAGAGTATAGATGTATATTATATAGCGCCGTATTTACATACATATATGTATTTTATTGTACTTATAGAAATTATTCTGTCAATGGAATATTTAAATATAATATAATATAATATTTAAAATTATATTTACTATTTTGTACTGATATATTTACTAGTTTTGGATTGATAATCGTTATGTGAAAGGTTAAAATCTGCTTTTGAAGAATGTATAAATATATAGTTTGAATATATATAAAATATATATACAACCCATACAAATATGTATATAATATTTGAATATATATACAACTCATAGTTCTAGAAATTATAAAATTCACCCAAATTATTTTAAAATACTAAAATATTAAAAAAATAATATTGTGAGCAGAGTGACAGGCTGTTAACATACAAATGGTTCGTACGGGTATCTAAGAGTTGACAAAGGCAACTGTATTCTTCCTCGTTTTTGTATCACCTTCTGTTTAGGAGCTGTAAGGGGTCAAAAACTGAAAATTTCCTATTTTTAAACACCTGTAACTTGAACACCTGTTAAAATTTTTTTGAAGTGATACACAAAAATTAAAGCTTCAACATTGTACTCTCATTTCTGTTAACAACTTTTTTTAATAATATAGAGTTACTTTATAATTGACTTGAGATTTACTGAGTGTTACTTGTTTTTTTCAAATTTTCTAACAAATTTCGTTAACGAATTTTTTGCATTTTGTTTTACTCGATAATTTGAAATTATTGAGGATATAATGCGTACTACAAAAAAATGTAAATAAATAAACAACATAACGGTTGCTTGAAGAATTTTTATTTATATGATATTGATATATATACATACTTATATGATATTTTATAATAAACATGATATTTTATTTACATATCGTATATGTCACTGATGAATGAATGTTAAGAGTATAGATGCATATTATATAGCCCCGTATTTACATACATACATATATGTATTTTATTGTACTTATAAGAAATTATTCTATGAATGGAAATATTTTTAAAGAAATATTGCAATGTATGGCGATATACTTATAACAATATAAATATACTACGTGCGCATTAATATACTATAATATTTAAAATTATATTTACTATTTTGTACTAAGTAAATTTAATATACATTTACCGCTTAGTATTAAATGGTACTATAGAATATTTGAAAAAGTTTTGGATTGATAATCGTTATGTGGAAGGTTATCTGCTTTTGAAGAATGTACATATAAACATATAGTTTGAATATATGTACAACCCATAGTTCTAGAAATTATAAAATTCACCCAAATTATTTTAAAATACTAAAATATTAAAAAAATAATATTGTAAGCAGAGTGATAGGCTGTGAACATACTAACGGTTCGTACGGGTATCTAAGAGTTGACAAAGGCAACTGTATTCTTCCTCGTTTTAATATCAGTGGCGAAGCAACATGCAGTAGTAAAAAGCATTTTTCTGCTTGAGGTATGTAATTTAATTATTGTATGCAGCTGTACAGTACTGTATCAATTGTTATTAGATGTTATTTTTGAGATAATAACATTTTATATTTATTGGTTTTCCAGTACCAATATACTACATATATAAGTATTTTGAAACAAAGTTAATATGGTCAGATTTAACTGAAATTCGTAATGTAATTGAAATTTGGATTACAGTAAGAAGAAATTTTCGTAAAAAAAGGATAATTGTCATTTTCTCATATTGAATATGAAAACTCTTAAATTATTATTATTATTTTTACTAATTTAAAGTTTATTTAAACTTTTATAATACTAATATAAAACGTTTATTAGATTTCAACTTTAGTTAAAAAATGAATAAGGATAATTTATAAAAAAAAAAAAAAGTTTTTTATTTTCAATAGAAATATGTCCAAGTATTTTCTTTGGTTTCTAAAATTAAAAAAAAAAGAAAAAAAAAATGTCTTTAGAACAACATTTTTTTTTTTTTGAATGTTTTCTTTTAAACTTTTAATTGAACTTACAATTGTGGATCGATCATAAGAGGCCAACGTGTCGAATTTGTTAAAATTGTTGCATTCTCAGTTGACATTTTATCCATTGGGAGTCCTTCATTATTCCACATTGCTATCTGAGCATCATCGGTAATCAATGTCAATGGATCAACTCCCTCGGTATGTGGTATAATTGGCTAAAATGAAGAAAAAAAAATATACGATATATATTATATATATATATATATATATATATATATATATATATATATATATTATATTATATTATACATTTGTGTTTTATTTTCGTTTTCCTCTTTCTCAACTGTTTTTTTTTTTTATCATTTTTTGCCTAATACAATTTCATTTGTATTTTTCTAGGATTTTCTAGGTTTTCCAGTACCAATATACTACATATATAAGTATTTTGAAACAAAGTTAATATGGTCAGATTTAACTGAAATTCGTAATGTAATTGAAATTTGGATTAAATTATACTTACATCAATTTTCTTAAATGTTGGTATCCACAATTTTTCTTGTAGCTCTTGTCGATATCTTCTTGTAAAACAACCAACATATGATAGGAAAGATGATATTAAAAGTATATCACCGGGTAATGTTACAATTTTATTCCGCAGGCTGTAAATTAAATTGTCAAAAAAGAAGAGAAAAATAAAAAAAAAAAACAAATATAAAAAAAAGAAAAAAAAGAAAATCAGTTAATTCACAGTAATAAAAGAAAAAATGAACAAAAAATAATTTTTAAGTAGAAAAAAAAAGGAAAGAAATGTGATTAAAATGAAATAAAAATCTCGTGCCGTAAAAAAAAAAATCTGTTTTAGTTATTCTTGGCAATCAAAAGAAAATTAAACTTTAATCTGTAATGTATATATATAGATACTTTTAATATTTTGATAACATCGTAGTGTTCTTAGTTTAAAAGATATTTTAAAAAAGATTTTGAAAAAATGATATTTTGTGACTTAGGATGATTTGTTCGTAGTCAATACAAATAATACGATAAATTTAACGTAAAAAATTAAAAAATACACAAAAATCAAAAACTGTTGAATTTTATAACTCTTATAATGGAAAACAATTTTGTTGGTATAATTTTTTTAGGACCAAAAACAAAGTATTATTATATATCAAGTTGCAAAGGTGACAGATCGGTTTGACATTATTTTTTAAGAGGGTTGGTGGAGAACTTGAAACATCACCCAGAGGAATTGCACTTGATTCGTCCGGGTTATGTTGAACTTTAATCAATTAAAACCACCCTCTATAAAACTAAACTTTAGAATGATATCTTTAATAAACACATATTTAGTTTGTTTTTAAGGATATGGATGTAAGAAGAATTCTTGTAGAAATGGAAATTAGGAAATTTAGGATTATGGAGAATGGATAGAAAAATGTTTAAGGGATATATTGAAAAAAGAAAGTTCTTCTTAAACTTTACTATGTATCCATATGATTAATATTACTATGTACCCATATTACCAACTTTAGAGAGCACATGAGATGGTATATGCAATGTTCGCATGACAAACGAATTTCCATAGACTGTGCTATACTATATTATAAGTTTTGCAGAATAGCATCTGCAGATGAACATCTGTGGTCCTCTTTGTTTCTTGTAGAAAAACTTTGAGTAAAAACATTAACTGTTTTATTTTTTTAGAACAGATGTTTTTTCCTGCAAGATATCTATAAAACAAGATCAATGACTCAATTGTACGACGATAGTTCATTTAAGTGAGTTTTGAGATGACACTATTATACTCTATTTTCGGCCTAATGTACGTTTTATAGCAGTAACATGTTGAGAACATCTGATGCAGAAAAGTAAATAAAATAATATTTTTATACTTTTTTATTAACATTATTGTTGAGCTATTAAATTTTTAAAGAAAATTGATTTAAAGAAACAAAATATAAATTAATACTTAAAACCGAAAAAAATTTGAATTTTAAAGATATATTTTTTTTTGTTATATTATAAATTACAATATGAAAAGAGAATGTAAAATGTTAGATATTAAAAAAAAAATTTCTAGTAGGTATCTATACATATTTTTTTTTGTTATTGAAAATGAAAATCTTATTGTATACATTAGAAGCTTAAAACGCTCTACACTAAATAACATCTATATGAATGAACATTCATATTTTACATTTTAGATTAATACATTTTTTACATATATTTTAGATTAATTTTGAAATACATACACCGTAGGTCTCGGTGGCCTACTGGGTAAGAGAGTATGAAATGCGCTGTAAACACCGCTTTGGATTCGAATCCCACACACGTCGTAAGAATAATTCACCTTTACGACATTTACAGACACGACTGAAAAGGAGGGGCTGCGTAATTTCTTTGTCATTTTTACGTGGCAGGGGAATAAATTTATAATAAAAAAATATATATATATACATATATAGAGTTTAAAATGTGTAAGAAATGAATTTTAAAATATTTATGACTTATTATTAGACAACAAATAGAAATATGTCATCATGTTATCATAACGGGTAATTGTATAATTTAATAAAGTGGTAAAATTTTTTCAGGCATACAATTAATTATTCGTTTAGAATTTATCTACTAAATCTTATCAATGTAATAACAGTACAAACATATCTAACTACATATATTTTGATTGAAAATACATACATATGTTGCTTGGATTTCTCTTTTTGTTCTTAATTATGCATAGTCCTTATTTGATTTAGCATGTAGCAAAGTTTGGGGTAACTTTTAATTTTAATGTTTTTTGTTAAGTCATTTGGATTGTCTATTATTATATTTTCTTCTATATATTATATAATCGTTCTAATAAATAAAATACAAATGTCCGCTGGCTTAATTATCATTAGTTTGTATATAAAGATTATTTTTGAAATTTTTTTTCTTACAAATATAGCCAAATATTACTATTATAAAGTAAATTAAGCAATTATATATTATATTATTATAATTCTGGATAAAAGATGGAACCTATATGTATATATGTAGGAATAATTTAAAAAAAAAAAAATGAAAATATACATTTGAAGGTTATACATGCTTTATTGATAAAAAATATTTTTAAAAAACAAGAGAAGTATATAATTATAGATATATTATGTCTAGAAAAATTTAAATTGTTTTTGATTAATAAAATATCCAGAATCAGCCGTAAGGACAAGCTCAAATAAAAATCTTTTGTATAATAAATATATCTATATAGAATTTTTTCTAAGAAAAAATGTTCTTAAAAACTTTTTTAGACGAATTTCAATTTTTATGTGGCATGTTCTTTAATTTTAAACTTGAAGAAAAATTTAACAAAAAAAAAATTTTTTTATCCATTTAAATGTATGTCTATTTTCATATTACATTATGTATTAATGTTCCTAAAGGGATTTGCTGGATTGTGAGAGAAAAATTCAGAATAATACGTATATATTTTTATCACATTATTTATATATACATATTTTTTTTTACACCAAACTCTAGGAAAGTTTTCCTTTTTACAAAATTATTGTAGGTTTGAGAAAGAAGCAGAGGAGTTCAAGGGAAATATGAATATAAAGGAGAATTGGCGGATAAATTGGAGACGAACATCAATAGGTTCGTTTTGAAAAGTTGCAAATTGCATAATGGACCATTTGTATCAGAGAGGAACATGTTGAATGGAGGCATATTTCACATTTTAGCGGTTCTCACAATAAAAGAATTTTCATAACCAGTTTTAAACCACCTAGGAATTTCCACGGTTGTAGAAATGAGGACTTGAGGCTCCCCTAGTGTTGCCTTGGAATTGTTTAAGTGGAGGCATTATTAATTTCAATTCAATAGAACAAGTGTCATTACCTACAAGATATCTATAAAAGAGAGATAAAGCTCCAATATTTCAGCGTGAGTTAAGAGGAGTGAAGGTACTCTGAACAGTAGGGTCGCCAATCAGACGTAAGGCGCGATTTTGGATTTTGTCCAGGTAACTTAATGATGTTTGAGCAGTGCCAACCCTTTATATGCTTTATAGAAATTGGACAGATCACTAGGGAAAAAATAAGCTTTACAGCGAAAAAGAAAACCTAAATATTTGACAGCTTGGGTATATCAAAAATATGCTGATTCCACAACATTTTTTGATTAAGCTGCATGCCTAAAATGTTTAAATTTGCAGACCGCTGTATATTTTCCCCTTGGAACCGTACAATTGGTATGGATTGATCTCTTTTACAAGAGATCTGACAGCTTTGAGTTTTGGAAGTGTTGAACTCAACTCTGTTTTTAACACCCCTGATTGGATTTAGGGTAGAACTGAGTAGGTCGTTAATGAAAATTAAGTAGAGAGTGGGAGATAAGGCAGAGCCTTGAAAAACGCCAGTATTTATTTTATGAGTATCAGGCATAAAACTGTCGACAAGGATACGAATACGACGATTCGAAAGAAAATTCTCAATCCATGCACAGAAGAAGCTGCCCAACCCAACTGCCTGATATTTGCACAGAAGAGCAGAATGCCATACTCGAACAGAGGCCTTTGAGATATCGAGAGCTACAACCTCAGATTGACCGGAACAATGAATACTGGTGTTGAGCTTTTCGCAGAGACAAGTTAAAAGATCACCTGTAGATCGATGACTGCGAAAGCCGTATTGGAGATCGTTTAAAATATGCGAGCTATTCAGGTATCTCAAAAGCCTTTTACCAAAATTTCCATAATTTTGGAGAGGACCGAAGTGATGGTGATTGGTCGGTAGTTTGAAGGGTCGCTTTTGTCACCTTTTTTGGGAATTGTAGAAACGTGTGCAACTTTACATTGACTGGGATATTTACCAATCGAAAATGAGAGTGCGAAAAGATTGCGCATAGGTTTCGAAATGGGAGAGGCTATATGTTTGAGAACCATAGCTGGAGTTCCATCAGGACCGGTGGACTTTCCAACATTCAGATTTGTTTTATATTTTTTATTTTGTGTTTTTTTTTTGTTTTTTAAATATCTGAAAGATTCAATGAATAGAAATGATTTTATTTTTTCCAGAAAAATTGACCTCAAGGTTTTAATTTTTTGTTTTCGTAGAACAGTTTGTTGTGTAGGTTTTTTTTATTTTCGTTGTTAATACAAAAAAAAATTTCTAATGAAATTTTGAAATAAAATTTCACGTGAAAATTGGATTAAAAAAAAAAGAGTCCTTGAAAAAGATTTTTACTTCTTTACAGTCCAAAAGTAAAAAAAAGAAAAGTGGAAGACGTATTCTCTACTTAACTTTAACATTTACGCGAAAATATTTAAAAAAAAAATATATCTCTTCTAAAACTGCTGTGAAGATGAAAAAATAAAACTTACAAGTTTTTTTTTTTTTATTTTAAAACCACAAACTAGGAATATGATCCTTTGTACTTGAAGTAATTGTGATTGTATGGGGATTATAGAGATGGAACAAATGAAGATAACGGAAAGTTAAAGGGTAAATTTGAGAAGAATCTGTTGAGATTCTTCTTAAATTTTGGCAAATTGTAAATAGCAAAAATGCAACTTTTGGGACTGGATGGTAATAAATTCCACATTTTTGCAGTTCTAAAAACAAACCGATTGCTATAACCAGTAGAGTACCACTTAGGTAGTTCCATTCATTACCTAAAAAATATCTATAAAAATGAGAAAGAGCTCCTATATTACGATGCATGTGAAGCAAGTATTACTCACTATGGGGTTATTAATTAGATGAATGGCGCGTTTTTGAACTCAATCGAGAAAGTTTAAGGAAGTGGATGAGGCGCCAGTTCAAATATGTGAGTTATATTTCATCTTAGGTCGTATATATCTTTATAGATTTTAGACACGTCCCTTGAAGAGAAATACGATTTACACCTACAGAGAAAACCCAAGCATCTGGCAGCACCTTTCGCTATATCAAAAATATGATCATTCCACATCTTTTTTTGATTTAGCAGCATGCCCAAAATGTTTTGCGATCGCTGCAAGATTTCCCCGAGATACCTATCAGACAGCATTGGGTTTTGGAAGAATTAAACTCTATTTTTAGAGCCCTAGCAACTTTAGTTACTAGCAACTTTAGTTAGATCATCGTTAACCGTATTGGTTGGTCATAGACAGCCCAGCTATGTCAATTACGGGAGTTGTGGCATTTGACTTTCTGGGAAAATTATAAGAAGTCACCAGAGTGCTGTGAATTGGATTGAAAGTTGAAGATAGAAGATCGTTGATAAAAATTAAAAAGAGAGTAGGTGCAAAGACGGATCCTTGCGGAACGCCAGCGTTTATTTAAAATGTGTGGACGTGTAGCCGTCTACCAGAACACTATATAATGACTCGAAAGATAGTCTTCAATCCATTTGCATAAAAATCGATCAAGACCTAGAGCTTGACTTTTGCTCAACAGAAAAACATGGCATACTCGATCAAAAGCTTTCGAAACATCGAGAACAACAACAGTAAATTCACCAGAATGGTGCTCTTAAGTTTATCACTGAGGTATGTCATAAGATCACCAGTGGATCGGTTGCTTCTAAAATCGTATTGGTGATCATGTAAGACCCCTATCGTCTAAATATTTCTTGAGCTTAGAGTTGTCAATAGTTTCCATAACTTTGAAAATGATCGCAATGATAGCAATAGGTCTATAGTTTGAGAATTTGCTTTTATCACCTTTTTTAGGAATTAGGGAAACATGAGTAACCTTCCACTGACTGGGATAGATGCCAGTTAAAAACAAAATGTAAAAGAGGTTGCTCACAGGTTTCGAAATAAATATTTTTAGAACCATGGCGGGGATTTCATCAGAGCCAGTGGACTTTTTATCATTCAGATTTACAAAAGTTCTTCTTAAAATTTTTTGCAAATGTCCAAAAAGAACGATTGCAGTTGGGTTGATGGAGAATTTTAGGCTTCAACCTCTGGTTATGCAGGAACTTTTGTTGACGGATAATTTTTTTACAATCATTTCGAGCCACTTTATAACTTCTACGTGATGCCTCCGAGACATACAAATCAAAACAAGTTACAATACAAATCTTTAAAAAGAGAGAAACGTGATGTGAGACAAAAAAAGAGATAAAACTGTTTACTCTCATTTGTAAGTTCGTAAAATATTATAATACCAAAACCAAAAACATTTCTTGCAAAAAGTTTTTAGTATTTTAATTCTTAACAGTTCATAAAAAAACACTTGTAACCACCACAGAACCGATCGCAATTACATGGAAAGCATAATGCGAAATTAAGATTTTTTCAAACCAAAAAACCTTCTAATAATTTATGGAATTTTTTTATTAATTAATTTGGCAGGGGGTTTTTTAAATTTATTGCATGCATTTTTATACCCGTACGATAGGATCGAGTATAATAAAATTACTCCTCCGTTTGTAACACCTCGAAATAAGCGAGCTAGATATACCTTCAAAGGTATGGATCGGTTCAGAAAAAAATTCTAAGACTTTTGAGCCATGTCCGTCCGTCCGTCAGCACGCTAACTCAAAAACTAAGAAAGCTAGAATCTTGAAATTTACACAAAATATTCTGGGAGTAATTTGTAGGTTCGGTATTTTTTTTGGTTGAGTTTGGACCAAAACTTAGGGTAGCTCTCGAACACCTAACCTTTAGATCCCCACATTTATTTTGAAATAGAGCTATGAAATTTTAACTGCTGATAGATCTCACAAAACTATTAATTTTATTTTTAATAACTTTTTTTTGGAGCCCCACCCGTTACGGAGCTACAGCTCCTCAAAGGTTCAAAAAAGCTCTATATTTAAATTGTTATAGCACAAGTTGTATAAGGTATATCTTCATTCTGAAAACGCCAAACGATTACTACTTTTATTAGCTTTAAAAGTATATATACAATAAATATATATTTGTGGCATACGGTGTCTTAATTTACCGTTATACGAAACTCAAATTTTGCTAAATCCTTTAACCCTTCTATCTTCTAAACGGTTTAAGTTGGAAACTTGAAATTTTGACAGAAGTTAGATCTTTAAAAATAAGTATGAGTCATTTCAAAAATTTTTTTTGTATCACCCCCCGTTTAGGAGCTGTAAGGGATCAAAAACTGAAAATTTCCTATTTTTAAACACCTGTAACTTGAACACCTGTTAAAATTTTTTTGAAGTAATACATAAAAATTAAAGCTTCAACATTATACTCTTATCTCTGTTAACAACTTTTTTTAATAATATAGGGTTACTTTATAATTGACGAAAGTGTTACTTGATTTTTTCAAATTTTCTAACAAATTTCTTCAACAAATTTTTTGCATTTGTTTTACTCGATAATTTGAAATTGTTGAGGATATAATGCGTAGTACAAAAAATTGTAAATGAATAAACAACATAACGGTTGCTTGAAGAATTTTTATTTATATGATACTGATATATATACTTATATAATATCATGTTTATTTACATATCGTATATGTCACTAGTGAGTGAATGATAAGAGTATAGATGTATATTATATAGCGCCGTATTTATACATATATGTATTTTATTGTACTTATAAGAAATTATTCTGTCAATGCAAAAATTTAAATATAATATAATATAATATTTAAAATTATATTTACTATTTTGTACTAAGTAAATTTAATATACATTTACCGCTTAGTATTAAATGGTACTATAGAATATTTGAAAAAGTTTTGGATTGATAATCGTTATGTGAAAGGTTAGCATCTGCTTTTGAAGAATGTACATATAAACATATAGTTTGAATATATGTACAACCCATAGTACTAGAAATTATAAAATTCACCCAAATTATTTTAAAATACTAAAATATTAAAAAAATAATATTGTAAGCAGAGTGACAGTCTGTGAACATACTAACGGTTCGTACGGGTATCTAAGAGTTGACAAAGGCAACTGTATTCTTCCTCGTTTAAGTTAAAGTAACTCATTATTTGTTTATTACTTTTAATTATTGTATTTACCATAAACTACATAAATATCAAGACCGGAACAAGACCCCTAAGAATGTATTAGTGCAAAATTTAAACATGTATTGTGAAAATTGAGACAGTCTTTTTTTCATTTTTTTGCTTAGAAAAAAGTAGAAAATTAAGAATTAAGCAATTTTCATTTACAACTTTAAATATGAAATACTACCCTAAATATATCGAAATTTATATTAAAATAAAATTCAAAATTTTATCTAACACATATCAAAACTTCAAGGTTCAACTCGAATTTTTAACTATATTTTTCTCAAAATATATTTTCCAACTTTTTCTAGCATTTCTTGACTCCAGCCATTTTGAAATGTTTAAATAAAAAAAAAAATTTTTACTGACCGCATACATTAATGTATAAGGTAGGTATTGTTTTCATACTAAAAATGTGTACCCGAGATTTTGGCAAAAATGCACTACTCCGGTGTGGAGAAGGCTGTAAAAAAATTTTCAGCATGATGTCCGTCTGTTTGTGTGTGTGTAGGTGCGTGTATGTGTCTGTGGGCACGTATACAGCTTAAACGACTGAGCGGACTTTTTTGAAATTTCATATTTAAGGTTTTTACGTAAATATCTCGGATTGATAAGCTTTTGGAGCAAATCGGACAACCACAAGTCGTAGTTTACTAGTGTACTTTTTAAGTTTTTTACGAATATTTCGTAACAGAAAAATTTGGTGAGAAAAATTATTAAGAAAAAGTTGTTGCACAAGTAAAGCGGAATAACTTTGCAATAGAACATTTTTTGATCCGACTAACTTTAACTTTTATTTAATTTTTTTCTAAGTCCAAATTTCATACATAACACTCCATATGAATTTATATGAACAATTTTTTTTTTGTTTTTTTTTTATATCTTTAAAATTTTATATACATACATATGTATGTACTTATATCTATGCCAATGCATATTATTTATTCATTTGTTGATAGCATAAAATTAAAACAGTAAAATTTTGTTAGCAGATTTAATATTAATCTTATGTTTGTTTTGTATTTGTTTACAGTTTTTATTATTTTTTACTTCTAATATTATTTTTTGAATGAAAAAAAAATCATGTATCTACATTACAATAATAATTATAATAAATGGATGTATGAATGAATGTACATATATTTTTTCGATTTCATTGCTTATAATTATTTTTATTGAATAAAACAAAATGTTATTAAATCATTAGAAGTTATTTTGCTTTGATATAAATTATTATGTAAAAAATCCTATAAATTTTGGCATTGTACTTTTTGTGTAGTGGCGGTCGGTCCTGTGGTGGAGATAGCTGATTTTTTTTCTTTGCTATCTGTCAATTTTTTAAAAGCTTTCTAAAAAAAAGTAGGATAAAGCACGTAACAAAATTTAATTTTATATCGAGTAATATATTGAATTTTAATGAAAATATATAAATTATATATTAAAAAAAAATTTAGAGTTTTTCCTAAATACTGGTGAAAAAATTAACTTTCTATAAATTTTTTTTAGTATCATTACAAGTATTGGAAAAAAAAAGATACACACTATAAAAAACGAGGAAGAATACAGTTGACTTTGTCAACTCTTAGATACCCGTACGAACCGTTAGTATGTTCACAGCCTGTCACTCTGCTTACAATATTATTTTTTGAATATTTTAGTATTTTAAAATAATTTGGGTGAATTTTATAATTTCTAGAATTATGGGTTGTACATATATTGAAACTATATGTTTATACATTCTTTAAAAGCAGATTTTAACCTTACACATAACGATTATCAATCCAAAACTTTTTCAAATATTCTATAGTACCATTTAATACTAAGCGGTAAATGTATATTAAATTTACTTAGTACAAAATAGTAAATATAATTTTAAATATTATATTATATTATATTTAAATATTGCATTGACAGAATAATTTCTTATAAGTACAATAAAATACATATATGTATGTAAATACGGCGCTATATAATATACATCTATACTCTTATCATTCATTCACTAGTGACATATACGATATATTGTAAATAAACATGATATTATATATGTATATGTATCAATATCATATAAATAAAAATTCTTCAAGCAACCGTTATGTTGTTTATTTATTTACATTTTTTTGTACTACGCATTATATCCTCAACAATTTCAAATTATCGAGTAAAACAAAATGGAAAAAATTCGTTAAAGAAATTTGTTAGAAAATTTGAAAAAATCAAGTAACTCTTTCGTCAATTTTAAAGTAACCCTATATTATTAAAAAAAGTTGTTAACAGAGATAAGAGTATAATATTGAAGCTTTAATTTTTGTGTATTACTTCAAAAAAATTTTAACAGGTGTTCAAGTTACAGGTGTTTAAAAATTGGAAATTTTCAGTTTTTGACCCCTTACAGCTCCTAAACGCGGGGTGATACAAAAAAAATTTCTGAAATGACTCATACTTATTTTCAAAGATCTAACTTCTGTCAAAATTGCAAGTTTCCAACTTTAACTGTTTAGAAGATAGAAGGGTAAAGGATTTTGCAAAATTTGAGTTTCGCATAACGGTAAATTAAGACACCGTATGCCACAAAGATATATTTGTTGTGTATATACTTTTAAAGCTAATAAAAGTAGTAATCGTTTGGCGTTTTCAAAATGAAGATATACCTTATACAACTTGTGCTATAACAATTTAAATATAGAGCTTTTTTGAACCTTTGGGGAGCTGTAGCTCTGTAACGGGTGGGGGTACAAAAAAAAGTTATAAAAAATAAAATTAATATTTTTGTGACATCTATCAGTAGTTAAAATTTCATAGCTCTATTTCAAAAAAAATGTGGGGATCTAAAAGTTAGGTGTTCGAGAGCTACCCTAAGGTTTGGTCCAAACTCAACCCAAAAAATAGGGAACCTACAAATTACTCCCAGAAAATTTTGTGTAAATTTCAAGATTCTAGCTTTCTTAGTTTTTGAGTTAGCGTGCTGACGGACGGACGGACGGACGGACGGACATGGCTCAAAAGTCTTAGAATTTTTTTCTGAACCGATCCATACCTTTGAAGGTATATCTAGCTCGCTTATTTCGAGGTGTTACAAACGGAGGAGTAATTTTATTATACCCGATCCTATCGTACGGGAATAAAAATTCGTTAAAGAAATTTGTTAGAAAATTTGAAAAAATCAAGTAACACTTTTGTCAATTATAAAGTAACCCTATATTATTAAAAAAAGTTGTTAACAGAGATAAGAGTATAATGTTGAAGCTTTAATTTTTGTGTATTACTTCAAAAAAATTTTAACAGGTGTTCAAGTTACAGGTGTTTAAAAATAGGAAATTTTCAGTTTTTGACCCCTTACAGCTCCTAAACGGGGGGTGATACAAAGAAAATTTCTGAAATGACTCATACTTATTTTCAAAGATCTAACTTCTGTCAAAATTTCTTAAACCGTTTAGAAGATAGAAGGGTTAAAGGATTTTGCAAAATTTGAGTTTCGCATAACGGTAAATTAAGACACCGTATGCCACAAAGATATATTTGTTGTGTATATACTTTTAAAGCTAATAAAAGTAGTAATCGTTTGGCGTTTTCAGAATGAAGATATACCTTATACAACTTGTGCTATAACAATTTAAATATATAGCTTTTTTGAACCTTTGGGGAGCTGTAGCTCCGTAACGGGTGGGGCTACAAAAAAAAGTTATTAAAAATAACCGTATTTAAATAATAATCGTATTTAAAATTTTGGATTTAATATTCTAAAACAAAAAAAAAAATTTTTTTTTCAAATCTTAAAACTGCAATTTATTTAAATTTATTTTGCATTTTACACTTTCGACACACTTTGCTGTATATAGTGAGATTTCATATGATAAATCGTTTCATATCAATTTTTTGTCTTCTTTAACATGATAAAATGTTATTACTATCTATTTCTTTCAATTTTGTTGTTTTTTCGAGTAGCATAGAAATTTTTGGTCACGTAGTGAAAGTGGTCTCCGCCCATCTTATAGTAATAGATAATCTTTGATAAAAATTTCAAAAATTTTTATATGCACATGAATATCTCCCATAGTTCGGCTTGGATTAGTCCGCTTTTACTAAAATCCGATTTAAAATTTTTTAAAAAAAGTTTCTTTTGCTTGGCAAAAAACAAATTACAAATGCCAAACTAAAACTTCAAAAAAATCAATTTCTATTCATGTTTTCGATTTGTTTTTCGATTTAAAATTGATTTGTTTTTAAAAACCTTTCAACTATCAAAAATTATTGAAATCGTTTGAAAAGTGACAGATCATATTTTGAAAGTTGATTCTCGAATATTGAACAGAGTCTTACAATTCGTCAAATGATAAATAATATTATTCGTTGCTACAAAGAATATGTATCTTCTCTGAAGAAACGACCAAAACGGCAAAAATCATGGAGAAATCGATATATTCAATGATAGGATAATGATTATTCTTCCATCCCTGCACTTTATTTTCTCAATGATTACAAGTTTTTGTATTAGTTTCAAACTTAATCTTTCTCAATTTAATTTTGTTCTAAAATTAAAAACTTCTTCTCAATTTGTTCAATTTTGAAATGTGTCCTTTATATAAGTTTAGTAATGTTTATTTGGATTTTCGTATTTTTAAACACTATGCATTATTAATGTTAATATACAATCACTTATGTCAAGGTTTCTACTATTTTTATATTAAAATTTTATAGGACTGGTAATTTTCCCCACAAGAATTAATATACCACAATTTATATGTGGATTTATTCATTTCAAAGTCCGACAATACCATATGGTATTATTACTCTTTCAAAAAGAGGAAGAATACAGTTGCCTTTGTCAACTCTAAAATACCCGTACGAACTCTAAAATAACGGAGTCATTATGTCTATCACTCTGTTTATAATAATATCTATTTATTTTTTCATTATTTTAAAATAATTTGATAAAATAAAAGTCATAAAATTAATTTTTGCTTTTATAAATAAGTTTATTATTACTTAATATTTATCAAAAATAAAAAAAAATATGCATAGGTATGTCACGGTTATACCAAATAAAAAGTTAATCTCTCCCAATTTGAATTCGAACATACATACATATGTACATTATCATCACCTAAACAAAACTGTACTAACTTTACTACAAATTAATACTAAACTTCTATTTTATACTTACTACAATGCTACAATGTAGCAAATTTTTATATCGTACGGGTAAAAGAAATTGTTATTGTTACATCGATTCGTTTAAACAACAAATAATAATTTAATTACATAATATAACATAATAATATTAATATAAAAATAATTTTTTTCTCAAAAATATTAGAATAAAATATTGAAAGATAAAAAAATAAAAAAGAAAAGATTTTGCACGTGCATAATTTATCAACAAATTACATATTATAAAATGCTTGTATTATTTTTTTTTCTATTCCTCGCACAGTTATTTAAAAACACGTTTGTTGGTGTTTTGAGGCAGTATATAGCCACCATTATTTTAAAAGTTTTGTTGTTGAAAAGTTGTTTTAACAGAATAAAGGTAAGATTTTTCTTAGTTGTAATTAGACTTTTCTTAATCTTTCACATGGAAGCGTGACATATGTATTTCATTTAGATGAAGTATCCTTTAATTAGAGTATCTCATTTGTTGGAATTTTTTGCAAGTTGTATTTTCTGTTATCATTTGACTCGATTTCACTTAACTGTGTATTTAATATTATATATATTATATTATATGTATATATGCGAAATTTTAAATTAGGAGAGATTTTACAAATACGATTACGAAATCAAGGTTCATCCTTTTTCCAGAACATTTATATATATACAATTGCTCCATTAATATAATTAAATAAAAAAAAATTAGGAAGGATTTTAGAGTTAATTATAAAATTAGTGTTATACGCTTTTTCCGGAATATAGATATATATTATATATGATGCAGTGACAGAACGCCCATGTTCTTTAATACCAAAACTGGCCTTTAAATCGTTTTCAAAAAAGAATGTTAATTCCACTAGATCTTACTACTAGCTTTAAGTAGATCTTACTAATCCACTAGCTTTAAGTCCATTTCGAAAAAGAATTAAAGCCCACTGAGTAACACAAAGGTTACTATCATCAGTCTGTATTTCGTTTGACTGAATTTTATTTGGTGACATGTCAGAAGTTCCATGGTCAAAAGTTTCAACTCTAAAATCTCTTTCAATCCAGAGTCTCGTACATATACATATTAGTAAATATTCTGCAAAAAGGGTATAACCCAATTCCCAATTTTTATCCAAAAATCTAAAACCCTTCCAAATGCGTTTGCTCTACATATTCTATTATTCTCTTCTTTCAATAACAAAAAATTTAGTGTGGGTCTTAATTACAATTCAAAAGGAAAGCCTGCGGGTGTTAATTCCTTTTAATTATGGGCTTTAATTCCAATTCAAAGAGGAATTAACGCCCGCGGGCTTTATTTCCTCGGGCGTTCTGTCACTGCACCATTACATATCTCTATTCGAAATTCTGAATTGGAAAAATTTTAAAGCACTTAACACTAAAATTTTTGCAAAACAGAAATATTCAGCTTTATCGGATACACGTATATCTTACTATATACTTTAATATATATTCATTAATTCACTTTTAATATTTGTCTAGTGGTTTGTTTGTTGTATATATATTTACTCACTTTACATCACTTTTCATTATTCGTCAAATCTTTGGAAAAGACAAATTGTCTCTTTTTTTCTCTAATTGATTTTATTAATAATTTTTGAAATAATTTACGCTTTAAAGGAAGTTCAATTAAGTGAAATATTGTACTTTTTTTTTTATTCTTTTAAATAAAAGAAATACAAATTCAAATAACAATTTGATTAATTTTTTGTCCTTTTAAGTTATTTTCCCTTGGGTCGTATTTTACGATTGACTGCATAATTTTGCATTAACATTAATTTGTATATATGTATATTGTATATATATATATATAAATATAATTTATGTTATATATATACAAATAAAATACATTAATTTACAAGTATAGTTAAAAGAATGCGATAGCATTGAAGCGAGAAAGAATTTTTATAAATTTTTTATTTAAAAAAAAACGAGGAAGAATACAGTTGACTTTGTCAACTCTTAGATACCCGTACGAACCGTTAGTATGTTCACAGCCTGTCACTTTGCTTACAATATTATTTTTTTAATATTTTAGTATTTTTAAATAATTTGGGTGAAATTTTATAATTTCTAGAATTATGGGTTGTACATATATTCAAACTATATGTTTATACATTCTTCAAAAGCAGATTTTAACATAACGATTATCAATCCAAAACTTTTTCAAATATTCTATAGTACCATTTAATACTAAGCGGTAAATGTATATTAAATTTACTTAGTACAAAATAATAAATATAATTTTAAATATTATATTATATTATATTTAAATATTCCATTGACAGAATAATTTCTTATAAGTACAATAAAATACATATATGTATGTAAATACGGCGCTATATAATATATATCTATACTCTTATCATTCATTCACTAGTGACATATACGATATGTAAATAAACATGATATTATATAAGTATGTATATATATCAATATCATATAAATAAAAATTCTTCAAGCAACCGTTATGTTATTTATTTAGTTACATTTTTTTGTACTACGCATTGTATCCTCAACAATTTCAAATTATCGAGTAAAACAAAATGGAAAAAATTCGTTAAAGAAATTTGTTAGAAAATTTGAAAAAATCAAGTAACACTTTCGTCAATTATAAAGTAACCCTATATTATTAAAAAAAGTTGTTAACAGAAATAAGAGTATAATGTTGAAGCTTTAATTTTTGTGTATTACTTCAAAAAAATTTTAACAGGTGTTCAAGTTACAGGTGTTTAAAAATAAGAAATTTTCAGTTTTTGACCCCTTACAGCTCCTAAACCGGAGGTGATACAAAAAAAATTTCTGAAACGACTCATACTAATTTTCTAACAAAGATCTAACTTCTGTCAAAATTTCAAGTTTCCAACTTTAACCGTTTAGAAGATAGAAGGGTTAAAGAATTTTGCAAAATTTGAGTTTCGCATAACGGTAAATTAAGACACCGTATGCCACAAATATATATTTAATGTATATATACTTTTAAAGCTAATGAAAGTAGTAATCGTTTGGCGTTTTCAAAATGAAGATATATCTTATACAACTTGTGCTATAACAATTTAAATATAGAGCTTCTTTGAACCTTTGGAGAGCTGTAGCTCCGTAACGGGTGGGGCTACAAAAAAAAGTTATTAAAAATAAAATTAATATTTTTGTGAGATCTATCAGCAGTTAAAATTTCATAGCTCTATTTCAAAAAAAATGTAGGGATCTAAAAGTTAGGTGTTCGAGGGCTACCTTAAGGTTTGGTCCAAACTCAACCAAAAAAATAGGGAACCTACAAATTTTCTCCAAGAATATTTTGTGTAAATTTCAAGATTCTAGCTTTCTTAGTTTTTTAGTTAGCGTGCTGACGGACGGACGGACGGACAAGGCTCAAAAGTCTTAGAATTTTTTTCTGATCCGATCCATACCTTTGAAGGTATATCTAGCTCGCTTATTTCGAGGTGTTACAAACGGAGGAGTAATTTTATTATACCCGATCCTATCGTACGGGTATAAAAAAAAAAATACTGAGAAAATGAAGAAATAAATTAGAAATAGTACAATTTTTCCTCTGTTTTCCCCATTTTTTTTGCAGTCAGTCAAAAAAAGAAAAATGTTAAACAATATGAAAAAAAAAAAAAAAAATAATGTGATATGATTCGCGAATATGATATCACTTGGTTGAATGGGAAAAATAGACTATGTGTACGTTTAATAAAATTGTGAATTTCTTATTCTTATGTTAAAAGTAAAACTTTAATTCACTTTAATATTTTTATTGCGTTCCAAAAAGTACCATGTTTTTTTTTTTTTTTTTTTTTTAAATAAAACGTTTATAAATTTTAACAATAATGTGCTAAAATTTTTTAAAGAATAAATATAATCCTTTTGAAAATAAGAAAAATGTCAGAAAAATAGAACATTTAATAGTCCTGAAAGTAATTTTCCATTATTTTAATTCAAATTCATTTTTAAAGTTATATATATATATATATATATTATATAGGTATGTACAAAATACATGTAATTGAAAATATTAGCGAAGTTTGATTGCAAAAATTTATAGAACGAATAAATATAGTTCTAAAGATATACATGATAAATTTACCATTATGTTTATACCTAACACATTATAGGAGATGAGATTTAGATAAGGAGAAATATATTATATAGGGTTGTTGAAAATTTATTTCTTTAGTCAATTTAACTATATGTATATTTATCCGTCCATCCGTTGGTCTGCACTCTAACTCAAAATAACGGTATTTTAGATTTTAAAATTATTACCATTTAATTTTTATATAAATGTCAGTTTTGATATTAATCTTGAAGAATTTGACTGACGAGTTCGAGTACTTGCAAGTTTTATGGCATCCACTTGTTTTATATGATCATAACTCAGGGTTTAATTAAGCTATACATATTTGAAATATGAATTTGTCAACGAATTTTGCAAAATCTGTAATTGGTCTAGACTAGAGCAATAGGTTCGTATAACTGTTATACAAGTTTATACAATTTTGTATAAAGTTGTTGAAGGTGTTTGTAAATTGGTTCAAGGTGTAATGGATTTGATTAGCTGACATACAACTCATAAATATATATCGGTGCTTAATTAAGTCAGATATCTGAAATTTTGTAAAAAATTATTAAATTTTATGCTGTTTCGATATTATGTTCATGCGAGTATCCTAGAATTGACACAATCATCTTTTTTAAAATATTTATTATATAAAAATTTATTAGGTTACTGTGTGAAACTAAGAATATTTATGATAGTTATGAATGTCTATTTGTGCATGTTTTAAATATATATATATTTTTTATTTTCTTGCATGTTAATTCTTAACTGTTAGACTTTTAACTGAAAGGAGATAAGTATTTGATATTGATTGATATAGAAGATTGATATAGAAGAATGAGGATTTCACGATTGATATAGAAGAATGAGGATATTATCAATAATTTATTTACAGCCGACTAATCAACGGCTTAATGAAACTAATAATTCCAGTACTTATAGCTTATTCTGAAGCTTATAGTTAAATTTAAATAATAAATGACTTTGAGGATGCCTTATGCTCCCTTATAGGGGTGGAAAAGAAAAAAAAAGTATAATGAACAAGAGAATTTGTTATGAATATATCTACTGTTATATTATTATAAGGATTATTTATTTATTTAAGTAGAATCTCCTCTCACGTATACAATGTGGTTGGTAAGGAAGTGAAGTAGACCTAATCTTAACAGGTTTATTTGAATTGATCTCAATTATAGTTGGAATTGTGAATAAGCTTTATTATAATATATGTAGCCTAAATTGCAATCAATAAAATTCTATTTGTTTATAATTTTCAATATTTGAGTTGTATAAGTTATAATGAAAATTGTTTGTTTATACTTTGGATATTTAAATGTTTCCTTCTTAATATTAGAATTTTGTTTAAATGTAGATTATGACGTTTAAGATACATTTAATATTTCTTTTTGTTGTAATATGTTTAATTTATTATTGATTTATAAAGAATTCGTTTTTTGTTGCCATTCATTTGAATCGAATTGGTAATAGTGGCTGAATCAGAACGAAAACTAGGAATATGGAATGCAAATATAGTCCTCCACATCAAAAGTCATTCTGTGCCAGTTAAGGTTATATGCAAGTTATTTAAAAGTATAATTTAATATCTTAAGATTTAACGTTTATGCCACAATATAAAAACTTTTTTTCATAATTTTCTTATTTTTTTTAACGAGGCATCAATCTAAGCAAGAACACTTTAGATATTATAAGAATCTGCTTACAGTATAAGCTAAATAAATTCAAATTATTTGCTTGGGTTGTCGAAAACTGTTTAGACATAGTTACAATGGAAAAATGCTAAACTTTATTTTAAATTTTTTTTTTGTTTTTAATGTATTTCTCTGTTACATAAATGTGGACAGGAAATTACACATCCTTTGCTGTTCAGGCGTGGCTGTACATGTCATAAGGGGGAATAACTCTTACGACGTGTGTGAGATTCGAACCCACACTCCCTCGGTGTTTACAGCGTATTTTATACACTCTTACCCACTAGGCCACCGAGGCCCCCATTTTAAAAATTAGAATAATGATATTCAATTTTAAAAATTAAAAAAAAAATAAATTCAGACAAATAATGGAAAATTTTTGTAATAGATACCTATTATGTCTTCATATTTCCAATCTAAAAACCTGCAAGGTATAATTTTTTTTTTGTATACAACCATAAAGTGTTAACCTATAAATGGTTTGAAAATTAATATATGTAGTTTAATTCTATTTTATTACTTTTGTTTTCTCTTGAAAAATTTGAATGCAATTAAATTTTGTTGCATTCTTTCAAACTCTTCGTTGAATTTTTATTTGATGCATAGTAATAATGATTTTTTCATTTTAATTTAAATTTATTTGCATTAATTTAATTTTTTATATTTAGCGGTATCGCATTATAAAGATATATTATCTAAAATACTACTGAAAATACTATTTTTTGTTAAATTAATTGATATAAATGAGATTTGTACATTATTAAAATAACGTATTAAGTGACTGTATGTTTAGATGATCTCAACATAGTTAAAATGAGATTTAATTAATTTATATTTTATTTTTTCATTGAAGAAGGCTGAGCTAACGCGTCTAACAATCTTAGTCCGGAGTGCACTTTTAAAACGTGGGAGAACTTTTTCGGCCAGAGTTGTTTTTGTTTCGCTAGATTTATGATACCACACTGAAGCCAATCTGATCGAAGAACTTTTGGAAGCTTCTCAGAACCATGTCAGATAGTTCACCTAAATCTAAAAAAAATATTTTCTTGTTTTTTTCTATACATACATTAATATTGTATCGGTAATATTGCGTCGGTGGCCTAGTTGGTAACAGCGTATGAAATATGTGTAGCGTGTTAAATACAACGCCGAGGGAGTGTGAATTCGAATCGCACACAAGTCATAAGAATAATTCCCCCTTATGGCATTTACAGTCAGGCCTGAAAAGGAAAGACTATGTAATTTCTTAGTCACATATATGTGTCAGAGGAATATTTATTTATTTATTTGTTTTATTTTATTTGAAATCAATGTACATTTTTTTGAAAAGAGTCTTATCTTTAATAGTAAATGGAAGTATTTGTAAATGTGAATAATGTTAAATAAATCTAATCAAAAGAAATTCAAATTAAAAAATAAAAAAAGAAATATTCTACAGCACTAAAATTAATAACATAAATTTATTTTAAAGATTTCTATATAAAATAAATTATACTATATTATAATGTTAAGATTTATAGATTTTAAATTTTAAAATCAAAAAAATTTAAAGATATTTCAAAGATTTAAGGTCTATCTAAGGTTTCTGCTTGAAAAATTCCCGACATAGTTTAGTAAATTTTCAGTTTGAATTACCGCAAATGATAAAACTGGGTAGAGAGTTCCATAAAATAATTGCTTTTACTAAAAATTATAAATGACATAGACTACTCTTATGAAGAGGAATAATCAGACACATGCTCTTACAAGACCGACCCAAAGCCAGCTTATTAAAAAAGTAGTTAGGAGTCATTTTTGATAGAATTTTGTTAACATAACAAACGAGTCTAAAATTAGAAAATGTGCAATCAAGTATAATTTTTGAAACGTCACTAATTCTATCAAATTTACGGCGATTAGTAACGAATCGAGTAAATGCATTATACACAATGTTAAGTTTAGAAAGTTCACTGACACTCATACCAGAAAATACTGTGTCGCAGTAAGTCGCAGTATACTAAAAAAAAAAAAATCATTTATATAATTGTTAAAAACTATTCTAAAATTTATATTTTTATGACCATAGCTTAAACAGCTGTTGTTTATTTCCGCAGTTTCGTTGACAGCCTAGCGCCTAGAGCCTAAAATGCTCCTCGCTTTCTATCACGTCAATTTCTCTGCAAAATTTGCAGTTAAGATCTAAACACATACCTAAATCTTCTATCATATGTCTACCGACAAGACAATAGCCCATATTAACACTAACCAATTGTCTCATTTCAGAACTAGAGAGGTAAAATATCTTTTTAAATTTAGACCCGGCCACAAGGTTCTGGTTAGCATCTGCTAGACACCGCCCTCTGGCCAAGTCAATGAAGTAATTTATATTTCACTTTATACATAAAAAAATACATCTCGTATTTAGAAATATAATGCAAAAAATTCAAAAATTGTTTACCCGCTTTATTTTAAGCTTAAATTTTGAAGCTGTACTATACTCGTATGTATAAACTCACATAGTATAAGAATATGTAGTATACTTTGTATTACAGTTTACGTATTTTAAAAGTCATCATAATGCCATATAGGTTACAATGATACTATAAATCTAGTATCATCATATTTTATATTGTTCCTACTATTTTTCCAATCTATTGATTTTAAACTAATCAAATAAAAGGTAATTAAAAATAATGGTTGAAAAATACAATTGCCCTTGTAAACTCTTTAATAATTGTACCAATCCTTTATTGTGTTCAAAATACAATATATCATCACTCTGCTTCTAATATTATTTTTCTAATTTTCAATTATTTTTAAAATAAACCTAAAAACCTTGTGGTAGCTACTTCAAACTTTGGTCCATAATTTCCAAATTAATTTATATGAGTTTTAGGATTTCGTTTGCTATCGTTCATATCGTTTTTTCTATACATGTATGTATGTTTTTACCTACATTACATTATGTATAGATTAATGAGAACCTACCCCCATAGATTAATAAGAACCTACCCCAATCAATTTATCGATTATCAATTGACAACTTTACCAATTATGTTATGAAACCATTTAATACTAAGCGTCAATGTATATTTTAAACTTACTAAAAAGTATCAAATATAATGTATATATATATACATATATATATTGCCATATATTTCGCAAGTTATCTTTAAAAATAATAATTTATACATTGAATTTTTTCTTAAATAGTCAACCATTCCATTTTTTATTTATTTAAATTTTTTTAATTTCTCATAATGCTCAACTTTTCTATACTGGAATTTTGTATGAAAATTTCAAAATTTGGAGATGGAAAAGTTTGTTGTTCGACAGCTACTCAAAGTTTTGGTTCGATCTTGATCTAACAAAAAAATAGGGAACCTAGAAAATGATTCAAAAATATTTTGTGTTAATTTCATTAGATACTCTAGCTTTCTTATAGTTTTTGAGTTATCGTGCTGACGAATAAACCTTCATAGACAAATTTTTCGATTCCTATCTGACGACACATACCCTTGAGGTTACGGACTTATTTCGAAGTGTTAATGGCGAATCAATTTAATTTAATATAGCCCAGACTCTCATACGTGGTATAATTATTAGAACTGACTAGAAAATCAAATGAAATATCAAAAATCTAAAGATATTATAAGTTATCAGTTTACATATCCTTAAAATACTTACATTATACGTGTTTTTATACCAAACAATAAAAGTTAATTTTTGTTAAAGCTTTAATATTATAAAAATTTAGACCAATCTCTTTTACACCAATCAATAATTTATTTTTATTTCTATTGTTTTTGTTTTTCGTTAAAAATTAAAATATTATATTTTAAGTGCAATTAATTTCTTATTTTTTGAAAATTGTGTATATGTTATTATGAAATCCTTTTCATTATTATTTAAATAATATAATATAATAAATTTTTAAATAATTTTAATAAATATGATTTTAATTATATGAATAAAATGAAAATTTAACTTAAGATAGTTTATAATATATAAAGGGTAATTTTATTACCTGTATATTACATACTAAAATTTTTCATTATATGTAATATATACATATACGTTTATATAAAAGGTGGGACTAACTGATTTGAAATGCTTATAATTTTTATTTATTTTGTATTTCTTTTAAATGAAAGTATGAATTATAAAATTTTTTTAAACTAAGTGTGAAAATGGCATCCTTTAAATGGCTTCGATTTTTCTGTTAATAGATATAGGCAGTTAATAGATCTTTTTAATACATTTTGCATTACGTTCCGAAATTTCTGTGCGAATATTCTGTCTAAGTTCCTGAATATTTTGTGGTTTATTGATGTAAGCCCGGTCCTTCAAGAAACTCCGAAAAAAAAAAATCAGAGGCCGTCAAATCTGGGGAACGAGGTAGTCAAGCGAAATCAGCATTTTTAAAATTATTTGATGATCGAAAAGTGATCGCAGAATCACTATTGTCTCTGTCGCTGTAAGAGCTGGACCTATATGTCACGATTGTGAGAACTATCGGAAGTAAAAAAAATTTCCCAACATGGTCCGATATACCGCTCAGAGACAGTTTTTGGATGTTCAGTCTCATTGTCGAGAGTGTAATTGCCGCTAATGCACTGCTCTCGGATTCGCCGTTCCGGCAGTTCTGTTTACTAACATATCCATTCAAATGAAAAAGTTCTTGAAACATAATAAAATTCAACAATTTTTACATATTCTTGCACTGAGTATGACCACATTATAAAATTTTCCAAAATTCTTTATTATTTGATAAAAAAAATAAAATAAAAAACTTTAAAAATAAAAAAATTATAAGCATTTCATATCAGTCCAAGTTGGCCCACCCTTTATAAAAAATTATTAAAATTTTTTCTAAATTTTTATTTAAATTAAATAGAAATTATAATAAAATTAATATTAAAAGAATTAAATAGAAATAAAATAAAATTGAATATAAAAATTTTCTAATATTAAAAAATATATGCAATAATAAAATAGTATTGTGTTGTTATGTTATACCTATATACTAAATTAATTTATAATAGAAAAATACAGGTAATATTTTCCTAAATAAATATGCATATTATAAATAAATAATTACTGGAAAAAAATTATTTTATTATAAAATAAAAATTGCCTTTAAATAAAATTTAATTAATGTGTAGTTGTTTCTAAATGTACATAATATATACTAAAATATATAAGATATTTTTATTAATTTTACTTTTATCAAAGATTGTTTAGTATTAACTTTTAGCTAGTCCGAACTTATCTCTCATATGTAAAATTATTTGGTATGTACCATTTACGGTAAAATTGAAAATACTAAATGTTTTATTCTATATTTCTTTTTTTTTTTATATTGATGAACTTAAAGTATCTTTTGATATTGATATTGAAGTAGTGTATGAAGGACTGAATCCTAATTTTTTAACCAACTATAAAATTGATTCTAATTAAGAATTTCACATATGAATTATGTACATACCTCGGGAAAAGAATATAAGCCTGATTTTGTAATAAACTATAAAATCCTTCCTAATTTGTATTCAAACCCCTCGCTTAACAAGTTTTTGAAAATCTGTTTTTGTAAGAAAATCTAAAGTTCTTTCTAATTTTTTTTTTTAAATATATATTTAATCATCAAGGACTATTAAATAATAAGGGCTTCCGCTCCCAAAGTCACACTAAACAAATCATTGAAACCCTGATTTTTTAACTAACTTTAAAATCCTTTCGTATTTTTTTTGGCTTATTAGACTTTATTTTGTTATGGGTTAATGCTCCGATTATAACATCCCATAAAATATAAAATGAATAAGCTTATATTAATTGCAATTTCACCAAGTTAAGATATGATAAAGTTAAATATTCCATACTTATTTAATATTAAGTGCCAAATTCTTGTAATTTCTATCTTCATAATTTCCATTGCATTTTCCCTAACATTCATTTTAAAACAGAGCTTAACTTTTTATTACCATTTCTAACCGAACTATAAAAATGAAAAATAAATACCAATTTATTGTTTGTTTTTAAATTTAACTGAATTAATTTAATGAACATTATAAACATTACTTTGTATAATCAAATAAAAAATAATAATACATGCCATTTTTATATCCGTATGAACTATGTTCAAGGGTATAATATATTTGCCATTACGTTTGTAATACCTTAATGAAGTCAAGCTAGATATCGTGTCAAAAGTATGGATCGGCTCAGAATCAAATTCTGAGTCGATTAAGCCATGTACATCCGTCCGTCCGCACATAACTCAAAAAATAAAGGCCCTAGGAGGCTAAACATTTTTTACGCCACTTTTGCAAATCCAGCATCCGCCGTGTTCGAGTAGCTGCCATACAACTTCTTTCTTTATATAGAAATAACTCAGTACCTATTGAAACTAGGTATCTGAAATTCAGTGAAGAGGTGTCGAGTTACATGTCAACAATTTTTGTAAAATTTAGTTGGCCTAGAGCAGCCGCTTCAGACTTCTTGCACTTTTTGGAACTTAATGAAACTAGGCGTTTGAAATCTTACAAATGATGATCAAGTTAAATGGCAACAACTTCTGTAAAATTTGGTTGTCCTGGTGCAACGAGTTCGGGTAGCTGCCATACAACTTATCTTTTTAAATGAAAATTAGTCCGAGTCTTTTTTATCTAAAATTTTGTGAAAAGATGTCAAATTGCATACTAACAACTTCTGTAAAATTTGGTTCGGTTAGAGCAGTAGGTTCAGGCTTCTTACACCTCTGGCATTTAATGAAGCTAATCGTTTGAAATATTACAAAAGATGATCAAGTTTAAGGGCAATAACTTCTGTAAAATTTTGTTGTGCTGTTTCTGTAAGTTTTATTGAAACAGGATATATTATGTTCATACAGGTATCCCATAGTTGACACAGTCTACTCTACAGCACTCTTACTCGTGTTTTTAAAATTTTTTCTTTTGTATTTAAAAAACTGTAAATTAATATTTTAAAAATCGTTTTTCAAACTAAATTTCAAACTTAAATAAATTATTATTATCCTTTTTATTTCATTAATTAAAATCTTTTTTTAACTAGGATACACAAATTCTTTGTAAAATATAATAATGGAAAAACAAGATATTTTATAATATAGGATATGAAATACATGACAATATATTAATACATAATACAATAATAAATTAACAATAAAGTGAAATTTTCTCACGTAATTTAAAATTATTTATAGAAAATTAAACTAAATAATATAATAGATAATTTTATATATAAAAATATATGTATTAGATATATATGTAGATGTATATATGTATATAATATATATATATTTATATTAGAAGTATTAATATTGTATGAAATAAATTCATATAAAACCTCTTTTACAAATTAGAACTGTCATCAAACTTTGTTGTCAATTTAATTGTACAACAAATTTATCATTGAGTGTTTTGAATAAATCAATTTTCAAATGGAAACAAAATAGTGTATAAAATAAAGGATTTATTTTTAAAAGTGAACATTCCGAAAGTGGTAATATCTCTAATCTATAAATTGCATATATGACGATTCTGGAATTGAAATCTAGTGCTTTTTTTAATCTAGACATTATAGGAACGAATTTCAATGAACGAACATGGAAAGGGCGAATTATACGTAAACACTATAGGAAAGAATTTGTTTGTAGATTTTGCCAAACGAGAGAGGGAAAATCTTGGGAGAATAAGATGTGAAGACAGAATTGGAGAATAAATTAAAAACGAAAGAGTTCTTTTCGAATTGTTGTGAATTGAATAATAGAATATTATTGATAGAGAGAAACACATTTAATGGATGATTCCACATCGTAGCAGTTCTCACATCGAATAAGTTTTCATAGGCAGTTTTGAACCAGCTAGGAACTTCCACTGTTTAGAAATGAACACTTTTTGAGTTTCTTGTAGTACGTTTGAATTTTTTTTTAACAAGTAAATCAAAGAAGTTTGAAATGCATCATCCCATATGTGGAAGTTATGGAGTACAACTTGGATGAAATATAGATTTTATAGATATTTGACAGATCTTTTGAAAAAGAATATGTTTTAGTACGGGAAAGAAAATCCAAACATTTGACAGCATTCTTAGCTATATCAAAAATATGCTCCTTCCGCTGCATCTTTTGATTTAGCAGCATGCCTATAAATTTTAAATTTTTGTACTGCTGAATAATTTCTTCTTGAAATCGCAATCAATTGGGTTGAAGTGATTTCTTTGATATTTCTTTTTTTAATTTTAGCCAGATTTTGCAAGATAACCATACCTTTAAAATTAAATTTTCATTCTACTAAATTTAATGAAATGCCGAACTTATAATTTTATTATCTAAAATATTCATACCGAAAAATCATACTACTTTAGATTTGTATTCCAGCTATTAAAATCGTAAACATTTTTTTCATGTGTAAACCGCAGGTTATTTTATTATTATTTATATAATCATACTAATATTGTACATAATATGTAAATAACTATATAACTTAAAATATGTTTAAAATATAATTGAAAATTCTAATTTTTTTTTTGTTTTAAGGTTCATGTTTTTTAAAGATATTTTACAGAATATGAAAAATGAAATTCTGTTAACATAATATTATATAAAAATACTATAGCTGTTAATCTAAAGACTAAAAACTTAAAAAAATAAATTACTTTTAAAATAGAAACTTTAAATTTAAAAGTATTAGCTATTGTTATACATATATGTATAACGTATGCATTATTTTTATTGTACAATAATATAAAATTTGTACTTATATACATCCATAGATACACATATATGTATCGTTATCCTTGCCGTAAAAAGATATGTATTTTGAGAAGTTAATCTTTAAATTTAAGGATTAATTTTGATTTTAAGGATTTATTTTCAATTTGAAAAAGTTTGACGCATATATGTGTACTTAAAAAAATCTTTAGTTTCTCTATACGTAATGTATATACTACATAAAAAAGAATAGATTTTTTTCAATGGATGTAATTTGCAGACATAAAAGTTAATTTATTTAAATGCATCATATAGATACTAATATGTCTATAAGATGTATATAATATTATGTTTTTTTTTAAGGATTTCAAAATAGTTGTTATGAAAAAATAATTAAAAATATCTTAGAATTTTAAATATTTTTCATTTTATAAAATAGAGTATAAAAATTTATTATAATTTTAATGAAAAATTTACACAATTGAAATTTCACGTTTCTTAAATTTTTTTTCATAAAATCCGATTAGATTAGTATTCAGAATTCACATTGATTTTAGATTACCTAGTAAAGTATATTTTATATATTAGTAGCAGGAATATCTGGCGTTGGCCGGAGTATTTTGTTGGCTTTATGAAATAAAAATTATTAACTTTTGCAATTTAATTAATATAGTTCACGTGTTGGTATGCATTTACAAATGCTGGTAGTTAATATTTTAATTTTTATTACATTTAATTAATAAAATACAAATTATTTAATTAATAAAATACATTTAATTTAGTTACCAAAAAATCTTTAAACCAATCAATAATCTCTAGAGTATACTGTTAGAGCCAAGTGTGTTCATAGAATATATTCGCTAACACCGAAAAATAAAATTGCATTTCAATTATAAAAAACCATAATGTAATCAATTTTTTTTGTAAAGAATGTCACTTCATGTTTTGCTTCAATAGACACTGAGTTATTTTCATTTAAAAAGAGAAGTTGAACCAAATTTTACAGAAGTTGTTGCCATAAAACTGGATCATCATTTGTAAGATTTCAGACCCCTAGCTTCATTAAGTTCCAAGAGACCAACCAAATTTTACAAAAAATGTTGGCAAATGTTGGTAACTCGACAGCTCTTTACTAAATTTCAGGTTCCTACCTTCAGTAGACGCTGAATTATTTTCATTTAAAAAGAGAAGTTGTGTGGCAGTTACTCGAATCTGTTGCACCATCACAACCAAGTTTTACAGAAGTTGTTGCCATAAAACTTGATCATCATTTGCAAAATTTCAGATACCTACCTTGAATAGACACTGAGTTATTTCCATTTAAAGAAAGAAGTTGTATGGCAGCTACTCGAACCCGTTGCAAATTTTACAAAAGTTGTGGCCATAAAACTTGTTCATCATTTGTAAGATGTCAGACCCCTAGCTTCATTAAGTTCCAAGAGGTGCAAGAAGCCTGTAGCGGCTGCTCTAGACCAACCAAAGTTTACAAAAGTTTTTTTTCAAGCCCTATAATTATTACCTAATTACTTTTTCTCTATCTCCAACCGTTTTAGAGATATAAAGAATATAAAAGTGTGTTATTTTCAATCGCTGTGTTATTTTCAATCACAATATAAAAGTGTATTATTTTCAAAGGTGTGTTAACACATTTTTTGTGTTATATCACACTTTTCTACTCTTTATATCTCAAAAACGGTTGGAGATAGAAAAGAAGTTATTATGTACTAATTATAGGGCTTAAAAATCTGTTTCAAAATATGCCATAAAAAGTACCCCAAATACAGGGTGTTTTAAAAGAAAATTGAGTTTGAAACATATTTTTTTCATTTTAAATCATTTTAAACCTCCATAACTTTGAAACTGTTGGGGTTATGGAATCATTAGGGCATAAAAATTAAAGCTAACAACTTACTCTATAAAATACATAGTAAGTATATACATAGTAAGTATATATATATACTCTCTATAGTAAGCCGTTCAAAAGTTGTAGATTTTTTTATGAGAAGTCTCTAAAAAGTCTTTAACACCTCATACCTCGAAAAGGGTCCAGAATAGACCCCCCTTCCAATACAATTTTTTGTTCGTCTCGGTATACCCGATCACCCATTTCAAGGAAGACCATCGAGTCGGAAACACCCTGTATATTAGAAATTTGCATTGAAAGCCTTTTACGGAATATTAAAAGCAGTATAGACAAAAGTATTAAAGTAAGAGTATTGAAAATATCTTTTTTTTTATTTCACTCTTATTTCTTTTAATATGATCATACATTTATCTTAGCCTAGTAAAAAGTTAACAAAAAACAAGGTTTATTTCTGAATTTTTTAATTAACATTTAAAGTTATATATACACTTTTTATTGTTAATCTTAGACCTAATTATTTATTTCGTTTTTTAATATTTGTGTGTTTTATCTTATTCTAGCTAAATAATTAATTTATTTTTTGTTTTCGTTTGCATTGAAAAATATAAAAACAAAAAACACATTATTTTTTCTCATTTTTCTTTTTTAATAAAAAATTCCTAATCCTAATTAACCTATTCTAATAATAAAAAACTTAACCTACCTTACGATTAGCAATTATGATGTATCTAACCACCAACAACTCTTTCTAATATGGATATCCTTAGTAGGTATACTCATATCGTATTTAAGATTATCTCCGTGGATGTTAGCTGAATTGTAGTCTAGTCAGTAGTTTTGTCAAGAAGGATAAAATGCTCAGGGGTAATAAATCCCGTGAGCAAAGTCTTTCAAATGTACTCCTCATTGTCATAGAATATATGTGATATTAAGTACTCCATTTTCTGGAGTACTTAATGCTATTTCATAATGATTTCGAATTGGTTTTATCATAAAACTATCGATTCTAGTTTGATTCTTATACAAATATTTATCTGAATAAAAATATTTGTAATCAGATTCCGGCTTTCTGGATTTGTTTATGCCTACTCTTATTTCTCCATCAAACTAGCACTTATATTGTACCACACGGGCGTATGTCTGTCCAGTGTTGGTCTGATGAAGGTTTGGTAAGTGATTACTTTAACTCTTGTACTTATTACTTTATTATAGAACAGCCTCTTGCAAGCCAGAAATGCTTTATTTCCATTTTGCAGTGTTCTCTTAATGTACGTAATTTATTTTAAATTTCTCTGTAAGTACACTCCCAGATATTTTATCCTTTAATTTGAAAATTCTTCCAGTTAGCTTTTATGCTTGAATTGAGATGACTGTAAGTGTTTCTAACATAGTTTGACATTTCTCATAGTTGACTTTTAGGATATACTTTTTACATTATCGTTGACTGAATATACTATTACATAGTCGGCAAAAGCAATTGTATAATTTGAACCTTTAATGGTTTTTAATATTTCCAGAAGCTCTAAAATATATATTGAAAACAATAGAGGTGAGTTTACTGCTCCTTGTTGTAGGCTATTAGCTATGTTTCTAATATTAGTTCTTTTCTCTATATTGTTTTGTGCTATGTAAAATTTGTTGTTGTTTACGATAGTTTCGATTAAGCTGACTAGGTGTTGTGGAAAATTAAGCTTTAATTATTTGAAGGAAAATTAAGCTTTAATAATGGAAGTACGAGTTATTTAATACTCCCTGAATGATGAGGTAAATGTCGAAACTAAGTATGAGAAAAAATAAAAAAATAACTATTTAAGAAACTAAATTAAATTGTGCATTTATTTTTCTACGCTATAATTTATTATAAAAATGTTTCACAACACAATTACGAGAACCTCGACACATAGTACTTTAATAATTTATATATTAATACGCCGATCGATACTGAATTAAAGGCTTTCTCCAAGTATATTAGACAGGCGCCTACCCTAAATTCTTTATTGATGTGCCAACAGACATCAGACGTTAGCTTTGTTGTGTTTGCTGTGCTTGTACCTAAATCCAAATTGGTTTTCGGGTAAGATATCATTTTGATCTAAGAAACTATTGATTTTATCATTAATTATTTTTTCATATAATTTACTTATACTAGGTAACAAGCTTATTGGGACGATAGTTGTTCGTCGTTGGGTTCGTCGGATCTTTTCTCTGTTTTTTAATAATAACCGCACGTGTTTTCTTCAATATATTTGGGAAGTACGAGTTATTTAGAGCGTAATAACGCTATACTATAACATATGTTCAACACCATATTCGGGATACCATTCATTCCATATGACGTTTTATTTTTTAAGCTCTTAAATTTCTTTTTTAGTTTATCGAAATTTGTGAAGTACCTGTTTACATCGCTTTGCTGTGATGATATGTTGTTATACCCGTACGATAGGATCGGGTATAATAAAATTACTCCTACTTTTTTTGTAGCCCCACCCGTTACGGAGTTACAGCTCCCCAAAGGTTCAAAAAAGCTCTATATTTAAATTGTTATAGCACAAGTTGTATAAGGTATATCTTCATTTTGAAAACGCCAAACGATTACTTTTATTAGCTTTAAAAGTATATATACAATAAATATATATTTGTGGCATACGGTGTCTTAATTTACCGTTATGCGAAACTAAAATTTTGCAAAATCCTTTAATCCTTCTATCTTCTAAACGGTTTAAGTTGGAAACTTGAAATTTTGACAGAAGATAGATCTTTAAAAATAAGTATGAGTCATTTCAATTTTTTTTGGATCACCCCCCGTTTAGGAGCTGTAAGGGGTCAAAAACTGAAAATTTCCTATTTTTAAACACCTGTAACTTGAACACCTGTTAACATTTTTTTGAAGTAATACACAAAAATTAAAGCTTCAACATTATATCTTATTTCTGTTAACAACTTTTTTTAATAATATAGGGTTACTTTATAATTGACGAAAGTGTTACTTGATTTTTTCAAATTTTCTAACAAATTTCTTCAACAAATTTTTTGCATTTGTTTTACTCGATAATTTGAAATTGTTGAGGATATAATGCGTAGTACAAAAAAATGTAAATGAATAAACAACATAACGGTTGCTTGAAGAATTTTTATTTATATGATATTGATATACATACTTATATAATATCATGTTTATTTACATATCGTATATATCACTAGTGAATGACTGATAAAAGTATATATGTATATTATATAGCGCCGTATTTACATACATATATTTACTTTATTGTACTTATAAGAAATTATTCTGTCAATGGAATATTTAAATATAATATAATATAATATTTAAAATTATATTTACTATTTTGTACTAAGTAAATTTAATATACATTTACCGCTTAGTATTAAATGGTACTATAGAATATTTGAAAAAGTTTTGGATTGATAATCGTTATGTGAAAGTTTAGAATATGTTTTTGAAGAATGTATAAACATATAGTTTGAATATATGTACAATCCATAATTCTCGAAATTATAAAATTCACCCAAATTATTTTAAAATACTAAAATATTAAAAAAATAATATTGAGAGCAGAGTGACAGGCTGTGAACATACTAACGGTTCGTACGGGTATCTAAGAGTTGACAAAGGCAACTGTATTCTTCCTCGTTTTTTAATAAAGTTTGGTGTTATGTGCCTACTTACAATTGTTTGGTTTGTATTTTCTAAAGTTTCTTCGCGATATTCAAGTCTTTTTTTATATACAGGACAGCTTCTATAAGAAGCCGGGTGACCGTTTTTTGCACATAGGATATAATATATTTTATTTTTTGGATCTTCTGGGTTGATACTACATTGTCCGGAAGGGTGATTTTTACCACATTTAACAAATCGTGCTTCCATACTGCAATTTGCTAATGAATGTGAAAATCGCTTGATTATTTTTTCCCATTGTACTATTTGATAATCCAGTGCATTTATTTTATATATTCCACTTGCTAGGCCCTCCGGCGTGGCTTGGATGATGTAGTGTGGTAAAACAATATCATTTTTTATTGCTCCTTTTGTTGTTAGCCTGGTCATTTTTTCAAATTTAGTGTTTGATGTTTCATGTTCTTTCAAAAAAAAGAAAGTTCTTTGAAAAACTTCATCAGTAGCTGTTGTTTAAGCCTTTTAATACCATTGTAATTTTCTCATCACACTTTGGACTGTACGAAAAGTGGTTAATATTTGCTTTATTAAGAAATTCTCTTGCGTTTTTGTAATCTTCGATGTTATAGGTATATAAGAATGCGTGCTCGTCATTAATTTCTTTAACAAGAAAATTATTTATTTCTAGTTTATTTTTCATAAGGTTTATAAGTTGATTCACTTTGGTGTTATAAAATTTTTTTTTAAAATTTTCTGTGCTCTTCACGGTTGATGATTTTTTTCGTTACACATTATTTCTTACTTTTTGTTGTTGTTGTTATTGCGAGTTTATTTATCAATTATAGTTTTTTTGAGGTTAAAGATATCCTCTTTTTTTAATAGGTACTCGTGCGAAAATGTGTTAACGAACGTTAACAAAAATTTGTAACCGTAAATTCATCCTGCTAAATTAGACAAAAATTAGGAACAAACATTCTTTTTGGAAGTCTATCGTGCCAAAATGGGTGAATGTATCACGGCAGAATTAATTGAATTAGTTTCTGTATTAAAGTGCAATACCTGTGCCACTTTTCATTTGGTCAAACAGTTTACGCACGACAACAAAAAATCGGAAAATTTCATTGAAGATTTATGCTGAAATGAGTAAATGTATTCGTAACCAAATCAACACAGTAGGCTTCTGTTGTAAAGAACTATACTTTTGTAAATTTTTAACTCAATTACTCGAACTGTTTAAGCTAGACAACAAAGACATTAAAAAACGTCATTGAGGCCTGGTGCCGAAACGGGCTAATGGATCAAAAATCAACTGAGTGAGCTGCTGGACTTAAGAGCTACACTTTTATAAATTTAAGAAGAACATTTGTACAAATATTCAACTCAATCGGGCAAACCGTTTAGGCAGGACAACGAAAAAACTAAAAAGCTTTAATAGATTCTGGGGCCGCAATGAGTTAATGAACCGAAACGCGATATAGCCTATAACTCCTTCCAGGCTCGCAGAAATATTCTTGTAAAATTTGGTTGTAATCGGACTGGTGGTTTTTACGTGAATCGGGCAGAAACAAACAAACAGATTTTTCCTTTATTTATTGGACTAGCAGGACTACCCGACATTGCCGAGTATTTTCTTGGCTTTATCAAAAAAAAAAATTAACAATTGTTTTTGCATTAATATAATTTAATTAATATAGTTAAATTATTACTATGCATTTACAAATGCTGGTAGTTAATATTTTAATTTTTATCATATTTAATTAATATCATTTAGTTACATTTCATTCAATTTCTTTTAGCAAATTGAATAAACAGAGTGAAGAATTAGAGACATACAAAGATCATACAAGTAGAATTCACACAAAAAATCTTTAAAGGAATCAGTAATTTATTAAGCATACTATTAGGGCGAACTGAGTTTTTACAATATGTTATTCGCTAATACCTCGGAAACATAAAATCGCATTTCAATTATAAAATACCATGATGGCAGAGACAATTACATAGATGTAGTTTCGATTACTTTAGCCGTAGAGCCCGCTGTATTAAAACCAATTAAAAATAATTTTTTGTCGTTTGTATATTTTATTTGGTATAATTTTGGTATAAAAATGTTTACCTAGTTTTTCAATGTTTCTTGCAACTAACACAGTCACACAAATTAACTCAAAACAAAACTATAGTGCCAGTACGTTGTACGATGCATACAATTGTTTGTAGGTATTTATTTATTATAAATTATTATAAATTATATATAATTTCTGATACTATTATACACCAAACTATACACCATAATCTACATTAATTTTTAGAAGGCCTGGATATCGAAATACTTAAATATGTTTGTGCAAATTGTAAATGTATTGTGAGAAAAAGCTTCGAAAAATGACATTTCATAAAGATTTTTTTGTTCTTTTCTGTTTTTGTTTAAGAAAAATGCCCATTTTTAACAATTTTCTTTTCGAGTTTTCGATATGAAATATATACCCAAACATGCCAAATTATGAACATACTAACGGTTCGTACGGTTATCTAAGAGTTGACAAAGGCAACTGTATTCTTCCTCGTTTTATTGTAAATTTGTGAATTTTAAATATTTTAGTATATAAAATAAAAGGCATAATAACATTTAAAATTGGAAAAATAAGCTTTTGTGTTCTTATTGTACAATGAAAATCTTGCGTCGTTAACCCCAATCCAAAACAACTTACAAGTTTTTAAATTTTAATTGTGAGAAAAGAGATTTATTTGGAAAAATTTCGTACCTAAGCTTGCCATATAAAATTTAATATGAACTTCTTTTAAACAATAACAACATTTTTTTTTATTCAATAACATAATTTATAGGCAATGAATTAATGGTAAAAATATGTACATATATAACCGTAAGTGGGTTTTACGGTTTTCAAAAAACAATTATAAAAATATAATTAATAATTTTATTTTAATATTTCATATTTTTTCATTTTTGTAATTAAAAATTTTTTATACTATTATAATTAGGTATATTCAAAATCAAAAATATATCAAATTCAAAATATATCTTAAAATTCAAAAATCTTAATTCAAAATCAAAAATTTAGCAAAATGTTTCTCTTTCTTCTTACACCACTGGAGTCTATCTCCCGATTTTTGGATTTAACTTCTTCGGAAGCGAAAATATTAAAACCCAACTTTTCATTTGTTGTATAGTCTTTTGACTGCTTTTATTAACCAAAACGTAAACTTATATATACTTAAAAATTAAAAATTGCTTAATGCTAAAATATGCAAAGTTCAAACAAATTAAAAGGACTGCTAAATTTGCATTACCTGTTATTATAATAACCTAATTTACCAAATGTGAATGAATTAACATTTACATTAAAATTAAGATAACATCAATACCTATACCTAACGGGTTAATAAAGCCTGGGTCAATACGCACCACGATTCCATCACCGATTTCCATTATTATTTCGAGTAACTCTCAAGAAGTGACCCATGCTAGTTGCTTATTTTGTTGTCACTTTTTATTTATTTTTCTCAAATTGAAATCAAAAATATACCTAAACTAGTAATTCTCAAAATGCATTATATCAGAGACAACTACATTTATATATTATATTAAAAAACTCAAAATTGAATTTTATTTAATAATTTATTTAAAATTTAAGCTGATTTAACCAATAACCAATAGCACCTGATACCACGCTTTACTTTCAACCAGTTCAATTTGTGTAGATGCAGTAAATAGAACCCATACACATATGTATAATCAATCACAAACATACATTAGATTAGAATTCATACATATATTCATACATTTTCATCACACAAATAGAATTCACACATTTTATTATCTCTCGTTCGTTTGTTATCTAATTATACCAATCTCGTTCTTAGCTTATACCAATTTATTTTCTCAGTTTACATCATTCCCGTTCTCAGTTTATGCCAGTTAATGGCATAATTACATTATGTTATTACATTATGCCAGAAACAATTAGTAATGTAATTGTCTCTGCCATAATGTAATATATTTTTAGCACATTTCCAAAAATTTTTTGAAAAAATGTGCTTATTAGTTTCACTCTGTCTGTCCGTTTGTTTACAAAACTTCTACACCGTTAAAGATCGGTAGGTATCATAAAAAAATTAATTTTATGAAACAACTTTCTCATCTAGCCCCATCTATCAGGGAGCTACAGCCCCTCAAAGCTTGAAAAAGGCCTATTTTTAAATGCGTATATCTCGCATGTTCTGCTTAACATTTTCTCAATCCGAAAACGTCATTCGACAGGTACTTTTTTTTAGCATTGTAAATTAATATCAAAATTATACAATTTTTTTTTAATTTAGTATTTAAATTTACCGTTACGTGAAAACCAAATTTTGCATGATTTCTCTACTCTCATAACTCCGGAACGCTTTCAAATAGGGACTTGGAATTTTGAGGGCAGAAAGAACTTTTAGAATTAGTAAAAGTTTGCTCATAAGCTATTAGGCTCAATAATTGAAAATTAGCTATTTTACTTCGACAAGATATAAAAATTAAAGCTCCAGTAACATATTTTTACGTGTGTTAAAGGTTTCTTTTAGTTGTATAGGGTTTCAGAGTTGCAGCACCTCAAAATTGCTAAAAAGGCCGATTTTCAGTTGTATATATCTCAGACTCTGCGTAATAATTTTACAATCTAAAACCGCTAGAAGACCGCAAATTTTGTTATCTCCATAAAGCAATATCAAAATTATGCAATATTTTCTAATTTACTATTTAAATTTACCGTTATGTGCAAACCACATTTTGCATGAAATTTCTTTTTTTATAACTCCGGCACGCCTTTAGATAGGAACTTAAAATTTTGAGACAAAAAATAACTTTTATAATTAGTATAAGTTTCCTTAGAAATTTTTTTGTATCACCTGTAACTTAAGCCTGTTATTTTTAGGCACCTGTAACCTGTACAAATTTTTCTTCGGCAAGACATAAAAATTAAAGCTCCAGGAATATTTTTTTACGTATGTTAACGGTTTTTTTTAGTTATATAGGGTTTCGGCCTTGCAGCCGCTCAAAATTCCAGAAAAGTCCTATTTTGACATTTTTTCTTAATACATGAAATTTTTAAATTTTTGTGCAAGTCACAGTTCTAAACAGTTTGTATTTATCTTTCGGAAATGTGCACTTTTAAAAACTATTGGGTTTCATTCTACCTTGTTTTCGTTAGTAATGTCACTTCATGTTCATGAATTATCTTTTTAAGCGGATTTTGAAAAATTTACTATTAGTTTCACTTTGTCCGTCCGTCTGTTAAACTTATACACTATTTAGTAAAGAGTAATGAAATATTAACCATGCTCATGCTCTAATGCAACCACCAATCCTTTAAAAAAGCAATGTTGTAGAACAACATTTTTATGTAGCCACACTGTTACAGCTTCTACAGCATCTACAGTAAAATTTATTTTAACATTTAGTTTTTACAGTGAAGTGCAAAGGATTTGGATTAAATTAAGGATTTCTAAACATTTTTATTTTTAAGAAAAAACAAAATTTCAGTAAATTCCCATAAAAAAAAGAATAATTAATTCTGAATATATCTGATTAATTTCAAAATATCTGAGTGCATTCGGTGGAATATTTCAATAAAGTTTGTCTTAAATTTTTTTTTCAAACTTTATCTATGGTTTAATAGAAAAAAGCTCTGGCAGTTAATAAATTTGTTTTGAGAATTGTTTTATGAACTATAGAATTTAAAACTCATTGAAAATTAATAATTCAAAATAAATGGAAAACCAATGTACCTATTTTGTAAATCTTATTATTATTTAAAAGTATATTCATCTAGACTTTATACATTGATATATCGAATTGATAAATTCGATTTTTAGATTTTGATGTTTTTGTTTTAACGGAAACTTGGCTTACTTCATTATTTAATAATCTTGATTGAGATATTATACTATGTGGTGATTTTAATCTACCTAATATTAAATGAATTGCACATGAAGAGGAAGCTTGTTTTGTACCATACAATTAGTTAGTAATATTGAGTGTTTTGTAATCGATTCTTTTAATTCTTTTAATTTTCAATAGGTATCCTCGGTTTACAATAATCGTGGGAGGCAGTTAGACTTACTATTTACTTCAAACTGGAATTATTTAGTTACTATTACCTGTCCATTTGAACTCGTCGATATTGATGAATATCACCCTCCAATATGTTTTTTATTTTCTTCTCTTATGTCTGTTAATGTTGATTCAGCACTTTCTTATCGTTACAATTTTTCCAAAGCTAATTTTGAAGCAATTAATAACTATTTATGCGATTACGACTTTTCATTTTTATCCTCTACCAATTTAGAGGTTACAGTTAATAATTTCTACAAAATCCTTCATTCCATTATTTCACAACATGTGCCTTTAGTTATTGATAAAATTAACGAAACTTGTCTGCCTTGGTTTACCAGAGATCTTAAGAAATAAAAAAATAAAAAAATAAAGCCTGGCGTAAATTCATTAAAAGCAATAATAATCGTGATTTTAATGATTTTATTATTTTATTTAATGATTTCAAGTCAATGTCTAATAATCTTTACTTTAACTATATACGGAACATGTCTTCGGATATTAAAACTAATGCAAAACTCTTTTGGAAATTTGTCAATTCTAAAAGAAAATCTGATCAATATCCCACTTGTATGAATTATAAGAACTCTAACAGTAGCGATTCTAAAGTGATTTCTGAATTTTTCCGCGATTTTTGTTCAGTCAGTTACGCTCTGCCTGCGTTTTCTTTAAATAAAGATTATTTCAGTCACCTAGTTAACTTTCCTAAAACAACGCTTACTAATATTCATATTGATTCTAATGTAGTCTTAAACTACTTACAAAAGCTTGACAATAATTCTAATCCTGGTACTGATGGTATTCCAAACATATTTTTGAAAAAATGTTCGATTTCATTATGTGGTCCCATTTCTATCTTATTTAATTTTTCTTTGACTTCTGGAATTTTTCCTTCTATCTGGAAGACTTCTCTTAAGCCTTTTCACAAAAAAAATCTTAAAAATTATGTAACAAATTATCGCCCAATTGCGAAACTATCATCTATTCCCAAACTTTTTGAATTGATCATATTTAATTCTATTTATGATCATTGTACTTGCTTTTTATCTCCTTATCAACGTGGCTTTGTCAAGCATAAATCAACTGTTACTAATCTTATTGAATCCACATCTACTTTCATTAATAACATGGAGAATGGTTTTCAAACAGATGTGATATATACCGATTTTAGTAAAGCTTTCGATCTTCTTCCGCACAATATTATTATATTTAAGTTGGAAAAACTAGCATTCCCCATTTTTTTCATTAATTGGGTTCACTCTTATCTATCCGAACGTAGGTATAGTGTTTCTTTTAAATCCGCGACATCTGCTGAATTCGATGCTGCCACAGGTGTTCCCCAAGGTAGTCATCTTGGACCTCAACTGTTCATTATTTCCATTAATGATGTTACTTCGTTAATATTTAATTGCCATATTAAAATTTACGCCGACGATATGAAAATTTTCCTAAAACTAAAAAATTTAGAAGATACTTTAGCTTTGCAAGCTGATGTTAATCGATTTTATGATTGGTGTTGCAATAATAATCTTCAACTTAACGTCAATAAATGTGCATTAATTACTTTTACACGTCGTTCATACCCAATCTTGTATTCCTATTCTTTCAATAACCAAACTATTCGTAAAGTTGTCTCTATAAAAGATCTAGGGATACTCTTTGATAGTAAGCTTTCTTTTCACCTTCATTATACTGATATACTAAATAAAGCCAACTCTATGCTAGGTTTCATTAAACGTTGGGCAAGAAAATTTGATGATGCTTATGTATTAAAATCTCTTTTTACTTGTTTGGTTAGACCTAACTTGGAATATGCTTCCCAGGTTTGGAACCCATTTTATAATATTCATATAAATAGAATAGAATCAGTTCAAAAAACATTTCTAAGATTTGCTTTACGCTTTTTTCCATGGGAAGATCCTTTAAGACTACCGCCATACGAATATAGATTGAATTTATTACATCTTCATACTCTTGAGAAACGTCGTAAAGTAGCAGATATAGTATTTTTAACCGAATTAATTAAAGGTAATATTATTTCTTCTCAATTATTTGCTAAACTCAATTTTTCTTCATATTCTAGATTAAGATCTGTAAATATGTTTAACTTGCATTTTCATAGAACAAATTATGGGAAACATGAACCTATTAATAGTATGATGTCTCTTTGTGACATATATAAACCTCATATTAACGTCTTACTAACAAAGCAATCACTTAAAAGAAATCTATATTTGTGTAAATGAAGTTATTGATTAACCCTTGCCCTGAGGATTCTTAATTGAATTTATTTTGTTGTAATTTATAGTTAGATTTTTATTTTAATTAATTATAAATTGTAATTTCTATTTTATTTTTTTTCTCATTTAATTATCATTAATTAGTTGTTACTTGATTTTTTGTTTAATTTTAGCTTTAAAGTCGATTAAGTATTTTTACTGTAACTTGCTTGATTTAAGCTCGTAATAATAAATAAATAAATTAATAAATTTATTTTGTAGAAGAATTATTTTTAGAACTGTTATTTTTTTAATTAAAAAGTTTTCTTGAAACAACAGACTTCCTCTAGGATTCATCAAAATTAAGGGTTGGAAATATACGAAATTCAGATATATTAAAGTTCAAACAAATTAAAAGGACTGCTAAATTTGCATTTCCTGTTATTATAATAACCTAATTTTCTAAATGTGAATGAATTAACATTTACATTAAAATTAAGATAACATCAATTTTATGTAACTCCCGTTAATAAAGCCTGGGTCAATACGCACCACGATTCCATCACCGATTTCCATTATTATTTCGAGTAACTCTCAAGAAGTGACCCATGCTAGTTGCTTATTTTGTTGTCACTTTTTATTTATTTTTCTCAAATTGAAATCAAAAATATACCTAAACTAGTAATTCTCAAAATGCATTATATCAGAGACAACTACATTTATATATTATATTAAAAAACTCAAAATTGAATTTTATTTAATAATTTATTTAAAATTTAAGCTGATTTAACCAATAACCAATAGCACCTGATACCACGCTTTACTTTCAACCAGTTCAATTTGTGTAGATGCAGTAAATAGAACCCATACACATATGTATAAGCAATCAATCACAAACATACATTAGATTAGAATTCATACATATATTCATACATTTTCATCATACAAATAGAATTCACACATATTATATTATTATCTCTCGTTCGTTTGTTATCTAATTATACCAATCTCGTTCTTAGCTTATACCAATTTATTTTCTCAGTTTACATCATTCCCGTTCTCAGTTTATGCCAGTTAATGGCATAATTACATTATGTTATTACATTATGGCAGAAACAATTAGTAATGTAATTGTTTCTGCCATAATGTAATACATTTTTAGCACATTTCCAAAAAATTTTTGAAAAAATGTGCTTATTAGTTTCACTCTGTCCGTCCGTTTGATTACAAAACTTCTACACCGTTAAAGATCGGTAGGTATCATGAAAAAATTAATTTTGTGAAACAACTTTCTCATCTAGCCCCATCTATCAGGGAGCTACAGCCCCTCAAACCTTGAAAAAGGCATATTTTTAAATGCGTATATCTAGCATGTTCTGCTTAACATTTTCTCAATCCGAAAACGTCATTCGACAGGTACTTTTTTTAGCATTGTAAATTAATATCAAAATTATTCAATTTTTTTTAAATTTAGTATTTAAATTTACCGTTATGTGAAAACCAAATTTTGCATGATTTCTCTACTCTCATAACTCCGGAACGCTTTCAAATAGGGACTTGGAATTTTGAGGGCAAAAAGAACTTTTAGAATTAGTATAAGTTTGCTCAAAAATTTTTTTTGGACCACACCTTGTTCATAAGCTATTAGGCTCAAAAATTGAAAATTAGCTATTTTACTTCGGCAATTTATACAAATTAAAGCTCCAGTAACATATTTTTACGTGTGTTAAAGATTTCTTTTAGTTGTATAGGGTTTCAGAGTTACAGCCCCTTAAAATTGCTAAAAATGCCGATTTTCAGTTGTATATATCTCAGACTCTGAATAATAATTTTACAATCTAAACCCGTTAGAAGACCGCAAATTTTGTTATCTCGATAAAGCAATATCGAAATAATGCAATATTTTCTAATTTACTATTTAAATTTATCGTTATGTGAAAACCACATTTTGCATGAAATTTCTTTTTTTATAACTCTGGCACGCCTTTAGGTAGGAACGTGAAATTTTGAGACAAACGAGGAAGAATACAGTTGCCTTTGTCAACTCTTAGATACCCGTACGAACCGTTAGTATGTTCACAGCCTGTCACTCTGCTCACAATATTATTTCTTTAATATTTTAGTATTTTAAAATAATTTGGGTGAATTTTATAATTTCTAGAACTATGGGTTGTACATATATTCAAACTATATGTTTATATGTACATTCTTCAAAAGCAGATTCTAACCTTTCACATAACGATTATCAATCGAAAACTTTTTCAAATATTCTATAGTACCATTTAATACTAAGCGGTAAATATATATTAAATTTACTAAGTACAAAACAATAAATATAATTTTAAATATTATATTATATTATATTTAAATATTCCATTGACAGAATAATTTCTTATAAGTACAATAACATACATATATGTATGTAAATACGACGCTATATAATATACATCTATACTCTTATCATTCATTCACTAGTGACATATACGATATGTAAATAAACATGATATTATATAAGTATGTACATATATTAATATCATATAAATAAAAATTTTTCAAGCAACCGTTATGTTGTTTATTTATTTACATTTTTATGTACTACGCACTATATCCTCAATAATTTCAAATTATCGAGTAAAACAAATGCAAAAAATTTGTTGAAGAAATTTGTTAGAAAATTTGAAAAAATCAAGTAACACTTTCGTCAATTATAAAGTTATAAAAAGTTGTTAACAGAAATAAGAGTATAATGTTGAAGCTTTAATTTTTGTGTATTACTTCAAAAAAATTTTAACAGGTGTTCAAGTTCCAGGTGTTTAAAAATAGGAAATTTTCAGTTTTTGACCCCTTACAGCTCCTAAACGGGGAGTGATACAAAGAAAATTTTTGAAATGACTCATACTTATTTTCAAAGATCTAACTTCTGTCAAAATTTCAAGTTTCCTACTTAAACCGTTTAGAAGATAGAAGGGTTGAAGAATTTTGCAAAATTTGACTTACACTTAACGGTAAATTAAGACACCGTATGCCACAAATATATATTCACTGTATATATACTTTTAAAGCTAATAAAAGTAGTAATCGTTTAGTGTTTTCAAAATGAAAATATACCTCATACAACTTGTGCTATAACAATTTAAATATAGAGCTTTTTTGAACTTTTGGGGAGCTGTAGCTCCGTAACGGGTGGGGCTACAGAAAAAAGTTATTAAAAATAAAATTAATATTTTTGTAAAATCTATTAGTAGTTAAAATTTCATAACTCTATTGCAAAAAAAATGTGGGGATCTAAAAGTTAGGTGTTCGAGAGCTACCCTAAGGCTTGGTCCAAACTCAACCAAAAAAAATAGGGAACCTACAAATTACACCCAGAATATTTTGTGTAAATTTCAAGATTCTAGCTTTCTTAGTTTTTGAGTTAGCGTGCTGACGGACGGACGGACGGACATGGCTCAAAAGTCTTAGAATTTTTTTCTGACCCGATCCATACCTTTGAAGGTATATCTAGCTCGCTTATTTCGAGGTGTTACAAACGGAGGAGTAATTTTATTATACCCGATCCTATCGTACGGGTATAAAAAGAACTTTTATAATTAGTATAAGTTTCCTTAGAAATTTTTTTAGCACCACCCCCTGTTTAAGAGCTATTAGGGCTGAAAAATTGAAAATTTGCTATTTTTAGGCACCTGTAACTTAAGCACATGTACAAATTTTTCTTCGGCAAGACATAAAAATTAAAGATCCAGTAATATTTTTTTACGTATGTTAACGGTTTTTTTTAGTTATATAGGGTTTCGGCCTTGCAGCCCCTCAAAATTCCCGAAAAGTCCTATTTTGACATTTTTTCCTATTACATGAAATTTTTAAATTTTTGTGCAAGTCACAATTCTAAACAGTTTGTATTGTACTGTTTTGTTTCATTGTACTGTTGGGTTTCATTCTACCTTGTTTTCGTTAGTAATGTCACTTCATGTTCATGTTCATGAATTATCCTTTTAAGCACATTTTGAAAAATTTACTATTAGTTTCACTTTGTCCGTCCGTCTGTTAAATTTATACACTATTTAGTAAAGAGTAATGAAATATTAACCATGCTCATGCTCTCATGCAACCACCAATCCTTTAAAAAAGCAATGTTGTAGAACAACATTTTTATGTAGCCACACTGTTACAGCTACTACAGCATCTACAGTAATTTATTTTACCATTTAGTTTTTACAGTGAAGTTCAAAGGATGTTGATTAAATTAAGGATTTCTAAACATTTTTATTTTTAAGGAAAAACAAAATTTCAGAAAATTCTCATAAAAGAAAGAATAATTAATTCTGAATATATCTGATTAATTTCAAAATATCTGAGTGCATTCGGTGGAATATTTCAATAAAGTTTGTCTTAAATTTTTTTTTAAAATTTTATCTATGGTTTAATACAAAAAAGCTCTGACAGTTAATAAATTTGTTTTGAGAATTGTTTTATGAACTATAGAATTTAAAACTCATTGAAAATTAATAATTCAAAATAAATGGAAAACCAATGTACCTATTTTGTAAACCTTATTTATTATTTAAAAGTATATTCATCTAGACTTTATACATTGATATATCGAATTGATAAATTTATTTTGTAGAAGAATTATTTTTAGAACTGTTATTTTTTTAATTGAAAAGTTTTCTTGAAACAACAGACTTCCTCTAGGATTCATCAAAATTAAGGGTTGGAAAAATACGAAATTCAGAAATATAAAGTTCTTTTTTGATTAAACACTGTACAGAGATAAGAATATGTTTTCTAATTTAATTGTTTGTGTTTATATTATTTTTAAACATAAGCACATTATACATATATTATATGTAGATCAATGATATATTTTGAAAAATACATCATTGAAATATGTGTATATTGGATCTGTTTCTCACCACATCCTCTGAAAAATATCCTAACCAAGGAATTGTCGGAATTACCCAGGGTGCAACCAACTGAAACCACTTATTTTTCAGCGGGTGCAAACAACTTTATTAGAACCTTTGATTGGTCATTCTGCTTCCGAAATAGAAATGTTAACTTTGCAAATGCGATTAGTGAATCTATTTTACTTGGAATGAGGGTATTCATTCCTAATTTGATTAAGTCTATTAGGAGGAGGTCGTAATCTTGGTTTAGTTACTTTTGGAAAGAAACCATTTTTAGAAAAGAATAGGATTTTAAACCGTACAGTTTTCTTGAAACAACAAACTTCCTCTAGGATTCATGAAAATTAAGGGTTGGAAAAATACGAAATTCAGATATATTAAAGTTCAAACAAATTAAAAGGACTGCTAAATTTGCATTTCCTGTTATTATAATAACCTAATTTTCTAAATGTGAATGAATTAACATTTACATTAAAATTAAGATAACATCAATTTTATGTAACTCCCGGTAATAAAGCCTGGGTCAATACGCACCACGATTCCATCACCGATTTCCATTATTATTTCGAGTAACTCTCAAGAAGTGACCCAGGCTAGTTGCTTATTTTGTTGTCACTTTTTATTTATTTTTCTCAAATTGAAATCAAAAATATACCTAAACTAGTAATTCTCAAAATGCATTATATCAGAGACAACTACATTTATATATTATATTAAAAATGAGGAAGAATACAGTTGACTTTGTCAACTCTTAAATACCCGTAGGAACCGTTAGTATGTTCACAGACTGTCACTCTGCTTACAATATTATTTTTTTAATATTTTAGTATTTTAAAATAATTTGGGGGAATTTTATAATTTCTAGTACTATGGGTTGTACATATATTGAAACTATATGTTTATATGTACATTCTTCAAAAGCAGATTCTAACCCTTCACAAGTTCCACATAACGATTATCAATCCAAAACTTTTTCAAATATTCTATAGTACTATTTAATACTAAGCGGTAAATGTATATTAAATTTACTTAGTACAAAATAGTAAATATAATTTTAAATATTATATTATATTATATTTAAATATTCCATTGACAGAATAACTTCTTATAAGTACAATAAAATACATATATGTATGTAAATACGGCACTATATAATATACATATATACTCTAATCATTCACTCACTAGTGGCATATACGATATGTAAATAAACCTGATATTATATAAGTATGTATATCAATATCATATAAATAAAAATTCTTCAAGCAACTGTTATGTTGTTTATTTATTTACATTTTTTGTACTACGCATTATATCTTCAACAATTTCAAATTATCGAGTAAAACAAATGCAAAAAATTTGTTGAAGAAATTTGTTAGAAAATTTGAAAAAATCAAGTAACACTTTCGTCAATTATAAAGTAACCCTATATTATTAAAAAAATTTGTTAACAGAAATAAGAGTATAATGTTGAAGCTTTAATTTTTGTGTATTACTTCAAAAAAATTTTAACAGGTGTTCAAGTTACAGGTGTTTAAAAATAGGAAATTTTCAGTTTTTGATCCCTTACAGCTCCTAAACGGGGGGTGAGACAAAAAAAATTTCTGAAATGACTCATACTTATTTTTAAAGATCTAACTTCTGTCAAAGTTTCCAACTTAAAGCGGTTAGAAAATAGAGAGGTTAAAGGATTTTGCAAAATTTGAGTTTCGCATAACGGTAAATTAAGACACCGTATGCCACAAATATATATTTATTGTATATATACTTTTAAAGCTAATAAAAGTGGTAATCGTTAGGCGTTTTCAAAATGAAGATATACCTTATACAACTTGTGCTATAACAATTTAAATATAGAGCTTTTTTGAACCTTTGGAGAGCTGTAGCTCCGTAACGGGTGGGGCTACAAAAAAAAGTTATTAAAAATAAAATTAATATTTTTGTGAGATCTATCAGCAGTTAAAATTTCATAGCTCTATTTCAAAAAAAATGTGGGGATCTAAAAGTTAGGTGTTAGAGAGCTACCTTAAGGTTTGGTCCAAACTCAACCAAAAAAAATAGGGAACCTACAAATTACTCCCAGAATATTTTGTGTAAATTTCAAGATTCTAGCTTTCTTAGTTTTTGAGTTAGCGTGCTGACGGACGGACGGACGGACATGGCTCAAAAGTCTTAGAATTTTTTTCTGATCCGATCCATACCTTTGAAGGTATATCTAGCTCGCTTATTTCGAGGTGTTACAAACGGAGGAGTAATTTTATTATACCCGATCCTATCGTACGGGTATAAACGCAAAATTGAATTTTATTTAATAATTTATTTAAAATTTAAGCTGATTTAACCAATAACCAATAGCACCTGATACCACGCTTTACTTTCAACCAGTTCAATTTGTGTAGATGCAGAAAATAGAACCCCTACACATATGTATAATCAATCAATCACAAACATACATTAGATTAGAATTCATACATATATTCATACATTTTCATCATAAAAATAGAATTCACACATATTATATTATTATCTCTCGTTCGTTTGTTATCTAATTATACCAATCTCGTTCTTAGCTTATACCAATTTATTTTCTCAGTTTACATCATTCCCGTTCTCAGTTTATGCCAGTTAATGGCATAATTACATTATGTTATTACATTATGGCAGAAACAATTAGTAATGTAATTGTTTCTGCCATAATGTAACACATTTTTAGCACATTTCCAAAAAATTTTTGAAAAAATGTGCTTATTAGTTTCACTCTGTCTGTCCGTTTGTTTACAAAACTTCTACACCGTTAAAGATCGGTAGGTATCATAAAAAAATTAATTTTATGAAACAACTTTCTCATCTAGCCCCATCTATCAGGGAGCTACAGCCCCTCAAACCTTGAAAAAGGCCTATTTTTAAATGCGTATATCTCGCATGTTCTGCTTAACATTTTCTCAATCCGAAAACGTCATTCGACAGGTACTTTTTTTAGCATTGTAAATTAATATCAAAATTATTCAATTTTTTTTAAATTTAGTATTTAAATTTACCGTTATGTGAAAACCAAATTTTGCATGATTTCTCTACTCTCATAACTCCGGAACGCTTTCAAATAGGGACTTGGAATTTTGAGGGCAAAAAGAACTTTTAGAACTTTTAGTATAAGTTTGCTCAAAAATATTTTTTGGACCACACCTTGTTCATAAGCTATTAGGCTCAAAAATTGAAAATTAGCTATTTTACTTCGGCAAGATATAAAAATTAAAGCTCCAGTAACATATTTTTACGTGTGTTAAAGGTTTTTTGTAGTTGTATAGGGTTTCAGAGTTACAGCCCCTCTAAATTGCTAAAAAGGCCGATTTTCAGTTGTATATAGCTCAGACTCTGCGTAATAATTTTACAATCTAAAACCGCTAGAAGACCAGAAATTTTGTTATCTCCATAAAGCAATATCAAAATTATGCAATATTTTCTAATTTACTATTTAAATTTACCGTTATGTGAAAACCACATTTTGCATGAAATTTATTTTTTTATAACTCCGGCACGCCTTTAGATAGGAACTTGACATTTTGAGACAAAAATGAACTTTTATAATTAGTATAAGTTTCCTTAGAAATTTTTTTAGCACCACCCCCTGTTTAAGAGCTATTAGGGCTGAAAAATTGAAAATTTGCTATTTTTAGGCACCTGTAACTTAAGCACATGTACAAATTTTTCTTCGGCAAGACATAAAAATTAAAGATCCAGTAATATTTTTTTACGTATATTAACGGTTTCTTTAGTTAGTTAGGGTTTCGACCTTACACCCCACAAAATTCCCGAAAATTCCTATTTTGACATTTTTTCTTATTACATGAAATTTTTAAATTTTTGTGCAAGTCACAATTCTAAACAATTTGTATTGTACTGTTTTGTTTCATTGTACTGTTGGGTTTCATTCTACCTCGTTTTCGTTAGTAATGTCACTTCATGTTCATGTTCATGAATTATCCTTTTAAGCAGATTTTGAAAAATTTACTATTAGTTTCACTTTGTCCGTCCGTCTGTTAAACTTATACACTATTTAGTAAAGAGTAATGAAATATTAACCATGCTCATGCTCTCATGCAACCACCAATCCTTTAAAAAAGCAATGTTGTAGAACAATTTTTTTATGTAGCCACACTGTTACAGCTACTACAGCATCTACAGTAATTTATTTTACCATTTCGTTTTTACAGTGAAGTTCAAAGGATGTGGATTAAATTAAGGATTTCTAAACATTTTTTCAGTAAATTCCCATAAAAAAAAACAATTAATTCTGAATATATCTGATTAATTTCAAAATATCTGAGTGCATTCGGTGGAATATATCAATAAAGTTTGTCTTAAATTTTTTTTTCAAACTTTATCTATGGTTTAATACAAAAAAGCTCTGACAGTTAATAAATTTGTTTTGAGAATTGTTTTATGAACTATATAATTTAAAACTCATTGAAAATTCATAATCCAAAATAAATGGAAAACCCATGTACCTATTTTGTAAATCTTATTATTATTTAAAAGTATATTCATCTAGACTTTATACATTGATATATCGAATTGATAAATTTATTTTGTAGAAGAATTATTTTTAGAACTGTTATATTTTTAATTGAAAAATTTTCTTGAAACAACAGACTTCCTCTAGGATTCATCAAAATTAAGGGTTGGAAAAATACGAAATTCAGAAAAATAAAGTTCATTTTTGATTAAATACTGTACAGAAATGTGAATATGTTTTCTAATTTAATTGTTTGTGTTAATATTATTTTTAAACATAAGCACATTATACATATATTATATGTACATCAATGATATATTTTGAAAAATATATCATTGAAATATGTATATATTGGATCTGTTTCTCACCACATCCCCTGAAAAATATGCTAACCAATGATTTGTCAAAATTACTGAGGGGCAACCAACTGAAACCACATATTTTTCAGCGGGTGCGAACAACTTTATTAGAACCTTTGATTCGTCAGTCTGCTTCCGAAATAGAAATGTTAACTTTGCTGCAAATGCGATTAGTGAAACTATTTTATTTGGAATGAGGTTATTCATTCCTAATTTGATGAAGTGTATTAAGAGGAGGCCGAAATCTTGGTTTAATTGCTTTTGCAAAGAAACCCTTTTTAGAAAAGAACAAGATTTTAAACCGTACTAAAACAATAGGTAGGAGGCTCACAATTCCTACTATATAGTGGTTAAAAACAGATGCAAGAAAGTTATCAGCAAGCAAAAATTCTTCTTCAACGAAAAGGTTCAAATGTAAAATCAACCACATTTGCCAAAAGTCTAAAAAGAAGACGTTAGAGGGTCTTCTTTTCCAACACTTGTTGATAATAATAATAGAACAGTATCAGATTCTAAAGACAAAGCGAACTTATTTGGCGAGCAGTTCGCTTCTAATTCGACACTGCTGCACCTTTGTGAGACGCTAAGCACCAGCCTCCATCATACTGATTAGTCTGATGTTGTGATGCTTGATATTTCTAAGGCTTTTGATCGAGTTTGGAACGATGCTCTATTGGCAAAATGCAAAGCAGAGATCTAGGTAGGGATCTTCTAAAATGGATTGGAGATTTCCTTTCGAATCGTATGATTCGTGTATTTTGGTCGTTGGATATTCCTCTGAAAACTTCAAAATAAATGCTGGTATCCCCCAGGGATAAGTTTTACTCCCCACTCTCTTCTTAATATTTATCAATAACCTACTTTCATTATCATCCAATCCGATCCATAGTTTCCTAGACGGCAGTACCCTTGAAGCTTCCTATGAGTTTCATAGCCACTATAACATCACCAGATTCCCAGATTAACACAACAGCAAAAAACTTCACTATTAGTAAGCTAAATAACGACTTAGCACAAATTCAAAAATGGGGTGAAGTAAACAGAGTTGAATATTCAACAGCTTAAAAACACAATGCCCTCCATACAGTGACATATACGATATGTAAATAAACATCATATTATATAAGTATGTATATCAATATCATATAAATAAAAATTCTTCAAGCAACCGTTATGTTGTTTATTTATTTACATTTTTTTGTACTACGCATTATATCTTCAACAATTTCAAATTATCGAGTAAAACAAATGCAAAAAATTTGTTGAAGAAATTTGTTAGAAAATTTGAAAAAATCAAGTAACACTTTCGTCAATTATAAAGTAACCCTATATTATTAAAAAAAGTTGTTAACAGAAATAAGAGTATAATGTTGAAGCTTTAATTTTTGTGTATTACTTCAAAAACATTTTAACAGGTGTTTAAAAATAGGAAATTTTCAGTTTTTGACCTCTTACAGCTCCTAAACAGGGAGTGATACAAAAAAAATTTTTGAAATGACTCATACTTATTTTCAAAGATCTAACTTCTGTCAAAATTTCAAGTTTCCTACTTAAACCGTTTAGAAGATAGAAGGGTTGAAGAATTTTGCAAAATTTGAGTTTCACATAACGGTAAATTAAGACACCGTATGCCACAAATATATATTTATTGTATACATTATTTTAAAAGCTAATAAAAGTAGTAATCGTTTAGTGTTTTCAAAATGAAGATATACTTCATACAACTTGTGCTATAACAATTTAAATATAGAGCTTTTTTGAACCTTTGGGGAGCTGTAGCTCCGTAACGGGTGGGGCTACAGAAAAAAGTTATTAAAAATAAAATTAATATTTTTGTAAAATCTATTAGTAGTTAAAATTTCATAACTCTATTGCAAAAAAAATGTGGGGATCTAAAAGTTAGGTGTTCGAGAGCTACCCTAAGGCTTGGTCCAAACTCAACCAAAAAAAATAGGGAACCTACAAATTACACCCAGAATATTTTGTGTAAATTTTTGTGTAATCAAGATTCTAGCTTCCTTAGTTTTTGAGTTAGCGTGCTGATGGACGGACGGGCGGACGGACATGGCTCAAAAGTCTTAGAATTTTTTTCTGATCCGATCCATACCTTTGAAGGTATATCTAGCTCGCTTATTTCGAGGTGTTACAAACGGAGGAGTAATTTTATTATACCCGATCCTATCGTACGGGTATAAAAAAAACTTTTATAATTAGTATAAGTTTCCTTAGAAATTTTTTTAGCACCACCCCCTGTTTAAGAGCTATTAGGGCTGAAAAATTGAAAATTTGCTATTTTTAGGCACCTGTAACTTAAGTACATGTACAAATTTTTCTTCGGCAAGACATAAAAATTAAAGATCCAGTAATATTTTTTTACGTATGTTAACGGTTTTTTTTAGTTATATAGGGTTTCGGCCTTGCAGCCCCTCAAAATTCCAGAAAAGTCCTATTTTGACATTTTTTCCTATTACATGAAATTTTTAAATTTTTGTGCAAGTCACAATTCTAAACAGTTTGTATTGTACTGATTTGTTTCATTGTACTGTTGGGTTTCATTTTACCTTGTTTTCGTTAGTAATGTCACTTCATGTTCATGTTCATGAATTATCCTTTTAAGCAGATTTTGAAAAATTTACTATTAGTTTCACTTTGTCCGTCCGTCTGTTAAACTTATACACTATTTAGTAAAGAGTAATGAAATATTAACCATGCTCATGCTCTCATGCAACCACCAATCCTTTAAAAAAGCAATGTTGTAGAACAACATTTTTATGTAGCCACACTGTTACAGCTACTACAGCATCTACAGTAATTTATTTTACCATTTAGTTTTTACAGTGAAGTTCAAAGGATGTGGATTAAATTAAAGATTTCTAAACATTTTTATTTTTAAGGAAAAACAAAATTTCAGTAAATTCCCATAAAAAAAAAACAAGTAATTCTGAATATATCTGATTAATTTCAAAATATCTGAGTGCATTCGGTGGAATATATCAATAAAGTTTGTCTTAAATTTTTTTTTCAAACTTTATCTATGGTTTAATAGAAAAAAGCTCTGACAGTTAATAAATTTGTTTTGAGAATTGTTTTATGAACTATAGAATTTAAAACTCATTGAAAATTCATAATCCAAAATAAATGGAAAACCCATGTACCTATTTTGTAAATCTTATTATTATTTAAAAGTATATTCATCTAGACTTTATACATTGATATATCGAATTGATAAATTTATTTTGTAGAAGAATTATTTTTAGAACTGTTATTTTTTTAATTGAAAAATTTTCTTGAAACAACAGACTTCCTCTAGGATTCATCAAAATTAAGGGTTAGAAAAATACGAAATTCAGAAAAATAAAGTTCATTTTTGATTAAATACTGTACAGAAATGTGAATATGTTTTCTAATTTAATTGTTTGTGTTTATATTATTTTTAAACATAAGCACATTATACATATATTATATGTACATCAATGATAAATTTTGAAAAATATATCATTGAAATATGTATATATTGGATCTGTTTCTCACCACATCCCCTGAAAAATATTCTAACCAATGATTTGTCAAAATTACTGAGGGGCAACCAACTGAAACCACATATTTTTCAGCGGGTGCGAACAATTTAACAACTTTATTAGAACCTTTGATTGGTCAGTCTGCTTCCGAAATAGAAATGTTAACTTTGCTGCAAATGCGATTAGTGAAACTATTTTATTTGGAATGAGGTTATTCATTCCTAATTTGATGAAGTGTATTAAGAGGAGGCCGAAATCTTGGTTTAATTGCTTTTGCAAAGAAACCCTTTTTAGAAAAGAAGAAAATTTTAAACCGTACTAAAACAATAGGTAGGAGGCTCACAATTCCAACTATATGGTGGTTAAAAACAGATGCAAGAAAGTTATCAGCAAGCAAAAATTTTTCTTCAACGAAAAGGTTGAAATGTAAAATCAACCACATTTGCCAAAAGTCTAAAAAGAAGACGTTAGAGGGTCTTCTTTTCCACCACTTGTTGATAATAATAATAGAACAGTATCAGATTCTAAAGACAAAGCGAACTTATTTGGCGAGCAGTTCGCTTCTAATTCGACACTGCTGCACCTTTGTGAGACGCTAAGCACCAGCCTCCATTCATACTGATTAGTCTGATGTTGTGATGCTTGATATTTCTAAGGCTTTTGATCGAGTTTGGCACGATGCTCTATTGGCAAAATGCAAAGCAGAGATCTAGGTAGGGATCTTCTAAAATGGATTGGAGATTTCCTTTCGAATCGTATGATTCGTGTATTTTGGTCGTTGGATATTCCTCTGAAAACTTCAAAATAAATGCTGGTATCCCCCAGGGATAAGTTTTACTCCCTACTCTCTTCTTAATATTTATCAATAACCTACTTTCATTATCATCCAATCCGATCCATAGTTTCCTAGACGGCAGTACCCTTGAAGCTTCCTATGAGTTTCATAGCCACTATAACATTACCAGATTGCCAGATTAATACAACAGCAAAAATCTTCACTATTAGTAAGCTAAATAACGACTTAGCACAAATTCAAAAATTAAAATGTACATCTGATATCTATAAAATGTAGTTCTCAATATCTATAAAATGTGTTTTATATATATCTTGTAGGGATTAACATCTGTTCCAATGAAATAAAACAGTTAATGCCCCCACTCAAAGTTTTCCAACGAGAAATAAGGAGGGTAAGAGGGTAACAGAAGCTCATCCTTACCATATAGAGTTATCATGATGGCGAAATACAGCTTATGGAAATTCGTTTGTCATGCGCACGTCTCGTTTGTGGAATCATATACCATCGCATGTGTTCCCTAAAGTTGGTAATTCATATGTGTATGATTTACTTAAGTTTAAGAAGAACATTAACATCTTTCTTGAAAATGTCCCTCCAAATTTTCCTACCTATACCCCATAATCCGAATATCCTAATTCCAATTTGCCAATTATCCTTCCCACATCCCTATCCCTAAACCTAACTGTATATTTGCATTAAAATTTCCATCCTAGAGTATGGTTTTAAAAACCCCCCTTTTAAAAGCAATGAGCTATGTCTTTCAAAAGAGCAATGTTGTAGAACAAAATTTTTTATGTAGCCTCACCGTTACAGCGCCTACAGCACGTAAATTTTGAAAAAACTTCTTTTTAAATGCATATATCTCAGGTTCTGTTTAACATATTTTTACCCGTACAATAGGATCGGGTATAATAAAATTACTCCTCCGTTTGTAACACCTCGAGATAAGCGAGCTAGATATACCTTCAAAGGATCGGATCAGAAAAAAATTCTAAGACGTTTGAGCCATGTCCGTCCGTCCGTCCGTCAGCACGCTAACTCAAAAACTTAGAAAGCTAGAAACTTGAAATTTACACAAAATATTCTGGGAATAATTTGTAGGTTCCCTATTTTTTTTGGTTGAGTTTGGACCAAAACTTAGGGTAGCTCTCGAACACCTAACTTTTAGATCCCCACATTTTTTTTGAAATAGAGCTATGAAATTTTAACTGCTAATAGATCTCACAAAAATATTAATTTTATTTTTAATAACTTTTTTTTGTAGCCCCACCCATTACGGAGCTACATCTGCCCAAAGGTTCAAAAAGCTCTATATTTAAAGTGTTATAGCACAAGTTGTATAAAGTATATCTTCATTTTGAAAAAGCCAAACGATTACCACTTTTATTAGCTTTAAAAGTATATATACAATAAATATATCTTTGTGGCATACGGTGTCTTAATTTACCGTTATGCGAAACTCAAATTTTGCAAAATCCTTTAACCCTTCTATCTTCTAAACGGTTTAAGTTAGAAACTAATTTTGACAGAAACATATATTCAAACATATATTCAAACTATATGTTTATATGTACATTCTTCAAAAGCAGATTCTAACCTTCCACATAACGATTATCAATCCAAAACTTTTTCAAATATTCTATAGTACCATTTAATACTAAGCGGTAAATGTATATTAAATTTACTTAGTACAAAATAGTAAATATAATTTTAAATATTATATTATATTATATTTAAATATTCCATTGACAGAATAATTATAACCGTACGATAGGATCGGGTATAATAAAATTACTCCTCCGTTTGTAACACCTCGAAATAAGCGAGCTAGATATACCTTCAAAGGTATGGATCGGGTCAGAAAAAAAATCTAAGACGTTTGAGCCATGTCCGTCAGCACGCTAACTCAAAAACTTAGAAAGCTAGAATCTTGAAATGTACACAAAATATTCTGGGAGTAATATACCCGATTATTATACCCGATCCTATCGTACGGGTATAAAGACAGGACTGTTTTTTACTTTTAAAAATCAATCAGCATTTTTTTACGTTGACTTTTTCTAATTAATTATTTTTTTTTTAATGCATTTCTCTGGCACATAAATTTTGGCAGGAAATTACACAGCCTTTCCAGTTCAGGCATGGCTGTAAATGTCATAAGGGGAAATAACTCCTACGGCGTGTATTTTTATACGCTCTTATCCACTAGGCCACCGAGGCCCCTAAATATTTTTAATTTGGTTATTATACCCTACACCTAAAGTATAGGGTATATTAACTTTGGTATGGTGTTTGTAACCACCAAAAGGAAACGAGGTAGATATGGACATGTATATATATTCTGAATCAGCATCACCTCCTGAGTCGATTTAACGATGTCCGTCCGTCCGTTCGCACGATAACTCAAAAACTAATAAAGCTATCTTGATGAAATTATATATAGTAGGTTAATAATTGCGAAAGGAAGGCTAAGCTCAAATTTGGACAAAATCGGTCCATGGGTTCGGATTGTGGAAGCTTCCGAATCATTTCGGAGCAAACGAGATTATCTCCAAAATCAACAAAGATATAACCTTTAAATTTGGCAGAGTGGTGTTCTTTCATGTTTTATTTAAGTCTCTGAAATTTGAGAGGATTAGGTTCATGAATTCGGATCTTGAAAGCTTCCGAACGAGCCCCAAAGCAAACGAGTATATCTCCACAACCAACAAAGATAGAACCTTTATTTTTAGTACAAGTGTGTGCTGTTATGTTTCCTTTTCTATATAATTGGAAACTGACATTTGAAACAATTTGAACCATGGATTCGTATATTGGAAGCTTCCGGACGAAGAAGAACAACGAGCATATCTCCAACACAAGAACAACGAGCATATTTCCAAAACTAACAAAAGTAGAACCTTTAAATTTAGTACAATTGTGTTCTGGCATGTTTTCTTTATGTTCCTGAGAGGGATTCGCTGAATTGGAGTGTCAATTCGGATACCTGACACACACCTCCCAAGCACTAATAATCTAAGAAATTAATAAAGAGCGAAGCTTAAAAATTTTTAAAAAGGTGTCAAGCATATCTCAAGAGGATGCCTCTTTTACGTTCCTGAAATTCGAGTTGAATAAGACAGAAAAGGGAAGAAGTTCAAGCAGCTGCTAAAAAAACTTATGGATTTTTATTTAATTCGAATTATTCAGGTGTAGGGTATTAATAAGTAGGTTGCATCGATTTACTGTTACATTTACTTGTTTTTTATATAAGTATGTATACTCTCTACGAGTGATTTGGCTCTTTGAGAATTGAATTTAATAAATAAATAAATAAATAATTATGTTTTCAAATTGATATATGCTAAAAATCTGTGTAAAAACTGCATATGAATAAGACTGTAAGGATTCTGTTCTTTAAATATTTATGTACTCAATTTACGTATTTTTAAATACTGTACAGAAATGTGAATATGTTTCCTAATTCAATTGATTGTGTTATTAGTATTTTTAAACATAAGCACATTATACATATAGTATGTACATATTTCAATAATATTTTTTGAGAAATGTATTATACACTTGCATCTTATGTAGGTAGACCACATGTTAGTAATGTATTCCTGAATAATGACATGATGATTGTCGTGTGGAGGAGATTATTTCTGTTCTTTAATAACGGCCGAAGATGTTGTGTTGTTAAAACTTAAACACAGTATTATTAATTAAGATACGTAATAAGGTTATTTTAATTACTAATATATATTAAAAATTTGCATTGAAATTTGCATAAAAGTAAAGAGTGTTGGAAACATCTTTTTAATAATATAAGAACAATACAAAAAATTAAGGAGAATATTTTTAATAGGTACTCGTGCGGAAATTGGTTAACGAATTCAGGCTTCCTTATGCCCTGGTGCCGAAACTGGTTAATGGATCGTAACTAAATAAACTGTGCTTCTAGCGTAAAGAGCGTCACTGTTGGAAATTTTGCAACTCAATTGGTTAAAACGTTTAAGCGCGACAACAAAAAAATTACAAAACTTCATTGAAATCTGGTGTCAAAACGGGTTAATGGATCGTATCCAAATCAACTCAGTGAGCGTCTGTGGTAAAGAGCTACACTTTTGTAAATTTTCAACTCAATTGGTCAAACCGTTTAAGAGCGACATCAAAGAGATTAAAAAAACTTCATTGAGCGGTGGTGCCGGAACTTGAATTTGAATTGGTCAAACCGTTTAAGTGCTACAATAAAGAAATTTAATGAACTTCGTTCAGCTCTCGTGTCCAAACGGGTTACCGGAACTTTATTAAAATTTGTTTTAAGCCTTTTTCAGACCATAAAACTACCATAAATCGGAAAGAAAATTTTTGGAAGCCCGCTGGGTCGAATCCGGATAATGTATTGCAACAAAATTTGGTACCCGCCTAAAGCTAAGAACAACATTTGTACAAATTTTAAACTCAATCGGTCAAACCGTTTAGGCAGAACAACGAAAAACCGAAAACGTTTTAAAAGGGCCGCAAAGGGTTAATGAACTGAAACGCGATATAGCCTATATGGATTCAAAAATTTCCTAAAATCCTGAGCTGTGCATAACAGAATCTACTAAAAACAAATAATATACAGTAATCAAATCAGTATAAGGACTTTAGATAATATGTTCCACACTAAGGAGATAGTATAAACTATAAGATATATCAAAATATAGCATTTATGGTTAAGTTAATAAACTTAACCGCTTTTAATGGTTAAGTTAATAAACATTAAATATTGAAGTTACTAACATTGAAGTTTTAATCTCAACATTATTTTAGTTTTGAACTCAAATTCTTTTATAGGAGTTTTAAAGTTTTTGATTAAAATAAAATTTAAAGAAGAAAAAGAAGTTTTATTTATTTTAGCATCTTTTTGGAAAATTAGCCTATTATAATCTGTTCATCAGACTTTTAACGAAGTATAGGTCTTTTAATTATTTTAATTAACCCCTCAAAGTTTGAAAAATGTCTTTTTAGCAGATTTCCAAAAAAATTTTTAAAAAATTTGCTTATTAGTTTCATTCTGTTCGCCCGTCCGGCCGTCTCTCTGTTTAGAAAACTTCTACACCATTAAAGATAGAGAAAAAATATTCTAACCATGGGTAGGTCTCATAAAAAAAATAATTTTGTGTAGCCCCATCCATTACGGAGCTACAGCCCCTCCAACTTTAAAAAACCCTATTTTTAAATGGATATATCTTATGTTCTGCTTAAGATTGTTTCAATCTGAAAACGTCATGCGACAGGTATTTTTTTAACTTTGTAAATTAATATCAAAATTATACAATTTTTTTAAATTTAGTATTTAAATTTACCGTTATGTGAAAACCAAATTTTGCATGATTTTTCTACTTTCATACCTCCGGCACGATTTTAGATAGAGGCTTGAAATTTTGAGGCAAGGAAGCACTTTTAGAGTATATAAGAAGCACTTTATTAGTATAAGTTTGCTCAGAAAATTTTTTTGGACCACCCCCTGTTTATGAGCTATTAGAGCTGAAAAATTGAAAATTTGCTATTTTTAAACACCTGTAATTTAGGAACCTGCACACATTTTTCTTCGCAAATATATAAAAATTAAAGCTACAGTAATATATTTTAACGTGTGTTGAAGGTTTATTTTAGTTATACAGGGTTCCAGAGTTACAGCTCTTCAAAATTACGAAAGAGCCCTATTTTCAGATATAAATATCTCAGGCTCTGCGTAATAATTTTGTAATTAAAATTGCCAGAAGACCGGAAATTTTATTATATACATAAAGCAATATTAAAATTATGCAATATTTTGTAATTTACTATTTAAATTTACCGTTATGTGAAAACCAAATTTTGCATGAAATTTTTTTTTTCATAACTCCAGCACGCCTTTAGATAGAGGCTTGAAATTTTGAGAGCAGAAAGAACTTTTAGAATTAGTATAAGTTTCCTTAGAAATTTTTTTTGCACCACTCTTTGTTTAAGAGGTATTAGGGCTGAAAAATTGAAAATTTGCTATTTTTAGTCACCTGCAACTTAGCACCTGTACAAATTTTTCTTCAGCAAGACATAAAAATTAAAGCTCAAGTAATATATTTTTACGTGTGTTAATGGTTTTTTTATTTATAAAGGGTTCCGGACTTACGATTGGTCATTTTGCTTTCGTAACAGAAATGTTAACTTTGCTGCATATTCAATTAGTGAAACTATTTTACTTGGAATGAGGTTATTCATTCCTCATTTCATGAAATCTGTTAAGAGAGGCGTAAAACTTGGTTTTATTCACATTTAGAAAGAAGCTATATTTGGAAAAGAGGAGGCTTTTAACTGTACAAAAGGTCGGAGGCCGCAGAACCAACTTTATAGTGGAGAGAAACAGATGCAAGAGAGTTATCAATAAGTAAAAATTCTTGTTCAAACAAATGGTGAAACGTAAATCATCCACATGTCAAAAAATAGCAAATCTTTTTGGACATTTACCAAAAGTCTAAAAGAAGACGTTAAAGGGTCTTACTTTCGACCACTTGTTGATAATAATAACAGAACAGTATCAGATTCTAAAGAGAAGGCGAACTTGTTTGGCAAGCAGTTCGCTTTCAATTCGACACTGTCACAGTCAGCACAGATACTATCTTCTGTCGGAGGAGTTTGCTGCTCCTTCGGTAAAATTTACTTAACAACGCGGGCGGTGATGAAAATCTTGAAAAATCTTGATACAAATACAAAGTCACCCGGTTCAGATGGTATAACCGCCATTGTTCTTAAAAATACCTACTCCCGTAATTCAATACATCTTCGCAACCTTTCCTACCTCTTCTTGACTTCGGGTATTCATCTTACCAAATAAAAGTATGCTAGAATACCCGAATCACAATAGTTTGCTTTATGATTATCAGTACGGGTTCAGAGCCCGTCGTTCAACCGGGAATCTCATGACTTACCTTTGTGAGAAGCTAAGCATCAGCCTTCATCAATCTGGTGAGTTTCCAGTTTCCAACTTAAACCATTTAGAAAATAAATAGAAGAGTTAAAGAATATGCAAAAATTCAGTTTTGCATAACTGTAAATTAAGACGCAGTATACTAAAGTATATGTTTACTATATACATCATTATAAAGCTCAAAACTGCAGCTATCGTTAGCTAGTTTCATATTGAAAATATACCTTATAGAACTTGTGTTATAACAATTTAAATATAGAGCTTTTTCGAACTTTAGAGGACTGTAGTTCCGTAGCGGGGGAGTTACAGAAAAAAGTTTTTCCATAAAATAAATTTTTTAGGATATCTCTCCGTAATTAAAATTTATAGCTCTACTTCAAACAATCTAGAACTTTTGAAATATTTGTATGAAAAGAGAGCTACTCGAAGTTTTGGTCGGATTACAAGGAACCTACAAATTAATCTTAGTATATTGTGTGTTAAATTCAGTACTGCAGCTTTCTTAGTTTTTGAGTTAGCGTGCTGACGAACGGACAAAGATTAATCGACTCAGAATTTGATTCTGATTCGATCCGTAGCTTTAAATGTATATCTTGCTCGCTTATTTTGAGGTGTTACAAAAGTAGGAGTAATTTTATTATACCTGATATTTATCGTACGCGTACAAACACCTTTAAAAATCTTACAAAACTTAAAACTGTTTAGTAAAAAGCAATGAAATATTAACAATGCTCTCATGCAACCACCTATCTTTTAAAACAGCAATGTTGTAGTACAACGTTTTTATACAGCTGTAATTTTACAGCATCTACAGCATCTACAGTTCAATTTATTTTACTATTTAGTTTTTTCATCCAAAGGATTTGGATTAAATTAAGGATTTCTAAAAATTTTTGTTTTTAAGGAAGAACAAAATTTCAGTAAATTCCCATAAAAAAAGAAGAATTAATTCTGAATATCTGATTAATTTCAAAATATCTGAGTGCATTCGATGGAATATTTCAATAAAGTTTGTCTTAAATTTTTTTTTCAAACTTAATCTATGTTTTAATACAAAAAAGCTCTGACAGTTAAAAAATTTGTTTTGAGAATTGTTTTTTGAATTATAGGCTGTAAAACTCATTGAAAATTCATAATCCAAAATAAATGGAAAACCAATGAACCTATTTTGTAAATCTTATTATTATTTAAAAGTATATTCATCTAGACCTTATACATTGATATATCGAATTGATAAATTTTTTTTGTAGAAGAATTATTCTTAGAACTGTTGTTTTTTTAATTGAAAAGTTTTCTTCAAACAACAGACTTCCTCTAGGATTTATCAAAATTAAGGGTAGCAAAAATACGAAATGTGAATATGTTTTCTGATTTAATTGTTTGTGTTTATAGTATTTTTAAACATAAGCACAGTATACATCGTTTGGTTAACACAACACAGCAACACAACAACAACACAACAAAATCCCCTCTCAATCCACAACCAGAGGTCACCTCCCAAAAAATTAGTTTGGCGTTACAGTCATGCTGACTGAGAGGGGATTGGGTTGTGTTAACCAAAGAATTGTCGAAATTAGCCAGGGTGCAACCAACTGAAACCACATATTTTTCAGCGGTTGCGAACAACTTAACAACTTTTTTAGAACCCTTGATTGGTCATTCTGCTTCCGAAATAGAAATGTTAATTTTGCTGCAAATGGGATTAGGGAAACTATTTTGCTTGGAATGAAGTTATTCATTCCTCATTTGATGAAATCTATTAAAAGGATGCCGAAATCTTGGTTTAATCGAATTTGCAAAGAAACTCTTTTTAGAAAAGAGCAGGATTTTAAACCGTACTACAACAATAGGTAGCAGGCTCACAATGCCAACTATATAGTGGTGAAAAAACAGATGCAAGAGAGTTTTAAATAAGTCAAAATTCTAGTTCAACCAAAGGTTGAAACGTAAAATCATCCACATGCCCATGAATAGCAAATTTTTTGAACATTTGCCAAAACTCTAAAAAGAAGACGTTCGAGTCTGCCGCAGTCAGCTCAGATAGCTGCGGTCAGAAGTTGGCTGCTTCTTCGGTAAAATTTACTTTAGGACGTTGGCGGTTATGAAATTCTTGAAAAATCTTTATACTAATAACTCCAGATTGTATAACCACCATGGTGCTTTAAAATACCTACTGCATTATTTCGAAACCTCTGAGCAACCTTTTCTACCTCTCTTTCACTTCGGGTATTCATCCTACCCAAGGGAAGGATGCAAATAGAAAAGAAAATTGAGAGGAAATTGTGAACCAAATGCTTCTAAAATACCTGGATCACAAAGATTTGCTTCGTGATCGTCAATACGAATTCAGAGTCCGTCATCCAACCGGTGATCTCATGACTTACCTTTGTGAAAAGCTAAGCATCGGCCTTCACCATTCTAGTGACTCTGATGTATTGATTCTAAATATTTCTAAGGCTTTCTATCGAGTTTGGCACGATGCTCTATTGGCAAAATGCAAAGCATTAGGTCTAGGTAGGAACTTTCTAAAATGGATTCGAGATTTCCTTTCGATCTACACTATTCGTGTACTGGTCGATGTATATTCATCTGACAAATTAAAAATAAATGATGGTGTCTCTAAAGGATCAGTTTTATCCCCCACTTGATACAAATAAGTCAGCCAGTCCAGATGGTATTACCACCATGGTGCTTAAAAATATCTACACCAGTATGTCGAGACCTCTGCGCAACCTTTTCTACCTCTTCTTCACTTCGGGTATTCATCCTACCCAATGAAAGGTTGCTGGAATACCTGAACCACAATGGTTCGCTTCCTGATCATCAATACGGGTTCAGAGCCCGTCGTTCAACCGGTGATCTCATGACTTACCTTTGTGAGAAACTTAGCATCAGCCTTCATCATTCTGGTGAGTTTCCAGTTTCCAACTTAAACCATTTAGAAAATAGAAGAGTTAAAGAATTTGCAATAATTCAGTTTTGCATTACAGTAAAATAAGACACAGTATAGCACAAGCTACAGAAAAAAGTTCTTCCATAAAATTAATTTTTTTTAGGATATATGTCCGTATATATATCCGTAATTAAAATTTATAGCTCTACTTCAAACGATCTAGAACTTTTGAAAAATTTCTATGAAAAATGTGGAGGTTCAAAAGTTAGTTGTTCGACAGCTACCCGAAGTTTTGGTCGGATCTCAATAATATAATATAGGAAACCTACAAATTAATCCTAATATATTGTGTGTTAATTTTAATACTCCAGCTTTCTTAGTTTTTGAGTTAGCGTGCTGACGGACGGACAAAGATTAATCGACTCAGAATATGATTCTGATTCGATCCGTAGCTTTAAAGATATTTCTTGTTCGCTTATTTCGAGGTGTTACAAACGGAGGACAAATTTTATTATACCCGATACTTATCGTACGGGTATAAAAATCTTTAAAGAAATGAGTAATATATTGAGAATAAAAAATTAATTTTAAAAAATTTGCTATTAGTTTCACTCTGGCCGTCTGTCTGTTTACAAAACTTAACACTGTTTAGTAAAGATCAATGAAATATTTACCATGCTCTCATTCAACCACCATTAAAAAAGCATTGTTGCAGAACAACGTTTTTATACAGCCACACTGTTACAGCATCTACAGCATCTACAGTAAAATTTATTTTACCATTTAGTTTTTAGAGCGAAGTTCAAAGGATGTGTATTAAATTAAGGATTTCTAAAAAATTTTATTTTTAAAGAAAAACAAAATTTCAGTAAATTCCCATAAAGAAAAAACAATTAATTCTGAATATATCTGATTAATTTCAAAATATCTGAGTGCATTCGGTGGAATATTTCAATAAAGTTTGTCTTAAATTTTTTTTTCAAACTTTATCTATGGTTTAATATAAAAAAGCTCTGACAGTTAATAAATTTGTTTTGAGAATTGTTTTTTGAATTATAGACTTTAAAACTCATTGAAAATTCATAATTCAAAATAAATGGAAAACCAATGTACCTATTTTGTAAATTTTATTATTATTTAAAAGTATATTCATCTAGACTTTATACATTGATACATCGAATTGATAAATTTATTTTGTAGTAGAATTATTTTTAGAACTGTTGTTTTTTTAATTGTAAAATTCTCTTGAAACAACAGACTTCCTCTAGGATTCATCATAATTAAGAGTTGGAAAAATACGAATATCAGAAAAATGAAGTTAATTTTTGATAAAATACTGTACAGAAATGTGAAATAATGTTTTCTAATTTAATTGATTGTGTTTATAGTATTCTTAAACATAAGCATATTATACATACAAGGTACATATTTCAATCATATGTTTTGAGAAATATATCATTGAAATATGTATATATTGGATCTGTTTCTCACCACATTCCCTAAAAAATGTGTGGTTTCAGTTGGTTGCCACCTGGGTAATTCCGACCATTGTTTGGTTAACACAAGTTTCCGAGTATGCCCAATCCCCAACCAGAGGTCACCTCCCAAAAAATTAGTTTGGCATTAAAGTCATGCTGACTGGGAGGGGATTGGGTTGTGTTAACCAAAGAATTGTCGGAATTACCCAGGGTGCAACCAACTGAAACCACATATTTTTCAGCGGGTGCGAACAACTTGACAACTTTTTTAGAACTTTTGATTGGTCATTCTGCTTCCGAAATAGAAATGTTAAGCTTGCTGCAAATGCGATTAGTGAAACTATTTTACTCGGAATGAGATTATTCATTCCTCATTTGATGAAATCTATTAAGAGGAGGCCGCAATTTTGCTTTAATTGCATTTGCAAAGAAGCCCTTTTAAGAAAAGAGTAGGATTTTAAACCGTACTAAAATAATGGGTAGGAGGCTCACAATGCCAACTATATAGTTGTGAAAAACAGATCCAAGAGTGTTATCAACAAGCAAAAATTCTTGTTTAACCAAAAGTTGAAACGTAAAATTATGCAGATGTCAAAGAATAGCAAATTTTTTGAACATTTGCCAAAAGTCTAAATAGAAGACGTTCGAGGGTCTTCTTTTCGAGCACTTGTTAATAATAATAACAGAACAGTATCAGATTCTAATAAAAGGCGAAATTATTTAGCAAGCAGTTCGCTTCCAATTCGACACTTCCACAGTCAGCTCAGATGCCACCTTCTGTTTTATTATACAAATAAATTATTTTTTATACAAATAAGTCCAAATTGTATAACCACCATGGTGCTTTAAAATACCTACTCCAGTATTTCAAAACTTCTGCGGAACCTTTTCTACCCCTCTTTCACTTCGGGTATGTATCCTACCCAAGGGAAGATTGCACATGTTTTCCGAAATCCCGAAAAATGTTACAAGAGCGATCCCTCCAACTATCGCCCTATTGCTATAATTTCGATCTTCTTCAAAGTTATGGAGAAATTGTGAACCAAAAGCTTCTAAAATACCTGGATCACAAAGATTTGCTTGGTGGCCGTCAATACGGATTCAAAGTCCGTCATCCAAACCATGATCTCATGACTTATATTTGTGAGAAGCTACGCATCGGCCTTCAGTATTCTAGTGAGTCTGATGTTGTAATTCTTGATATTTCTAAAGCTTTCGATCGAGTTTGGCACGATGCTCTATTGACAAAATGCAAAGCAGAGATCTGCTAAAATGGATTGGAGATTTCCTTTCGAATCGTATGATTCGTGTACTGGTCTTTGGATTTTCCTCTGAAAACTTCAAAATAAATGCTGCTGTTCCCCAGGGATAAGTTTTACCCCCCACTCTCTTCTTAATATTTATTAATAACCTACTTTCATTACCCTCCAATCCGATCCATGGTTTCCCAGACGGCAGCACTCTAGAAGCTTCCTATCAGTTTCATAGCCACTGTAACATTACCAGATTACCAGATTAATACAACAGCAAAAAATTTCACTGTTATTGAGCCAAAAAACGATTTAGCAAAATTCAAAAATGGGGTGAAGTAAACAGAGTTGTATATTCAACAGCAAACAAACACAATGCTGTCTGATCGCGACACAATGCTGTCTGAAAAATTGCCTCTACTGTTCCCAGTTTACTATTTCACGGAGAAGTTTTGGAGCATTCAACAGATTAAAACATGCTGGGTATCGAGTTAAACCAAAAATTGACTTGGTCAAATCATATTTTTGCTAAGGATGCAGCTAAGTGTTTGTGTTTTTGTATCGCTGCTAAATTTAGTTTTCCGTTCTGATCTTCTCAATATCTATAAAATGTACATCCGATATTTATAAAATGTGGTTCTCAATATCTATAAAATGTGTTTTAGATATCTACGTAAGGATTAACATTTGTTCCAGTGAAATAAAACAGTTTATGCCACCACTCAAAGTTTTCCAACGAGAAACAAGGAGGGCAACAGTAGTTTATCCCTACCAAATTCGTTTGACATGCGCACGTCCCGTTTGTGGAATCATATACCATCGCATGTGTTCCCTAAAGTTGGTAATTCATATGTGAACGATTTACTTAAGTTTAAGAAAAACATTAACATCTTTCTTCAAAATGTCCCTCCAAATTTCCCTACCTATACCCCATAATCCAAATATCCTAATTCCAATTTCCCCAATTTATTCTTCCCACATCCCAAACTGTACATTTGTATTAAAATTTCCATCCTAGAGTTTTGTTTTAAAGGAAGGGTGGTTTTGGTTGGTTAAAGTCTAATACTACTCTGAGGAAGCGCATGCAGTTCTTCTTAGTGACTTTTAAGGTTTCCACCAATCCTCGTAAGAAAAAAAAAAACACATGCATCTTATATAGGTAGACCACGTGTTAGTAATGCATTCCTGAATGATGATTGTGGTATGGACGATATTTTGTTCTTTAATAACGGCCGAAAATGTTATGTTGTTAAAACTTAAACACAGTATTTTTAAGGTACTTAATAAGGTTTTTTTAATTACTATTATATATTAGAAATTTACATTGAAAGCTTTTTATGGAATATTAAAAATAGTATAGACAAAAGTAAAGAGGGTTGAAAATATCCTTTTAATAATAAATAACAATACAAAAAATTGGGCAGAATATATTTAATAGGTACTCGAACTGGATATGGGTTTTACGTTCGCTAACAAAAATTTGTCACAGGCTCTATTTAGAACCGTAAATTCATGCTGCCAAATTAGACAAAAATGAGAAACACACATTTCTTTTGGCAGACTATTGCGCCGAAATGGGTTAATCTATCACAGCAGAATTCATTCAAGGAGCTTCTGTCTTAAAGTGCAATACTTGTGCCACCTTTCAATTGGTCAAACCGTTTGAGCACGACAACAAAAAAATGAAAAACTTCATTGAAGTCTGATGCTGAAATAGGTTAATGCCTCGTAACCAAATTAACTTAATGAGCTTTTCTGCTAAGGAGTAACAATTTTCCGAATTTTCAAATCAATTGATTAAACCGTTTAAGCTTGACAACAAAATAATTTACTGAACGACTATAATGCCAAACGGGTTAACAGAACTTCAGAAAAATTTGTCATAGGCTTTTTTTCAGACCATAAAACCACCAAACAAATTTGGACGTAAATTGGAAACAAAAAATTTTTTGGAAAGCCACCGGGCCGAATCTGAGTAACATATTGCAACCCAATTTCTTCGGTACACCCGTAAAGCTAAGAAGAACATTTGTACAAAAGTTCATCCTTATCGGGCGAACCGTTTAGGCAGGACAACGAAAAAACTAAAAACCTTTAAAAGGCTCTCGGGCCCCAATGGATTAATGAACTAAAACGCGATATAGCCTAAAACTTCTTCCAGGATCGTAGAAATATTCCTGTAAAATTTGGGTGTAATCGGACTAGTGGTTTTTACGTGAATCGGCAGAAACAAACAAACAGATTTTTTTCCTTATTTATTTGACTAGCAGGAGTACTCGGCGTTGCCCGAGTATTTTTTATCTTTATGAAATAAAAATCATTAACTTTCGTTTTTACGTTAATATAATTTAATTAAAATAGTTAAATTATTACTATGCATTTACAGATGCTGGTAGTTAATATTTTGATTTTAATTAGATTTAATTAATAACATTTAATTATAATTTCATTCAATTTTTCTTGGAAATTGAATCAGAGCGGAGAATTAGAGACAATTCGTTTAGAAACGAGGAAGAATACAGTTGCCTCTGTCAACTCTTAGATACCCGTACGAACCCGTTAGTATGTTCATAGTGTGTCACTCTGCTTATAATATTATTTGTTTAACTTTTCAGTATTTTAAAATAATTTGGGTGAATTTTATAATTTCTAGAACTATGATTTGTACATACATATATTCAAACTACATATGTTTATTTCGAGATGTTACGAACGGAGGAGTAATTTTATTATACCCGATACTTATCGTACGGGTATAAAAATTTTTAAAGTAATATATTGAGCATACTATTAGGGCAAACTGAGTTTTCACAATATGTTATTCGCTAATACCGAGGAAATATAAAATCGCTTTTCAATTGTAAAATACCATAATGTAATACATTTGTTTCGTAAGTAAAGTCACTTCATGATTTTATGAATTATCCTTTTAAGCATATTTTAAAAAATTTGCTATTAGTTTCACTCTGGCCGTCTGTCTGTTTACAAAACTTAACACTGTTTAGTAAAGATCAATGAAATATTTACCATGCTCTCATTCAACCACCAATCTTTTAAAAAAGCATTGTTGCAGAACAACGTTTTTATACAGCATCTACAGTATCTACAGTAAAATTTATTTTACCATTTAGTTTTTAGAGCGAAGTTCAAAGGATGTGTATTAAATTAAGAATTTCTAAAAAATTTTATTTTTAAGGAAAAACAAAATTTCAGTAAATTCCCATAAAAAAAAAACAAGTAATTCTGAATATATCTGATTAATTTCAAAATATCTGAGTGCATTCGGTGGAATATTTCAATAAAGTTTGTCTTAAATTTTTTTTGCAAACTTTATCTATGGTTTAATACAAAAAAGCTCTGACAGTTAATAAATTTGTTTTGAGAATTGTTTTTTGAATTATAGACTTTGTTATAGACTCATTGAAAATAGAACTCATTGAAAATTCATAATCCAAAATAAATGGAAAACCCATGTACCTATTTTGTAAATCTTATTATTATTTAAAAGTATATTCATCTAGACTTTATACATTGATATATTGAATTGCTAAATTTATTTTGCAGAAGAATTATTTTTAGAACTGTTATTTTTTTAATTGAAAAGTTTTCTTGAAACAACAGACTTCCTCTAAGATTCATCAAAATTCAGAGTTGGAAAAATACGAAATTCAGAAAAATAAAGTTCATTTTTGATAAAATACTGTACAGAAATGTGAATATGTTTTCTAATTTAATTGTTTGTATTAATATTTTTAAACATAAGCACATTATACATATATTATATGTACATCAATGATATATTTTGAAAAATATATCATTGAAATATGTATATATTGGATCTGTTTCTCACCACATCCCCTGAAAAATATCCTAACCAATGATTTGTCAAAATTACTGAGGGGCAACCAACTGAAACCACATATTTTTCAGCGGTTGCGAACAACTTAACAACTTTTTTAGAACCCTTGATTGGTCATTCTGCTTCCGAAATAGAAATGTTAATTTTGCTGCAAATGGGATTAGGGAAACTATTTTGCTTGGAATGAAGTTATTCATTCCTCATTTGATGAAATCTATTAAAAGGATGCCGAAATCTTGGTTTAATCGAATTTGCAAAGAAACTCTTTTTAGAAAAGAGCAGGATTTTAAACCGTACTACAACAATAGGTAGCAGGCTCACAATGCCAACTATATAGTGGTGAAAAAACAGATGCAAGAGAGTTTTAAATAAGTCAAAATTCTAGTTCAACCAAAGGTTGAAACGTAAAATCATCCACATGCCCATGAATAGCAAATTTTTTGAACATTTGCCAAAACTCTAAAAAGAAGACGTTCGAGTCTGCCGCAGTCAGCTCAGATAGCTGCGGTCAGAAGTTGGCTGCTTCTTCGGTAAAATTTACTTTAGGACGTTGGCGGTTATGAAATTCTTGAAAAATCTTTATACTAATAACTCCAGATTGTATAACCACCATGGTGCTTTAAAATACCTACTGCATTATTTCGAAACCTCTGAGCAACCTTTTCTACCTCTCTTTCACTTCGGGTATTCATCCTACCCAAGGGAAGGATGCAAATAGAAAAGAAAATTGAGAGGAAATTGTGAACCAAATGCTTCTAAAATACCTGGATCACAAAGATTTGCTTCGTGATCGTCAATACGAATTCAGAGTCCGTCATCCAACCGGTGATCTCATGACTTACCTTTGTGAAAAGCTAAGCATCGGCCTTCACCATTCTAGTGACTCTGATGTATTGATTCTAAATATTTCTAAGGCTTTCTATCGAGTTTGGCAAGATGCTCTATTGGCAAAATGCAAAGCATTAGGTCTAGGTAGGAACTTTCTAAAATGGATTCGAGATTTCCTTTCGATCTACACTATTCGTGTACTGGTCGATGTATATTCATCTGACAAATTAAAAATAAATGATGGTGTCTCTAAAGGATCAGTTTTATCCCCCACTTGATACAAATAAGTCAGCCAGTCCAGATGGTATTACCACCATGGTGCTTAAAAATATCTACACCAGTATGTCGAGACATCTGCGCAACCTTTTCTACCTCTTCTTCACTTCGGGTATTCATCCTACCCAATGAAAGGTTGCTGGAATACCTGAACCACAATGGTTCGCTTCCTGATCATCAATACGGGTTCAGAGCCCGTCGTTCAACCGGTGATCTCATGACTTACCTTTGTGAGAAACTTAGCATCAGCCTTCATCATTCTGGTGAGTTTCCAGTTTCCAACTTAAACCATTTAGAAAATAGAAGAGTTAAAGAATTTGCAATAATTCAGTTTTGCATTACAGTAAAATAAGACACAGTATAGCACAAGAGTTACGTTACCATATTCTGTAACATCTAAATATAAAAATGCCGACAACATAATATGCAATCCGACACCTCCAGACAAAATCGAAATGCATAATTATGAAATAAAGTCGATGAACGATCGAAGGTTAAACGATCCACATAAAATATTACTTTTTTAACAAAAGTGATATTTTATACGAAATAACAGTTTTTACTTTCATCAGCAAATTTAGCAATTCAGGTAGTTAATTAAACATTAATTAGCAATTACAAAGTCAGTTAATAAAAGTTAACAGTAGAGATTAATTCTATTTTTTAGTTTAATAAAAGCTAAAATAAAGTTTTATTATAAAATAAAAATAATTTGTTTTTTTTAAAGTAAGAAAAGAATTAAATCGTTTCTGGCGCAGTCGGTAGGATGTACTTCTAAAGAAAGACATCCAGCGAAATCGAATCGAATATATTATATAAAAAAAAAAAAAAATATAAATAAAAACAAGGATCAATTAAAGAAACATAGCAAAATTTAAAAAATTAATTTTGTGCAGAAACACCGATCCAAAATTTATAAAAAACGTAATAAATTTTTCGATCAAAATCGAAATTTAAATTCTAATATGGCAACCATTGAACAACTAACCAACCAAGTTGCTTTACTTACACAACAACTAAATGAGCAGAACAGCAGACTCAACCAGGTTAATCGAACAGTATTCGAATTAACACCGGACCAAATTATCAGAAACTTTAATGAAATAACACCGTTCGTTTTCTGGTGAAAATTCCTACAAACTAAAATCATTTCTAAGTGCAGTTGAAGATGTGGAAGCTCTTTGTGGACAAAACAATGTCCAACTAAAGCAATATTGTTTGAAAAAAGTTATCAACAGTAAAATCATCGGAAAAGCCAGAAATGTCATCCTGGAAATACCTGAAGATAGCAGAAATTGGGACACTGTTGTCAACACTCTTTCAGTGAGATTCAGACCAAAAAAGACAATACATCAGCTCCTGTTCCAAGCCAAGGAATATAAGGTATTTAATCTTAAAGATTTATTTAATAAATTAAGTAACATTAAATCAGAAACTAGTGAAATTTGTGATTTTGATAACGAAGAAAGTTTTACTTATGAATCAATAGATAAAGAATTAGTTCAACTTTTAAAATTAAAACTAATTCCAATTATGCAATTACAAATAGATCAAAGTAAAACTTTATTCGAATTAGATAATATCTTTTGTCAACAAGAAATATATTTAAGTGATGAAGTAATAAAAAATGAATACAAATTAAATAAAAATAATAAGTCAGGAAATATTAATAAATTTGTTGTTGAAAAAAATAAAAAGGAAAATCCTAACTTTCAAAGAAAAAATCCTTCTTATAATAACTACCGTTCTAACAATAATTCACCAAATTCATTTAATAATCCAAACACGACAAGACCTAATTTTTCTAATAACAATCACCAAAATAACAGAACGACTGGACAATTTAGAAGACAGAATTTCTCAGAAAATAATAGATCAGGACAATATAAAAATTTTAATAATCGGACAGAACAACCAATGGAAGTAGACAATATTAACGAAGAAAATGACACGAACCAAGAGGTAAATTTTACAAATTAGCCTCGGAAAATAGATTAGCAATTATTAAATTAACATTTGAAAAAATATTAATTAATTGTTTAATAGATACAGGGTCAGACACTAGTCTCATAAAACCTAATATATTACCATATAAAATATTAAATTTGCATAAGCCAATCACATATAATTCTTTAGGTGGACCAAAAAGTGTAACACACAAAGTTATTACACCTATCCCCAAAGAATTAATTAAAACAGGAACTTTAGAATGGAAAGTATTCCCTCTCAAGAGTGAAAAATATGATGCAATAATAGGCATTAATTTCTTAATAGCTTTTCAGTCAAAAGTCGACGTTGAGAATCAGTTTCTAGAAATTTTTTCCAAGTATAAAATTCCTTTTGAAAATATAAATTTTCCCAGTGAAATTGCTCAAGCAAATCACTTAGAACCAATCAATAACATAAAAGACGAAATCTTTAATAAAATAAATCAAGAACATTTGAACTCTGAAGAAAAATCCTATTTAAAAGATTTACTAAATAAAAATCAAGACTTATTTTTCGGTGAAGGTGACAATCTGACCTTTACACACGAAATAAAACATGAAATCAAGTTAAAACATGAAAATCCGATTTACAGTAAAATATACCGCTACCCACAAGTTCATGAAAAAGAAATAGAAAAGCAAATCCAGGACATGTTAAAACAAAGAATAATTAGAGAATCTAATTCACCCTACAATTCTCCACTTTGGATTGTACCAAAAAAATTGGACAATTCCAATATAAGAAAATGGAGAATAGTTATAGACTATAGGAAACTTAATGAAATTACAATTGACGATAAGTTTCCTATACCAAATATAGACAATATTCTTGACAAACTTGGACGTTCACAATACTTTACGACATTGGATTTAGCGAAAGGCTTTCACCAAATAATAGTGAATGAAAAAGACCAAAAGAAAACTGCCTTTTCGACACCTTTCGGGCATTACGAATATATTCGCATGCCTTTTGGCCTGAAAAATGCGCCATCTACTTTTCAGCGAATGATGAATTCTGTACTCCGAGAATACATCAATAAAATATGCGTAGTATACCTAGATGATATACTGATTTTCAGTACATCTATTCAAGAACATATAACCAATACAAATAAAATATTCAACAAACTAAGGCAAGCTAATTTAAAAATTCAAATAGACAAATGTAACTTTTTCTGTAAAGAGACAGAATATTTAGGACATGTACTAACAAAAGACGGAATTAAACCCAATCCAAGGAAAATTAAGGACATAGTAGAATTGAAACTGCCAACTACCCAAAAGCAGATCAAATCATTCCTAGGAGTTACTGGCTATTACAGGAAGTTCATAAAGGACTATGCCAAAATAGCCCAACCAATGACGAAGTACTTGAAAAAAGACACTCAAATAAACAAATTGGACTCTTCTTACATTAACGCTTTCGAACAATTAAAAACTCTTATAACTTCACATCCCATTCTTAAATACCCAGACTTTAACAAACCTTTTAAACTTAATACAGACGCTAGTAATTACGCAATAGGTGGAGTACTACTTCAAGACAACCATCCAATTTCATATGCGAGTAGAACCCTAAATAATCATGAGATTAAGTATAGCACTACAGAAAAAGAACTTTTAGCCGTTATATGGGCTATAAAATATTTCCGACCGTACATTTACGGCAAAGAATTTGAACTAACAACAGATCACCAAGCTTTGAAATGGTTACATACCAAATATTTAGGTAAAGACTTAAATCCCAGGTTACAAAGATGGATTTTGTCTTTAGGGGAATATAACATAAAAATTGAATTTCTGAAAGGGAAAGAAAATAAAATCGCCGATTTTCTCAGTAGGATAAATACGGACGAACATGAAATAAATATATTGACCGAGACGTTCAATTTTAACGAAGGAAGAGAAATCATAAATACGCAACATGATGAAAAGTCTTCTCAAAACAATGAAAATAATTCACTTCAACCAACAATTCATTCTCAGGAAGAAGAACAAAATGACCATATCCCTATTTTAGAAACAATAGTAAACCGTTTTAAAACCCAAATAATAATTACCTCTAATTTCACACAAGAATTTGAACAAATATTAGGAAATCGTAGAATCTATATTAACCCAGATTCAACTACAGCAAACTTAATCAATGCTTTAAAAACCTGTATATCAGGAAACAAAGTTGCAATATATACCCAAATATCTGATCATGATTTCAACGTTTTTCAACAAACCCTAATTAAAGAATTTCCTAACATTAAATTCGTAAAATGTACTTTCTTCGCTCAAGATATAAAAACCGAAGAAGAATTAATAAAAATAGTGTCTATCCATCATAAAGAACATAAACATCCAGGAATCGTTGCTCTTTATGAATATTTAAAAACAAAAATATATAACAAACAACTCAAATTAGTAATAAATAAAATCACAAACAATTGTGATATATGTTGTCAAGGGAAATATGATCGTAACCCTATCAAACCCAAATTTAAAAAATCTGAAATACCTACAAATAAAAATCAAATTGTACATGTAGATACCTACACAAATAAAAGACAAACATTTATAGTTTTTATTGATAAATTCACAAAATTTGCAACAGCTTATCCTTTAGAAAACAGAAATCACGTAGAAATTATAGAAAAACTAAGAATTTATTTCAATCACAAAAAACCCAAAAAATTAATTGCGGATAATGAATTCAAATCTATTCATATAAAAGAATTCCTTAATAATGAAAATATAGAATTACACCTTGTCAAACCTAATAGTCATACTGGTAATTCAGACGTAGAAAGACTTAATAATACAATCACTGAAAAATTACGTATATTGAATTTAGAACAACCCTGTCCTATAAGAATTCAGCTCTTAGAAGCTATAAAGTCCTACAATAACCAATACCACAGTACAATAAAAACAACTCCTTCAAACGTTGAAAACAGTTTAATTTCAATAGAAACAATATACAATAACCTCATTAATTCCCAAAATAAAAGATTGAATAAACATAACAAAAACAGAGAAGACTACGAAGAAACAAGAAAACAAGGCTATATAAAAAATTATAAATCACTAAGACACAAAGATGAACCCAAATACAGAAAACACAACTTATCAAATATACACTGTACTAATATAAAACGACCTCTTAAATTTTCAGATAATGATGATAATATTTCTTACCCTGACAATGACACAATGACATCAACTCAATTACAAGTAGAGAAAATTGAATCTATAAATGGATATACTATTATACAAGAAGAAGAAATTCTCATACCAAAAACTTTTAATTATTCTCTTCATATTATTGACTTAAAACAAATAGATAACGTTATAAATGAAATAATAAAAAGTACAACTTTACTACCAACAAACATGAGCTCCTCATTATTTAAAGACATTGAAAAATTACAAGACAAATTAACAACTTTAGAAAACGGACATCACTCAATACATAAACGAGGACTTTTTAATTTCATAGGAACAATTAACAAATGGATAACTGGAACTATGGATGACGACGACAGAGAAACAATTAACCAACATTTCGAAACCGTTGACAATAACAACCATAACGTCATAACAACAATAAATAAACAAATACAAATAAATGACAATTTTAATACATCCATAAATAAATTACTTAATGTTATTAAAGAAGACAGACAGTTAACTCAAGAATTTCTAAAAGAAGTAACTAACCAAAATCAACTTAAAATTACGGTATTCGACATTAAATTAAATATTCAAGAGATAGACAGAATTATAAACGAACTACAAGACAATATAATACTTTCGAATATTAATATAATTCATCCATCGCTTTTAACTCATGAAGAAATTTCAGAATATCAAATTAACGCAGATAAAATAAAAAACTTAAAAGTAGGATTTTCAAAAACAACAACAAACAAATTAATATTCCTAATTAAAATTCCATATAAAATGAGCTTTATAAATAAAAAATTAATCGTACCTTTATCAAACGAAAATACTTGTAATTCAATAGAATATCCAATTACACAAGCTTTAGAATATCGCGGTGAATATTACGAATATGATTTAAACAAAGCACTTCATCAGTTAAATGACCTGAAACATTGCATTACTCAGCAAAATTGCAAAAATATAAAAAGTTGTTCAACAGAAATTTATAATATAGATGATAGTAGTTTATTAATTCAATTAGCAAAAAATGTAACATTAGTTTCTAATTGTGACGAAAGCAAATTTCAATTGAATGGAAATTATTTTATAAAATTTTACAATTGTATTATAAATCTAGATAATAAGACATATTATAATAATATCAAAGAAATAAAAAATAAATATGTAATTCCTAATTTAGACTATAAGTCTGAAAATAATTCTTTAACTTTAAGTGACATTGTAATTAAAACAACAAAAAATATAGAAGAAATTGAAGAACTAAGGTTCCATAAAAAATTTGTTTATTCAGGAATTACTTTAGTTATAATAATAAACTTAATATTAATAATTATTGTAAGTATTCTATTATATTGTAAAATGAAAGTAAAAACCATTAAAACGATTCAGGAGAATCTTAATTTTAACGAAGGAAGAGTTACGTTACCATATTCTGTAACATCTAAATATAAAAATGCCGACAACATAATATGCAATCCGACACCTCCAGACAAAATCGAAATGCATAATTATGAAATAAAGTCGATGAACGATCGAAGGTTAAACGATCCACATAAAATATTACTTTTTTAACAAAAGTGATATTTTATATACGAAATAACAGTTTTTACTTTCATCAGCAAATTTAGCAATTCAGGTAGTTAATTAAACATTAATTAGCAATTACAAAGTCAGTTAATAAAAGTTAACAGTAGAGATTAATTCTATTTTTTAGTTTAATAAAAGCTAAAATAAAGTTTTATTATAAAATAAAAATAATTTGTTTTTTTTAAAGTAAGAAAAGAATTAAATCGTTTCTCAAGCTACAGAAAAAAGTTCTTCCATAAAATTAATTTTTTTTAGGATATATGTCCGTATATATATCCGTAATTAAAATTTATAGCTCTACTTCAAACGATCTAGAACTTTTGAAAAATTTCTATGAAAAATGTGGAGGTTCAAAAGTTATTTGTTCGACAGCTACCCGAAGTTTTGGTCGGATCTCAATAATATAATATAGGAAACCTACAAATTAATCCTAATATATTGTGTGTTAATTTTAATACTCCAGCTTTCTTAGTTTTTGAGTTAGCGTGCTGACGGACGGACAAAGATTAATCGACTCAGAATATGATTCTGATTCGATCCGTAGCTTTAAAGATATTTCTTGTTCGCTTATTTCGAGGTGTTACAAACGGAGGACAAATTTTATTATACCCGATACTTATCGTACGGGTATAAAAATCTTTAAAGAAATGAGTAATATATTGAGAATACTATTAGGGCGAACTGAGTGTTCACAATATGTTATTCGCTAATACCGAGGAAGTATAAAATCGCTTATCAATTATAAAATACCATAATGTAATACATTTGTTTCGTAAGTAAAGTCACTTCATGATTTTATGAATTATCCTTTTAAGCATATTTTAAAAAATTTGCTATTAGTTTCACTCTGGCCGTCTGTCTGTTTACAAAACTTAACACTGTTTAGTAAAGATCAATGAAATATTTACCATGCTCTCATTCAACCAATCTTTTAAAAAAGCATTGTTGCAGAACAACGTTTTTATACAGCCACACTGTTACAGCATCTACAGCATCTACAGTAAAATTTATTTTACCATTTAGTTTTTAGAGCGAAGTTCAAAGGATGTGTATTAAATTAAGAATTTCTAAAAAATTTTATTTTTAAGGAAAAACAAAATTCCCATAAAAAAAAAACAAGTAATTCTGAATATATCTGATTAATTTCAAAATATCTGAGTGCATTCGGTGGAATATTTCAATAAAGTTTGTCTTAAATTTTTTTTGCAAACTTTATCTATGGTTTAATACAAAAAAGCTCTGACAGTTAATAAATTTGTTTTGAGAATTGTTTTTTGAATTATAGACTTTGTTATAGACTCATTGAAAATAGAACTCATTGAAAATTCATAATCCAAAATAAATGGAAAACCCATGTACCTATTTTGTAAATCTTATTATTATTTAAAAGTATATTCATCTAGACTTTATACATTGATATATTGAATTGCTAAATTTATTTTGCAGAAGAATTATTTTTAGAACTGTTATTTTTTTAATTGAAAAGTTTTCTTGAAACAACAGACTTCCTCTAGGATTCATCAAAATTAAGAGTTGGAAAAATACGAAATTCAGAAAAATAAAGTTCATTTTTGATTAAATACTGTACAGAAATGTGAATATGTTTTCTAATTTAATTGTTTGTATTAATATTTTTAAACATAAGCACATTATACATATATTATATGTACATCAATGATATATTTTGAAAAATATATCATTGAAATATGTATATATTGGATCTGTTTCTCACCACATCCCCTGAAAAATATCCTAACCAATGATTTGTCAAAATTACTGAGGGGCAACCAACTGAAACCACATATTTTTCAGCGGTTGCGAACAACTTAACAACTTTTTTAGAACCTTTGATTGGTCAGTCTGCTTCCGAAATAGAAATGTTAAGTTTGCTGCAAATGCGATTAGTGAAACTATTTTATTTGGAATGAGGTTATTCATTCCTAATTTGATGAAGTGTATTAAGAGGAGGCCAAAATCTTGGTTTAATTGCCTTTGCAAAGAAACCCTTTTTAGAAAAGAAGAAGATTTTAAACCGTACTAAAACAATAGGTAGGAGGCTCACAATTCCAACTATATGGTTCCAACGAAAAGGTTGAAATGTAAAATCAACCACATTTGCCAAAAGTCTAAAAAGAAGACGTTAGAGGGTCTTCTTTTCCACCACTTGTTGATAATAATAATAGAACAGTATCAGATTCTAAAGACAAAGCGAACTTATTTGGCGAGCAGTTCGCTTCTAATTCGACACTGCTGCACCTTTGTGAGACGCTAAGCACCAGCCTCCATCATACTGATTAGTCTGATGTTGTGATGCTTGATATTTCTAAGGCTTTTGATCGAGTTTGGCACGATGATCTATTGGAAAAATGCAAAGCAGAGATCTAGGTAGGGATCTTCTAAAATGGATTGGAGATTTCCTTTCGAATCGTATTATTCGTATTTTGGTCGTTGGATATTCCTCTGAAAACTTCAAAATAAATGCTAATGTCCGCCAGGGATAAGTTTTATCCCCCACTCTCTTCTTAATATTTATCAATAACCTACATTCATTACCCTCCAATCCGATCCATAGTTTCCCAGACGGCAGCACCCTTGAAGCTTCCTGTGAGTTTCATAGCCATTGTAACATTACCAAATTGTCAGATTAATACAACAGCAAAAAACTTCACTATTAGTAAGCTAAATAACGATTTAGCACAAATTCAAAAATGGGGTGAAGTAAACAGAGTTGAATATTCAACAGCTTAAAAGCACAATGCTGTCTGAAAAATTGCCTCTGCTGTTCGCAACCTACTATTTCACCGAGAAGTTTTGCAGCATTCAACAGATTAAAACATGCTGGGTATCAAATTGAACCAAAAATTGGATTGGTCAAATCAAATTTTTGGTATAGCAACGGATGCAGCGAAGTGTTTGGGTTTTTTGTATCGCAGCAAAATTTACTTTTCCGTATCTTATCTTTACAATATCTATAAAATGTACATCTGATATCTATAAAATGTAGTTCTCTCTATCTATAAAATATGTTTTTAGATATCTCGTAGGGATTAACATCTGTTCCAATGAAATAAAATAGTTAATGCCCCCACTCAAAGTTTTCCAAAGAGAAACAAGGAGGGTAAGAGGGTAACAGAAGCTCATCCCTACCATATAGAGTTATCAAGAAGGCGAAATACAGCTTAGGGAAATTCGTTAGTCATGCGCACGTCCCGTTTGTGGAATCATATACATAGCATGTGTTCCCTAAAGTTGGTAATTTATATGTGCACGATTTACTTAAGTTTAAGAAGAACATTAACATCTTTTTTGAAAATGTCCCTGCAAATTTTCCTACCTATACCCAATAATCCAAATATCCTAATTCCAATTTCCCCAATTATCCTTCCCACATCCCTATCCACAAAACCTAACTGTATATGTGTATTAAAATTTCCATCCTAGAGTGTGGTTTTAAAAACCCCCCTTTTAAAAGCAATGAGCAATGTCTTTCAAAAGAGCAATGTTGTAGAACAAGTTTTTTATGTAGCCTCACCGTTACAGCGCCTACAGCACCTAAATTTTGAAAAAACTTCTTTTTAAATGCATATATCTCAGGTTCTGTTTAACATATTTTTGATTTAAAATAGACAAGACTGTTTTTTACTTTTATAAATTAATCAGTATTTTTTTACGTTGACTTTTTCTAATTAATTATTTTTTTTTTAATGCATTTATTTCTCTGGCACATAAATTTTGACTGGAAATTACACACCCTTTCCCATTCAGGCGTGGCTCTAAATGTGTATTTTTATACGCTCTTATCCACTAGGCCACCGAGGTCCCTAATTATTTTTATTAATTTGGTTATTATACCCTACACATTAAGTATAGGGTATATTAACTTTGGTATGGTGTTTGTAACCACCAAAAGGAAGCGAGTTAGGTATAGACATGTATATATATTCTGAATCAGGATCACCGCCGGAGTCGATTTAGCGATGTCCGTCCGTCCGTCCGTCCGTCCGTGCGCACGATAACTCAAAAAGTAAAGATGCTATCTTGATGAAATTTATACTGTAGGTTAACAATGACTAAGGTAAGACGGGGATTGTAAATGGGCGAAATCGGACCATGTGTTCGAGTACCTCCCATACAACTTCCAAAACCTAATACGCATATTTTCGAAATTAATAAAGATAGAAACTTAAAATTTTGTACGAGGGTGTGTTTTTCTGAATCCCTGATATCCCCAAAATTTGAGATGAATTGGTGGAGCTGTTCGGGTACCTCCCATACAACTCCCAAAACCGAACATGCATATCTTCGAAATTAATAAAGATAGGAACTTCAAATTTGATACGAGGGTGCTGTTTCCTAAATCCCTGATTTGTTTAAAATTTGAGAGGAATTGGAGTGGTCGTTCGGGTACCTCCCATACAACTCCCAAAACCGAACAATCATATCTTCGAAATCAATAAAGACAGAAACTTCAAATTTGGTACTAGGGTGTTGTTTCCTGAATCCCTGAGTTTTCCAAAATTTGAGATGAATTGGTTGAGCTGTTCGGGTACCTCCCATACAACTCCAAAAACCGAACATGCATATCTTCGAAATTAATAAAGATAGGAACTTCAAATTTGATAGGAAGGTGCTGTTTCCTAAATCCCTGATTTGCCTAAAATTTGAGATGAATTGGAGTGGTCGTTCGGGTACCTTCCATACAACTCCCAAAACCGAACAAACATATCTTCGAAATTAATAAAGACAGAAACTTCAAATTTGGTACAAGGGTGTTGTTTCCTGAATCCCTGATTTGTCCAAAATTTAAGATGAATTAGAATAGTTGTTCGGGTATCTGCCACACAACTCCTAAGACCAAACAAGCATATCTTCGAAATTAATAAATATATAAACTTGAAATTTGATATTAGAATGTTCTACCCTGTTGATGTCTTTAAAATTTGAGATGAATTGGGGTGGTGGTCCGCGTGCCTTCACACACTTCCCAAGACCTAACAATCATATTTTCGAATTTAATAAAGATAGAAACCTGAAATTTTGTACAAAGGTTGTAACAGCATTTATTTTTTTTAGCTTGTATTAAATACCTAACTAAAATAACTTATGGATTTTTAATTTAATTTGAATGTTTTAGGTATAGGGTATAAATAAGTCGGTTGCATCGACTTACTGTTCTTTTTACTTGTTTTTTATATAAGTATGTATACTCTCTACGAGCGATTGGGCTCTTTGAGAATTGTATTGAATAAATAAATAAATAAATAATTATGTTTTCAAATTGGTATATGCTAAAAATATGTGTAAAAACTGCATATGGATAAGACTGTAAGGTTTCTGTTCTTTAAATATTTATGTACTCAATTTTGATTAAATACTGTACAGAAATGTGAATATGTTTTCAAATTTAACTGATTGTGTTTACAGTATTTTTAAACATAAGCACATTATACATATATTATGTAAATATTTCAATGATATTTTTTGAGAAATATATTATACACATGCATCTTATGTAGGTAGACCACATGTTAGTAATGCATTCCTGAATAATGACATGATGATTGTCGTATGGAGGAGATTATTTCTGTTCTTTAATAACGGCCGAAGATGCTGTGTTGTTAAAACTTAAACACAGTATTATTAATTAAGATACGTAATAAGGTTATTTTAATTACTAATATATATTAAAAATTTGCATTGAAATTTGCATAAAAGTAAAGAGTGTTATATCTTTTTAATAATATAAGAACAATACAAAAAATTGAGCAGAATATTTGTAATAGGTATTCGTGCGGAAATGGGTTAACGAATTCAGGCTTCCTTACGCCCTGGTGCCGAAATGGACTAATGGATCGCAACCTAATCAACTGTGTGAGCTTCTAGCTTAAAGAGCGTCACTGTTGTAAATTTGCAACTCAATTGGTTAAAACGTTTAAGCGCGACAACAAAGTAAATTAAAAAACTTACTGAGCTCTGGTTTAAGCGGGACCACAAAATAATTTAATGAATTTCGTTCGGCTCTATTCCGGTATTCCGGAAAAATACCGAATAAAGCCGAAAGTTCTAGGTCACCGGAACTTTATAAAAATTTGTCTCAGGCTTTTTTCAGACCATAATACCACCATACAAAATTGGACATAAATCGGAAACAAAAAAATTTTTGCAAGCCAGCCGGGTCGAATCCGGATAATATATGGCAACCAAATTTCCCTAAAGCTAAGAAGAACATTTGTACAAATTTTCAACTCAATCGGTCAAACTGTTTAGGCAGGACAACGAAAAAACCAAAAAGCTTTAAAAGGATCTCAAGCCGCAATGGGTTAATGAACCCAAACGCGGTGTAGCATATAGCTCCTTCCAGACTCGTAGAAATGTTTCTGTAAAATTTGGTGGTAATCGCACTGGTGGCTTTTACGTGAATCGGGCACAAACAAAAATAAACAAACAAGCAAACAGAATTTTTTCCTTACATAATACTAGCAGGAGTGCCCGTCGTTGCCCGGAGTATTTTGTTTGCTTTATGAAGTAAAACTTATCAACTTTTGTTTTTGCTGGATCGTAACCAAATCATTATACGATCTCTATCGATTATGGATCGTAACCAAATCAACTAAGAGAACTTCTGTGGTAACATTTTTGTAAATGTTCAACTGAATTGGTCTAATCGTTGAAGTGCGACAACAAAGAAATTTAATGAACTTCGTTCGGCTCTCGTGTCCAAACGGGTTACCGGAACTTTATAAAAATTTGTTTTAAACCTTTTTCAGACCATAAAACTACCATACAAAATTGGACATAAATCGGAAAAAAAATTTTTGGAAGGCCGCCGGGTCGAATCCGGATAATGGATGCAACAAAATTTGGTACCCGCCTAAAGCTAAGAAGGGCATTTGTACAAATTTTAAACTCAATCGGTCAAACCGTTTAGGTAGGACAACGAAAAACCGAAAAAGTGTTTTAAAAGGGCCGCAAAGGGTTAATGAACTGAAACGCGATATAGCCTATATGGATTTAAAAATTTCCTAAAATCCTCAGCTGTACATAACAGAATCTACTAAAAACAAATAATATACAGTAATCAAATCAGTATAAGGACTTTAGATAATATGTTCCACGCTAAGGAGATAGTATAAACTATAATATATATCAAAATATAGCATTTATATGACGCTTTTAATGGTTAAGTAAATAAACATTAAATATTGAAGTTACTAACATTGAAGTTTTATTCTCAACATTATTTTAGTTTTGAACTCAAATTCTTTTATAGGAGTTTTAAAGTTTTTGATTAAAATAAAATTTAAAGAAGAAGAAGAAATTGTTGCCAAATATCAATTGCCAATTTTTAGAGAAAATCTTTACTTTCTTCATTAAAGAAAGGGATTTTCTGAATAACCTTTGTATGCAACTTAATTGTGAAAAGTTATGCCATTTTATTTCCATTCTTTCCTGATTAATGCGAATATTTTTTTTTTTAGTCGTTTTCTTAAAAACTGTTTGTCCTTTTCAGATTGTTAGCCTTATTATCAGTTGGTACACTGAGAATCTATTAATTTTTGATTTTGGTGGAATCTACAATTCTATTTTATTTCTATAAAAATCAATTGTTTATACTTTTAATAATCCTAATTCGTCATTAAACTTTTATCGAATTTATTAAATATTGATTAAACTTTCTAAAAATATCCTAATATCAAAGGTATGAAATATCAAAAATATCAAAAAATATTTTTAATATGGTTGTTTGAGGTTTGGGTAAATTAATTTTTATTCGGTATTTAATTAACATAAAATGATAATGTTTGGTTTTTCTTATGGTATTTAAAAATAATTAAGGCTTTAAAAAAAATTGATAAAAATATAATTTAAATATTTAAAAAGAAAATTATGATGAATATAAGTAAATTAAAACTTAATTATAGGTTTAGAAAATAATATATAATACTATTATATATTGATTACTTAATATCAGAATAAATATATTTTTTGATTTTAGACAAAATAATCGATATTAAAATATGGAAATAATTTTTGATGATTTTATAGAAGTCCAGTATTAAAAGAAAGTTAAGAATTATGTATAAATACTAAATTCTTTTTACTGTGGTGGAAAAGTCTGGTTTACTGTCTGAAAAAATACAAAAGTTTGCATTTAAAAATGAAATCCTTGCACTTAAAACTGAAAACCTGCTCTTAAAGTTGAAATCCTTTTACTTAAAGTACAAACGGTATATTATTTATTTTATTTATATTATATATTTACATCATGTTTGGTAACAAGAAGGGTTTGTTTTCACTTCACCTCACTTCTTTGATTAATCTTCTTCCTTAGCTGCGTATTTACTACTGGATGTTTGCGATCACATTTATGAAGCTGGCTCTCTGTCCTGCCCAACCAATATTTTGTCTTATAAATGTGCTTATAAGAATATTTTTCATTTATAAGAACCTTATAATAGCATTTACCAAGATTGGTAATAACTAAATACTTGTAAACTACTTGTGGGAGAAGTAGCGTTTAAAAATTAAATTCTGTTCTTATTTACATCTTTGTAAACTCTATTATAAGCCTGCTCTTACATAACGCTTACTATACTCTTATTGCATCTTGCAGTAAAGTTTTCTTTATCAATTTGCAAATTTGTTCTTACAATGCTCTTTAATTCTTTCCTTATAAGTGTTTTGTAGGATTTCTCCTGATCAAGAGTTTTATAGGATTAAGATTAAAAGGTTTATAAAGCACTATAAGAATGCTCTTGTTGAATTCTTATAGAAGGATCTTAAAAAAAGCCTTATTGCATACCTAAATAATTCTTCTCTAACTAAGATATGAAGTCAAAATATTCTCTTAATACTCTTTGGTAAGTTCAAGATAAGACAAACTTGAAAGATCAACTTGTAATCCACTTACATGGTACTTCACTTAAAACATCACAGTCGTTCCATTTTTTAGTAATGTTCATTTTAGAAAAATGGCTGTTATTTTGTAATTTATAATATCATTTTTTTTAAACAAAATATTTTCATGTATTTTAGCCATTTTAAGAATTTAGCAAGCGCTTTTGCGGAGTTCCGGTACATAAAAAATATTGTAGTATTTTAATTAATAATTTTTATGATTTTTTTTTATTTAGTTTCTTAATTTTTTTTTAAATATATTAACATTTTATTTGATTTGCAAGATTTTTGAGAGCGGAAAAAAATTTTATTAGGCAGTTTAGAAAAATTTTAATAACACAGCTAAATTCCACACTAATTTCAAAAAATAATGGCCTCTGTCATTTGTGAACGAAGATAAGTTTTAATTCTTTTTAAACAAGAAAATTATCTTTCAGCATAACAATTTGTTACTGCTAGGGACAGATAAATAGAGCTTGGTTTCGCATTTATCAAAGTTCACTTTTAATAACCAGATTTTGCAATAGTCCAGAATGATCTTAAACATTTTTTGAACTTTGGATTCTATGTTACTTACTGTGTTATCCGCAGAATAAATTATAATATCGTCGGCAAAAGCTAATGAATAATTATTACCTTTTAATCGATCAAATAAATGTAGCAGGGTCTGTTATGTAAATTGAAAAAAGAATGGGCGCGTTAACAATGCTTTGTTGTAGACCGTTTTCGATTGAAAAAGTGTTATTTGTTATATTTTGTTGATAATGTATCGAAAATTTGTTACCATATAACATGCTTTGGATAAGTGCAGTAAGATGTGATGGAAATTTATATTTTATTAGCTTGTATATTAAGTCATCCAACCAGGCGGAATTAAATGCTTTTTCCAAATCGATGAAACAGGTACCGACGCCATAATTTTTGTTTATAAACCAACATATATCTGAAGTTAGTTTTGTTATGGTGTGGATAGTTCCACGTCTATATCTGAAACCAAACTAATTTTGGGTTAAAATATTTCTTGAATTAACGAAGCTTGTGATTTTATCGTTTATGAGCGTTTCAAATACTTTACTAATGTTAGGCATTAAGCTTACTGGCCTATAATTACTAGGATTAGTAGTGTCTTTGCCTGGTTTCTTTAGCAATATAGTTTTCGACATTTTCCAAATTTTCGGGAAATACGAATTGTTTATTGGTTTATTAAACAATATAACATATTTAGAAATTATTAAACTACTTAAATTTTTTAGTACTATATTTGGTATTTTATCAACACCAGCAGAAGTTTTATTTTTCAAAGCTTTAAATTTTATCCAAAGTTCTGAGTGGTTTGTGAACTGGCTAAATTCACCACTTTAGTCTGACGATTTATTTGTGTTGGAAAAATGGCAGAGAGATATGTTATTTGTTTGCATTTGCTCAGTATTTGATTTAAAATTATTAACTTCGTTAAGTATATTGGTGTGTACTCAGTTATTTATCGATATTTGGATTTTGTGAGATTTTTCTAAGTAAGAGCCTAAGACGTTGTAAGATTGTGTTTGACATGTTAATAAGTATTTATTTGTTCTGGTTGTATTTAAGTTTGTAATATTGATATTGTTTTGAGAAAGTAATGAAATATCATTTTGATCTATGTGCAGGCTGTTAATTTGGTTGTATTTTTTTCTGCGAAATATTTTATTTAATTCTGGAAACATATTTGCACTGTTTTTTGGTGTGTTTTTTTTTAAGATAACGTTGCCAGTAATTGTTTATTTCTATTTGAATTTGTTGCTTGATAAGCGTTTTTATATTATTCAGAAGACTTTTGAGTAATTGTACATTATGTGTGGATATTTGGAACTAAGACTATTTTATTTATTTTATTTATTTATATTAACATTGCATACATAAATGTAATGCAATATTATTGAACCATCGGCTACCAAGGCCATTATAGGTTTTTATACTATTATTAAATTATATACTAATATTATTTATTTTGTTTATATTATATACTATATATTTACATTATATTTGGTCGTAAGGGGGGTATGTAAAGAAAAACACTTACGACCTGTGCAGGGATCGAACCCACACTCCTTCGGTTAATAAGCCACGCGCCTACCCACTAGGCTACCGAAGCCCCAAACTAAGACTAAGGAACTTAATATTATTTTCATTCACACCAAAATTGCATACTTTTAGGTTTATATTTTTTAATTTTACTTTTATTCAAAAAATGCAAATTTATTAAAGAAAAATTTCACTTATTTCATACAATTTTTTTTTTTGTATAAAAAATTTTTTGTATAAATATTTGGCTATAAAAAAAATAGAAAATATTCCAATAATTTAATTAATGGTTTTGTCTTTACATAACATATTGACTATATATAGAAATATTGTTTAAAAAGAAATTTGAGGGAATGCGGGTTGCAAATCCTGTACAGTTTTATTAATTTAAGTTTTATTAATTGAAAATAAATCCCTCTAGCTCCCACATATAGTATATAAACAAAATAAATAATATTGTATAATTGTATAATTTAATAGCAGTATTCAACCTATAATGACCTTTGTAGCCGATGGTTTTGTAATATTGCAATATCCTATGTGAAATATGGATAAATAAATAAAAACAAATTTATTAAGAGAAATGGTGAAAATTAAAATTAATTATTTTATTTTAAATTTGTTTTTTTTTTTTTTTCCAAAAATAATCTGAACTTAACTTATTAAAGGGTTTCAGTATAAATTTGTTTCAGGATAAAGGTCATTTTATTATATTAAAAATTTTTAACAACTCTTTAAAACAGATAAACTAATGTCTAAAGTTACTAATTTGATACACAAAAAAAAGAAAACAAAAAAAAAAGTTTTAAAATCAATATCACACATGTATCATATGATTAATAGTGAGGGTCGTTACAAACAAAAATAAAAACAAAATTAAAAAAAAAAGATAGATAACATGATTTTTAGACGAGACAGCCTCCCAGTTAACCTTTACTAGTTCAAATGACCATTACAATTACGTGTTTCGTCCAGGCACGTAATAAAAATGTTTTTAAGTTTTGTTCTTTTTTTTTTTCTGTTCTTTTTTTTTTAACCTTTATTTTATTAGATTTTAAATACATTAGTTGTAAATAACCATTAATTTTGAATTTATAGAGAAAGTTAGTAAAAATAAAAAAAACAAATAAAAATTAAATGCATCAAAAAATTAATAAAATCTCGTTGTTTAGGTTATCTAGAATGTATTATGAAATTTTTAATTACTCTTTAAACAATTAATTTTTTACATTAAAATTAAATTTTATTATTTTTTAAATTAGATTTTATTTTAAATCGAAATAGTATAGATAGACATTTAAAGAATTTTAAACGAACAGCTGGTTCTCAAGTATACGTTTTTGATCCGTTATGACTTTTTTGTCTTAAAATAAAAAAATTTTCAATGAATTTTCTGAGTAATTCAAAATTAGTTGTGAGTTTTGAAACAACAATTTTGCTTGCAAATTTTAAGTATATGTGAAATTTTACTTCAAAATGTTAGAACAAATACAAAAGGATTAATCTATATTTTTTTTGGCTATTTTTATCCAGATTTCTTATTATCTTACTTAGACCATTTTGCTACTTAATATGTAATTAGTATTCACCCGCCCCACGAAATTCGAGGTGTTTTAATAAGCAATTGCAATTCACGCAATCAATCACAAATATTCGGGATGTTTTAAATTTACTCTATTAAATGTATATGATAGTCCTCAAAAGAATTTTTGTGTTATTATTGTTTTTTTATTTATTTATACATTTAACTTAAAATTTGTGGTTTTTTGATAAATAACTGTTGTTAACCACAATTATCCGTAACCAATATTTATAATTCTTTTAATTTACTCTAATTAATAAGTATTTGGTAGCCCTCAAAAGAGCTTTATTTATATTTGATATTAATTCTTCATATATCCATTTTGAGTTAAAAAACGAAATAAGCAATTTTTTTTTGATTTTATCATAAAGAAATTATATATAGCCGCTGATTGATTGAATATTGGAAGCTCAATATATACCAATTATTTATATTATAAGATGCATTTTATAAGATTTATGTAATATTGAAAAATTTATTAAATTTTTCATGTTACATTCATGTTTATTCAAATAAAAATTCTAAAATGACAAACTATAATTTCAAAATTTTGTTTATGCATCTAGGAAAAAAAGCAAAATTTAAAATTTAACGGAAACAAAAGAATAAAAAAAGAGCGTCTTATTTGAATATATAATAGATATAGATTATACTATATGATACATATGTATGTACATATATTCTTTACATGGGTTAATTTCTTTTATAAAAATGGAAAATTAATAATGAAAATCAGAAAATTTTAGAAAAATATTAATATTATAAAATGGCTGTACTGAATATTTATCATTTAAATAAAAAAAAATGAAAATCGTTTTGTAAATCATTGAGTAAAATTAATTTAAATGTCTATCATTTACAGATTAAATATTATGATTAATTTGTTTCATTTAAAATTCGAATGTACATTTTCAATTCAATTAATTATAAAATCAAAATGTCGACCGATGGGTGTAAGACGTAGACGTTTTAAACCACGGACAACAATTTCATATCTTGTATAAGTTTTAATAAAACAAAATTGTTCGGGGCCTTGGTGGCCTAGTCCATAAGAGTGCAAACACCGAGGAAGTATGGGTACAAATCCCACACACGTCGTAAGAATATTTCACCCCTTATAACATTTACAGCCACGCTTGGAAATTAAAGGCTGTGTAATTTTCTTTTAACATTTATGTGGCAGGGAAATGCACTAAAAAAAAAAAGTTTTAAAAATGTTTAAAAAGTTTTAAATTGCAAATCCCACTTGCCATCAATTATTATAAATGTACATAATATATAACTTAATAACTAAATTGAGCTCATAAAGCTCTTAATAGCCAAGGATTTGTTTATTAAAAATATTGCTTAATATATAGATGTGACAAGTAATAATAAATACTCCTTAAATTAATTACATACAATTTAAAAAATAATTCAAAAATATTTAAAACTTATGATTAAATAGAAAATTTTGAATGAAATAAATATAAAATATTATCTTGTTTATGTAGGTACGTTTTTTTAGAATAAAAATATGCATTTACATTTAAAATGATTAAAATGGGGAAAAAAAATTAAATTCATACAAAAGAAAAACAAAATAAATAATTAAATAAAGATAAAAATAAAATATTTATATGGAATAAATACAAAATAGTCTTTATGAATTTTGAATTTTTAGCAGATTTTCCACGAAAAATTTGAAAAATGTGCTTACTAGTTTTATTCCATTCATATATTCGTCTATTTGTTTACAAAATTTCTACACCGTTATATACTTGTAGTTTTCATAAAAAAAATTAATGTTGTAGAACAAGTTTTTTCCTCTAGCTGCTCCCATTCCGCAGGTATGCAATCCTTCAAAATTTGAAAAAGACGCTATTTGCTAATGCTTGAATCATAAGGGGCTTCGGTTGCCTAGTGGGTAGGCGTGTGGCGTATTAACCGAAGGAGTGTGGGTTCGATCCCTGCACAGGTCGTAAGTGTTTTTGTCTTTACATACCCCCCTTACGACCAAATATAATGTAAATATATAGTATATAATATAAACAAAATAAATAATATTAGTATATAATTTAATAATAGTATAAAAATCTATAATGGCCTTAGTAGCCAATGGTTCAATAATATTGCATTACATTTATGTATGTAATATTAATATAAATAAATAAATAAATTGAATCATAAGTTCTATAAATAGATTTTATAAATCTTTAAGTCTTTAGACAGCTTTATAATTTTATATTAAAATATTAAAATTATATAATTTTTTATAAATTGAGATTTGAAACGAGAACCGAGAACCAAGTTGATAATTGGTTATTCTGTAACTGTGGAAGGCTTATATAAGATATTATAAGAGAAAAATAGACTTTATAGTTGGCATAATTTTACAAAGGTCTGTGAAGAACATCTAAAGTTACCCAAAAGTACTGTACGAGATTCTGTACGAGTACGAGTACGAGTACAAATGCACAATTTTATTTTAAGGATAAGGATGTGATTTTGAAGATATGAGGAATGAAGAAATGAGAAAAGTTTAGTTTTAAGGGTTATTATGAAGAAAAAAGTTAATGTTCTTCAATGTCAATGTAGACACAACATGCGTAATGATGGCATATGGTTCTATATAAATTATTAAAAATGATAAAAAATATTTAGAATATTTGAATAAATTGAAGTTAAAAATTTTTGAGGTTTGATCTTTGAAATCATTTTGACATTAAAAAATAAATTTAAAGAAGAAAATTAAACTTAATCAGTAAAGACCTTACTCCTATCCGATGTACTGGATTATTTTGAAGTAAAATAAAAAAATATAAGTTGTATAAAGATAATAAAAGTCTCCTGTTACATTTTTGATACCATATTTGGTATATATGACTTTATTTAAATGTAAACTTTTAACATTCATTCCATTTTCAATATATGTATATATATTTAAGAAAGACCATCTAATGATGGTAAAAAAAGTTTTAAATCAAATTTTTGGTGAAAAAAAAATTTAAAGATAAAAAATAAAACCATAGTAAATAAAAAGAAACTATACAAAACTTTTCAGTTCTTAAATGTTAAATTAAATAAAAGCAAAGAGTATTTTTTTATTCTTAGCCCTTCTTATATATATGGTATATATAACATTATAGTCAAAAGAAAAAAAAAAGTTTGATATGCACCTGCATTTTCACAAGCTTTTATAAATTTTACTCTCAATAAAAATAAATAGTATGTTTTTGATTTTCCTGTTTTAAAATAAGGAAAAAAAGGAATTAAAAAAATATACAAAATAAAACAAATATAAAATTTGTAGTAAATATTCTTTTAAGATTTTCATGTTAATTAGATATAAAAGATCTCTTCTTCTCATTCTAACTTTAAACATTTTTTATTTTTCATTTTTTATTAAAAATTTTTGAATTCTTAAAGTTTACTTTCCCAATTAAATACTATTTTTGGTTTCATTTGTTCAAAAATCGAAGGAAATTAATTTTATTGTAACAATTTGCTCTAAAATATTAGCTCTGAAATATAAAAACAATTTTTGTTATATAATGACGTTTAAACAGTTTAAGTTTGGTTACACAGAATTAGATTTTGTACCAAATATAATAGCCCTCGAAATTACCTAATGAAAACTGCTGATCAAAGTAAAAATAATTAATGCCGACTTAGTTTATCGACAACTACTATCTATATAAAAAATAAAGTGCAAAGTAGAAATTAAGAAATAGTATTATAAATAATAGCGGTAACATAAGAACTGACGTTGACAACAGAGTCAACAAGGTCAGAGCAAAGTTCGGTCGTTGCAACAAATATGCAGGAATTCACAAATATCCAGAGGAATAAAAATGAGAATATTTAACGCATGTTTAAAAACAACCTTGACATTTATGGTAGTGAAATCTGGTAAATAACATCACACAAAAACTACAAGTATTCATTCACAAGTGTTTAAGAATCATAAGTGAAATATACTAATAGCTAACACAATCACGAAGAAGAATCTCTATCAGCTTGCTAAAGTAAAATCAATTGGATAAGAAATCAAAAAGAAAAATTGAAGTTGGATAGGACATATACATGAAAAGCCACGAAATTTCATAGCAAATAAAGCACTGGAATGGAACCCGCAAGAAAGTCGCAAACGAGGCCGTCCCAACAACACACCTTATCTTGCAAGAATTATTGTCAATGAAATAACACATGGACGGAAGAAAACTAAGACAACTGCTCAAAATAGAGTCATATGGAAATACCTGGTAGACAATGCAAGGGAAGAAAAAAGATTTCTGTTCTAAAGTAATTTAGAAAAAAGTTCAATATTATGTAAGAATAACAAATAAAAATAAGTGCATAAATTGTAATTTATATGTATGTATTTGTCTGTATGTATTGTTTTACATTTTGAGCATTGGTGGTTATCAATTTGTTTTTTATGTTCGTATATTAACCCTAATGTATTTCGAATGTTCACCATAATATATAATGAAGTTTAGTTGATATATTGAAATATATTTGGTTTTCAAAAATATTTTTGATATTAATTATAATCTAGAAGTTGTGGAAATATTACACTTAAAGAAGATATTGATAACCTGGATCCTTCCTATTGCATCAATCCCTTATCACTAATCAAGTAATTAAATAATCAAATAATAATGTTTTTTATAAGTGAGTGTTTTTTTTACTAATCAAAACTTTTTTTGAGTTATTAGACGAAATATGATTTTGATGCAACAAAAACTTATGAAAAAATGATTATTTGATTATAGTGATAAGTGGTTGGTGTAATAGGGCTCTGATTTATATGAATGGTAAAGTCAGATATTGTACAAAAGTTAACTTTTATAACTGAGTTACCTATAAAATAAGAGTGTTTTAATTATATTGAAAAAAATATGTAAATAATTTATTTTTATTTTTTTTATTTTAATAAAATTTCACAAGGACATAAATGCCCTTGCAAAATAGAGGGTAATAGAAACATTCCTCACGGATGTGGGCCAAATAAGATAAATAGTTTAGTATACAAAAAGTATAAAAAAAACTTTATAAACTTTTGCAATTTCAATGGCATAATTCCAATATCATATTCACATAATATCTCAACAGAGTCTGCAAATACAGCCTGCAAAATATCAATTTGAAACAGAAGTTATTTTTCTAAAGAAACTTAAAAAAAATTGTGATATAAAAAGAATTTGTCAACTTGATAAAAGACGACAATTGTAGATGAAAAAATTGAAAAGCATTAACTAATAACACTTACCATATACGACACGACAAATTTTAAGTAACGACAAATTTTAAGATACATTTCTGTAAACAAAAATAATTACAAATCAAGGCAATAAAGATAAAATCAAATTGAAGAATTTTGTTTTGCAATTTATTTAACTATTTAAAAGTCTTCTAATTTTTTCAGTGTATTTTTTTTTTTTTTTTTTTTTGGAAATACATACCTACTTACAATATTTATAAACATACTTTAATTAAAGACTGCATGTATGCAAATATTTGTATAAAAGAAAATACCATAAACATTTATTAAGAATGTTATCTATCATCTTATGTTTTGCATGATGAAATCTTCTAGTCAAAAAAAAATAATTTACCATATTGTTGTACATTAAAAAAACCAAAAAAAAAAAGAAAATTCTGAATGAAAATTTTTATTTATGAGTAAATTTATATAAAAAAAAAACACAGACATTTAAAAACTATATGTACATATACATACATAAATAACTTATCTAATCCTTTTATCTTATAAAATATGCAAACAAAAAAATAAATAGGTACATTTTTTTATAAAATTTTTCTTATATATCAGAATATAATAAACATACGAATATATATATGTATGTGTGTACATTATATGACGTAATCTATATGTTTTTTAAATATTTACCTACATTTATTTGAAATTTTAATTTATTTTCCTATAGGTAATGATCTTTTTCCGTAATTTTTTTTTATAAAGAAAAATAAAAAATGATAAAAAAAGTAAATAATAATATAAAAATTAAGAATAATTTTAATTTTGAATTTTTTGAATTTTATATACGTATGTTAGACTTTAGAGAATATTATTTAAAATAATTTTTAAAATGAAGTTAAATAATTTAATGTTTTTTTTAATTCTTTGTTTGTACATGTATTTTTTAAATTAAAATTATCTTGAAGAAAAATATTCTATTTTCGAAAAGAACAATATAAGTCTGGTAAGAAATGTCGCTTTCAAAAATCCCGCCATGACAAAATTCCGTTTTGTTTTATTTGTATGAGTTTGTTCTTTTTTTAATTATCAAATTATTTCAAATAGTGGAGGCTGCCGCCTTCAAATTCACGCTAAACAAATTATTAAAACTCTGTTTTTGTAACTAACTCTAAAATCCTTCTAAAGCTCAGTTCACATGAGAGAGCAAAAATGATATAGAGTTGAGATAAAAATCTCAGTAGAGTAATCTATATGGGTGTGAACACTCGTTAGAACACTACCGTAGAGTTCTACATCGACTCTACTAGAGATTTTTTGTTAGAGATTTCTCTAACGCTTACATGGTTTACTTTCAAGTAGAGAAATTTTTTTGTCTACGATGATTCTACAAATTTACAAACGTGTTTGTAGATCTCTAGAGCCTTTTTCGTAGATTTTCATGTAATTCATGAATATTTGCATATTATATTGTTTTTTTAAGTATGTATCGGCATGTTTCGGTAAGTAATCAATGGTAAATATTTTGCTTTATAAAAACCGGTTTCCTTATCAATAAATTAATCAAAATAAGTCAAATGCGGATATATTTGCTTCCTGGAACAGGGAGCAAGATATAAACTTATCGAACTTTTTGAATTACATCCCAAAAAAAATTATCGCCAATATTATCGCCAATCTTTCTCCAGCTGAAATTGATTCTCTCATGTTTGTGTTTTGTTTTTAAATATTTTGTTTAACTTTTCCTAGCAAAATTAAAATTTGAATGGGACATACGTAAAAAATTTTTATACGAATTTGGATTCTCAGCCCTTAACTGGTTTAACAAATCTTTATAGAATCCAACAGTATGTCTTCTTTGAACCCATTCTCGAACCCAATATTTTCTATTTGTTTTTTATAATTTTTTTTAATAATTAAATAACACACGATATATAAAGCTGCGGCAACTTTTAATTGTTCCGAATTCATTTTTGAAATAACTATTTGCAACAAACTAATATATTTTCAACTCAATTCTATTTATTGCTGTACCACAGATGTACCATATACAAAAAATACGTAGACTGTGTAAACAGTCGCTAGAGAAAAATCTACATCTCTACAAGAAATTTTTCTACCAAAGTTTTCGTAGACCGAATTTTCTGTAGAGTTACACTCTCGTGTAAACACATTTGGTAGAGGAAACTTTTGTTTCCGTAGAGCTCTACCAATTTTAGTCTCTCGTGCGTGTACTTAGCTTAAATCATATACATATATTCTCTGGAAAAAGGGTATAATCCTGATTTTGCAACCAATCCTAAAATTTCCCCGAATTAATTTTGATTACAAACAAATATTTCTATTTATTTGTTCTTTTTTCTATAGAAAATATTCCATATGTAGATAGGATTTACAAAAATAAATATTTGCGGTTTACTTATCATCTTTGACTGTAATAAAAAAAATAAAAAAAAAAAAAAATTACAAAAAAAATGATTATATTGCTTTCCTTAAAATTGACGAAAGTATCTCTTGATTTTTTATAATTTTTTAAATTCTAAGAAAAATTACAAGATTTTAATGCAAGTTACAATTTTAAACAGTTTGAGCGCCCTTTTTTATTACTTGAGCACCCTTAAGAAGCTTTGGTCTTACATTCTGCCTTTTTGTTTTTCTCTTCTCCATTTAATCCATCAATAAGCATAATGACTGCACATGACACTTGGCATTATTATACCCTACACATTAAGTATAGGGTATATTAACTTTGGTATGGTGTTTGTAACCACCAAAAGGAAGCGAGTTAGGTATAGACATGTATATATATTGTGAATCAGGATCACCGCCGGAGTCGATTTAGCGATGTCCGTCCGTCCGTCCGTACGCACGATAACTCAAAAAATAATGATGCTATCTTGATGAAATTTATACTGTAGGTTAACAATGACTAAGGTAAGGCGGGGATTGTAAATGGGCGAAATCGGACCATGCGTTCGAGTACCTCCCATACAACTTTCAAAATCTAATACGCATATTTTCGAAATTAATAAAGATAGAAACTTAAAATTTTGTACGAGGGTGTGTTTTTCTGAATCCCTGATATCTCCAAAATTTGAGATGAAGTGGAGTGGTTGTTCGGCTACCTCCCATATAACTCCCAAAACCGAACATGCATATCTTCGAAATTAATAAAGATAGGAACTTCAAATTTGATACGAGGGTGCTGTTTCCTAAATCCCTGATTTGTCTAAAATTTGAGAGGAATTGGAGTGGCCGTTCGGGTACCTCCCATACAACTCCCAAAACCGAACAAGCATATCTTCGAAATTAATAAAGACAGAAACTTCAAATTTGGTATTAGGATGTTGTTTCCTGAATCCCTGATTTGTCCAAAATTTGAGATGAATTGGAGGAGCTGTTCGGGTACCTCTCATACAACTCCAAAAACCGAACATGCATATCTTCGAAATTAATAAAGATAGGAACTTCAAATTTGATACGAAAGTGCTGTTTCCTAAATCCCTGATTTGCCTAAAATTTGAGATGAATTGGAGTGGTCGTTCGGGTACCTCCCATACAACTCCCAAAACCGAACAAGCATATCTTCGAAATTAATAAAGACAGAAACTTCAAATTTGGTACAAGGGTGTTGTTTCCTGAATCCCTGATTTGTCCAAAATTTAAGATGAATTAGAATGGTTGTTCGGGTATCTGTCACACAACTCCTAAGACCAAACAAGCATATCTTCGAAATTAATAAATATATAAACTTGAAATTTGATATAACAATGTTCTACCCTGTTGATGTCTCTAAAATTTGAGATGAATTGGGGTAGTGGTCCGCGTGCCTTCACACACTTCCCAAGACCTAACAATCATATTTTCGAATTTAATAAAGATAGAAACCTGAAATTTTGTACAAAGGTTGTAACAGCATTTATTTTTTTTTAGCTTGTATTAAATACCTAACTAAAATAACTTATGGATTTTTAATTTAATTTGAATTTTTTAGGTGTAGGGTATAAATAAGTCGGTTGCATCGACTTACTGTTATTTTTACTTGTTTATAATTAATAAATTCATAAAATTTTTGTTGCTATGATGTCTTTTTTTTACTTATTTAAGTGATACAAGCGTTATGTCATCGCAGACCTTTAAATTTTTCTAAATGTTTGCGGTTTTAATATAAATAGAAAGAATTTTGTTAAAAATAAAAATAATTTGAACAGCTTTTTTCCGTTTGATTTTACAATATTAAATCATTTATCATAAACAATATCGATATTGATTTATAGCAAAGATTCTGCTAGTTGATAGAAATATTTTCTCAAAACTTATGTTTAATGTTGACATCTATTTAAAAATGATAACAGTCGATTAGGTATTTTTTAAATTTTTTATTCAGTCTAAAAATACTAAAAATTTATTTAAAAATTTCAAATCACTAAAAGTATTACTAGCAACAATAATTTTCTGATTGTGGATTTTAGTTTTAATTTTAACATCTTATAATTTGTTTCCTCCAGAAAAATTAAAAAATTAAGTGAGCGCTTCATGAAATTTATTTCCCTTTCGAAAAAGTCAAAATTCAGTAAAATCGTAATGTTCATTTTTTCTACGATCGAAATCATTTAATTATACGTATACGTATATTAAAAATGAAAGAAACCTAAGTTGGTTTTCAAGAGTAAATTATTTAATTTTTAAATCATACAAAATACAAAATAATGAAATATAAAATTATATGGTACTTGTATATTAAATTTATTGTAATAATTAAGAGTATTATTATTATAAATATAATATTATTATCTGTATCTATAAATAACATTTCTACAAATAACAGACAACAGAACATTTCTACAAATACAGAATAACAGAATAGTTTTACTTCAACTACCGTTAGTTACTGTCTTCAACTACCGTTAGATATTTTGTAACTTTTGTAAAAAAAAAAAGAAGAAATTCGACGAAAAAAAACATTTTTATATCATTCTAAATATAATTAGACTTTATTTTTTGTCTGTTCTGTTTTTGTGTGTTCACTTCTATAAGCATAATAGGGTTTCTAATAAATCCCTTATTCTTTATATTAGCCTTAAATTCAATTTCTTGGACCATTATTTTAACTATAAGCCGACAACTACTCGATTATTGTACAAGACTATAAAACGCAAATATTTTTATTTATGCGCCATCTATTATCTTATACAAAAATCATTTATTAATTTACTTTTAAATTACGATATAATATTATAGACTATTACGATATAAAGTATTGCCGTATGTATAAATCAATAATATTGAATATATGATGTGAACTGGGTTTGAAGCCTTCTACCGTCTACGTCATAATATGTTCGCTACAGATAATTAATTAGATATAATACCTGTTTAAATTCATAAGATTTAAATGTTTTTTTTTTATAATATATTGTAAAGATTAATTTGGAAGCACATAAACTTTTAAGTAGAGGTTAACTATCTCGTATAGATTATTTATATTTTTGAGACTATTTAATTAGTAACGAAATGAATTTCATGAACTTATGTTAAGTAATGCAGTTTTAATAAATTGATCTTTAATAAGTGACCGATCTATTTATATATGGAGGTAGCATATAAGAGATGCTTTAAATTTAGAAGACATGGTTTTCTTAAAATTTTAAACGATTTACATGTTGATAATGCTAATACCAATTTTTTATTTAAGAGAACTTGAGCATACATTAACTCATAACGTCACAAAGTTTATACAAATTACTACTTTTTATTTTTCGGTTCTGTCCATATTACGACATTTAATTTTGGTGGATTTACTTTATCTTTAACTATTAGATTCAAATTAAGAATATTGGTTTTTATTGTTGGATACAAGAATGTTGGTTTAGTAAAAAGATTCATATAAAAAGATTTAAATTTATTTTATCCTTTATTGGATGTATGTATATATGTAAGTATTATAAAGTTTTCAATTAAAAATTAAATTCTTTATCCACTTAAATTATTTTAAGGTTACTTAGTAATCCGTTATTTTTATCCGTTAAATGAAAAATGCTCGTGAAAATTAATAAAAAATATTAAAGATACATTTTTTTTTTTTTTTTATTTTCATCATTTCCATGGCGAGATCATATTTTACATTTTATAATAATGGTTAAAAAAAAAAATAACAGAAATATTTTATATAATATATATTTTGTTTGTATCTATAAGTATAACAATAAAATTTGAAGTATGTATTGGGTATTTTATAAGGATACTAGTGTTGAAACAATGAAAAATAATTAAATTAAAATTAATTATGCGGGAAAATAATACTCTTTCTCTGTGTGTTTCTTTTATTAAGTATTATTTTAATATAGTTGAAATAATTTATAATATTTATAACTGTAAAAAAATACAAATAAAAAAAATACATTACCTAGATACTGATTCTTTCCAACGAATATTTTCATTAGCAAGTCCATTAACAAGACGATGTGCTAAATCAATTGTAAATGCTGTTTTATCTGCTTCCATTTGGCATCTTTGTTTTTCAGCTAATGCTGAATTAAATTCTGATTGAATTTGTGAAAGTTTTTCTTCAAGATTACAAATTTTTTCTTTTAAATAATTTAAACGTTCACGTGCTTCCTGTAATTCTTCTTGTGAATCTTCAAGTGCTTTTTGTTTTGGTCCAACTATTTGATAGATTTCATGATAACGATGAAGATTAATTACCCAAGCACATAAACCAGCTGCAGCAACAGATTTTTGTACAATTTTATCTGGATTAAATTCGGGATCCTTACAAAAATGAAAATTCGTGGTATTTCAAATTGTTATTTGAAGTTTTTTTTGTTTTTGTTTTTTTTTTTTTTTTGTTTTATGAAAAAAGAAAATCAAATTTATAATGAAATTCGAAGTGAATTAAAAATAATGATAGTAAAATTTTATTTGATAATTGATAATTTAAGGGTGGGGAAACTTTATTTAAAAAAAAAAAAATATTTAAAAATTTAAAATCTCTACCGATAAAAGGATATAAGTAAGAATAAGATGTTTTATAACGATTTTATTATAAAATTTTTTGATATCTTTAATAAAGCAATTTTGCTATTATAATAAAGGTGTAATTTTTGTTTTCTTTAATTTTCTTACTTTGGTATTATTATATTATATAAATTTAGAATTTAATATAATGTAAAGGATAAAACAAATTGTAAGTGTATTTTTTAATAAAACAAGGCAGAAATTAAAGCTAAAAGTTTCAAAAAACATTTTAGAATTGTGATCATAGTTTGCAAAGTTTGTTTTTTTTTAGAAACTTTGATCATAGAAAATCTGACCATCTCTTATCTAAGAATAGCTAATTTTCAATTTTTAATCTTTAATACCTCTTAAACAGGAAGAAGTATATAAAAATTTTTTCTGACACTCAAAGAGCTGCTTTCTCTCAAAATTTGAAGCATTAAAAATAATTTTAATTTTTCTATCAAAAATAATAAGCTTAAAGAATTTTTTGTATTGAAATCTTTTTAGATTTCATGACGATTCTAGGTTCGACAGAACTTGAGATAAAACTATTTAAAATAGGCGTTTTTTCCTACTTTTAGGAGATCAGCTCTGTAATAGGTGGAGCTATATAAAAAATTATGTTCCATTGATTGTTCCATCTTAAAGGGTGTGGTAATTTTGTAAACAGTTTAAGGGACGAACGGTATAAAACAAATAAAGATATTTTTCAAAAATTTTTAGAAAATGTATTAAAAAATTAGAAAGTTTCCCTTTCAAAGAAATATTTCATTGTAACTTCACTGATTTTTAAGAAGACTTCAGAAAACAAACATTAATTATAAGAAATAAGTGCGGTTTGCTAGGAAAAATTATTCAAGGTTTTATTACATAGCAAAATTCAAATCGGTAATTTATATTTTGGTTAATTATTCTTAATATTTTAAAATATAATTACCCTTTAAATTTTAGGTAAAATTATTTTATAAAACATTTAAAATGAAAAAAAAATATCCGCAAAATTAAAGATAATTTAAATTTTTAGATTATTGATATTAAAAAATTGTTTGTTTGATAAAATATAAAATTGTTCAATCTAACTATAACTATAGATTTTTCAATATTTAAATTTCTAAATATATTATTTAATATCCTGGACAATTAAATTGTATTTTATATTACTAATTTTATTTAATTTAGAAAAATCAGTTGTAATTTTTTTTTTTTTTTTAATTTTACTTCCAACTTACTTTTAAATAATCCTGTAGTGCTTCAACAACATTCGGATGAATATTATCTTTATCATAATTGACTAAATCATTTAAAAATTGATCAACTTTAACCATCATTAGTTTTGCAGCTTTCCAACTACGATCTTTTGGTATACGGCCATTTGTTGCAAATAATACCATTACAGCAGCACAAACATTAACAACAGCTTTTGGTGGTGAACCAAATGATTTCAATTCAGTTAAATTATTTTTATTTAATGTATCTAATGCTTCATGGGCAGCAACTAATGCTGGTTCAGCTTTACGTAAATCTTCTTCACATAATTGTGTTTTCATAGAAACATCTTCTTCAATTATTTTAACACGTTGTTCCTCTTCGGATGCTGCATATTTTTCTTTTTTAACTTTTTCATTTTCAGCACCAACAATAACTATTAGATTATCAGCAGCAGCATTTTTTGCATTTAATTCAATTTCCTGTATTGCTAGTTGTTTCTTTGGAGATAGTAAAAAGCAGGACGAAAAAAAAAGAAAACAAAAAAAGTAGAAAAATTGAAATTTTATTAAGTGAAAAGGATAAATATTTCAAATATATGTTGGATAATAATTTTTTTTTTTGCTGGAATATAAAAAAGGAAATGTTGTAAACGGAAAGCTAATATTTTTCATAAAAATCAACTATATTTATTTGTTGTTACATTAAATATAATATTTTGTTGTTATGATTTTCTTATATTATTGTGACAGAATACTTAACAGGCTTTAAAAATATTATTAAATTTTCTATATTAAATTTAACTATTTTGAAAGGCTTTTTTTTAACTCAATTAAATTTTAAATACTATTTTTCGATAAATATAGAAATATTGTAGATTTAAGTTTTTTGCAAACCTCTTTTACCTGTTACAAAACATTAACATTTATTTTACAAAATATTCTAATGACAGTCGAATGGCGTTTTGTTAGATATTAATTATTATAAAGTGTTATTATTATAAAGAAACTATTAAGAAGTATTGAAAAATTCATTATAACTAACTAATATTTTATGAAAAAGTTCGCCTTATTAAAGAAACAGTGTGAGTTCAAACCTTGTTAATAAAATTATTGTCATTCTTGGGAATGATAAAATAAAATATCTACTTATCTAAAATTCGCCTAAAGATATGCAATTATTTTATAGAAAATGTATAAAATAAATAACTTCGGGGGCATCGGTAGCCTAGTGAATAGGCGTGGGGCATATTAACCAAAGCAGTGTGGGTTCGATCCCTGTACAGGTCGTAAGTGTTTTTTTCTTTCCATACCCCCTTACGACCAAATATAATGTAAATATATAATATAAACAAAATAAATAATATTAGTGTATAGTTTAATAATAGTATTTGACCTGTAAGGGCCATAGTAGCCGATGGTTTTGTAATGTTACAATATCCTATGTGATTTGTAATATTATTATAAATAAATAAATAAATAAAATAAATTCGGGAGAAGTGTCTCGATAGCCTAATGGTTAAGAAAGTGTCTTATTAACCGAAGGAGTGCGCGGTCGAACCCTGCACAGATACCAAGTTTTATTAATTGAAAGAAATCCCTCTTGCTACCAAATATAGTGTAAATAAATAATATGAAAAAAATAACTTAATAATAGTATTCGATCTATAATGATCTTATTAGTTATATTGCATATTATCCTACGGGAATTATGTTATTAATATAAATTAATAAAATAAAATTCATAACTTAAATTAAATTAGGATTTCTAATCATTTTTCGCAATTCACGTTTAGAGTTCATTTTACTTTCCTCCTATTATTAAAAAATTATTAATGAAAATTTTGCTATTGATATTTTAATTAACAGATATTCTAATTTGCATTTATAATATTTAACTATAATTCATAAAATAAATCAATATTAATTTTAAACACCCATAGTGAAATACAAATGTAACTCATGTATAAATCAAAAATATTTTCAAATTTAAAATGGTAAAAAAATCTTGATTTTCGATTTTTAAATGGATTCATCATATAACAATTAAGTATTTTTTAAATTAAAATATAAAACTGAAATATAAATATAATATGTACAATATATAATTACATAAAACAAAAAAAAAAAAAAAATATTACCTTTAACATTTCAACTTGTATTGCACATTCAGCTAATTTTGACATACCACTTTCAAGGCGTTTAATACGTTTTGTATATTCATCAGATTTATTTTCAAGTAATTTTATAAAAAGTGATATATATTCTAAAAATGTTTTTGGTGTTGTATAATTAAATCTTTTTTCATTTTGAAAATATATTTTCGAAATCTGATTGACCGTTCCATGAACATATGCCATAAAACATCCAATTTGATCCACAACGTTACCCTAGGGAATTCAAATATTGTATCATATAATATGTATATAATATGAATTTAATGTGTATAATATGAAAATATATATAAAAATATAATATATATTTATATACATACATATATGTATAAATAAGAAAGTTAAATTTACTATATATATATAAATATAGCAACAGATAAATAATGGAATCAATAAAAATCAAGGAAAAGGAAAATAAATAAATCTGACAATATTATAGGAATGAAATTCGATATTTAAATAGAAAATATTATTTTTTCTGTTATTAAATTAGGAATTTATTCTATGGCATATAGAATATGGAATCTTTTATTTTACATTAAAATTATTTTAAGAAATTTTTGAATAGAATTATCATAAAAAGTGGAAATATGTTAAAGAAAAATTGATTAAACAGTTCATGTTATTGAAAACAAAATGTTAAAATTAATTCAATTCCATTAAACCTAGAACAGTTTTTATATAAAAATTATATAGTTAATTATTTGCAAAAATTAAATATTATCATTTATTATCATTTATTTTTAACTATACAATATTATTAAATATTATATAGTTAAAAATAAATTAATTAATAATTTAAATTGGATCTTATTCTCACGCTCATCGGTGGACAAAAAAAAAAAAACTTGCGTAAAGTTACATGTGTGTCTCATCGGAGAACATCACTCAAATGCTTTAAAATCTCGAGATCACCGGTGAACATAAAAATAAATTTACGTTAAGCTCCAATGTACACCTGATAACTTTCACTTGACAACTGCACATTTGATCAATGGACATTTCTCAAAACATACACATAATAAAAAGAGATTTATATCAAAAAACTAATTAAACAAGAAGGCATTTAAGAAAATGGACAATTAGCAAAAGGACATTTAACAACTTTAAGTGTCCAGTTGACTTGGCAACTATATTCAAAAGAAGTTGTAAAAATAATTGTTATTATTTTTAATTCCCTTAACATTTATGCATTTGACAACTTGTATTTACATATGTAAGCGTTCGCGGCGCAGCACCAAATGTCAAAATGTTAATTTTTCATTTTGTCAAAATAATTTCCAAATGCTGAGTGTTCATTTTTTTTTCCCAAAGAAGTGGGAATCTTCCAAAGACACCAAGAATTTCCCCCTTTAGCCAATATAATGGGATGAAACCCTTACCTGCGGAAGGAAAGGATAGGAAATGGATACGGAAACATTGAACTGGGAGTGGTACTGTAAGGAAACAATGAATCCGCCTATTATTATTACTATTTTTCTAACAGTGACTAAAGCCGTCACAACAGTTGCAACATGTAGTAGTAGTATATAGTACTACATGAGGTAATTATTGAAGGCAACCCCCACTGTCACTTTAGCGGCTACTATTATTGGTATTAGTATTCTTATTAATATTATTATTATTTTGCTTTCGTTTTATTAAGTGTTTCTTTTTCTGAAGGTTTTTTTGTTAAATGTCTTTTTTTCGAAATGTTAACTGATTAAATATCTAGTTGCTAATTGTATCGTACCCATTTAATTTACCTTTTCTGAAATTTATTATTATATATATATAACTGCTTCTAAGAAATGCTTGCAACCACTTATACACTTAGTATCAAAAAAATGAATCATTTCTAGATGTGCTAGAGACTAGCTGCAAAATACATTTAATAGAGTGTGGTGTGTAACCAGCCAGAAAAAATTGAAGCCTGAAATTGCATCTTTTTGGTTCCAAAGGAGGCCTTTTAGCCCTTTAACTGTTGTATGGAGATTTCAATATTTATACCCGAATATCCTCATATAGGGTATCATTGAAAAGGTCTTGACTTTTTAACTTTTATTTAGGGACCAGTATTCTAGGACGTCTTGATTGGTACAATATAAATATGTATATGTATATATACATATATATAAAATATATGTGTTTACGTCATCCTGCTTGGTGGCTGAGGGAGGTTGTAGGCCCTAACTATAAAAATCAGTGATACAATGCTTTTTTAAAATGTCATGCAATGTATTCAACTGTTTGACGCTTGCAAGGCAAGTACACATTATTAATTTTTATATAAACTCTTAAACTTTAATAACAGCCTTCATAAACCTCATTTATTTACATACATATACTATACTTTTTATAATAAAATCGTCGCGTCTTCATTATAAACGAATCTATATTTTTAGAATTCTTATCTATACATAATAAGGTAAGAAACAAACAAAAAAAAAAAAATAATTGTTAGAAAAAGTAGAAAACAATTCAAATCAAAACTTAAAAATAGTAGAAAAGTATAATGGACAAAAAAGAAACTATTTTGAAAATAGAAAGAAATAAAAACAAAAAATTAAACTTTTCACATTTACAACTAAATCAAAACAAAAGATAATAAACAAAATAAAATAAAACAAAAATAACAGTAAAAAAAAACAAAAAGAAAAAAACAAAGAATAAACTAGAGATTGTCTATATAGAGAAAAAAAAATGCTTTTGATGAAATATCATCACAAAGATATTAAATAGATACATAGATATTATAATACACGAGTATTGTATTCAAACATTAGTGAAATCATTTTGTAAAATACAATCTAACTGAAATTCTATGTTATTAAAAGTTATACTTGGAAAATGTGAAAAAAAAAAAAATTTACTTTTATACAAAATGTTCCAATTAAGGTAAAAGAAACTTATTATATATATTATAATTTAGTATATATAAAATGAAAAACAATTTTCTGAATCAGAAAATTATTATTGTACAATGTTGTTATAATTAAAAAAGTTGTAGTTTTAATGTTAAAAATTTTAATTGAATTAAAATCTCAAAAAAAAAAAAAGAAAGAAAATGAATTTTAATTTATTTTATTAACTTATTAAAATTATTAAAAAATTATTTTGAAATTTTTACTATAGGTATAAGTTAATAAATTGAATTATTCAACTTCAAGCTTGGACCAGTACCAGATAAGTATTCGAAAATTTAATACTTTGAAATCGAGAATTATAAGGTTGCGAATACATATACAGTTAGACATCAGTATAAAAATTTTAATTTTGCATTTGTAATCTTACGATTTTCTATTTTAAAAGTGTCAAAATTTCGAAGGCAATTGTTGTTTAACGAAAGTAGACTACGCGGTAAGGCTCAATGAATACAACACGATATTGTCATATTTTGAATATATGTTTAAATGCCATCATAACAAATTCTATTCTATATATCTTTAAAATTCGAAATTTGTTCATTTTTAAACATTTGTTTGACATTTGCCATTATTGCGTCATTTCATTTTTGACAATAAATAGAAAATTTTTATTTTTCATTTAAATTCTTTAGAAAATTTTTAAATCCCGTACATTATAAAATTCAAATGTATTTTTTGTTAAATAAATATTTCGCATTCAATATTTTCCATTTTTTTTGTTCTGTTATTTTTTGTTGGTAATTTGTATGATTTAAAGGCACATGTACATACATACTTGTTTTTAATACTAATAACAGAGGCCTTGATGGCCTAGTGGATAAGAGCGTATAAAAATTCTCTCTTACGACATGTACAAATACGCACATGAAAAGAAAAGGCTGTGTAATTTCCTGGTTACATTTATTTGACAGGGAAATGCACTAAAAAAAAAAAAAAAAAATACTAATAACAACTTTTCTTTTTTTTTTTGACATTTTTATTTATTAATTTATTATTCATATTATATATTTTAATATTTATTTTATTTAAAAGTTTTATTTTATTTATTTCTCTTCTTGATTTTAACTAAACATAATTTTGAATATCAACTGTCAAATGTCGACTTAAAATGTCATATTCATTGTACTTACTCTGTGAGTACTGTGACATTCTATTATTTCAATAATCTTAGACGACAATATGTCATGTTGTAGTCATTGGACTTCGGTGTTTTAATTACAGGAGTATATTCGTATATTGTAGTGAAAACAACAACTAATTATTTAAAGATCTATTAAATTTTATTAAACATTGTTCTAGTTGTAGCAACTGTATAAATTAATCAAATAGTTATTTTTTATATTATTCTACTAAATTGTAAAATGAAACGGAAACTGGCTACAAATATTAAATTTAAATTTGTAGCCATTATTTTTAAAATTCTAATAAATCTTTCAACAAAATATCAAAATAAAAGTAGAATAATTTGAAATAATTATGAGAGAACAAGAGACATTCAAGAAAGTGGTTTAAAATTTCAAGTTTACGATCTTCATTATAGTAGATTTATAAAAAAGATTCTTCACAAAAGATTTATAACCCCTGAGTAATACTTATTTCTTATTATTTAAGACAATTATGATTTTATACGAAACCAAAATCATGTTCCTCTATTATATCATTATATTAGACCGGCTAAATGTAACAAAAAATTAATTACCGTCTAAAAAGCTTAAACGGGAAGAATTTAAAATACGATATGAGTATATAGTAGGTACCTATTCAGGGTACACTAATAAGAAAATGTTATTAATGGTTAGAAATGTCATAATAACATATAAATTAAAATGAAATGAAATTATGCTACTAAAAAACATAGGTTGCACACTACGCTAAGTTAGTCTAAGATAAAATGGTTATTTCTAAAAACAGAAACTTAAAATTCATTACTTTTTACTTTTACAAAGTCACACAATGTCACAAAAATGAGAATAATGCTTGATGTCTCCTATAGATTAAATTAAAATTAAATTTTATTAAACACAATAATTAGAGTAAAATAAAACGAAGTGAAAAGAAATTTTAGTGTTAAAATATATAAAATCGTGAATCGTAGTATACTCTTTCCTGAATATACAAACGGTTTTATCAAAAATGGAATATTAAAAATAAAGATTCGTACTCCTTTCGGAACATCGTATATTGTTATATATAAGACTTTAGTCAAGTATAAAATTAAAAATCTTGTACACTATTAAAAAATCATATAAAGGACAAACATTTTTATAAGCAAGTTCTTAAATACACAAAGTGATTTCTTCAAAGTTTAACAACTGCTTAGGATATAGTTTAGGTAGCACTTAAGTTTTATTGGAAAATTCCCATATCTATACTAAACCAAATTACGTCTCCAATTTTTAAAATGTAAAACAAAATATATATATATATTTTTTTTAAATGTATTACTATTAATTTTTTCGGAAGCACTCATTACTAAATAAATAAAAATATAAAATTCATTTTATCGATACAAAAACTAACTTTAAATATAAAAAAAATATATATATATATATATATATATGTATGTATGTATATAAAAAAATTAACATACCGATAAAACATCAATATCAGATAAAAATTTTTTTGATACTGATTCTAATGCTGTTTTTGGCCATTCATGAAACCAATCAATATTTGTACGACTTATAATAGCTGGAAATTTTCTAGCTCTTATTCTTAATGTTGTACCAACTGGCGAAAAACATAAAACTGTTTTTAATAAACGACGAACTTTTTCAATAAAAAATTTCCAACAATTATCTTTTGTATCTATTGTACCATTTTGTTTAACTTCATTTCGTACACCATTTACAATTGAATCAAATTGATCATCAGTAAATAGTTCTGGGATTTCACCTGATGCTAACATATCATTTACTAACATTAATATTGATTCATCTGGTATTTGTGCATCTGATATTAAAAATACTGATGCAACATTTTTTAAACCAACTTTTATATATAAATTTGCTAATTCATTTTTCATATCAATTATAGTATAACCTCGTTTTATTTGTATTTGATATACGCTCAATGATGATATAAAAGATGCTAAACGTGCTAAAGTTTGTTTACCGGAACCTCCAACACCAATAAGTAATGCATTGCTACGAGGATTTTCAAGAATTCTATTTATTCTAAAATAAAAACAAATAAAAAATTTTAGAAAATATTAAAAAGAACAAAAAAATAAAAATGAAAAGAAAAATAAAAATGGATTTTTATTTTTACGGAAAAGAAAACCAGTGAAAACTTGTGAAAACAGAAGAAATTTGTGATATAAAATCAATTAAAAGTTTTCTTCTTTATTTTTACTCTGAGATTTTTAAAACCGCATTTAAATTTTTTTTTACATGATGTTTTACTTATTTTTTTTTTTTTTTTAATTCAGATTTAAGGATTTTTTTTTTTTGGTGTTGGTAAACTTAGAAGAGTAGATACTACAATTTAGGTTGAAAAAAATGGAAGAAAAGTTAAAAATGTTGAATTGTTTAAAAGAAAATAATTTGTTTTTGAAACAAAAAATCTGACAATAACACCATATTTTTATATATAATAAATAAAATTAATTTAATGAAAAATATAAAAAGAAAAAAAAAGAAAGATTGGTATTTGATTGAAAATTAATTATTTTTCTTTTAGATTAAAAAAAAATTTTTTTTTTAACTATTATTTAGAAGAGTTTTTGAAAATAACAGAAAAATGATATTTTTTTTTTTTTGTTTTGAACTTGGAATATTTGAAAATAACAATTCAGTATTTTTTCAACTCAATAACTTTAAATTTTTCAATAAATAGTTTTTCAGTATTTTTATAATAGTTTTCTTAATCCTTCTGTCAATTGAAAGGTGTGGCCCAGACCTTTTTGCATTTTAAAGAGCTTTTTTTATCGAAGTATTTATTGGATGGAATTTTCCGCAGCTTTTTGATATCATATAAACAAACTAATTAACTGTAATTTGGCATTTGCACAGAATATATGAGTATGTGTGGATGTGAAATTTTTTCAATTTTTACGCTTCGATACAATAGAAGATCTGGCCAGACCTTTATGAGAAATATATAGAAAAAAGTAAATTTTACTAATAAATCTCATTTTCTCTTGTTATTCGGTGTATTGAAACTGTCTTTTGTTTCATAATAAACAAATTAAGGTCTCATAAACAAATATGACGTATATAATATAATTGATTATTTTCTTTTTTTAACGAATCGTCAAAAAAAAAAATTTGAATACCAAACGTATAGGGCTAAGCGAATATAAAAGATAAAAAAGTTCTTATTATAGATTTGCATGCTACAATGAGCTTCAATTTAGAGGGGTCATGATTTTATCAGAACATGAGTTATAAGATAAACGAAAAAATTTTACCGTATAGAGAAAGGATTGTATCTATGCAGTACATATCGCAGTAAAGTCGAGGAATGGGGAGAAAGTGTGGTGAACCTATTATTCTTCAAATGCTTTTCCAAAATGGAAAATTATTCTAAATAGTGAAACGAATCGAAAAAGCAAAGAGATGTCAAAGAAGATGAATGTATATATAGGTACTACTTGAACTTAAAACAAAATTTTATGCGAACAACAATTAAAATGTCACAAAATGTATCAATGCGGAAAATTAGTAAAAATAGAGTTTTATAAAAAAGAAAAATGGTGGTTAAAAAAGGTAAATATATTGTTAAACTAATGAAAAAATTTATTTTATTATTGAAAATTAATCAAATTTCCATACAAAATGTATCAAACGCCTTGTCAAACTTTCCATTTACGGGAAGGAGTTGTTTTTTTTAATATTGACAGAAGGTTTAAAAAAAAACCAAATTGAAATTAAACTGAACAATTTTTTATAAATGACGACTAAAAAGTAATTTTTAAAAAAAATAAAGAGAAATAATATGGAATACGAATAATTTTTCTGATTATAGGTTACATATGAAGCATTAAAAGTTATTTCTAATAAAATAATTAAAAACCAAAGTAAAAATATATTAAAATCTATAGGTACTAAAAATAATTTATAACTATAGATATATTTTAAATACACATACTTTTTTTTGTTTTTTACTTACCTACATACATGTAACATTGCATCTTCAAACATAACTAAATTCATATAACCAATTATTTCATTATAACTAGACTGGGCATCCATTAATAATTCATATAATGTATTCCAATTTTTTATTGGCATATATTTTTGATCTAATAATGATTGTGCAAAATTACAATAAATAAGTGGTTCATTAAAAACATAATCCTCATCAAAATCTTCAATATCTTTTTTAAAAACATCACGACACAATGAACGAAATGCTTTAATATCATGTTGATCAGCTAATTTATCATGATATACACGAAATGATTCATGCACATAAAATCTAATTAAATCCATTGGTTTTTGACAGGTAAAACCATTTGAATTCATTAAACCTTGAAATATATTACTCATATCTCTTAAATTAAATATATAATGAAATTTAACAGCTGTTGGTAAAAATGCAGATTCAATACGTCGATGTAATGATACACCTACAGAACATAATATTTCATTAATTGATTTTATTTCTTTATTAAATGAATTTTGTGGATTATCTAAATGTTGTCCTAATATTGTTGAAAAAATTCGTATTAATGTTTCTTCATTTGGACTATTAACAGTAAATATACAAAAATGTCTTTGTAATCTTGGATCAATTGTAAATGAACCAGCAGTTGGATTCATACTAACAGCAAATTGACAATTACGTATTTCTTTTAATGTTAATTTTGTACGATCATACCATTGATGATAATCCATAAATTGACGTATAACGGTATGTGATTGAACAGTACCATATGAATCAACTTCAGGCATATTTAAATCTCTAATATAATAAATTAAACGTTTATTACCAGATGGTGCATAAAAACGACCAGATTTTTTTTCTAATGGATAATCTAAAACCTTTTGAAATATATCTGAATTGGTATAATAATTAAAATTTGTTGTTCGAATATCAATTCGTCCATTATAACTATTAAATATTTCACGATAAATTGAATATTTACCGCAACCAGAACCACCAACTAACATTACAGGGTGATGTTTTTTAATTAAATGTTTTATAAAATATGTAATACGACATGTTTCAATTGTTGGTACAAGAACATTCTAAAAAAAAAAAAAAACCAAAATAAGAACAAAAAAAATCTTATTTAACTTTTTTTTTTTGGTTTTATTAAAATGAAAAACATTCTGATGTAGTCGCCGTATATTCCAGTCATGGATTGGCAGTAGAAGAATAAGAAAAAGAAGATGTTAAAAATTCTCAATTTATTGAGATGAAAATTTAAATTTTTACTTTTATTAGTTAACTTTTTGGTAAAGGTTTGAAGTTATGAATATAAATCTCTAGAGTAAAATATATTAGTTCTTCAACTATTTTTTTTTTTTTGTTTCTCGAAATTTTTGGTCTCTTTTGGTTTTCGGAAATAAGAAACTTTCATGTTAAGGACTCTATATACGTTCAGTATGCGGAGTATAAATTTACAATTTTTTTTAGATAATGATTCAGCGATCCGTCAATGTTGTAGTGGTTAAGTACTAACCTTTTATTCGAATAAAATAATTCTTGTAAAAGATAATAGATGGCGCACAAATAAAAATATTTATGTTACACAATCTTGCATAATAGCTACAGCTGAGTAATTAATGGCTTAGTGAAATTTACGATTTTAAAAACTAAAACTCAATCAAAATATAAATAAGTGACTTAGTAGATGTTCTATGCTTATTATACGAGTGGAAAGGAGAAGAAAAAAATAAGGATTCAAAATATTATATAATATATCTAATATATTATTAGTTTGATTGTTTAAAAGAAAATTATGGACTAAGATTATTTAGTCTTTAATTAATTTCTTTGTGATTGTTAACAATTTTTAAGTTTTTAATATATTTAGTAAGAAAAATTTTTCAATAATTTGATTGTATAGCTAGAAAATATTCAAATAAAAATGAATCAATTTCAATTTTATTTCAAATCAAAATCATTCTGTTAATATACCTATTAAATGTTCTATTTTTTTTTTTTTTTTTAATTTTTTTATATATATATATAATAATACATACATACCTGTAATGGTAATTCTGAATCAAATTCAAATGTTTGTAATAAATTTTCCCATAAATGAAATTTATATGATTTTTGATCCAAATAAAAATCAAATATTGTACCATCATTTGGAAATTTAATATCTTTAAATTCAATTGTCCACCATTTATGAAATTCTCTACGCCAATCAATCAAATGATTTTGATCAGATAAACCAGAACCAAAACCCCATATTGTAACAAAAACAAAAATTATTTCTAAATTTTTTTCTAAATATTCTGGTGGTATTTTATGACCATCTAACATACATTCTAATAAAAAACAGGTAAGTTGAATCATTGATATATTACTGATTGGGGTTATTTTCTTAAAGGAATTGATTTTTTTAATCAAATTTGGAAAATATTTTTCAAATAAGGTTGTTAGTATTCCTCTTTCGATAATATTCTCTCGAGTTTCAATCCATGATGAAACATAACTATTAGAATATAAGAATAAATATATATATATATATATATATATATATATATATATATATATATTATATTTTGAAAATAGTATTAAAAAAAAGAAAAGATAAAATAAAATAACAGTTAAAATAAATAAAGTTACCAATTTGTTTTTTATATTTTTATTTTGATTTTTTTTTTTGATTTAAAAGGATACACAAATAAAATGAAATAGTAAATAGATCTATTTTGAAAGGATTACAATTTAAGAGGGATATAGGCCAAAAATATAAAAAAAGAAAAAAAAAAAAAATTGAAAAGGTGAATTATATATAAATCGTATTTTGTATATAATATTAAATTGTAAAGATAGATAGATATATTTAAATAGGACTTAAACATTAATAGATTTTCGTAATGTTTATATTTGTTTTTTTTTTTTTTTTTTTTGTTTTTGAATAGATATTTTCAAAAATTTCGATAGTCAAATCAATGTAATATTAAGTTATTAGTTTGTCTATTTGATTTTATATTAGTTTTTAGTCACTTGAATGTTTTTAAGTAAGATATATTTGTTTATTTCTAAAAAAAAAAGGACTTAAAAATTTTCTCAAGAAAAAATTTCTAAGACTAAAGACTATAATTCTTCTTGGTAATATAATTTTAAGCATTGATTATGTTGTTTTGTAGGGAGAACAGAAAACCCCTTACATCCTAAGAATGCATCTTACATCTAAAGAATGCCATCCGTTGTTCACTCCAACTCCATGAGAAGGTCATTTATCACAGCGGTTTATCGAGCCAGTCAATACTCCTAAAACTTTAATTTTAGTATAAAAATTTTAAAATTTTGATTAAAAAGTGTTTTTTTTTTGTGTTCAAAATTTAATTGTAAAATAATAGAAACTAGAAAATAATTTTAGTGGTTTTGAAAGCTTTTATTGTACGAAAGTATACAGATTTTACATGAAGCAAAAGAAACAATACAAAATATAAATTCTAGAGGTGATTTGTTTTAAAAATTATTTCAATATTCGTATATTATTTGTAAAAGGATCATAATAATAACTTTAAATTTTAGAAAGATAAATTCTTTAAAAAGTAATGAAAAATTTTTTGTCGATACTATTTATTTTATTCTCTTTACAATATAAAGTCAGTTTGTTTTTTAATTTCCTTAAAAGTGTGCTCGTTTTCTGAAAATATTTATTGGATACGGATACTAGCATAACGGTAAAAATACTATTTATTTTATTCTCTTTACAATATAAAGTCAGTTTGTTTTTTAATTTCCTTAAAAGTGTGCTCGTTTTCTGAAAATATTTATTGGATACGGATACCAGCATAACGGTAAAAATTTCAATTTATATGTCTTTTCTATTTATTTTTGACGATTACCAAATTAAGGTAAGGTCAATGTTCTATACGAAAAAAAAAAAGGAAGGAATCAGAAAAGGGATTCTAAGAAAAGATTTTAAGAATGAAAAACAATATAAATAAATAAATAAATAAAACTTCATTAGAACTGAAAATCAACAATAAACTGTCAAATGATTGATATTTATTCTTTATAACTTCAAGTTGTTTTATTTATATATATATTTTATTACTATATTCTAATCTAATTTAATTTTATTTATTTTTACTTAATTCTAATTCCAATGTATGATTTGATTTAGAAAATTTGGTTATTCAATGATTGTAAAAAATCTTTGACGATTAAATAAAATTTATTTTAAAAATTGAAATTTTTTTTAATTTATTATTTTGTTTTTTTTTTTTTTTTTTTAATATTAAATTAATTTTCAATAGGTTTTTAGAAGAAAATAATCGTTTAGAAATTGTTTTACTAATAAAAATTAGTAAAATTTTTTGAAGGTTCTTTTTTATTTGGGAACATTTTGTTTTTTAATGTATATTAACTTTCTGTTTTTCTTTGTAAATTTAAAATTTTAAAAATTTTTTTAACATGAAGATTAGTTTTTTTTTTTTTTTTAATGAAATTTGATGGTAAAAAATGCATAAAACATTGTTTTTGTTTTATAATCTGAATCAATGGGAACTTTTCCAAAGAGTTTTTAAATATAGGTACTTTTTAGAAAATAGAAAATTCTTTTTTTTTTTTCGTTTGGTTTATTCTGTATGTTTGCAGAAATCTAATTGGTTCACTATTTTTTTTTTTTTTTAATATTCAGAAATTTTTATTCTATATTATATTCCTTTATGGTAAAATAACATTAATACCGGATATATTAGCATTACACGACACGACACGACACGACTCAATGATAATTTTTTTTTCTTTTTTAATACTATTTATATCAAAGAATTGAATAACTGACCAGTTATTATTAGTTATTTTGATTGAAAAATTTGTTTTTACATACAAAATTATGTATTGTACTTTAAAATAATAAAACTGAAATATAAATTTCCAAATAAAATTTTTCCTATTTTCCCAACGGTATTCTGACAGTTCAGAATTCTTCAAAAATTAACCAAAAACTTTGATTTTTACTATAATTTAGTTAAAACAAATGGTTAACAAAAAACAAAGGGCTATTTTGCGATGATGGATTTTAGATTAAAATCTAAGTGATTATCAAGAACCACTTTATATATATATATATATATTGTGGTTTGCTAATTTAAAAATGTTTTGAGTCTGATGTGCAGTATTTAAAGCCGAATTCCTTCGGTTAATGTGCAAAATGCTTAACCAAATGGTTATCAAGACATGAGAAACCTTTTTTTTATTTATTTATTTATGTTCTGAATGAGTTTTTTTTTTTTTTTAAACTTTTATTTTATTGTGCATATATCTTGATACAAGCTTAACGTAAAAAAAAGTTTTAAAAACGGTTTCATTTCAATTATTATTAACATTTAAAATAAAGTAATTTTTTTTGTTAATTTATGTAAATTTAATTTGACTTACTACTTAACCTACTTAGAACCTTAATTAGTAAGCATTTGCTTGCTGTAAAATCTCATCCAACCACCAGGAGTTTTTAGTGCTCTATCATAATGATCTTGATGTATTAAAAACAAAAAAATTGCATATTTATAGGCGCTTACAATTTACGTGCGTGTATTAAAAGTTAGAGAATTAAATTTTCTTTATAAGAATGAATGACTGAATGACTGGAAAGACTCATAGCAAGTAAAAGTAAATAATATATTATAACATTTTTAAATGTGGACCTAGGTATGCTAGTAATTAAACATTTGGTTTGGAAAACACACAATGAATGTTCAATCAAAAAATTTTTAAACCTCAATCATTTTTTTAATCCTTTCTTTAAACCTTTTTGCGTTCAAATGTTATAAACGTGAGATTTAAATAAATAATAATAGAAATAGCTCATATCCATAAAATAAAATGGGTTCAATTCCAATTTCTTTAGTATCAATTAAAAATATATAGATAATATAAATTTATTTAAAAATCTTTTTTAAAATACGTCTTTATTATACTCTTAAAATTATTATAATATTATGTAGATTAGGTATTAATATTAGGTATTATGTAGATTAGGTATTTTGACGAAGCCAAAAACCTTCAAGATAAAAAAAACGAAAGAGGACATTAAATTAAAAATAAAAATAAAAAAAAAATCAAAGCTGTATAAATCATTTTTGTACATACACAAAAAATTATTATATTATTTAGAATAAAAATATCTACAGTTAATTAATTTTAAAAAGTTTCACGTGGATAAAAAATGTTAATTCTTAAATAGAAAAATGTAAATGAAATTAATTAAAAGTATAGGTATTTTTTTTTAAATAATTCACAAAGTATAAAAATAAAATCGTTAAAAAAAGACTATTTAAATTTCGAAATATCTGCATACTCTGCCAATAAAAGTGTAAAAATTTTTCTTTTTATCATTTTTGAAAAATATTTTTAGAACAAAACAAAATTTTTTTAGATAGGTAGAAATTTTGCTTTAAGTTTAAAAAAAGTAAAAGAATTAAAAATAAATCTTTTTTTAAAAATAATTTAAATGCAAAAATTTTATCTATTATGTATTTTTGTAACGGGCTATGCCCCATTAGAAGTTAAAGAAAATTTAATCTATTTTTGTACTGTAACAGCTTAGAAATAGTTAGTAACATTAGGAATGGTTTATGGAATCTATATACCTAGATCCTTCGAACTGTTGTATCTTTTTTTGATTTTTTTATTTGGTTTCATTAAAGCTTTCATTCAACTGAATTTTGTTTCTTTCTAGATTCTCCAATCGTACAACATCTCTTATGGTCTTAACCAATTCTTTAATTTTAATAGTAGGCCTGTTTAAAGACTAAAAACTACTTAAAGTTTTGAGTTTGATGTTCTTTTGGAAAAGCTATATAGCTTTTTTTGCTTTATAGTTTTCGTTCAATTTCTAAACGATCTTATCAATTTGAAAATAATAACATTAAAAAAAACAAAAAGTTTCAATGACTTAATAAACACTAACGTTTCTAACTAAATAACTGGTACTACAAGAATTTTTTGTTAAAAAATAGGTAAAATTACCAAGGACAATAAAAAAATTAAATAAAATTGAATTTCCTTTGAATTTCCATATAAAATAATTAAACTAATTAAAAAATAAAACTTACGGAAACCATCCTAAATCTTGTGGATTAATATATAATATTCCAGCTCTAGATACAGTAGCTGGTGTAGCAGATTTTAAATGACCAACTTCAAATAATAAACGCATATTTTTTTTTAATGCAATACGTTCATTACTAGCCAATGTTAAAACTTTATTATCATCCATTAATGTATTTAAACTTTCAATCCACATTGGATCAATATCACCATCTAATATTATCCATTTTGAATTTTTATCTTGAATATTAGCTTGATCACGCATTATTGATGAAAAAAGACCATCTTTCCATTCACGTGTTGTTGAATTAACCACACCAAATAATTCATCATTTGTTAATGCTTTTGGATTTAATACACTATAATGTGGTCGTTGTTTTTGATATTTATATGTTGCAAGTAATGATTGCCATATACGAGTTTTACCAGTACCAGCATTACCAACAATAAAAACAGAATGACGTACACTTAATAATTCTTGTAATTGTACAATTTTTAATATAAAATTTTCTTCTGATTGTAATTTTATTTCATTAACAGCTTTACGTATTATCCTTTCAAAATCTAATAAACGTTTTCTTGGTACATCTAATGCTGGAAATAAATCACCAACTAAACTAACAAAAATTGTTATATCTTCAGTAATAATTTTTGGTATATTAAAATCACGTAATGCTCTCATTAAAACTTGATCTTCTGGACGATTTGGATCACCACGTTTCAATGCACCAGCAACAACTAATACAGATTTTATTGCTCTTAAACCCCAATCATAATGATCCTGTTTTGATAGTAATTCTTTACATAATGTATATAATGTTATAAATTTTCTTGCTAATATTCGAGCATTTTGAAAACCTTCAGCTACTAGCATTATTTCACATATTAAAGCAAAATCAGGTACAATCATTGCACATGGACGAAATAATGTTTTTAAATTTTCGGGTAATTCAGTACGTCCAGCATAACCAGGATTCATAGTAATAAAAATACCAACTGATGGTACTAAAGAAATTTGTTCACCCATAAAAATGAATTTGGATTTTTTTGACTGAAAAAAAAGAAAACAAAAATAAAACTAATAATGGGAAAAAATATAAATAAGGATAAAATGATAGAAAAATTTAGGATAGAAGTTTAGGAATGTTTTGTTATTGGCTAAAAAAAAATAATGTTTTTAATTCTTTAATTTGAAAAATTGATTGAGAAAATTTCTATGGAAGCTTAAAATAAAATATTGAAAAACATAATATTTTAAAAAGTTACATTAAAGTAAGATTTTAATGGTTTTCTGACTTTTTAACTGTTACACTTTCAAATTTATAAAAATTAGCGTCGATTTTTTCTTACTAAGGTATTTAAATGAAATATTTAAAATTAAGGTTAAAAGAGATGTTTTTATGATAAAAGTGAATAAAACTGAAGGAAAACTGTAATTAAATGTAATTTGGACAGGCTTGGGTTTTTAAAACATGAATTCATCTAATTATACAAAATATCTTAAAAATTTGAGTATAATAAAAAGAAGAACTTCATTTAGTTTTACAAATTATTTACTTATAGTAGGTATACTAATGGTAAATGTAGTATACTGCATAATTAAGCATCACCTAAATGAAAAAACGAAAATATTTAACTTTAAAAAGTCGTAGTCAAAAGTCGTAGTAAAATAAAAAAATATCTAAAAAGCACATTGAATTTAAAAATTTTTAATTTCAAAACGAATGAAACTTTTTTGATCCATTTTATCTTTAATATAAAAATTGTATACATTTATCTGGATAAATTGTGATTTTAAGTTGACTTTTTTCATTTTATAATATTAGATTATACAAAAACACTTTACTTTATTGTACCTCTTATATTTTTTAGGTATATATACACATATTCTATTTTAACTTTCCTTATTTTAAATATTAACATATGTAATGTACCTACCTTTATTGCATCTTGAATTGTTTTTACTTGAACAGCAATCACAGATAAAACTTCAACAGAAATTCTATTAAATTCATCAAAACATCCCCATGCACCAGTTTGTGAAAGTCCCTTGTAAATATTTCCACATGATTTATAATCCATTTGTTCAGAACAATTGAAAACGTATACCATTACACCTAAAGCTCTACCTAAATCTTTTGTTGTTTCTGTTTTACCAGTACCAGCTGGACCAGCAGGTGCACCACCCATTACCAAATGCAATGACTTTAAAATACATTTATACAAAAAATAAAAAATATATTATATAAAAATCATGTATACAGGATACAGTAAAATTATCCAATTTTTTTTTTTTTTTTTTGGATAAAAAAAATAAAATGATAAAACAATGATGACACATACCATACACAAAAATAAAAATAAAAAAAAAAATATTAAAAATGAAAGAAAAAAGCAAAAAAACAAAAATAAACAAAATACTGAAAGAGACAAAATAATTTTTGTTGTGTATTTTCTGTTTTTTTTTTTTTTACTTTTTTCGAGGTTAACCTTTTCAATTATAAATTTTTATTTATATGTATGAATGAAATAGAAATAACTGTAAAAACGAAGTAGTAAATTAAAGGGTTTTACAGTTTTGTGAACTAGAAATATTTACGATCTAAAATTTATATATATATATTTTTTTTATTTGTTATTATTTTTGTTGCATTGAAGTAACAATGAATGAATGGCTATGGTAAAAAAATTGTATCGTATTAAATTGGTATGGTGAGTAGTAAATAGTAATATATAAATGTGGTACATATTATATACAAGTGGTATAAATATACATATATACAATTCAATTGCATTGGAAATGGAGTTCATTTAATTTAAAGTCAAATCCGTGATGAAATGAAACCGAACATAAAATAAAGTGAAAATAGTTTTTTATATATTTTTTATTTTCATTCTATTTTTTACAAAATTTTAAAGCAAAACACAAAAAAAAAAAAAAAAAAGAAAACAAACAAAAAATAAAGAACACTGAATTTTTATTGCATATAAACTGAATTTTTATTGGTTTGGCATATATCTATATAAAATATTTGTATGTGTATGCGTTCTACGCTTTTTTATGAATAGTTTGGGGTTTTAGTGTAATAAATTAATTTCAATTTTAGTGGTAAACTATTTATCTATATAATCTTCCTGTTGTTTTTTAGAAACATTGAAACTTTTTTTGAATATAATGTTATTTATATATGTATGTTTGTTTGTGCATAAAATTTTTATTGTATGTGATTAAAATTATAATACAAAAAAAAAAACTTATTTTAAATTATATTTTCTATTATTTCATTATACATTATTATACATACATATATATATATATATAGGATAAATTTATATTTATTGTGAATTGTGTATATATAATTACAAGAAATGGAGAATTTTAAAATGGTAAAAAATAAGCTGAATGATAAAAGTGCTTAGTCAGAACAAAACATGATTATTTTCTTTTATACTCAGTCTGATTATTATTCTTTTTTTTTTTTTTTTCTGTAGAGTTTGCATTGTTTTGTACCCTATCTTATGTATTTAAATAAAAATTTAGAACTTGTTTTATAAATTAATTATTAATTTATAATAATAATTATAAAATTTTACGGTATTTTGCATTTAAATTCGTACAGAAGATTTACATAAATTTTAACATATGTACATAGATACCTATATCTGTAATGGAAGCGTAACAAATGATCGGTTATCATTATCTCGAAATTTTAAAATCCTGTTGTTGAAAATGTTGTTTTTTAAAAAATCGCGTTTGAAAAAATCACTTTTAAAATTATTCTGGGTTAAAGCCCCGCTTTTGGTAATTTTGTTTTTCAATTATGAGATATAATGAAAATTAAATGATTTCAAATGTACCTACGAATTTATAGGTACATGATACATGAAAAAAAAACAAAATAAATATTATATTAACAATATTTTTAAAATCCGACATAATTTTAATTAATTTTCTCAATAATATTTTAGCAGCTATAAAACGCGCATAGATTGATTAACCATTTCAACCAAAACAAAAACGAAAATCAGGGTTCTAATTTTTATACCCTACACTTAAAGTATAGGGTATATTAACTTTGGTATGGTATTTGTAACCACCAAAAGGAAGCGAGTTAGATATGGACATGTATATATATTCTGAATCAGGATCACCTCCTGAGTCGATTTAGTGATGTTCGTCCGTCCGTCCGTCCGTGCGCACGATAACTCAAAAAAAATTATAATGCTATCTTGATTAAATTTATACTGTAGGTTAACAATGAATAAAGTAAGGCGGGGATTGCAAATGGGCGAAAACGGACCATGGTTTCGGGTACCTCCCACACAACTCCCAAAACCGAACAAACATATCTTCGAAATTAATAATGATAGAAACTTCAAATTTGATAGGAGGGTGTTGTTTCCTGAATCCTTGATTTGCCTAAAATTTCAGATGAATTGGAGTGGTTGTTCGGGTACCTCTCATACAAGTCCCAAGACCAAACAAGCATATCTTCGAAATTAATAAATATGAAAACTTGAAATTTGATATAAAAATGTTCTACCCTATGTTCTGATGATGTCTCTAAAATTTTAGATGAATTGGGGTGGTTGTCCGCGTGCCTTCACACACTTCCCAAGACCTAACAAGCATATTATCGAATTTAATAAGGATAGAAACCTGAAATTTTGTACAAAGGTTGTAAAAGCATTTATTTTTTTAGCTTATATTCTAACTATAATAACTTATGGATTTTTAATTTAATTTAAATTTTTTAGGTGTAGGGTGTAAATAAGTCGGTTGCATCGACTTACTGTTACTTTTACTTGTTTTTTTTTTAAATATGTACAATTGTACAAATATTATTAGGAGAGAGGGAGATTTCATTGTTCATTATAAAAGCTGGGTAACACGCTTGTTGAAGAATATCTATAATATTATTTACCTAGCTATACGCCATACATTTTGTATTAGTAGGATTTTTGTAGGTTCAGTGAAGAAAGAAAATATTTTGTTTCATAATTTTTTTTTTTTCAGGAAAGAGGTGTGTTACGAGTTATAGTAATTTAATGCACAAAACTGGGCTTCCCAATTAGAGATTTTGTATATTGGGGTTTTGTAATACTCTGTTGAATCTTTGGGATTTTTTAATTTCTGATATTGGATTTTGGAACGTTGTATTTTAAGATTTAAAATTTGTTATTTAGTATACAAATACAACCCAAAAAAAAAATTCTTAAAAGCCAACTTTTCAAAAATGAGTTTTTGTTAAAACATGCCATTTTTGTAAATGGCATTTTGTAGTAGATCTTATTATAATTAAGGATATATATATATAATATTATAATGTTATTAAATTTAGTTGAAAATTTATAATAAAATTTAAATGGATAGATACAAGAAAAGTTAAATAAAACAAAAATAACATAAATAAATATAAATAACAGACAAATTAGTTATGAAAATTTTTGAAATTAAAATTTTGACATTTATAGAAGTTTTTCAAATAATATTTTACATGAAAATGTTTGTAAAGATGTCTTTTGTATTTTGAAAGTAGTATTTACTGATTATAGAAAGGTCAATATAAAATTTAAAATATTAAAAGTAATATATTGGTAATATTTAAATTATAAATTATTTGATTATATTCAATTTCATTAAAATCATTTATTGTATTGAAATAAGCAAAGAACATAATTTTGAGATAAAAAGAATTGTTAGAAGACATAGAGAATTTTTATTAATTCGAAATGAAATTTTATTACTAATAAGGATAAGACAAATATTTTAAGTTTAAATTTGTTTTTGACAACTTTTTAAGTAATTTTTGGTACAGTTTTAAGTAAGTAAAAGTAAGTAAAATTTAAAATTAGTGAAGTTTAAATACAATTTATAAAGAACTACGAAAAGCATATAGGGAAAATATTTCAGGGGTACAAAATCATTTGCAGCGTATTAAGTGACTTGAGGATTGTCAGGCAAAAAAAATCTTCTACACAACAAAAGGTTCATGAAGAAAATAATTTAATTTGATCGTCATAGCAATCGTTTCTTTTAGAAATTTAGAAAAAAAGTGTAAAATACAACTATCATTAATAAGATATCTCTATTATTTTCAAATTCCAAATAATTAGTAAAGAGAATTTATTTGAGAAATATTTTGCAGAAAATAACTGCGATTATCTCATGCACTACAATCACCTCCAGTATTTTCTTTAGTTAATTCTTTTTAGTAGAATTCTTCAAAGGTTATACTTTATAACTCGTACTGTAGTGGAATTTTTGAAGAATGTGAATATTGTAAATTTCACTGGTGACACAGGAATTCTAGTCATGGTTTTTAAACATTTTTCCTTTCTCATTTAGAATTCTTCACGAAAACTTTGCCACATTTATTGAAAATGGATGGATGAAAAATTTCCCAATTAGTGGTTTGAAAATTTCCAAAGTTTCTCTAATTGCTAAGAGAAGTAAAAAACCCCTCAAAGTACCGAACAATTGTTCTTATTTTCAATACAGCGATATGGAAATTAACGTCACGTTAATTTTTCAGCGATATGGAAATTAACGTGAACAAATTAAAATTTTTTACAATAACCCTAGTGGGTTTAAAAGTTTAAACAGCATTTCTTTCACAAAAGTCAAAAATGATATTTTTCTTTTATGTATAGGTATTAATAATTATATAAAATTTTATTAAATTTGTATTTATTTTATTTTAATTTTTTAAGTTATAGCTTAAAATAAATGGAATTCGATTAAAATTTTATAAAAAGTTTTTAACGGCATCGGTAAAAATTAAATACATTTTTGAAATTCAGTAAAGTTTGCATGTATAATTGCATGTATAATTGCATGTGATATAGTGTGTGACTATATCAATGTTTTAAGCAACAGTTTTTATTATATTAAGCGACAAAGAATTAAAAAATTGTCACCGAGAAAATGTGTTAAGCGACAAAAACTTCTGTCCTAATTAAAATTTTAAGTCTAGAATATACCTGAATTATTTGTGCTTCAAAATGATTTTAAAATCAAATTATTATATTAAAAACAATAAAACATATTAATAGAAAGATTTTCTAATTTCTTGCAAGATTTTGCAAATACCGCTTCATACATTTTTCCGGAGAGGTATCGTTATATAGCATTTTTTAGACAAATTCAGATATTTACAAAATATAGTCAGATATTTTTTATTAAGTTGTAATAAAATTATCTGAATTTATTTAATAAAAATTTAAATTTATTTTGTAAAATTCTGAATTTCAAAAAATAATCTGAATTTATTTAGTAAATAACTGAATATTCTTAGGAAACATCTAAATTTGACCAAAAAATGCTACATTTACATTATATCGGGTTTTCCAAGGGTAATGATACAATTTAAAATGGTTATAATGGCAACACTACTTATTATTTTTTGACATTTCTTATGTCATTTATGTTCAGTAGGCTATGCCATTTAATCATGAAAGATACACATTCAACAACGTTTAGAAATTCTTAAATTATTTTATCAAAATCAGTGCTCATTTGATGAACATTTTTATCGAAAAATTTTATTCAGTGATGAAGCTCATTTTTGGTTAAATGGTTATGTAAACAAACAGAATTGCAGAATTTGGAGTGATGAAAATCTACTCGAAAGTGTTCAGACACCATTGCATTGAGATAAAGTCAGTGTGTGGTGTGCTATTCATGCTGGTGGAGAGATTGGTCCATATTTCTTTGAAGAAAATGGTCGAAGGGGAAGAGTCAATGGAGAACGATACAGAACAATGTTAAATGATTTTTTTTTCCTGCTGTTGTTGAAAATTATCTGGAAGATATGTGGTTTCAACAAGACGGTGCCACCTGCAGAACAGCCAAAAATCGATTTATTTAAAACAAAATTCGGTGATGTAATTATTTTAAGAAATGGTCCAGTTAATTATCCTCCCACGTCGTATGATTTAACACCATATGATTTCTTTCTTTGGGGTTATGTTAAGTCACAAGTTTATACTGATAATCCAACAACAATTGAGTGAACGTGCTATTGGTGAAATACAGTCATATTTATGTGAAAAAGTGATGAAAAGTTGGGCTGACAGAATGCAGTACGTAAGCAGAAGTTGTGGTGGTAATTTGAATGATGTTATTTTCAATACATAATGGCATGATGTAACCTTTCAAATAAAAAAAAAATTTTTGGTCTAACTGAATAAATTTATGAGTTTTTTTTTAATTTTTAAATTGTATCATCCCTAAGGAAGATACAAGGGCGATTTGTAAACAAAATAAAAATGTTTGACACAATATATGCAGGATTTAGATTTGAATCCGAAATCTCTTGATTAATATTCCCGGTACCTAATAATTAAAATATTAAAAAAATATAACAAAATAATTTGTACATCCAAACAATTGTTAATTAATCCTACAATATAAGATAAAAGATTTTAAATTTTAATTTTCACATTTTAAATTAATTTTTTTTTTTTTTTTATTTAAAATATTATTTAAAAAAAAGTTATTTTTTTAATTGTATATGAGACCTCGGTGGCCTAGTAGGTAAACGCTGTAAAGACCACTGTAACGCTGTAAACACCGAGGGAGTGTGGGTTCGGATCCCACACACGTCGTAAGAGTTATTCCCTCTTACGACATTTACAGTCACGCCTGAACAGGAAAAGCTGTGTAATTTCCTGTCCACATTTATGTGGCAGAGAAATGCAATAAAAAAAAATTGTTGCTATAAAGTATTAGATACTAAATTTACAATACTACTGATAGTTTTTTTAATATTTTTTTTTATGCCTATGGAATGCCTATTTATTTTAATCCCTATCTATGCCTATTTATTTTAAAAATTATGATTATTTTTAATACATATTTTTCTAATAGTTATCATAAGTTTAAATTTAATTACATAATATTTTTAATTTTAGATACAATAATTTAAAAAATTGCATAAATTGCATTTCTGGAATAAATGACAGTAATCTAAATGATTCACTAAAATGGTTGTATTTTTTTTTGTTTTTTGTGTTTTTATCGCAAAATTATAAACAAGATTTTAAATATTATTTTTATATTTTTTAAATAATTTTTGCTCAATAAAGTATAGAATAGGTACACTACTATATATAGTAATTAATCCAATTTGACATTTTTCATAAAATTATAATAAATTTCATATGACAGTTAAAATAAAAAAAAAATATTTTGTTATATTAATAATAAAAAATTTGCATAAATTATTTTATTCTCATTCAAATTAGATTTGAAAACTAAAACCAAAACCAAAAAAAAACAAAAAAAAAAAATCTAATGATCTATTCTAAATAAATCGTCATTATTGTTTTTTTTTTTAGCTATAGAATTACATAAAACCAATAATACATTATACATATTATATATACATAATAATGTTATATAATGTAGAAATACGGATCTAATAGTTTTATTAATATTCTTATCTAAAAATTGAACAAAAAAAAAAAAACAAAAAACAAAAATAAGCGATTTTGAAGCATTAAATTGATTCCGAAGAAAAAAGCTATAAAATATAATAGGCAAAAACAAGAAAAAAAAAAAAAAAACTAATTTGGACTATTTGAAATATATATATACGAATATTATGCCTTGTTCAAAAAAAAAAAACAAAAAAAAAAAAAAATAAAACTAAAGAAAAAAAAATAATGACATTAAGTGACCCAATTTTTCAAAAATCCCTATCACAAATATTTGCTTTTTATATCAGATTTTGAAACTTAATAAAACTTTGTTACTAACAAATTCTAAAATGGTGATAAAAAAAAAAGGAAAAAAAAAAAAAAACAAATTTTTTGTCCTATAGAAATTCAAATAAAGTTTTTCAAAAAAAAAAACGAAAAAACAAAGAAAAAAAAAACCAAATAAATAAAATTGTGAAAATGGGAACAGTTGCTAAACAAAGTTTCTGGTTTTTCTATGTCAATATTTTAAATTATACTAGAGCTAGATTTCACGATTCTTATATGTATATGAATATATGTATGTATTAAATATATGAATATTATATTCAATTCTAATTTTGTTTGGTTTTTTTTTTGTTTTTTGTTTTAATAAATAGTATTGAACTATGATAATTTATGAATTTTATTTCAATTTGAAAACTTTTTCCATTTATACGTTTTTTTTTTTATTTTTTATTTTATGTATACATACGAGTTATAATACATATTACATTATATATATAATAAAATATTATGTGATGTGGAGTTGTTCCAACTAAGTTATTAATCTTTTATAGATTATTTAAATACTGAGGATTAATTTGACAAGAAATCAAATATATAGATATATTTTATTTAGTTATCTGTTAAGTTTATCTTATTATGTATCGTCGTCTAAGTGCAGCGCTGAAACTGAAATATTTTCAAATCAATATTTAAATATTCTGGAAAAAGGGAAATTCCCCTATTTTTGTCAAAGATAATTTTAAAATAAATCAATAATAAAACAAAAATAAATTCTAAAATGTGTTTTAAATTCTAAAATATGTTTTTTTAGCGGCCTCGGTGGCCTAAGAGCATATAAAATACGCTGTAAACATCGAGGGAGTGTGGGTTCAAATTCCACACATGTCGTAAGAATTATTCCCCCTTACGGCATTTACAACCACGCTTGAAACAGGAAAGGCTGTGTAATATCCTGTTCACATTAATGTAACAGAGAAATGCATTAAAGAAATTAAAAAAAATAAAAAAATATGTTTTTTTTATTTAATAAAGTGCATTTTTATATGAAATATTAATTTTTTTTTTTCATACAAAAGCGCACCATTTTTTTGTCATCACTTAAGAACTAAGAGATAAAAAATAGGGTCATCACTTAAGAACTAGAATAATATATGAGAGAGAGAGAGAGAGAATGCAAAAATAAAAATTTATGAAAAAAAAGTACCGTTCTACATATTTTTTTCCGTTATATTTAAGAAAAATAAAAAATAACATTTTATTTTTTAGTTTTACATACCCTGTATTCAAATGAGACAACCTGTATCAATATAGTATATACAATTATGAGACCTTTATCAGACCTATCTTTTGACACCAAGAATAGTTAGAGTTTTGGAGATATTTACAGTTATATGAGTGTGTACTTCTTTTTTTTTTTTTTTTTCAAATGAAAATTTTCACCCCTTAATGCCGTACGCGCCATTTGGGACCCCATAAAACTTCACAAATTCCAAACAACAGTCAAAATTAAAAAATAAAAATTTAATAAACTTTCAAAATTTTTTTTACTGTCAAAAATAAACTGTCGCATTAACGACAAATTTTAAATATTGATCAAATTTTTGTCGCCGATTTTGTCATGGCGTACTTTTTGTTATGATTGCTTTTATATACATTTTATATTAATGTACATATTATAAATGTTATAAGGTATTTGAATGAAAATATGGAGTTTGTGTAAATTAACTTGAAACGCTATTAAGTCTAAGTGTTTAAATTGTCAGATAAAATTTAAGACTTTTTATACCCGTATGAACTATGTTCAAGGGTATAATAAATTTGCCATTACGTTTGTGACACCTTAAAGGAGCCGAGCTAGATATAGTGTCAAAGGTATGGATCGCCTCAGAATCGAATTCTGAGTCGATTAAGCCATGTACGTCCGTCCGACCGTCCGCACGATAACTCAAAAAATAAAGGAGCTAGAAGGCTGACATTTTATATACGTCACTTTTGCAAAATTGTTATTTTTGATATGTAACTCCAGCATTTTCGGCCGCCGGGTTCGAGTAGCTGCCATACAACTTCTTTCTCTAAATGGAAATAACCCAGTGTCTATTCAATCTAGGTATCTGAAATTTTGCGAATAATGATCCAGTTTTATGGCAATAACTTCTGTAAAATTTGTTTGTGATGATATGACAGGTTCGGGTAGTTGCCATACAACTTCTCTTTTTAAATGAAAATAACTCTGTGTCTATTGAATCTAGCTATCTGAAATTTAGTGAAAAAGTGTCGAGTTGCATGCCAAAAACTTTTGTAAAATTTGATTGGTCTAAAGCAGCCAGTTTAGGCTTTTTGCATTTCTTGGAACTTAATGAAGCTAGGCGCTATAGATTCGGGAAACTGTCATACAACTCCACAATTTACGTAAATATATCTCTGTAGTTCGGTACTAAAACATCTGAATGTTTTTAAAAGATGATCAAGTTTTATAGAAATAGGATATATTACGTTCATACGGGTATCCGAGAGTTGACACAGTCTACTCCACTGCACTCTTCCTCGTTTATTTTTGAATTTGAATAGTTTTATTTGATTTGCATAAAATTGCATAAGATTTGATTTATTCAAATTTATTGTTTTTTTAATATTTTAAGATTGAACAAATACTAAGCAGAATTTAAATACATCTTGCAAAATTTAAGTTAAATATATGGGATCAGACCCTAGATATATTAAATACTTTAGATTGGCTATATAAAAGAAAAATTCAGTCAATTTTGAGACAGCTGTTTATTGTTGTTTTTTTATACCCGTACGATAGGATCGGGTATAATAAAATTACTCCTCCGTTTGTAACACCTCGAAATAAGCGAGCTAGATATACCTTCAAAGGTATGGATCGGATCAGAAAAAAATTCTAAGACTTTTGAGCCATGTCCGTCCGTCAGCACGCTAACTCAAAAACTAAGAAATCTAGAATCTTGAAATTTACACAAAATATTTTGGGAGTAATTTGTAGGTTCCCTATTTTTTTTGGTTGAGTTTGGACCAAGCCTTAGGATAGCTCTCGAACACCTAACTTTTAGATCCCCACATTTTTTTTGCAATAGAGCTATGAAATTTTAACTACTGATAGATCTCACAAAAATATTAATTTTATTTTTAATAACTTTTTTTTGTAGCCCCACCCGTTACAGAGCTACAGCTCCCCAAAAGTTCAAAAAAGCTCTATATTTAAATTGTTATAGCACAAGTTGTATAAGGTATATCTTCATTTTGAAAACGCCAAACGATTACTACTTTCATTAGCTTTAAAAGTATATATACAATAAATATATATTTTTGGCATACGGTGTCTTAATTTACCGTTATGCGAAACTCAAATTTTGCAAAATTCTTTAACCCTTCCATCTTCTAAACGGTTAAAGTTGGAAACTTGAAATTTTGACGGAAGTTAGATCTTTGAAAATTATGAGTCATTTCAGAAATTTTTTTTGTATCATCCCAAGTTTAGGAGCTGTAAGGGGTCAAAAACTGAAAATTTCCTATTTTTCAACACCTGTAACTTGAACACCTGTTAAAATTTTTTTGAAGTAATACACAAAAATTAAAGCTCCAACATTATACTTTTATTTCTGTTAACAACTTTTTTTAATAATATAGGGTTACTTTATAATTGACGAAAGTGTTACTTGATTTTTTCAAATTTTCTAACTAATTTCTTTAACGAATTTTTTCCATTTTGTTTTACTCGATAATTTGAAATTGTTGAGGATATAATGCGTAGTACAAAAAAATGTAATTAAATAAACAACATAACGGTTGCTTGAAGAATTTTTATTTATATGATATTGATATATATACATACTTATATAATATCATGTTTATTTACATATCGTATATGTGACTAGTGAATGAATGATAAGAGTATAGATGTATATTATATAGCGCCGTATTTACATACATATATGTATTTTATTGTACTTATAAGAAATTTTTCTGTCAATGGAATATTTAAATATAATATAATATAATATTTAAAATTATATTTACTGTTTTGTTCTTAGTAAATTTAATATACATTTACCGCTTAGTATTAAATGGTACTATAGAATATTTGAAAAAGTTTTGGATTGATAATCGTTATGTGAAAGGTTAGAATCTGCTTTTGAAGAATGTACATATAAACATATAGTTTGAATATATGTACAACCCATAGTTCTAGAAATTATAAAATTCACCCAAATTATTTTAAAATACTAAAATATTAAAAAAATAATATTGTAAGCAGAGTGACAGGCTGTGAACATACTAACGGTTCGTACGGGTATCTAAGAGTTGACAAAGTCAACTGTATTCTTCCTTGTTTTTGTGTAAATTTAAATTTAGTTTCTCCTGGAAACAACAATTTGAACAATTTAAACTAACTAATTTAAAACTTAATAATTTAAAAACTTAAAATATGTGTAAAATACTAACATTTAATTTTTGAACTTTTCTTTTATATTCATTAATTTTATTTGCAAAACGATAATATATCCAATATCTATGGGAGAAACTGTACTGCGATTTTATGATAATTTTAATGAAATTTTATGATTTAAAAACAGCTAGCATCCAACTTACGTCAAATGAACGACATTACTTGGATGTCATATGTTTTATTTTTGACTGAAATTTTGTGTATAGGAAAATACATTTGAATAAAGGAGAAAATGCCAATCTAAAGTACTTAATATATCTATGGATCAAATGGATGGATCAAATTGTTGAATAAAAAAAAAAGATGTTATAAACAGCTTAAAAATCGTTAAGCATTTTATGTCATTACATAATTTTTATTAGAAGTTTATTTTTATTCCTAGAAAATTTTCCGCATATAAATTTTTAAGTGATTTAAGTATCCCAATAAAATATATTATAGATAAATAGTTAGGGCAAATAAGAGTAGAGTAGTTCAACAATTTACTTAACACCTACTATTAAAATAATGTTTTAAATAATTTATAAATTTGACAGTATTGCACAACTTTCAATTTTTTTTTTTATTTCTATTTAAAAAAAAATAAACCAAAAAATATTGAATCGGACTCAATGGTTTTTAATGATTACATTTTGATATACATAGCTAATTGTTTCCTCTGACTCTTTTTGTTTCTTTTTTTGCTGAAATTCTATTAGTTTTATTTTTAATGTTGTTTTAGGCTCGCCTCATTTGGCACATTGAATGATTTTCAATCTGTATTATTTGATTTAGAATTTTGAAAAATTGAGAAAAATTAATTTTTTTTTTTTTGTTTTTGAAAAAAGAAGAATATATAAACAAACAAAAAAAATTTGTATTAAAATATTTATAATGAAATTGAAGTTAGCTTTCATAACAATATAGGACATCCGTAACAAAACTTTGACTTGAAAAAAAAAAAAACTAAAATAAAATTCAGAATTCGTATATACTTATTATTATTAGATTGGAGAAAAGAAAAATAATTTTCTAATTTTATAGAAAAAAAAAAAACAAAAAAAAATAATAATTTAATAAATTAATAAGATACTTGTTCAAAATATTTATGTGAATTTTTGAATTATATGAAATTTTTATGCGAAGTGAATATCGAATTTTTATGAAGACTATTTTTTTGATAGTAGAGGGTATAGTAAAATGTTATTAATTAATTTGAATTGATAGAATTTCAATTGAATTATAATTAGTATTCATTTCTTTAAGTTTTTTTTTCAAGATAAAATATCTAATAAATTCAATTGAAATGAATATAAATTGAATAAAATAAAATTTTTGATATAATTAAAGATTTGTGGACTTAAAATAAAAACTTCTACAATATTATTATACCCTACACTTAAAGTATAGGGTATATTAACTTTGGTATGGTGTTTGTAACCACCAAAAGGAAGCGAGATAGATATGGACATGTATATATATTCTGAATCAGGATCACCTCCTGAGTCGATTTAGCGATGTCCGTCCGCCCGTCCGTACGCACGATAACTCAAAAAATTATGATGCTTAACTTAAAAATTTATACTGTAGGTTAACAATGACTAAAGTAAGGCGGGAATTGCAAATTGCCTAATCGGATCATGGGTTCGGGTACCTCCCATACAACTCCCAAAACCGAATACGCATATCTTTGAAATTAATAAAGGTAGAAACTTAAAATTTTGTACGAGGATGTGTTTTTCTGAATCCCTGATATCCCTAAAATTTGAAATGAATTGGAGTGGTTGTTTTATGTACCTTCCACACAATTCCCAAAACCGAACAAGCATATGTTCGGAATTAATAAATAGAAAAACTCGAAATTTGATATAAGAGTGCTCTACACTGTTCTGATGATGTCTCTAAAATTTGACATGAATTGGGGTGGTGGTTCGGGTGCCTCTACACACTTCCCAAGACCTAACAAGTATATCTTCGAATTTAATAAAGATAGAAACCTGAAATTTTGTACAAAGGTAACTAAAATAACTTATGGATTTTTAATTTAATTTGAATTTTTCTAGGTATAGGGTATAAATAAGTCGGTTGCATCGACTTACTGTTACATTTACTTGTTTTTTGTTAGTTTCATAAAATAATTTATATTCATTTATTTTAAGGTTTTTTATAGCATTTTGAGGTTTTGAATAACATGGAATATTCGTAATGCACTTATGCCCGTGACAGACGTATTGATGTAGTATTGATACAATAATATTACAAATACTACGTTCAAACTACGTATGTGTCTTTTTTATGGTATCAATACTGTAGTATTAACTTAGTATAAATATGGTGTGTATACTAAGCGTATGTTTGCAGTATTAATGTAGTATTCGACGACAGTATTCTATTGGGAACTTTTTTTTTTTTAAATTCTTATGTAAACGTTGTCTTTTACGTCAAAAATATGAAAGAATTTTAAATATGTTTATGTTTTAAAATTTGAATTTAATGTTTTGAAAATTTACTTTCAATTTAAATTTACATTTAATGTTTTAATCAAAAAATTTAAATTGACCTCTGGCCAAGCAGTCCTTTGTTTCGAATTCAAATATTCTATATAAATTAGTTTTTATAGAGAATCAATTTTCTTCTAGAATTTATTAACTGAATGAAGGGTTTTTGGTTCGCATCATTCAATACTTCAAGTAATTCTTGTTTATTTTTTAAATTTAATATTAATGCAATTTTACGGTACATTTTAATTTATTTGTTTACTTAAAATGAAAAATATTTACTAAAACCTAAAAGTCAAATAATACTATTTTGATGTGTGCCAGTGGGTTTTAAATATTATGGCATTAGCAATACTTATAGTATTAATACTACATGTCTGTCAAGGGCATATTCGAAAATATAATTCAGTAATCATCTTAGACGTTAGTTTTAAGGACTATTTTACTAAATGAACAATTTTTATCAATTTATATTTTTATATATGATCATAAATCATTTAAATTTTATTAATTTTGGGATTTGCAATTGTTATTAATGACTTTAATTAGTGTTATCAGATGTCAAGATTATTATTATCATATGTCAATAAACGGCTTTTTATACCCGTACGATAGGATCGGGTATAATAAAATTACTCCTCCGTTTGTAACACCTCGAAATAAGCGAGCTAGATATACCTTCAAAGGTATGGATCGGATCAGAAAAAATTCTAAGACTTTTGAGCCATGTCCGTCCGTCCGTCCGTCCGTCAGCACGCTAACTCAAAAACTAAGAAAGCTAGAATCTTGAAATTTACACAAAATATTCTGGGAGTAATTTGTAGGTTCCCTATTTTTTTTGGTTGAGTTTGGACCAAGCCTTAGGGTAGCTCTCGAACACCTAACTTTTAGATCCACACATTTTTTTTGAAATAGAGCTATGAAATTTTAACTGTTGATAGATGTCACAAAAATATTAATTTTATTTTTAATAACTTTTTTTTGTACCCCCACCCGTTACGGAGCTACAGCTCCCCAAAGGTTCAAAAAAACTCTATATTTAAATTGTTATAGTACAAGTTGTATAAGGTATATCTTCATTTTGAAAACGCCAAACGATTACTACTTTTATTAGCTTTAAAAGTATATATACAATAAATATATATTTGTGGCATACGGTGTCTTAATTTACCGTTATGCGAAACTAAAATTTTGCAAAATCCTTTAACCCTTCTATCTTCTAAACGGTTTAATATGGAAACTTGAAATTTTGACAGAAGTTAGATCTTTGAAAATAAGTATGAGTCATTTCAGAAATTTTTTTTGTATCACCCCCCGTTTAGGAGCTGTAAGGGGTCAAAAACTGAAAATTTCCTATTTTTAAACACCTGTAACTTGAACACCTGTTAACATTTTTTTAAAGTAGTACACAAAAATTAAAGCTTCAACATTATACTTTTATTTCTGTTAACAACTTTTTTTAATAATATAGGGTTACTTTATAATTGACGAAAGTGTTACTTGATTTTTTCAAATTTTCTAACAAATTTCTTTAACTAATTTTTTGCATTTTGTTTTACTCGATAATTTGAAATTGTTGAGGATATAATGCGTAGTACAAAAAAATGCAAATAAATAAACAACATAACGGTTGCTTGAAGAATTTTTATTTATATGATATTAATATATATACATACTTATATAATATCATGTTTATTTACAATATATCGTATATGTCACTAGTGAGTGAATGAACATGTATATTATATAGCGCCGTATTTACATACATATATATGTATTTTATTGTACTTATAAGAAATTATTCTGTCAATGAAATATTTAAATATAATATAATATAATATTTAAAATTATATTTATTATTTTGTACTAAGTAAATTTAATATACATTTACCGCTTAGTATTAAATGGTACTATAGAATATTTGAAAAAGTTTTGGATTGATAATCGTTATGTGGAAGGTTAGAATCTGCTTTTGAAGAAAGAATGTACATATAAACATATAGTTTGAATATATGTACAACCCATAGTTCTAGAAATTATAAAATTCACCCAAATTATTTTAAAATACTAAAATATTAAAAAAATAATATTGTGAGCAGAGTGACAGGCTGTGAACATACTAACGGTTCGTACGGGTATCTAAGAGTTGACAAAGGCAACTGTATTCTTCCTCGTTTTGTTTACTTATTAATAAAAATTTAAATTTTATACATTGTATTTGTATCTTTTAATTATTGTTATGTAACATATTTCACACTTTGAAATTTTTTAATGAATCATGTTTAATATCATTTAAAAAAAATTAATAAAGTTATTAAAATAAAAATCTCAAAAATATACTCTTTAATTAAGAGTTCTGTTGAAAACTACTTAAGTAATTTTTACAACTTTAATTTTTACAAGTTTTCTTTTTGATATACAAAAACTTTTTATTTTTTGACAGTTAAAGAGAGAAAAATGTCGCGTCAGAATGACGTATGTACTCCTGTTACTTCAAAGTTCACAAAAGTAAATTTTTTTACTTAAAAAAAAAAAACAATACAGTGTTAAATTAATGTTGTTATTAGTTAATTGTCAAAAATGTTTAATTGAGGTTATAAAGCAATTTGTTAGAGATTAGAAAAATATTATTAAAATTCAAGAATTTTAGCTCTTATGGTTTTTAATATAATATTAAGTATTTTTTTATATGTTTTTCTTTTTCCTAATGTGACATTATTTATTTTAGAAAATGGATTTTTATCTATATTATTTATTTATTTATATTCATGTACCGTGGTACATAAATGCGCCAAGTAGCTATAACCCTTATTTCCTGGTATTATTGTATTATTTTTTTTTTTATTATAATTATTGTACCCAGCCGGGAATCGAACCCGAGACCATCTATATTATATTTATTTTATTTTTTTATAACTGTCAAAAATCAAAATAGTAATAAGGTTATTATTTTGTAAATTTATGTAATGTAAGAAATAATTAATTAATAAATCTGTTCATTAAATTTGTTTAGTATTATATCCGTACGAAAAGTATCAGATATAATAAAATTACTCCACCGTTTGTAACACCAAGCAAGCTAGATATACCTTTAAAGGTATGTATTGGATCAGAATCAAATTCTGAGTCGATTAAGCTTTGTCCGTCCGTCCGTCCGTCAGCACGCTAACTCAAAAACTAATAAAGCTGTAGAGTATTGAAATCAACACAAAATATTCTTGAATTAATTTGCAGGTTCTCCACTTTTTTTGGTTGAGATCTGACCAAAACTTCGGTAAACTTTTTTTGCTTTTTTTTTGTGTTTTTGTTTTTTGTTTTTGTTTTGTGCTTTTGTATCTATCTACAATAAAAATTGTTGAGGATGATTTGATAAGTAATAGAAAAAAATTAAATGAAACATTATTGTACCGGGACGGGACAAAAAAAAATTTTTTTGTTTTTTCAAAATATACAACGTTGTTAATTTTGATCGTTTAAATATTAATGTCAAAGCCGACTGAACATCAATGAACACAATTTTGTCTATTACTTAACTTAATTCAGAAACATTCAGAAAAATATTTCCCTGTGCTTCATATATTACGAAAAAGCTCAAATTTATCTTAAGAATTTTATACAAGAGATTGTAGAATCATAGACTAATGAAAATTATACAGTCGAAATTTCAAAACGTGTTAACATTGAAATGGTTAAAATTTATTGTTGATCTCTCACAGCATTCCTTCAAAAAAGTTAATTTGACCATTTTCCTTTTAAAATCTAGTAAATTATAGGTAAGCAATTAGACAAGTAAATTGTAAGCAAATATAATTTATGACCTTTCTTTTGATTTTTTATATGTAAAATTAAATATGATATAAATAGTTTTTCTTTTTTTTTTTTGATTTTTTCATGTGATGTGCAAACATTAAATGTTCTTTCTAAATTATTTAGTATATAATATAAAATTACACCCTCAAAAGAAAATCCAATATTTAAACAATATTTTATAACAATCTATAACTTACCTGGGTTAATGTAATATAACAACGATCAGTTAATGGGGTTATAACTAAACGTGTTGTATTACCTAAATATTCATAGGCATATAAAAATTCTGCATCACATATATTTGCATAACAATCATTCATTTTTTTATCCCAACGATGTCGTAATTGACTTTGCCATTGAAATGCCATTGAATTTTGTACTTTTGTTTGTATTATTTTTAATACAACATCACGACTATGTACATCAATTGTACATATGGTCATAATTTTTTGTCTATCACCGGGTGTTAATTCACCCAATAATAAATTTATTAATGCATTTAATTGTGCAATTTGTTCTTTATGAAAATCTTTTATTGCTGTTTCATAACCTTCTTCTAAAAGTGAAAAAGCTCTATTTACATCTAATGTCCAACATATTTGTGAACAGCATAATGCTGTTTGTGCTGGCCAATCAAATATCCATTTGCTTCGAGATTTAATTTGTCTTTGATTTTTATCTATATCTATAGTTATTTTTTTATGTTTTTGGTTTTGTATTTGTTTTTTTTTTTTTTATTATGTTGTATGATGATTTTAATATAGTTTGTGCATTATTTACATAAAAATAATTATCAAGAATAATTTATTACGACATCATCATAATTATTTATCATCATTATTATTTAAAGTGATTGAATCAGTTGGTATCATTAGAAATATAATATGAAAAATTGAAATTAGAAAAGTTTTTAGTTATACCTATACTGTATTTTAATAAAAGCAATTTAAAATTATAATTTCAAAGTACAGACATCAGCCGAAAATGGATAGTAGAAGCTTTAAATTTAGGACCACTTGGGTAATTTCAGAATACCTGTCATTCATAACTATTTAAAATTGTATTATAAGGTGTTTTTTGAATCAAATCATATATTTGAGAATGCTCTCATGCAAATAACCACGATTAAAGTATATCATAAGCTTAGATGCGTTAAGATAGGCTCACTCAGATTTCATAAGAAAAACACATTCAATTCGTCATTTAACTACCATTTTTATTAAAAGAAGTTTCAAATTTTTTAAAATTTCTTATTACTAATAACTAAAAAAGAAATTGGAATACAATTTGTTATCATGCACGGTCGTGTTCAATATATTTGTTCTCACAACGTAGAACTTGACTTGATCTGATCTGAGCAGTCATAGCTGTAAAACAAACACAAATCCTATTTTGAGATGAGAGCCCAAATATTTTTAGTTTAGATAGCATATTTTTATTTTTAAAATTAGTACTAGGGGCCTCGGTGGCCTAGTGAGCTTATAAAATACGCTGTAAACACCGAGGGAAATCCAGCACACGTCGTAAGAGTATTCCCCATTACGACATTTACAGCCACGCCTGAAAAGGAAAGGCTGCGTAATTTCCTGTAAAAAAAAATAAAATTAGTGCTATTTAGTCCGTTATTGTTTTTTTATTGATACAATATAAATTTTTTTTTGTCGTACTTAGGTAGGTGGAAATCACCGACAGACGCTAAAGCGGTACATGTAGGACTTTAACCTATTCACCATCTCCCTTTTTAACCAAACAATAAGATAGGAGATCTTTATTCTTATTGTACTGCTTGGTCAAGGGAAGATTCTGCAATATTCGAGTCAAACAATTACTGCTAATTTAAAAATAAAAATTATCATTATTATAGGCTCTTTATTGGTTCCCAAAAATAGGTATACTTGGAAATAACAAAGGATATAAAATTACATAAAATATTTTGTAATTATTTCAAATAACTTCGGTTATTATACCCGTATGAACTATGTTCAAGGGTATAATAAATTTACCATTACGAGGTAGATATAGTGTCAAAAAGATCGAGGTAGATATCGAGGTAGATATAGTGGAATACTATAGGAATCGAGGTAGATATAGTGTCAAAGGTATGGATCGGTTCAGAATCAAATTCTGAGTCGATTAATCCATGTACGTACGTCCGTCCGTCCGCACGATAACTCAAAAATAAAGGAGCTAGGAGGCTGAAAATTTTTTTACGTCACTTTTGCAAAATTGTTAGTTTTGCTATTTAAATTCAATATATTTGGTCAACGGATTCGAGTAGCTGCCGTACAACTTCTTTCTTTATATAAAAATAACTCAGTATCTATTCAAGCTAGGTTTCTGAAATTTTGAAAATGATGATCAAGTTTTATGGCGACAACTTCTGCAAAATTTGGTTGTGGTGGTGCGACGGGTTCGGTTAGCTGCCATACAACTTCTTTATTTAAATGGAAATAACTCAGTGTCTATTCAAGCAAGGAATCTGAAATTTAGTAAAGAGGTGTCGAGTTACATGCCAACAACTTTTGTAAAATTTTGTTCGTCTAAAGCAGTCGGTTCAGACTTCTTGCACCTCTTGGAACTTAATGAAGCTAGGGATCTGAAATCTTAGAAATGATGATCTAGTTTTATGGCAACAACTTCTGTAAAATTAGGTTTTGTTGGTGCAACAACTTCGTGTAGCTGCCATACAACTTCTCTTTTTAAATGAAAATAACTCAGTATATATTGAAGCTAGCTATTTGAAATTTAGTGAAAAAGTGTCGAGTTACATGCCAAAAACTTTTGTAAAATTTGATTGGTCTAAAAAAGCCGATTCAGGCTTCTTGCATTTCTTGGAACTTAATGAAGCTAGGTGCAATAGATTCGGGTAGCTGTCATATAACTCCACAATTTACATGAATATATCTCTGTAGTTAACGTCGGTACTAAAACATCTGAATGTTTTTAAAAGATGATCAAGTTTTATAGAAACAGGATATATTACGTTCATACGGGTATCCGAGAGTTGACACAGTCCACTCTACTGCACTCTTCCTCGTTTTTTATTATTATTAATTTTATTACAAATGGTTTTAAATTGATGCTTACCATTTTTTATGTACTATAAAAAACGCATAGAAATGCATTTATTATTCATTATATGATAAATAAAAATAAGTGAATTTATTCGTAAAAATTAAATGAAAATGAAAAAAAAAAAAAATTCAATTACCTCCATTCGCTATTCTATTATCGATAATTCTTTTAAAATTTGAGCACTTTTGAATTTCAAATAAAGCCATTTTGAATGAATGCTTCAATGTCGTACGCATTACATTGATTGCAATATTTAACCATAATTCAACTCGTCCAGAACATTCAAATGGTGTAATAAATTCAACATATTCATCATTTTCCTTTGAATGCATACCAATTGCCTGCATAAGACTTATTTTGTTATTAGAATCTGCAAAAAAAAAGAGAAAAAAGTAGAAACAAGGTAGAATGTAAACCAACGGTTTTTAAAAGCGCACATTTCCAAACTCAATACAAACTGTTTAGATCAAACTGTTTAGAATTTTGACTTGGACAAAAATTTGAAAATTTCATGTAATAAGAAAAAATGCGAAAATAGGACATTTTTGAAATTTTGAGGGGCTATAAGTCCGGAATCCTATATAACTAAGAAAAGCCGTTAACACACGTAAAAATATATTATTAAACCTTTAATTTTCATGTCTTGCCGAAGAAAAATTTGTACAGGTTCCTAAGTTACAGGTGTCTAAAAATAGCAAATTTTCAATTTTTGAGGCGTAATAACTCTTAAAGAGGGGGTGCTACCAAAAAATATACTAATACTAAAAGTTCTTTCTTGTCTCAAAATTTCAGGTTCCTATCTAAAGGCGTGCCGGAGTTATGAAAAAAGAAATTTCATGCAAAATGTGGTTTTCACATAACGGTAAATTTAAATAGTAAATTACAAAATATTACATAATTTTGATATTGTTTTATATAGATAATAAAATTTTCGATCTTCTGGCGGTTTTAGATTGCAAAATTATTACGCAGAGCCCGAGATATATACATCTGAAAATGGGGCTTTTTCGAAATTTTGAAGAGCTGCAACTTTGGAATCCTTTACAATTAAAACAAACCTTTAACACACGTAAAAATATATTATTGTAGCTTTAATTTTTAAATCTTGCAGAAGTAAAATGTGTACAGGTTCCTAAGTTACAGGTGTTTAAAAATAGCAAATTTTCAATTTTTAAGCCCTAATAGCTCATAAACAGGGGGTGGTCCGAAAAAATTTTCTGAGCAAACTTATACTAATTCTAAAAGTTCTTTCTTGCCTCAAAATTTCAAGCTTCTATCTAGAAGCGTGCCGGAGTTATGAAAGTAGAAAAATCATGCAAAATTTGGTTTTCACATAACGGTAAATTTATATACTAAATTTAAAAATATGTATTCTATAATTTTGAAATTGATTTACAAAGATAAAAGAAATACCTGTCGAATGACGTTTTCAGATTGAAAAAATCTTAAGCAGAACATAAGATATATGCATTTAAAAATAGGGCTTTTTCAAAGTTTGAGGGGCTGTAGCTCCGTAATGGGGGGGGCTACATGAAAAAGTTGTTCCACAAAATTATTTTTTTTATGAGACCTACCTATGGTTAAAATTTTTTTTCTCTATCTTTAACGGTGTAGAAGTTTTGTAAACAGACGGACGGACGGACGGACGGACGGACGGACAGAGTGAAACTAATAAGCACATTTTTTCAAAATTTTTTTGGAAATGTGCTAAAAATGGATAATTTTGATTTCATTTTAAATTGAAATTTGCTTATCAATTAATAGAAGAAAAAAAAATTTTCTTTTTTTAACTTTCCTTCGATGTTATGTATGTAGTACGTTTATGCTTTTATCATTTTAAAAGAAATAATGAATAATTTATGTTATACATATGTACATCAGTAAAATGAAGATTATAAAAGAGTTATCATTTTCAGGAATTATGATTATAAAAAATTTACATTTGTCTAAACCAGAAGATTAAAAACTTTAATATAAAATTTAAGTTTAGCAAAATTTAAGTTGATAGAAAATAATGATTTGGGAATTACTTTTGGAAGATAGGAATATTAAAAGTTCCTTTTTAAAATACTGTTATAATATCGTATTGGCAAATTTTTAATTGTAATTAAAGTGAAAAAATAAATTTAAAAAAATTTCACTTAGGGTACGTTCACATGGGATGCATGCCTCTGGGTGCAAAATTTTTATTGGTTGGAAATACATATCATATTCATGACACGCACTCCCTTTCACAGATTTAAGAAACTGTAAAATGCAAACAAGTAACATATTATTCAAAAGTCAAAACGTCAAATATTATATTTTTTTTTAAAACTGTTTGTTTTCTGTTTTTATTTTGTTTGTTTTAAATTAAAAAAAAACGAAAAAATAAAACGAAGGAAAACAATGTCAAAACAATAAAAAAAAAATCATCAGGCAAAATATTTCAATATAAAAATTTGCCACTTACCTACGTGCAGCGAGTGAATGCATATTGAATGCAAAATATTCGTTAATATTTTCAAAGAGTACGCGAAGTCTAACCGAAATATGTTTTGCATTCAAAGGCATGCATCCTATGTGAACGTATGCTTATACTCTTAATTCAAACCAATGACTTACAAAGGAAATATAATGATGGGTAGCTCGTTTAACCATGACTTTATACCATGTTCACACTCCGCAAAAAAACTACTAAATAGCCTAGTTTCAAAATCAACCGTTCAGCCTATCGTTATGCATGAATCTAGTATTATTTGAGATTCGGCTGTGGCAATTGTAGGTAACCAAGGACAACGTTTTATTAAATAACAAATAAAAAATTTTTTCATTTAAAAATCCAATTGAAAAAAAAACGGCAATTTTTTTATTTTCAAAAAAAAAACAACAATGACATTTTACAACAAAATTAATTAGGGAATTAGGGATGTAAGAAAATTCAAATTATAATCGAAAATATCAAAAAAATTTATTCAAAAACCTAGTTTTTACCCTTAAAATTAACTAGGACTTTCAAAACCACGCATGAACCTGATTTCTTCAAAGAACCTGGTTTTAATTGTGGTAACATAACCTGGTTTTAACGTGTGGTTTTAATTGTGGTAACATAAAAAGAGTCGAGTTCAATACTTTCAAAACTCAAAGCTGTCTGATCTCTTGAAAAAGAGTTCAATCTTTACCAGTGCTGCAATTTCAAGTAGAAATTATATAGAAATTTAAAAATTCTAAATATTTTGAACATAGATAAAGAAAAATATACTGTAGAATGAGCATATTTTTGTTGTATCGTAGAAAGTTGTCAAATGTTCGGATTCATTTTAGCTATAAATCATATATTGATCTAAGACGAAGTAAAACTCTGAAGTAAAAACATATAAGCTGGCAGCCTTCAAATTTCATTAGGTTATCCCAGGAAAATCCGAAATTGCACTTTAAGTAAAATATTTGATCCCACTGTTGATATTACCTTTAACTTCCTTATCTTTACTTTTCTTAACACACTTCGAAATATTGGAGTAATATCTGTATTTTATAGATACCTTGCAGGTAATGATGAAATTTTGCTCTAAGTAAACTCAATAATGCTTCCATTTAAATAATTTCAACATAACACAACTCTTATCTCATGCTTATTGTGAGAATTGCTAAAACTTTAAGACACGCTATCAGATATATATTCCCCTCTTATAGAAACTAACGTTATCTATAAGTCATTCTTAAATGACTTTAAACTTAAACAAAGAATTTGTAGAATAAAAAATAAAATGTTTGATTTTTATGTCTGCATGATTGGAAAATTGTGTCTGCAAAGGGGAAAACGTAATTGTAGGAATGAAACTAAAGAGATGGCATCTTTTAAATTACTTAAGATTTATTTGAAAATTTTTTAAAATTATAAATCCACATATTTTTACAGCATTATATTCATTATTCTTTTACAAAAATTCAATTAAAATGTATTTTCTTTAGAGTGATGACACTTTTTGACTATAGTGATCAAACTATAGCAAGATCCAAAAACTCGGCAGTTTGGTCAGTTAAACAAATTAGGATCCAAAAATTATAATTTGAAATTTTTAAAAATGGATAGTATACTCGTAAGAGTGTACACCATAAATATTTTGATAGATTTTCATATTACATACAAGAAGAAGTTTATCTAATATATAAAGCAGAAATTCTGTTTGTTTGTTTGTTTGTGCCCTTTTCACGTAAAAACCACCAGTCCGATTGCCACCAAATTTTACAGGAACATTTTTACCCCGGAAAGTGTTATAGGCTATATGGTGTTTTGGTTCATTAACCCATTGCGGGCCGAGAGCCATTTAAATCTTTTTCGTTTTTTCGTTGAACTGCCTAAACGGTTTGGTCGATTAAATTGAAAATTTGTACAAATGTTCTTCTTAGCTTTGGACGGGTGTCGAAGTAATTTGGATACAATATGTTACCCTGATTCGGTCCGGCGGGCTTCCAAAAAAATTTTTGTTTCCGATTTATGGCCAATTTTGAATGAGGGTTTTATGGTCCGAAAAAAAGCCTGTGACAAATTTTTATTAAGTTCCCTTAACCCGTTTGGGCAGGAGAGCTGAACAAAGTTCATTAAATTTTTCTGTTGTCCTGCTTAACCGGTTTGACCAATTGAGTTGAAAATTTACAATAGTGTAGCTCTTTACCACAGGAGCTCACTGAGTTGATTTGGTTACGATCCATTAATCCGTTTCGGCACCAGGGGTCAGTGAAGTTTTGAAATTTACTTAGTTGTCGCACTTAAACTGTTTGACCAATTGAGTTAAAAATTTATCAAAGTGTAGCTATTTACCACAGGAGCTCACTGAGTTGATTTGGTTGCGATCCATTAACCCGTTTCGGCATCAGGACTCAATGAAGTTTTTCAATTTCTTTGTTGTCGCGCTTAAACGGCTTTGCCAATTGAATTGAAAATTTACAAAAGTGTAGCTGTTTACCACAGGAGCTCACTGAGGTGATTTGGTTACGATCCATTAACCCGTTTCGGCACCAGGGCTCAATAAAATTTTTTAATTTCTTTGTTGTCGCACTTAAACGGTTTTACCAATTGAGTTGAAAATTTACAAAAGTGTAGGTCTTTATAACAAAAGATTTCTGAGTTGATTTGGTTACGATACATTAACCCATCAGGCTTCAGGCCATGAAATTCTCATTTTTTGTTGTTGTGCTTAAACGATTTGACCAATTGAAAATTTGCACAAGTATTGCACTTTGGCACACAAACTCATTCAATAAATTTTGTTGTGATACATAACACATTTCGACACGATAGACTGTCAAAAAAAAATTTCTGTCTAATTTGGCAGGATGAATTTATAGTTCTAAATAGAGCCTGTGACAAAATGTTTGTTAACGTTTGTTAACCCATTTTCGCACGAGCACTTATTAATAATATTATGCATAATTTTGTGTATTGTTATTATTATTAAAAAGATATTTCCAACACTCTTTACTTTTATCTATACTGTTTCTAATATTCCATAAAAACCTTTCAATGCAAATTTCTAATATAGAACAGTAATTAAAATAACCTTATTCAGTATCTTAAGAATACTGTGTTTAAGTCTTAACAACATAACATTTTCGGCCGTTGTTAAAATACCGAAACAATCTCCTACATTAGACAATCATCATGTCATCATTCAGAAATGCATTACTTAAATGTGGTCTTTAGATGTGGTCCACCTATATAAGATGCATGTGTATAACATATTTCCCATAAAATATCATTGAAATATGTACATATAGTATGTATAATATCCGTATATTTAAAAATACTATAAACTTAATCAATTAAATTAGAAAACATATTCACATTTCTGTACAGCATTTAATCAAAAATCAGTACATACATATTTAAAGAACAGAAAACCTTAGATTCTTATCCATATGCAATTTTTACACATATTTTTAACCAATCAATTTGGAAACATAATTAGAAAAACTAAACGTAAAAAAATTCTGGTTGATTTATAAAGGTAAAAAACAATCATGTATTTTTTATATTGAAAATATGTTAAACAGAACCTGAAATGTACGCATTTAAAAAGAAGTTTTTTCAAAATTTGAAGAGCTGTCGGTGCTGTAGAATCACTAACGGTAAGGGTACATAAAAAAGTTGCTCTACAACATTACTCTTTTAAGAGACCTATGCATAGTTAATATTTCATTGCTCTTTATTAAACACTATATAAGTTTTGTAAACAGAAGGATTGACAGAGCGAAACTAATAGCATATTTTTCAAAATGTGCTTAAAAGGATAATTCACCAAAACATGAAGTGACATTACTTACAAAAAAAAGTTGATTACATTATGGCCTTTTATAATTTAAATACGATTTTATGTTTCGGTATTAACGAATATATTTCGAAAACTCACTTCGCCGTAATTGTGTACTCAATAGATTATTGATTCCTTTAAAGATTTTTTGTAGACGAATTGTCTTTAATTTTTCGCTCTGTTTATTCAATTTAACTGAATGTAATAAAAAATAGAATATTAACTACCAGTATCTGAAAATATTATAAATATACGTCAACTATATTAATTAAATTATATTAATTTAAAAACAAAAGTTAATAATTTTTATTTCATAAAGCCGATCAAATACTCCGGGCAACGCCGGGTACTCTGCTAGTTATTATGTAAAGAAAAAAATAGAGAACAACATCATAAAAAATAGATACTGGAAGTAAAAACTAACTAGGAAATTTTATTTTCGAAACTAAACGAATATCCTTAAACAATTTTATTACATCCATTATTTTACACTTAAGAGTTTTGTCTAATTTACCTGTATCTAATTTATATGATGGTATTCTGTAAAATAAAATATTTACTATTAAAAAACAACAACCTAATATAAATTATTAAAATAATTAACAAAAAGCGTTAAAGTAAATAATAAAACATATATAATAAATATTTTCTAATGAAAATATTTTAAAATTATTTTATAAAGAAATTAAATAAAAAAAAATCCTTTGATATAATTTAAACAATTTGATAGTTATTTTCTTAATCATTTCATTTTCAGATGAATTTTTTTTTTTTTTTTTTTGTTTTCTTTATAAAAATTGGAAAATAGAATTGTCATAAAGTTCATCAATATTATTGTAAAATTTTTGTACTTCATTAGTATTCAATTCTATTATTGTGTAATTTCAAATAAATGAATTTTTCAAAAAATATTTTATATTAAAAAAACGAGAAAGAATATAGTTGACTTTGTCAACTCTTAGATACCCGTGCGAACCATTAGTATGTTCACAGCCTGTCACTCTGCTTACAATATTTTTTTTTTAGTATTTTAGTATTTTAAAATAATTTGGGTGAATTTTATAATTTCTAGAACTATGGGTTGTACATATATTCAAACTGTATGTTTATACATTCTTTAAAAGCAGATTCTAACCTTCCACATAACGATTATCAATCCAAAACTTTTTCAAATATTCTATAGTACCATTTAATACTAAGCGGTAAATGTACATATATTAAATTTACTTCATGTATTAAATAGTAAATTTAATAAATAATACTAGTACAAAATAGTAAATATAATTTTAAATATTAAGGGTATTCACGAGTTGGTGCAAAAGTGCAAATTTTTTTTGCACCGTAGCACATATTTGCACCAACTCGTGAACAACCCTAGCATGAATTTTTATTGAACTGTCAAATATCGTTAATGTGCTTGTTTTGTTTACATAAAAATTTAATATGCTTACCAAAAATTTCAGATATTTGTATATCTTCATATGCTTGACTAAATAAATAATCAGAAATAATTTTTTTCCCACTTTTTTAGGCATTTTTTTAAATTTTTATCTAATATAGCGCTTACAAAAAATACATAGACAAACTTTGCAATGGTCTTGCACAAATATGCAATAGGGTTTAGATCTTGCATAGTTTTGTAAAATTTTGCACTTTTTTATACATGAAAACAACAACAAATTGTGCACTTTAACTGTCAAAAAATTGAAATATGCTACGGTGCAAAATTTTGCAAATGTGCAAGACCACTTTGCACCAACTCGTGAATACCCTTAATATTTAAAATTATATTTACTATTTTGTACTAAGTAAATTTAATATATGTACATTTACCGCTTAGTATTAAATGGTACTATAGAATATTTGAAAAAGTTTTGGATTGATAATCGTTATGTAGAAGGTTAGAATCTGCTTTTGAAGAATGTACGTATAAACATATAGTTTGAATATATGTACAACCCATAGTTCTAGAAATTATAAAATTCACCCAAATTATTTTAAAATACTAAAATATTAAAAAAATAATATTGTAAGCAGAGTGACAGGCTGTGAACATACTAACGGCTCGTACGGGAATCTAAGAGTTGACAAAGTCAACTGTATTCTTTCTCGTTTTTATTTCAAATAACACAAAAAAAAATAAAAATAGATTTTCAATGAAATTGTTCAATAATATTGTTTATATAAAAATAGAACAAAGCATCTGAATTAATCATAAAATATTTTTAAATATATTTTTAATTTTTACATATAATTGAAAAGTTATGATTTTAAATTGAATTTATTAAAAAATAAAAACAAAAGATTCATGAAAAAATAAAATTTATTTTAATTAATTTGTTTTAAATTCAAAATTGTTACAAAAATAACAAAAAGATTTTTTAACGTTTTTCTTAATAAAGAAAATTAATTTAAAATATTGTAAAAAATTTTTTATATCCTTTTTTTTTATCTTGAATTATAAAATATTAGTATTATTACATTCCTTTATATGTTTGTTTGACAAACGAAAAACGTTAATATACAAAAACAAAAATATATAACTTTGGAAAGACAGGAAGTGCTCTAATTACCACTCCAGACCATCTGAAAACTGAATACAAAGATTTTTAGCGGCCAAACATATTTTAACGACATGCTATGAATTAAGTTAGAAAAAAAAAACCAGGTAGAATGTAAACTAACGGTTTTTAAAAGCGAACATTTCCAAAACACAATACAAACTGTTTAGAATTGTGACTTGCACAAAAATTTGAAAATTTAAAAAATAAAATTTAAGAAATTTTTTGTAATAAGAAAATGTGTGAAAATAGGACTTTTCTGGAATTTTGAGGGGCTGTAAGTCCGGAACCCTATATAACTATGAAAAACTGTTAACACACGTAAAAATATATTATTGAACTTTTAATTTTCATGTCTTGCCGAAAAAAACTTTTTACAGGTGCCTAAAAAGTTAAAAGTGTCTAAAAATAGCAAATTTAGAATTTTTGAGGCGTAATAACTCTTAAACATGGTGTGCTACCAAAAAATGATCTAAGAAAACTTATACTAATTCTAAAAGTACTTTCTTGTCTCAAAATTTCAGATCCAAGTTTCAGGTTCCTAAAGGCTTGCCGGAGTTATGAAAAAAGAAATTTCATGCAAAATGTGGTTTCCACATAACGGTAAATTTAAATAGTAAATTACAAAATATTGCAAAATTTTGATATTGTTTTATAAAGATAAGAAAATTTCCGGTCTTCTAATCTTTTTAGATTGTAAAACTACTACGCAGAGCCTGAGATATAAACATCTGAAAATAGGGCTTTTTTGCAATTTTGGGGGGCTGTAACTTTGAAATCCTATAGGGTTCCAGCAATTAAAAGATACCATTAACACACAAAAAAATATATTACTGGAGCTTTCATTTTTTTGTCTTGCCGAAGAAAAATGTGTGCAGGTGCCTAAGTTACAGGTGTTTAAAAATGGTAAATTTTAAATTTTTGAGCCCAAATAGCTCATAAACAGGGAGTGGTACAAAAAATTTCTGAGCCAACTTATTCTAATTTTAAAAGTTCTTTCTTGCCTAAAAAATTTCAAGCTTCTATCTAAAAGCGTGCCGGAGATATCTATAATATAATACACAAGATGTTGGCGAGACCTTGCCAACATGTAAAAAAATATATTTTATAATATCTATAATAAAACACTCACACTGAATGTAAACTAAACTGGCAATGATGATATTTCTGTATATTTATTTAATAATTTAAAATTTTATTACCAAAGACACAAATTTTTGACTCAAAGTATTATCAAGAGACACAAACCGTTCATTAAAAATATAAATAAATTTTGTAAATATTACTACGAGTGACCAAATTTTCCACTAGAAGTATTATCAGAGACACAAACCGTTCATTAAAAGTGAGTACAGTCAAAAAAGGAAAAGTACATACTTAAAAAACACATTTTCAATCAAAATAAATTCAGCAAATTTTTAATTTTTAAATTTGACCGCCACGTCCATTATGAACTGGTCGCAGCGGTAAATTAAAAATAAATTATTAATCTTCTGTTGGCATTTTCAATCTTTGTTTTGGAAAAAAAAATTAAAAATAGGTACTCTTAATAAAATTAAAGCGCCTAAAAGTGAAAAAGTGAGAGTGAGCAAAGTTTATAGTAAACCTCATATTTATAAGAAAAAAATAATAGGCCGATTTTATTCTTGATTTTGTTTTCATTAGTATAAAAGCTGGTAAAAGCTTCGTAACGTACTTTAAAATAGTTTTGTTTATTTAGGTTGAAATTTAGATTTTTAAGCTAAATTTTCGGTAGAACTGGTATAACATAAAATATTCGAAATTTTATTATTAATGTAAAATTCGGCTGACTTAAATAATTATATTTCATAACAAAAGTCAGAAACTTACTAAATATTATAGAAATGGATATTTTTCTTAAAAAAAAAGAAAAAAATAACATAGAAAATATCATTTTAGAAGCCTTCTCTCACAAAAGATTCATAATTTTGTACTAATTTATTATTAGACCATTAATAATATTGTTAGCCATGGAAAAAAATAAGATTTATTAATCACATCAGATAATATAATACCAGGAATTAATGATTGAATTTCTGATAATATACACAATATAATGATAAAACCTTGCCAACATGTAAAAAAAAAATATTTTATTTCTATAATAAAACAAAAAATAAATTATTATTCTTCTGTTGGCAATTTTCAAATGACTCTTTGTTTTGAAAAAATTAAAAATACTCTTAATAAAATTAAAAGACCTGAAAGTGAAAAGAGCAAAGTTTATAGTAAGCCTTATATTTATAAGAAAAAAATAATAGGCCAATTTTATTCTTGATTTTGTTTTCACTATTATAAAAGCTGGTAAAAGCTTCGCAACAGACTTTAAAGTAGTTTTGTTTATTTAGGTTGGAATTTTGATTTTTTAAGCTGAATTTTTGATATAACATAAAATATTCGAATTTTTTTTATTAATATAAAATTCGGCAGACTTAGCTAATTATATTTCATAACAGAAATCAGAAACTTACTAAATATTATAGAAATGGATATTTTTTCCTTAAAAAAAGAAAAAATAACATAGAAAATATCATTTTAGAAGCCTTCTCTCACAATAGATTCATAATTTTGTACTAATTTATTATTAGACCATTAAATTAAAAGCTGTCGAAAACGACCGTCACAAAAAAAAAACCCCGAAAATTTATGAAATTACATTATCAGAGACATGAATCTTTTATTAAATATACCAAAGACCTCTTCCAAAGTACATTTAAATAAAATAAATTCAGCAAATTTTTTTCAAGCAAAAAAAAATAAACGCAAAAGACTTGAAAGTAGTTTTGGTAATTGAAGTAATATCGCGGCGAAAACAACTGTTTTTCATCGACATAAAATTTTTTTTTTTAAAACTAAAGAAAAATAGAGAGTAAAATTTTAACAAATATTAAAATTATTTCGATTATTGGGAGTGTTTTAAATGTAACAAAAAATAAATGTCGTAGCGGTTGGTGTTGGTTGGTTTTTCGCCGGTTTTTATTGTGCACTTTATACATGTGTTTCAAACAATTTTTGAGATATCGGCACGAACTTTTACCCTGAATGTGTTTTTAGCTTGGACCATTTTTTCTCAATAATTAAAAAACTGTCAAAAATTATCGCCACGAAAAAACGGCGAGAATAAATTAATAAACTGTACCTAACATTTTTAATTTTATGTGTTTAGATTTGTTTTATGTTTTTTTTCTATTACAAGTAAGTAAGTGATTTCAACGTTTTTTTTAATGGTGCTGATGTAAAAATGAAAGTTTTAGGTAGTTTATTAAGGGAGTCAGTATGATAACGTAAATGTTTTTGAATCTATAGAATTTGTGCAATTGCACAGGAGATTTTCTAGTCAAGGTAGAAAAGTGATGCAAAATTTGGTTTTCACATAACGGTAAATTTAAATACTAAATTTAAAAGCTATATTTAATTTTAATATTGGTTTATAAAGGTAAAAAAAATTGAACCTGAAATATACGCGTTTAAAAATAGAGCTTTTTCAAAGTTTGAGGGGCTGTAGTTCCCTGATGGATGGGGCTACATAAAAAAGTTGTTCCACAAAATTAATTTTTTTATGAGATCTACCCATAGTTAAACATTTTTTTCTCTATCATTAACGGTGTAGAAGTTTTTGTAAACAGATGGACGGACGGACAGAGTGAAACTAATAGGCACATTTTTTCAAAATTTTTTTGGAAATGTGCTAAAAAGAAACTAAGTTAGAATAAATTTGACAATAAACTAAGTCAGAAAATTTGAAATAGAACAACCTCCAAAAAAAAAAAAGAAATGGAATTAAAGTTATATTTTAACTTAATTCATAATAAACTAATTTAAAAAAATTTTAAAATGAATTAGGTCAGAAAATTAAAACTAAATAATAACAATATGAATTTTACCAATTTTTAATAATGTAATGTAATTTTATTTAAATTAAGAATATTTAATTTAATTTACGTAAATACTTGAATGGAATTTTCAATAATTTCTCTACAATGTGGACAGAGGTAATTGATGTTTTGGTTATCTGCAAGTATTTCAGCTTGTATCAACATCTGACAGAACTGATGGTATAACTCATTTTAGGATAACGGTACGGAAGCAAAACAATATTGAAGCGATTAGCCAAACAAATACAGCATGCATTTAAGAAGGTCTCGCCTGTGATTGCTTAAGAGATGACGACTTAAGTTCATTTTCGGATTCACTTGAATATACATCAAATTAATTTTCATAATCATCATCGTCTCCAAATTCATAATTATTTGTAAATATTAATTAGAGTTTAGATTTTAAAATTGGATTCAAAAAGTATGTATTTCGTTTCTCTAGAATATTTATACAATATATGTAATATATCCGCGTTTTTGTACTAGGAGAATTATATACATATTCTTGAAAAAAGCTTATAACCCTGATTTTGTTAGAAAAAACTCTAAAATCTCTCCTAATTTAGAATCTCGCATATATATATATATATATATATATATAAATTTTCTGGAAAAAGAGAATATTCTCTTTTTGAATCCAGCTTTAAAATCCTTTCTAATTCAAAATCTCGCATATACTACATGTATATTTTCTATAAAAGGCGTATAACCATGATTTTGAATTCAATTCTAAAATTCCTTCTGATTTTAATTTTTGAAAAACTGAATTGGTTTTATGATTTTAATTTTTTTGTATTTTTCTAACTTAGTTCATTATGAATTAAGTTGGAAAAATTATAAATGAAATAAGTTAGCAAAAAAAATCGGAAATTTACTAGCTTAATTAGTTCCATTCTAACTTTGTACATTCTAACTTAATTAATTGTGCAATTGTCACATATATCTGTCAATTATTAAAAAATCCACTTTAATACAGTTGATTCTTAAACTTAAACTTTTTTAAGCTTTTTATTTTATTTTTTTATAAATTTCAAGCGAATGGTTTTAAAACTATTTACACATGTTTCTTACTCAATTTTATGTCCATTATTTTTCTCTGTATTTCAACAATCTGTTTCAAATGCAAAACAACAATGGATTAAAAATTAGTATGAACAAATTGTTTAAATTTTAGATGTAACTTTCTATAAAAAGTAAATAATGTCGCTTTTTTGTCTAATTTTATTCATCAATTTTAACATACTATAAGTAGGTAAGTTTTTGCCCCATCTCAAAAAAATACATGTCAACCTGGTGATTTATCACTTAAATTAAAGAAAATCACAGTTAATCTAAGGCTTAAGACGAATATTTATCACATATTTTGACAATTCATTTTGGTGTTTTAGATTGTCAAAAGATGTTTTATTTTTAAATTCTGTTAAATTCACTCAAAAATGACCGAAAATGATGCTTAATTTGTTGCTATGAAATAATCAATCCTCACAATGTCTGATTTATAGTAAAACATATAGCCTGTAAAACATAGATTTACCATGAAATATTTCAATTTGCCAAATCTCTTACAATATGCTACCCAATGTAATCATTTAGCTTTATTTTATATAGTTATCATAAAAATAAAAAAAAAAACTTAAATAATTATTGTATAAGATAATAGATGGCGCACAAATAAAAATATTTATTTGCGTTTAATAAATAGTCTTGTATAAAATAGTTAAAGTCAAGTACGATTTAGTGAAATTAATGATTTCAGAAACGAAAGCTTAGTCAAATATGAATAATAAATTATTTAGTGTATTTTCTACACTCCCTATATAGTAGTGGAAAGGTGAGGAAAAAAATTTATTTATTAGTTCAATATTAGAAGAAGTCTTTATAGAAACAATATTGAGATATAGTACAGGCAACAACCACAAATAATGAACTTGATTCAACAGTCAGTAAATCCGTAAACTTTAAAAAGAATCCTTTACATTTAAAAAACTATTTTAATTAAAAAAAAAACTTTTAGCCATTCGATTTTTCGATTTTATTGATATTAAAGTAAAAACTGTTAAAGCAAACGTAAAAATAAATTATTAAAAAATAAAATGATTTGAATGTATCTAATTAGAAAAGAAATCCTTTATCTACAAATCAATTGAAAATCAAACAATTTTTGTAAATTATTTACCATAATATAAAGAAACGAATTATTCATATATCTATGATTGTGTTAATTAATCAATTTTTCCCAATAAAAGATTATCTTTGGTATTTAATTTTGTTCATATGAAAACAGAATGAATATTGGTTGGATCTTATAAATTGATTAGATACATAATTAGAGAAAATTTATATATAAAGTGATTGTAAATTAATACGATTAAATTCATATTACATACCATTTATGGTATCTTCTATAGAAGATACATTCTTATTTACATTTGATATTAATTTTTTATTTTTTTCATTTTTATTTAAATGATTTTCATCATCTGTATTATAATTTTCTTCATCTAATTCTGATATTTTAATTGATTCATTAGAATTCCATAAAGTATTTTTATATTCAAATTTTAAAATTGAATCAAATAATTTTATTAAATGTCTATCAACTAATTTTGGATTATTTCCATTTGATAAAATATTTAATAAATCGGCTGATGATATAAAATAAAATCTTGGAAATGTTAATCGTTTTGTTTCTAAATAATTATTTAATGATTTTTCACATATTGTTAAACGTTTTAATATATCTTGTAATTTAATATTAATTTCATTTAAATCTTTTATAACATTTATCATTTTCATTGATTCAGTTACAGTTTTTAATAATAATTCAGTGAATTCTAAATCAATTATTTCAAAATTTTTTGAATCATCTGGTAATTGTGCCCGAATATCTGATGAACTAATAAAAATACTTTCTAAATACATCCATTTACGTTGAACTTCAAACCATAATGTTATTAATGAATCAATATTTGTTAAAATTTCTTGCCATTTTAATATTTTTGATAAAATAAATTCAATATATTTTGATGTTGATATATTTTGTAATTGCATTTGATTATCATCTAATGTTTCAATTAATTCTTCTGATACTTTTAATAATTTAACATTTCTATGTGGATGCATATCACATTCAAATTCCATATTATACCATGTTTTTTTAATATCATTTAAAATTTTTGTTGCTGACATTTCTTTTATAGCACGATCCACCATATTTTTAACTTCTTCTTCATAATTATGAAAATTTAATGTTAATAAATCTGATAGCTTTGTTAAATGATTGGAATGATATGCAATCTGCAAAAAAAAAAAAACAAAAAAAAAAAAAAAATTAAATAAATTGAGGTGGAAGGAATGGAAAATATGAATATTTCCTAGAAATATGCAATTATTTGAATGAAAATTTATCACGTTAAAGTTGAAAGGGGGCTTCGGTAGCCTAGTGGGTAGGCGTATGGCGTATTAACCGAAGGAGTGTGGGTTCGATCCCTGCACAGGTCGAAAGTGTTGTTTTCTTTACATACCCCCCTTACGACCAAATATAATGTAAATATATAGTATATAATACAGACAAAATAAATAATATTAGTATATAATTTAATAATAGTATAAAAACCCTATAATGGCCTTAGTAGCCGATGGTTCAATAATGTTGCATTACATTTATGTATGTAATATTAATATAAATAAATAAATAAATAAATAAAGTTGAAAGTTAATAAAAGAATTCTTTACAGTTATAACTCTTACAGAGAAAAGTCATCTAACAAATTCACGATGCAATGTTGGTGAGGCTACTGGTAAATATCGAAAGCAAGTGATACACTATTTTTATGGGCCAACAAAATGGAAAATTAAACTTAATGAACTTAAATTGGTGTATGTAAATTTTATGAATAAAATCATACAAAATACTCCAAGCCTTAAAATTAAATGAGACAGAAATACCTCGAAGAAAAAAGGCAAAGTACCTCAAAATGATATTAGATGTCCAGTTAAAAAGAAAAGAGCACATCAAAAAGAAAAAAGGGCGAACTAAAATCGAAATTTAAATATTAAAAATAGAATATAAAATTTTCTTTATATGTGTAACAAAATAATTAAGTTTATTTGTACGGCATCATACAACTATGGGGTTGTGCCAAATAAATGGACATTTTCAAAGTATCCAAATTTTTAAAATAAAATTTTACATAACATGATAAGGTAATATTTGGTATGTACGCAATTTCAATTTACATAATATAGGGATCCAGAGATTCCTGGCGCGAACGAAGAAATTAAAATATATGCACTTAAACATAAGATCAGTTTAATATTACTCGTACAATCATAGTAGATCATTTTGATGTTTCATAGCACAATCCAAAAATGGTAATAGAAGGCTCAAAAGAACTAATCCACTAGATTTAACTATAAAATGCTGATCACCTTCACGGAAGTCTGTAGTTCCATTAGATCAATTTTGTTGTTAGCGCAAAATTAATAGCTAGTTTTCAAGACCATTTTCGAATTTTTTAAGAAGGAGATGTTGTTTTTAGTAACATAAAATTTTTATATAACACGGTTGCATTAAGTATATTTCCATTATTGTTATAATTCTTACTCAAAGGCAAAAAAAAAAGGAAACTTTTATAAATTTTTAAAATAATATTAAATATTATTATCCTTTAAATTCTATTTCTATATTCAATCAATTTTTAAAATTTGGTGGTTAAAGTAATTAAAATGCAAATTTTTTCTTATTTAAATGCGTAATTTAAGGTTAGTTTCTATAAAGTTTCGTTTAGTTACTGACAGTTTTTAATAAATTGCCACTGGGATTAGAAAATAAATACACACTAGTATTCGCCCGCCCCTCGAAATTCGAGGTGTTTTAATTAGCAATTACAATACAGTATATACAGTATAGTTTCTTTATGATTTTATTTAAAATGTAAAAATATAATTTTCAATAATTAAAGCCTTTATGAATTTAAAATTTCTTTGCAAATGAAATTTTTTGTAAAAACACAATTATTATTATCTTTTAGAAGTTGCCCTTGATTTATTGAGTATTGGAAACTCAATATATACCTATTATATATGTATATATTATAAGAAGCCTAAGATGGTAAATCATTGAGTAAAAGGGTTTTAAATGTCTATCAATACAGATTAAATATTATGATGATATTATGATATGTAAGAATTTATTTCGTTTAAAATATAAAAAAAAAAAAAAAAAAAAAAAAACAGAACTGAATCGAACTTGCAAAATCAAAAAGCAACTATTAATAACCCCACACTCTACCGCTGTACTAAATATTAAACTAAAATTGTAATGTTTATATTCAGTTATATTGTGAAATTCCTACTGCTACCACAGAACCAATATTTTAAAATTTTTAATCTAAAAGAAAAATAAAACAAAAATTTAACGGAATCAAAGAGCGTCTTTTTTGAATATGTATAATATAGGTATAGATTATACATACTATATGATACATATGTATATACTTTACATGGGTTTTTTATAAAAATAGAAAATTATTAATGAAAATCAGAAAATTTTGGAAAAATATTAATTTTGTAAAATGGCTGTACTGAATATTTATCATTTAAAAAGAAAAAAATGAAAGTTGGTTGGTAAATCATTGAGTAAAAGGGTTTTAAATGTCTGTCATTTACAGATTAAATATTATGATATGTAAGAATTTATTTCGTATAAAATATTAGAAATATAAAAAAAAAAAAAAAAAACATAGAATAGAATCGAAACTTGCAAACTAAAGAACTCTAAAGTTTAAGAAGCGGCCACTCTACCACTGCACCAAACTCCCCACTGAAGTTTTGACGTTTATATTCAATTATATTGTGAAATTTCTATTTCCTACCAAACTATATTTTAAAATTTTTTTTATGTTTTTAGAAAAAAAACAAAAAGCAAAAACAACAAAACAAAATTTAAAATTCAACGGAATAAAAGAGCGTCGTTTTTGACTATGTATATTATAGGTATAGATTATACATATTATATGATACATATGTATGTATATACTTTACATGGGATTTTTATAAAAATGGAAAATTATTAATGAAAATCAGAAAATTTTGGAAAAATATTAATTTTGTAAGATGGCTGTACTGAATATTTATCATTTAAAAAGAAAACAATGAAAGTTGGTTGGTAAATCATTGAGTAAAAGGGTTTTAAATGTCTGTCATTTACAGATTAAATATTATGATAAGAAAACGAAAATTCTTGAAGACAATATTATTAAAATTTAAGGATTGAAAGTTTTAAGACTATATTTAATGCATATTGAAAATTTTTTTTTTTTTTATTATCATTTTGTGTTTCAAATTAAATTCATGCAAATTAAATTACGTTATTTACAAGTTATATATATATATATATATATATATATATATATATTTTTTTTTTATAAAAACTTACCAGCATTTCCAATGGGAATTTTTTTGTTAGCTGAAAATACAAAAAAAAAAAAAAAAATTAAAGAAAATGAAAAAAAAAAAACAAAATGTTATTAAAACTTAAAAATACAAGTAATGTTTTGTATAAAAAAAAAAAAAAAATTTTTTTTTTCATCAAATCATTTGGGAAAATATCTGTATACGTATAAAATTATCTTAATGGTAGATAGTTGGTAATTTTATATATTACTTTTAATAGTAACCATAAAATCAACTTTTTTTCCTTTTTTTTAATATTAAAATTAAAAATTGAAGAGTAAAACTTGATTTTATTGTACTTTAAAGAAAAGTTTAAATTTTTTTTTTTGTTTTGTAAATTTTAAAATATTTTTTTGAATTATTTTCTAGTTAAAAAATTCTTTTCTTTATTAATATTTTATTTTTCGTTGTAAAATTCGTTCGTTGGAGAAAACCAAGGCATTTTTTATTAATTTCGTATTAAATTTTTTTGTTGGTTTTTATCTTTTTATTGTTGATTTATTTAATTACCTTTGAATCTCTAAATTTATTTTAGGAATGTTTAAATTTTTGTTTTATCCTTTTCGGAAATCCAACAAATTTCGGACTAAACATTTTAAAAAAAAATTTAATATTACAATCTCTAAGCCAGTAATGGACGTGTAACTTTTAAATATCGATGAAATAATCGGACTTTTCAAAATGATATTCATTTTAATAAACAGTTAATTTTAATTTTACGATCTGATACTTTTTAAAATACCTGCTAAAATCAATCTGTTAAATTATATTGAGATTGTAATGATGATGTTTTTGAGTTAAAGATACACGATGTATAAGATTTTTGTAGAATAAAAGATACTAAAATTTTAAGTACAAAGACCCAAGATTTAAAGTTTATATTGAAATCTGATGATCGAGTATAAAGTTGCAAAAGTAAGGGCAGTAAATATAAACGGTGTAAATTCGGAGAGAATATGAACAAGTAATACTTAAATAACAAGTTCGTTTATACTAAAAACATTTCTTGTACCAGGGCAAGAAATGCTCAGATATGGTTAACGATACAACATCAAAAATGGCAAGGAGAAACTATCTGATTATGAAAATATGGTCATTCTGAAACCAGGACAGGATATTATGAAAATAAGTAATACAAAACGGAAAAGATCAAATTAAGTTAGGTGTATATAAGCCAGTGTCAAATGGATTATCAGACAAGACAGAGACAGATTTTGTGTGCGAAATATGTAATGTCACAACGTGACTGAATAGGGTAAGAACAAGAAGAAGAATGCTATAAAGTTCTTAATCTGAATTTAAATTTATTCTTTACTGTTTATTTATTCACTTACTCTCTATCTTTACTATAAAGTAATTTTGATTCTTGTATTTATGTTTCATAACAAAAAAATATTTAGTAACGAATTAAAAGATTTTAAGTTAGGATTTATAGACGATATTCTAGTAGAAGAAATCTCTAAATTTTTTCAGTTATTTATAACAATATATGGAATTTTAAAATGTAAATAGGAAAAATTTATCTATATAGAATTAATTTTTCTACATATTATTTTACAAATTTTGTCTTTTGAAGTTGTAATTAAAATATTTATATTTCCGATATAATCTATACATTGCACGGGAAACTAAAATATATATGTACATTTTTTTTGTGCGTTTACTGGCATAAATAATAGAATTTTGAAAATTTATGATTGCTCCAGTGTTGGATTAACCAATAACAAATTAACCATTTGTTTAGGGCATCATGAGTATTGGGGCACCGCAAAAATTCTGCAATGACGAACAGTGTTATATTTTTTTTTAGTGAAAAAAATTTCGTACAAATAAATTTTATTCAGGTTGTTTAATCGTACACTGGCTTTAGCGTATTTTTGTGTATGCAATTTCAGTAGTATTGTACCAAATTAAATTTTGACATATAAATATTTCATTTTCAGATTCTTAAAAAGAGAAAACTTTACTTTTACAAATGTCGGCTGTTATTTTAGAAGCCGTATCTTAGAAGCCAGAAGTCGAACTGATTTAATTTAAAAAACCTAGTTCCCGATACTATTAGAAACTAAAAAGGAGCAAAAAAGTTACTGAAAAGTGATACCTTAGTTTTTGGGGGCCGTTTTTTGAGACTATGTTTCTGCATAAACGTAGGTTGTTTTGTAAATATCTCTATATCCATATAAAAAATAAAAATAAAATATAAATACTTTTAAATGTTCGAAAAATGTGGTACGTTTTTTAGACGGCATTTGACGATTAGTGTCAAAAATCTTAGTGTCAAAATTTTACAGCGCTAAACTGCAAGAGTTCATTTATAATGCCTAGTGTAAAATTTTGTTAATTTTTTTTTAAAGTTCTCAACGTATCTATGCATCTCAGTCTAGTCCTGCATTGCCCTATGAAACCAGATGAACCGAAATGTTGCAAAAATTCTTTACAAAGCTTCTTACAAAAAAAAAACAAATAATCAATAAATTTTTACCTAGCAATTAAATTATAAATTTTACATTATATTAAACATTTTGTATTAGTTATATATGTATATATATATTTTTTTTTAAATGCAGCTCAGCAACTGCAACATTATTTTCTGTAGTAAAACTTTTTTCTATATGAATGCAAATTTAATTTCACATTGGTTTTACATCTTATGTTTCATTGTTTTGTTTCCTTGTCATTTATTTTCTTAAAATTATTCTTTTTAAACACCTATAAAATTTTCAATTTTCTTGTTTTTGTTTTACCTTTGTAATGTGCATTAATTCTACCCAATGCCTTTCTGTAATAGCTGAATTTTGTAACTCTGTAATAACTCTTAACGATGAAACTAAATCCTTTAAAACATTTTCAATATATATAAAAGGTTGCCATATTCGAACTTTTTTATCTAGTGTTCTTAAATCTCTTGTGAATTTTCTGCATTCATTTTCCATATCGTCTGCATCAATTTGCCGCCAAGCTGTATGTTTCCAATCAATAATGCAAGATTCAATGACTTGAACAAAATCCCATAGTTGCTATTTGTTGGTCCAAAAATGAAAAAAAATAAAAAATAAAAATAAAAATATGAGAAAATTCGAATACAAAACAAACAATAATGCTTAAAAATTTTCTTCCATAGAAAATGCATAATACACAAACAAACACACAATCATCATGAATGTATATTTAAGAAAATTTTATAGTTTTTAGTGCAGAAATTTTATTCGTATAGAGAAATTGGAAAAATTGAAAAAAAAAAAAAAACAAGAAAAAAGTAAAGGAAAAGAAATTAAGTAAAAAGGAGCAAATAGAAGTTTTTTTTTATTTTATTTGGAACATAAGAAACGATTTAAGGAAAAACATTTTTGGGAATTGAATGGTTCTTTTTTTTTTTGTTTTTGTTTACATTATATTATGTTAGTTTCAAAATGTGCGAATTTTATGGTATTTTTTGTGTTTTACCTTACCTTACCTTGGTCTTTTTTTTTTTTGGAAATTTTTTTATGGTTTTAAGGTATGTTTAAGGTAAGTTTTAAGTTTTCCAAGAAAATTTGTGATGTTTGTGTGTTGTATAGTGGAATAAAAATAAGAGAAAAAAAAATAAGATGCAAGTTAAAATTAAAACGAAAAGAAATAAAAAAGGCAACTAATTTCTATTTATTGAGAAATTTTTTTTCCTTTAAAAATTTAATTTAAAAATTTGCAATGTATTTGCTATAACAATTTTAAATGTTGACATTTGTCATTTGAATAAATAGTTCAAAAAATTATATTTAAAATTAAACATGTGGAGGGAGAATGTGTTTAGTAAACTTTAGATACCTATATAGATCGAAATCGAATTAAAATTAGCTGTAAAATGTGAAAACTTGAAAAATAATACAAAATTTAAAACAATAATTAATAGGTAATTATTTTTAGAAACGTTAAAATGAGGAATTTTTAAAATAAATAGATAATAGATAGTGAACAACTGCATAATTTAGAAACATACAATTAAGTAAAAATTGTAAATGATATTAATTTTTTTCTTAAATATTAAATAACAGGATAGTTGAAACTTTAAAACTAAAGAGATGCGCATTATTGAAACTTCAGCAAAGACAAAAAAAAAATTTCTTCCACTTGCATGATTTCCACTTGAGTTTCATAACACCATTCGAAAATCATTTAGAAAAATATGACTAAATTTGATAAAGTCGAACGAACGTTTCATGATTGGTAGGGATTTCCAAATTTACAGAAAATATAATTTATTTTGAACGAAAACATTAAATGTTATACATTAAGTTTTCTTTTTCTTTTTTTTTGTACACACTACCCAAAATCTAGGAAAAGATTCCGTTATACAATGTCATTGTAGATTTGGATAAGAGGGAGAGGATTTAGAGGGAAATAGGATGTTAAAGAAGAGTTGGAAGGTAATTTGAAAATGAACCTGAACAGGTCCTTTTTGAAAAGTTGTAAATTGTAAGATGGAGCATTTTAATCAGAGGGGAGAACATTACATGGAACCATGTTCCACATTCTAACGGTTCTCACAATAAATGAGTTACCATAAACAGTTTTGAACCACCTAGGAATTTTCACAGTGTAGTAATGTGCATTTGAAGCCTCCCAAGTGTTGTTTTCGAATTGCTTGAAGAGAGACATTATTGATTTCAGTTTAATAGAACAAGTGTCATTGCCTACAAGATATCTACAAGATAAAAGAAATGATAAAATAATATAAAAGAGATTCTGCTAAGAGGATACGATTTTAAATTTAAGCAAAATAACGGCGATATGAAGTATCTGCTCAAAAGATCAGATATTGGGTTAATTCATATAACATTCCTCAGACAAATGCCCTCCATAATATGTCTTCAAAAATCAATTAATAATCTAGCATAAGAAATGCGAAGAGTGGAAATGCGTACATCGATTTTAAAAATGAATGTATTCGGTAATCAAATATAAAATTTAATTATAAATCTGGATCGCAAAGTAATTAAAGAATTGGGAGTTAATTAGACTGTAAATAGATTAGGTTCATCTTCGACCAATTGAAAACATTATTTCTAAAAAACTTCCCTAGAAATTTTCTTCAATTTAGAACAGAACTGGGTATTCACACAAAAGGTGAAAGATTAATTTCTGTTCCTCTTAATCTTTATATGCTTCTGCAAAATCCATATGATATTGAGGCCATAATATTTACAGATTGTAAAAGTAACCCCGAAATTCTTCTTCTTAAAATGCAAATTCTTTTTCTTCTTCAGTTGAGTAAAACATAGCATCTATAATTGTAGTAGAAACTTACTGTTTCCATAAATAAAAATATAAAAATTTTAATTCATTAAGATAGAGAGTGTGGACAATATAAAATATATTGGCTGGAACTTTTTTTTATCCTTTCCGCTCCTATAAAGTGGCATTAGGATATCCATTAAGTCAATTATTATTATTCATATTTAAACTAAGCTTCAGTTTCTCGAATCATTAGTCGTTTCACTAAGCCGTTGATTATTCGGTTGTAGAATTGTCCTAAAATGAATTCTCACTAATTAAAGGTTCTTTATATGATACAATATTATATTTTTGTGAAAAATCAATCAAAATGATAAAAATAAAAAATATTGATTTTTTATTCAATCTAATCGATATTGTTAATTAACAATGAAATTTAAGGTCCCTTTAAGTGATTCTTTTTTTTTTTACAAATTACTATATACTGATTATTTATTTATTTTATTTCTTATTTAATTCAAATAAGGTACAATAGATAATTAGCAAGAAATTAGCATCAGTATTATATTAACGATTTAAGTTTTTGTTTAGTATTTGATGAATTAATCTGATTTTTTATTTATTTGTTTCCCTTAATTAAAAATCCTTCAAGTTTCCCTTAATTAAAAATCTGTTGATTGGTTCGAATTTCCCATACATGCTTCTATGATAAGATAATTTGAAAATCTCCGGATATCGCGTTTGAGTATTACTGTTTAGTAAAATTTTACTCCGAATGAACGTCGAATCCATAGTTTTATTTAAAATATCCGTAAGAAAAATAACATCAGCTAAAGCACATCTTTTTATAAGCGAATTAAGTGAATCAGATTTAGTCTGTCCCCATACGGGGGTAAATTATTAGGATCATCCCATAATTCAGACCAAACCTTAAGAACTTTTTTTTGAATTGATTCAATCCTATTAATATGCATATTAAAATATGGTAACCGTACTTGGCTGGTATATTTCAAATTTAATCAAACTAGGCTGATATAAAGATATTTGGTAACGTATGAATCAAGTGAATTTTTTTGACCATCTTTTAATAAAGCATAGCATTAAATTCACTTTGTTGATAATATTATTATAGTTAAGTTTGAAAATTTCTATTAAAACGTAAATTTCAAATTTACGGAATAATTGGTTGAGATAATGCTATACAGGAATGTTTATGCAAATATTAAAATAGCGGTAATTGAGAACTGAATAAAATTATTTAAATTTTAAAATTAAAGGACAAAACTTTTTTAGAAAATTTATCAGTATGATTTTACAGTACTCATTGCTTATTTGCATTTAAAAATCGTACAAAATGAAATAAATGATAAAAAGAAGATGTAAAAAAACAAAAACGCTTTCAAAAAACGGTTTTAAAATAACTCTTTAAAAATAATTCAGGCATTTTATTTTTCAAAATAATAATTAACAACATATATATGAAAAAGGAATTTTTACATTTAGTTTGGTGAAAAAACTATACTTTGAAAACTACTGTTTTATATGAATTTTTTTTTTTTCAATGCAAAATTTTAAAATGCTTTAATAAAAAAAAAACAAATTCACAATTTATTTAAACATCAAATTCACAATGAACCATTATTCTTTTTAAAAATCCCAACTTTTTATGACATTTAAACAAACAATTCTATACATACATACTATTTATACCCGTACGATAGGATCGGGTATAATAAAATTACTCCTCCGTTTGTAACACCTCGAAATAAGCGAGCTAGATATACCTTCAAAGGTATGGATCGGATCAGAAAAAAATTCTAAGACTTTTGAGCCATGTCCGTCCGTCCGTCAGCACGCTAACTCAAAAACTAAGAAAGCTAGAATCTTGAAATTTACACAAAATATTTTAGGAGTAATTTGTAGGTTCCCTATTTTTTTTGGTTGAGTTTGGACCAAGCCTTAGGGTAGCTCTCGAACACCTAACTTTTAGATCCCGACATTTTTTTTGAAATAGAGCTATGAAATTTTAACTGCTGATAGATCTCACAAAAGTAATAATTTTATTTTTAATAACTTTTTTTTGTAGCCCCACCCGTTACGGAGCTACAGCTCCCCAAAAATTCAAAAAAGCTCCATATTTAAATTATTATAGCACAAGTTGTATAAGGTATATCTTCATTTTGAGAACGCCAAATGATTACTACTTTCATTAGCTTTAAAAGTATATATACAATAAATATATATTTTTGGTATACGGTGTCTTAATTTACCGTTATGCGAAACTAAAATTTTGCAAAATTCTTTAACCCTTCCATCTTCTAAACGGTTAAAGTTGGAAACTTGAAATTTTGACAGAAGTTAGATCTTTGAAAATTAGTATGAGTCATTTCAGAAATTTTTTTTGTATCACCCCCCGTTTAGGAGCTGTAAGAGGTCAAAAACTGAAAATTTTCTATTTTGAAACACCTGTAACTTGAACACCTGTTAAAATTTTTTTGAAGTAATACACAAAAATTAAAGCTCCAACATTATACTTTTATTTCTGTTAACAACTTTTTTTAATAATATAGGGTTACTTTATAATTGACGAAAGTGTTACTTGATTTTTTCAAATTTTCTAACAAATTTCTTTAACGAATTTTTTCCATTTTGTTTTACTCGATAATTTGAAATTGTTGAGGATACAGGCTGTGAACATACTAAGGGTTCGTACGGGTATCTAAGAGTTGACAAAGTCAACTGTATTCTTCCTCGTTTTATCATGCAAACAGTATATGACTAAAAAAACAGAAAAAAAAAATCCTTAAAAAAAAAAAAAAAAAAAAACCAGAATATATGAAATAAAGTGGACTTAAATCTATGTTTAACAATGTATGAAATATTCGAAAAAAAAGGATACTTGTAATCGAAACCTCAACTAATTGTCATAAATAAAATGAAAAATATAGAAGATAAAAAAAAGGAAAATAAAAAAAAAAAAATAAAAATTATTTTGGAATCGAGAAAATTTTTAAATTGTTTTATTATGTTTTCTACAAAAATGTAGTTTGACTCAAAAAAAAAAACATGTTTGTATTTTTTTAAAACAAATCACGTTTATAAAGTTCAGAAGAAAAAAAAAAATCTATTGCTTTTATACTACGAGTATATATAACAACATATTCTAATAATACGATACGTTAATGCTAGAATAAACGAGGTAACAATAAAAGTTTGAAGTTACAAAAAAAAAACAATTTACAAATGCATTATTTTTACATTTTATGGTCGAATTTTTTGGATAAATTGAAACAAAAAAATTAAAAGCGAAAAAATATTAGTTTAATATTTCAAGTTGAATTTAAAATATTAGTTATCTACATAATATTTTTCTAAACTATTATAGGAATAAGATTAAAGTTGAGGGATATCATCATACTTATCAGTTATGTCTTATTCAAATTAATCACAATGTCAAAGGGAGATTAATTTTAATTTTTCGGATCTTAAGTTTGTTTTTGTTTTTTAATCATATCATACTTTCAACTTAATGCATAGCCTAAGTTAGTCAATTCCTTTCATCTTTCTTTTTAGACCATTCTTTTCAGGCCTTTCTTTTCAGACCTTTGTTTTTAGACTATACTATTCCCTTTCAAAAAATGATTATTCAGCAAGGTTTTAAACCTTGTATAATATCTTCAAATCTTTCTTTTCAGACATTTCTTTTCAGACCTTTCTTTCTGAATCTTTCTTTTCAGAACATTTTTTTACAGATCATTCTTTTGAGACGATTCTTTTCAGACCTTTCTTTTCAGACTATACTATTCCCTTTCAGAAAATGATTATTCAGCAAGGTTTTAAACCTTGTATAATATATTTTTTACTTTTGAATAAGTATTTTTAGACTAGACATATTTAGTATTTTCAGATTAAAAGCTATCGTTAAAAGGAAGCCATGTAATTTAAGCAAATCTTGTAAACATCATAAATTAAAAAAATTTTGAAAATTACTGTTAAACGTATAGATTAGGAAAATTAAGCCAAAAATAAAATAATATAAAATCAAGGACAACAAAAGATCGAAATAAAACAATAAAATTTGTTTATTATGCATAATAATAAAATTAATGACGACGATTTGTCTATACAATTATGTCGTTAAGGTAAAAATATTCTATTTATATTGAATAAATTAAATTAAAATAACTTAAATACCTCGTTATTAATATTAAAGTATCTACTCTGCATACTCAAGCCTATAAAATTTTATACTGTATATAGTAATATATACATACGTCATACTGTCAAATTAGACAGACTATACACTTTTCGATACAATAAATTTAACATTTAACATTTTTTTTTTTGATTTTATAAAATTTTATGCAATTTTTTGTTTTGTTTTTTTTTTTTCACAAAAGGAAAAAAACAAAAACAAAGCACTGTAAAAACTTATGAACAATATATACAATGTAGAGAGTGCATCAAAAGAATTAAGTGAAGAAACAACAAGAAAAATTTAAAAAAAAAAAGAAACAAAAATGAAATATAGAATAAAAATAACAAAAATAAAAATGAAATATTGTGTACATCAAACGAAACCAAATAATGTATACACAAAATCTCATAAAGTACTTATAAGGACCTTTAAGGATAATATGTATGACAATATGCTACAAATATACACAAACTATACTATTTTAGTTTTTTTTTTGATTTTTGTATTTTGTTGTTATTTTATATATTTAATGCATATATGAGACTACTATAATAGTATAATGCCATTCTCACCTTCACTTGTTTTATTTCTATATAACAAATTGCTATAACACTATCATCGGGTGGTGATATTGAAAGAAGTTCTGCACTGTACGTGAGATTTTTTTGTTTTCTTTGTACTTCTTTCAATTTGATGTTGACTTCATCGCATAAATTGTAAACATTTTCGCATGGTACCATAAAAAACTACAAATAAAAAAAAGAAAATCAAGTATATCCATATATTATGTAATTTTAATACGACAGTACACTAGAGAACACACAAAAAAAAAAAAAATATTTGAAAGGATTAAAAGGGACGAATGAAGTTGGTTATGTGAATTAGGTTATGTGGGGTTCTAACATATGAAAAAATAAATATAAGAATTATATTAAAAGGAACTTTAGAAAAGTTGAACATAGACATTTTTTTTTTCTTTATGAGCCTAGTAGAATTTATTTCGATGTGTGGAGGCATCACGGTACTTTTTCATCAAACAATAATTATTAGAGAAAAGGGCTATTGTATATACACTTTAAGTAAAGATAGGTATAAAGGGTTAGAGTTTAAAAATGCTTTTAGTTTTGCGGTAATATGTTGTAAATGTTTCGCTTAAACCTTACTATAATATTAATATGTATAATATACTAGTATATACTTACATATATATCATATAATATAAAGTAATATAAAAAATTTAGAAATGGTTTAATATTCGTAATATTCATAATATCACACAGTAAAAGTCATTAAGAAGTGCTGAACAATCTTAAAATTATTTAATGTGATCATAAGGATCAGCAAAAATGAAAGATGAGCAAGAATATGTGTAAATGTATATACATTTTTTTCACAAAAATTTTCAAAATGTCTCTAACAAATTTTCATACCGATCTTTTATAATTCTATAAAATATTTTTTAAATACCTTTTCCCCAAGAATCGTTACCAAATCCCTATCCCGTAAACCAAACTGTACATTTGTATTAAAAGTCCCAACCTAAAGTTTATTTTAAAACGTTTTGGTTTGGTTTTAAAAGAATCATGTGCAAATTTAAATTTTCCACAGACCCTCGTACAAAAAAAAAAAAAAAACATAATATTATTAGAAAAATTTATAATTGGTATTTTGTCTATAAGTTGCCTCTATAATACACTTTGTATGTATTATTTAAGTGTAAGCTTGCTCGTAACAATATTCATCTAAAAAACATTTTAAAGACCATTTATGACCATATGTATCAGAAAAAAAAAATCATTAAGTGTTGTTATTTTTTTGTCCATTAATGTTCTTCATATTTATTATTGTGAAATTTATGTATATGTGTGTATTATATTTTTTTTTTTATATATTCCATATAGAAAATGTAGGTTTATTTCAAATCTAGGATAATAAATTGATGTCAGAACCTGATACGAGAATAAGAAAAATAATGAAAATTGTGATGATAAAAACAAGTCATTTAATATAAGGGATGAAATCTAGTTTTTTATGCGATGTTTCAAGAGCAATTCAAGAAGAAAGTGTAGGAGGAAAAATGAAATGAATGAGAATTTAAGGATATATAAAGTTATCGTGTTGGTTGTTCTTTTTTTTTTTTTATCTTTTGCATAACACGTAATTTTTATAAACTTTATTTTATTTTATTTTTTGTTTTTGCTTTTTCTTTGAATATTTTAGCATAAAAGTTATTTACAATGTGCTAAAATATAAAAGAAATAATAATTATAGACTAATCTTAAAATAAAAATTTTAATGGTTTGAAATAATGACAAATTTAATCACGACAACAAAAACAAAAAAATAATTAAACAAATATTTTTATTATACATATGTAATTATAATAATAATCTCTTAGGATTTTAAACTAAAAGATTTTTAACAAACTGCTGTTTTAACTTTTATATACATAAATTATTTAAAAAATCTAAAAAAGGAAAAAAAATTTTAGTTTTCGGATTTGATAAATTGCTTCTTTAAAGCTCATATTTGGTAATGTTAAAGAAAAATTAAGATATATGGAGTTTATAAATTTTTAAAACCGTTAAAGACTTACAAGTTGACAAGATGCAAAAGTTGCCCAATATGGCAGCTAATTAATATTATTTAATATGTTGATATTATTATAGTTTCGTTCGGTACCCATATAATTTCCCATATTACCCATATGGTTTTAGTTCATTTAAAAAAAAAAAAAAATGTTTAAGTTTGGATAGGTCTAATCAAGAAATGAATTTTATGGGATAACTTTTTTATGTATAGCCCCATTCGTTTCAGAGCAACAGATCTCCTCCAAATTTGAAGCCCCACTCGTTTCAGAGTGTATAGCCCCACTCGTTTCAGAGCAACAGATCTCCTCCAAATTTGAAGATGTGTTGCTTTGAAACGACTAGGGCTATACAACCTTAAAACCCTATTTTCAAAAGCTTACATTTCAAATCCTGTTGAATAGTTTTACAATCTAAAATTGTCAACAGACATGTAAGTTTTTTAGCTTTATAAAACAATATAAAAATTATATAAAATCTTTTACAATTTAGAAAATATTTCAATTTTTGGTGTCGTCATATCTCTGAACACTTTTAGTTAGAAATCATGAAATAATGAGAGAATAAAACTTTTTAGAATAAACTGTTTCAGAAAAAATTTATTATAAAAAGTATTTTTTAGACTCCCATATACCTGTACTAGGCACTGTGTGTAAACTTGTTTAAAATAAGGACATACAAAAATTAAAGCTTTATACAACTCCAACATTATACAACTGGTAAATGCTTTTCTTAATTTTCTTAAAGGTTTTCTTAATATTAAATGTTTCTTACATGAAAAATTTTGAATCCCAAATTTAAAGTCCCAATATAATATTCTTGTATTTATTAGACTCCTATTACTTTCAAGAAGTTTATCGTAGTAAATCAGTTGTATTTTACAATTTTTTTTTAAACAAATTTACTTAAAACCAAAAAAAATATATATATATATTTTAATTTATTTAAATATTATTTATTCCGATTGTATTATAAAATAGTACGCAGCAGAAAAAATATGTATTTAAAAAATGTATGTTTGAAATACTTATGTTATATTTTATTGTTATATATCAACTTACCTTCATTTTCATGAAATTTTTACGTAAACTTTTTAAAAAACAATTTAACATAATTATTTCACTTGATAAATTATTTCGTTGATATTCCTGTACATTTGTTAATTTATCATTTGCTTGTATCGCTAAAGTTTTAAAATTTGACCATTGCATTGGTAAATTTTCAATTGTTTTATGGATTTTCGGATCAAATTGTACACTGTAAAATTTTAATGCATTAATTACATCTTTGAGCGGCTTAAACATGTTATCAGCTTCAGATTCATTCAATTTGATTTGTTGTTGTATTGACATAACCTCAAGTAATGTACACAAATCATTTTGATCAACTTTAACATTTAATACATTTGTACCATTACTGATAAAATTTTCCATTGACTAAAACATTTTATTTATGCAAAAAATAAAAATTAAAAAAAAAAAAATTGGAAAAAAAATATTTAGTTAAAACATCATTTTAAAAAGTATAGGTTTTGTTTTTATAATATATTTAAATGCGAAAAAAATAATTAAATATAATTTGTTTAATAGTTGTTCAATGAAAAATGATTCGTAAGAGAGAATATTTAAAAACGTTCGTCCTATAAATTTCGTCCCTACTTCTATTTTTTTGTTCAAATTTTTCTCTTCATACAGGAAATCTCAAATGTGAAGAATTGGGTTTAGCATAAAAATATAAAAATAAATAAATCTCTCACTTTTATTTTATATACAGTAAAATTTATTCGAAGAAGAAATTTGAAATATAGGAATTCTTTTATAGAACACACCTTCAATTTGAACATACTACCATCATATTTGTACCCATAATTCGTATGATTTATATCTCATTATCTCTTCGTTTCTTACTCTTCAGTTTATTTATCCCATTATTCTGTCCTGTCTACGTGGGGAGAAGATTTTAGTGAATAAAAATCTCATACCTCGAAAGAGCTGAGAATTTTTATTGTCTTTCTGAAGATTCCCATCTTTCGTAAGTAAAAAAAAATTGGTTAACAAGAGAAATACAGCGTTTTCCAATTCGGGTGATATGATTTCTTTTCAAAAAAAAAAACACACTAATTGTTAAGGAAATTCAAATGTTTTTCATTTAATGTGAAGTACAATCGATACAATTAAGTTCTGAATAAAACGTCATTCAAATGACCTCCACGACTTCTTTTGCAGGAACGAATGCGCCCCTTGTTGGAACCAGATGTTGTCAAGATCAACTTCTTCCAATTTCGGCCTAAAAAGTTGGTTAGCATTCTATCTGTACCGCTCTCCATTGACAGTAACGGTGTTACCAACATCATTTCGAAAGAAGTACGGACCGATGATTCCACCAGACCAAAAATCACACCAAACTGTCAATTTAGGTAAATGTAATGGTTGTTCATGAATAATTTCTGGATTTTCTTCGCACCAGAATCGACAGTTTTGTTTATTTACCGCATCACTCAGATGAAAGTGAGCCTCAAAAGAGAAAGCAAAAGCGCACAAAAAGTTGCATTTGGAGAACGATTATTTTGATAATAAAATTGAATAATTTGTAAACGTTGTGATGAAATTGTAAACATTACTGAATACAATGAAAAAAAAAAGACAGATCATGACATACTATAAATGGCCGAAACGTCACTTAGAAATCATATCACTTAAATTGGAAAACCCGTTATATCAAGTGGAAGGAAATAAAAAATTAATTATATCTAAAACATTGAAGAAATCCACTGTATGAGCGCCTAAAGCTTGGCATTCAGCAAAAAAAAATTTAAGATAAAATTCTTTTATACACGATACATACATATGTATATCTATATGTGCCTGAATTTGCTTTAAATCTATCAAAAGAAGAATATTTCACATGTATGCTGTTTTTAACCAAAATAGAACTAATGTGAAGTGTCATCAATCATTTTGCAACTAGAAAACTGTCTAACAAAACAATAAAAAAAAAAATTGTATAGATTAAAAATGCACTAAAGAAGATAAAAACGGCAAAGACTTTTCCTTTTATAATGAAATAAATTTCAACTGAATTTAAAAAAAAAAATTATAATTATACCTTTAAACTTTTGATGACATGATCTAACAACCATTGTTTGTATAAATTTCCCCATTTACAAGCATGATTAAGTATTGCTTGTTTTAATGGATTTGCATCCACTGACAACCATCCATTAAATTTATTTTCTGCATTTAAATATTCAATTTCTTCAGATAGTTCATGATATTGATCAATCTGTAATTTGTATTATATTTATTTTAATTACTTTTTTTTTAAAATATTTTCTTTGAATGTAAATTTGTTAAAAGCAAATTTTTAGGTTAGGTTAAGGTTAACAAAATTTGTTCTATAATATATAATAAAATTTAAATAGTTTATTTATGACCTTAGCACAAAGCTGTGTGGTCTTATAATTTAGATATTCATACAGACGTAATTAAATAGCAAAATTTATAACAAGTTACAAAAACGAGAAAGAGTGCACTGTGTCAACTCTGGGATACCCGTATGAACGAAATATAGCCTGTTTCTATAAACTTGGCCATCTTTAAAAAACTTTCAGATGTTTTAGTACTGACGTTAACTACAGAGATATATTTATGTAAATTGTGGAATTATCTATTGCACAAGCAAAACCAAATTTTACAGAAGTTGTTGCCATAAAACTTGATCATCATTTGTAAGATTTCAGACCCCTAGCTTAATTAAGTTCCAAGAGGTGCAAGAAACCTGAACCGGCTGCTCTAGATCAACCAAATTTTACAAAAGTTGTTGGCATGTAACTCGACACCTCTTTACTAAATTTCAGATTCCTAGCTTGAATAGACACTGAGTTATTTTCATTTAAAAAGAGAATTTGTATGGCAGCTACCCGAACCTGTTATACCATCACAACCAAATTAAGTTGTGGCAATACAACTTGATCATCATTTGCAAAATTTCAGATACCCAGCTTGAATAGATACTGAGTTATTTCCATATAAAGAAAGAAGTTGTATGGCAGCTACTAGAACCCGGTGGCCGAAAATGCTGAATTTAAATAACAAAACTAACAATTTTGTAAAAATTGTAAAGGGTGTTCAAGAATAATAATAGGATATACAGTTACTTGTGAAAAGATATAGTACTAAATACTATGAAAGACTTTTTTAAACAGTTTCAAAAAAAAATATTTTAAGAAATTTACATACAAAAGTTACATAAGAAAAGTACACATATATATAATAATGCAATAGAAAAATTCTCCCACTAACAGAAAAGAGTCGAGACTTCGTTGTGTAAGAAAACTTTAAACAGTAAACGTAATAATAGTAGAACAAAGTTAACGTTGAACTAATTCAGTGCTCAATTAAAAAAATGTTACTTGTAAGTTATTTGTATAACTAAAAAATTTAAAGTGTTAGAAACATGTAGTATCACAAAATTTCATAACTAACTTCTTTCGGCATAGCAAGAAGTTGTTTTAAAACTAACAATTTTGTTAAATAGGGTATAAATTCCAAACTATATCATTGATAGCTTCTAGAATCTTTCATTTGATCATAATATTATTTAATATCAGTTTCCATAACAAATATTAAGGGTTTTGTACCAAATTTTGTTAAACATTTTGGTTAATGAAACTTATTTGTGAAATTAGATTTTTTTTGAGGGTTTTTACATTATTTAAATATATTTTACAAGTACTTTAAAAAATTAGAGAAAAAGCAATATGTTAAAAATATACCGTTTTCAATTTAAATAGAGCTTTCTCCAATTTAAATGTATTTTCTTCAAATTTAAATGCATATTGTTACAATTTAAGTTCTTTCTTTGAAGTCGAATATTTCACTTTTAAGTATATGTACTTTTTATTTTTGGAAAGCTCTATTATTAGATTTTATTTACGTGGGCGTTTATTTTAAAAATTCGGAGAAAATTTATAATCAGTATTATAGTTGAATTAAAATAAAAGATTATTGTGCTATTATTATTTCCCTGTAAGTTTTGGTATTTAGTTAGGCTTATTAAATAGCTACAGTTTAAAATTATGTATAAATAAAATCTTATTCGGGTTGGGTATGAAATTCCAAAAAATAATTCCAAAACAGAAGCAGGTGGATAAACAGTTAAACACGGTCAAAAATGGTATCTTTCTTCACTTTGTATCCGTAGCGAATCAAAGATGGAAAGACTTAACCTCATGGGTTCTGCTAGAAAATCCAAATGCATCAAAAAATGTGTTAAATTCCGAACTTTCAAAATCCAAAAATGTACAATCAGAATAATATACAATATGATGTAAAAATCTGGATATATATAAATATTCCGGAAAAGGGGCCAACCCTGATTTTGTAACTAACTCTAAAATCGTTTTTGATTCAATCTCGCATACACAAGCACATATATAAGAACTCCAGAAAAGGGGGCAATCCTGATTTTTTAACGAACTCTAAAATCCCTCCTAATTCAGAATCTGGCATACACTAATATATAAATCCTTCCTAATTCAGAATCTCGCGTACATTAATGTATAAATACTTTAAAAGAGGGCAACCCTGATTTTGAAATGCAATTTAAAATAAAATAATTATAGTATGCCCATACGTATACCAATTTAATAAAAAAATTAAATTTTCACATTTTCATATATGAAATATAATAAATTTAGAAGGAATAATAAAATAAATAATATAATTATTATTGAAACCCTGATTTTGAATACAACTCTAAAATCAATCTTTCCTCCAAAAGTATTAAATTTTGACATTTCTCTATGATAGGAATAGTAAGTTTTTGAAAAGTTTGACTTTGGGATTTTGAAATTTTGGGATTTTGTTACTTGGGGATTTTGTGATTTGGGATTTTGAGACGTTCCCTTATTCATGTCCAGTATTCTTAATCTTTGAATTCTAGGATTTTTAAGGATTTTTTTATCATTTCCTTACGTTTTTAAAGATTTTTTTTTAGTTTTTACAGCTTTTTTTTCATCTGTAAAATTTAACTATTTGACTCTTAGTAGGTTGACTTGATATTTTTACATACATACATATATAAGCTATCATTATGAATTATGATTAAACTTAACTCGAATACTTAAGATTTTTTTTTTAATTGTAAAATACTTGTAAATAAAGGTTTTTGCTTTTATATTGTGTTTTTTAATAGATATTTCTTATACTATATCTTACACAATAATCTTATATTATAATTTTTCCGTTAATTCTGATTAGAACTATGAATCTTTCAGAGACGCATAGGTACATAGATATGGTGATGGGCTAGCAAGAAAATTTTGTAGTCACGTGGTTATTGCAACTACTTATTGACGTTATAGACAGTAATAGACATATTGATTTTAACATTCTAAGAGATTTCTTCAAATAAATACATATAAATAGAATTAGAATCTAAAGAGTATGGTTAAAGCAAAGATTATAATAACTATAAAGATATTCCACGCCATACATAAAAATGGTACAGGTAAAATTTGAAGTGGATTTTATCTAAACCCACCAAAGCTTTTTGAACTGAGAGTAAATTGAAAATAAATCCTTTAAATGAGTAAATTATAATATTACTCTGGTTTCTCTCTCATTTGTTAAGAGTGAAGAATAATTTAAACATCATGCACAAGACCTAAGTAAACAGGAAACACATGAACTGGAAACACATGAATGAATGTATCGCGCGTATGAATAATTTCATAATTGATGTGAGTCTCGATTATAGCCATATAAGCGTGTACAAAATTTTAAAGTATGAAAGTAGTCTCGACGTGTACTATTACGATATTGAGGCAATTTATCTTAAGAAGCTTTTAAAATAAGAAATTTAAAGGAAGACAATTTTTTAAATGCATATTTATGAATGAAAGAAAACATTGTATTTTAAAATATTTTTCTTTAATGAATTATCTAAAAAAGATACGACTTTAAAATTCTCTTTGGACCAAATTGAATAACGTAAATGGTTTTTGTGTTATTTCAAGATTTATAGGCGGCCCCCTATTTTTTTCTATAAGACTTCGTGTAAATTTGTTAAAAGCTGACCCCTTACTAAGCTTTTACTATCTGCACTTTATGGCCTGAAGTGCAGATAGTAAAACTTAAAACATATCAGACAAAAAACATGTCAAAAAACATATCAGACGGTGCATATAAGCTACCAAAATCAATTTCAGTACGATAATTTTAATTAACATTTCTGAAGGATAGGTTAAAATTTCAGTTGGTTTTACTATTTCATTTTTACATTTCTTACATGTTTAATTCGTCGTGCAATATAACCTATAAAATATCTACTAGATGTTAATTCTATAGGTATATAATTAAAAGAATCTAGATATGCTTTAAAATAGTCTTCATTTTCCTTTACAATATCTTCATATAATATAGGTTCAGTATTATTATTATTGTAATTATTGGCAATGGTTTGATGAATATCTTCTATAATAGCTTGAAAATCAATTGGTAACATAATCTTCTTAACAATTTGATTTCCTGTTGAAATTAAGCTGACAAATTTTTAATGACAGTAATTTGGCTACTATTATGTTGAATTTGTGAACTGATGGATTCTTACAGTGACCCACTTTAGCGCGGATATAAGAAAAACAATTTTCTAAGGGGTCTTGGTTAAAACGCCTAGTAAGTATAAATGAAATATTTGGATTTTCGTTTGATATTTTTAGTGTTAAAGATAAAATACCATTGGTTGTTTGAATTAATCCATTTATGCAAAATATGTTATTTTCTTGATATTTGACTTTTTCTAAGTAAACAATTAATTTTTGTAATTTTTCTCAAATATGATTATTAATTTGTAATCCACGTTTAAAAGGATTAGGTTTGTACTGCTAAGCTGACACGCAGTTTTTCAGCTTAGCAGTATTGCTAAGCAATTTGTTGGCTCAATATGAGATGTTGTTAATTTTGTCATTTTTGTAACATTGACGTGTTCCAATTCTAAAATTTCTCTAATAACATCAAATTTTACTATTCCATCAGGTGTTTCAAAGTTTGCTTTTAACAGTGCATTTTGAATAGATTTGATCAAATGAGGTACATCATACAATAAGTAAATTTTATTTTCATTATGATAGAAGAATGGTTTATCAACTGATGCATCAAATATCTTTAAACATTTGCGATTGTTACGACCTTGATCGCAGGTTATAGCTCTTACTTTGAAGCCTATTTTAGATATTACATTTAAATTTTCTTTTATTATTTTTGATAATTCATCACCTTTTATAGAGCTTGTTATAAAATAATTTAAAATGAATTTCCAATTTTTTTTAATAATCCTCTTAAAATAAAAACACATATACAACTTCCTACTTGATTAGATCGCTTATATCCCAAATCAACAATTCCATCCACGACATAAAATTTAAAACGCATTGTTTTTCTTTGTCGTTCATATATTTTACAGCAGTTTCAAGAGCCTTATAATTTATAAATACATGAATTATTTTCTGGTTGAAGATTTTTAATATCATTCCACCGATATAAAGACGAAGTACTAGGAAGATTTAATTTCAATGTATCACGTAAGAATAAATATGTTGATGTAGATCTGTAAATAAAGAAAAATAGAGAAGTTAGACAATTTTAACTAACTTAGTAAATAAACTATCATTTAGTTATATATTATATAAATACAAAAATGAATTTATACACACCTGTAATAAATCCTTTGTGCAAACAGCTTTCATCTTCTTTCCAAGAAATACTTTTGCATCTTTTTTTTATTAATAAAATTTAAGAAAAATTTGTTTCATTTCCTGTTATATGTTTTAATTTTTCAATTTGTGTTTCCATGGATTGTAAATCTATAACCTCGTTATTTTATTTTGTAATTTTTTTATTTTTTAAGTTTTGTATTTGGATTTTGTTTTCTTTGCATTTCTTAGACAAATTATTAATTTTTTTTTAATAAAACGTTGAGTTTTGAATAGTTTTCTTGCAATGTTTGCAAAATGATGTTGGAGACCAAATAAGATCACATTCAGAACGTTTTCTTTTAGGAGGCGGTGTTCTGAAGTTATCCTTATCTTCATTTCCTTGGTTATTTTGTGTATTTAGATTCTCTGCATTATTATCCAAAAATATATTTGGAATTGCACCATTTTTCAATTTTCTTACTTCTATTAAATCAGGTGAAAAATGTTTCTCACATAAAAATATTAAAGGGGAATCTGCAACAAACACTTCACTAAATTAACATGTTTGGACCCACAAATTAAATAGAGGAGAATCGAAAGCTGGAAATTTAAATAACTTTAAATTTGGGTTATCTCTTTTAGATTTTTGGCAATCGGGTAAACTGCATTTATTTCCTGCTTTCACAGATCTTTTACTCATTTTATATGAAAATATATTATATAGTACGCAATATTTTTAAAAAACTAAAAATTAATTTTTATTATATTGTTCTAAGCACAACCGAACAAATTTTAACAAGGTAGAATGTAAACCAACGGTTTTTAAAAGCGCACATTTCCAAAATACAATACAAACTGTTTAGAATTGTGACAAAAATTTAAAAATTTCATGTCATAAGAAAAAACGTGAAAATAGGACTTTTCTGGAATTTTGAGGGGCTGTAAGTCTGCAACTTTATATAACTAAGAAAAACCGTTAACACACGTAAAAATATATCATTGAACCTTTAATTTTCATGTCTTGCCGAAGAAAAATTTGCACAGGTGCCTAAAAATAGCATCGCATGTGTTCCCTAAAGTTGGTAATTCATATTTGTACGATTTATTTAATTTTAAGAAGAACATTAATATCTTTCTTCAAAATGTCCCTCCAAATTTTTCTACCTATCCCCCATAATCCAAATTTCCTAATTGCAATTTCCCCAATTATCCTTCCCACATCCCTAAAACCAAAACCAAACTGTACATTTGTATTAAAGGTTCCGTCCTAATGTTTGCTTTTAAAAGGAGGGTGGTTTTGGTTGGCAAAAGTCCAACACTACCCTGAGAAAGCACGTGCAGTTCCTCTTGGTGACTTTCGGGATTTCCACCAAGCCACCAAAAAAAAGGGCACGCAAATAGCAGCAGCGGCAGGAGATTGTATTTTATTATATTAAGATATTTTTATTTTTTCTATGCATGTATCAAAAATCCCTTTATCCTTTTACCATACAAGATAAATTTTTTTTTATTCTTACTATGGCACGGTTATTGCTTTTTATTCTAATATTACGCACTCCTCTGTTTTTTCGTTTGTTTTTATATTTTATTTTATTTGTGTATGTGATTATTATTATACATTTAATTATTATATTTTAATAATCAGATTTAAAATAAATCTGCAAGCCAAACCATAATTGTTTTATTTTAATTAAATAAAGATTTATACTAAACTAGGAATTTATAAATTATACATTCATAATGATTTTTCTATCTAATATAAACTACTAAAAAAATTCTTATCAAATTTAACCCAAAACCATAATTTTATATGAATTTAACAAATTGTAAAAATTTTGTTAATTCCCTCATTTTTGAAAAAAAAAAAAATATGAAAAATGAAAACAATTTTTTCATAGAAAAAAAAAAATGTAGTTGAAAAATAACAGAATTAATTTGGTAACGTTTTTGGTTTCTAAAAAAATAAATAGAAACCAAAAACGAAAGTTTTTTATACCCGTACGATAAGAAACACCTCAAAATAAGCAAGCTAGATATACCTTCAAAGGTATGGACCGGATCAGAAACAAATTCTGAGTCGTTTAAGCTCTGTCCGTCCGTCCGTCCGTCCGTCCATCCGTCCGCACGCTAACTCAAAAACTAAGAAAGGTAGAGTATTGAAATTAACAAAAAATATGTTTGGTTCAATTTGTAGGTTCCCTATTTTTTGTGGTTGAAATCCGACGAAAACTTCGGGTAGCTCTAGAACAACTAACTTCTTGATCTCTACATTTTTCATACAAATTTTTCAAAAATTCTACATTGTTTGAAGTGGACCCATGAAATTTTAATTACAGATAGATATTCCAAAAGACTTTATTTTATGGAAGAACTTTTTTCTTTAGCCCCACCCGTTACGGAGCTACTGCCCCTGAAAAAGCTCTATGTTTAAATAGTTATAACGCAACGTGTATCTTCAATCTGAAAATGTCAAATGATAGCCCCAGCTATGAGCTTTAAAAATATATTTATAATAAATAATTATCTATGCCGTAAGGTGTCTTAATTTACCGTTATGCGCAACTGAATTATTGCAAAATTCTTTAACCCTTCTACCTTCTAAACGGTTTAAGTTAGAAACTTGAATTTTCGACAGACGTTAGATCTTTGAAAATAAGTATGAGTCATTTCATAAAAGTTTTTTCTATCTCCTCCCGTTCAGGTGGTGTAAGAGGTTTAAAACTGAAAATTGCCTATTTTTAAATACCTGGAACTTAAACATCTGTTAAAATTTTTTTGAAGTAATACATAAAAATTAAAGCTCACATATTATTCTTTAATTTTTGTTAGCAACTTTTCCTAATAATATAGGGTTACCTTAAAATTGATTAAAGTATGACTTGATTTTTCTCAATATTTTTTTTTACTCGATAATTTGAAATTGTTGAGGATGACGCGTAGAACAAAAAAATTAAAAAAAAAAATAAAAAATATAACGGTTGCTTGAAGAATTTTGATTTATATGATATTTAATTTTAATTTTAATTAAAGGCCAAGGCCAAAGGGGGTTAGGGTTTTATCAGTCTATATGATATTGACATACATAGTTATATAATACATCATATTTATTTACATATCGTATATGACACTGACGAATAAATGATATGTATAACAAGAGTTCATATAGATTAATATATAGCTGCGTATTTATACATAATTTATTGAAGTTACTAGAAATTCTTCTATGAATGAAATATTTTTAAAGAAATATTGCAATGTATGGTGATATTATAATAATATACACTAGTATTTACCCGTTGTTCGAAAATATAGCAAATCTAGATTAAAACATAGCTACATAGTGTACATCTTGTCCGTTTTCGAAAGCCAAAAATTGTTGTCTGAGTTCGTGATGTGCAATCTAGGATTTTTTATGTTTCATGAATAGATTTGGTGTTTGAACAGCTGGGCTACAAATTTAGTAAACCGCAAATTATTATTACCAAAATGTTAAACTAAATTAGTAAGAGATTCCACATAACAAAAAGTTATACAACTTTGCGTATAATATAAGTTTTTAACATGATCATCATTTGGATACTTTTTTTAAATATTTATAAAAAGAATCACGGATAATCAAATTTCGAGATATTTCTTCCGTCATTTATTCATGTTTTCTCTTAAAGATTTTTATACGAAACGTCCAAGTGTGACTAATAACTAATTGACCTAAATTATGAGATGAGCAATCTCACTAAATCTTACGCACTCATTTAAGTTTTGCCAAATATAATCATAGCTTACATTATCATAATTTAGAACAGTTTTAATTTTAGCGACATCCTCTTTCTTTGGCTTTCGGTCGATACAAAAAAAAAATATTTTGTGGTCAGATAAAGAGGTATCCATTATATGAAAAGAATATGTAAATTTAAGTAAATGCGTAATACGTAATTCGTAGGTTAGGTATACAGAGAACTGAAATTGAAATTGTGTGTATATACGGGTACACAAATTAATATTCAATTTACTTGAATTTTAGTATGTTTGGATTTGAAATACCATGTAGTTTTTCTTTTTAATTATTTCCCTTTTTTGTACACGATGCATTATTTTACTATTAACTATTACTATATTAACTTTTTACAATTTGAGTAAATTTTTGTAAAGGTACATACACATATATAAAAAGAAACCTTATATTAGAGACCCTTCAAAAATAAAAAAAACTTCATCTAAAATGTTAAAAATTTTTACAAATAGAAAAGAATGCACTTAAATTAGAAGAAAATGTCTTGTATAAAAGCTAAAGTGGAAGAAAATGTACTTAAATTGTAAAAAATGCACTTAAACTGGAAGAAAATGCACTTAAATAGTGAGAAGATTTTTTTTTTTTTTTTTACGAGGTTTGGTGGAAAACTCGAAAGTCCCCAAGAGGAACTGCACGTGCTTCCTCAAGGTAGTGTTGGACTTTAACCAACCAAAACCACTCCCTTTTAAAACCAAACTTTAGGATAGAACCTTTAATACGAATGTACAGTTTGGTTTTGGGGATAGTGATGTGGGAAGGATAATTGGAAAATTGGCATTGGGAAATCTGGATTATGGGGGATAGGTAGGAAAATTTGGAGGGGCATTTTGAAGAAAGATGTTAATGTTCTTCTTAAGCTTAAGTAAATCGTACTCATATGAATTACCAACCTTAGCGAACACATGTGATGGTATATGGTTCCACAAACGGGACGTGCGCATGACAAACATATTTCGATAAGCTGTATTTCGCCATCTGTATAACTCTTTATTTCTTGATTTATTTAAATTGGAAATGGCATATTATATTGCTAATATAATATTAGAGGTATAAAAGAAAAATTATTTTCAATCACTGTTTTCATAAATTATTTCTTAAAATCTACAAAAAAATACCTGTTATTAATTTTAAAAAATAAAAACAAAAACCATTCAAAGCTTTTTTAAAAGAATGGGTAGGTATAGGTATAAGATAAAGAGGAAATTGGTTGCAATAAAAAGAAAAAAAAACAAAACAATTAAATACATTCAAATATATTCATTTGTGAAAAATTCAAAATTATAATTAGTAATAGAATTATTTTTCTTTGTCTTTTAAAGTTAGTTAATAGGTATTTCTTTTTTTGAAAAAAAAAAAAACAATCAACTTTTTTACGGTTCATTGCAAAAAAGATAAAAAGGAAAAAATCTTTCAAGTTATTAAAATTATCTATTAATTGGTTTCACCAAACCATTTTAATAAATTTCTTTTGTCTTTACGATTTAATTACTGATTGAAAAAAAGGCAATTATTCAAGACATTTATAGGATCTTCATAAACTTTAACGATATTCATTACATAAGTATTCACTTAATATTTTCATTTTTTCATACATTTCATACATTTCAGAGTCTCGGAAAAAATCTTTGTTTTTATAAATCTATACTTCAAGTTTATATTTACAATTCAGTTTAATAGATCAATTCTGAGCTTTGTACTGATAAATAAATAATAGTCTACTTATGAATTTTTAATTAAATTCAAGTGAAAAAACCCAAGTTTCAAACCCTAAGATGGCATATTTGAATTAAAGTATTTGATTCAAAATATTGGTTTTGAAAAGGATGGTTTTTGTTGGTTAAAGTCCAACACTAATCAAAACAGCCTCGTACGCAGCTACGTCTTCAAAAACAAGAAGAAACCAGAAATATGTAGTTTATAACTTTTGGTAAATTTTAACCAACATTTATTTTGTAATCCATTCAATGAACGTTAAAGTACCTTAAACGTATTTTTATTATTAAGATTAGTTTCGAAACTTTACAAACAAATTTATTTATTTTTGATATATATTTTTTTTTACATTCCTATAGGCTGAAAATTGGTTTTCATTGTTTTGTTTTTCAATTGTTTCAATATATACCTATTGAATATTACAACTGAAATTTTTTGTCTCAACTAAGTGTTTTTGAAGTATACAAGCCTTTTTTTTATTTTGTTAATTACATTAATTGGGAATATTCCCTCAATAATTTTCCTATTATATGATTTATGAAAAAATATTTTTAGTTTCAACAAAACATGGAACCGAATTAAATCATTGTAATCTAACATGAAAGGTGGCTAAAATAGAGGCAGGAAACGGTCTGAGATATAAATGTCAAATACGAGCCCTATGCTCCATTAATTGACAAAAAACGATTTTTCATAATTTTATATTTATCAGTTTTTTTTTGTAAGGGAAGTGGGAATCTTGTAAAGATATCAAAAATACGTTCTTGGTAGTGTCAAATTCTTATTGATTAAGCTCAACTCCCTCTATAGCTGTAACATAATCGGATAAAACCCTTAACTGTTAACGCTGTATATTGATTATGAGACTTGAAATATGAGAGTGCATTGGTTAGTGATTTGAGGGAGAATAAGGATTCGTAAATATTGAATTGGTAAGTGGGGGCTATAAGGAAACAATGAATCCGTCTATTATTATTAATACTTTGCTATTAGTTTATATTTAGTAGTTTTCTTATCTTTTTAGTTTGATTATATTTCAGTAGATATGATATCAATAGCTTCCATTAAAATGGAATTTCAACTTTGTAATTCAACATATTTTTCTTTAAAAATTCATTTTGCATTATTGTTTTCAAAAATATTAGAATATAAATTGTGTCAGAAATTTTTTTTATTTTTTTTTTTTGTTTATCTTTTTTGTTTATTCTTTTGTTCAATTTTTATTTTTTTTTTTGTTATTTTATCTTTTCACATTTTCTACAATTTATAAAATATAATGAAAACAAAGACAATAAATGCAACAATAAAAACAAAAATAGCAACAAAAAGAAAAAAAAACACATTTTTTAAACACTTGTTTGAAAAAAAAGAAAGAAAAAAGACAACGAAATGAGTAAATCCCTATTTTTTTTTGTATTTTTGTATTTATATACCAACAAGTGCCATATTTTTTTGTTTTTACAATTATACACTGTTTTTTGTAATTATTTAAAATCCTTTTGTCGTGTTAAGAGCATGCTTTGTTTTTGTTTCTCTTTTTTTTTATTTTATTTTTTTTCCTTTTATTAAAGGAACAATAAGAGCAAAGATACATAATATCTTGTTTCTCTTTTTTCTTTGATGATTTTTTATTATTTTATAGTTTTATATTTAAAGTGGAGTACAAAATATAAATGGTGTATTTTTATTACTTACATTTTACATATTATGTATGTATATGTATATACATCGAAAATATTATGTATAATGAATGTGTTTATAAGTATAATATGTATATCCTATATATTTTATTGCAACAATGTATAAAGAATGTTGAAAATAAATATTTACCTAAGGTTGGAAATATTTTAAATTTTTGTAGGTATTTATAAATAAAAAAAGAAGGTTAACATTTTTAAGGGAACAATAGGAATAAGAGAAAGGAAAACTTTTCAAAACATCATGTTTATTTATAATAACTTGTTTTATACTAAATTATTATTAGATTAATAATGTGATATATTTTAATTTCTTTTGAGAAATACGCTTGATGGAATTTTGTATTTTTTTATATTAGATTTTATTATGTACCTGATTATAGCTCATTAGCTTAATATAATTATGTTGCATAATTGCAGTACACGTCTGCATTTATGTATGTTAGTTATAAGGTGCAGGATGAAAAGTCTCATTAGAACTTTTGATTTACTTCAATGAGTCAGAAGTTCAATGGAACTTTGTCTCAGTGTTAAACATAGAAGTCACAATGGGACTTCTGGTCTTTTTTAATGGGACTCTTGTCTCACTAAAGTGAGTCAAAATTCCCATTGAAATAGAAAATAATTTACAATTTGCTATATAGACAAACTCTATATAGGTACATATAGATATATATATATATGTATGTATATATATAATATAAATATTCTGGAAAAGTAGTACAACCATGATTTTGTAACCAACTCTAAAATTCTTCCTAATTCAGAATCTCACATATTAATATCCTATAAATATTCTGTAAAAGATGAATAACCCTGATTTTGAATCCACCTCTAAAACTCTTCTAATTCAGAATCTTGAGCGTACATATACATATATATTTTGGAAAAACCGTATAACTTTGATTTTAAATCCACCTCTAAAACCGTTATAAATATTTTGTAAAGAGTTATTATACAGATTTTGAATTCAACTTTCAAATTGTTCATAATTCAGAATATTGCATACACATATATTTAAAAGAAAATTTGGAAAAGGAATTTAATCCTGATTTCGTAAGCAACTGTAAAATCCCTCCTAATTCATTTATATATAAGTAAATGAACAAATAACATAAAATGTAAAATGAAATAACATTTATATATATAAGTATATGTACATATTCTGGAAGATTACGAATGTGTATGTGATATTCTGAGTTAGAATAGATTTGAGGGTAGGCTATAAAATCAGAGTTTCCCTTTTTCCGTTATATAAATGAATAAGGAGAGATTTTAGAGTTGCCCACAAAATCAAGGTTATGCGCTTTTTCAAGAATATATATAAACATTTTTAATTCTAAATTCGCTCGTAATTCAGAATCTCAGAAACAGATATACATATATTCTAAAAAAAAGGGCGAATCTGATTTCGCAACCGACTATAAAATCCCTCTCAATAGTTATATATACATATCTAATAGGTAAATATTTGGACTGGCCGGAATATGGAAAATAAATGTATCTTATTTTATAGTTGGCCGGAGCATGAACTAAAGTTTAGTCTAAAAAGATTAGTCTAAACGATGATATTACATTATTAATTATTATCATTATAAAAACAAAATTGGGACTTCTGACTTACTTCAATAAGCCAGAAGTCCCATGGGATTTTTAACCCTTTTTTTTGGGACTTTTGTCTTATATTGGTAAGTCAACAGCCCCATGGGACTTTTGTCTTATATTGGTAAGTCAACAGCCCCTTGGGACTTTTGTCTCACAGAGGTAATGGGACTTTTCACTCTGCATCTACTTATAAAGATTGAAATAAAGTGATTGAAAATATGAATTTTTTTGGTTGAACTCATATTATATATGTACGATCTTAAGGCATATGTACTTAAATGTGTATTTGATTGATATGAAGTGAATATCGTACAACAATATAATATCTAACAAAATATATTTTTGTTGTCGTAAATTAAAGGATTATTAATTTTTTTTTTAAATCCGTAAAACTATTACTAGTATTTCCTGTCGCGTACACGAAGTGACATAATTCCATTTACATACCTTACATAAATTGTTGGACTTTGAATTAAAATGCAACTTGTTCGCTTTTTCACTTTTTCTTTTGCTATTGCAACTTATTTCTCTTTGATGATATTCAATATTCATTATTATTACATTTATTTTATTATTTGACAAAAGATTGACAATAGAATTGACAACATGTCACATAGTGTAAACACAGCATAAGTTTCAAAATTTAGATCTGATATATGTATGTATGTATATCTATTTTATTCCAATCTTAAATACTTTAATAAAATCTTTTAGACTTGAATTTAAAACATATGACTAGACTTCAATTTATGTCATATCAATTTTAACAAAGAAAATATATATTTTAAATTCGAAATACATAATTTTTAATAAAAGTTTTTTCACATTTTTTTTAAATTTTAAACAGAAGTGTAAGATTAATCATTTAAAAAATAAAGAAGTGAGTGTTACTGTGTGTGAGTCTAGAAGCTTATAATAAGCAACAATTTTTTCTTTAATTTTAATGCCATAGATAAGTATAATATTTAGCAACAACCAACAGTTAAAAATCACTTTAATCCGTCCGTTTACATTGATCTTCTTGAATCTACTTTTTTCATTACCCTTTCACCCTTCTTTCCCATAAACTAATTTTGTGATTTTATAGTTTTAAAATTTCATTCTTTTTTTTTTACATCAGAAATTTTAGAGTTGAAAAAAAGAATCTACTAATACAAAGACACAATGAAATAAAAATTTTTCATGAGGGTCAGAAAAATTTTATTTCACTACATAATACATTCATGTTTTGGCTTTAATTATATATGTACCTCTTTCTGTATCTGTATGTAAAATATGCAAACATATAAGAAATAATAAAAGAGAATCTACTTTTTGAAGAGAAATTGTAAACGTGAGCGGTCTTCGTGAAGCGGACTCAGCATGTAAAGTATAAACTTTACCAATAAGTAAAAATGTAACAGTGAATGAACAGAAGAATGTGACGAACATAAGATATGGAAGTGTCAATATTTTTGACACTTTTAATTTGGTAAGAGATTTTAAGATAAGTACATATGTATGTAGTTTATTTTCAAATTAGTTTGAAGTTGCGGTTGCACTTATATGATAGGTAGATTGAGAATATAATAAACGGTATAATTAACATTCTAAACTGAAATTTAATGTATTACCCGTATTACAATTTTAAATGCCATTTTTAATATGCAGCAAAACATTTTCTGCAATATAAAATTGTAATACTGTCATTGCACAAAAAAATTTTTGTTTTTTTAGAATTTATATTAAAGATTTGTATTGTAATTGTTATAATATATAGCAGTTATAGTTGTTTTTTCTCTTTTGTTTACTCTTTTATAGTGCTGCCTTCTTCCTTGACAGGATACAAAATTTGTATACTTTTTAACATTGTATTTAATTGCATTATTTAAAAATAAATACCCATCTCTTGTCTAATGTCAAGTTTTTGTATAGTTTTATTCTGTGATTTTTTGTATTGTTGGTAAAAAATGTTGTAGCTTAAATTTTAAGTAGGGTAATAAAACTCCTATTTTTTTTTGTTTTTGGCAAATGTCTGCATTATTAAATAAGATTTTCCACTCTTTTGAATATATGATATATAATACAAATTATTGTTAAATTTAGATGTAATCAAAAAACCAGAATGGTAATTTTGCCAAAAAGCTTGAAAATTCTATATTGTTGCAATTAGGTAAATATTAAAAATAAAAGAAGAAAAAGATGTTTTGATAAAATATTTTTTTTTGTTTTTTGGAAGGTGAATATAAGAATATTTTGAATTTCTCTTAAAATAATTATACAATAAATAAAAGATGGTTATAAAATGGGGAAATAAAATTTTATAAATTTGAACATTACATATTCAAAATGTATTTTAAAAATAAAATAAAATTTTGGGAAAATTGACTAAATCGAAAAATTAAAGTTAAAGCTTTATTTAAGAAAAAAAAAATTTTTTTGGGTGTTTTTTAAGAATATTAATTATTGAAAATAGAAAATTGTATCTAGATTCCAATGAAATATTTTCTTCCGAAATGTTATCTGGTGACGAAAATCAAATATGAAAATTTTGTTATATTCAAAATGAATGTTGATTTAGTTAAGTTTATATTCAATTTTTAGGTAAAAACCAGCTCGATTACTTTTAAAGTAACAGCACCATTTTTAATAGGGTACTGAAAATGTTAGAGTATCTTATTTGTTATAGAAAATCATAAAACGAATTTAGGTATTTGCTTTATACAGAAGTCTATAAAGCAATTATGATTACCATATTAAAAAACCATAGCATATCAGATTACAATCTTAATTTATTTTTCTAATATCTCATTATACACAGAATTTAATATACCACTCAAACTGTTCTATAATAAGATGATGTATAGATCGTTCTCTAGACTAGAATACCTCTTTTTGAAATATGTATAGTTCACACTTAAAATACAATATAACAACCACATGTTTTCCTCAATTCATATTCATGATTAAACATTTAGCTCTTCAGAAAAAAAAATCAGCTGTCTCCACCACAGGACCGACCGCCACTACACAAAAAGTACAATGCCAAAATTTATAGATTTTTTACATAATAATTTATATCAAAACAAAATAACTTCTAATAATTTAATAACATTTTGTTTTATTCAATAAAAATAATTATATGCAATGAAATCGTAAAAATATATGTACATTCATTCATACATCCATTTATTATTATTATTATTGTAATGTAGATACAAGTTAACAACGCATCAAATTTCAATTATATAAAAATATGGTAAAACATGTTTGAACAGGTTCACACGAAATTGCTGACGATATGTCTACAATTATCGTGAGAATATTAGAATTAGAAAATAATTTCCCACATTACAAATTGCAACATAAGCAATTTATAATATATAAATACGGCAAAATTTAGTTTTAAGAATCAATCTAAAATAAGTTCCACTACCCAAACTATTAAATGTAAAAAAGTATAAAATTTGTAAAAATAATTCTTTTCAATAAATTATTTTTTTTAAAACAATCTAAGTAAATTTGTTAAGTGGCGCCCGAGCAGGGACGGTCGTGAAAAATAAAATCAAAAAGGAAAATTATATAAAAAAGTGAAGGAAGCCCGTACCGCAGTAGGCTGTCAACAACTATCCACGTCGACGGTTAAAAAGGAAGAATACGACTCCACCCATAAAAGGCAAAACACGACCGAGGGAAAAGTGGTAACAACAGAAGATTCCTGAACTAAAAATTCAGTATAAAACGGGAGCAACCTAGGACATGCGAGCCCGCGCCGACCAAGTCCTCATCCTAACGTAAGCAAAAATTTTTTTTTTAACCAAGATATCGTAAAGGATTAAATCCTAAATCAAAAACGGAATAAATCCAAAAAAAAAAAAAGGAAAAAAAAATCCAAAAACAAAAAATTAATTTTAAATAAAAACAAAAAACGGTAATTAGGTTAATGTCAGAGACGATCAACTCCGACACAGAAGACCTCACCGCCCACCTAGAGGAAATAAGGAAAAAACTTTACATAAAATTCATTTAAAGAAAATTAAAATCAAAGTAAAAAAACTAAAACTAAATAAGAAAAATGGAAGAACTAACAACTGCGATGAACAACTTAACTGGGGTCGTCAACAGGCAAATTGAAAAAATCAGGAGCCTGGAACAAAGATCTAAAAGAAATTAGTAAGTTACAAGATAGCGTGAAGGAACTTCAATACTTTGACGGCGATCCAGTCCAGTACGTCTCATGGACTCATTCAGTTGAAAATATACTGAAAGATTAGAAATTGTTCGTGATAAACCTATTTATCGCTCAATACTGTAAAGCATACGACAAAAAATCAGGGGTAAGGCTAATGTCGCCCTCATTTCATACAACATCTATGAGGAAAATTGGCCGGCAATCAAAGAATGCTTAGCGATGCATTATGCAGACAAGAGGGATATTCGAACGCTGGAGCATCAACTCTTCATGTTAAATCAAAGGAATTCCAGCATAGATTCATTTTACGCCACTGTAAACCATCAGTTCTCTCTTATAGTAAATAAAATAAAACCGAAGAGTACAGTGATGAAACAACAAGGGTACTGATTGACACCTATAGAAATAAGGCATTAGATGTCTTTATCAGAGGATTGCACGGAGAACTCTCCAAAATGCTGATGACACGAAGACCCCAAACGCTTCCAGAAGCTTACGCTTTTTGTCTGGAGATGCAAAATCTAACTTTTCGGAATATGACGATTCATCAAAGAAGCAATAACAACAAGGTAACTACACCAATAAATCATATGCCGAAATCCAAGCCTACCTTCCCCAAAAATGGTGGTCAAAGAAGAAACACAGAACAGGTTTTTAATCAATATCAACGATACTCACCTCCAAGACCAGCTTTTCCAAAGCCACCGACACCTATGGAAGTGGACCCATCATTACACAGCGCAAGAGTTAACTACATAAACAGACCAAGGGACATAGAACCAACACAGCAACAAGGAATGTTTAATTTGGAAACAGAAGAAGACGAGGCTAACAATCAAACCTATGATGATCAAGAAATTTAAGATGATGCATCTCTTCATTATGAAGATAGAGAAGAAGATGATCTCCAGGAAATAAATTTTACGAACGATGCCTCTCTAGCGTTCCTTACCTAGAGTACCGCACAAAAGACAACAAAATACTAAAATTTCTGGTTGATACTGGTGCCAACAAGAACTTCATCCGACCAGACTTAGCAGCCAAAACTAAACCAACCAGTAAACCGTTTAAGATCCGTTCAGCTGGAGACGATATTCAAATTACCAGAAAAATAAACGCAAGATTCTTTGAATGTGTTGGAAACAAAGCAAATCTAGAATTTTTCATCTTACCAGGCTTGAAATCCTTCGACGGTATCATCGGCGATGACACCTTAAAAAACCTTGAAGCAATAATTGACAGGAAACAAAACCTACTTAAAATAAAGCCGAATATAATTAACCCACTGAAAGAAAAGCAATCAGCGCAGGTGAACAAGATCGAGATACAGGGTGACCATCTTCCAAAAGAACTAAAAATTAAAATTTCTAGAATCATAAATAGATTTAAGAAAATTTTTGGTCCTATAAATGACAAGGAGATAATAGATACAGACGTAAGAGCAGAAATTAAAACATCTACTGCTGAACCCATCTACACGAAACAATATCCATATCCTGCAAATATGAGAAGAGAAGTTGAGGAACAGATTAACGATTTGCTGAACAAAGGCATCATCAGACCATCAAAAAGTCCGTACAACTCACCCATTTGGGTTGTAGCAAAAAACCAAATGCATCAGGAACAACAAAATATAGGATGGTAATCGACTTCAAGAGACTAAATTCCATAACAATTGCAGATACTTACCCGATTCCGGATATAACCAATACGCTTTCTAGTCTAGGAAAAGCAAAATATTTCACAACCATAGATTTAACGTCTGGCTTCCATCAAATAAAAATGGCAGAAAAAGATATCCTGAAGACCGATTTCTCCACAATGAATGGGAAACATGAATTTACTCTCTTGCCATTTGGACTACGCAATGCTCCAGCAATTTTTTAGAGAATGATCGATGACGTACTGAAAGAACACATCGGCAAGCGTTGTTACGTATACATCGACGATATCATCATCTTCGGGAAAACTGAAGAAGAACTTCTTAACAACATTAGAGAAGTATTTTCAACCCTAGATCAAGCTAATCTTAGAGTAAACCTAGAAAAAACCAGCTTTTTCAAGACAGAGACGGAATTCCTTGGCTATTTGATCACAAACGGGTTAACAATATTGTTCGTAGTGTCGTTACCCAAAACAGATAATCGAACATACGATCACATATTAATTAAACCAACAATAAGAAATCAAACTGAAGTCCACTTGGAATACGAAGAACTACTGGTCAATCATGAAATCTATGGAATTCATCAGAAATGCAAAAGTTTTAACGATATTGTTATCTGCAACAAGAGGGCACTGAAGAAATTAGAAACTGGACATTGTATTACACAATTAATTAAAGGCTTCAACGCGGTATGCGACTATCAATTCAACCATGAAGAAAAAGTCGAAGAAATCAATGAAAATACCATATTCCTAGCAAACTTCAACGGTACCGTCACGGATAATATCACCACAAGAAATCTATTAGGTAATTATCTCATGCAATACTCCAACGAGACGATCCAAGTCAAAGGTCTAACATTCTCAAGCAAAGCAATAAAATCATCAGAAGTTCTACCAGCGTTTCTTCAAACAAACATGACGCAAAAAAACCACAGAGTCAATCTCAAATATCTTCATAATCTACAAGAACATAACATTAAAAAAATCGAACAACTTTTTTCTACAAAGAATGTCTCAATCACACTAAATGCAGTTATTATACTCTTCATCATTTCAATTGCAATAGTATTCACTATCCTGAGGAAGAACGAAAAAACAGAGAAGACAGACGAAACTAACAGCCCTGCAAAATTAACTAAACTTCAAGCAAATCTACGGGACGTAGATCTTTAAAGGGGGAGAAGTTAACAACGCATCAAATTTCAATTATATAAAAATATGGTAAAACATGTTTGGACAGGTTCACACGAAATTGCTGGCGATATGTCTACAATTATCGTGAGAATATTAGAATTAGAAAATAATTTCCCACATTACAAATTGCAACATAAGCAATTTATAATATATAAATACGGCGAAATTTAGTTTTAAGAATCAATTTAAAATAAGTTCCACTACCGAAACTATTAAATGTAAAAAAGTATAAAATTTGTAAAAATAATTCTTTTCAATAAATTATTTTTTTTTAAAACAAATCTAAGTAAATTTGGTAAGTTACATGATTTTTTTTCATTCAAAAATTAATATTAAAAGTAAAAAATATTAAAAACTGTAAACAAATACAAAACAAACATAAAATTAATATTAAATCTGCTACCAAAAATTTTACCGTTTTAATATTATGTCATCAACAAATGAATAATATGCATTGGCATATATATAAGTACATACATATGTATGTATAAAAATTTTTAGAAATATAAAAAAAAACAAAAAAAAATTGTTCATATAAATTCATATGGAGTGTTACGTATGAAATTTGGACTTGAAAAAAATTAAATAAAAGTTAAAGTTAGTCGTTGTTCTATAGTTAGTTAGTTAAATGTTCTATGGCAAAGTTGTTCCTCTTTACTTGTGTAACAACTTTTTCTTAATAATTTTTCTCACAAAATTTTTCTGTTACGAAATATTCGTAAAAAACTTAAAAAATACACTAGTAAACTACCACTTGCGGTTGTTCATAGCCACACACGCACCCACACACACACACACACAGACGGACAACATGCTGAACATTTTTTTACAGCCTTCTCCACACCGGAGTAGTGCATTTTTGCGAAAATCTCGGGTACAAACTTTTAGTATGAAAACAATACCTACCTTATACATTAATGTATGCGGTCGGTAAAAAATTTTTATACTAAAGAATACATTTTTTATAAATTAGCACTAACTTTACTATAAATTTGCACTAACGTACAGTCCCGACCCACTAGATTCAAGTTGTAGAAAGCCCTATAACTCAAATTCTATAGAGTATTTTTTTTTAATCTGAAAACACCAAAACATTAGATAATAATTTTCTTTTAAAAAAGTCTCTTATTTTTATGAATTTGACTTTTAAATTTACCATAATGTCATAATTTTCAAAATTTTTGACACCCCTTACATTCTTAATGCATTATGTTAGAAACTTGAAATATTGGGATGTAGTTTTAAGATCTTTAATTTAGCAACAAATTAAAAGAAAAGTTTCTGTAGAACAGCAATAAAAGTTATTTTATTAAAAGAGGAAAGGAAAAAACATTATTATGGAGCAAAATCAAATCAGTTTAAAAAAAAACATCCATTGAATATTTTTTTTATTAACCCTACAGTACTCGTTTTAAAGTAATTTTTTTTCAGAGACCATAAGTTTTTTTTTAAAATAATGTAATATTTATTATATTTAATTAAAGAAAAGAGAAAAATTCAAAAAATTACAAAATAAAAACATTCATATAATATTTTGCATTTTTTGACATTTTTGTTCCATCTTTAAACATGCCACAAAACAATTTTAAGAAATTGCACCTAACTGAGCCAGACTATTTTTAACATTGCAAATATGGATGAAGTTTTTAAATAATTAACGAGAAAATGACAATTAAAAGTCGATTCACAGTACGTGACGACGCTATGACGACGCCATACAGTGATTTTTATTCATATTCATATTGAAGGACAGTTAACAACAGAATCAACGACGCCGTATCGGTACCGTAACGTCATTTAAAATACCGTTCTCAACGATATTTTTAATTTTGCAGGCCAACGTCGTTACGTCATCGTTGCCGATATAGTATAAATATATTCATAAGAAATGCATGTTATCAATATTAAATAAAAAATTACAAAATAAAATAAACTTCAACGATGAAAAAAAAAATCACGTCTGACATTATGTCTAAATTTGCTACCGTGACGATAAGGTGTTTTTCATATGATACAGTATCGTCATTCTGACGTCGGTATAGTGTGAATAAAAAAAGGATGTCCTCATGTGCTGGTGTAATAGAAATCGACCTTAATGGTGTCAGAAAATATTAAAACGCAGTTACTGGAAAAAAAAAATTCTAAACTTTTAAATCGATTTGGCTCAAAAAGACTTGTAGAAGGTTAATGTGATTTGAAATGTTTGTTTTTTTTTTTTTTTTGTTAATGAATTTGTAGATGGTGTGGTTGCGTATAAGCTTACATAAATATTTTTACGCATATGTATAAAATCCTTTAAAATTTATATTATTAATTTTTAAAAATTTTGAAAGTTTTATTTATTCATTATTGAAATTCATTACTATTTTTCATATTTTTTTAATACTTTTATTTTGTAAAATAATAAATTTATTATTTTTTATTAAAACCACCAGATATCTCAAATTAAATTTTAAAAATTATTTGCATAGTGTATAAATTATCAAATGGTAAATATGAGAGGTCTTGAAATTAAAAAAAAAGGTAAGTATTTGTATTTATTTATTGATTTATATTATTTAATGTAGCTTTTTTTTTTTTTTTTTGAAATAAATTAATATATTTAATATTGAAAAAGAATTTAATGTTAATTTTTTTAATGAAAATATTAATTATAAATATTAATTTTTCCATTAAAAATTAATTTAATGTACACATTTTTATTTTTAGGTAAATTTAGTTTTTAATTTCATCGAAAATAAACCAAATATAATGATCCAAGAATGACTTTTTCGTATATGTACTTATATCTTATTTATAAGGAAAATTGATATGAGTAATTTTTGCACCTATACGAAATCTCATGTTATAAAATTACGTATTTTAATATCGCGTATTTTTTGAAAATATTATTTAATTAAAGCTCGTGTTTACAATACTGGCTTTTTATGTTGGGTTTAAAGAAAATGAAAAAGATAATAAAAAAAGAATAATAATTGTTTTAATCAAAAAAGTATTGTAAAATAATCTGTAATATGGGTTTTTTAACATTATTTTTGTCTTTATTTTTCGAAAACTTATAACGCTTAGTTTGTAACCAAATATAAAATTTCTCTTAATTATTTTTACATACATTTTTACGTGCCTCTTAATTTTTACATAAACAATTTATTGAAATACAAATTTTCTGTCCAACCTCGATTTTCATACGCATAACATATTTTAAAAGAAAGGAAGAAGGGGTTGAAATTTTTAGTTTCGCTGTTCGAATTCCGAATTTATTATTTAGAATCGGAACAATCAATACTGTGAGCATTTCGATCATTTAATAGTTAAAATTTTAACTTTCTTCTTTTTTTAATTATTTAAGAACTTTCAGATTATGTTTCAGATGATTTTTATTTAGAAAAGTAAGTTTTGATAACAATTATTCATGAATTTTTTCCCATCTTTTATTATATTACACACCCTTAATAGTTTTGCAATTACCTCAATATTTAATATCTTTATAAGTTGATTATTTAATTGATTTTGCCTACTTTCGATTTCTCTAGAATTTGTTTTTATATGCCAACATCGTTTTTATTTAAAGGAATCATTTTATCACATTTCTGCAGAGCTAAAGCGTGTAATACAATGTGACGTGTTACCTTACGAGTCGTTTTGTCTTTTAAAAATAACATATGTGTTAAATGATATCTGATACAATACTTGAAGTCCGAAGCAACGCTAGTCTTAATCTATTTTTTACTTTTGTTCACGTTGACTGTTCACATATTATTATTTTAATATAAAAAATAAAATCAATAACTTTGAATTAAACAATGAGAGAACGGTTAATTAAAGAAGAACAAAATTTCCCTATTATACCTTTCCATTCATTTTTATACTTCATATAAAAAAATAAGTAAAATTTTAGCCAATATAATTTTTCTTTGTTCATTTTTTATTTTTATTTCATTTTGTTGTTCTTATGAAATATTTTTTTTTTAAATGACAACAAAACAACATTTTTATTAAAGTGTTATCAAAAAAAAAAATTAAGACTTGTCGCGCAACGTGACACTGAAAGAAACACTTTAAATGAAACGAGCATTAAGTCACGACGTTAAAACTACGTTTTTTGTTCTTTCGAAATGATTATTGAAAATGCAATTGGATATTTTCATTTAATTTTCCGCCAATTCTAACATTTACTTATTATGCTTTTTAAATTATTTTAAAATTAAATTTTTCAAAACAATTAACGCACTAATTTTAAATTTTAATATTTTAATTTCAAAAATTATAATAGCAATAATTATATAATAAACGTTATTATATAATGTTTCCAGTGTAATAAACTGCAAATAATTTAAATAAACATTCACATATTAAATAAAAAACCATTAATTTTTTGTTGTATGCAGAGGTACTCATGGAATGTGTTGAATTTTTATTTATGCATTTTATACCATAGCACCAACTATTTTATTTCGAAATATCATATTTGTATGTACTATTCAAAATCCAAAGAATTATCATAAAGAGATTTAGTAAATTGAATGTAGATATATTTATGTTTAGGTGCATTGGTAACCACTTGACCACTAGCTTCATAGTTCAACTTCACACATAGATGAGATCATCAATAATTAATTTTAACCTAGCATTTCCTCTGTATCAAATGTCATAACTGTTAAATGTGTGGTGTGAATTAAATCAAAGGTGATGTTTTTGTACAAAGGAAAAAGGACTTCCAAAACTTTGTTATTTTAGATATTTTTTTTTTTTAAATGCATTTCTCTGCCACATAAATGAAAAATGGTTATTAATAGATTTTATTCCAAGAATGTTTGTAACTCAATTATTAGGTGCGTAATATAAACTAACATCTAGTTATTGTAGAATAAACTCATTGTAACTACAGTTAATGCAGTGGGCCAAATGAATAAAAAGTAATAAATCCGAAAAAAATTATATTTACAGATGTATATGTAATGCTTGTATGACATATGAATTTCAATTTTATTTTAATCGAATCAAGAGCCATGTAGAAATACCATACTTAGTGTTACCAACGAAATAAAAAGAGATTCATCGTAATATGCTAACATTTCATTTACTTCGCTTTGCCTTGAAACCCTACTATATAATTGACATTTTTTAGCCACTGTGTTTGTATTATTTCAACAGTATAACAAGCAACTTGTATTATCACTCATGTAATGTAAATCAATCTTCACTGTTTTTTTGGAGTAAGTAATCCTTATTTAGTTTCGCTATTTTTTAGTGGAATGGATATCTACTAGAATCAACAAAGACTAATATTTCTTCTTCCTCTGTAATTACTTAAATTCACATATTTGCATGAAAGCAGCCTATATAATATATACACACTGACACACAAAATAAACACATACATACATTTTTTAAAAAATTTTTAAGCGTTTACTAGAAAAAGAAAGTTTTAACACGTCATTTTAAATAAATATCTACTATAGGAAAAATCAAGAATATATTATCTAAGTATATATTATACCGAAAAGTAAATCTTTAATATTTAGTCGTTACTTATTTTATATTTTATGTATTTTATGTATTTACTTAATAATCCCCTATTAAGAAGCATTTATTATTTTTAATTCACTTGGCCCAGTAATAAAATCATGTTAATTTTATGTAACACTTCTAAGACCGTATTAAATTTATTGTTAGTATATTATTATTATGTTAAATTTATTGTTACTATCATGACAGTAAACATTTTTAGCACATTTCTAAAAAAAAAAAAAAATTGAAAAAATATGCCTATTAGTTTCATTCTATCCATTCGTCCATCGGTTAGTCTGTTTATAAAACTTCTACACAGTTAAGGATCGAGAAAACAAATTTTAACTATGGATAGATCTCATAAAAAAATTAATGTTGTTAAACAACTTTTTTATGAAGCCCCATTCATTACGGAGCTACAGCCGCTCAAACTTTGAAAAACTCTTATTTTTAAATACATATCTTATGTTCTGCTTAATATTTTTTCAATCTGAAAACGCCCTTCCACTTCCAGGCATTTTTACATTTGTAAATCAATATCAAAATTATACTATACTAAATTAATTTTTTTTTAAATTTAGTATTTAAATTTACCGTTATGCGACAACCTAATTTTGCATGATTTTTTTACCTTCATAAGTCATTACTTCGGCACGATTTTAGATATGCAACTAAAATTTTGAGGTAAGAAAAAACTCTTAGAATTAGTATAAGTTTCTTCGGAAAATTGTTTTGGACCACCCCCTGTTTATGAGCTGTTAGGACTCAAAAATTGAAAATTTCCTATTTTTAGACACGTCTAACCTAAGCACCTGTACAAATTCTTCTTTGGCAAGACATTAAAATTAAAGCTTCAATAATATATTTTTGCGGGTGTGAACGGTTTTTCTTAGTTAGGTATATATTTATATTCCATATTTTCTTAGTTCGATTCCAGGTAGCTATAACCCCAGTTTCCTGGTTATATCAGTAAGCGATATATGCATTTTTTTATATTATAATTATTGTACCCAGTCGGGAATCGAACCCGAGACCTCTCATTCCCCTATGAATGAGAAGCGGTGCGTAAACTACTCCACCAATGTCTGCATATTAGGTATATAGGGTTCCGGACTTACAGCCCTTAAAAATAGCATTAATAAATTATTTAAAAACCGTTACTTTACTACATTCTGCCTTGTTTCTTTTTTATTTCGGATCTAAAGTGACTTTAAAGCAATAGAAATATTTTAGTACCAATACCTAATTATTTTGTTTTTTCAAACATTTGTTTTTTCAAACACAAACATCAAAACATTTTTTATTTAGGACTTGTATTTTATTCATTTTTAAACTTACCTCATTTTTAAATTTCTCTAGAGATAATGTTTTATGTTGAATATTTTTTGTTTTATTTATTGATTCATCACATGTTTTATTATTATTTTTAATATTATTATCAGATGATAATATAACACCTTCGGTTTCTAGAAATAATTTTAAATGTTTGTTTTTGTCTTCTAACCACAAATATTTGTATTTATCATATATCTTTGAAAATTCAATAGCTTTATCCATTGTTTTATGTGCATAATCAATTATCCATTCACAAATTGTTTTAATTTCATCATTTTTCGAAATTATTGCTTTTAAATAAGAGAAATATATAGAAAAAAAAAAACAAAAATAAAATAAAATGAAAAATTTAAATGACATTATTGAAAAATTATACATGCAAAATGCATATATAAAAATATAAATATAATATACTTATATGTATGTATATATTGTATCTATAATATACAAGATATTTTATATTTTTTTTTATTATTATTATTTTGGAAAATAAAAAAAAAAATTAAACTATTAAATCATGTCTGAAAAGAATAAATTTGTGTGTAAATATATATTTATATACATATATATATATATGTATGTATGGATTTGTCATTCTATTGATATATGTGTGTATATGTTATGTTAAAATTTCAAAGAAATAAATGAGAACAAATTATTAAGGACATGAGAATTAAATTTTATAAAAAACACTTGAATATTTAACATAATATATAAAGAAGTACCTAAACAAGTATATAATATACAAATAATAATATAAATAATAGAAAAAAAAATAGAATTAATATATTTCTTAAGTTTCATCCATATAATATGGACATAACTTGAAAGATTTAGTTATAAAATTTTTAAAATTCAATACAATAAATACATAATAATTCTGGATGTATTTATAAAAAATTTAAATATGTAAATCCAAAAAAAAAAATAAATTACAAGTTTTATTAAATGTATTATGTATTAAATTTAAAAAAACATGCATATTAGATATATCAGCTATTTGCATGACTTTATAATCTATCTGCAACGTCAACAGGGTTTAGAACATAAATTCAAATTGATGAAAATGAAAAAAAAAAAAAAAATACAAAATAATATTATAGTCTTACGTAACATCCCATTGCTAATTATTTACATCTACCTAGAAATCTCCTTTCTTTTTCATGCATTTGTTTCGTACCCTTGAAAGAACCCCTTTTTGTTCTCATACCAATAATAATAAAAAACAAGTAAAAGTAACAGTAAGTCGATGCAACCGACTTATTTATACCCTACACCTAAAAAATTCAAATTAAATTAAAAATCCATAACTTATTTTAGTTAGGTAATTAATATAAGCTAAAAAAATAAATGCTTTTACAACCTTTGCACAAAATTTGTCTATCATTATAATCTAATATCATTATCTATTATTATCAAAATTTTCTATCTTTATTAATTTCGAAGATGTGCTTGTTAGGTCTTGGGAAGTGTATGAATGCACCCGGACCACCTCCCCAATTCATCTAAAATTTTAGAGACATTATCAGAACAGGATAGAATACTCTTTTATGTCAAATTTCCAGTTTTTATATTTATTAATTTCGAAGATATGCTTGTTCGGTCTTGGGAGTTGTGTGGGAGATACCCGAACAACCATTCCAATTCATCTGAAATTTTAGGCAAATTAGGAATTCAGGAAACAACATCTTCGTATCAAATTTGTAGTTTCTATCTTTATTAATTTCGAAGATATGCTTGTTCGGTTTTGGGAGTTGTATGCGAGGTATCCGACCAACCACTCCAATTCATCTCAAATTTTAGGTAAATCAGGGATTCAGTAAACAGCATCCTCGTATTTTGTCCAGATTCACACTTATCCTTCCTTTTGTAATTAGTAACCACTATATAAATTTCATCAAGATAGCTTCACTAGTTTTTGAGTTATCGTGCGAACGGACAGACGGACGGACATCGCTTAATTGACTCAGGAGGTGATCCTGATTCAAAATATATATACATGTCCATATCTAACTCGCTTCCTTTTGATGGTTACAAACACCATACCAAAGTTAATATACCCTATACTTAATGTGTAGGGTATAACAAGTATAGATGTAACAGTAAGTTGATGCAACCGAACTATTAATACCCTACACCTGAATAATTTCAATTAAATTACAACTCCATAAGTTTTTTGGGAGCTGCTTAAACCGCCTCTCTTTACCATCCTTATTTAACTGAAATTTCAGAACGGCATGATTTGACACTCTTGTACAAAATTTCAAGGTTCCATATTTATTAATTTCGAAGATATGCTTGTTAGGCCTTGAGAGGAGTGCGTCAGCTATACCCAAACCGCCACTCCAATTCATTTCAAATTTCAGCGACATAGATAAAACATTACAGAACACGCTTGTAGAAAATTTAAGGGATCTACCTTTGTTGGTTTTGGAGATATGCTCTTTCGCAAGCTTCCAGTATTTGAACCCATGGACAGATTTTGACCAGATATAATCTCCGCTTTTCTTTCGGAATTAGTAGTCTTATATAAATTTCATCAAGATTGCTTTATTAGTTTTTGCGTTATCTTGCGAACGGATGGGCGAACGGACGGACGGATATCGTTAAATCGACTCAGGAGGTGACCTTGATTAAAAATATATATATGTCCATATTAAACTCGCTTCCGCTGGTGGTTACAAACACCATACCAAAGTTAATATACCTTATAACTTAGGTGTAGGGTATAAAAATCGAACGTTACAAATATGCTTGTATGGGAAAATCTTTTAAATCTCGTTTTCTCAAAATCTCATTTTCTCAAAATATTTCTCAAAATCTCGCTAAATTTTTTTTTTGTTATATAAAATACAGAAAAAAATAAAAAAGAGTATAAAAGATGGGAGTATTTGTAACCAACCTGAAATATATGTATATGTAAAAAAATAATTGAAGAGATTTTATATTTGATTTCAAAATCGGGGTTTCAATAATTTGTTTAGCAATGATTTGGGAAAGTTAACCTCCATCATTTTAAACGCCTTTTTTTTAAAATTTTTAAAATGTTTTGTTGTTAAGAATTAAATAATATGTATGTTAAAAAACTAATTATGGAAAGAATTTTACAGTTGGTTATAAAATTAGGGTTAGTTGAAATTAGCTTTTTCCAGAACATTTAGTTACGTTACGTTCACCCACATTTAATTTAAGAAATAAAACCTTAATTTAATTAAATTTTTTTTTTTTACAATTTCATTTAAAAAATTAATAAGACAAAAAAAAACCTAGACTTTGTGAAACAAAGATTTACGGAAAAAGAGGTTTTTAAAAAAACAAGATTTGCAAAAAGAATGATTTTGAAAAAACAGAGATATGATCATTCGAAGCTAACCCGTTTTGTTTCTGTCTTGAATTCTAAATCAAAATTTATTTGTTGACAATTAATTAATGGCTATTTAATACCTCAATGTTGGAACTAATTTTATTTATATTTAGCTAGTTGTGTATTATTTTAAATTTTGATATTAAATTTTTTTGAAAAATTTTAAATGGGATTTTAATTGAACACAAGCTTCATTTTAGTAAAAGAAATTTCCCAACATGCCGACACTTTCTGACATATTGAACATTTACCTACAGTTTAAGATGTCGAAAAATGAAGCCAATCATCAGAATACATAAAAAGGGAAATATTTTTAAAAAAATGGTTTGATTAAATAAATTAATGGATCAGATTGAAGAGTAGAGCTATAGTCTCCTTCAGAATAGTACCATTTAGGAATACATGGAAAAGAAAAAACATTCAAATGTTTTCTTTTTATAATAGCATTTACGTGTACTTATGGTTAAATTTTATATTAAATGAAATGCTAAGCTTTCGAAACTTTAATAATCAAGAATAATATTATAATTTTTATATTTTTTTTATATATTAACTTTTTAATAGCTTTTAAACTTATATGTATATTTAAATTCTATTTAAGGATAGATTGTAGTAGCTTTAAGTTAATAAATCAAGTCACTTTGTAATACCACTCAATTTTCTAATGACTATTATATAATATATAATATAAAATAGATTATAATATGAACAATAACAATGTTCTGTTTAAAAAATTAAAACAAAAAAAAAAAAAAAATTAAATTAAAAAAAAAAAACGAAAAATAAGAAAAAATAAAATAATATAAAAGTTCAAGTCATTTACATTTTCTTCAGAAAAATAAAATATTATAGAAACGTTTATAAATGCGTTTATAAAATGTACAATATATGTATTTTATTTATATAATATATATTATGTTATGTGTATATGAGTATAATAGTTTATACGAATAGCTATTTACATTTATTTAAATTTAAACAAATCCTTTTATTCTTTTTTTTTTTTTTTATATACAAATAATTTTCTTCTTTTTTTTTTCTATTTTATACAATTTTTGTAAAACAATATTTTCTTACAGATGCTGTTATGTTAGTGCATTGGCATAAAACTAAATTTGAATTTATTTTATTTTAATGAAAATTATATTTACTGGAATAAAAATACGAGAGATATTGAAAGGTTTGCTATAGTTTTAAATTATCCTTTGAAAGTTTTTTAAATTTGGTTCAAAATAATTTTTCTATATATATCCTTATAGCTTATAAAATACTAACAGAAATCTCCGGCGTTATCCGGAGTATTTGTTGGTTTTGTGAAAAAAAAATATTGAAAAGTGATTTATAATGAATAAAAATAAATGTATGTATTTGCTACTAATACATATTATATAAAATTTGAACTTAATCGAAGGAATAATATGAACATGATCAGAAAAAAATGGAAATATCTTTAAAATGGTGTCGCGCCGAAATGGGTTAACGGAACTTTCCAAAAATATGTCGAACGTGTTTTTTAAAGCAATGGCTTTGAAAAAAACTTGAAAAATAGAATACGATCCAGAAAAATACTTTTGCTTTTTTTGATAGATCCGCATGATCCGCATGTATAGTTAACTGATTTGGTTGGGAACTACATTTCTACAAAGTTTAAATTTAATAGGCTAAACCGTGTAGATAGGACAACGAAAAATCGAAACGTTTAAAGGGCTATAATGCTGCGATTGGTTGCCGAACCCAAAAAAAAAAAAAACAATAGAGAACGGCACCTTCGGAGTTCAGAGAAAAATTCCCAAAAAAATTCGGTTACGAGCGCATACATTATGTAGAAATCAATAAATAACGAACCAACAAACACACTTTCTGCTTTATATAATAGATAAAATGGAGATTCGGATATTACACGGTCATTATTATCACGTATTAACTATAAAGCCAAAACGCGACGGATGAGATAATTAGGTTATGTTCTTGTAAAACTTATTCATTTGGAAATTAATAGTTTAAGATAATGTATACACAGTAAAATAAATTCAAATAGATCTTATATTTTACTGGTAAATTACCTATAATCATCCACATTCTTTTTGTTTTGTATATTAGGGTATACAGTGGAAAGCATCGCAGATCATGTTCAAAATTAATTTCTGATCAGAAAAAACTTAATTTTTATATTTCATACATTTTTAAAACGTAATGAAAAGCATCCTACGATGCAGAATTAAGAATAAAATAATATTAGAGAAGAAAAATTTAATGACCGTAATCCGATTTACTACGGAATTGGAAACACTTAAAGATTTATTTTTGAATAACTACTTGTTTTTTGTTGTTAATATTGTTAAACTTTAATTTTAGGCAAAAAAACAAAAATATATAAACTTTGAAAATTTTATAAGGTAGAACCACGTAGAACTGCGACGGTAAAGGTAAAAGATCTTTTTAAGGATAGTGCTTAAAAATTCTACATTTTTTTTAACACAATTCTTCGCACAAGCGTATAACCCTGATTTTAAAACAATCTTGAAAATCTTCCCTAATTATTTGTTTTTGACATATATATTTCCCACTTAGTGTTGATTAAAATAAGAAAAATAATTGTGTTAAAGGAAATATTGCTTCTGGAAAAACTGTGTTAGTAAGAATTATGTTAAGAAGAATTGTTTGAAGTCTTGCTGGTTTACAGTGAAGATTCTATGGCAACTGCGTTTGAAAGTATGCAAACCGATTTAAATACATTGCATGAATATTTCAGCAAAAACAAATTTAAAATTAATATATATAAATCCAAATATATGGTGTTAAAAAAACTGTACCAAATAATTTTAGAATAATTGTGAATGTTGAAATCCTTCAGGGAACTGATTTTATAAAATACCTTAGCTTAGCCGTATATGGATAAAAATTTGAAATGGACTTATCACATTGACCATATTAAAAATAAAACTATTCTTTATGTAACAGCTTTATACAGGCAACACTAGATTTTTCAAAAATTCACTCTATACAATTTATATATTTCGCACATATGCATTCCCAGTTTATTTATCTAAATTCAATATGGTCGACAACTCCCCGCTTATAAATTACGTGAAATAAAAATTTTGCAAAATAAGGCATTAAAGGTAATAAATCCGTTTACCTCTTTTAAACCCATCCAACACATTTTACCCGATAAAATTAAATCTGGGGTACAAATATCTAAGATTTGTTCATAAGTAGATTCATAACTATAATAAAAGGGGAAGAGACAATTTCTCAATTTTAAATTTCGCTTCGAACACAATAATTTTTTCAGCTATTACTACTTACAACAATTTGCCTCTACATGTGAGATCTTATGCTTACATTTAAATGCTTATTAAGAAAATTTCTTATTACTACCTAATCCTTTGTAACTGTGTATTTTATAAATTAAAAAAAAAAATAAATTTACCTAGTTAAAGTTTTTTAACTACAAGAACTTATTGTTATTAAAATAATTTTGTTGCCTAGTGTTAAGTGTTAATTATTGTAATAAAAACAAGTAAAAATAACAGTAAGTCGATGCAACCGACTTATTTATACCCTACACCTAAAACATTCCAATTAAATTAAAAATCCATAAGTTATTTTAGTTAGGTATTTAATACAAGCTAAAACAAATAAATGCTGTTACAACCTTTGTACAAAATTTCAGGTTTCTATCTTTATTAAATTCGAAAATATGATTGTTAGGTCTTGGGAAGTGTGTGAAGGCACGCGGACCACCACCCCAATTCATCTCAAATTTTAGAGACATCAACAGAGTAGAACATTCTTATATCAAATTTCAAGTTTATATATTTATTAATTTCGAAGATATGCTTGTTTGGTCTTAGGAGTTGTGTGGCAGATACCCGAACAACCATTCTAATTCATCTTAAATTTTGGACAAATCAGGGATTCAGGAAACAACACCCTTGTACCAAATTTGAAGTTTCTGTCTTTATTAATTTCGAAGATATGCTTGTTCGGTTTTGGGAGTTGTATGGGAGGTACCCGAACGACCACTCCAATTCATCTCAAATTTTAGGCAAATCAGGGATTTAGCAAACAGCACCCTCGTATCAAATTTGAAGTTCCTATCTTTATTAATTTCGAAGATATGCATGTTCGGTTTTGGGAGTTGTATGGGAGGTACTCGAACGCATGGTCCGATTTAGCCCATTTACAATCTCCACCTTACCTTAGTCATTGTTAACCTACAGTATAAATTTCATCAAGATAGCATCATTATTTTTTGAGTTATCGTGCGTACGAACAGACTGACGGACGGACGGACATCGCTAAATCGACTCCGGCGGTGATCCTGATTCAGAATATATATACATGTCTATACCTAACTCGCTTCCTTTTGGTGGTTACAAACACCATACCAAAGTTAATACACCCTATACTTAATGTGTAGGGTATAACAATGGGGTTCGCCACAAGCGCTAAGCACTTCTTTGAACCTGTGAATAATAATTAAAGAAAAATATTATATAATAAATGAATGAAAAAATCAAAATTAGATGGTTAAATTATTCTATTATTCCAGACTTTGTGTAATGATTTTAATTAATTCATTTTTAGTACTAAATTTAGTACTAAAAAATAAATAGAATAGAATAAGTAGAATTTAAAAAATAAATAAAAAAATTTTTCTACAATATCTCGTTTTGAAACAAAACAATACATACATAATATATATACATATTATAAATATATTATATACATACTATATATTATAATATTGTATAATGTATATATGTTAATCTAAGTATATATATTTATATACATATATATTATTAAGAAAAAAAAAAAATGTAGAATATTTACAATAAAATGTTTTTTTATAATTTTCCGTCTCATCGGGATGTTTAGTAGTTACATTTTTAACATCGGATATTTTTTCTTCTACTCCAATAATTTTTTCAGCAATAACAACAACAAGTGCATTATTTTGAACGGAATGTTGCTTTTCCATTTCTAAAAAAAAATTTTTTTTTTTTTTTTTACTATCTTGACGGTTATGATTTTCTTTTTTTGATCCTATTGCACCTCCTGTTGAAAAAAATTCTTCTGTTATCATTTCAGTTTTATTTTCTTTCATTTTCATATTTTTTTTTGATAATAATATTTCTGTTGCTGTCATTGTTGCTGTTGTTGTTGTCATAGTTGTTGAAACTGAAATTGGAACTGTTCCTTCAACTTTTGTTATTGTTGATGTTGAAATTTCTGATGATAATAATGATGATGATGTTGATGATTGTTCTAATTCATTAGTTGTTGTTGATGACAATGATGATTTTATTGCTGTATCTATAGTTTTATTTTTGATTGTTGTTGATTCTGATGATAAGATAAATTTTGATGATGATGATGGTGATGATGATGAGTATACTATTCTTTGTATATGTTTACATGGCTCTAATGTGTCCTGTACAAGTGTTTTTATAATTTCTAAGAAATTATTTTTAATATTTGCATCAAATGATGGTACAAAACATATTTTATTATTTTGCAATTCCAATTTAACTTCAAAAAGTGCCAATGGATTTAAATTATGATAATGGGAATTATTCATTTCATTTTTTAAATATTCCAAACTATAATACAGTCAGTGTTGTTTATATTATAAAAAAAAAAAAAAAAGAAATATGATAAAAAAGAGAAAATTGAATAAGAAATTTATTTTTGTTTTTTCGCCTTTCTTCAATAATATGTACATTATATGAATTCATGATTAACTTTTTTTTTAACGAAATGTATATGTATTATGTATGGGTAAACATGAGAAATATGTATTTCAAAATTTTCCATATCCCTGTTAATAATTTTGAATTTAAATTAAAATTTTAAAATAAAAAATATTTTTATTATATAAATTAATATTATATAATAATGATAATTAATTTACAATTAATTAACTTGATGTTTTTTTTGTTTTTATTTTTAAATTAGTTTATTAAACAAATAATATAGTTATATTTATTTTTAATCGAAACAACAATTTTTTTTTTTTTACATTTCTCTGCCACATAAATGTGGACAGGAAATTATACAGCCTTTCCTATTCAGTCGTTACTGTAAATGTCGTAAGGGGGAATAACTTTCACGACGTGCGTGGGATTCGAACCCACGCCTCTCGGTGTTTACAGCCTATTTTATACGCTCTTACCCACTACCCAACCGAGGCCCCTAAAACAACAATATTTATTATTAAGTAAAAATTTTTCAATTCAGTTTTGATTAAAAAAACAAAACTAATTAAATACGTTTAAAAATAATTAAACAATAAAAATTTGAATATACTTTACATTAGGTAAAGTGTTGCATCCTTTTTAAATTTTACTGAAACTTTGTATAGGTTGGATTAAGCGATGATAGGAACACTAAGCGCTTCAAAAAGTTCTTTGACAATTTATGGGGGCAACTTACTTAAAGAGCCGTACCGCTTACATTTGTGAAACTAGGGACCCCTAACAAGGCTTAAACAAAAATACTATATTATATGAAATTTTTATATTTTTTGGTGTTTATCTCACACATTTGTCTTAATTACTATAAAACTATACTAGGTAGAGGAGTTTCTACAACCACTTTGAAAAGTAGAGAGAAAAGAACATCTTAAATATCATTCTTAAACATGGTGTACCAAAACCATTGATTATCGTATAAGAGCACGTATAATGCACGTCTTTGGAAGGGAAATTTCGCTTTCGTAACACTTAGTAAAGGTCCGTAGTTACATAAATGTAGATGCTACAGCTCTTTAAGTAAGTTGCTCGCAAAAATTTTCAAAGGGATTTTTGAAGCCCTTACTGTCTCAATCACTTAGTAGGACCCATATAACGTTTCATCACGTGATCAAAGATATCTTTCAGAAAACTTTGAAAAAGATCGGACAATGTACCTAAAGTTAAGTATACCTAAAAATTCTATTAATTAATTTTCTATATTTATAATCCAACATTGAGAAATTAATTTTAATTTCTAAAGTAATGAGGCTTATTTTTTTATAGTTAGGTAACTCTAAATAAAATACTCTAAAGTCGGTTTCTGTTATAAATAGAAATTAAGTTAATTCATTTTAAAAATTATTGTGAATAATTTTGCTTAAATTTATTATATAATCAATTTAAATAAACTAATATATAGAGGTTTACAATTGCTATATATACGAATGTATACTAAAGAGATAGGGTGTTTTTATACGAGTATAATAAATTTCCCACAACGTTTGTGAATTTCCCACTACGGAAATCCGTACGTTCGGTAATAGGATAACTCGAAAATAAAAGAACTAGGATACTGGTATTTTTACCACTTCACTTTTGTAAAACTGAAAGTTCCGCTATGTAAATTGAGCAAGTTCAACCTGCAATACAACTGCTTCATTTATATAGGTACTCATATATAAATCTAGACACCTGAAATTTTCTAAAAAATTATCAAATTTTATCGCAACCATTTTTATGAAGTTTAGTTGCTCTAGCCCAGCAGGTTCAGATAGCTTGAATATTTTGGATTACTTAATTAAGCTACAGACATCTGAAATATTGTAAAATATGATCATGTTTTATGACAATAACTTCTGTTAAATTGGGTTGGTTTGGATCAATAGGTTTGCTTCTCTATCATAAAAGTCGAAAATTCACATAAATATAGCCCGGTACTTAATTAAGTCAAACATTTGAGATTTTGTAAAGATGAACAAATTTTATGGACAAAAGCATCCAATATTATGTTTATGCGGGTACCCAAGAGTTGACACTTTCTACTCTATACACTACTCTTTTTATTTTCTTTTTAATTTTTTAGTAGGAGTTGGGATTGACGTTATGGTTACAGAATTTAAAAAATCTTTTATAATAGTTTGAAGTTTAAGGTAAAATTTATTTAAAAAACTCGAAAATCCAATAGTTTCAAAATACATAAAGCGACTGAATAAAATACTTCATACTATTCTGAAAATTTGAAAAGTTGCCGAAAAAACTGAAATAACTTATATTATATGATTATTTAATTTTTTTTGGTTTCAGTTCAATCTAGGAAAATGATGTTAGTATGTGTTTAATATAATTTTAAAATTTTAAATTTTGTTTAGTAAAAAAGTAATTTTGATTTTGTTAAATTATGGAAATCGTTTGTTGGGCTAAAATATATCATTATGATAAACCTTTCAGTACCTTTGAGTACGAACGTAGTTCACATGGTATAACAAATATACCTATTATATTCTTGCTCAGTATCGAATTTTGAATTGATTTAGCCATGTATTTCCGTTCGTTTGTTCGTCCATCCTTACGATAACTCAAAAAATAAAGAAGCTAGACTTTTAAAATTTTTACCATTTCACTTTTGTAAAATTGTTAGTTTAGCTATTAAAATTGAGTTAACTTGGTCGGCGGGTTCACGTGGCCGCCATAAAACTTTTTCCTCTAAAGTAAAATAAAATAGACTCTAGTTTCGTATTAGGAGAAATTATCAAGAATGTTATTTGAGCGGCGTTTAAAACCACTTTTTGTAAGCAAAAACCCATATTTATATTTTACAAGTAGATCGCTGCAAGACTAATTTGTTCTAACTGTAAATATTTCAAATTAGATGTTGTTATTTTATTCAGTTCCCATATAATGTTATAGAAATAATAGAAACATAACATAAATATAACAGTTTCTTTTATTTCTCTAATTGCCATTCATTAACCATATTATATTCTAATATTTACCGTTATTATACTTTATGAATAATGAACATTTTTTTTCTTTAAAAATTTTAACTTTAAATTAATTATTATCTTAATTCCCGCCATTTTTAATTAGTTTTGTACATATATATATATATGTATATATTATGCCAATTAGAGTTTAAGCTTTTGTAAGTCAAAGTACCAAAAACAGAATCCTTGAAATTTACTTTTATTAAATTACACACATATTTACTAAAATTATACAAAAACCTATAATTGATATTGACAAAAGAATTTTTATTTGTTTTTTTTTTTGTTGATAATAAAAGGAAATTAACTAAATTACGTAAATATACGAATACACGTAAAAAAAGAAAAAAAAAATAAGAAAAAAATTTTAAAAGAAAGTATTAGCAAATAAAGAAATATACGAGTAATATAAAAATAAGTTTAGTTTAACAATTTGCTTTGTCTTTAGTTAAAAATTATTTAATTACAGTACAATTATTTCAACATCCTTGAACATTTTTCTCGTTGTTTATTTTTGTATTTAAAATGAGATTTAACAAAAGATTTTATATTAAAAAAAAATAATAAACTTTTAACAATGCCATAATTAAAGAATGTTAATATTATTACAAATTACGTCATCATTACATACACTATTGAACAAAAATAAATGTTGTTACATTTATTTCATATTGCACAATTTTGACTCAACTCTTCTAAGATTTTGACATTTTAAATTTGTTTCCGATAAGTTTAAATAAATTTGTTGATCAATAAGTTTTAAATTTTAAATTTTCTAGAATCTAGTTCTAACGAAGAAGAAAAAATATTTTATTTTCAATAAAGCTCATAGCTATTTAATCTATTACTTTCTCTTTCCATAAATATTCATAGCTTTTTCTTTTAATATATATATATATATATATATGTTTTTCCCCTACTTCACCTCCTAATGAAGAAAGAAGCTTCGACAAAGCTTCTCTTGATCTTCTTTCGTTATTTTTGATCTGCCCACACTTTCTTTTCCCCTTGGGATTTTAATCAAGCGTCTGACCCAGTAATGTTTTCCAATGTTTCGCTTTCTGAATTGTATGGCCTTGAAAAAGTATTTTTGTTACTTTGAGATTGTTAGTAGTTCCTTATTTGTTATTCATTCTAGACCATTTATATTTTGATTCGTTCAAAAGCATTTATTGTCAAACATTTGTAGTGTTATAGAGTTTTTGAGTAGCCACGTTTTACTACCGCAGTGAAGAATCGATTTTATCCAGGCTTCATGAATTCATGTTTTTGTACTACCTGTTTAGCTGTGGTGATTTTCAGATTGCCCAAAGTCTCCCAAATCCCATTGTTGCTAATTATTATATTTATACCCTTCTCAAAATCTTCTTCAGCTTTTCCACATTGTAGTAAGGATACTACCAAAGTAGTTGAAGTTTGCAGTGTAATTCTTTATTGTATTTATACTGTTTATTACTAATGAATTTGAATTATTAGTATATTAGTGACTTAGTTTTTGATATGTTCATTTTGCGACCAACTTTAAGTGCGTTTAACGAATCAGTTTTGTTGCACATTGCTCTGTGTATGTGCAAGCAGGCCAATATCATTCGCGTATTCAAGGTGTAATGTATGGGTTCAATTAAATCCGTTTGATACAGGGACAAAGTATAGAAAACTTTGAAAAAATCAAAATTGCGACATTACCACAAAATAGAGGTAATATATTTTGTCGATGCTTTAATAAAATATTAAACGAATGCTTAATAAAAAATTTTTATTGAAAAATGGAAGAACAAGAGAATTGTGTAAAATTTGCACATAGGTACTTTCTAAAATAAATATTTAAAAAAAGATATACAACTTACTATTTCAAAATTTGTTTCAGTCATTGTTGAAAATTAAAACAAATGTTTTTTTTTATTTTTATTTTATATTTTCTTCCTTCTTATTTTTCATATAAGTTTGTAGATTTCCACAAAAGTAATTCGACATTGGTTAAATATAAATTACAAATTTTTTTTTTGTTTTAATATGCATACAAATTAATATGTTACATGCTTATATTGTATACTCTATACACACTATACAGCATCATTAATGCAGTTTGAATTAAAATTTCTGTTGTAGATAAGAATGCAAACATATAACTATAAGTTGTGGTATTTAAATAGCGCCAAAATAATGTCAAGTAACAAAACCTCCATTTCAATTTTCAACTATTCTGTGGTTTTGAATTTTAAGTGAACAGAATGAGAAATCATTTTTTTTCTGAAATAAAGAAAAATTAAAATTCCTCAAATATTCAAAAAAAAGCAAAAAATTTCTATCCGACCATTGCCGCAGTGCATAAGTTTTCAGACGAAAGGTCTCGGAACCGAATCCATCGACCAAATCCTCCCAAATTTCAGAAACATAAATCAAACACAAAAGAACACCATAGTACCAAATTCAAAAGTTCTATCTTTGTTGGTTTTGGAGATAATCTCGTTTGCTCTTAAATCCTCTTAAATTTCAGAGACATAAATAAAACATGAAAGAACACCAGTGTAACAAATTTAAAGGTTCTATCTTTGTTGGTTGTGGAGATATACTCCTTTACTCTTAAGCTCGTTCGGAAGCTTCCAATATCTGAAACCAATGTCCAAATCCTTTCAAAATTAAACCCATGGCCCATATTCTCTCAAATGTCAGAGACATAAAGAAAACATGACAGAACATCCTTGTACCAAATTTAAAAGTTCTAAATTTTGGTTGGTTTTGGAGATAATTTCGTTTACTTCGGGCTAATTCGGAAGCTTGCAGAATCCGAACCCATGGACCGATTTTGTCCAGATTATCCTTTCGTAACTAGTAAAATGCTATATAAATTTCATCAAGATAGCTTCACTAGTTTTGAGTTATCGGGCGAACGGATGCACGGACGGGCGGACATTGTTAAATCGAATCAGGAGATGATCCTGATTTAGAATATATATATATATGTCCACATCTAACTCGCTTCCTTTTGGTGGTTACAAACTTCATACCAAAGTTAATATACCCTATACTTTAAGTGTAGGGTATAATAATGTAAACAATATATTAAATATAATTATAATTTAATACTTGTACCGAGATGGCCCACATGCTTTAAGACAAAAGCTCCCTAAAAATATCGGCAGATATTTATATCTGGAGCATATAATAAAAAACTAAAAAAAAATTCCTAAATTTTACATCACTTTGGAATTTCCACTACATAGCGGAACTGAAATTCAGTAAGTAGCATACACTCCATTTTACGTCACCACCTTAAAGCTTACTAAATATTTGTCATATTATCTCTTGGGGCAATGTATTTTACAACAACGAAGAAATCCCTAATATTTGGTAGCATTCTTAGTTATTTTAAAAATATGCTCATAAAAAGAGTGGATATATCTATATATTCTTCTTAATGAAATCAAAATTAAATATTCAAAATAAATTATAAGCTTTAGGGGAGAATAAAAATTGGTATCAATTTATGTTAGAAATAATTAGGGGACTATAATATGATACCTTAATAATAGAAATCCTGTGTGATTTATGTGTTAGCAATATTTAGATTAACATTTTCGGTTACTACATGTTACTACATATATATATATATATATATATATCTAACTTCTTGCAGTGCATTTTAATTTGAAATTTTTTAAATAACTATAGGTAGCCAGGTAAGTAAGGAGGTGATCTTCACGATACTACGTGAAGGCCTCAATTAACACTAAGTTACGCCATTTTAATCCCACTGCACTCTCGTGACCTGTCTTTTGTAGTTCTTATCGCTTTTATATCCAATCCGAGGTATTGAGTTTTGAAATTAATTCTTGGCTATAGCTATGGCCGGACATCTACAAAGAAAGTGCTCAAGGTTTTCACTTTCACAAATTTCATTTTCACAAACTATAACTACTCTAAAAGTCCGAATTTTTCCGAATATTTGTTTTCAGAAGCAATCATCAACGTAATTAATAAAATTAAGATTATAATTCAACTTTTAGTCAAACTCCACAGCCACAGAACCAACAGAAAAGATAATATCCTTCAACATCATAATGAACTTTTTTTATCCCTTGTATTATCTTGTTAATTATAGTCTAAACTTTTCATATCTTCTAGATACTTATATATAAATTTTTATAAAAAATTGTGTGAGTTCAAAAAAACTAATATAAAAAAAAGAGCTACACAAAAAAAAATTGAAGAAATTGATTTCAATTTATCCGTTCATCCGTCCGTCTCTCTGTTTAGAATATTTATACACCGTTCAAACAAGAGCAATAAAATTTGAACTATATTTCTAAAAATATTGTAGCCGTACATATTACGAAGCTTTAGCAGCTTAAAGATGTAAAATTCGTTTTTTCAAATGTGTATACCTCAAATTCTGCTTAACTATACTCAAATTTTTTGAACCTGAAAGCACCAAAAGACGGGTTGTACCTTAGCTTTATAAATTAATATTAAAATTACACAGTTTTTTCTAATTTAGTATTTAAATTTACCGTTTTGTAATTGCTTGCTTCATGTTTGCACTGTTGTGCTGTTTGTAAGAAATACATTCCTGTTTTTAAAGATAGAGCCAGGGGTTAAAAATTTAAAATTTGGTATGTTTTTAGACATATGTAACTTAGGCACCTATATAGGCATATATGGTATAATTAAGGAAATATATGATAAATAATTAAGATAATAAACCACCATTATAACCCTGGCATAACATCTATCTTCTACCACATAAATTATTTCCACTTATTACCATGACAGTCTGTATATTATTTATTAGTTAAAATGATAGTTATATAATTTATGAAAAAAAATTTATTGGATAAATAACAATATAATATGCAGATATTAATGTTTCTGTTTGAATCTTAATGTACTGATTATGTTAATAATAATGAAGAAAAAAAATATTATGATGACGATGATGATGACGATGATGAAATGATTTAATAATAAATATGTTGAGAAAGATGATATATTTTTATTCTGGTATTATTTCAAACCTTATTCGAACTGATTTTAGTAATTCTTCACCAATTAAATCATCTACAAAAATTTGATAAGTTTTAAAGAGTTCAATTTTTTCTTCTGAGTAATTATGCAATGCAAAAGGAATCTGTAAAAAAAATAAAATAAAAATAATTAAATTGTTTAATTAAATTAAATTTAAATAAATAAAAAATTTAAATTTTTATATTAAAAGTTTCTAATAATTGTATTTCGGAAACTAAATAAACAGTTACGAAAAGATTTTTTTTTTAAAAGGTTGATCAATAAATGGTTTCTGTTTAATGGTCAAATAAGATAGAATTCACAATCTTATTTTATTTATTTAGGTTGAGTTTGAATGGCATAACTGCCTGATTGCTTTCAATTCAATTCAGTTTATGTTTGTAAAAATCTGTACATACATACATATATATACAAAAATAATGATTTAAAATTGATAACATTGAAGCATTTTAACGCGAAACATTTCAACAAACTTTAGTTCTGCTAATGGTTAGTTTAACTGTCAAGCCCAATTTTTTTTAACTTTTGCACAAAAAATAAATTTTAAAATTGGAATCCTGTTTGACGGAAAGGGGATTTAGTGTTTAATATCGATTTTTGAAATATTGGTAAAAAATAATTCAAATTACTATAAATATTTATGGAACCGAATTGAATCTTGAATTTTATAAGAATATAAAATCAAGTGACAGCAGTTTAAAAGAAAAATTTTCTGACAACCTGTCATACTCATTTAAATTATATGCAAACTTCGAAATGTAACCATTAGTTTAAGAGCAACGTGATTTTAAACATAAAAATAATTTACTTTTTTTGCTTCTTTTAATCTTTTCAAAAAATATTTTTATGAAGCTGCTTGCATATTTTTATTCCGTTATTGGTTTTCTCCGTCTAATATATTATTTCTAAAATAAAGTTAACGCCTATTCCATTACAGAAGTTGATAATTTTTTATAAAATTGGTAAATAAATAGATAATATTTTTAAAATTGGTACAAAATTAGAAAAATATTGAGAACGGACGGCCAAATGTAAAATTGATCAAATTGTTTAAGTAAAGGCGTTATAAGTTTCGTTTGATTTTACTGTAACCGATTATTCTTGATTTATATTTAAATTTTTGAATTTAATCGTTTAAAGAGTGCTCAGTGCAATCAAAAAAGTTTTTTTGTTTTTTTTTTCCCCTTTTTTTTATATTAAACTAAACAACTGTTCTTAGGTAATTCGATTCCTTAACTTATTTTTTACTCAGTTTAGCTCAGCAATTCTAAAATATTTAAAAGGAAAAGCAAGTATAAAAGTAAAAAAAAAAAAATTTAGTAACAAGTTTTTATTCAAAGAAACAGATATGTATTAATAATTTATAAGCTTTAACCGGCTGATAATACTAACTGATTATTTATGTTAAAATGGCAACACTGAAATTTTTTATATTAATTTAATTAATTAATTAATTAAAATAAATATTTTAATCTTATAATCTACTTGATAAAATAAAAAAAAAAAAAAAAAAATGCTCTTTTGAATTTAAAATGAAAATTATTTCCATTATAATTTTAATAACATTAACTATATTTATTTATAATGAATTTTAGCATTTTTTTCTTTTTAATCTTAATTTAAATTTAAATTTTTTATTAACAGTTTTAATAGTATGAAAATTTTCCGCGTACAAAAATAAAGGTTTTTTTTTTTTTTCTGAACTGTTTTCTTTCGATTTTTTTTTAAAGTTTTTCCTTTTGTATTTTTTTAGTATATTTTTTTTTGCTTTTTCTATTTTGTTAAAATTTAAAAGAAAAACAAAATTGTTTGTATTTTTGTTTTTTTTTATTTTAAGAATTCATTTTATTTTTTTTGTTTTTTTTTTTTTTCATTTTAAAAGTTGATCTTTTTTTACATTTTTATTTTTTTCTTTTTTTTTTTTGATCACAGATGGTAACCAAAATTTGATCAAAAACTCTTTATTATTTATTGTGCTGTTTTTTTTTTGGTTTTTTCATACTTACATCTGTCCTTCGATTTTCAGGACGTTGACTTGATTTTTTGGGATGTATTGAAGTTATAACTTGTATATAATCATCATTATCATCTTCATTGCCACAATCATTATCATCACTCTTCTCAATATTACTATTACTATTATAGACTGTATTATTCACGTCATTATTTAATATTTTATTTAATAATATTGATGTTTCATTTTTGTTATTTATTTCTTGTTGATTATCATGATCATTGTTATCATCATCATAATCATTATAACTAACATCATCTTTAAAAAATAATTGAAAATTTTTTAACATCAAATCATCTAACATTTTTTTTAAATCTTCGCATTCCATTATACGTATCTTAAGATGTCGTTTTTGATTTTCAATATCTAAAAATCTTTTACCATTGAATAATCGTCTATGTAAAGGTTCTTTTATCCATTTTTGAATTTTATTTAAAACAGTATTAAGATTATTTTGAATTTCATGAACTCTTTGGTAAATATCTTTAAGCGTTAAATATATTTGTTCCACAAAATTTTCATCTAAACACAAGGAAAAAAAAAAAATTTTTTTTTAAAAGAAAAATAATATTGAAAAATTGAAATACAAAATAAATAAATAGTAAAGACAAAAAAAAAAATAAAATAAAATCACAAAATATATTCAATAGAAAAGAAAAATTGAATAAAAATAAATAAATATTTATTTTTATATTTTTTTTGTGTCTCCCTTTTTAATTCAACATTCGTAAGACCGTTAAAAGATTTTTTTAGAGATTGTTTTCAGTAGCTTCACAATTTAATGAAAACTTCAAAAAAACACTGAATCCACATAAAACCAAAACTGAAGATGATTTCATAAATAAAAAAAAAAAAAATTTAAAACTAAAATAAAGTTAGATTTAAAAACAAAAAGATAAAAACAAATTTAAAACGAGGAATAGTGCAGTAGAGTAGACTGTGTCAACTCTGGGATACCCGTATGAACGTAATATATCCTGTTTCTATAAAACTTGATCATCTTTTAAAAACATTCAGGTGTTTTAGTACCGAACTACAGAGATATATTTATGTAAATTGTGGAGTTGTATGATAGCTACCCGAATCTATTGCGCCTAGCTTCATTAAGTTCCAAGAAATGCAAAAAGCCTGAATCGGCTGCTTTAGACCATTCAAATTTTACAAAAGTTTTTGGCATTCAACTCGACACTTTTTCACTAAATTTCAGATAGCTAGCTTCAATAGACACAGAGTTATTTTCATTTAAAAAGAGAAGTTGTATGGCAACCATCCGAACCTGTCATATCATCACAACCAAATTTTACAGAAGTTGTTGCCATAAAACTCGATCATCATTTGCAAAATTTCAGATACCTAGATTGAAGAGACACTGGGTTATTTCCATTTAAAGAAAGAAGTTGTATGGCAGCTACTCGAACCCGGCGGCCGAAAATGCTGGATTTAAATAGCAAAACTAACAATTTTGTAAAAGTGACGTAAAAAAAATTTCAGCCTCCTAACTCCTTTATTTTTTGAGTTATCGTGCGGACGGACACCGAGTTATTTTCATTTAAAAAGAGAAGTTGTATGGCAGCTATCCGAACCCGTCGCACCACCACAACCAAATTTTGCAGAAGTTGTTGCCATAAAACTTGATCATCATTTGCAAGATTTCAGACGCCTAGCTTCATTAGCTTCCAAGAGGTGCAAGAAGCCTGAACCGGCTACTATAGACCAACCAAATTTTACAAAAGTTGTTGGCATGTAACTCGACACCTCTTTACTAAATTTCAGATTGCTAGCTTCAATAAACACCGAGTTATTCTCATTTAAACGGAGAAGTTGTATGGCAGCTACCCGATCCCGCCGCACCACCACAACCAAATTTTACAAAAGTTGTTGCCATAAGACTTGATCATCATTTGCAAAATTTCAGACGCCTAGCTTCATTAGGTTCCAAGAGATGCAAGAAGTCTGAACCGGCTGCTCTAGACCAACCAAATTTTACAAAAGTTGTTGGCATGTAACTCGACACCTCTTTACTAAATTTCAGATTCCTAGCTTCAATAAACACTGAGTTATTCTCATTTAAACGGAGAAGTTGTATGGCAACTACCCGAACCCGCTGCACCAGCACAACTAAATTTTACAGAAGTTGTTGCCATACAACTTGATCATCATTTGCAAAATTTCAGAAACCTAGCTTGAATAGATACTGAGTTATTTCTATATAAAGATAGAAGTTGTATGGCAGCTACTCGAACCCGCCGACCGAAAATGTTGGATTTAAATAGCAAAACTAACAATTTTGTAAAAGTGACGTAAAAAAAATTTCAGCCCCCTAGCTCCTTTATTTTTTGAGTTATCGTGCGGACGGACGGACGGACGGACGGACGTACATGGCTTAATCGACTCAGAATTCGATTCTGAGCCGATCCATACCTTTGACACTATATCTAGCTCGACTCCTTTAAGGTGTCACAAACGTAATGGCAAATTTATTATACCCTTGAACATAGTTCATACGGGTATAATTAAATTCAATATAAATAAGAGATTTTATTTTGTAGGAGAACGAAACATTTAAAAACAAATTGTACTTTAAGACTCAAAAAAGTGTCTATACTTTTACGAAATACGATTTTTATTTAGTTTTTGTTTTTTATTTTATTCCAAAACAAATTTGGTTAGATGATACAACAATTAATAAAAAAATTTTAAGGCCAATATTTTCGAAATTTTTAATAAAATTTATTACAATGATTCAATCATGTGTAATAAATTGTTCTTAAGCTAGTAACTTATAACTAACTATCCACCAAGTTAAATTTTGTATTATATCATATCGAAATAATCGATATTTCGGATTCGAGTACCATTAGTGTACCATAAATAAAATAAAGAAACAAAAATATAATACAATAAGAATCAGATAATATATTACTATTGGAAAATATTGTGCAATAATTGGTATAAAAATAACTTAAAATTATTTGTATACATCATAATTTAACGGTACGTTCAATTAATTCACTCTTTTAAAAGATACTTTGTGGAAAAGTTTTGATTGTACTCAAAATTGAATTAAGAGATTTGTTTTTTATTAGTTGGAATATTTATTCTAATAGCCTAGTTATAGGTTTATATATTATTGAGAAATTTATTTTTGAAATAACAGATTTTATGATTTAAGGTTTTTTTTTAATAAATAGCAATTTTTGATAGTTTCAATTTAATGATACAGTCAAGATTGATGGACTTTAATACCACTGATTGCCCTGACGCTGTAGTAAAATAATAATAATTTAATAAGTAATTTTAATACCAAATAATAATAGTTGGTACAGTAAAAGTGGAGGTTGCCTTCAATAGTTACCTTATACAGGAAGATATTATATACTACTGCATGTTGTAACTATTGTAATGGTTATTCTCACTGTTAACAAAAATAGTAAAAATACCAGGCGGATCCAAGGTTTCCTTACAATCTCACTCCTAATCCAATGTTTTCGCATCCTATTGTCCTATCCTTTCCTATTCCTACTCTCTAGATATGATAGATATACTGCGTTAGCATATAGTAGTTTCATCTCATTGTATTGACCAAAGGGCGAGATGGGTTAAGTCAGTAAGAAGCTGACACTACCAAGAGGAAATTTTTGGTGTCTTTAGAAGATTTCTACCTCCCTTAGGAAAAAAATTCTTTCTTGTTTATGTAAAATATTTTTATATATTGTATTGATTAATAGTGCAAGATATCAAAAAAAATTATAATTTAGCTTTGTAACATAAATTCCTTAATATTATTTAAGTATACTTTATTGGGATCTTAAAAGATATAAAAGGATCTTCATGAATTATGTATCAAAATATATAGCATTTATTTAAATTATGTTCCAACCATATTGAATAATTTATTGTCTCAAGGATGAAAATCTAGTTATTTTTTGTTAAGAAAATTAACTGAATTCTTAAATACGAGTATAAACCCCTTCTATTACATACATACATATTTTAACGTCATTTATGATCGCAAATAACTAAAAATATAAAGATTTGTTATTTAAAATGCATGAATTTTAAATTGCTTTCTACTTAGTGCATTCATTTCAACGTGTTTAATAAAAGTTGTTTAGGCTTGTTTACATTTTTGCCCAATAGATGGATTCAGTTTTTGTGGGCACATAATATTTTTCTCGTCATACCATGATTCTTATTGAAATTTTTATATTGGCCGTTGTATATTGCAATTTAATAAATTTAAAATTGATGATTAAAGTAGACTTTTACTTTATATTTTATTTCTAAAATGTAAAAACTATAAATATTATTACTTTTGTTGTGTTGTGGGGTTTTGTTTAGAATACTGATTATTATTTTGTGAATAATTTGGAAAAACTGACTAGATACTTTTTGTTTTTTATAAGTAAAAGATAATTAACAAAATAATATACAAAAATATTAAGAATACCTGTAGCTTCTAATATTAATAAGGTATGTTCATTTATTTTTCTACACACATATGTACTTACTTATAATAAAATTTTATAATAAACCTATATGATGTGCTAACAATAAGAAGAAGTATGTGTAAAAATAGTTGGATGTACAAACTTTGAAATGATACGATAGTACAAGCTTTGAATGATAATGACGAAGTCAGTGATCACGACGATATTAATTTTAAACTGAAAGTATATAGATGATGATTATAGATGACGAGTCTGACACAATATCTAAACATAGAAGAAGTATGATACCATATTTCATAAAGGTCATATAATAACCATATTCCATCTACTAATTCTTTATCATGTATTTCCTGTAAAAAGGTTATTCAAGAACGGGTGGGATCAATTTATATATCATTGAGCCAATGAAGAAAAATGCTTTTGGTTTTTCTAATATATTGGTGATATCGGATTTGACGGTTATCTACGTGATTTAATTTCTATTTAGTAGATAGATTTCTTTTGGGTTGATGTTAATTTAAAGTCTACATGACTAGTAAACCAGGAAAATATGAGATAAAAACATAGGTGGTAGTTGGCTGTAAAGCTGCTTTTTATTGATTTATCAAGGTACCAGATTTGAATTACTAAAAGATTAAACTGTTGAAAAAATTAGCTTGAACAAGTAGTTTTAGATTTGGTATCACAATTTCCTACTTTTACATAAATAATAATTGATATAGTAATTCTCTTCACAATTTGAGAAAATTTTTGTTTTAATAAAAAGGTTACAATTGTTTGATATGTAGAGTTCGAGTTAAACTCTTCTTAGTAAGTATCTTGAACGCTGCTGGAAAGTTCAACAACACAGCTGTTTTGTTGTTCAAGATTTTGTGCTTCAAGAACTGAAAAAAATAGTTTTCAATTATCCAATACAGCCAATCAAGTAAATACAAGTGGTCATACATGTGGTTGTGGTATTTTTAGTATAATACGATTTTTAAAAAGGATGGTTGGTGAATATTTTTTTAAACAAGGCAGAATGTAAAAGAAGCGGTTTTAAAGGCGCACTTTTTCCAGCAGACTATAAAAACATTTTGGTATTGCAACTTACACAAAAACTTCTAGGTTTTCTTCGAATTTTATATGTACAAAAAATTATGAAAAATCAAGACATATTTTCGCCAGTTTTAGGAAACCCTTTTATAAATTATGAAAAGCAGTTAACATGTGTAAAACCATAATGTTTGAGTTTTAATATTTGCGTTTTAATTTGCAAAAATTTGTACAGGCACTTAAGTTGCAGGTGTCTGAAAATAGCAAATTTTTATTTTTCGACCTCTAATAGCTCTTAAATAGGGAGTACAAATAAATTTTCCGATGTAATTTATGTAAATTCTGAATGACCTTCCTGCTCTCAAAATTTCAAAGGTTCACTTGAAAGGGTTACAGAGATTTGAAGAAAACAATATCTTACAAAATTTTCTTTTTAAAAAACTGTAATTTTAAAAACTTTTATAAGTTATAGAGTTAGAAAATTGTCCCTATCGTTTGGCGTTTTAAAACTGAAAAAATATAAAGCAGAACCAAAGATACATTTGAATGAACCAGAAATATGTACTTTTGAAAATAGGCCTTTTATCCAAATTTAAGGGACCATATCTCCGTAATTCTATATAACTAAGAAAAGCGGTTAACACATGGTTAAAATTTCATTCCTCTATCTTTAACAGTGTAGAAATCTTGTAAACAGACAGAAGCAGATACGAACAGAGTGATTGTAACTAATATGTAAATTTTATAAAAATTTTTTTAAAAATTTGCTAATAACTTAAAAATTATATTTTGAAATATTTTAACAAAATTTTAAACTAGACTAAAACTAAAGAAATGTTCACGCAACAAAATCAAACAAAAAAAAAAAAATAAGTGAAAAATAAAATTGGAATTTTATTTATTTTTTATTAAAATCTGTCTTAGAATTTCAACTTTATTAAAAATAAAAAACGTCTGCGAAATTCAACTACAAACATCTATACAGTAAAGAATATTGTTTTTTATCTTATTCCAAAAATACTTTCAAAAATCACGATTTTTTTCGGAAAAGATAAGAAATAGAAGATTTCTTGTTTTCAAATATATCTACAAGATTTGTTAATGTATTAGCAATATATATGTATGTCTGTTCGTATATGCATGCATTTTTTAGTAAAAAAAATATTTGAAGATTTTAAAGGATTATTTTGCAAAACAGTAGAAAAAAAAAGAAAAAAAAATAAAAAGAAATCTGTCAAATACATCAAATGCCAATATGAGAGTTTTTATTGCTTTTCATTTGTCTCTTTCTTTTAAATTTATCTTATTTTTTTTCTTTTAATTTTTATTTTTTTTTTTTTATATATAGAATAATATAAAAATATTATATAAAAATTAATTTTCTACTTTTTTATATCATGTTGAAGTTTTTTTTTGTTATTTCTTATAATTGAGACGTGCTAAAATTAAAGTGAAGCAAGCGCAAATTGTTTTTAAATAGAAATTTTAAATTTAAATATTTTTTAAAATCAGGATATTTATTGAAAAAAATTTTTTAAAGTAGAATATTAATAAATCTATTTTTAATCTAATATATAAAGGAAGAAATTTTGTTTGTTTGGTTGTTTATTTGTTTGTTTGGGCCGGATTCACGTAAAAACTACCAGTCCGATCAAATTTTGCAGGAACATTTCTACGAGCTAGAAGGAGTTCTGGACTAAACTTTTTTTCCCCAATTTTGTATGGTGGTTTTATGATCTGAAAAAAAGCCTGAGACAAATATTTATAAAGTTTCGCTAATCCATTTGGGCACAAGAGTCTTTTTTATTGCCTTGCTCAAACGGTTTAATCAATTGATTTGAAAACTTGCAAAACTGTTGCCCTTTAGCAGAAAAGCTCACTAGGTTAATTTGGTCACGATCCATTAACCCGTTGAGACACCAGGTCTCCATGAATTTTTTTAAATTTTCTGTAGTAGAGTTACAAAAGTAACTCTTTACTACAGAAGCTCATTAAGTTGATTTGGTTGCAATCCATTAACCCGTTCCGGTACCAGGACTCAATAAATTTTTTAATTTTTTTGTTATCGTACTTAAACGATTTGACTAATTGAAAATTTGCATAAGTATAACACTTTAGCACAGAAGCTCATTCAATTAACTTTGTCGTGTCGTGAATTAACTTTGTATTAACCCATTTCGGCACGATAAACTGTCAGAAAGAATGTTTGTTTCTAATTTGGGAACACAAATTTAAGGTTCTAAATAAAGCCTATGGCAAATTTTTGAACCCATTTCAGCACGAGTACCTATTAAAATATTTTGCCCAATTTTTTGTATTATTATTATCATTATTAAAAAGATATTTCCAACACTCTTTACTTTTGTCTCTATTATTTTTGACATTCCATAAAAAGCTTTCAAAGTAAATTTTTAATATGTAATAGTAATTAAAATAACCCAATTAAGTATCTTAAGAAAACTGTGTTTAAGGTTTAATAACATAACATTCGGCAGTTATTAAAAAACAGAAATAATCTACTCCATACGACACTCATTATGTCATCATTCAGAAATGCATTACCAACATGTGATGTACCTATATAAGATGTATATATATAATATATTTCACGAAAAATATCACTAAACTATGTACATGCTATATATAATGCACTTATATTTAAAAAATACTATAAACAAAATTAATTGTATTAGTAACAATATTTACATTACCAGTACAGTATTTACTCAAAAATCAATACATATCTACATATTTGAAAAACAGAAAATCTTATAGTTCTTGCATATATCTTTAACTTTATTCAATATGAATTTGAAAACATTATTATGTATTAGTAAAAGTTTACGCAAACAAACGCTGGTTGTAGTATAAGAAACTGTAGTTTGTCTTTTTTAGATCTAAACGAGGAAGAATACAGTTGCTTTTGTCAACTCTTAGATACCCGTACAAACAGTTAGTATGTTCATAGTCTGTCACTCTGCTTATAATATTACTTTTTTATTTTTTTGCTATTTTAAAATAATTTGTGTGAATTTTATAATTTCTAGAAGTATGTGTTGTACATATATTCAAACTATATGTTTATATGTACATTCTTCAAAAGCAGATTCTAACCTTCCACATCACGATTATGAATCCAAAACTTTTCCAAATATGCTATAGTACCATTTAATACTAAGCTGCAAATGTATAATAATTTATACTATACATATATTATATATATATATATTATACTATATATATATTATTTATCGTACGGGTATAAAAAATGTGAAAATTGAACTTTTCGGAAATTTTGAGGGACTGTAAGTGCGGAACCTAATATAACTATGAAAAACCGTTAACACATGTAAAAATATATTACTGGAACTTTAATTGTTATGTCTTGCCGAAAAAAAATTTGTACAGGTGCTTAAGTTACAGATGCCTAAAAACAGCTAATTTTCAATTTTTCAGCTCTAATAGCTCTTACACAGGGGGTGGTGCAAAAAAATTGTCTAAAGAAACTTATACTAATTCTAAAAGTTCTTTCATGTTTCAAAATTTTAGGTTCCTATCTAAAGGCGTACCGGAGTTATGAAAAAAAAATTTCATTCAAAATATATAAATAATATGTAAATAACTGGGGGGATAACTGGTAATTTTGGGAGACTGTTAGTTCGGAATCCTACATAATTAAGAAAACCCTTTAACCTACGTAAAAATGTACTATTGAACCTTTAATTTTCATGTCTTTCCGAAGAAAAATTACAGGTGTCTAAAATTAGCAAATTTTCAATTTTTGAGACGTAATCACTCTTAAAGAGCGGCTGCTACCAATAAATTTACTGAGGAAACTTATTCTTAAAGATCTTTCTTGTCTCAAAATTTCAGGTTTCTATATAAAGGCGTGCCGGAGTTATGAAAAAATAAATTTTATTTCAAGTGCAAAATGTGGTTTTCACATAACGGTAAATTTAAATAGTAAATTACAAAATATTGCATAATTTTGATATAGCCTTATAGAGGCAAGAAAATTTCCGGTCTTCTAAAATTTTTAGTTTGTAAAACTTCTACTCAGAGGCTGAGATATATACATATATCGGGGTTTTTGCAACTTTGGGGGGCTACAACTTAAGAACGCTATACAATTAAAAAAACCATTATCACACATAAAAGTATATTACAGGAGCTTTAATTTGTTTGTCTTGCCGAAGAAAAATGAGTACAGGTACCTAAGTTAAAGGTGTTTAAAAATAGCAAATTTTCAATTTTTGAGCCCTAATACCTCATAAACAGGGGGTGGTACAAAAAAGTTTTCTGGGTAAACTTATACTAATCTGAAATTTCTTTCTTGCCTCAAAATTTCAAGTCTCTATCTGGAAACGTGCCGGAGTTATGAAGGTTGCAAAATTATTCAAAATTTGGTTTTCACATAACGGTAAATTTAAATACTAAATTTAAAAAAATTGTATAATTTTGATACAAATTTGCAAATTTAAAAAAAATACCTGTCGAATGACGCTTTCTGATTGAAAAAATCATAAGCAGAACATAAGACATAAGCATTTAAAAATAGGGCTTTTTCAATGTTTGAGGGGCTGTAGCTCCGTAACGGGTGGGGCTACAGAAAATGTTATTAATAATAAAATTAATATTTTTATGATATCTATCAGCAGTTAAAATGTCATGTCTCTATTTCAAAAAAAATGTGGGGATCTAAAAGTTAGGTGTTCGAGAGTTACCCGAAGTTGTGGTCGGATCTCAACCAAAAAAGGTAGGGAACCTACAAATTGCTGTAAGAATATTTTGTGTTAATTTCAAGACTCTAGCTAGCTTTTTTAGTTTTTGAGTTATCTTGCTGACGGGCGGACGGACGGACGGACGGACGGACAATGCTCAATCGACTTAGAATTTTTTTCTGATCCGATCCATACCTTTGAAGGTACCTACGTAGCTTATTTCGAGGTGTTATAAACGGAGGAGCAATTTTAATATACCCGATCCTTATCGTACATAAAAAATTAGATAAATAAAAAATATGACGGTTACTTGAAGAATTTATATTTATATGGCATACATACTTACATAATATATAACTCATGTTTATGTTTATGTATGTGTTATAATATATATGTTTATGTATGTGTTATAATATATAACATATCGTATATGTCACTGATGAATGAGTGATATATAACACATATGTATAGTATAAATTATTATACAATTTTTTTTTTTTTTTTTACGAGGGTTGGTGGAAAACTCGAAAGTCACCAAGAAAACCGCACGTGCTTCCTCAGGGTAGTGTTGGACTTTAACCAACCAAAACCACCCCCCTTTTAAAACCAAACTTTAGGATGGAACCTTTAATACAGTTTGGTTTTGTGGGAAGGATAATTGGGCAAATTGGAATTGGGAAATTTGGATTAAGGGGGATAGGTAGGAAAATTTGGAGGGACATTTTGAAGAAAGATGTTAATGTTCTTCTTAAACTTAAGTAAATCGTACACATATGAATTACCAACTTTAGGGAACACATGCGATCGTATATGGTTCCACAAACGGGACATGCACATGACAAACGAATTTCCATAGGCAATATTTCGCCATCTTGGTAACTCAACATGGTAGGGATGAGCATCTGTTGCCCTCCTTGTTTCTCGTTGGAAAACTTTGAGTGGAGGTATTAATTGTTTTATTTCTTTGGAAGAAGTGTTAATCCGTACGAGATACCTATAAAACAAGGTCAGTGACCCAACTGTGCAACGATGGCTGAGTGGAGTGAGCATTGAAGTTACATTGGGGTCGTTCATCAAACAAATAGCTCTGTTTTACACATTATCTAAATAACCCAGTGCTGTTTGAGGCCCTGCAGCCCAAATGTGTGCATTATACTCCATTTTCGACCTTTACGATATTGAGAAGATACGTACGTTTTATAGATATTGGGAAGATCAGATGCGGAAAAGTAAGTTTTGCAGCAATACAAAAAACCCAAACATTTAGCTGCATCCTTAGCTATACCAAAAATGTGATTTGACCAAGTCAATTTCTGGTTTAACCCGATGCCCAGCATGTTTAAATCCGTTGAATGCTGCAAGATTTCTCCCTGAAATGGTAGGTTAGGAACAGTAGTGGCAATTTTCCGCGAGATCAGACAGCATTGTGTTTTTTGGTATTAAACTCAACTCTGTTGACTTCACCCCATTTTGAATTTTTGCTAAATCGTTATTTAGCTCACTAATAGTGAAATTTTTTGCTGTTGTATTATTTTGGTGATTACTGTTAAAGCGGCTATGAAACTCATAGGAAGCTACAAGGGTGCTGTCGTCTGCGAAACTATGGATCGGATTGGAGGTTAATGAGAGTAGGTCATTGATAAATATTAAGAAAAGAGTTGGGGATAAAACTGATCCCTGGAGATGAAGGAGAGGTAGAAAAGGTTGCGCAGAGGTTTTGAAGTAGTGGAGTAGGTATTTTTAAGCACCATGGTGGTTATACCATCTGGACCGGCTGACTTATTTGTATCAAGATTTTTTAAAATTTTCATTACCGCCCGCGTCTTAAAGTAAATTTTACCGAAGGAGCAGGATCTTTAGAATCTGATACGGTTCTGTTATTATTATCAATAAGTGGCGGAAAGGAAGACCCTCTAACGTCTTCGTTTAGACTTTTGGCAAATGACCAAAAAGATTTGGTATTCTTTGGCATGTCGATGATTTTACGTTTCAACTTTTGGTTGAACAAGAATTTTTGCTTATTGATAACTCTCGTGCATATGTTTCTGACCACTATATAGTTGGCCCTGCGAGCCTCCCACCTATTGTTTTGTTACTGTTTAAAAGCCTCCTCTTTTCTAGAAATGGCTTCTTTGCAAATACGATTAAACCAAGATTTGGGACTCTTCTTAACAGATTTCATGAAATGAGGGATGAATAACCTCATTCCAAGTAAAATAGTTTCACTAATCGCATTTGCAGCAAAGTTAAAATTTCTGTTGCGGAAGCAGAATGACCAATCAAAGGCTCTAAAAAAGTTAAGGCCCTCCCAGTCAGCATGGCTGTAACGCCAAACTAATTTTTTGGGAGGGGACCTCTGGTTGTAGATTGGGCTTACCCGGAAACTTGTGTTAACCAAACAATGATTGGAATTACTCAAGGGACAACCAACTGCAACCACATATTTTTCAGAGTGTGTGGTGAGAAACAGATCCAAGAGGTGCCCTTCATGATCAGCACGGTCCGGGATCCTAGTGGGATTTTGGACAAGTTGAGAAAGGTGGAACATTGTGGAGAATAGTTCAACTTGTTTTCCAATTAAGTTTTGACTCGGGGAGATGTTGCTAGAAAAATGAAGCCAGTCCCTGTTATGAATGTTGAAATCTCCCGCCAAAACAATTTCAGTTTCTAGAGATGTGTCGAAAATTTCATTGATCTGGTTTGATAGATGTTCAATTTCCATAGCAGTTTCTTGTTCACTTGAGTTGGGTGATCTGTATAGGAAACGGAAATGTATGACATGCTTTTCAACGAGAATTTTGACCCAAATGTAATGAAAGGCTAGAACATTTATATTTTGGAAGTGTGTTGAAAGTGATGTCATTTTTTATATAGACAGCTATACCTCTTTTGGGAACGAAGTGTGAAATAAGTGAGTAGCCGGTAACATTAAAGTTATCATTGTGGTTATTGACTTGTGTTTCACATAGGGCTAAGACTGCTGGTTTAATTGAACTAAGATTGTAATCAACGGCATGAAAATTCGTTTGCAACCCTCGTATGTTACAGAAATTAACATTAAAATTGGTAATATTGATGGAAAAAAATTAATATGAAAGAAAAGTTAAAATAATATATAATAATATAAAAATGTAGTTTAAAATTAAAATCAAAAGCAAAATTAAAATGAAATCAGAGTTGAAATTGTAATTAAAATCAAAATTAGATTTAAAATCAATTTTAAAATTAACCAAGATCAAAATCTGACTTAAGATAAATTAAAGTACGTAAATTAAGATTAAAGTAAGAATTAAAATTAACAAAAATTAAAATTTATTCAAAATTAAAATCAAAAGTAAAAGTGCACGATTTAAATAACCCGAACTTGACAACACTTTAAAATAAATTACTATCAATGTCAACATCAATACTTTATATCAACATTAATACTTTTCAATAGTATTAAATATACAAATGAATATATGTACAACCCATAGTTCTAGAAATTATCAAATTCACCTAAATTATTTTAAAATATTAAAAAATTTAAAAAAATAATATTATAAGCAGTGACAGGCTATGAATATACTAACGGTTCGTACAGGTATCTAAGAGTTGACCAAGTCAACTGCATTCTTCATCGTCTTTTATATGTATGTAATTGAAATGCGATTTAATTTTTCGGTGTATTATTGAATATATTGTGAAAACTGATTTGTGCACTCAATGGATTACTGATTATTTTAAATTACACTAATGTGTACTCAATGGATTACTGATTGCTTTAAAAGATATGAAAAAGGATATGAAAAGGAAGGTTACAGTAAATATAAAATTATTCTAGAAGATGGAAAATCTTCTAAAGTTAAAAAAAAAGTTAACAACACATATTTTTTATTATATTTTTTGTCTTTTAATCTTTCGTCGTCTTCTGGGGTCAAAAAGACCCAAGAGCATTAAAAATTTAAAAAAAAGTTGTTAAAAATCATTAAAAATATGTTTTGTTTCAGGGATGCTCTCTCTAATGTTGCTAATTTTCTAAAAATAAATTGATTTGCTCGTCAGAGTTCATTTTGTGACAAAAATTAAACATAGATATATCAAATCGTTACAAAATGCTTACATATATAAAACTGAAATAATCCCTCTGACATATTTTATCAAGCAATTGTACAAAAAAATCTTTGGAAAGTTTGGCCATACTAATAAAAACATCAAGCAATTTTGCATAAAGCATGTTTAGTCACACAGTTTTGGTAAAACATATTTTTGAATCAGTTTAAAAAAATTATGTTTTTGACTTTTTGCATTTTGCCTTTTTCGGGTTTGAAATTTTGTAGAAAAGAACAAATTAATTTTTCAAAATTTTAATTGTTATTTTGCACATTTTTTATTACTTTTGAATATTTTTTTGTACGTTTTTGATTTTCATATAATAAATTTTTTTATTCTTATTAAAAAAAAATATTATTAAAACCTGTATGAACTATGTTCAAAAGTATAATAAATTTGTCATTACTGTGTTCGAGTAGCTGCTATACAACTTCTTTCTTTATATGGAAATAACTCAGTATCAAATTTAGTCCCAAAAATGTGGCCTGCCACTTTTTATCAACCCAAACTACAAAAGAAGTTAACTTTCACTGCGACTGCTGCTCGGGTATATGAAGCTAAGCGTCTGACATCTTACATAAGATCATTAAGTTTTAAGGTAATAACTTCTGTGAAACTTGGTTGTGTTGATGCCACGAGTTCGGGCAGCTAGCATACAACTTCCCTTTTAAATGAAAATAACTCAGTGTCAATTGAAGCTGGGTATCTGAATTGATGAAGAGATGTCCAGTTACATGACAAAAACTTTTGTAAAATTTCGTTGGTCTAGAGCAGCTGGTTCAGACTTCTTGCATCTCTTGGAAGTTAATGAATCTAGGCGTCTGAAATCTTACAAATGATGATCAAGTTTTATGGCAAAAACTTCTGTAAAATTCAGTTGTGCTTGTGCAAGTTCGGGTAAGTGCCATACAACTTCTCTTTTCAAATGAAAATAACCCTAAGTCTATTACAGCTAGGTATCTGAAATTTTGGAAAAAAATGTCGAATTGCCTGCTTACAACTTCTGTAAAATTTGGTTGGGCTAGAGCAGTAGGTTCAGGCTTCTTGCATCTCTTGGAACTTTATGAAGCTAAGCGTCTAAAATCTTACAAAAGATGATGAAGTTTTAGGCCAATAACTTCTGTGAAATTTAGTTGTGCTGGTGCAATAGATTCCGGTAGTTGTCATACAGCTCCACAATTTACAGAAATATATCTCGGTAGTTAAACGTCGGTACTAAAACATCTGAAATTTTTTTAAAAGATGATCAAGTTTTATAGAAGCAGGATATATTACGTTCATACGGGTATCCCAGATTTTACACATTCTGCTCTACCGCACTCTTCCTCATTTTTTCATAAATTTAAATTTTTGAACATTTAATAGTTTGACCTTCAAAAAGGTTTGGATTTTGAAATCATATAGTTTAGATGCGTTGAAGGTAAAGATGCGATGATCAGGATGATCAGTTGTTGCCTTATTATTTTCGTTATTGGAAATTTTGTTTAAATCATTTAAATTCGAAATCAAAAACCTAATCTATAGACCTTCCAAAAATGTATATTATAAACGGTAAATTGTATCTTGAAGACTTTGAATTGATATTAAATACTATAATATATAAATTAAAAAATCAGATAAATATTTATTATTATGTAAAATCTGACATAGTAAACTTAAGTTAAGTTTTCAAAGAAAATTATCCCATTGTAAAAGGTTAAAAGCGAGTCACAAATTTAAAATGCATTTAAGAAAAAGTCAATTAAATGTATGATCAATTTTAGTTGCACTCAATTCTTTATTATTATTTATTTTATTTTAGATGGAATTTTTAATTGGTTCAAAGTATACTTACTTTTCAAATGCTTTCCATTAGAAGAAAATATATAGTAATACTTGGTTTATAATTTAATTTCAATATGAGTATTTTTGGAAAGCTGATTACAATACTGTATAATATACATTTGCAGTTAGTAATTTGATTGTTTTTTTGGTGGAAAATAAAGTTTATCTAAAAGGTTTCTTTAGAAGAATTTGGATATTTGTTTAAAATTCTTTTATCCCAATATTTTTATGCAATTTGATTAAACTGACAATCAAAAATATTACATTGGATTTTGGTTACTTGGTAGAAAATAAAGTTAATAACTTTAATTTATTTTCTAGGACTCAAGTTAATTTTATATTTTTAAATTATAAAATATGATTATTTTAATTGATCTTTTTGAAAACAATCGAAACAAGGTAAAATGTAAACAAACGGTTTTTAAAAGCGCACATTTCCAAAACACAATACAAACTGTTTAGAATTGTGACTTGTACGAAAATTTGAAAATTTAAAAAATAAAATTTAATAAATTTTTTGTATTAAGAAAATATGTGAAAATAGGACTTTTTTGGAAATTTGAGAGGCTGTAAGTCTGGAACGCTATATATGTAAGAAAACCGTTAGCACACGTAAAAATATATTATTGGAGCTTTAATTTTTATGTCTTGCCGCGGAAAAATTTGTACAGGTGCTTAAGTTACAGGTGCCTAAAAATAGCAAATTTTCAATTTTTCAGCCCTAATATCTCTTTAAGAAAGGGTGCTACCCAAAAATTTTTTGAGGAAACTAATACTAATTCTAAAACTTCTTTCTTGTCCCAAAATTTCAGGTTCCTATCTAAAGGCGTGCCGGAGTTATGAAAAAAGAAATTTCATGCAAAATGTGGTTTTCGCATAACGGTAAATTTAAATAGTAAATTACAAAATATTACATAATTTTGATATTGTTTTATATAGATAATAAAATTTTCGATCTTCGGGCGGTTTTAGATTGTAAAACTATTACGCAGAGCCTGAGATACATCTATTTTTGAGGAGCTGTAACTCTGGAACCCTACACAACTAAAATAAACCATTAAAACAGGTAAAAATATATTACTGGAGCTTTAATTTTTATGTCTTGCCGAAGTAAAATGTATACAGATGTCTAAGTTACAGGTGTTTAAAAATAGCTAATTTTCAGTTTTTAAGCCCTAATAGCTCATAAACAGGGGGTGGTCCAAAAAAATTTTCTGAACAAACTTATACTAATTCTAAAAGTTCTTTCTTGCCTCCAAATTTGAAGCCTCTATCTAAAAGCGTGCCGGAGCTATGAAAGTAGAAAAATCATGCAAAATTTGATTTTCACATAACGGTAAAGTTAAATACTAAATTTAAAAAAATTGTATAATTTTGATATTAATTTACAAAGCTAAAAAAACTGTTTGTCGAATGACGTTTTCAGATTGGAAAATCTTAAGCAGAACATAAGATATATGCATTTAAAAATAGGGCTCTTTCAAATTTTGAGAGGCTGTAGCTCCATAATGGATGGGGCTACATAAAAAAGTAGTTCCACAAAACTATATCTTTTATGAGACCTACCCATGGTTAAAATTTTTTTTTTCTATCTTGATCGGTGTAGAAGTTTTGTAAAAAGACAGGCGGACGGAAGGATAGAGTGAAACTAATAAGCAAATTTTTTCAAAATTTTTTTGGAAATGTGCTAAAAAGAAATATCTCAATTTTAAAAACGTATTATGTAAGTATTCTACGCTAAAGTCTAGTATAATATGAGTATGTATGCGTCACATTTAACTTTCCTTTAAATAGCGTTTCAAAATTCTTTATACTCTGCCTGTTTAACGCCTATAAGGGCCAAACATTAAAATTTTGTAATTTTTATGCACTTGTTCAAATTCCTTTTAAATAAAACGTCAAAATTAAAATTTCAACATTAGATATAATTTTACATATAATCTAATAAATTATTTTAAGATTGCACGGTATTCAATGTAATTTTATCTGACATGATGTTATGTTATGGTTCATTAATTTTATATAAACACTTTCCTTATACAGTATAAACTAATACGCTAATTGCAAAAAAAAATTAAAAATAACTGACCTTACGAAATCTTAATTTTCTGAAATCAATACGATCTTAATTTTATTAATTTCTTTGTTGTCGCGCTTAAACGGTTTGACCAATTTAGTTAAAAATTAACAAAAAGTGTAGCTTTTTACCACAGATAGCCCACTGGTTTGATTTGGTTACGAATTTACGATCCATTAACCCGTTCCAGCACCAGGGCGCATTGAAGTTTTTTTTAATTTCTTTGTTGTCGCGTTTAAACGGTTTGACCAATTGAGTTGAAAATTTGCAAAAGTGTAGCTCTTTACCACAGAAGCTAACTAAGTTGATTTGGTTACGATACATTAACCCGTTTCGACATCAGGCTTCAATCAAATTTTTAATTTTTTTGTTGTCATTCTTAAACGGTTTTACCATTACCGCTGTTCACTTTTTAACACTATTCTTTCCACTGTATTTTTTATACCCTTATGAACTATGCTCAAGTGTATAATAAATTTGCCATTACGTTTGTGACACCTTAAAGGAGTCGAGGTAGATATAGTGTATGGATCAGCTCAGAATCGAATTCTGAGTCGATTGAGCCATGTACATCCCTCCGTCCGTCTGTCCCCACTATAACTCAAATAATAAAGGAGCTAGGAGGCTACACTTTTTTACGTCACTTTTACAAAATTGTTAGTTGCGTTATTTTATTCCAGCATTTTTGACCTACCTGTTCGAGTAGCTGCCATAGAACTTCTTTCTTTATATGAAAATAATTCAGTACCTGTTAGAGCTAGGTATCTGCAATTTGGCAAAATTGTGTTGAGTTATAGGCGAACAACATCTGTGAAATTCGGTTGAGCTTGTGACACAGACACAGGTGCTATACAACTTCTCTTTTTAAATGGAAATAACTTAGTGTCTATTGAAGCTAGGTATCTGATATTTGGTGAAGAGATGTTGAGTTACATGACAAAAACGTTTGTAAAATTTGGTTGGTCTACAGGAGCTGGTTCAGCCTTCTGATATCTCTTGGAACTTAATGAATCTACGTGTCTGAAATCTTACAAATGATGATCAAGTTTTATGGCAAAAACTTCTGTAAAATTCAGTTCTGCTGGTGCAATAAGTTCATGTACCTGCCATACAACTTCTCTGTTCAAATGAAAATAACTCCAAGCCTTTTAAGGCTAGGTATTGAAATTTTGTAAAAAGATGTCGAATTGCTTGCTTATAACTTCTGTAAAATTTAGTTGGCTAGAGCAGTAGGTTCAGGCTTCTTGCATATCTTGGAACTCTATGAAACTAAGCATCTCAAATCTTACAAAAGAAGATGAAGTTTTAGACCAATAGCTTCTGCGAAATTTTGTCATGCTGGTGCAATGGATTCCGGTAATTGTCATACAACTCCACAATTTACATAAATATATCTCGGTAGTTAAACGTCGGTACTAAAACATCTGAAATTTTTTAAAAGATGATCAAGTTTTATATAAACAGGATATATTACGTTTATACGGGTATCTCAGATTTGACACATTCTTTAATAGTTTCACCTTCAAAAAGGTTTGGATTTTGAAATCATATAGTTTAGGTGCGTTGAAGGTAAAGATGCGATGATCAGGATGATCAGTTGTTGCCTTATTATTTTTGTTATTGGAAATTTTATTTAAAGCATTTAAATTCGAAATGAAAAACCTAATCAGCCCTTACAAAAATGTATATTATAAACGGTAAATTGTATCTTGAAGTCTTTGATTGATATTAAATACTATAATATAAACGAGGAAGAAGACAGTTGACTTTGTCAACTCTTAGATACCCGTACGAACCGTTAGTATGTTCACAGCCTGTCACTCTGCTTACAATATTATTTTTTTAATATTTTAGTATTTTAAAATAATTTGGGTGAATTTTATAATTTCTAGAACTATGGGTTGTACATATATTCAAACTATATGTTTATATGTACATTCTTCAAAAGTAGATTCTAACCTTCCACATAACGATTATCAATCCAAAACTTTTTCAAATATTCTATAGTACCATTTAATACTAAGCGGTAAATGTATATTAAATTTACTTAGTACAAAATAGTAAATATAATTTTAAATATTATATTATATTATATTTAAATATTCCATTGACAGAATAATTTCTTATAAGTACAATAAAATACATATATGTATGTAAATACGGCGCTATATAATATACATATATACTCTTATCATTCATTCACTAGTGACATATACGATATGTAAATAAACATGATATTATATAAGTATGTATATATATCAATATCATATAAATAAAAATTCTTCAAGCAACCGTTATGTTGTTTATTTATTTACATTTTTTTGTAGTACGCATTATATCCTCAATAATTTCAAATTATCGAGTAAAACAAAATGCAAAAAATTCGTTAACGAAATTTGTTAGAAAATTTGAAAAAAACAAGTAACACTCAGTAAATCTCAAGTCAATTATAAAGTAACCCTATATTATTAAAAAAAGTTGTTAACAGAAATAAGAGTATAATGTTGAAGCTTTAATTTTTGTGTATTACTTCAAAAAAATTTTAACAGGTGTTCATGTTACAGGTGTTTAAAAATAGCAAATTTTCAGTTTTAGACCCCTTACAGCTTCTGATACAAAAAACATTTCTGAAATGACGCATATTAATTTGCAAAGATCTAACTTCTGTCAAAATTTCAAGTTTCCAACTTAAACCGTTTAGAAGATAGAAGGCTTAAAGGATTTTGCAAAATTTGAGTTTCGCATAACGGTAAATTAAGACACCGTATGCCACAACTATATATTTATTGTATATATACTTTTAAAGCTAATAAAAGTAGTAATCGTTTGGCGTTTTCAAAATGAAGATATATCTTATACAACTTGTGCTATAACAATTTAAATATGGAGCTTTTTTGAACTTTTGGAGAGCTGTAGCTCCGTAACGGGTGGGACTACAAAAAAAAGTTATTAAAAATAAAATTAATATTTTTGTGAGATCTATCAGCAGTTAAAATTTCATAGCTCTATTTCAAAAAAATGTGGGGATCTAAAAGTTAGGAGTTCGAGAACTTTGGTCCAAACACAACCAAAAACAATAGGGAAACTACAAATTACTAAATATTTATTTTGTTGATGACATAAAATTAAAACGGTAAAATTTTTGTTAGCAGATTCAATATTAATCTTATGTTTCTTTTGTATTTGTTTTCAGTGTTTATTATTTTTTGCTTCCAATATTTTTGAATGAAAAAAAATTATGTACATAATAATGTAAATGGATATATGAATGAATGCACATATATTTTCGATTTCATTGCTTACTATTGTTATTAAATAAAACAAAATGTTGTTAAATTATTAGGAGTTATTTTGCTTTAATATAAATTATTATGTAAAGAATCTATAAATTTTGGCATTGTACTTTTCGTGTAGTGGCGGTCGGTCCTGGGGTGGAAATAACTGATTTTTTATTATATTTTTTGTCTTTGAAAAAATTTTAATTATAATATTCTATGTTTTTTGTTAAAATTTTACTCTTGCTATTTTTAAAATAATACAACATGAATTTGTTGCATTTTCGTTTACTTTTTAACACTATTCTTGCCATTGTATTTTTTATACCGCGTATGAACTATGTTCAAGGGTATAATAAATTTGCTATTACGTTTGTGACGCTTTAAAGGAGTCGAGCTAGATATAGTGTCAAAGAATTGTATCAGCTCAGAATCGAATTCTGAGTCGATTAAGCCATGTACATCCCTCCGTACGTCCGTCTATCCACACGATAACTCAAAAAATAAAGGAGCTAGGAGGCTGCCTTTTTTTTCGTCCCTTTTACAAATTGTTAGTTTCGCTATTTTATTCCAACATTTTTGACTGCCGTGTTCGAGTAGCTGCCATACAACTACTTTCTTTATACAAAAATAACTCAGTATCTATTAGAGCTAGGTATCTGAAATTTTGCAAAATTGTGTTGAGTTATAGGCCAACAACATCTGTAAAATTGTTGTGTTGTGCTGATGCCACAGATGCGGGTAGCTGCCATACAACTTCTCTTTTTAAAGGGAAATAACTTAGTGTCTATTGAAGCTAAGTATCTGAAATTGGGTGAAGAGATCTCGAGTAAAATGCCAAAAATGTTTGTAAAATTTGGTTGGTCTAGAGCAGCCGGTTTAAACTTCTTGCATCTCGTGGAACTTAATGAATCTAAGCGTCTGAAATCTTAGAAATGATGATCAAGTTTTATGGCAAAAACTTCTGAAAAATTCAGTTGTGGGGGTGCAACAAGTTCGGGTAGCTGCCATACAACTTCTCTTTTCAAATGAAAACAACTCCAAGTCTATTAAAGCTAGGTATCTGAAATTTTGTAAAAATATGTCGAATTGCATGCTGACAACTTCTGTAAAATTTAGTTGGGCTAGAGCAGTAGGTTCAGGCTTCTTGCATCTCTTGGAACTTTATAAAGCTAAGCGTCTCAAATCAGACAAAAGTTTTAGTCCAATAACTTCTGTGAAAATTAGTTGTGCTAGTGCAATAGATTCGGGTAGCTGTCATACATCTCCACAATTTACATAAATATATCTCGGTAGTTAAACGTCGGTACTAAAACATCTGAAATTTTTTAAAGATGATCAAGTTTTATAGAAATAGGATATATTACGTTCATACGGGTATCCAAAATTTGACACATTCTGTTCTACTGCACTCTTCCTCATTTTTTCATAAATTTCAATTTTTGAACCTTTAATAGTTTGACCTTCTAAAAGGTTAGAATTTTGAAATCATATAGTTTAGGTGCGTTGAAGGTAAAGATACGTATGATCAGTAGTTGCCTTGTTATTTTTGTTATTGGAAATTTTGGTTAAAGCATTTAAATTCGAAATCAAAAACCTAATCTATAGCTCTTCCAAAACTGTATATTATAAACCGTAAATTGTATCTTGAAGACTTTGAATTGATATTAAGTACTATAATATATAAATTAAAAAATCAGATAATTATTTATTATTATCTAAAATCTGACATAGTAAACTTAAGTTATAACATGTTTTAATTTTCAAAGAAAATTATCCCATTGTAAAAGCTTAAAAGCGAGTCACAAATTAAAAATGCATTTAAGAAAAAGTCAATTAAATGTATGATCAATTTTAGTTGCACTCAATTCTTTATTATTATTTATTTTATTTTAGATGGAATTTTTAATTGGTTCAAAGTATACTTACTTTTCAAATGCTTTCCATTAGAAGAAAATATATAGTAATACTTGGTTTATAATTTAATTTCAATATGAGTATTTTTGGAAAGCTGATTACAATACTGTATAATATACATTTGCAGTTAGTAATTTGATTGTTTTTTTGGTGGAAAATAAAGTTTATCTAAAAGGTTTCTTTAGAAGAATTTGGATATTTGTTTAAAATTCTTTTATCCCAATATTTTTATGCAATTTGATTAAACTGACAATCAAAAATATTACATTGGATTTTGGTTACTTGGTAGAAAATAAAGTTAATAACTTTAATTTATTTTGTTTTATCAGAACCAGAGTAAATGTGTTTTCTAGGACTCAAGTTAATTTTATATTTTTAAATTACAAAATATGATTATTCTAATTCATCTTTTTGAAAGCAATCGAAAAAAGAAATTATGTCAATTTTAAAAATGTATTATGTAAAGTATTCTACGCTAAAGTCTAGTATAATATGAGTATGTATGCGTCACATTTAACTTTCCTTTAAATAGCGTTTCAAAATTCTTTATACTCTGCCTGTTTAACGCCTATAAGGGCCAAAAATTAAAATTTTGTAATTTTTGTGCACTTGTACAAATTCCTTTTAAATAAAACGTCAAAATTAAAATTTCAACATTAGATATAATTTTACATATAATCTAACAAATTATTTTAAGATTGCACGGTATGCACGTTAATGTAATTTTATCTGACATGATGTTATGTTATGGTTCATTAATTTTATATAAACACTTTCCTTATACAGTATAAACTAATAGGCTAATTGCAAGAAAACAATTAAAAATAACTGATCTTAAATCTTAATTTTCTAAAATCAATACGATCTTAATTTTATTAATTTCTTTTTTAATTTCTTTGTTGTCGTGCTTAAACGGTTTGGCCGATGGAGTTAAAAATTTGCAAATAGTGTAGCTCTTTACCACAGAAGCTCACTGGGTTGATTTGGTTACGAATTTACGATCCATTAACCCGTTCCAGCACCATGGCGCATTGAAGTTTTTTTTAATTTCTTTGTTGTCGCGCTTAAACGGTTTGACCAATTGAGTTGAAAATTTGCAAAAGTGTAGTTTTTTACCACAGTAGCTCACTAAGTTGATTTGGTTACGATACATTAACCCGTTTCGACATTAGGCTTCAATGAAATTTTTCATTTTGTTTGTCATTTTATAAGGTATATCTTCATTTTGAAAACGCCAAACGATTACTACTTTTATTAGCTTTAAAAGTATATATACAATAAATATATAATTGTGGCATACGGTGTCTTAATTTTCCGTTATGCGAAACTAAAATTTTACAAAATCATTTAACCCTTCTATCTTCTAAACGGTTTAAGTTGGAAACTTGAAATTTTGACAGAAGTTAGATCTTTGAAAATAAGTATGAGTCATTTCAGAAATTTTTTTTGCATCACCTCCCGTTTAGGAGCTGTAAGGGGTCAAAAACTGAAAATTTCCTATTTTTAAACACCTTCCTATACTTGAACACCTGTTATAATTTTTTTGAAGTGATACACAAAAATTAAAGCTTCAACATTATACTCTTATTTCTGTTAACAACTTTTTTTAATAATATAGGGTTACTTTATAATTGACTTGAGATTTACTGAGTGTTACTTGATTTTTTCAAATTTTCTAACAAATTTCTTTAACGAACATGCAAAAATTTTGTTTTACTCGATAATTTGAAATTGTTGAGGATATAATGCGTAGTATAAAAAAATGTAAATAAATAAACAACATAACGGTTGGTTGAAGAATTTTTATTTATATGATATTGATATATATACATACTTATATAATATCATGTTTGTTTACATATCGTATATGTCACTGATGAATGAATGATAAGAGTATAGATGTATATTATATAGCGCCGTATTTGCATACATATATTATGTATTTTATTGTACTTATAAGAAATTATTCTGTCAATGGAATATTTAAATATAATATAATATAATATTTAAAATTATATTTACTATTTTGTACTAAGTAAATTTAATATACATTTACCGCTTAGTATTAAATGGTACTATAGAACATTTGAAAAAGTTTTGGATTGATAATCATTATGTGGATTGATGTCATTTTGGAAATTTGCAAAAGTGTAGTTCTTTACCACAGTAGCTCACTAAGTTGATTTGGTTACGATACATTAACCCGTTTCGACATTAGGCTTCAATGAAATTTTTCATTTTTTTGTTGTCGTGCTTTAACCGTTTTACCAATTGAAAATTTGCACAAGTATTGAACTTTAGCATAGAAGCGCATTAAATTATTAATTCGGCCGTGATACATCAACCCATTTCAGCACCATACACTGTAAAAAAATTTTTTTGTTTCTAATTTGTGTCTAATTTGGTAAAATGAATTTATGGTTCCAAATAAAGCCTGTTACACAATTTTTGTTAACGTTTTTTAACCCATTTCCGCACGAGTACCCATTAAAAATATTCTGCCCAATTTTTTAGGTAATTCCTACAGAACTATACCTATTTTTCTACAATGAAGTAATATTAAAAGTAATGAAGTAATATTAATATTTAAGTGAAAAATTTAAGTTTAGGAACCTATCACAAAACCACCGAAAAAGTTTCCAAATCTATCTAGTAATTTTCATAGTCTCAAAAATCGTAATTGGGATATATGGTTTTAATTTACGGGGACGTTATTTTTCTGGTTGTTATTACATTCTTGTTTCTTCATTTGAAACTACAGAGACTCAGATTTATAAGGGCAACTTTGGAATCATATAAACGTCGTTGTTACCTTATTTTGGAAATACATAGAGGCGATAACTTAATAATATTTTATAGTCGCATAAAAGGTGTATATTTTACTGCGATTACGGTTACTGCAAGGAACTACTTTATTTTTGAGCTTTTTCTTTTTGTTTACTTTACTTTTTTCATTTATTAAATTCTTTCATTTAATTGGCAAACATTAATTTAAGAGCTAAAAATAAAATAAAACTAAAAGTTTTTAAATCTTTTAAAAATGAATTGCAATAAACGAAACAAGGCAAAATGTAAACCAACGGTTTTTAAAAGCACACCCAAAGGCAATACAAATTGTTTAGAATTGAGATTTGAGACTTGCACAAAAATTTGAAAATTTCACGTAATAAGAAAAAATAGGACTTTATTGTAATTTTGAGGGGCTGTAAGTCCGGAACGCTATATAACCAAGAAGAACCGTTAACACACATAAAAATATATTACTGGAGCTTTAATTTTTATATCTTGCCAAAGAAAAATTTGTACAGGTGCCTAAAAATAGCAAATTTTCAATTTTTGAGCCTTAATAGCTCTTAAACAGGAGGCGGTACAAAAAAAATTTCTAAGGAAACTTATACTAATTCTAAAAGTTATATTGTCTCAAAATTGCAGGTTCCTATCTAAAAGTATACCGGAGTTATGAAAAAAGAAATTTCATGCAAAATGTGGTTTTCATATAACGGTAAATTTAAATAGTAAATTACAAAATATTGCATAATTTTGATATTGTTTTATAGAGATAACCAAATTTTTAGTCTTCTAGATGTTTTAGATTGTAAAACTATTACGCAGAGCCTGAGATATATACATCTATTTTTGAGGAGCTGTAACTCTCGAACCCTATACAACTAAAATAAACCATTAAAACAGGTAAAAATGTATTACTGGAGCTTTAATTTTTATGTCTTGCCGAAGAAAAATGTATACAGATGCCTAATTTACAGGTGTTTAAAAATAGCTAATTTTCAGTTTTTAAGCCCTAATAGCTCATAAACAGGGGGTGGTCCAAAAAAATTTTCTGAGCGACCTTATACTAATTCGAAAAGTTCTTTCTGTCCTCAAAATTTCAATTACTTATCTGAAAGCGTTTCGGAGTTATGAGGGTAGGAAAATCATGCAAAATTTGCTTTTCACATAACGGTAAATTTAAATACTAAATTTAAAAAAAAATGTATAATTTTGATATTAATTTACAAAGATAAAAAAAATTACGTTTTTATATGGAAAAAATCTTAAGCAGAACATGAGATATACGCATTTAAATCTAGGTCTTTTGCAAACTTTGAGGGGCTGTAGCTCCGTAATGGATGGGGCTACATGAAAAGTTGTTCCACAAAATTGATTTTTTTATGAGACCTGCCCATGGTTAAAATTTTTTTTCTCTATCTTTAACGGTCTAGAACATCGGATCTTAAACTGTTGTCCGCGGAACACTAGTGCGCCGCGGACTCTTTATAAGTGGTTCGCGAAGGAAAAAATGATTAATGTAAAAAAAATACTAAATATGTTGTTAAAATTGAAATGAATGAAAAAAACTTATTTTGTTTTTTTTCCTTCAATAATTATTTTTGAAATTTTCAAAATATGAAAATATTTTTTAAAAAATCATTAAATTTGAATAAAATCTAGTAGCCCGATCATTATATATTATATAATTCACTAGGAGCTCTGTAGCCCTGGGTCCTTTACTCAGTGTACGTAATTTCAAAGAGACAGTTTATAAATTTACATCATATATTATGTATGTATACACTTTATCAATATTTAAATTTAACGGTTTTAAAAAAATATTCAAAATAAAAACAATCAAACCAAAGCAATTTATGAAAGTAAAATTAATTCGGTGGTCCGCAGATTTCAGATTTTTTAATCCGTGGTCCGCGAAGTATAAAGTTTCAGAACCGCTGGTCTAGAATTTTGGAAACAGACGGACGGACGCTCTGAAACTAATAACCACATTTTTTCAAATTTTTTTTGGAAATGTGCTAAAAATATTCACACATTATATGTACATATATACTTTTATTCAAATTCACTTTTTTCTTTACATTTAAACTCAAATAAAACATAAATAACACAAAAACAATTGACGATGAATATTGAAAAAACAAAAGAAAAACAAAAGTTCGGTAGTTTGTTTACTACATTACAGAATTAATTGGAGCCTCGGTGGCTTAGTGGGTAAAAGCTTATAAAATACTGTAAAATACTGGCTGTAAAAACCGAGGTAGTGTGGGTTCGAATTCCACACACGTCCTAAGAGTTATTCACCCTTACGGCTTTTACATCACACCTGAAGAGGAAAGGTAAGCTGAGTAATTTCTTGTCCACATGTATGTGGCAGAGAAATGCAATCAAAAAAAAAAAACGAGGAAGAGTGCAGTAAAGTAGACTGTGTCAATTCTGGGTTACCCGTATGAACGTAATATACCCAGTAGAGTTGTATGACAGGTAGACGAAACTATTGCACAAGCACAATCAAACTTTACAGAAGTTGTTGCCATAAAACTTGATCATCATTTATAAGATTTTAGACATCTAGCTTCATTAAGTTGCAAGAGGTGCAACAAGCCTGAACCGGCTGCTTTAGACCAATCAAATTTTACAAAAGTTTTTGGCATGTATCGGTTGCTCTAGACCAACCAAATTTTACAAAAGTTGTTGGCATGTAACTCGACACCTTTTTACTAAATTTCAGATTCCTAGCTTCAGTACACACTGAGTTATTTTCATTTAAAAAGAGAAGTCGTATGGCAGCTACCCAAACCTGTTGCACAAGCACAACCAAATTTTACAGAAGTTGTTGCCATAAAACTTGATCATCATTTATAAGATTTTAGACGCCCAGCTTCATTAAGTTCCAAGATTAGGGTAGCTGTCATAACTGTCATACAACTCCACAATTTACAAAAATATATCTCGGTAGTTATAAGGTCGGTACTAGAACATCTGAAATTGTTTAAAAGATGATCAAGTTATATAGAAATAGGATATATTACGTTCAAACGGGTATCCCAGAGTTGACATAATCTACTCTGCAGCACTCTTCCTCGTTTTTTATAATTTTGTGTGTGCATATATTATGTATCTATAAAATAAATTTAAATTTTTATTTTAAATTAGGTAGGTAGACATATGTAGTTATTTTGGTTACATAATTTTTAAATTGAAGCGACTAAGCGAGACCGTATAATAATAGGTATGTATAATAAAACAACATTACATTTATATTATTGATGTCATAAAATCTTTTTAAAAACCTAATATAAACATTGTAATATTTTGAATGAATGAAAAAATATGTTTAATTTTGTTTTCCAAACGAGGAAGAATACAGTTGACTTTGTCAACTCTTAGAAACCCGTACGAACCGTTAGTATGTTCACAGCCTGTCACTCTGCTTACAATATTATTTTTTTAATATTTTAGTATTTTAAAATAATTTGGGTGAATTTTATAATTTCTAGTACTATGGGTTGTACATATATTCAAACTATATGTTTATATGTAGATTCTTCAAAAGCAGATTTTAACCTTCCACATAACGGTTATCAATCCAAAACTTTTTCAAATATTCTATAGTACCATTTAATACTAAGCGGTAAATGTATATAAAATTTACTAAGTACAAAACAGTAAATATAATTTTAAATATTATATTATATTATATTTAAATATTCCATTGACAGAATAATTTCTTATAAGTACAATAAAATACATATATATGTATGTAAATACGGCACTATATAATATACATATATACTCTTATCATTCACTCACTAGTGACATATACGATATGTAAATGAACATGATATTATATAAGTATGTATATCAATATCATATAAATAAAAATTCTTCAAGCAACCGTTATGTTGTTTATTTATTTACATTTTTTTGTACTACGCATTATATCCTCAACAATTACAAATTATCGAGTAAAACAAATGCAAAAAATTTGTTGAAGAAATTTGTTAGAAAATTTGAAAAAATCAAGTAACACTTTCGTCAATTATAAAGTAACCCTATATTATTAAAAAAAGTTATTAACAGAAATAAGAGTATAATATTGAAGCTTTAATTTTTGTGTATTACTTCAAAAAAATTTTAACAGGTGTTCAAGTTACAGGTGTTTAAAAATAGGAAATTTTCAGTTTTTGACCCCTTACAGCTCCTAAACGGGGGGTGATACAAAAAAAATTTTTGAAATGACTCATACTTATTTTCAAAGATCTAACTTCTGTCAAAATTTAAAGTTTCCAACTTAAACCGTTTAGAAAATAGAAGGGTTAAAGGATTTTGCAAAATTTGAGTTTCGCATAACGGTAAATTAAGACACCGTATGCCACAACTATATATTTTTTATATATATACTTTTAAATCTAATAAAAGTAGTAATTGTTTGGCGTTTTCATAATGAAGCTATACCTTATACAACTTGTGCTATAACAATTTAAATATAGAGCTTTTTTGAACCTTTGGGGAGCTGTAGCTCTGTAACGGTTGGGGCTACAAAAAAAAGTTATTAAAAATAAAATTAATATTTTTGTGAGATCTATCAGCAGTTAAAATTTCATAGCTCTATTTCAAAAAAAAATGTGGGGATCTAAAAGTTAGGTGTTCGAGAGCTACCCTAAGTTTTGGTCCAAACTCAACCAAAAAAAATAGGGAACCTACAAATTACTCCCAAAATATTTTGTGTAAATTTCAAGATTCTAGCTTTCTTAGTTTTTGAGTTAGCGTGCTGACGGACGGACGGACGGACATGGCTCAAAAGTCTTAGAATTTTTTTCTGATCCGATCCATACCTTTGAAGGTATATCTAGCTCGCTTATTTCGAGGTGTTACAAACGGAGGAGTAAATTTATTATACCCGATACTATCGTACGGGTATAAACAGATTATTCTTTATACGAGTAGGTATGTACGGTACATTTTCATTCTGTATGCATTTTGAATTACTTTTTAGGATCACTTTTTTTACAGCGATTCATATTGAATTTGTTAGATTTTCTTTGCGTCTGTTGAAGATTCCACCCTCCGTGGAAAAGAAAACTCAATCCGTTCAAATTTTGAGCGTATAATGAGTGGTGACATTTGCTTGCATTTCGAGCACTGGCGATACTAGTTAATAATAAAACATAAACTACACATTTCTTATTTACATTACGATAGTCGGCACTCGGTAGTAATGGCAAAATGTACATACACAACAGAATAACGAAAAAAAATTTTAAATTTTAAAGAAACATTCTCACTTACTCTTTTTAAAATTGTGTATTTTTTTTTCCTCTTGAGTCTCGACTCGACTTCAACGGCTCAAGCCAACTTTCAACTACTGTTTGGCTATATGTATGTAGGTAATGTCCTTTAACTTATGAATGTATAATAAACAAAATTTAAAAATTGATAAAAATCATCTTTTATCACAATATGTATTGAAATTTTTTCAGATTTTAAATTTTTTACATTAGGGCAAGGTATAACGAACAACGACAATATTGTTACAGACAATGTGTTCTATAAAAAAATTTAACTGAATTTTGCTTCAAACTTTGTTTCTGCATTTTACGAATGTTTTATGGATACCGATTCGGTTTTCCACACGTACTTTCAAATGATTTATTTCGAACTCGATAAATAAATAGACATAATAGTCCTCACTCACAATACCAAATAATCTAAATATACGTACACTAACTACAGGCTCTTTATACAATTTAATTCTGTTTTGGCGTTATTTTAAAAATAATTTCAGTGTTTTGACGATTTTGGTTTTGCTTTCTGATTTTTTTACGGATTGTACTTTTTCCATAAATTCTATTTTTCTAAATTGCAACTGTCGATTATATGAATTGAGATTTAACATAGGATTTTACTACACATTAACAGGAGCCCCTAGTCTATAATTATAATTTAGTAGTATTCAGCCGCACATTACGTTTTATGACATTCCGCTAAATTTTGAATAAAAGTACATATTTAGACACGATTTTTCTAATACAAAATCTACATTAAGATATAACATATATACATATGTATGTTTGGAATCAGGTTTTTTTTTTTTTTTGGAATCAAGAAATTTTGTATCCCCCCATACGAATTTTTTGTAATATAGATGTTACGGTAAAATATACTTGCACACAAGCTATAGGGCCCCTAATATGTATATAATACCTATAAGATTTAGTTTTGTTTATAGCTAATTAAAAGGCAACAACCAAAAAAATATATGGTAAGGCAAATTTCATATTTTTATTTTACACTGTAATAATTCTGTTAAAAAATCTGTACCTAATTTCTTTGTATGAAAATTTTATTTTGCTAATTTAGTTAACTTCTCTACTGACATGTATTGTCATCAGAATCTAAACTGTGTCCAAAATTTCAAGTTTCTAGCTCAACGGAAAGTGTGCCTAAAATAGCTTGCAAGATTCCACCATTCCTTTAACCACGAGTAAGTTCAATAAAATCGGTGTGGAGAAGGCTGTAAAAAATTTTTGTAGCATAACGTCTGTGCGTGTATGTGTGTGTGTAAGTGTGTGTGTGAGTGTGTTTGTGTGTGTGTGTGTATGTGTGTGGAGGCGTGTGTGTATGCCTGTGGGCACATGTGCGATTTCATATTTAAGGTTTTAACGTAAATATCTCGGATTGAACAGCTTTTGCAGGAAGTTTTTTAAAAATATTTCGTAACAGAAGTTTTCGTTTAACGTAACAGAAAAATTATGAAAAACGAGGAAGAATACAGTTGCCTTTGTCAACTCTTAGATAACCGTACGAACCGTTAGTATGTTCACAGCCTATCACTCTGCTTACAATATTATTTTTTTAATATTTTAGTATTTTAAAATAATTTGGGTGAATTTTATAATTTCTAGAACTATGGGTTGTACATATATTCAAACTATATGTTTATATGTACATTCTTCAAAAGCAGATTCTAACCTTCTACATAACGATTATCAATCCAAAACTTTTTCAAATGTTCTATAGTACCATTTAATACTAAGCGGTAAATGTATATTAAATTTACTTAGTACAAAATAACAAATATAATTTTAAATATTATATTATATTATATTTAAATATTCCATTGACAGAATAATTTCTTATAAGTACAATAAAATACATAATATATGTATGTAAATACGGCGCTATATAATATACATCTATACTCTTATCATTCACTCACTAGTGGCATATACGATATGTAAATAAACATGATATTATATAAGTATGTATATCAATATCAGATAAATAAAAATTCTTCAAGCAACCGTTATGTTGTTTATTTATTTACATTTTTTTATACTACGCATTATATCCTCAACAATTTCAAATTATCGAGTAAAACAAATGCAAAAAATCGTTACAAAATGCTTACATATATAAAACTGACATAATCCCTGCGACATATTTTAGCAAGCAATTATACAAAAAAAACTTTGGAAAGTTTGGCCATACTAATAAAAACATCAAGCAATTTTGCATAAAGCATGTTTAGTCACACAGTTTTGGTAAAACATATTTTTGAATCAGTTTAAAAAAATTATGTTTTTGACTTTTTGCATTTTGCGTTTTTCGCGTTTGAAATTTTGTAGAAAAGAACAAATTAATTTTTAAAATTTTAATTGTTATTTTGCACATTTTTTATTACTTTTGAATATTTTTTTGTACGTTTTTGAATTTCATATAATAAATTTTTTTATTCTTATTAAAAAAAAATATTATTAAAACCCGTTTGAACTACGTTCAAGAGTATAATAAATTTGTCATTACTGTGTTCGAGTAGCTGCTATACAACTTCTTTCTTTATATGGAAATAACTCAGTATCAAATTTATTCCCAAAAATGTGTCCTTATACTTTTTATCAACCCAAACTACAAAAAGAAGTTAACTTTCACTGCGACTGCTGCTTGGGTATATGAAGCTAAGCGTCTGACATCTTACATAAGATAATCAAGTTTTAGGGTAATAACTTCTGTGAAACTTGGTTGTGCTGATGCCACAAGTTCGGGCAGCTGGCATACAACTTCCCTTTTAAATGAAAATAACTCAGTGTCTATTAAAGCTAGGTATCTGAAATTTGATAAAGAGATGTCGAGTTACATGCCAACAACTTTTGTAAAATTTGGTTGGTCTAGAGCAGCCGGTTCAGGCTTCTTGCACCTCTTGGAACCTAATGTAGCTAGGCGTCTGAAATTTTGCAAATGATGATCAAGTTTTATGGCAACAACTTTTGTAAAATTCGGTTGTGGTGGTTCGGCGGGTTCGGGTAGCTGCCATACAACTTCTCCGTTTAAATGAGAATAACTCAGTGTTTATTGAAGCTAGGAATCTGAAATTTAGTAAAGAGGTGTCGAGTTACATACCAACAACTTTTGTAAAATTTGGTTGGTCTAGAGCAGCCGGTTCAGTTTTCTTGCACCTCTTGGAACCTAATGAAGTTAGGCGTCTGAAATCTTGCAAATGATGATCAAGCTTTATGGCAACAACTTCTGCAAAATTTGGTTGTGATGGTGCGACGGGTTCGGATAGCTGCCATACAACTTCTCTTTTTAAATGAAAATAACTCAGTGTCCGTCCGCACGATAACTCAAAAAATAAAGGAGTTAGGAGGCTGAAATTTTTTTTACGTTACTTTTACAAAATTGTCAGTTTTGCTATTTAATTCCAGCATTTTCGGCCGCCGGGTTCGAGTAGCTGCCATACAACTTCTTTCTTTAAATGGAAATAACCCAGTGTCTATTCAACCTAGGTATCTGAAATTTTGCAAATGATGATCGAGTTTTATGGCAACAACTTCTGTAAAATTTGGTTGTGATGATATGGTTGTGATGATATGAGGTTCGGATAGTTGCCATACAACTTCTCTTTTTAAATGAAAATAACTCAGTGTCTATTGAAGCTAGCTATCTGAAATTTAGTGAAAGAGTGTCGAGTTGCATGCCAAAAACTTTTGTAAAATTTGATTGGTCTAAAGCAGCCGGTTCAGGCTTTTTGCATTTCTTGGAACTTAATTAAGCTAGGCCCAATAGATTCGGGTAGCTATCATACAACTCCACAATTTACATAAATATATCTCTGTAGTTCGGTACTAAAACATCTGAATGTTTTTAAAAGATGATCAAGTTTTATAGAAGCAGGATATATTACGTTCATACGGGTATCCCAGAGTTGACACAGTCTACTCTACTGCACTCTTCCTCGTTTTTTCATAAATTTCAATTTTTGAACCTTTAATAGTTTGACCTTCAAAAAGGTTTGGAATTTGAAATCATACAGCTTAGGTGCGTTGAAGGTAAAGATGCGGTGATCAGGATGATCAGCTGTTGCCTTATTATTTTTGTTATTGGAAATTTTGGTTAAATCATTTAAATTCGAAATCAAAAACCTAATCTATAGACCTTCCAAAACTGTATAATATAAACGGTAAATTGTATCTTGAAGACTTTGAATTGATATTAAATACTATAATATATAAATTAAAAAATCAGATAAATATTTATTATTATGTAAAATCTGACATAGTAAACTTAAGTTATATCATGTTTTAATTTTCAAAGAAAATTATCCCATTGTAAAAGGTTAAAAGCGAGTCACAAATTTAAAATGCATTTAAGAAAAAGTCAATTAAATGTATGATGAATTTTAGTTGCACTCAATTCTTTATTATTATTTATTTTATTTTAGATGGAATTTTTAATTGGTTCAAAGTATACTTACTTTTCAAATGCTTTCCATTAGAAGAAAATATATAGTAATACTTGGTTTATAATTTAATTTCAATATGAGTATTTTTGGAAAGCTGATTACAATACTGTATAATATACATTTGCAGTTAGTAATTTGATTGTTTTTTTGGTGGAAAATAAAGTTTATCTAAAAGGTTTCTTTAGAAGAATTTGGATATTTGTTTAAAATTCTTTTATCCCAATATTTTTATGCAATTTGATTAAACTGACAATCAAAAATATTACATTGGATTTTGGTTACTTGGTAGAAAATAAAGTTAATAACTTTAATTTATTTTGTTTTATCAGAACCAGAGTAAATGTGTTTTCTAGGACTCAAGTTAATTTTATATTTTTAAATTACAAAATATGATTATTCTAATTCATCTTTTTGAAAGCAATCGAAAAAAGAAATTATGTCAATTTTAAAAATGTATTATGTAAAGTATTCTACGCTAAAGTCTAGTATAATATGAGTATGTATGCGTCACATTTAACTTTTCTATAAATACCGTTTGAAATTTTTTATACACTCCCTGTTTAAGGCCTATAAGGGCCAAAAATTAAAATTTTGTAATTTTTGTGCACTTGTACAAATTCCTTTTAAATAAAACGTTAAAATTAAAATTTCAACATTATATATAATTTTACATATAATCTAACAAATTATTTTAAGATTGCACGGTATGCACGTTAATGTAATTTTATGTCACATGATGTTATATTATGGTTCATTAATTTTATATAAACACTTTCCTTATACAGTATAAACTAATAGGCTAATTGCAAGAAAACAATTAAAAATAACTGATCTTAAATCTTAATTTTCTAAAATCAATACGATCTTAATTTTATTAATTTCTTTTTTAATTTCTTTGTTGTCGTGCTTAAACGGTTTGGCCGATTGAGTTAAAAATTTGCAAATAGTGTAGCTCTTTACCACAGAAGCTCACTGGGTTGATTTGGTTACGAATTTAAGATCCATTAACCCGTTCCAGCACCATGGCGCATTGAAGTTTTTTTTAATTTCTTTGTTGTCGCGCTTAAACGGTTTGACCAATTGATTTGAAAATTTGCAAAAGTGTAGTTTTTTACCACAGTAGCTCACTAAGTTGATTTGGTTACGATACATTAACCCGTTTCGACATCAGGCTTCAATGAAATTTTTCATTTTGTTGTTGTCGTGCTTAAACGGTTTTACCAATTGAAAATTTGCACAAGTATTGAACTTTAGAAGCGCATAGAAGCGCATTAAATTATTAATTCGGCCGTGATACATCAACCCATTTCAGCACCATACACTGTAAAAAAAATTTTTTGTTTCTAATTTGTGTCTAATTTGGCAAAATGAATTTATGGTTCCAAATAAAGCCTGTTACACAATTTTTGTTAACGTTTTTTAACCCATTTCCGCACGAGTACCCATTAAAAATATTCTGCCCAATTTTTTAGGTAATTCCTACAGAACTATACCTATTTTTCTACGATGAAGTAATATTAAAAGTAATGAAGTAATATTAATATTTAAGTGAAAAATTTAAGTTTAGGAACCTATCACAAAACCACCGAAAAAGTTTCCAAATCTATCTAGTAATTTTCATAGTCTCAAAAATCGTAATTGGGATATATGGTTTTAATTTACGGGGACGTTATTTTTCTGGTTGTTATTACATTCTTGTTTCTTCATTTGAAACTACAGAGACTCAGATTTATAAGGGCAACTTTGGAATCATATAAACGTCGTTGTTACCTTATTTTGGAAATACATAGAGGCGATAACTTAATAAAATTTTATAGTCGCATAAAAGGTGTATATTTTACTGCGATTACGGTTACTGCAAGGAACTACTTTATTTTTGAGTTTTTTCTTTTTGTTTACTTTACTTTTTTCATTTATTAAATTCTTTCATTTAATTGGCAAACATTAATTTAAGAGTTAAAACTAAAATAAAACTAAAAGTTTTTAAATCTTTTAAAAATGAATTGCAATAAACGAAACAAGGCAAAATGTAAACTAACGGTTTTTAAAAGCACACCCAAAGGCAATACAAATTGTTTAGAATTGAGATTTGAGACTTGCACAAAAATTTGAAAATTTCACGTAATAAGAAGAAATAGGACTTTATTGTAATTTTGAGGGGCTGTAAGTCCGGAACGCTATATAACTAAGAAGAACCGGTAACACACATAAAAATATATTACTGGAGCTTTAATTTTTATATCTTGCCAAAGAAAAATTTGTACAGGTGCCTAAAAATAGCAAATTTTCAATTTTTGAGTCCTAATAGCTCTTAAACAGGAGGCGGTACAAAAAAAATTTCTAAGGAAACTTATACTAATTCTAAAAGTTCTATTGTCTCAAAATTGCAGGTTCCTATCTAAAAGTATACCGGAGTTATGAAAAAAGAAATTTCATGCAAAATGTGGTTTTCATATAACGGTAAATTTAAATAGTAAATTACAAAATATTGCATAATTTTGATATTGTTTTATAGAGATAACCAAATTTTCAGTCTTCTAGATGTTTTAGATTGTAAAACTATTACGCAGAGCCTGAGATATATACATCTATTTTTGAGGAGCTGTAACTCTGGAACCCTATACAACTAAAATAAACCATTAAAACAGGTAAAAATGTATTACTGGAGCTTTAATTTTTATGTCTTGCCGAAGTAAAATGTATACAGATGCCTAAGTTACAGGTGTTTAAAAATAGCTAATTTTCAGTTTTTAAGCCCTAATAGCTCATAAACAGGGGGTGGTCCAAAAAAAGCGAGCGACCTTATACTAATTCGAAAAGTTCTTTCTGTCCTCAAAATTTCAATTACTTATCTGAAAGCGTTTCGGAGTTATGAGGGTAGGAAAATCATGCAAAATTTGCTTTTCACATAACGGTAAATTTAAATACTAAATTTAAAAAAAAATGTATAATTTTGATATTAATTTACAAAGATAAAAAAAATTACGTTTTTATATTGAAAAAATCTTAAGCAGAACATGAGATATACGCATTTAAATCTAGGTCTTTTGCAAACTTTGAGGGGCTGTAGTTCCGTAATGGATGGGGCTACATGAAAAGTTGTTCCACAAAATTGATTTTTTTATGAGACCTGCCCATGGTTAAAATTTTTTTTCTCTATCTTTAACGGTCTAGAACATCGGATCTTAAACTGTTGTCCGCGGAACACTAGTGCGCCGCGGACTCTTTATAAGTGGTTCGCGAAGGAAAAAATGATTAATGTAAAAAAAATACTAAATATGTTGTTAAAATTGAAATGAATGAAAAAAACTTATTTTGTTTTTTTTCCTTCAATAATTATTTTTGAAATTTTCAAAATATGAAAATATTTTTTAAAAAATCATTAAATTTGAATAAAATCTAGTAGCCCGATCATTATATATTATATAATTCACTAGGAGCTCTGTAGCCCTGGGTCCTTTACTCAGTGTACGTAATTTCAAAGAGACAGTTTATAAATTTACATCATATATTATGTATGTATACACTTTATCAATATTTAAATTTAACGGTTTTAAAAAAATATTCAAAATAAAAACAATCAAACCAAAGCAATTTATGAAAGTAAAATTAATTCGGTGGTCCGCAGATTTCAGATTTTTTAATCCGTGGTCCGCGAAGTATAAAGTTTTAGAACCACTGGTCTAGAATTTTGGAAACAGGCGGACGGACGCTCTGAAACTAATAACCACATTTTTTCAAATTTTTTTTGGAAATGTGCTAAAAATATTCACACATTATATGTACATATATACTTTTATTCAAATTCACTTTTTTCTTTACATTTAAACTCAAATAAAACATAAATAACACAAAAACAATTGACGATGAATATTGAAAAAACAAAAGAAAAACAAAAGTTCGGTAGTTTGTTTACTACATTACAGAATTAATTGGAGCCTCGGTGGCTTAGTGGGTAAAAGCTTACAAAATACTGTAAAATACTGGCTGTAAACACCGAGGGAGTGTGGGTTCGAATTCCACACACGTCCTAAGAGTTATTCACCCTTACGGCATTTACATCACACCTGAACAGGAAAGGTAAGCTGAGTAATTTCTTGTCCACATGTATGTGGCAGAGAAATGCAATCAAAAAAAAAAAACGAGGAAGAGTGTAGTAGAGTAGACTGTGTCAATTCTGGGTTACCCGTATGAACGTAATATACCCAGTAGAGTTGTATGACAGGTAGACGAAACTATTGCACAAGCACAATCAAACTTTACAGAAGTTGTTGCCATAAAACTTGATCATCATTTATAAGATTTTAGACATCTAGCTTCATTAAGTTGCAAGAGGTGCAACAAGCCTGAACCGGCTGCTTTAGACCAATCAAATTTTACAAAAGTTTTTGGCATGTATCGGTTGCTCTAGACCAACCAAATTTTACAAAAGTTGTTGGCATGTAACTCGACACCTCTTTACTAAATTTCAGATTCCTAGCTTCAGTACACACTGAGTTATTTTCATTTAAAAAGAGAAGTCGTATGGCAGTTACCCAAACCTGTTGCACAAGCACAACCAAATTTTACAGAAGTTGTTGCCATAAAACTTGATCATCATTTATAAGATTTTAGACGCCCAGCTTCATTAAGTTCCAAGATTAGGGTAACTGTCATACAACTCCACAATTTACAAAAATATATCTCGGTAGTTATAAGGTCGGTACTAGAACATCTGAAATTGTTTAAAAGATGATCAAGTTATATAGAAATAGGATATATTACGTTCAAACGGGTATCCCAGAGTTGACATAATCTACTCTGCAGCACTCTTCCTCGTTTTTTATAATTTTGTGTGTGCATATATTATGTATCTATAAAATAAATTTAAATTTTTATTTTAAATTAGGTAGGTAGACATATGTAGTTATTTTGGTTACATAATTTTTAAATTGAAGCGACTAAGCGAGACCGTATAATAATAGGTATGTATAATAAAACAACATTACATTTATATTATTGATGTCATAAAATCTTTTTAAAAACCTAATATAAACATTGTAATATTTTTAATGAATGAAAAAATATGTTTAATTTTGTTTTCCAAACGAGGAAGAATACAGTTGACTTTGTCAACTCTTAGAAACCCGTACGAACCGTTAGTATGTTCACAGCCTGTCACTCTGCTTACAATATTATTTTTTTAATATTTTAGTATTTTAAAATAATTTGGGTGAATTTTATAATTTCTAGTACTATGGGTTGTACATATATTCAAACTATATGTTTATATGTAGATTCTTCAAAAGCAGATTTTAACCTTCCACATAACGGTTATCAATCCAAAACTTTTTCAAATATTCTATAGTACCATTTAATACTAAGCGGTAAATGTATATTAAATTTACTAAGTACAAAACAGTAAATATAATTTTAAATATTATATTATATTATATTTAAATATTCCATTGACAGAATAATTTTTTATAAGTACAATAAAATACATATATATGTATGTAAATACGGCACTATATAATATACATATATACTCTTATCATTCACTCACTAGTGGCATATACGATATGTAAATGAACATGATATTATATAAGTATGTATATCAATATCATATAAATAAAAATTCTTCAAGCAACCGTTATGTTGTTTATTTATTTACATTTTTTTGTACTACGCATTATATCCTCAACAATTACAAATTATCGAGTAAAACAAATGCAAAAAATTTGTTGAAGAAATTTGTTAGAAAATTTGAAAAAATCAAGTAACACTTTCGTCAATTATAAAGTAACCCTATATTATTAAAAAAAAGTTATTAACAGAAATAAGAGTATAATATTGAAGCTTTAATTTTTGTGTATTACTTCAAAAAAATTTTAACAGGTGTTCAAGTTACAGGTGTTTAAAAATAGGAAATTTTCAGTTTTTGACCCCTTACAGCTCCTAAACGGGGGGTGATACAAAAAAAATTTTTGAAATGACTCATACTTATTTTCAAAGATCTAACTTCTGTCAAAATTTAAAGTTTCCAACTTAAACCGTTTAGAAAATAGAAGGGTTAAAGGATTTTGCAAAATTTGAGTTTCGCATAACGGTAAATTAAGACACCGTATGCCACAACTATATATTTTTTATATATATACTTTTAAATCTAATAAAAGTAGTAATTGTTTGGCGTTTTCATAATGAAGCTATACCTTATACAACTTGTGCTATAACAATTTAAATATAGAGCTTTTTTGAACCTTTGGGGAGCTGTAGCTCTGTAACGGTTGGGGCTACAAAAAAAAGTTATTAAAAATAAAATTAATATTTTTGTGAGATCTATCAGCAGTTAAAATTTCATAGCTCTATTTCAAAAAAAAATGTGGGGATCTAAAAGTTAGGTGTTCGAGAGCTACCCTAAGTTTTGGTCCAAACTCAACCAAAAAAAATAGGGAACCTACAAATTACTCCCAAAATATTTTGTGTAAACTTCAAGATTCTAGCTTTCTTAGTTTTTGAGTTAGCGTGCTGACGGACGGACGGACGGACATGGCTCAAAAGTCTTAGAATTTTTTTCTGATCCGATCCATACCTTTGAAGGTATATCTAGCTCGCTTATTTCGAGGTGTTACAAACGGAGGAGTAAATTTATTATACCCGATACTATCGTACGGGTATAAACAGATTATTCTTTATACGAGTAGGTATGTACGGTACATTTTCATTCTGTATGCATTTTGAATTACTTTTTAGGATCACTTTTTTTACAGCGATTCATATTGAATTTGTTAGATTTTCTTTGCGTCTGTTGAAGATTCCACCCTCCGTGGAAAAGAAAACTCAATCCGTTCAAATTTTGAGCGTATAATGAGTGGTGACATTTGCTTGCATTTCGAGCACTGGCGATACTAGTTAATAATAAAACATAAACTACACATTTCTTATTTACATTACGATAGTCGGCACTCGGTAGTAATGGCAAAATGTACATACACAACAGAATAACGAAAAAAAATTTTAAATTTTAAAGAAACATTCTCACTTACTCTTTTTAAAATTGTGTATTTTTTTTTCCTCTTGAGTCTCGACTCGACTTCAACGGCTCAAGCCAACTTTCAACTACTGTTTGGCTATATGTATGTAGGTAATGTCCTTTAACTTATGAATGTATAATAAACAAAATTTAAAAATTGATAAAAATCATCTTTTATCACAATATGTATTGAAATTTTTTCAGATTTTAAATTTTTTACATTAGGGCAAGGTATAACGAACAACGACAATGTTGTTACAGACAATGTGTTCTATAAAAAAATTTAACTGAATTTTGCTTCAAACTTTGTTTCTGCATTTTACGAATGTTTTATGGATACCGATTCGGTTTTCCACACGTACTTTCAAATGATTTATTTCGAACTCGATAAATAAATAGACATAATAGTCCTCACTCACAATACCAAATAATCTAAATATACGTACACTAACTACAGGCTCTTTATACAATTTAATTCTGTTTTGGCGTTATTTTAAAAATAATTTCAGTGTTTTGACGACTTTGGTTTTGCTTTCTGATTTTTTTACGGATTGTACTTTTTCCATAAATTCTATTTTTCTAAATTGCAACTGTCGATTATATGAATTGAGATTTAACATAGGATTTTACTACACATTAACAGGAGCCCCTAGTCTATAATTATAATTTAGTAGTATTCAGCCGCACATTACGTTTTATGACATTCCGCTAAATTTTGAATAAAAGTACATATTTAGACACGATTTTTCTAATACAAAATCTACATTAAGATATAACATATATACATATGTATGTTTGGAATCAGGTTTTTTTTTTTTTTGGAATCAAGAAATTTTGTATCCCCCCATACGAATTTTTTGTAATATAGATGTTACGGTAAAATATACTTGCACACAAGCTATAGGGCCCCTAATATGTATATAATACCTATAAGATTTAGTTTTGTTTATAGCTAATTAAAAGGCAACAACCAAAAAAATATATGGTAAGGCAAATTTCATATTTTTATTTTACACTGTAATAATTCTGTTAAAAAATCTGTACCTAATTTCTTTGTATGAAAATTTTATTTTGCTAATTTAGTTAACTTCTCTACTGATTTTTGTATTATTATTTTAGAATCATGTATTGTCATCAGAATCTAAACTGTGTCCAAAATTTCAAGTTTCTAGCTCAACGGAAAGTGTGCCTAAAATAGCTTGCAAGATTCCACCATTCCTTTAACCACGAGTAAGTTCAATAAAATCGGTGTGGAGAAGGCTGTAAAAAATTTTTGTAGCATAACGTCTGTGCGTGTATGTGTGTGTGTAAGTGTGTGTGTGAGTGTGTTTGTGTGTGTGTGTGTGTATGTGTGTGGAGGCGTGTGTGTATGCCTGTGGGCACATGTGCGATTTCATATTTAAGGTTTTAACGTAAATATCTCGGATTGAACAGCTTTTGCAGGAAGTTTTTTAAAAATATTTCGTAACAGAAGTTTTCGTTTAACGTAACAGAAAAATTATGAAAAACGAGGAAGAATACAGTTGCCTTTGTCAACTCTTAGATAACCGTACGAACCGTTAGTATGTTCACAGCCTATCACTCTGCTTACAATATTATTTTTTTAATATTTTAGTATTTTAAAATAATTTGGGTGAATTTTATAATTTCTAGAACTATGGGTTGTACATATATTCAAACTATATGTTTATATGTACATTCTTCAAAAGCAGATTCTAACCTTCTACATAACGATTATCAATCCAAAACTTTTTCAAATGTTCTATAGTACCATTTAATACTAAGCGGTAAATGTATATTAAATTTACTTAGTACAAAATAACAAATATAATTTTAAATATTATATTATATTATATTTAAATATTCCATTGACAGAATAATTTCTTATAAGTACAATAAAATACATAATATATGTATGTAAATACGGCGCTATATAATATACATCTATACTCTTATCATTCACTCACTAGTGGCATATACGATATGTAAATAAACATGATATTATATAAGTATGTATATCAATATCAGATAAATAAAAATTCTTCAAGCAACCGTTATGTTGTTTATTTATTTACATTTTTTTATACTACGCATTATATCCTCAACAATTTCAAATTATCGAGTAAAACAAATGCAAAAAATCGTTACAAAATGCTTACATATATAAAACTGACATAATCCCTGCGACATATTTTAGCAAGCAATTATACAAAAAAAACTTTGGAAAGTTTGGCCATACTAATAAAAACATCAAGCAATTTTGCATAAAGCATGTTTAGTCACACAGTTTTGGTAAAACATATTTTTGAATCAGTTTAAAAAAATTATGTTTTTGACTTTTTGCATTTTGCGTTTTTCGCGTTTGAAATTTTGTAGAAAAGAACAAATTAATTTTTAAAATTTTAATTGTTATTTTGCACATTTTTTATTACTTTTGAATATTTTTTTGTACGTTTTTGAATTTCATATAATAAATTTTTTTATTCTTATTAAAAAAAAATATTATTAAAACCCGTTTGAACTACGTTCAAGAGTATAATAAATTTGTCATTACTGTGTTCGAGTAGCTGCTATACAACTTCTTTCTTTATATGGAAATAACTCAGTATCAAATTTATTCCCAAAAATGTGTCCTTATACTTTTTATCAACCCAAACTACAAAAAGAAGTTAACTTTCACTGCGACTGCTGCTTGGGTATATGAAGCTAAGCGTCTGACATCTTACATAAGATAATCAAGTTTTAGGGTAATAACTTCTGTGAAACTTGGTTGTGCTGATGCCACAAGTTCGGGCAGCTGGCATACAACTTCCCTTTTAAATGAAAATAACTCAGTGTCTATTAAAGCTAGGTATCTGAAATTTGATAAAGAGATGTCGAGTTACATGCCAACATCTTTTGTAAAATTTGGTTGGTCTAGAGCAGCCGGTTCAGGCTTCTTGCACCTCTTGGAACCTAATGTAGCTAGGCGTCTGAAATTTTGCAAATGATGATCAAGTTTTATGGCAACAACTTTTGTAAAATTCGGTTGTGGTGGTTCGGCGGGTTCGGGTAGCTGCCATACAACTTCTCCGTTTAAATGAGAATAACTCAGTGTTTATTGAAGCTAGGAATCTGAAATTTAGTAAAGAGGTGTCGAGTTACATACCAACAACTTTTGTAAAATTTGGTTGGTCTAGAGCAGCCGGTTCAGTTTTCTTGCACCTCTTGGAACCTAATGAAGTTAGGCGTCTGAAATCTTGCAAATGATGATCAAGCTTTATGGCAACAACTTCTGCAAAATTTGGTTGTGATGGTGCGACGGGTTCGGATAGCTGCCATACAACTTCTCTTTTTAAATGAAATTAACTCAGTGTCCGTCCGCACGATAACTCAAAAAATAAAGGAGTTAGGAGGCTGAAATTTTTTTTACGTCACTTTTACAAAATTGTCAGTTTTGCTATTTAATTCCAGCATTTTCGGCCGCCGGGTTCGAGTAGCTGCCATACAACTTCTTTCTTTAAATGGAAATAACCCAGTGTCTATTCAACCTAGGTATCTGAAATTTTGCAAATGATGATCGAGTTTTATGGCAACAACTTCTGTAAAATTTGGTTGTGATGATATGAGAGGTTCGGATAGTTGCCATACAACTTCTCTTTTTAAATGAAAATAACTCAGTGTCTATTGAAGCTAGCTATCTGAAATTTAGTGAAAGAGTGTCGAGTTGCATGCCAAAAACTTTTGTAAAATTTGATTGGTCTAAAGCAGCCGGTTCAGGCTTTTTGCATTTCTTGGAACTTAATTAAGCTAGGCCCAATAGATTCGGGTAGCTATCATACAACTCCATAATTTACATAAATATATCTCTGTAGTTCGGTACTAAAACATCTGAATGTTTTTAAAAGATGATCAAGTTTTATAGAAATAGGATATATTACGTTCATACGGGTATCCCAGAGTTGACACAGTCTACTCTACTGCACTCTTCCTCGTTTTTTCATAAATTTCAATTTTTGAACCTTTAATAGTTTGACCTTCAAAAAGGTTTGGAATTTGAAATCATACAGCTTAGGTGCGTTGAAGGTAAAGATGCGGTGATCAGGATGATCAGCTGTTGCCTTATTATTTTTGTTATTGGAAATTTTGGTTAAATCATTTAAATTCGAAATCAAAAACCTAATCTATAGACCTTCCAAAACTGTATAATATAAACGGTAAATTGTATCTTGAAGACTTTGAATTGATATTAAATACTATAATATATAAATTAAAAAATCAGATAAATATTTATTATTATGTAAAATCTGACATAGTAAACTTAAGTTAAGTTTTCAAAGAAAATTATCCCATTGTAAAAGGTTAAAAGCGAGTCACAAATTTAAAATGCATTTAAGAAAAAGTCAATTAAATGTATGATCAATTTTAGTTGCACTCAATTCTTTATTATTATTTATTTTATTTTAGATGGAATTTTTAATTGGTTCAAAGTATACTTACTTTTCAAATGCTTTCCATTAGAAGAAAATATATAGTAATACTTGGTTTATAATTTAATTTCAATATGAGTATTTTTGGAAAGCTGATTACAATACTGTATAATATACATTTGCAGTTAGTAATTTGATTGTTTTTTTGGTGGAAAATAAAGTTTATCTAAAAGGTTTCTTTAGAAGAATTTGGATATTTGTTTAAAATTCTTTTATCCCAATATTTTTATGCAATTTGATTAAACTGACAATCAAAAATATTACATTGGATTTTGGTTACTTGGTAGAAAATAAAGTTAATAACTTTAATTTATTTTGTTTTATCAGAACCAGAGTAAATGTGTTTTCTAGGACTCAAGTTAATTTTATATTTTTAAATTACAAAATATGATTATTCTAATTCATCTTTTTGAAAGCAATCGAAAAAAGAAATTATGTCAATTTTAAAAATGTATTATGTAAAGTATTCTACGCTAAAGTCTATTATAATATGAGTATGTATGCGTCACATTTAACTTTTCTATAAATACCGTTTGAAATTTTTTTATACACTCCCTGTTTAAGGCCTATAAGGGCCAAAAATTAAAATTTTGTAATTTTTGTGCACTTGTACAAATTCCTTTTAAATAAAACGTTAAAATTAAAATTTCAACATTAGATATAATTTTACATATAATCTAACAAATTATTTTAAGATTGCACGGTATGCACGTTAATGTAATTTTATGTCACATGATGTTATGTTATGGTTCATTAATTTTATATAAACACTTTCCTTATACAGTATAAACTAATAGGCTAATTGCAAGAAAACAATTAAAAATAACTGATCTTAAATCTTAATTTTCTAAAATCAATACGATCTTAATTTTATTAATTTCTTTTTTAATTTCTTTGTTGTCGTGCTTAAACGGTTTGGCCGATTGAGTTAAAAATTTGCAAATAGTGTAGCTCTTTACCACAGAAGCTCACTGGGTTGATTTGGTTACGAATTTAAGATCCATTAACCCGTTCCAGCACCATGGCGCATTGAAGTTTTTTTTAATTTCTTTGTTGTCGCGCTTAAACGGTTTGACCAATTGATTTGAAAATTTGCAAAAGTGTAGTTTTTTACCACAGTAGCTCACTAAGTTGATTTGGTTACGATACATTAACCCGTTTCGACATCAGGCTTCAATGAAATTTTTCATTTTGTTGTTGTCGTGCTTAAACGGTTTTACCAATTGAAAATTTGCACAAGTATTGAACTTTAGAAGCGCATAGAAGCGCATTAAATTATTAATTCGGCCGTGATACATCAACCCATTTCAGCACCATACACTGTAAAAAAAATTTTTTGTTTCTAATTTGTGTCTAATTTGGCAAAATGAATTTATGGTTCCAAATAAAGCCTGTTACACAATTTTTGTTAACGTTTTTTAACCCATTTCCGCACGAGTACCCATTAAAAATATTCTGCCCAATTTTTTAGGTAATTGCTACAGAACTATACCTATTTTTCTACGATGAAGTAATATTAAAAGTAATGAAGTAATATTAATATTTAAGTGAAAAATTTAAGTTTAGGAACCTATCACAAAACCACCGAAAAAGTTTCCAAATCTATCTAGTAATTTTCATAGTCTCAAAAATCGTAATTGGGATATATGGTTTTAATTTACGGGGACGTTATTTTTCTGGTTGTTATTACATTCTTGTTTCTTCATTTGAAACTACAGAGACTCAGATTTATAAGGGCAACTTTGGAATCATATAAACGTCGTTGTTACCTTATTTTGGAAATACATAGAGGCGATAACTTAATAAAATTTTATAGTCGCATAAAAGGTGTATATTTTACTGCGATTACGGTTACTGCAAGGAACTACTTTATTTTTGAGTTTTTTCTTTTTGTTTACTTTACTTTTTTCATTTATTAAATTCTTTCATTTAATTGGCAAACATTAATTTAAGAGTTAAAAATAAAATAAAACTAAAAGTTTTTAAATCTTTTAAAAATGAATTGCAATAAACGAAACAAGGCAAAATGTAAACTAACGGTTTTTAAAAGCACACCCAAAGGCAATACAAATTGTTTAGAATTGAGATTTGAGACTTGCACAAAAATTTGAAAATTTCACGTAATAAGAAGAAATAGGACTTTATTGTAATTTTGAGGGGCTGTAAGTCCGGAACGCTATATAACTAAGAAGAACCGTTAACACACATAAAAATATATTACTGGAGCTTTAATTTTTATATCTTGCCAAAGAAAAATTTGTACAGGTGCCTAAAAATAGCAAATTTTCAATTTTTGAGTCCTAATAGCTCTTAAACAGGAGGCGGTACAAAAAAAATTTCTAAGGAAACTTATACTAATTCTAAAAGTTCTATTGTCTCAAAATTGCAGGTTCCTATCTAAAAGTATACCGGAGTTATGAAAAAAGAAATTTCATGCAAAATGTGGTTTTCATATAACGGTAAATTTAAATAGTAAATTACAAAATATTGCATAATTTTGATATTGTTTTATAGAGATAACCAAATTTTCAGTCTTCTAGATGTTTTAGATTGTAAAACTATTACGCAGAGCCTGAGATATATACATCTATTTTTGAGGAGCTGTAACTCTGGAACCCTATACAACTAAAATAAACCATTAAAACAGGTAAAAATGTATTACTGGAGCTTTAATTTTTATGTCTTGCCGAAGTAAAATGTATACAGATGCCTAAGTTACAGGTGTTTAAAAATAGCTAATTTTCAGTTTTTAAGCCCTAATAGCTCATAAACAGGGGGTGGTCCAAAAAAAGCGAGCGACCTTATACTAATTCGAAAAGTTCTTTCTGTCCTCAAAATTTCAATTACTTATCTGAAAGCGTTTCGGAGTTATGAGGGTAGGAAAATCATGCAAAATTTGCTTTTCACATAACGGTAAATTTAAATACTAAATTTAAAAAAAATGTATAATTTTGATATTAATTTACAAAGATAAAAAAAATTACGTTTTTATATTGAAAAAATCTTAAGCAGAACATGAGATATACGCATTTAAATCTAGGTCTTTTGCAAACTTTGAGGGGCTGTAGTTCCGTAATGGATGGGGCTACATGAAAAGTTGTTCCACAAAATTGATTTTTTTATGAGACCTGCCCATGGTTAAAATTTTTTTTCTCTATCTTTAACGGTGTAGAACATCGGATCTTAAACTGTTGTCCGCGGAACACTAGTGCGCCGCGGACTCTTTATAAGTGGTTCGCGAAGGAAAAAATGATTAATGTAAAAAAAATACTAAATATGTTGTTAAAATTGAAATGAATGAAAAAAACTTATTTTGTTTTTTTTCCTTCAATAATTATTTTTGAAATTTTCAAAATATGAAAATATTTTTTAAAAAATCATTAAATTTGAATAAAATCTAGTAGCCCGATCATTATATATTATATAATTCACTAGGAGCTCTGTAGCCCTGGGTCCTTTACTCAGTGTACGTAATTTCAAAGAGACAGTTTATAAATTTACATCATATATTATGTATGTATACACTTTATCAATATTTAAATTTAACGGTTTTAAAAAAATATTCAAAATAAAAACAATCAAACCAAAGCAATTTATGAAAGTAAAATTAATTCGGTGGTCCGCAGATTTCAGATTTTTTAATCCGTGGTCCGCGAAGTATAAAGTTTTAGAACCACTGGTCTAGAATTTTGGAAACAGGCGGACGGACGCTCTGAAACTAATAACCACATTTTTTCAAATTTTTTTTGGAAATGTGCTAAAAATATTCACACATTATATGTACATATATACTTTTATTCAAATTCACTTTTTTCTTTACATTTAAACTCAAATAAAACATAAATAACACAAAAACAATTGACGATGAATATTGAAAAAACAAAAGAAAAACAAAAGTTCGGTAGTTTGTTTACTACATTACAGAATTAATTGGAGCCTCGGTGGCTTAGTTTGGTAAAAGCTTACAAAATACTGTAAAATACTGGCTGTAAACACCGAGGGAGTGTGGGTTCGAATTCCACACACGTCCTAAGAGTTATTCACCCTTACGGCATTTACATCACACCTGAACAGGAAAGGTAAGCTGAGTAATTTCTTGTCCACATGTATGTGGCAGAGAAATGCAATCAAAAAAAAAAAACGAGGAAGAGTGTAGTAGAGTAGACTGTGTCAATTCTGGGTTACCCGTATGAACGTAATATACCCAGTGGAGTTGTATGATAATCTTATATCATTTATAAGATTTTAGACATCTAGCTTCATTAAGTTGCAAGAGGTGCAACAAGCCTGAACCGGCTGCTTTAGACCAATCAAATTTTACAAAAGTTTTTGGCATGTATCGGTTGCTCTAGACCAACCAAATTTTACAAAAGTTGTTGGCATGTAACTCGACACCTCTTTACTAAATTTCAGATTCCTAGCTTCAGTACACACTGAGTTATTTTCATTTAAAAAGAGAAGTCGTATGGCAGCTACCCAAACCTGTTGCACAAGCACAACCAAATTTTACAGAAGTTGTTGCCATAAAACTTGATCATCATTTATAAGATTTTAGACGCCCAGCTTCATTAAGTTCCAAGATTAGGGTAACTGTCATACAACTCCACAATTTACAAAAATATATCTCGGTAGTTATAAGGTCGGTACTAGAACATCTGAAATTGTTTAAAAGATGATCAAGTTATATAGAAATAGGATATATTACGTTCAAACGGGTATCCCAGAGTTGACATAATCTACTCTGCAGCACTCTTCCTCGTTTTTTATAATTTTGTGTGTGCATATATTATGTATCTATAAAATAAATTTAAATTTTTATTTTAAATTAGGTAGGTAGACATATGTAGTTATTTTGGTTACATAATTTTTAAATTGAAGCGACTAAGCGAGACCGTATAATAATAGGTATGTATAATAAAACAACATTACATTTATATTATTGATGTCATAAAATCTTTTTAAAAACCTAATATAAACATTGTAATATTTTTAATGAATGAAAAAATATGTTTAATTTTGTTTTCAAAAACAGATTATTCTTTATATGAGTAGGTATGTACGGTACATTTTCATTCTGTATGCATTTTGAATTACTTTTTACAGCGATTCATATTGAATTTGTTAGATTTTCTTTGCCTCTGTTGAAGATTCCACCCTCCGCGGAAAAGAAAAATCAATCCGTTCAAATTTTGAGCGTATGATGAGTGGTGACATTTGCTTGCATTTCGAGCACTGGCGATACTAGTTAATAATAAAACATAAACTACACATTTCTTATTTACATTACGATAGTCGGCACTCGGTAGTAATGGCAAAATGTACATACACAACAGAATAACGAAAAAAAATTTTAAATTTTAAAGAAACATTCTCACTTACTCTTTTTAAAATTGTGTATTTTTTTTTCCTCTTGAGTCTCGACTCGACTTCAACGGCTCAAGCCAACTTTCAACTACTGTTTGGCTATATGTATGTAGGTAATGTCCTTTAACTTATGAATGTATAATAAACAAAATTTAAAAATTGATGAAAATCATCTTTTATCACAATATGTATTGAAATTTTTTCAGATTTTAAATTTTTTACATTAGGGCAAGGTATAACGAACAACGACAATATTGTTACAGACAATGTGTTCTATAAAAAAATTTAACTGAATTTTGCTTCAAACTTTGTTTGTGCATTTTACGAATGTTTTATGGATACCGATTCGGTTTTCCACACGTACTTTCAAATGATTTATTTCGAACTCGATAAATAAATAGACATAATAGTCCTCACTCACAATACCAAATAATCTAAATATACGTACACTAACTACAGGCTCTTTATACAATTTAATTCTGTTTTGGCGTTATTTTAAAAATAATTTCAGTGTTTTGACGACTTTGGTTTTGCTTTCTGATTTTTTTACGGATTGTACTTTTTCCATAAATTCTATTTTTCTAAATTGCAACTGTCGATTATATGAATTAAGATTTAACATAGGATTTTACTACACATAGTACTACACATAGTATTCAGCCGCACATTACGTTTTATGACATTCCTTTAAATTTTGAATACAAGTACATATTTAGATACGATTTTTCTAATACAAAATCTACATTAAGATATAACATATATACATATGTATGTTTGGAATCAGGTTTTTTTTTTTTTTTGGAATCAAGAAATTTTGTATCCCCCCCATACGAATTTTTTGTAATATAGATGTTACGGTAAAATATACTTGCACACAAGCTATAGGGCCCCTAATATGTATATAATACCTATAACATTTAGTTTTGTTTATAGCTAATTAAAAGGCAAAAACCAAAAAAATTTATGGTAAGGCAAATTTCATATTTTTATTTTACACTGTAATAATTCTGTTAAAAAATCTGTACCTAATTTCTTTGTATGAAAATTTTATTTTGCTAATTTAGTTAACTTCTCTACTGATTTTTGTATTATTATTTTAGAATCATGTATTGTCATCGGAATCTAAACTGTGTCCAAAATTGCAAGTCTCTAGCTCAACGGGAAGTGTGCCTAAAATAGCTTGCAAGATTCCACCATTCCTTTAACCACGAGTAAGTTCAATAAAATCGGTGTGGAGAAGGCTGTAAAATTTTTTTTAGCATAACGTCTGTGCGTGTATGTGTGTGTGTAAGTGTGTGTGTGAGTGTGTGTGTGTGTGTATGTGTGTGGATGCGTGTGTGTATGCCTGTGGGCACATGTGCAATTTCATATTTAAGGTTTTAAGGTAAATATCTCGGATTGAACAGCTTTTAAGTTTTTTAAAAATATTTCGTAACAGAAAAATTTTATGAGAAAAATTATGAAAAACGAGGAAGAATACAGTTGCCTTTGTCGACTCTTAGATACCCGTACGAACCGTTAGTATGTTCACAGCCTATCACTCTGCTTACAATATTATTTTTTTAATATTTTAGTATTTTAAAATAATTTGGGTGTATTTTATAATTTCTAGAACTATGGGTTGTACATATATTCAAACTATATGTTTATATGTACATTCTTCAAAAGCAGATAACCTTCCACATAACGATTATCAATCCAAAACTTTTTCAAATATTCTATAGTACCATTTAATACTAAGCGGTAAATGTATATTAAATTTACTTAGTACAAAATAGTAAATATAATTTTAAATATTATAGTATATTAATGCGCACGTAGTATATTTATATTGTTATAAGTATATCGCCATACATTGCAATATTTCTTTAAAAATATTTCCATTCATAGAATAATTTCTTATAAGTACAATAAAATACATATATGTATGTATGTAAATATGGGCTATATAATATGCATCTATACTCTAACATTCATTCATCAGTGACATATACGATATGTAAATAAAATATCATGTTTATTATAAAATATCATATAAGTATGTATATATATCAATATCATATAAATAAAAATTCTTCAAGCAACCGTTATGTTGTTTATTTATTTACATTTTTTTGTAGTACGCATTATATCCTCAATAATTTCAAATTATCGAGTAAAACAAAATGCAAAAAATTCGTTAACGAAATTTGTTAGAAAATTTGAAAAAAACAAGTAACACTCAGTAAATCTCAAGTCAATTATAAAGTAACTCTATATTATTAAAAAAAGTTGTTCACAGAAATGAGAGTACAATGTTGAAGCTTTAATTTTTGTGTATCACTTCAAAAAAATTTTAACAGGTGTTCAAGTTACAGGTGTTTAAAAATAGGAAATTTTCAGTTTTTGACCCCTTACAGCTCCTAAACAGAAGGTGATACAAAAAAAATTTCTGAAATGACTCATACTTACTTTCAAAGATCTAACTTCTGTCAAAATTTCAAGTTTGCAACTTAAACCGTTTAGAAGATAGAAGGGTTAAAGGATTTTGCGGTGCGGTGTCTTAATTTGAGTTTCGCATAACGGTAAATTAAGACACTGTATGCCACAACTATATATTTATTATATATATACTTTTAAAGCTAATAAAAGTAGTAATTGTTTGGCGTTTTCAAAATGAAGATATACCTTATACAACTTGTGCTATAACAATTTAAATATAGAGCTTTTTTGAACTTTTGGAGAGCTGTAGCTCCGTAACGGGTGGGACTACAAAAAAAAGTTATTAAAAATAAAATTAATATTTTTGTGAGATCTATCAGCAGTTAAAATTTCATAGCTCTATTTCAAAAAACTGTGGGGATCTAAAAGTTAGGTGTTCGAGAGTTACCCGAAGTTATGTTCGGATCTCAACCAAAAAAAATAGAGAACCTATAAATTGTTGTAAGAATACTTTGTGTTAATTTCAAGACTGTAGATTTCTTAGTTTTTGAGTTATCTTGCTGACGGACAGACGGATGGACGGACGGACGAACGGACGGACGGACGGACAAAGCTTTATCGACTTAGAATTTTTTTCTGATCCGATCCATACCTTTGAAGGTATATCTAGCTAGCTTATTTCGAGGTGTTACAAACGGAGGGGCAATTTTAATATACCCGATCGTCATCGTACGGGTATAAAAACGAGGAAGAATACAGTTGCCTTTGTCAACTCTTAGATACCCGTACGAACCGTTAGTATGTTCACAGCCTGTCCCTCTGCTCACAATATTATTTTTTTAATATTTTAGTATTTTAAAATAATTTGGGTGAATTTTATAATTTCTAGAATTATGGCTTGTACATATATTCAAACTATATGTTTATACATTCTTCAAAAGCAGATTTTAACATAACGATTATCAATCCAAAACTTTTTCAAATATTCTATAGTACCATTTAATACTAAGCGGTAAATGTATATTAAATTTACTTAGTACAAAATAGTAAATATAATTTTAAATATTATATTATATTATATTTAAATATTCCATTGACAGAATAATTTCTTATAAGTACAATAAAATACATATATGTATGTAAATACGGCGCTATATAATATACATCTATACTCTTATCATTCATTCCCTAGCGACATATACGATATATTGTAAATAAACATGATATTATATAAGTATGTATATATATTAATATCATATAAATAAAAATTCTTCAAGCAACCGTTATGTTGTTTATTTATTTAAATTTTTATGTACTACGCATTATATCCTCAACAATTACAAATTATCGAGTAAAACAAATGCAAAAAATTTGTTGAAGAAATTTGTTAGAAAATTTGAAAAAATCAAGTAACACTTTCGTCAATTATAAAGTAACCCTATATTATTAAAAAAAGTTGTTAACAGAAATAAAAGTATAATGTTGGAGCTTTAATTTTTGTGTATTACTTCAAAAAAATTTTAACAGGAAATTTTCAGTTTTTGACCCCTTACAGCTCCTAAATGGGGGGTGATACAAAAAAAATTTCTGAAATGACTCATACTAATTTTCAAAGACTAACTTCTAACTTCTGTCAAAATTTCAAGTTTCCAACTTAAACCGTTTAGAAGATAGAAGGGTTACAGGATTTTGCAAAATTTTAGTTTCGCATAACGGTAAATTAAGACACCGTATGCCAAAAATATATATTTATTGTATATATACTTTTAAAGCTAATGAAAGTAGTAATCGTTTGGCGTTTTCAAAATGAAGATATACCTTATACAACTTGTGCTATAACAATTTAAATATAGAGCTTTTTTGAACCTTTGGGGAGCTGTAGCTCCGTAACGGGTGGGGCTACAAAAAAAAGTTATTAAAAATAAAATTAATATTTTTGTGAGATATATCGGTAGTTAAAATTTCATAGCTCTATTGCAAAAAAAATGTCGGGATCTAAAAGTTAGGTGTTCGAGAGCTACCCTAAGGCTTGGTCCAAACTCAACCAAAAAAATAGGGAACCTACAAATTACTCCCAAAATATTTTGTGTAAATTTCAAGATTCTAGCTTTCTTAGTTTTTGAGTTAGCGTGCTGACGGACGGACGGACGGACATGGCTCAAAAGTCTTAGAATTTTTTTCTGATCCGATCCATACCTTTGAAGGTATATCTAGCTCGCTTATTTCGAGGTGTTACAAACGGAGGAGTAATTTTATTATACCCGATCGTCATCGTACGGGTATAAAAATCACATAAATATTTATTATTATCTAAAATCTGACATAGTAAACTTAAGTTATAATATGTTTTAATTTTCAAAGAAAATTATCCCATTGTAAAAGCTTAAAAACGAGTCACAAATTTAAAATGCATTTAAGAAAAAGTCAATTAAATGTATGATCAGTTTTAGTTGCACTCAATTCTTTATTATTATTTATTTTATTTTAGATGGAATTTTTAATTGGTTCAAAGTATACTTACTTTTCAAATGCTTTCCATTAGAAGAAAATATATAGTAATACTTGGTTTATAATTTAATTTCAATATGAGTATTTTTGGAAAGCTGATTACAATACTGTATAATATACATTTGCAGTTAGTAATTTGATTGTTTTTTTGGTGGAAAATAAAGTTTATCTAAAAGGTTTCTTTAGAAGAATTTGGATATTTGTTTAAAATTCTTTTATCCCAATATTTTTATGCAATTTGATTAAACTGACAATCAAAAATATTACATTGGATTTTGGTTACTTGGTAGAAAATAAAGTTAATAACTTTAATTTATTTTGTTTTATCAGAACCAGAGTAAATGTGTTTTCTAGGACTCAAGTTAATTTTATATTTTTAAATTACAAAATATGATTATTCTAATTCATCTTTTTGAAAGCAATCGAAAAAAGAAATTATGTCAATTTTAAAAATGTATTATGTAAAGTATTCTACGCTAAAGTCTATTATAATATGAGTATGTATGCGTCACATTTAACTTTTCTATAAATACCGTTTGAAATTTTTTTATACACTCCCTGTTTAAGGCCTATAAGGGCCAAAAATTAAAATTTTGTAATTTTTGTGCACTTGTACAAATTCCTTTTAAATAAAACGTTAAAATTAAAATTTCAACATTAGATATAATTTTACATATAATCTAACAAATTATTTTAAGATAGCACGGTATGCACGTTAATGTAATTTTATTTGACATGATGTTATGTTATGGTTCATTAATTTTATATAAACGCTTTCCTTATACAGTATAAACTAATAGGCTAATTGCAAGAAAACAATTAAAAATAACTGATCTTAAGAAATCTTAATTTTCTAAAATCAATACGATCTTAATTTTATTAATTTCTTTTTTAATTTCTTTGTTGTCGTGCTTAAACGGTTTGGCCGATTGAGTTAAAAATTTGCAAATAGTGTAGCTCTTTACCACAGAAGCTCACTGGGTTGATGTGGTTTCAAATTTACGATCCATTATCCCGTTCCAGAACCAGGGCTCTTTGAAGTTTTTTTTAATTTCTTTGTTGTCGCGCATAAACGGTTTGACCAATTGAGTTGAAAATTTGAAAAAGTGTAGCTCTTTTCCACAGAAGCACACTAAGTTGATTTGGTTACAATACATTAATCCATTTCGACATCAGGCTTCAATGAAATTTTTTATTTTTTTGTTGTCGTGCTTAAACGGTTTTACCAATTGAAAATTTGCACGAGTATTGAACTTTAGCACAGAAGCGCAATTAATTAATTTTGCCGTGATACATTAATCCATTTCAGCACCATACACTGTCAAAAAATATTTTGTTTCTAATTTGTGTCTAATTTGGCAGGATGAGTTTATGGTTCTAAATAAAGCCTGTGACAAAATTTTTGTTAACGTTCGTTAAGCCATTTCCGTACGAGCACCTATTGAAAATATTCTGCCAATTTTTTTATAGTTATTATTAATTATTATTAAAAAGATATTTCCAATACTCTTTACTTTTACTTATATTGTTTTTGATATTCCATAAAAAGCTTTGAATGCAAATTTCTAATACATAATAGTAATTAAAATAACCTAATTAAGCATTTTAAGAATACTGTGTTTAAGGTTTAACAACATAACATTTTCGGCAGTTATTAAAAAACAGAAATAATCTCCTCCGTTCGGCAATTATTATGTTATTATTCAGGAATGCATTACTTACATGTGGTCTACTTATATAAGATGCATGGGTAAAACATATTTGCCATAAAATATCATTGAAATATGTACATATACTATGTATAATGTGCGTATATTTAAAAATGCTATAAACATAATCAATTAAATTAGAAAACATATTCAGATTTCTGTACAGTATTTAATCAAAAATGAGTACATACATATTTAAAGAACAGAAAACCTTACATTATTATCGATATAGAGTTCTTAAACATATTACAGTTTTTACTTATATTCAATATCAATGTGAAAAACAATCATATCTTTTTTTATATTAAAAATATGTTAAATACAACCTGAGATGTATGTATTTAAGAAGAAGCTTTTCCAAAATTTGAAGAGCTGTCGGTGCTGTAAGATCTCCAACGGTGAGGTTTCGTTTTTTTCTTTCTCTTGAAAAGTACCTATAAGTATCCATATAATTTAGTTGTAATAATAGAGCCTGCCATCATTTCTTTTATCATCCACATTAGTTTATGAATTTATCATTCACTTTTGGTGACACCATTTGCCTTTTTTTGAATTATAAGTAGCTATAATGGGCTGTTAATAATACTTGCCAGTGGCCCATTGGCCCATTGCGTATTGTATTTTATATGGAAAAAAATTTCAGTGTCAAAAACTTACCTCCGCTTACTATTTATTTGCAATTTCAGTTGGTTTCAGTGTGTTGTTTGAAAGAACATCAAATAATTTTTAAATATTTTAAATAAAAGTGATAAAAATATATTTAGGTAATATAATTTAGTTTCCTCATCAAAATATATTTTATTTGAAGTATAACGTTTTTTGTTAAATCACATTTTATTTAATTTATTTTACTTAAATTTTTCAAAAGTTAAATCTTCATAAACAGACTAAAATAACTATAAATATATGAACACAAGATAGAATGTAATCGAACGGTTTTTAAAGGCGCACATTTCCAAAAGACAATACAACTGTTTAGAATTGTGACTTGCAAAAAAATTTTAAAATTTCATGTCATAAGAAAAAACGTGAAAATAGGACTTTTCTGGAATTTGGCTGTAAGTCTGCAACCTTATATAACTAAAAAAAACCGCTGACACGCATAAAAATATATTACTGGAGCTTTAAGTTTTATGTCTTGCCGAAGAAAAATGTTTACAGTTGCCTAAGTTGCAGGTGTCTAAAAATAGCAAATTTTCAATTTTTGAGGTGTAATAACTCTTCTGTAACACCCCCTCTGTTACCAAAAAAATTCCTAAGGAAACTTATACTAATTCTAAAAGTTCCTTCTTGTGTCAAAATTTTCCCCTATCTAAAAGCGGGCCGGAGTAATGAAGATAGCAAAATCATGCAAAATTTGGTTTTCACATGATGGTAAATGTAAATATTAAATTTAAAAACTATATATAATTTTGATATTGATTTATAAAGGTAAAGAAAATTCCTGTCGAGTGGCGTTTTCAGATTGAAAAAATGCTAAGCGGAACATGAAAAATACTCGTTTAAAAATAGGGCTTTTCCAAAATTTGAGGAGCTGTAGTTCCCTGATGGATGGGGCTACATGAAAAAGTTGTTCCACAAAATTAATTTTTTTATGAGACCTACCCATGGTTAAAAAAAGAGGCATCTTTTAACACCCTTATACAAAATTGAAAGTTCATATCTTTATTAATTTCGAAGAAATGCTTGTTAACGCTGTGAGGTGAGGTACCCGAATTGCCACTGCAATTCATCAAATCCATCTCAGGGACATAAAGAAATCATACCAGAACACACTTGTACTAAAAATAAAGGTTCTATCTTTGTTGGTTTTGGAGATATACTGGTTTACTCTGGGGCTTGTTCGGAAGCTTCCAAAATTCGAGCCCATGGTCCAATTTCTTTCAAATTTGAACCCATGGCTCAAATCCTCTCAAATTTCAGAGACATAAAGAAAACATGACAGAACACCCTTGTACCAAATTTAAGAGTTTTATACTCTTGTTGGTTTTGGAGATAATCTCGTTTGCTTCAGACTCGTTCGGAAGCTTCCAAAATCCGAACCCATAGACAAAATCCTCTCAAACTTCAGAGCCTTAAATCAAACATGAAGGAACACCATTGTGCCAAATTTTAATGTTCTATATTTGTTCGTTTTGAAGATAATCTCGATTTCTCCGAAATCATTCCGAAGCTTCCAGAATCCGAACCCATGAATCGATTTTTCTCCAGATTCGAACTTAGCCTTCCTTTCGTAATTAGTAATCTACTATATAAATTTCATTGAGATAGCTTTACTAGTTTTTGAGTTATCGAACGGACAGACGAACCAACGTTAAATCGACTCAGGAGGTGATCCTATATATCTGAATATCTAGATATATGGGGAAATGAAGAAGCGGATCAATTTGCAAAATACGGAGCTCCAACGTCCTTTACAAGTTCTAAACTTTTTTCTGGCATAGGTAAATACAAAATAAGAGAAACATTAAACATCGAGAAGGAAAACTGAAAGATCAAACTATGGAATCTATATATGGATCAAATTCGGGGTTAGATAATCTAAGGAGTTCTAAAAACTATAAACTGAAAAGATGTGAAAAAAGATAGTTTTGATAAACTAAGAGTTCTAACAGGACTGTTGTCGGGATACTGTCGGTAAATGGGATACTTAAAGAAAATTTGAATAGAAGTGATGGTCAAGAAGAAGAAGAAATTCCAGTACACAAACTCGAAAACTGTTGAGCTTTATTCCGAGCAAAATATGTGCATATAGGAGTATATTGCTTTGCCGAAGATAAACATGCCAGCATTAAACTCTACAAAGATCTTTACTTTCTTAGTGGCAGTAGTACTGGCAGAATTATTATAAGTAGAGGCAAAATTTAAAACATTTAGTAACAGGAAGAGTACAAATAGATCTACATTAAAAGATCGAAGTTCAGTTATACCCCTTAAATAACAATAATATAATAATGTAATAAGCATAATATAATAACCATTATATTAAATCATTAGAAAATATCATAAAATATTGATTTCAACTTTTAATATTTTATAATAAAATTTTATTTCATTCTCCAAATATTTTGAAAACAAAATTTTATAATAAAATTATTTTTTAATTTACTCACCATAATTTCGCCATGTAATTTTTTTTACTGCATTTAAAATTTTTTCATCAATTTCAATTAATTCATTTTCAATGAGTACAAATTCACAAGGACGAGCCTCAATTCGTATTACATTATACCATTCAACAATATGATTTAATTTAATGACACGATTCCATAATTCATCTTTCAATTGATAAAATTTAATCAATCTTTCAGGTATTTCAATTAATAATAATCCAATTTGATTTACTTTAAATTGATTTCGATGATCGTTTTTATCTGTAAAAGAATTTTCAAGATTTTTCATTGAATTTATACATTTGATTTCTCGAAATATTGATGAAAATTCGGTTGGAAAATTAATTTTTAAACGAGAATATTTCAATTTTTCATTTAATTGAAAATTTTCAATATTTTTTGTTAATTCTATTGAATTTGATAATACTGGTTTTTTCATATTTTGTGTCATACATAATTTGATATCTTTAGATTTTTCTATTAAAGGTAATAATGATGATGATTGTGATGTTGTGGTTGTTGTTGTTGTTGTAGGAAAAATAAATTTTTTGAATATTTTTTTATTAGATTGATTTGATTCTGGTAATATATAATGATGTGTCATCACCGGATTATCAAGAACTGTATCAATAATTAACTCAGTTTTATCTAACCAAGATTTTAAAATTTCTTTTTCAAATTCTGTTAGATTATCAATAATTTGATTACGTCTTATTTGTATTGCATGATATTGATCGCAATCTAAAACTCTGAAAAGAATTTGTTTAAATTTTTTTTTGGTTTTAATTTAATTTGAAATTTATTTTAAAATAATTAAAAGTAGGTGCCAGACGCATTAACTTAAAGCACTTGAAAACATTGTAGTTTAGTTGTAAAACATAAAAAAGTAAAATATTTAGCATAAGGAACTCCCATTTCAATTAGTATTTTAATCATTTTAGTCTTTGATGTTGTGAATGTCGTTCAGTCATCTAAAAATTTTTTAAATGCACTATTTTCTAAAGCAGTTAAGCCATTAACAGTTGTCGACGAATAAGGAAGACATAGGACAATGGAAAAAACTAATAATAAAATCGGCGTACGATATATTATTAAGTTTGTTAAAAAAGTGAACAATCTTTTTAGACAACATTTATTTTGAATTTTATTATTTTGTAATGATTTAATTAATTGAAATTTTTCATGATAGATGGAAACTTTATCAAGAGCTGATAAAAGAAAAAGAAAAACCTTTATTACAAAAAGTAATTAAATCATAATGTATTTTTCCAAATAAATTTACAACGAATTTAACCAGATATTATATAATAAATATGTAAGTATATACTAGTCTCGTAACCCGTCATAAATGACGCAAGTAAAATAAATCCTATTTTAAATTTTGAAAAACAAAATTTACAATGAGAAAAACTTATTTTAAGATAAAAATAATGATTTTATACACTCCATTTATATTTTGTTTATGGCTTGAATTAAAATGGTTCTGTAATTTGTTTTGTATGTATTTGAAAAAAAAAAACTTGGTAGTGATACATAACTACGTTAACAGTATATATTATCGGTAACTATACCACACATTAGATATAATTAAAAAACAAACGGCTTGACACCTAAAGTTATGTACGTGTTTACTTTATTTAAATATAAAAAGCTCTTTTTTCTTAAGAAGATATGTTATATAAAATGTTGGATATAAATATAACAAGGTAGAATGTAAAAGCTCACATTTCCAAAACACCCTACAAACTGTTTAGAATTGTGACTTGCAAAAAAATTTTGAAAATTTAAAAAATAAAATTTAAGAAATTTTTTGTAATAAGAAAATATGTGAAAATAACACATTTCTGAAATTTTGAGGGGCTGTAAGTCCAGAACCCTTTATAAATAAGAAAAACCGTTAACACACGTAAAAACAAATTACTGGAGCTTTAATTTTTATGTCTTAACGAAGAAAATTTAAAAAATAGCAAATTTTCAATTTTTCAGCCCTAATACCTCTTAAACAGGAGGTGGTGCAAAAAAAAAATTTCTAGGGAAACTTATACTAATTCTAAAAGTTCTTTCTTTTCTCAAAGTTTCAGGTTCCTATCTAAAGGCGTGCCGGAGCTATGAAAAAAGGAATTTCATGCAAAATGTCGTTTTCACATAACTGTAAAAAATAGTAAATTACAAAATATTGCAAAATTGTAATATTGGTTTATGTAGATAATAAAATTTCCGGTCATCTGGTGGTTTTAGATTGCAAAAGCCTGAGATATATACATCTGAAAATGAGGCTTTTTCGCATTTTGGAGAGCTGTAACTCTGGAACCCTATACAACTAAAATAAACCTTTAACACACGTTAAAATATATTACTATAGCTTTAAGTTTTATATCTTTCCGAAGTAAAATGTGTACAGGTTCCTAACTTACAGATGTTTAAAAATAGCAAATTTTCAATTTTTGAACCCTAATAGCTCATAAACAGGGGGTGGTCCAAAAAAATGTTCTGAGCAAACTTATACTAATTCTAATTCTTTCTTGCCTCAAAATTGCAAGCCTCTATCTAAAAGCGTGCCGTAGTTATGAAAGTTGAAAAATCATGCAAAATTTGGTTTTTACATAACGGTATATTTAAATACTAAATTTAAAAAAATGTATGATTTTGATATTAATTTACAAAGTTAAAAAATATACCTGTCGCATGACGTTTTCAGATTGAAAAAATCTTAAGCAGAACATAAGATATATGCATTTAAAAATAGAGCTTTTTCAATGTTTGAGGGGCTGTAGCTCCCTAATGGATGGGGCTACATGAAAAAGTTGTTTCACAAAAGACCTTTTTTTATGAGACCTACCCATGGTTAACATTTTTTTCTCTATCTTTAACGGTGTAGAAGTTTTGTAAACAGACAGATGGACGGACGGACGGATAGAGTGAAACTAATAAGCACATTTTTTCAAAATTTTTTGGAAATATGCTAAAAACTGATGATAAAAAGATACAAAAAAAAATACCTTGAATTTTGACTTTACACCTAAAATGATATCCTATTGTTTACTTTATTTACATAATATAATATTAGAAAACTCTTTTTGGATAAGAAAATCAACTCTTAAAATTAAAACAAGTAAAAATAACAGTAAGTCGATGCAACCGACTTATTTATACCCTACACCTAAAACATTCAAATTAAATTAAAAATCCATAAGTTATTTTAGTTAGGTATTTAATACGAGCTAAAAAAAATAAATGCTGTTACAACCTTTGTACAAAATTTCAGGTTTCTATCTTTATTAAATTCGAAAATATGATTGTTGGGTCTTGGGAAGTGTGTGAAGGCACGCGGACCACCACCCCAATTCATCTCAAATTTTAGAGACATCAACAGGGTAGAACATTCTTATATCAAATTTCAAGTTTATATATTTATTAATTTCGAAGATATGCTTGTTTGGTCTTAGGAGTTGTGTGGCAGATACCCGAACAACTATTCTAATTCATCTTAAATTTTGGATAAATCAGGGATTCAGGAAACAACACCCTTGTACCAAATTTGAAATTTCTGTCTTTATTAATTTCGAAGATATGCTTGTTAGGTTTTGGGAGTTGTATGGGAGGTACCCGAACGACCACTCCAATTCATCTCAAATTTTAGGCAAATCAGAGATTTAGGAAACATCTCCCTCGTATCAAATTTGAAGTTTCTATCTTTATTAATTTCGAAGATATGCATGTTCGGTTTTGGGAGTTGTATGGGAGGTACCCGATCAGCTCCACCAATTCATCTCAAATTTTGGACAAAACAGGGATTCAGGAAACAACACCCTAGTACCAAATTTGAAGTTTCTGTCTTTATTAATTTCGAAGATATGCATGTTCGGTTTTTGGGAGTTGTATGGGAGGTACCCGAACAACCACTCCACTTCTTCTCAAATTTTGGGGATATAAGGGATTCAGAAAAACACACCCTCGTACAAAATTTTAAGTTTCTATCTTTATTAATTTCGAAAATATGCGTATCAGGTTTTGGAAGTTGTATGGGAGGTACTCGAACGCATGGTCCGATTTCGCCCATTTACAATCCCCGCCTTACCTTAGTCATTGTTAACCTACAGTATAAAATTCATCAAGATAGCATCATTATTTTTTATCGTGCGTACGGACGGACGGACGGACGGACGGACGGACATCGCTAAATCGACTCCGGCGGTGATCCTGATTCAGAATATATATACATGTTTATACCTAACTCGCTTCCTTTTGGTGGTTACAAACACCATACCAAAGTTAATATACCCTATACTTAATGTGTAGGGTATAAAAAATAACTGTCATTGCATGAACTTGATACGACAAATTTATCAACCGCAACGCTATATCTAATTACGGCGCCGTGAACCTTCATCTACTTTTAATTTAGTTTGCTACTGCAGCTATAGTTGAAAATCAAAAAGGTCTTTACACAAATATGTAAAGGCTTTTAACGATAAAATATTATCTTTATTTCTTTATTGAGCTAATAAAACAATTACGTTCTTTTCTGTCTGTATGTCTTAAAAAATGTTTAAGAATTACATTCAGTGTGACCATAATCTAATATTATTATGGATACTTATTACAAAAATCGAAACATACACGACATGTGAAGGTAATTTATTTTTTATTCTCTAGTCATTATATTGCAATAGTATGGACATCAACCCAATATATTAGTTATAAGAGGCAAAAGTGTTCAGTGAACCAAAATTTTTTATGTACGAAACTGTCAAGTTCAAGAATTTTGAAACGAATATAAGACTTTTCATTTTTTTTTTCTTCACTATCATAAATTACATTATTAACCACGTATACCCATATGAATGGGGACACGATGAATGCGTATGAATTTCGTACAATATTAATTATATTAATATTTATTACCTTATTTAATTTTCATTTTGATTTTAAACAATTAAATTCAGTTTTTATATTTTATCTTTTTTTCAGAAATTTAAAAATGAAATTTAAAATAAGTCTTTTTCATAAATTTTTTTCCATTTAAAGTTATTTTTAAATTTTAATATTTACCACAAAATAAGTTATAAAGAATATAAGAATGGTTAAAAAAGAAATCTCTAATTATCCCTATGAGAGTATTAAAATATGCAGTAGAAAAATTTACAAAAATTAATCATTTACAGAAAGAAGTACTTACATTTTTATAGATACTTATTGAAATAAAAATAAATTAATTTAATCTTTAATATTTTTTATTTGAATGTTTTCATAATTGTGCGGCCAATAATTTCAAATTGATTTCTTGGGACTAGTGATCATTAGTATAAAATTAAATGAAAAGTCTGGAAGTTTTTAAAGTTTTTAAAGGTGATTAGGGACATTGTCTACACAAATGATTTATCTTGTAGAAATATAATGTTTTGGTGGAAATTATTTTAAAACAGATGATAATAATATTAGTATTAATGGGTTATTATTGATATTCTAAAATTTGAAGAATAATAAAAATATTTTAGTTAGATAAAATATTGAAGGAATTTTATTTTTTGATGAATTTTTAATGATTGTTGTTTTTGTCTTATAATTTTATTTGATTCTTTTGATTGTAATTTGATTCAAATTCCTTAAAAGATTGTTTAGCAGCTATTGTTCAATATACCCTATACCAAATCTTGTATTTTTAGCACATTTCTTAAAAAATTTTGAATAAATGTGCTTATTAGTTTCACTCTGCCCATCCGTCTGTTTGTCCGTCCCTCAGTTTACAAAACTTATGCAACGTTAAAGATAAAGAACAAAAATTTAGCAGTCCTTCAAACTTTGAAAAGCCCTATTTTTAAATGCGTATATATCTCATGTTCATGTTCCATTTTTAAATGCGTATATCTCATCTCATGTAAATGTTTCTATCTCATTATTTCAATTTGAAAACGCCATTCGACAGGATGTTTTTTATCTTTGTAAATCGATTTTTTTAAATTTAATATTTAAATTTACCGTAATGTAAAAACCAAATTTTGCATGATATTTCTTTTATCATAACTCCGGCACGCTTTTAGATAGGGATTAGATTTAGATTCACGCTTTCGCCTCTAAACCCTCGCTAAAAATGTTATTGAAACACTAATTTTGTAATTAACTCTAAAGTCCTTCCTAAAAGCAAATTTTAAAAAAACAAGATTTTGAAAAGCAATATAAAAAAAAAAAACAAGATTAAAAGAAATAAAATTCGTACCGATTCCATTTTTCAAATGTAAAATGGCGAAACCATGAAATGCGTCAAAAGATTCCATTGCGTGAAATTTTTCGCCTGAAAGTATGCAAACGCGGTTTTTTAATTTTTTAGTAGTTATGCGCTTTTTTATTGACTTGTTTTCTATTTTAGTTAATATTATTGTATTAGAGTTCTCGGAATTGTTAACGAAATACATACAGTTTTTACTTAATTTTTTGATTTTATTTGAATTTATTTTGATCACATTTTAATTCAAATTTAGTTAATTATGTACGCTTTGTAATAAGGATATGTTTTTAAGTTATCGGTGAATTATTTCGAAGGGCATTAGATATTAGAACTGCTACTACTACTACTACTACTGAAAACTAATATTACTACCGATTTAATCATAAAAATTACATTATTTCTTAACAGTTACAATAAAATTATTTACTTACGGATATTCATGCAGCAAATGATCAACTGAATTTCTCATTGTACGACATTTAATTTTATATATCCACATTAAACATCCAGATACATATGGGAAATTTTTATCGTTTACAATTGATTTGAAACAAATATTTTCTTTTTCTTTTTTATTTTCTATATAATCACATTCAACTGTATTCATATTATCACAAATATCTTCAATTTGCTGGAGATCAACTTCAAAGAGATCAAAAATTTTAGTTAAAACCGTCATTACGTCTGGTAAAACTGTAGGTCTCTTTATGATATTTCCTGACATTTGAATTAACTATAAAATAATGGTTATATTATGTATTATTTATTTATTTTGCTTTTTTTTTTTAAGTTAAAAGTTAAAAGAGTGAAATGAGATGATAATAGAACTGATGATTTGATTAATATTCTTTTTAAAATTGAAAGTATATTGTGAATGTTTTATTTTTATTTTTTTTTTTTTATCTTTCAATTCATTTGATTGCACAAAATCTTTATAATTTTGTTTTTCGTTTGTGCTCTTTGTTGCACAATATGAAAAAAAAGAGTAAATAATTTCAAAGGAAAAATTGTTTTCTGTTTTTAATATCAGATAAAAAAAAAAAGTAAATAACAGCAATATTGTAACCTGTAATTGACAACAACAAAAAAAAAAAAAGGAACAACCACATGGTATCACATAATTTAGTAACAAAATAAAAATAAAAAATTTAAAAAGAATTTTTTTAGTTGGATGGGTAAAAAAACAAATTTTATGTTTTAATAGTAGCAAATAAATTAACAGCTTTAAAAATTTATTAGTTAGATATAATATTATTATTAGTCGGTTTAAAAAGAAAACTTGTTGTTAGAAATAGAATATAAGGTTTTTCTTTTTTTTTTTAGTATATTCCCCTGCCACATAAATGTGACAAGGAAAGCACGTGTGTGGGATTTAAATCCACAGTACCTTGGTGTTTACAACGTATTTGATATGCTATTACCCACTAGGCCACCAAGGTCCCTTATATGAGATATGTTTAACTGGTAACATATTAATTAAATATTCAAATTTCATATTATCTTCAAGGATATTCATATTATGTTCCCCTTTTCTTTTCTCATCCTATTCGTCAGCCATTATACTGCTTTGCAGTTAGGGTGATTAGACTACAATTAGGCGGATTGGTTAGGTGGTTTTAGTAGATAAAAATCCCACACTACCAAAGGTGTATTGGTTTTACTTGGTGTCTTTTGAAGATTTATACCTCCCGTAGGAAAATAGAAAAAAAAAGTTCAATTTAATATAATACAAATAATTCTAATTATGTGATTTTTATATAAGTGAGTTCAGTGTTTTATTTACGAAACTCAGAATAAAAAAAAAAAGTGAACATTTCTGTTTAGTGTATCCATTTTAGTTTAGGCGAAATTTTATTTCGTATATTTAAAGATTTGATTAAAATAAGCAACACAACATATTATTTATTTAACTTGAATATTTTAGATCTTTTAAATTTATAATCCATTTCAGATTTTTTTTTTTAAACTATTTTATAAATTATAGTAGTAGTCATATATGACAATTAGACAAAAACCTCATATTTTCACTATTAATATGTTCCTATATATTATAACTATCCGATACTAGATATTTAATTTCGAAAACTTTTTGAATTCCCTTACTTAAACTTAATTCAAAAAAATAAAAATAAAATTCTATACACTGTATTATCTTTTTTATTCATTCACTTACTTTTAAAAATTGTTCAGAATTTGAACAATCTAAAAATGCATTTCCCAATATTGTTGCTAATTTTTTTTCAATTATATCAGATCTTTTGAAAAATTTCTTCTGTTCTAATTGAAATTTTTTACGTTTTGAAGTTTCATTCATAAAATCAATTTCAATTGATGTCCATTTTTGAAATAAATCTTTGAATTCACCATAAACCTATAAAAAACATTTAAAGCAAAATAAAAAGTTAGAAATCTAATTGTAAAATTGTACAATTTGTATTCTCTATTGTTGTAATTACAGAATGTGTAGTTAAAATTAATCGAATTTGTTACTTTCTATAAAATATTATAACATAAGTTATAGGATATTTCAAAAAAAAAAAAAAAATCTATAGATACTAAATAGTTAATTTAAAAGCAATCTTTTATACTATATGGTTTTGACAAGTAGATTGGCAATGTTTAAGTATATTAATAAAGAATAAAGTATATAGAAGAAAATATAAAAATCAGAACGTTTAAAATTTTAAAAAGAAATTAAGAATATTGTTCCAGTCATTTTTGTTCAATCAGTGAAAAAAGCACACAGACTATATATTTAAAGAAAGCTAACTATGTACTTAGTCGAGAACTGAGATCTGTTTTATTTAATTATAACTGTTTGATATGGTTATAGGTTAGATATGATTCCCCATTTATAAACTTAAACTCTTTATTAAAACTTTTCAACAATTTTTAAATCTTTTCCTCACCAGGTAATACTTAATACTTATTTTATATAAATATTACAGGTTATCTAAGATTTTTCGTTTACTGTGTATTTTTAGGTTTACATGGTGTTATATTCAGTATACAGTTTTATAAGGCTAACATTATGTAAAACTTAAGTTATATTGAAGAGTCCGAGTTGAAGTCGGGGTCGATTTTAAAGGTAAAAAAAAAAGTAGGAGTCCGTGTCGGAATTGGAGTCGGTAGTTTGGATTCCCAACTCCACAGCTCTTCTCTTCACTTAATTAAAGATTACTCGCCTTGTAAGTTTTCAATAAAAATACAGGTACCAGATTTTACCATTTATTATTTTTGCAAAAATGTAATTCAGTTTAGTATCTATATTTTAATTGATTTTAAATACAATTGAGAACAAACTTAAACAAGGTAAAATGTAAACCAACGGTTTTTAAAAGCGCAGATTTACAAAAGACAACACAAACTGTTCAGAATTGTGACTTGCACAAAAATTTGAAAATTTCATGTAATAAGAAAAAACGTGAAAATAGAACTTTACTGGAATTTTGAGGGGAGTAAGTCTGACACCCTATATAACTAAGAAAAACTGTTAAACACACGTAAAAATATATTACCAGAGCTTTAATACTCCTATCTAAAAGCGTGCCGAAGTTATGAAGGTAAAAAAATCATGCAAAATTAGGTTTTCACATAACGGTGAATTTAAATACTAAATTTAAAAACTATATATAATTTTGTTATTGATTTATAAAGGTAACAAAAATGTCGAATGGCGTTTTCAGATTGAAAAAATGTTAAATAGGGCTTTTTAAAAGTTTGTCGGGCTGTAGTTCTGTAATGAAGGGGGCTACATGAAAAAGTTGTTCCACAAAATTAATTTTTTTATGAGACCTACCTATGGTTCTACCGACGGACAGACTGATACTAATAGCACAGTTTTTTTTTGGAAATGTGCTAAAAAACAGGTATCATGAAATTAAATAAAAACAAATCTGGTCAAAAGAGTTAAGAACTTCAAAGAAAAAAAAAAATTGTTTTTGTTAAAATGTCAATTGTTTATTTATGAACATATTAAATGAAAAGACAAGAATAAATAAAACAAAATGAAGTTTTCTGAGAACAAGTTTAATTAACTATAAATAGTAAAATGAATTTCTTGGCAATGTTTTGAAGTTGTAACTGAATATTATATTATTATTTTTATTTCCTTAAAATCCTTGATTTCAAATCAGGTTTCAGCACATTTTCTCTGTTTTCAAAACAAATTTGCTTATGGATTTTACTCTGTCCAATTTGTTCGTCGTCCATCATTACAAAACTTCTAGACGGTTTAAGGAAGAACAATGCAAATTTTACCATGGATAAATTTTTAAAATAAATTTATGTTGTAGAATAACTTATTTATATAGCCGCTTGCATTACAGAGCTATATCTCCTCAAAGTTTGAAAACGCCCTATTTTTAAAAGATTTTGATAAGATAATTGTTTAATTAAAAAAACTTCAAACGGCAGGAATTGTCATTAGAAATCAATACCAAATTTTACAATTTTTTTGCAATTTAGTATTCAAGTTTACCGTTATGTGAAAACAACATTTTGCAAGATTTAACAAGATTTTACTTCCTTTTCGGGAATGCCTTTAGTTAAAGTCTTGAGATTTTGAGGGAAAAAAGATCTTTTACGTTAGTTAACTTTAAGTATAAGTTATCTCAAAATTTTTTTTTGTACAACCCCCTTTTTTAGAACTATTAGGAGACAAGAATTGAAAATTTGTTATTTTTAAAATACTTGTAACTTAGGCATCTGTGCAGATTTTCGGTGCTACAGACACTTCTCAAAAAGCGATATTTTCAAATATTTATATCTGAAGTTTTGTTTAATATTTTTTTCACTCTAGACTGTCAATCTAAATTGTTTTTCAAAAAATATGTGCTTCTAAAAATGTTTGGTTTGACATTCAGCCTTGTTTCTTAATTAACCAAACTGAATATAATGTATTTGCTTATATAAAACGAGAAAAGCAATTAATTTTCATTATTTAACAATTTTTGAAAAATAAATGAAATCTTCATTTAATTTTAATCAATTCAATACAAAACCTTGGTGAAAATAATTTTCCATCTAATAGGTAAATGTTTATGTTGACAGTCATAACTGTCAGTTTCAGTACTTTGTTTTAGTACTTGAGCATTTTGTTGTAATTTTAGTACTTAAAATAGAATGAAACCTATTTTTTACAGTCGTTTTTACAGTCGTTTTTACAGTCTTTTTTCGTTCAAAATAAATTATTTGTTTTTTTCATGTTAAAATATCTTTTTTTTTTAAATGAAACATTTTAATTTTTTAACAATACAATAAAATATAATTTCAAAAATTAACAAATAATAAATGAAAATCTAATATATAAGGAAGAAATTCTGTTTGTTTGTTTGTTTGTTTGGCACGGATTCACGTAAAAACCACCAGTCCGATTGCAACCAAATTTTGTAGGCACATTTCTACGACCCGGAAGGAGTTATAGGCTATATAGCGTTTCGGTTCCTTAACCCATTGCAGCCCGAGAGCGTTTTAAAGTGTTTTGGTTTTTTTGTTGTTCTGCCTAAACGGTTTGACCGATTGATTTGAAAATTTGCAAAACTGTTGCTCTTTAGCAGAAAAGCTTACTAGATTAATTTGGTTAGGATCCATTAACACGTTTCGGCACCAGGGTTCAGTGAAATTTTTTAATTTACCTTAATGTCACGTTTAAACGGTGTGACCAATGGAATTGAAAATTTACAAAAGTGTAGTTCTTCACTCCAGAAGCTCACTCAGTTGACTTGGTTACGATCCATTAACCTGTTTCGGCAACAGGGCCCAATGAAGTATTTTAATTTTTTTATTGTCGCGCGTAAAAGTTTTGACCAATTGAGTTGAAAAATTGCAAAATTGTTACTCTTTAGCACAGAAGCCTACTGAGTTGAATTGGTTACAATGTATTAACCCGTTTCGGCACCAGGCCTCAATGATATTTTTTAATTTCTTTGTTAAAGGTTTGATCAAAGCTTAAAAGGTTTAATCAATTGAGTTGAAAAATTATAAAAGTGTAGCTCTTCACCGCAGAAGCCCACTCAGTTGATTTGCTTACGATCTACTAACCTGTTCGGCACCACGGCTCAATGAAGTTTCTTAATGTTTTTGTTGTCGCGCTTAAACGGTTTGACCAACTGAGTTGAAAATTCACAAAAGCTCTAGCTCTTTACCACAGAAGCTTACTGAGTTGATTTTTTTACGATGCATTAACTCATTTCAGCATCAAGCCTCAATGACCAATTACACATTGGCACAAGTACTGCACATTTAAGTAATTCTGCGGTGATACATTAATCCATTTGTACGATAGACTTTCAAAAGAAAATTTTGTTTCTAATTTTTGTCTATTTCCGCACGAATACCTTTTAAAAATATTCTGCCCAATTTTTGGTATTGTTATTATTATTAAAATGATATTTCCAACACTCTTTACTTTAATCTACACTGTTTTTAATATTCCATAAAAACCTTTCAATGCAAATTTCTAATATATAAAAGTAATTAAAATAACCTTATTAAGTATCTTAAGAATACTGTCTTAAGTATCTTAAGAATAAGTCTTAACAACATAACATTTTCGGCCGTTAAAAAACAGAAAAAATCTCCTACATACGACAGTCATCCTGTCATCATTCAGAAATGCATGTGGTCTAGCTTTATAAGATGTATGTGTATAACATATTTCCCATGAAATATCATTGAAATATGTACATATAGTATGTACAACGTGCGTATATTTAAAAATACTATATATCACATTTTTGTACAGTATTTAATCAAAAATGAGTACATACATATTTAAAGAAGAGAAAACCTTACATTCTTATCCATATACAAATTTTACACATATTTTTAGCCAATCAATTTGAAAACATAATTAGAAAAAGTAAACGTAAAAAAATTCTAGTAGATTTATAAAGGTAAGACACAATCATGTAGTTTTTATATTAAAAATAATATGTTAAACAGAACCTGAGATGTATGCATTTAAAAAGAAGTTTTTTCAAAATTTGAAGAGCTGTCGGTGCTGTAAAATTTCTAACGGTGAGGGTGTTATCCATCATAAGTATACTACAAACAACAGCCTACAGGTATTCATAAATAAATGCCTAAGAATTATATGCAGGATATTCTCACCTAGAACAATCACGAATAGAGATTTATGGAACTTAATAGGATAACAACAAAATAGCGCACCAAATAAGAAAAAGGAAATGGAGGTGAATAGGGCACACGCTGCGAAAATATCAAGCAAACATAGGACGAACGGCTCTTGAATGGAATCCCCAAGGCTCCAGAAGACGTTGTCGGCCAAGCAACACCTGGCGCAGAACAATAATAATGGAGCTAAACTCAATAGGTATAACCTGGGAGAGTGCTAAAAAACAACAACACCTAATAGCGTCCAATGAAAATGTCTAGTGGAGGCCCTATGCTACCAAAACCAATAACAAAAAAAAATAGAAAACATTATAAACATAAACAGAATAGTTTTTCTCTTAATACGTAAATTTCATTTTCGGTTTCATTCTATTTCCAAAAAGTTTCATATAAAATTAAAATAGTTTGATTTAATTTGAAAATAGTTTCATTTACTCTGAAAATAGTATGATTTACTTTGAAAAAGGTTTCGTTTAATCGAATATTGCTATATATGCAAAATAAATAATACTACTATTATATAAGTTTATAAAACAGTATTCAACATAATATTACAATAGGGTTAGTTGCTTAGTAAGGGTTTAATAATATTGCATTATGCCATTAGATTTAAAAAAAAAAACATAATCTGTTACCGCTAAACGACAATTATAACTAATATTTGAAAATTATTTAATCTGTTTACTTACATTTTGTATTTGATTCATAAAATATTTTCCTTTATTACCACCACCTATTTGTAGTTTTTCTAAATTTTGAAATGAAACTGCTGTTTCAAAAATTTTCATTAATTCTGTTAATTGTTCAACGAATAAATTTAATTTTAAAAAAATATTTTTTGGTTGAAAACTCCATGATGAATTTGGGAACAGTACTTGTTGATTTTGTATTCCTTCAGTATTATTTTCAGTAATTAAAGTTGAATTTTCTTCAGTACTTGAATCATCATTTGGAACACAATTTGAATTTTTTGCCTTGTGTTCTAATACTTTATTTCTTAATAAGAAAATCGTTTAAAATAATTTTAAATAATATTTAAATATACATAAATTATTTATTTATTTAGAAAAAAAAATATTTCATTTATTAAATTACTTATATAAAGAATTTTTTAATCATCTTTTTATAATTTTTTTTTTTATATTATTTCTATATAAATAGTAAAGAGGATTTAAATTTTCCTTTTGCAAGATTAATTTATTTTTTATAAAATAAATGAAAATGTCTAGTAAAAATTACGAAGAAAAAAGGTTTAGTTATTTATTTAAATATAATTTTAAAATGAATTTTTAATGAAATTTTATGGTGCCATGAAATAATGTCCCAGGATTATAAGACCGAATCGATTTTATTTTTTATAAGGTCGAAAGGGAACTAAATCGGGGAAATCGTGATTTCTTATTACCTGTTCGAAGGAAAAAATAACATCGAATAGATCTTATTTTCATTTTTCAAATATTATGTTTTTTACATTTTTTTTCGTTTTTTATTCAAAACGTCATGCTGTTTGTTCTGTTAATTCTAGATGGTTTTTCTTTTTGTCGTTTTCAGAAGTTATTACAAATACATTTCTGACATCCGGTTAGCTATGAATATTTCTTCTATATTCTCCCTATATATATATATATATATATCACTATATTATGTTATTTTTTTCCCAGAAATGTTAAGGACAACAAATTGCAGTAAAGCCAAAAAATTTTATGGTAAACTGTCAGGGAAAAGAGATAAATTTTCTTTTCCAAAAAGCATTGAAATAATTCAGCGGGGATAATAATAAATGCCTTGTTGTTAAAATATCACATACATATATTATATATGTATATGTAAGAAAAATAATTAAGATGATTTTTTGAGTTGGTAACAAAATCATTATTATACCCTTTTCCGGGATATTTATAAGATATACCTGTACGAGAGATTCTAAATTGAAATGGATTTTTTAGTTGATTATAAAATTAGACTTTCAATAATATGTTTAATGGAAATTGGGGCGATTCATCCGCCACTATTTTAAAAATATATTTTTATCATAATAACCATAACCAGGTATAGTATAATCAGAAAAATCATTCAGTTTTAATTCTTTTGAGTATGAAAATAATTTGTTATTGGACATTTGCAATATTCTGAATTAGTTCGATTTTATTTTATTAACGATTTCGACATTATTTCAGTTACAAAACGGTAAGAAATTCGAATTTGACAAAATCGGCTTTATTTCCGTCTTTATTTTTCTGTCGAATAAGAAATAAAGCAGATTTCACCTTATTTCTTGAGGTATTTTTTTTAGGGCACCAATTTTATTTTATATTTGCTGTTCTTCTACGAATTGCTTTTACAATAGACGATTATCTAGAATTTTTCCCCACCAATTTATAAGTTTAGTGTCATAAGTTAGTATAATATGTGGAATTATAATTATCAATTCATTTTTACAAAATTTGATCAAAAAAAAAAAAATTCTGTTCTTCAAAATCTTATTGATAAAATGAATTATAAAATAAATAATAAATAAATTTTTCCCTTGCGGGTAAAATAATTTTCAAGTTTTTTACATTTCATGATGTATATTTCAAATACTCATATTTAAAATATCTATAGTTTTAATTTTCAAAAAATAAAATTTATTAATTTTAATTTTCTGAAAAATAATAATTTTTTTATTTTTCTTTTTTTTTTTTTGAATCTTATAACCGACATGTTTTTTTAAAAGTTGGCTACGAAATCTAGTTTTTAAAAATCACGTGCCTCAAAATCTCGCCTTTTAAAATCTCTCGTTTTAAAACCAAATATTTTTTTTCATTAATTAAATAGGATTGTATGGGTGTGAAAATCCAAAAAATAAAATTTACACAAAAAAAATTTTCAAATTAAAATTAATGTTGTATGTACAATACGACTTTAAAGCCCCACCTAATTCAGAATCTTACATAAAATAATATAAATATTCTGGAAAAAACGAATACTCTGATTTTGAATACAACTCTAAAATCCTCAGTAATTATAAATATTTAAAAAAAAAAAAAACTTTTAAAATAATGAGAAGTGCTGTCCACAAACCTTTACTGAACAAATTATTGAAACCCTATGATTTTATATCCAATTCTAAAAACCCCAGTAATTAAATTTTTTTACATAAATATTCCATGATAAATAAAAGTTGATGTTAAAACTTATAACCAGTTGTTTTTTTTTTAAACATAGAAATTCGACATTTTTTTTTCAACAATTTTTTTTTCTATAGGTATTTTATTTTTAAATGTTTTTGGCTATTCGACTTTTTCTTATAGGTATGATATTTTCTTTTTCAACAAAAAGGACTAGGTCCGAATAATTCTTATATTTTTTCCATTTCTAAAATTTTTTTAAAAATATCGTGAAAAAGAGAGATTTTTAGATATGAGAGTGTCAGACTCGAGATTTTGACACGACACGCACGTGACACGCGACATAATAATAAAAAAGAGATTTTGAAATATGAGATTTTAATTCGGAAGATACTCTCGCGTTTTTTAAATAATAAAAATAAAATATAGATTTGATTGAATACTCATAAATATTATTCACATTTATATATTATGTATATACTTAAAAATTTATTTAAATAAAACATAATAATATATAAATAGGTGCATACTTAAAAAACTCCAAAATTTCAATAGTTTTTTCAATTTTTGAAAAACCTTCATCTGGTTCAATATGAAATAATAATGACAATTCCAAATCTTCATAAGCTCTTGATACTAACAGATTACAAATTGATATTAATAATGTTGAAATTCTTTTTGTTGTACAATAATAACGTGATTTCATTGATATCACCTCAACCAAATGTATTAATATTGGTATTAATGATTTTGCATTTATAAAATTAACTTCCATTAATATTGATGTATGTTTTAAAAATGGTTTTAACCATAATGATATTTCATTTGCTTCATGCAATGCAATAATAAAATTTTTAAATATTTTTTTATATGTTATTGAATATACAGAATTTAATTTTTCCAATATTAAACAAATTGATTTAATTGCTGGTGTACATAATTGTTCATAAATATTTTGTAAATGTTCATGGCGTTCATTCCAATATGATACTTCATTTGATGGTAAATAATTATCAAGTGGATTAATTGAATTTTCATTTATTGCACTATTTATTTGTGTTGACCAGGTAATCATCATACCTTCAAGTTGATTATAAAATTTTTCTTCACAAGTATCATTATATCTGATCAGATTCACATCAATTATATTATTATAATAATATATTGTTGTTTTTTTTTTTATTTTTGTTTTTTTTTTTTTTATGTTTGCATATGAAAGATAAAAGGATATTAAATAAAATAAATATTAATTGATATTTAATATTAAGTTAATAATAATTATTTAAATTTAAAATTAATAAAAGTTTCATTAATTTTGATGTATAAAAGAAAGAAAAGTTCATAATACATTAATGAAATAAAAAAAAAAAAAAAAAAAAAATGAAAAAAAAAATTAAATTAAATATGCTGTGTAAGGTAAAAACAAAAAAAAAAACAAACAAAAAATAATAATTGTGGGTAGTGTTAAAAACATCCATTAAATAATATTTGATTATTGAAAAATGGAAAATTAATTTAAAAAATTTTATTTTTTTTTCTCATTTTTTGTAGTTTTAACTCATTTTAATTTTGAAATATTCATAACTTTATATTAAAATTCGATAATATAAATCGATTAATATAAATCGAATTTCGAATCGAATCAAATCGAATAAAAAAATCAAATACTAATCAAAATCAAGAGCAAGTTATGCATATTAATTCAGAAGAATTCACTTCTTTTAGTAATTCAGAAATAGTTAACCAATAAATTTCAGATAACAATCAAGAAAATTCTATTTTATTTGACTTTACAAAATTTTTTATAAAATTTTATACTAAAAATGAAATTCCACACACGTATACAATTGAATCTATAAATGATTTCTAGAAATTTATTAATATTTTATTTGAAACTCAATATCAAAAAAGTGTTCAAAATAATAGTTTAGACTTTAGAGACCATCTGAAAACAAGTATTTGAACAAGATATACCAAAAACTGAATATAAATTTATAAAGAATTTAGAAAACCTCAATGTATTATTGAAAATCAGAAACAATTAATATTAATTATACTTAAGAGAAATGTTTAAATCATGAAAATAGTATTATTTTAAGAGATATTAATCATACATTACAGTTACTTTCGCTTACAAAATTATTTGACAAATTATTTAATCTGACTCATTATATTATCTGACTCATGGCGCAGTGGTTAAGTCGCCAACCTTTCAATAGAAGGGTCTTGGGTTCAAACACCAGCCAGGTCATAAATAAAAAAATATGTAGTACTTTTATATCGTAATAATGTATATCGTATAATTAATAGTAATAATAATAATAGTAATAGTAATAATAATAATATTAATAATAATAATAATAATAATAATAATAATAATAATAATAATAATAATAATAGTAATAGTAATAATAGTAATAATAATAATAGCTGCTACAGTGGAGCTATCTTTGGTTATATCATGCAAGTAAGGTGTTATATACTGCTGCACGTTGTAATCCACTGATGGGGCTGAGTCTGTAGTAAAATAATATTAATAAGAATACTAATATGTACCAATAATAATAGCCGCTACAGTGGCAGTGGGGGTTGCCTTCAATAATTACCTCATGTAGTAAAGTGTTATATACTACTACATGTTGTAACGGCTATAGTCACTATATATACTACTACAGTAATAATAATAGGCGGATCCATTGCTTCTTTACAGTCCCACTCCCAATTCAATGTTTCCGTATACATTCCCTATCCTTTCCTATCCATACTCCCTAGCCAATATACTGCGTTCGCAGGCAAGGGTTTCATCCCATTATATTGGCTAAAGGGGGGGTGGATTTAGTCAGTAAGAATCTGACACTACCAAGGGGGAAAATCTTGGTGTCTTTGGAAGATTCCCATCTCCCTTAGGGGGGAAAAAAAACAACGAAATTTTTAGTTGATATCATTTCATATGTAGAAGATTTGCAAAAATTAAATAGTAACTATATTTATGATTTTATTCAGTTTTCGTACTATAAATGCAAAATGATAAAAATACCGTCTACTAGTGAAGCTTTTTACCTGCCTATTTTTATATATGTATTTCGACGATTTCGAAGTCAATAATCCTTTAGGTTCTCGAGCTACAATAAGTAAAGTTCGAGGAGTTTATCTAAAAATTCCGCGTTTTCCTTTACATTTTCAATTAAAATTAAGTTCTTTTTTTCGTTATGATATTTTATCTTCTTTTAGAAGTTTTTATATTGAAAAAAAAAAAGTATTTTACATTTGACCATTTAAATTATAATATTTTGACGTTTAATTTCGGATTTGAAATTAAAATAAATCTCCTCTTTTCAATAAGAATTTATTTCCAAAAAAAAAAATCGAAAATTTTCTGCTAGTGAAATGTTTTCTTTTGTTACTAATTTTTCTATATTAATTGGTGAAGGCATTCCTCTTGACTGCTTTGAATGGAATTTATATATAACTTTGCGCAATATATTAGATATTTGTTTTAGCTTTAAAATTCACACTGATTATCCTGAAATATTGGAATATTACATACGTGAGCATCATGAATTTATTAAATTTAGAAATATCAGGTTTACATTTACCGCCAAAGTTTCATCTTTAAATGCATTACTCCCATTTTTTTAAGAATTATGTTATCGTCAAATATCATCAATAAGATTTGAGACATTCCACCAAAATTTAAAAAAAACTGCTTGTAACACAAAATATAAAATAAACATAATTCAAACAATGTCAGTAAAAAATTCTATTAAAATAGCTAATTTTATTCTAAATTATGAAGAACTAACTGAAAATTTAATTCAAAGCGGGCCATTAAAACGTTTAAAAAAATGTGAAATACAAAGATATATTGTTAAATATAATGAAACAGCTTTCAGTACTAAATTTATAAAGAACAAGTAAATGTAACAGTAAGTCGATGCAACCGACTTACCCTTCACCTGAAAAATTCAATTTAAATTAAAAATCCATAAGTAATTTTAGTTAGGTATTTAATATAAGTTAAAAAAATAAATGCTTTTACAAACTTTGTATAAAATTTCAGGTTTCTATCTTTATTAAATTCGAAGATATGCTTGTTAGGTCTTTGGAAGAGTGTGAAGGTACCCGGACCACTATCCCAATTCATCTCAAATTTTAGAGACATCATCAGAACAAGGTAGAACACATATCAAATTTCAAGTTTTTATTTTTATTAATTTCGAAGATATGCTTGTTCGGTCTTGGGAGTTGTGTGAGAGATACCCCAACAACCATTCCAATTTATCTAATAATTTTAGGCAAATGAGGGATTCAGGAAACAACACCCTCGAATCAAATTTGCAGTTTTTATCTTTATTGATTTCAAAGATATGCTTGTTCGGTTTTGGGAGTTATGTGGGAGGTACCCGAACAAACAGTCCAATTCATCTCAAATTTTAGGCAAATCAGGGATTCAGGAAACACCACCCTCGAATCAAATTTGAAGTTTCTATCTTTTTTAATTTCGAAGATATGCGTGTTCGGTTTTGGGAGTTGTATGTAAGGTATGGTTTTGGGAGGTGTATGGGACCCGAAAACATGGTCCGATTTCGCCCATTTACAATCCCCGCCTTTCTTTGGTCATTGTTAATCTACAGTATAAATTTCATCAAGATAGCATCATTATTTTTTGAGTTATCGTACGGACGGACGGACGGACGGACATCTTGATTCAGAATATATATACGTGTCCATATCTAAGTCGCTTCCTTTTAGTGGTTACAAACACCATACCAAAGTTAATATACGCTATACTTTAGGTATAGGGTATAATAATGGCCATATCATTAAAGCAAGAATGGTTTTTTTTTTTCTGATGTAAAATTAGGATTGATAGATTGATTCTAAAATATAAAGATAAATATTTTTTTGCACTGTCTTTATTAGTTATAAGTTGCTTTAACGCACATTTTATGAAATTGAAAAAAATTATAAGTATGTAACAGTTTCAATTAATTCTGTTGATTTAACTAATGCTTTTTTTGTTTATGATTTAAATAATAATACAAATGGGGTAAATTTAAACGCCATTTGTTGTGATTTAGCACAAAATTTGCAAAATGAAATATAGTTAAATATAACATTATTTAAAAATGTAGAAAAAATTTTATTTCATAATGATTTTCGCCAAATTTGTTAGAGTTGGATTCAAAATTCGGTTTATCAGCTTTTTCCAGAATATTTATATATAGATACCTATGTATATCCGAGGTTTTTAATTTAGAGAGCTTTTGGAGTTGGATATAAAATCACGATTATACTCTTTTTCCCAGAATGTATAAATAATCCTAATTTCGCAACCGTCTATAAAATGCTTTATTGTAAGGAAAATATTGCGAAAAAATAAGAAAAATGGGAAATATTTGATATTTTTATGTTAATACAATTTTTAGCACATTTCCAAAAAAATGTTGAAAAAATGTACTTATTAGTTTCACTCTGTCCGTGTGTCTGTTTTCAAAACTTCTTCACGGTTAAAGATAGAGAAAAAAAAAATTTTAACCATGGGTAAAACTCATAAACTCATAAAAACATTAATTTTGTGGAATAACTTTTTCATGTAGCTCCATCCATTATGGAGCTATAATAGCCTCTCAAACTTTAAGAAAGCTCAATTTTTAAATGTGTATATCTCATGTTTTGCTTAATATTTTTTCGATCTGAAGACGTCTTTCGACAGGTGCTTTTTTTAACTTTGTAAATTAATATCAAAATTATAAAATTCTTTTAAATTTAGTATTTAAATTTACCGTTATATGAAAACCAAATTTTGCTTGATTTTTCTACCCTTATAACTCCGGAATGCTTTGAAATTTTCAAGGCAGAAATAACCTTTAGAATTAGTATAAGTTTGTTCAGAAATTTTTTTTGGACCACCCCCTGTTTATGAGCTATAAGAGCTCAAAAATTGAAAATTTGCTATTTTTAAATACCTGTAACTTAAGCACCTATACACATTTTACTTCGGCAAGAAATAAAAATTCAAGCTCCAGTATATGTTTTATTATCAAAATTGCAAAAAAGCCCCATTTTCAGATGTATATATCTCAGACCCTGCGTAATAGTTTTACAATTTAAAACCGTTATCTCCATAAAGGAATATCAAAATTATTCAATATTTTGTAATTTACTATTTAAATTTACCGTTATATGAAAACCAAATTTTGTATGAAATTTCTTTTTTCATAACTCCGGTACGCCTTTAGATAGAAACCTGAAATTTTGTGGTAAGAAAGAACTTTTAGAATTAGTATAAGTTTCCTTAGAAAATTGTTTTGCACCACCCCCTGTTTAAAAGCTATTAGGGCTGAAATATTGAAAATTTGCTATTTTTAGGCACCTGTAACTTAAGCACCTGTACAAATTTTTCTTCGGCAAGACATAAAAATTAAATCTCCAGTAAAATATTTTTACATGTGTTCTTAGTTATATAGAGTTTCGGACTTACAGCCCTTCAAAATTCCAGAAAAGCCCTATTTTCGCATTTTTTCTTATTACAAAGAATTTCTTAAATTTTCAAATTTTTGTACAAGTCACAATTCTAAACAGTTTGTATTGTCTTTTGGAAATGTGCGCTTTTAAAAACCGTTAGTTTTCATTCTACTATGTATTTTTAATACACAGTATACACATATTCTAGGAAGAGCGGCAATCCTGTTTTTGAATCCAATTCTAAAATCCCTCCTAATTCAGTATCTCGTATATATATAAATATTCTGGAAAAAGCAGATAAACCTGATTTTAAATGCAACTCTAAAATCTATACTAAAGTATGTCCATGGATACAGGTTTCTATATTATAAATTTGGTGAAAATCATTATGAAATAAAGTCGCTAATCAAAAATGAAATAACGTCGCAAGAAGGAAATAATGTCGTTAAATTGTGCGACCTTAAATTTTTGCGACATTATTTCCTTTTTGCAACGTTATTTCCATTTTTGATTTGCAACTTTATTTTATTTTTGGTTGCGACATTATTATGTGCGACACTATTTCATAGTTCCGAATTTTTATATAAAAGACCAAAAAAAAAATAAGTGTACTTTTTTTTTTAAATCAATATATTATGTATTATATATACTTTTAATAAATACATAATTAATTATATAATATTTTATTTATAATAAAATCTGTATATACATACATCAAAATTTATTATCAATTTGTATAATCATTCATTTTTAATTAGTATAAAATGCTTTCTAAAATATTAAAATCTATTAATAATCCAATTGCATAAAATGTAATTAATCTTATATTTTATCTTTTTTTTGTTTTTTTTTTTTTTTTTGTAATAAATATATAGAAAATTGATGTAATATGTTATGAAATATATAAATAAAAAATATAACAAAAAACTAAAATTTATTATTAAAAAATATTATAAGCAATAAAATATCCTTACCCTGACATAATATTTTTTTCTAATTCTTCAATATCTTTGATTGCCATTGTTATTGGCAGAATTGTTCTATTAGATATTTCTCCTTTGACCTTTGCAAAAAAAAAAAAAAAAAAAAATAAACATTTATAATGAAAAATTAAAATAAATTACATCATAAATTTTACGATTAAATCTAAACATGAAATATCTAAAAAAAAAAAAAAAAACAAAAAATAAACATAAATTAGAATTATTTTATATTAGAAGTTGTACCTATACATCAACATCTGCAATCAAAAATGAAGATTTTTGTATTCAGATTACATATTTCTTTGGTAATAAATTGAAAGATGTTTTTTTTTTTTTTTTATAACTTGACATTCTAATTAAACAATAATTTTAGTAATAAATTTATTATTTAAAACAAAAAACCCAACAAAAAAAAAAAAAAAATCTGAAAATTAGAGAGTTATGGAATAAATTAGAATAAAAATAATTAAAAATTTTATCAACCATCATAATATAAATATAATTAATTAAAAAGTAATTAAGAAGAATACATATTGTAAAATAATAATATGTAATAAAGTATGTAATAAAATTTTGGTTTCACATAACTGTAAATATGTCTAAATACTAAATTTCCAAAAAAAAAAAAAAATTAATTAAGATTTATTTAAGACTTATGGTATCGCTATTTTTCCATTTAGAGTTTATATTATATTAATTATAAAATTAATTATATTAATATTTTTAGATTTATTTTTAGAGATGTGGCCTAATTTCTCTTGTCAAGCGTTTGACTATTTTTCGCATAATTCATTTAGCCTGTACCTATAGTATCTAGACGATTTATACCTGTAGTACCAATACCAAGAAATGATTTTAAATCTTTTTGTTTTTGGGTGTGGCGCAACACAGATGGTTTGTAATTTTATAGTATTAGTTTTTATTCTACCAAAGGTTACTGTAAAAATCCTACGAATTCGACTTCGTTTTTCTGAAATTCCCTCCTATCAATCTGAATTTTGATATTTACATTTTCAAGAGTTTTAAATTTAGCTTGAAAAACTTTTGAAATGGTTAAAGTGGGAAAACAATTATAAAGGTGCAATCTACTTTACAATAACGTACATCTACTTTATGATAACGTGCCACTTATACATTTTAGGTGTTATACCGTTCTATTTCAAATGTTAGATAATAGTTACTTTTATTATACCCGTACGATAGGATCGGGTATAATAAAATTACTCCTCCGTTTGTAACACCTCGAAATAAGTGAGCTAGATATGCCTTCAAAGGTATGGATCGGATCAGAAAAAAATTCTAAGACTTTTGAGCCATGTCCGTCCGTCCGTCCGTCAGCACGCTAACTCAAAACCTAAGAAAGCTAGAATCTTAAAATTTACACAAAATATTCTGGGAATAATTTGTAGGCTCCCTATTTTTTTTGGTTGAGTTTGGAACAAGGCTTAGGGTAGCTCTCGAACACCTAACTTTTAGATCCCCACAATTTTTTTGAAATAGAGCTATGAAATTTTAACTGCTGATAGATATCACAAAAATGTTAATTTTATTTTTAATAACTTTTTTTGTAGCCCAACCCGTTACGGAGCTACAGCTTCCCAAAGGTTCAAAAAAGCAATAAAAGCAAAAAAAGCAACAATTTAAGTTCATATTTAAATTGTTATAGCACAAGTTGTATAAGGTATATCTTCATTTTGAAAACGCCAAACGATTACCACTTTTATTATCTTTAAAAGTGTATATACAATAAATATATAGTTGTGGCATACGGTGTCTTAATTTACCGTTATGCGAAACTAAAATTTTGCAAAATCTTTTAACCCTTCTATCTTCTAAACGGTTTAAGTTGGAAACTTGAAATTTTGCCAGAAGTTAGACTTTTAAAAATAAGTATGAGTCATTTCAGAATTTTTTTTTGTATCACCCCCCGTTAAGGAGCTGTAAGGGGTCAAAAACTGAAAATTTCCTATTTTTAAACACCTGTAACTTGAACACCTGTTAAAATTTTTTTGAAGTAATACACAAAAATTAAAGCTTCAACATTATACTCTTATTTCTGTTAACAACTTTTTTTAATAATATAGGGTTACTTTATAATTGACGAAAGTGTTACTTGATTTTTTCAAATTTTCAAACAAATTTTTTCCATTCTGTTTTACTCGATAATTTGAAATTGTTGAGGATATAATGCGTAGTACAAAAAAATGTAAATAAATAAACAACATAACGGTTGCTTGAAGAATTTTTATTTATATGATATTAATATATATACATACTTATAAAATATCATGTTTATTTACATGTCGTATATGTCACTAGTGAATGAATGATAAGAGTATAGATGTATATTATATAGCGCCGTATTTACATACATATATGTATTTTATTGTACTTATAAGAAATTATTCTGTCAATGGAATATTTAAATATAATATATTATAATATTTAAAATTATATTTACTATTTTGTACTAAGTAAATTTAATATACATTTACCGCTTAGTATTAAATGGTACTATAGAATATTTGAAAAAGTTTTGGATTGATAATCGTTATGTGGAAGGTTAAAGGTCTGGAAAGGAAGGTCTGCTTTTGAAGAATGTATAAAAATATAGTTTGAATATATATACAACCCATAGTTCTAGAAATTATAAAATTCACCCAAATTATTTTAAAATACTAAAATATTAAAAAAATAATATTGTAAGCAGAGATATAGATAGATATTGACAGGCTGTGAATATACTAACGGTTCGTACGGGTATCTAAGAGTTGACAAAGGCAACTGTATTCTTCCTCGTTTTTATTCAAAATAAAAAAAGGAAAACAATTTTTTTCGAGAAAAATTTTCATTTTTACACATTTATAAATTATGTAGTGATTTAATTTTATATATATATATATATATATATATATATATATATATATATCATTTGATTATTGAAAATATATTTCGCTTCTATTTTGTAAAATTAATATTGATACAGTCTTAGAAAAAATACTAGCAATTTTTGATATACAACTTAACATAACGCATGTTATTAATGTCCCTAACTAATAACAATTCTTAATTTTTTTCCTTTTTCAATATTTTCTGTCATTTTACTCGTAGTATAAAATACTATGAGTGTTGTGATGGATTTTCGAGAAACAAAAATAGATTTCGCTAAAATTCATTTTCTTAACGTTTTTAAGGGTATAGAATTCAAAAAAAAAAAAAAAACAAAATTTTTTTTTGCGCACATTTCCAAAAGACAATATAAACTGTTTAGGACTTGCACCAAAATTTGAAAATTTCATAAAAGAAAAAATGTGAAAATAAAACTTTTCTGGAATTTTGAGGTACTGTACATCGGGTTCCGGTGTAACTAAGAAAAACCATAACATAAATGTGTATTATTAAAGCTTTAATTTGTATGTCTTGTCGAAGAAAAATTTGTACAGCTGCCTAAGTTACAGGTGTCTATAAATAACAAATTTTCAATTTTTGAGCCGTAATAGCTTTTAAACAGGGGGTGGTACAAACAAATTTTCGACGAAACTTATACTAATTCTAAAAGTTCTTTCTTTTTGAGACAAATTTCCAGTTCCTATCTAAAACCGTGCTGGAGTTATGAAAAGAGAAATATAATGCAAAATTTGGTTTTCACATAAAGGTAAATTTAAAAAGTAAATTATAAAATATTGCATAATTTTCATATTATTTTATAAAGGTAAGAAAATTTCCGAGGCCTCGGTGCCCTAGTGGGTAAGAGCGTATAAAATACGCTCGAGGGAGTGTGAGTTCGAATCCTAGACACGTCGTAAGAGTTATTCCCACTTACGATATTTACAGCCACGCCTGAACAGGAAAGGCTGTGTAATTTCCTGTCCACATTTATGTAGTAGAGAAGTGCAGTAAAAAAAAAAAAAAAAACTTTCCGGTCTTATAACGTTTTTAGATTGTAAAACTACTATGCAGAGCCTCAGATATATACATCTTAAAATAGGACTTTTTTGCAATTTTGAGGAGCTGTAAGTCTAGAACACTAAACAATTAAAAGAAACCGTTAACACACGTAAAAAAATATTACTAGAGCTTTAAGTTTTATGTCTTGTCGAAGGAAAATGTGTATAGGTTTCTGAAAATACCAAATTTTCAATTTTTGAGCCCTAATAGCTCAAAAACAGGGAGTGGTCCAAAAACATTATCTGAGGAAACTTTTAATAGTTCTAAAAGTTCCTTCCTACCTTAAAATTTCAAGTCCCTATGTGAAAGCGTGCCGGAGTTATGAAGATAGAAAATCATGCAAAATTTGGTTTTCACATAACGATAAGTACTAAATTTAAAAAACTTGTATAATTTTGATACTAATTTATAAAGGTAAAAAGAATTCGTGTTGAATGATGTTTTCAGATTGAAAATTAAGTAGTACATGAGATATACTCATTTAAAAATAAAGCTTTTTCAAAGTTTGAGGGGCTGCAGCTCCACAATGGGTGCTACAAGAAAAAGTTGTTCTGCAACATTAATTTTTTTATGAGACCTACTCATGGTGAAATTTTTTCTTCTCTATCTTTAACGGTGTAGAAGTTTTGTAAATAGACGAACAGACGGACATACGGACGGACATAGTGAAACTAATAAGCACATTTTTTCAAAAAATTTTTGAAATGTGGAAAAATCAAAAAAACTTTTTTATGTGAGTTTAGCTATTGAATGAAATTACGAAACTAAAATTGTATTTTAAATTAAAGTTCTGCAAAATTTATATAGGGATTATTATCTATCTCATTAAATAAATTTTCAATTAAAAGAGTATCCTTAAAAAGTTGAATTATATTGCAGTGCTCCTAAAGGATTGAATTAATGTAAAGTTCTGAAATATTTTTATTTTCGGTTATAGATAATTAAATATTTTCTTTTTTTTAGGGGGGATGACTTAAATTCATAAATTCCATGGAGCGGTCATAAATTTCATGGAGCTTGTGTCCTCTTATCGACTTAAGTTTTATGGAAGTAAAGGATATTTTTTTATGGACTTAAGTTGCAATAAAAGAGAGATAAAAATTCCATGAAATTTATGACCAATTTGTTATGAGACATAAGTTTCATTGAAATTATAAAAATTTTGTTTTGAGTCATAAGTTCCATCAAACCAAATAAAGTCATATTTAAACTTTGTAAAATTTCTGGAAAAGTGGAAATATATATATCGTATATATACCCACATACCCACATACATATAGGGTATATGAAACTTTACCGAACAAATACCCGAATTTAAATTTTGCTGAAAATATTTCACCAATGCTACAAAATCAGGATTGCTCTTCTTTCCAGAATATAAATATATACATATATAAATATGCGAAATTCTGCATTAGGAGGTATTTTTATACCCTACACTTAAAGTATAAGGTATATTAACTTTGGTATGGTGTTTCTAACCACCAAAAAGAAGCGAGTTGGATATGGACATGTATATATATTCTGAATCAGGATCACCTCCTGAGTCGATTTAGCTTGTCCGTCCGTCCTAATGAAAATAGAAACTGCAAATTTGATACGAGGGTGTTGTTTCCTGAATCCCTGATTTGCCTAAAATTTCAGATGAATTGGAATGGTTGTTCGGGTATCTCCCACACAGCTCCCAAGACCGAACAAGCATATCTTCGAAATTAATAAATATAAAAACTTGAAATTTAATATAAGAGAGTTCTACCTTGTTCTGATGATGTTTCTAAAATTTGAGATGAATTGGGGTGGTGGTCCGTGTGCCTTTACACACTTCCCAAGACCTAACAAGCATATCTTCGAATTTAATAAAGATAGAAACCTGAAATTTTGTACAAAGGTTGTAAAAGCATTTATTTTTTTAGCTTATATTAAATACCTAACTAAAATTACTTATGGAATTTTAATTTAATTAGAATTTTTTAGGTGTAGGGTATAAATGAGTCGGTTGCATCGACTTACTGTTACATTTACTTGCTTAAGTTAGTTTCAAAATCACGAAATTGCCTTTTTCCAGAATATATTTATATATCCGTATATACGAGTTTCTGAATTAGGAGCGATTTTAGAGTTGAATTCTGAAAAATGGTATAATCCTAATTTTACAACCAACTCTAAAATCCTCCCTAATTATATTTTTGTGATATACATATTAAAATAGTGGAACTATGGTCATTTTATTTAAGACATAACTTCTAACAAAAAAGTGGGGATTTTACCATTTTATTTGGGACTTAGCTTCTAATACAAAGTTGTCATTACTTCCTTGGAACTTAAGTCCATTTAAAAAAACATTAGTTCTATGAAATTTATGTCCGTGGAAATTAAGTTATCCCCCATTTTTTTAAACTAAATGGATTGACATAAGTCCTGTCAGTTTTTATGCGATTAAAATTAAATGATAGAAAAATTTTCTTCAAATTTAATTTGTTTACTAAAAAAAAAAAATATTTTATCTAAAAAAAATTTATTCCATATTCTGTGATATGGAACTTTAAAGAAGTCAACCAGAACTTATTCCTTATTTTTTTTATTAATATATTAAATTATTTTTATTTTCGGGATTATTGTTAAATTTATATAATCTTTAAATATACAATCCAGTCATGCCTATATACATAATATATATAATATAGATATATAATATAATATAAATGTTATAATATTGGATACTTCTATTAAAAACATCACGTATTCTAGAATAATTTTCAATTCAATGAGATTTAATAACTTAATAACATACCAACATTTTATTTTTATTTTTAAATTAACTTTCTTTTTTTGTTTTTATTCCATTTTTAATTTAACAATTTTATTTTTAATTTTAGGTATTTGCCAAAAAAATATAAAAACATGTAGGTACTAATTTTTCATCATAGATACTGTCTGTACGTTAACTTTTCTATCCCTCATGGCTATATCGTTTAAAACTTAGCTCTGTAAGCGATTTGTAATCAAGTATTACATGGTAGAGTTCGGTGGTTGGATCATAATAGAAATGTAATATTATTATATTATTATGTATATAATATGTACCTATATTAAAAAAATGTCACTTTTAACATTTCAAACACAAAAAAAAAAAAACAAAAAAAAACATCAAAAAGTTTTAATATTTTGATGCATTATTTTGATGAAAATAAACAAAATGCCCGAATTTTTGCACGAGTTGCCGTTTTATGTTATTGTAGAAACTGTATTTTTTTTTTTAACTGTAACTGTACTTTTTGTATTTTGAGAATGAAATACCTATAATAATAAAACAATAAATTATTGTTTATAGAAAGAGATAGCCTTTTATAATATTATCATACTCTACAAATAAACTCGTCCTCATAATGCATATGAATTATCTGTCTCTCTCATTTAAAATTATTTTGTTTCGTACTATCCAATCATTATTTTATATGAAATTTTCAATGTTTTTAATTGATTTACAATTCATTATTAGATATAATTGCTGAACACCTCAGTGATGATCTAAATAAATCTTATAGCAAGGTTTGGGATTACCTTTGGCTGATGAACATAAATTAATTGTTAATTATTATATATGGGAATGAAAATTTAGATAATTGTTAATAGATAATAAACCTTTGGCTGAGAAGAATTTGCTGAGAATAAATGAAAAATTATTGGTATTAACCAATCAACTACACTGATCGAAATGTAGATTCTAAGAAGAAAGTGGAAATAGATCGGCCATATCCTCATTTCTTCAAAAATATTAATGGCACGCCGAGTATTAGATTGGAACCCCCAAAACAGAATCAACGTAGGAAGACCAAAACAAAACTTGGAGAAGAAGTGTCTAGAACGGAATAGAACAAAGTAGAAAATCTTGGAATGAAATTAAAAGAATAGTCCAAAACTGGAGAGGATTTATAGAAGTTTTTTAAAACAATAGAAAAATAAAAGTAAAAATAAATCAGAAAAACATATAGTAGTAGAACATAATACGTAAAACTGCAGTAGATTTCACTAAAAAAAGTAATCGATAAAATAATAAATAATTTTAAGTTTTGATATCTTGTATAGGTAAAATAAATTGATTGAATTTTTTACTAACAGCATATTAAATCGATATTGTACGAGTATGTATGATATAGGATATAATTTAAAGGATTAAATATTTAACTGTTCATACAGAAGACTATACTCATACTATGAGCATCACTGTACTATACACATTTTTTTTTTTTTTTTTATGTTTTATATATTATTAATATATAAAAATTGTATACTACTGTAATTGATATAACAGTTAAAAAATTCTTTTTATTATTTATTTATTATTTGTACTTTTATTTAACAATAAACGCTAATGAAAATATCCTTATGGCAAAATTTTATATATATATTATTAGGAAACGCCTTATTTAAAAAAAAATATATATATATATTCATATAAAAAAATAAGTACCTACATTTAGAAAAAAAAGGAGATAGCTATGTATTTATATATATATATATATTAATATGTTTTGTAATATCCAATAATTCGATAATGAAAATAAAGATATCTAAAAATAGTACTAAAAATTCATAATATAGTGAAGCTCTATTTGGTAAAAAAAAAAAAAAGAACAAAAATCAAATAACCATAATTGGAAAAATTAATGTAAATAATACTTGTATTCCAGAATTAGGTTTTTTTTTTTACAATATATAATAAAAAAAAGAAAACTTTAGGTTAGAACAGAAGCATGTTATAGAATGTTTGGTAAAATTAGATACTCTTGAAAGTCCATAAAAGATCAATGACGATAATTTTGTTTTGTGTAAGTTTTTTTTTTTTTTGTATATTATTAGGAAAATTTTTGTTTTTTTTTTATTCGAATTTTGTTTTTATTTTTTTTTTTTATTTTTTTGTTTCCTCTTAAAAAGTAATAGTAAGAGCTTACTTCAATCTATTGTAATATAAATAGGTAGTCACTAAAAACTTTGATTATTTTTTGCAGAGTTTTTTTTTAACTTTTTTTTTTTTTATATTTTTTTTTTTTTGATTTGTTTTATCTGAAAGTTTTCCTGATTTGGTTTTCCGTTGTACCATGACTGTTTTTTTTTTCTTATATTATGTAATAGAAAAGAAAAAGAAATAAAGCTAATCATAATATTCTAAAACAAAAACTATATTTTTCTTTTTATTTTGAGCTGTATGAATTAAGATCCTAAGTTAAATGTGATCTAGATTTGTAGGCATAAGTGGTTTGTTTTTGAACATGTAGTTATTTAATTTATGATTAGATGATGATTTATCATATATACAAATATATGACGAGATATAAATTTTTTTCTTATGTATTTTTAAAGTGAAAGTCCACTAATTAACAATAAATAAGCCTTAACATCCTTAGTCGGTGAAACGCATTGGTAGATCAATAGAACAAGAAATGATCGTCACAACAAATATATACCGAAAACCGATATAGATGGGACAGTTAGCGATCTTTTACTTAAATTAGTCTTACCGCATTCTTAGATGAGAAAAATTGTTGATGGACTAAATAATCAAAATCGATTGTCACAAAAGCTAAAAACTGTTATATAAAAAAATATTGGAAAATAAACATGCTTCTTCTTAAAAACACTATTGATAAACATGCTTATAGATTACGGTAAACATGCTTAGGTTAAAATTAGTACTGATCATTTTCAATTTTTAACTGCAGGATTAATGTAATACTTCATTATCTTGTTACCTTGAATATTTTTTTATTAAATAGAAGCTACCTTAATTGTAATATTATTAATGAATTGATTAATGGAGTTGAACTTTTCTGTTACCATGAAGGAAACTTTTCTCTTGTATATTTGTATACGATTTTCAATGCTAAAACATATTTTTTATCATAGATATACATAAAATAAGGGAAAAATTATCCAGTTTTGCATATGAGTGTATCTTCACCAAGTCAATTGGTCGAATCGTTTAACTATAAGAATAAAAAAAATGAAAAAACTTTTATGTAAAAACGGGTTAACAAAAAGAACAAAAAATAGTGATTGACTTATTAGAGACTCGCAGGAACATTCCCGCATCTACCTTAACATTAAGTTTCGCTTTAATCGAATGAATGATTTTGAAATGTATTGAGTATCTACCTTATAATGCACGTTTATAATATATTTCATAACAATATATTTTTTTTAATAGGATATATTTACATATAAAGAATATTTTTTAATTTTTAATGTTTGCCTAAATTTGATTATTCTTGAATTGAAATTTTTTTTTTTTTTCAGTTTATTCCCTTGCCACCAGGAATATAACAAGGAAATTACACAGCCTTTCCTTTTAAGGCGTGACTGTACATGTCACAAGGCGTATTTATTTTTACGACATGTATGGGATTCGAACCTACATTCCCTTGGTGCTTTCCAGCGTAGTTTATTACGCTCTTACCCACTAGGTCACAGAGGCCCCAATTAAAGTTAATATCCTGTAATTAAATTGAAATATTTTTAAAATTTTTGCACTTTTTTCAATAAGCCTATTTTTGAATTAATTTTATTAAAACTTTATAGTTATAAAAAATAGCAGATATTTGTGTACATGAAGTTTTCATGTTTTTATTATAGTACACATTCATGGATATGTATGCATAATTACAATACAGATAGATAGATATTGTAGTATATATTATATATATAGGTATACTGTTAGTTACTTGGGGAAATATCTTATCATAATAGGTTATTCATTTAAAGAACATTTTTATGTTTATACGATACGTATGTTTGTGTGTATATATATAATTTAGTTTTATATATGTATAGGTAAATGTTTTTTTTTTTCATTTTTCTTTTTCATTTCTAATTTAGTTTATTTTGAAAATCTATTAATGAAACAAACATAAAAACAAGGTAGAATGTAAACCAACGGTTTTTAAAAGCGCACATTTCCAAAACTCAATACAAATTGTTTAGAAGTGTGACTTACACAAAAATTTGAAAATTTCATGTAATAAGAAAAAAACGTGAAAATAGGACATTTTTGAGATTTTGAGGGGCCGTAAGTCCGGAATCCTATATAACTAAGAAAAGCTGTTAACACACGTAAAAATATATTATTGAAGCTTTAATTTTTATGTCTTGCCGAAGAAAAGTTTTTACAGGTGCCTAAGTTACAGGTGTCTAAAAATAGCAAAATTTCAATTTTTGAGGCGTAATAACTCTTAAAGAGGGGGCGTTACCAAAAAATTTTCTGAGGAAACTTATACTAATTCTAAAAGTTCTTTCTTGTCTCAAAATTTCAGGTTCCTATCTAAAGGGGTGCCGGAGTTATGAAAAAAGAAATTTCATGCAAAATGTGGTTTTCACATAACGGTAAATTTAAATCGTAAATTACAAAATATTACATAATTTTGATATTGTTTTATATAGATAATAAAATTTTTGATCTTCTGGCGGTTTTAGATTGCAAAACTATTACGCAAAGCCCGAGATATATACATCTGAAAATGGAGCTTTTTTACAATTTTGAAGAGCTGCAGCTTTGGAACCCTTTACAACTAAAATAAACCTTTCACACACGTAAAAATATATTATTGTAGCTTTCATTTTCATGTCTTGCCGAAGAAAAATTTTTACAGGTGCCTAAGTTACAGGTGTCTAAAAATAGCTAATTTTCAATTTTTGAGGCGTAATAACTCTTAAAGAGGGGGCGTTACCAAAAAATTTTCTGAGGAAACTTATACTAATTCTAAAAGTTCTTTCTTGTCTCAAAATTTCAGGTTCCTATCTAAAGGGGTGCCGGAGTTATGAAAAAAGAAATTTCATGCAAAATGTGGTTTTCACATAACGGTAAATTTAAATCGTAAATTACATAATATTACATAATTTTGATATTGTTTCATATAGATAATAAAATTTTCGATCTTCTGCCGGTTTTAGATTGCAAAACTATTACGCAGAGCCCGAGATATATACATCTGAAAATGGGGCTTTTTTACAATTTTGAAGAGCTGCAACTTTGGAACCCTTTACAATTAAAATAAACCTTTCACACACGTAAAAATATATTATTGTAGCTTTAATTTTTACATCTTGCAGAAGTAAAATGTGTGCAGGTTCCTAAGTTACAGGTGTTTAAAATTAGCAAATTTTCAATTTTTAAGCCCTAATAGCTCATAAACAGGGGGTGGTCCGAAAAAATTTTCTGAGGAAACTTATACTAATTCTAAAAGTTCTTTCTTGCCTCAAAATTTCAAGCTTGTATCTAGAAGCGTGCCGGAGTTATGAAAGTAGAAAAATCATGCAAAATTTGGTTTTCACATAACGGTAAATTTAAATACTAAATTTAAAAAAATTGTATAATTTTGATATTAATTTACAAAGATAAAAGAAATACCTGTCGAATGACGTTTTCAGATTGAAAAAATCTTAAGCAGAACATAAGATATATGCATTTAAAAATAGGGCTTTTTCAAAGTTTGAGGGGGTGTAGCTCCGTAATGGGGGGGGCTACATGAAAAAGTTGTTCCACAAAATTATTTTTTTTATAAGACCTACCTATGGTTAAAATTTTTTTTCTCTATCTTTAACGGTGTAGAAGTTTTGTAAACAGACGGACGGACGGACGGACGGACGGACGGACGGACGGACAGAGTGAAACTAATAAGCACATTTTTTCAAAATTTTTTTGGAAATGTGCTAAAAAAAAAAAAAATCAATTTTTTATTGTGTTCAAGATAGTTAATTTTATTTTATGTATTGGAAAAAATCTTTCATGCATTAAACCATAAATTATAACTTAAAGAAAAATATCTACAGATGTTATGTATTTGTTTATTTATTTTTTTTTTTTGGTTTTTGTTTTTTGTTTTGTTAAAAAGTTCGATAAAGTGAAGACACATATTATGCGAAATATTTGTATATTTTCAAATATTGATGCGTACCTTTTGATTTGTATATGTACCTATACAGTTAATACATATACATACGTATATATTTACTAATTTGTAAGAATTTCTTTTATTACTGTTTTTCTTTTTTTTTTATCATTATTAACATTTTGTTATGGTTTTTTGGTTTTTTTGAAGAAACTGAGAAAAAAAAACTTAAATTCATTGTTTTTAAAAAAACATTTCTTTTATTATTCTTTTTTTTTTGCTTTTGGAAAACTGAAATCATTTTCATTAAACTAGGGGCAATTTTAAGAATAATTTATTAAAAATATAAAAAAAAAACAAATAAGAATAAAAATAATTTAGGGTTCTTTAAACTTTATGGATAAATCATATGATATTTAAATTTAATGAACTCAAAAATTAAAACATATAATATGGTGAACGCGTTTAAAAAGGACATATTTAAGAAAGAAACTCATATTATGTAAAATCATAAATAAGATTTTTATTTTTCTATTTTCGTTTGAGTTCTCTTTTAAGATTTTGATTTTTTTTTTCAGATGTTATAGGTACATGTGAAGTAAAATTTAAAATTCGACAAAACAATGAATGCGTATAGTAATCGATTCAAATTTTAGATAACACTATACAATCATTTTATATCGATTCTTAGTATTTCGTACCGTAAACATGATAATAAGTCGTAATTTTTAAAGGCAAAAATTTAATTTAATTGCAGTTTGCTGGGACATTTAACATTTATTTTAAGAACAACGTTTTGTAATATGGATTTTTTAGATAATCTGTTCTAATAAGGCCGGTTAACCCTTTACAGACCAAGAGTTTTTGCCACGATCTGATTTTCTGGTATTTTAAAAGTTCCTATTGCACCCTTGCCAAAAGATTTTAAAATAATCCTTTTTGAGTATACGTCAGATTAATTTCCATTTTATTGTTATTATATTTTAAGAGTTTGGTTGCATTCCGGTTTTATTGTAACTACCAAGATTTAGATTATTTTCTGGCAACTAGTATAATATCAATCGTGTCCTTGTCTAGAAATTTCGTACTGATTCTTTTACAGTTTATGTGCGGTTGATCTTCATTTTATTACCATTATTTTTTTAAGTTTTTTGTTGCGTTTGAGCTGTAGTTGTTTGATCAGTATATTTTCGAAATTCGGCCGAAGCATTTGTCTACCAAGAAGTAGATTTCGCTTTTTTATTTCTTTTTTACTAACCAGATTATCCAACTTCATACTAGAACAGTTATGACATTAAACGTAAATATTTTAAAATTAATGGTTTTTTTTTTTGTGAACACTATACAGAATATCAGGTTTTTCGTAACTATGAAAACTTGTCTAGATTTATTCATTCTCAGACATCTATCCTCTTTTGCTTCTTTTTATTACAATACCAAGATAATATAACATTAACAGCTTAGTTTTTTTTTAATATTATAAAGATTTATTTGTATGCGTCATTGAAAGAAATTGATTATTATAATAACATTTTTTTATAATAAGAAATAATAATATTGAATAATTTTTGACGCAGGTAGTAAAATTATATAAATACAAGAAAAACGGTTTGTATACAGTTAATCGAATATTAAACTGCAAAATACCAATTTGCCTAATATCTTTTGACAAAATGGACAATTCGCAACTTTCTATTTGTCATATTTGACCATTTTACAAATGATTGTTTGGCATAATGAGACACTTCCCAAAAAAATATTTGGCAAATGGTATTTGAAATTTAGAAAAATTTTTGAAAAACTAATAGCAAAATATGTGTTTGAAAATATATGTCGAAATAAATTAAATCTATAAAATTACATAATTCATGAAAATATTTTTTTAAATCATTTTATTTTGAACTTTATGTACACATATATATATATATACATATACAAATATATATGGAAAAAAAATTAAAAATTAGAGAATTTATTTTAAATTTAAATAATCGGCTATTAAAAGTTGTAATTTAACTTCCTTATTATCATCTTTTTTTGATAAAATTCTTTTAATTTTGCTATCTTTTAAAAAATACTTTTCTTTTTTACGACAGGTTCACCACAAATCTCAAACTTCTTTATTTCTATCTTTACAAATCTAATTTCTTTTTTAACATGCCCATAATTCTATAAAAAGTTGTGAAAAGTGTCTTATTTGATAAATAAACTGTTTGCAATAAGGTAATTTTGCTAAAATGAAATTTTGTGAAATAATAAATTATGCCAAATAGCATTAGGTAAATAGGCGCACTCCCAAGAAAAACAATTAAAAACTGCAATAAGATCTTTGAAAAAATTGTTACCAAATACACGTGTAGAAGTATTTTTAAGATATTATTTTTCTAATTTTACTTTTTAATTAATTAATTTTTAAAAATAAAAACAATAAAAAAAATCTTATTATTTAAAAATGTATCAAATGTTTTTATAAAGAGCAACAGGTGACATTAATTAAATAAATCAAAGTGTATTTATTATCACCTTAGGTATATAATTTTTATATATAGAAAATTTATGTATATACGAGTATATATATATATATATATATATATAACTTTTCTATAAATATATATATATATATATATATATATATATAAGAATAAAATTTCCAATAATATTTTTATTCTTTTCTTTTAATTTTCTTTTACTTTTTTTTAATGTAGATATAGAAATAAAACAATTTATTTTTTTTACCTCAGACAATATACTTTGAAGTTTATTCATTTGTGCCTCAAGATCTTGCAAAACAATTTCCGGCCACAATTTCCGATTGAATGGATTTTTTAACAATGGAAAAAATATTTCATCAAATAATGTTGCTAAACTTTTTACAGTTGAAATTGGTAAATCACCAAATAACACAACTGAACTAAAATTATCTACCGTTAATGCACATGACTGTTTTTTAACAAAAAATACTGATTTTCCTTTAGTTTTAAGTGTTAAAGATAAATTTAATAATCCTATTGATGTGTTGGTTGTTGCTAATCTTTTTGATGTTGTTCCAGTTGTTATTTTTGATAACGATTGTGTTGGTAAAGTTTCTTTATCAATTGTTTGTTTAGATGTTGATGCAACCATAGATGGTAGAACAGAATTATTTATATTATTTGTTGTGTCAATAACAGTTGATGATGATGATAATGATGATGAAGATAGTATTGAATTTTGTGTAAAATTTACAATTGGTATTAAAAATCCAGCTTGATTTAAAGTTATTGTTAAAATTCTTTTTTGTGGATCATTTAACCATTCAAATATAATATACTATATAGGTATACAAAAAAATAAAGAAAATTAATTAATTATAATATTTTGGGTTAGATTTTATTTTTTTTATTTTTTTTATTTAAAATATAATTAATTATAATAATATTATATTTGTATAGGTATACTTTTGATACTATTGGTAAAAAAAAAAATTATTTTAAAATATTTAAAAAAAGGTAAAAAAAAAAAACATTTGGTTCATTTTTCAAATATTTTTTTAAGTATATATAGGTACAATTAAATGTATAGTAGGTATTCTAGAAATAGGTTAAATCAAACTCAATCTCTTTTAATATCAGAATTTATTGAAAATTTAATTAATATTAAGTATTTTCTAAATAAAATGAAACTAATTTTATCTTTTTTATTATACATATTATTAAAAAATGTATATATATATATATATATATTTATATAAAACACGAGTACCTATGAAATGAAAATATTTTTAATTTTTGATAAAATATCAACATTGTCAAAATTAATTACAAACACGCGACAAAACTTTTGATTTCATTAAAATGGCTGGTTATATTATACAGTTATATTATACATTGAAGTGTATAATATGTATATAGAAATATTTTATTTAAGCATCATAATATTGAAGTATTAACTGTTTTCCAGAAATAAAATAAGTATAGAATCAATGTGTTGATTTTGGAACATTAAAATGAGGAGTATGAAAATTAGTGGCATGAGAAGTATGAAAATGAGGAGTATAAAAATGAAGAGGATGGACAAATTGAAGAGTATGAAAAATAATATTGTAGGGTATAGTTAAATATTGGAAGAGTATGAATATTTGTGGAGTATGAAAGTTTTTATTGAAAAGTGGTTTCGAAATCTCAGAGATTTTATAAGGAGTATAATTATGAGAAATTAACTTGAAAAGTAACAGTGTTCTTAATTTTGTATGATTGTAGCCAAAATATTTTATACAATTCAGATAACATTTTCTATTATTTCACTATTAATACCCATTTCTTATTTTCTTATTCGGATAATTTCAATATCAAGAAACTGGAGAAAAAATTTTCATTTTACAATATTTTAAAATTTCTTGTAGATGTAGTAGATACAATAGTACAAAATATAAGATTTTGTGGTACTTTTCAAATAAATTTTTTTCATTCCTCACGTATAATTATAAAATTATAAAATTATATTCATTCCTCACGCCTTATAAAATCTATGAAATGTCGAGCCCACTTTTTCATACCAATTTTCATACACCACAAATGTTTTTCATACTCCTTAAATATTCATACTCTATAATTTTATTTTTCCTATACTCCTGAATTTTTTATACACTCTTGAATTTTTAGTGCCCCAGAATCGTTTCATTGATACTACTAAAATAAAAGTACTTTGAATAAGATATAGGTATGTTTTTAAAATACTTTAATTTTATTTTTTTATTTCAAAAGTGTATAATAATATAATCATTATTGAAAGGAAATCTTTATTTTGTAAATATCAAATTAAATCAAATATCAAATAAAATTTAAAATAAATAATTAGATTGTCAATTTTAACTCTTCTAATATAATTAAAATACAGGGTAGGCCAACTGGGACTAACTGATTTGAAATGCTTATAATTTTTTTATGTTATTTTTTTTTTAAATGAAAATATAAACTATTAAATTTTCTTTAAGTTGACGTAAACCAGTTCCTTCAGAAACACCACAAAAAAAATCATGGGCCGTCAAATCTGCGGAACAAGGTAGACACGTAAAATCAGCATTTTTTAAAATTATTCGGTCATCTAAAAGTTCTCGCAGAATCGCGATTATCTCCCTTGCTGTATGAGCTAGTTTTCGAAAACATATGGACCGATAACTCTGTCACCATATTTCCACACCAAACAGTGCATCTGAGAGAGTGTAATTGTCGTTGATGCACTGTTCTCGGTTCCTGCGTACCCCAAATACGACAATTTTGTTTATTGATATATCAATTTAAAGGAAAATGTACTCATAATGAGATTATTCAAAAAATTTATCATCCGGAAACATAATAAACCCAACAAGTTTTCATGTTCTTCCACTGATTAAGATGACATTATAAAATTTTACAAAATCTTTATTTTCTGCAAAAAAAAATAAAAAAAATTATAAGCATTTCAAATCAGTCAGTCTAAGTTGGCACACCCTGTATATACATAAATATATACATATATTATTATAACATTACAAAGTATCTTGTAATAGATGGAATAACTACTAAAGAAGTTGGCAGATTTTTATATTAGCAAAATTTTCCATATGATAAAAGGAAATCCCTATTGTAACTTTCTATTTATCTTTTATAATTTGTGTAACAATATTAAGCTTTAGAATACTATAGGGAAAAATTAAATTTGATGATATTTTCTTGGAAAAAAAACTTCTTGATACAACTGACAAGTTATAATATGCTTTTAAGTCGTTTTAGTTTAACTTTGTATTTGGACTAATGGTGTGTTGGTTATGTTGTCGGACTTCCAATAGGATGGTCTTGAGTTCATCCCGTTCAGGTTATATCTATATTATTAGTAATTTATATCGTAACAGTTTATATCGTAATAATTAATATCGTAATATGAAATAAATAAAAAATAAATATTTCTTGTATAAGATATTAGATGGCGCACAAATATAATATGTGTATTCCATAATCTTGTACAATAGCTACTGAACAGTCGAGTGATTATTTAATGGAAATAATGATTAAAATGAAACGGAATTTTAGTCTATTATGAATAATAAGGGATTTAGTGGATGATATACGCTCCTCTTAGGAGTGGAGAGCAGAAAAAAAACCATTTAACAGTGATAATAATTGCCAATAGTTTCTTTGATCTCTAACGAATAATTCTTCTAAATTTTCGACACTCTTTATAAGTAGTGATTTTGTTATTTTATTAAGTGTAAAACAAACTAATTACAATTTAATTAAAATGCCTAATACGATCAACATAAAAATACAAAAACTGTAGCTAATATAGGCTAAGAGAGAACGAAAAAACAAAAAAAACATTTTTCTCTTTTTAAATATAATAAAAGCACTAAGATATTGTAGAGCAACCATAAGCTAAGTACAGAGTGCTACGGAAGAATCTTAAATAAGGATTCATTTAGTTAAGTTTTACTCATATCCATATTAATAATATCTTCATGGCGATTAACTAACAAAAACATCCTAGGTTGCGTATTAGACTGCTGATTTTTTCCCAGTTGATTTTTTCCATAGTTAGTTCGATCAAAGGGCACGTAGAAGAAACACCATTAATAATATTGGTGTGATTTATAATCACACGCTTTTTGAAAAGAGAAAAGAGGAATCAATTTCATCTTTAATAAATTGTATAATAAATACAACATCAGCTACTAACCCTTCTAGAACTAATAGAGCTTAAGTTAATTAGTTTAAGTCTATCCAAATCCGGTGATAAATTAAGTGGATCAGACCGCCGAAAATTTTTAAATGCAAATCTAAAAGATAATAAGTATCCTTTAAAAACAAACAAAATATTTTATGGATATATTGGATAGAAAAAAAATAAAAAGTAAAATTTTCAATCAAATAGTTTTTTTTTACTTTTTAAGAGTTTAGTTTTTCCTTTTTGATGCTATTTATAAAAAATTCACATATAGGAATGTTATTTCTCAGATATTTAATTTTTTAGATTTTTAAGAAAATCAAAGACAAAATAAAAGTGATTCATCCAAAACTCCAGAAATTTTTTTGCCTGTTTATTCCTCATTAAACTTTTTGACTGCTTGTAAAATTTTAGTTTTAGGTTAGTTTTTCATTACACGAAATAAGAATTTTTAGTAAAAATAAATATAAATTATAAATATATAAATAATCTTAAAAATAAATATATATTATATAATCTTAAAATTTATTAAAAATATGTAATAAATTTTGTTTTTTTTTACTTACACGCAATTCATCAGTTCTTATCAATTTTTGCCATTTTTCCTGTTTCAATCTTAAAGTTGCTAAAGTGTAACATGATATTTTGTCAAGACGTGGATCATTTTTTTGTTGTATTCGTTGTGCTTGGATATTATCATCATTACTAACACCGCCAACAACAATTTCATTATCTTCATCTAAATTATCCACCATATTATTGAATTACATTAAAGAATTATTGATAATTTTGACTTTATAAATTTTTATATACTATATATACTTATTGAATGTATTATAAGAAAATTTTGTTTGTATAACAAGGGTGATGATATTAAAATGGTTATACATTCCATTTTATTTATCTATATAAGTATATACATTAGGTATTTATTTATTAGTATATAACTATATATTTTATAAAATGTATATACAATTTTTCTTTCTTTTTTTTTTTTATATGAACAGTGACTGATAACAATCCAATGCGGTAGTAATAATGTTGATGATGACTCTGATGTTGATATTATTTCTGATGATGTATGTGATCCTGAAAACGTTGATAAATGATAAATTTTCCACTTGAGAAAATTAAATCGGAAATCAAATTATGATTGTGGATGAAAAAAAAAAAATGAAAATTTTTATTTTTATTATTTATTTTTCCTAAGAAAATAAATTTTTCCCCCCAGAATAACAGTATTTTTTGGGTCTGTTTGGCAATGTAACATGTAACTGATACAAAAATTCGTGAACAGTCTAATTTTGAAAACAAAAAAAAAAAAAAAAACAAACCAAAGGCAGTTAAAAAAAGGAGTTACTAGCTTATTTTTTTTTTTTTTTATCTGATGTTAAATTTGATACTAAAATTGTATTAATTAATGAAGTTAAGTTTAACGAACTCAAATTTCGTTCTTGTTAAAATGAAAATTATCAGGGAAAAGAAAAAGTATTTATATATATACACATATACATTTATAATATATGTATAGGGTAGACTGAAGACTCCTAGTTTATAAAATTTATATACATATTAATCATTCATTTTATTTAATTCTTTTTTGCATAATTATTTCTTTCACAAATAACATTTTAGTAATAGAACAATATCTAGAAATTGTTTTCTTTATGAAATGGGATATTTCGCAACTCATATTTTTATAATATTCAACTTTACAATTCTGTTCTAATAATTTTATAATTTTAGAATAAAATTCTGAAAAAGCATATACAATCTAAACAATTTTCATCAAACTTTGCAGACAAGTATGACATGATCAAACTAAGTTTTTCAAATAGTCGATTGCCGATGATATCATTAAGAGGCCCTTTAAAAATATAATTGAATTGCCTTTTCCAGAAAATTTCGACAACAATATTTTTATGATTTGCTTGCATATAATTCATATTTAAAATTTTTTTTTTTTTAACTTTTTATAGCTCTGAAAAAAGGTGCTAACTATAGATTTTTGCAAAGTAGTACATTATGTCAAGTAATCGCTTCAGAAATGACTAAATTATGCCAAACAGAAACTTATCACATTTATTTGTATTTTATGAAAGAACATTAGTTGAAATCGCATTTTGCAATTTGAAATTTTACTAAATGCACTATACCCATTATATAGATACATTTATGTACATATGTATATAAAAAAAATTTAAATTGTTTTATTTTTAATGGAAATTATTTAATTCTTCAATACAATATTTATTTTATAATAATTAAATTGTTGTTAAATTGAGGCTACATGAATAATCGACAAAAATTAAAAATGAATAATTCGTCAACAAAAAAAAAAAAAAAGGATTAAAAATTTTTTGCCAATTTTGCAATATGAAACCGAAAACAAAACGCAAAATCTTAAAAATAAGGCCGAAAAATGTTAATTATGTTAATTTTGCTTCAGTTAACATTTTTAACACTAACGCACATGTCTTCCAGGCAAAGGACACAACAATATCCCACAGTATTTATACTATGTGGTACTATAACACATCTATTTTCAAAAAATGTGCAAAAAAGATGGTAATCTGGATGGATGGATGGTAAATATGTTACGAACACCAAACTTTTTGTACAAACATTTTTAGCTTTTGTAAAATTTCTGGAAAAGTTCAAATATATATATTATACACTTTTTCCAGAATAATATAGCAAAAAAAAATCGGTTTTTTCCTAAATAGGTGAAGTTAAGGAGCAAAATAAGTGATATTAGGTTAATAATAAATGTCATAATATAATATTTTTTGACTTTTCTTAATTTTTTTGTTTGGGCTCTTTTACTTTTTTTTTTTTTGTAAAATCAAAATTAAGTCAAATATTTTGAGTATGATTATTAATTTTACATTTTTGGGCTGTTTAAGTTTTGGGCGATTAAGTATATAGTCTAAATTGATAATAAAGAAACTTACAGAATAAAATATTGAAAAATGGAAAATTTAAATATTATTTTATTTTATTGTGCAATTTAAAATTAAAATTTTTTTTTAACTTTTTTTAATTAAAACCATTATTGTTATTATTTTATTACCGCACAATGACAATTATTTCAATTATAATTATTATTCTTACTTTTTTTTTTTTTTAAATTCATTTACTTCAATTGTATTCTATTATTATTATTTCAATGTCAAAGAATATACATCATATCATATAAATACAATCACTCTTTAATATTTAATTGATAGGATAAAATGTGCATAAGTTATAATTAAAGTAGAGCAAGAAAGTCGTGATTATAAAGTCGTGACTTAAAATAAAACACAAAATAATAGAAAAAATCAACATCTGACAAATCGACATCTGGCAAATCTACATCTGCAGTGCATAAATCACTGGTGTTTTAGGGGAAAGATCTCGAGTGCACAATCCTTGTCTGGCCAAAATATTATATAAAATATAATAATATAATGTAAAATAAAAAATATTAATTATTAATAATTTAATTCTTGTAACGCAATTACATCTAAGAAGAAAAATTTTATTTATTTCCTCATTGATATTGTATATATAGTATATAAATAAAAAAAAAAAAATCTGCATTGAAATTTACCAATTTTGACTACTGTAATCTGGATTGAAAAGCTTAACTGTGCTTAATAAAGGGAACCGCCACGAAATCGCAAAAAAAAAAATCTCAAATTAAATAAAAATCCCAAATTCCAGATTCCAAAATCCCAAATTTCAAAATTCCAAATTACAAAATCCCAAAATACCAAAATCCCAAATTTTAGTTAGTTATAAAATCAAGGTTATATCTTTTTCCAGAATATTTATATATGTATATGTTCATGCGATATTCTGAATTAGGAAAGATTTTAGGGAGCGGGTCACAATCTTGCACGCCAAAATCTACCTGCGACAAAATCTTGCTTGTTTTTTTTATCTTGCATTACAAAAAGCCATTTTATTTTTAATACTTTTGTATAAAGTAGGTATGCCGTACCCATATTAGAGTTGGTTACAAAATCAGGGTTTCAATAATTTGTTCAGCGGGGGTATAGGGGCGGCAGTCCCGACTATTGGAAGTTCTTTATTATTGAAAATATATATTAATATAAAAAAATATCTAGGAGGAATTTTATAGTTGGTTACAAAATCTGGATTATACGCCTTTTACAGAATATTTATATATATCTATATGTGAGATTCTGAGTTAGGAGAAATTTTAGAGTTGGTTACAAATCAGGATTTCAATAATTTGTTCAGCAGGGGTTTAGGGGCGGCAAACCCCACTGTTGCAAGTTCTTTATTATTGAAAATATATATTAATATAAAAAATTATCTAGGAGAAATTTTATATAGTTGGTTACAAAATCTGGATTATACGCCTTTTACACAATATTTATATATAGAACAAATGTTGTTTAATGTAGAATAAAATGTTGAATCTTTTTTGTTGGAATTTTTGCAATCAATATTTTTTTGCCCATTAAATCGACCCGTAACTGAAATAAAAGAATTCAAAACGAATTATGATAACGATAGTGGTTTGTGATTTTGTAATTTTGGAATTTTGAATTTTGGGATTTTGGGATTTTGACTTTGGGATTTTGTATTTGGGATTTTGTATTTGGGATTTTTCATTTGGGATTTTGCATTTGGGATTTCGTACCCAACCCTTAATAAAGCTGTTAATTTTTTAAAAGTATTTTTATACCTGGATGAACGCATAGTTAAAGAGTATAATAAATTTGCTATTACATTTGTGACATTTTAAAGGAGCCGGGATGTAGATTCAAGTGTATTAATCGGATGAGAATCGAATTCTGAGTCGATTAGATTATGTACGCCTATCCGTTCGCAATATAACTCAAAAAATAAAGGAGTTTTGGGATGGCCGAAATTTTTAACACGTCACTTTCGTAAAACTGCTAGTTTTGCTATTTAAATTCAGCAAATTTGGCCATTGGGTTCTTTTTTTTATATGAACTATAGACATCTGCAATTTTTTGAAAGCAACTTCTGTAAAATTTGGTGTACTAGAGCGGAAGGTTTAACTAGATTGCACATTTTTTAACTTATTTAAGCTAGGAATTTGAAATCTTGTAAAATATGATCAAGTTTTAAGACAATAACTTCTGTAACATGTGGTTGATTTTGAAGAACAGTTTCGAATAGCTATTATTCAACTCCAAAATTTACATAAATATACATGTACGGTACTTAATATCGGTACTATAATATTTGAAATTCTGTAAAAGATGATCAAGTTTTATCATTAAGTTAAATCAATATATCATTAAGTTAAATTGTAAATCTAAAATGACGAAGACTGCAGTAGAGTAGACTGTATACACTCTGGAATACCCGTATGAGCTTAATATATCTTGTTTCTATAAAACTTGATCATCTTTTAAAAAATTTTAGATGTTTTAGCACCGACGTCAACTATAACCGAGACATATTTGTGTAAATCGTGGAGTTGTATGACAATTACCCGAATTTATTGCACCAGCACAACCAAATTTTACAGAAGTTATTGCCCTAAGACTTGATCATCTTTTATAAGATTTCAGACGCTTAGTTTCATAAAGTTCCAAGAGGTGCCAGAAGCCTGAACCTAATGCTCTAGCTCAACCAAATTTTACAGAAGTTGTTAGCATGCAATTCGACATCTTTTTACAAAACTTCAGATACCTAAATCAAAACTTCAGATACCTAAGCCCGAATTTTTTAAAAGTTTTTGGCTTGTAACTGGACATCTCTTCACTAAATTTCAGATACCTAGCTTGAATAGACACTGATTTGTTTTCATTTAAAAAGATAACTTATCTGACCAATGGTGCAGTGCGTAAGTTACCGGTCTTTCAAGCGAAAGGTATCGGGTTCAAACGCCGGTCAGGTCAATAATAATGTAATATAAAATATAATAAAATAATGTAAACAAAATATTAAATATAATTATAATTGAATACTTGTACCGAGATGGCCCACATACTAAAGACAAAACCGTCCTAAAAATATCGGCACATATTTATATCTGCACGATATATAAAAAAAGAGAGAACTTATATGGCAGCTACCCATACCTGTCGCATCAGCATAACTAAATTTTACAGATGTTGTTGTCCTGTAAATCGACAGCATTTTACAAAATCTGTACATTATACAAAAAAAAAAAAAAGAGAGCACTTATATGGCAGCTACCCAAACCTATCGCATCAGCATAACTAAATTTTACCTGTAAATTGACACCATTTTGCAAAATTCCAGACACCTAGCTTCAATAGATACTGAGTTATTTTTATATAAAAAAAGAAGTTGTATGACAGCTACTCGAACTCGGCGTCCTAAAATGCTGGATTTAAAAAGCGAAACTAACAATTTTGCAAAAATGACGTAAAAAAATTTCAAGCTTCTTTATTTTTTGAGTTATCGTGCGGACGAACAGACGTACATGGCTTAATCAACTCAGAATTCGATTCTATGCCGATCCATGCCTATGACACTATATCTAGCTCGTTTATTATACCCTTGAACATAGTTATAAAAAGCAACAGTTTATTTTGAAAATGAAAGGTATTTTAACCCTTTTATTTTTAAACACAAATTTAAAATTATATGCTTTACAATAAATAACTAACTATGGTAACTCTATCAAGTGTTACACATTTCTAATTTTTATATCAGAATTTATAATATTCCCAATTGTTATTAACAAACAATAATGGAGTTTTCTCTATGATGAGAATGCAGAGAAATAAAATTTTATTAAAATTTTTAATAAGATTATTTGAGTCTACAAATACTAAATTATAGTAAATAGTATTATTAAATTATTTTCATATTATGGATTTATATTCATGGGTGAAAATACTTTGTAAAATTTTCAATCTAATAATAAATAAATCATTTTAGAATATTTTTCAAAACAATATGTAGAAAATGTGTTTATTAGTTTCACGCTGTCCTTCCGTCCGTTCGTCTATTTAACCATTAACCATTTGGATTGGTATAATAAAAAAATTATTGTTGTAGAACAACTTTTTTATGTAGCTACACTCATTACGTAGGTTCAGCCTCTAAATATTTAAAAAAGCCCTATTTTCAAATGTATATGTATATATTATCTCAGCTTCTGCTTAACATTTTTTTCAATGCGAAAATACCAAACTATACATAAGACATTTTTTGGATTTATAAATATCAATATCAAAATTATACAGGTTTTTTGCAATTTAGTATATAAATTTACCGTTATATGAAAACAAACTTTTCAAAAATATTAAAAATTTTTTATAAATATTAAAAATATTAATTTTTTTCGAAATGACTATGAAATTTTGAGAAAAGAAATATCGTTTTTAATATAAGTTAAATATAAGTTAACATTGGGAAATTTTTCTATGTATATTCCACTGTTTAAGATCTATTTGGGATCAATAAATGAAAATTTTTAATTTTTAGGCCGAAATTACAAATTTTTTCGCTGAATAAATTTTGTTACAAGTCACAATTCTAAACATTTTTTTTTTGTCTTTTGGATAATTTGCCCCTTTCATCCTTACATTCCGCCTGGTTTTTTTTGTTTTTATTATAATATATGTATGTATATAGATAATATTTTTAATTCAATGAATACACTAGTAAAACAAAAATTCACAAGATGATATAAAACAGCTATAATAGCAAATTATACTAATTAATATGGTACGTACTTGAAGATATTTACATATGATTTTAAATATTTTACTAAAAATATTAAGACTGAAGCGTTTTTTTTTTTTCTTTTTTTATGGTGCAACATGCAATAAACTTTGATTATTATAATATTGACAAAAAAAAAAAACTTTTCATAAAATAACTTTTATTAATTAATTAAAAAAAAAAATATTTTAAACGTAAAATATTTTACATAAACTAAAATATCTGTAGTACTTAATTATATTAACAAATTTTTGCAGGATATTTTATTTAATTACCTACTTTTTTTATTTATTTAATTACTTTAAATAAAAAAAAAAAATTTTAATTTCACAAATGCATATAACTGCAAAAATTACTTCATATTATTTAATTAAATTAAATTTTAATATTTTATTACTTACGTTCTAAGAGATATCCTTTTAAAATCTGTAACAGTTTCCTTATTTATTAATTTTTTTGTTAAAATTATTATAGTTATCCCATATTCAATTTGTTTTTTTTTTTTTCTTATTTCTTTATCTATTTTTTTTTTTTTTTTTGTTTTGATTAAAAAATGCCTTCAAGCGTTTTCTAATATCAAACAGAGACTATCCTAATAAAGAATCTCTTAACAAGATATAAGGTCTTAATGTATGCTAATCTCAAGTATGAATACAAAAAAAAAAACAAAAAAAAAAGAAATAAAATAAAATTTGTTTCAGTTCAGCGCACATGTCTAAGTTTTTTTTTTTTCATTATATACGTAATAATATTACTTATATATATTATATATTTGCATATATTAATATGAACATAAATAATACACCTGTTATTTCACCTGCAATATTTCCCTTCAATTTAAAAGATCTATTATACGATATAATATTTTACTAATAAAAATAAGTATATACGTATGTGTGCATTAAAGACAACTAAAAAAAAAACATATTTGTACTGAGGCTAGATATAAAAATTAAAACATGTCTGTGTATGTGTGTGTGTGTGTATAAATGTGTTTCTATCTGAAACCAAAGGTCTTTTCCATAAAAAAATTAATTCATTGAAGGGATAATTCATTTCTTCCTTAAAAAAAAACAAAAAAAAAAAATAAAAACAATAAAAAAAAAAGCAAAAAAAATTTTTTTTTTTTAAAAAAGAATTAAAGTATCGATCAAACGAAAATATGAAATGCAATCATTAAGGTGCTAAGAACCATTACAAACCATTACAGAACAAAAATTCTCGAACGTTATTATATTACGTTAAAAAGTTTGATTACTTTTTTCGAAAAGTATAGGGCAGTAAAATTTTAGTTTTCTCTTTTTTTTTTTTCTTTTTTCTTTTTTTTGTAATTGTTATTGTTTTTATTATTGTTTCTTCACTTCAGGATTTTTAAACTAATCATTCCTCAATAAACACTGAGAAAAATATATTAAATATTTTTATGTTACTTTTATTACCTGCGTAATTTAAAATAGATTGATTGACAATAATTACAGTTCATAGTTTATAGATCTTAAAAAGATAGAGGTATTTAAGATACAGATTTTATGAATAGGTACATGAAAGTTTCTTTATACTTTTGTTAATAGAATTTTATTTATCTTAAGAATACTTTTTTAAATTAGTACTTATATTTGAAATCTATAAAGTTTTTGTTTTCAAATAGCGGAGCACATGAGAATTCATAATGGGCTTAAGATAAGTTTTATGATCTACTGCAATTTTAGATATTAATCAATTACAAGAAAGAATGAATATACAAATGACGTGTTATACAGAATTCGTAAATAAACAAAGAATAACTTAACTAAAGAAACCGTAATAACAACTAAGATTTAATTAGCATCCATACAGTATCTGTATAGTAGCGAAAAGGTTTAGAAATTGTTTTAAAAACTTTACAATAATAAACTTAAAAACTTGTTTGAAATCATTCAGATTTAATTAAATACTATAAATTTTTTTTTTTTATCCAGTCACTGGTTAAAATACCGGATTTTCATTCGAAAGGTCTCTGGATATGACATATAAATTAATAAAAAATAATATATTAGATATTTTTTATTAAAAAATAAGTATGTTATATGAATGTGGAATATGTTTCCATCTAATGAATTTCCCTTCGTTGATTATGTTCCATCCTACAATTTCCAACTATTCAAAAAGCCCCTTTTTAGGATCGTTTCCAATTTACTATCCAATTCTCTATTGTTATCCTATTTTCCTTCCCTATTTCATATCCCATTTTGTCAAACCTACACTAACACTGTATAAAGAAATTTATCCTGAAGTTTGAATAGCGTTTAACGTTTCGTGGTCTTTTACAATAGCTACAGCCGACTAATCAACAGCCGAGTAATGAGTCAGCTTGTAATCGGCTGACTATTAATAATAAATGATTTGGTAGATGCTCTACGGTTCTTATACTAGAGGGAAGAAAAAAACTCTAGGCCCCTAATAGGAGAGGGAAGCAGAAAAAAACAATTCCAATTTTTATAATTTACTGAGACTTTATTAAGACTTTTTTACTGTGATTTTAGTTTCAAAAGAAAATTTAAATTTAATTTATTTCATTTTTATTTATTATGCCTAAGATTACAACTCCAGCTAAATATACAGCAGAATTTATGAGTGACGCTTTACAGATCAGTATTTTACCGATTTATTTCATTTTTCGAAATATTATATTATTTAATTAATTTTTTTTCCAATTTATTAATAGTTACTGTAGCTTATAAATATGAAGCATCTATATTATTATTCAATATATATATATATATTTTTTTTTTTTTTTTAATGCATTTCTCTGCGACATAAATGTGGACAGGATATTATACAGCCTTTCCTGTTCAAGCGTGGCTGTAAATGTCGTAAGGGGGAATAATTCTTACAACGTGTGTGGGATTCGAACCCACACTCCCTCGATGTTTATAGCGTATTTTATACGTTCTTACCCACTAGGCAACCGAGCCTCCTTCAATATATATATTTTTATATATATATACATATTATGTATTTTTTTTCCTTAGGCAGTACGGAATCTTCAAAAAAATCCAAAGCCCTTTGCTAGTGTGAAATTTTTATTCATTAAACTCACCTCTCATCTTAGTAAAATGAAATAAATAAAATAATCTGCTTTTGGACAATAATGGTTAAGAATTAAGGAAAAAAAAGGGATGAAAGGATATGTTTATTGTTTATGCAGTAAGACTAAATAGAGAAACAAGAAGAAAAAAGTTGAATTCTTTCTTAAATTTTTATAAATAATAAAAATTGGAAACACAAAAACGTTTCATGAAAAAGTTTTTATATTTTAACAGTTTTGTACGAATAGGTTATATGATACTGTATGTGAATGAAAATGAACTGCCCGAAGAGTATTGCATATGACATCAAATTTCAAATACATATATGATTATGTAACTTTATCAAAATTTAAGTGGATAGTAAGTGATAATTCTTAAAAATTAGGTTGAATATTTGACTCTTTGGATCTTTTGATTCTTTGGATCTTTTGATTATACAACAACTTTAATTTAAAACCAGTTAAATCAAATGATTTGTATGATCAAGCCCTATTGAATCTATTTTAACTATAAATTTGCATAATAAACTAAATTATATATACAACAAATTGTACAATCGATAAATACTCAAACTTATTTTACAATCAATCAACTGCTCTTCCATTTTTTTTTTTTTTTATTAAATATAAAAAATTAAATTTTGAAAACTAAAAAACAAAAAAAAAAAACAAAAACCTTTATACAAAATTTGAATATAAATTCTTTTTAGTGAACTAATTAAACATTAGCACATTTTATATCTTGTTTTTATTAGAAAAAAAAAAAAAACAAAAAAAAAAGCAAATAAAAAAAGAAAATTTTGAACTCGAACGAATAAAAAGAAAACTTTGAATTTCTTGTACTTCTAAACTGACTGGTATTTTCAAAAGAAAAAAAAAATATAATTATATATTTATAAAAGACTTCTTTTATATTTTCAAAGAACAATTTTTAATGTAGACTCATTTTATGGTTCAAAAAATTAAAGTATGTACAAAATCTGCTTCCTCATATTTTTAAGTTGAAAATAGAATAGGCATTTTTAGTTTAAGAAAATAAAAAAAGAAAATAAAAAATGAAAGACTATAAAATTATGGACAATCATTTTGAGTTAGGTTACTATAATATAATTTTAATTAAAAATTAATTTTTAATAATTTTGATTAAAAAAAATTGCAACACAGTTATGAGAGACTTTAACTCACTAAACACACCAGTCCCATCTTAAAATCATAAAATTAATCTGAAAGACTAACCATTAATTTTGCGTTAACTGTTATAGATCTACTGAAATTGCAGATCTCCATGAAGGTGGTTTGCGTTTATCGCTAAATCTAGTGGCGCCTATAGTTCTATTAAGCCTTCTAATGGCATTTTCAAAATGTATGAGTTTTGAAGCTTCGTTTTTGTACCCTTCTAAGCAGGTCTTACGTTTTAGTGCATATCTTTTTATTTTTGATCCCTATGTAAATTACAATTTCGTACATAAATTTGAATGCTCTGAATATTTGTTTGTTTGGCTTTTGGCACAATCCCATAGCTGTATGTCGTACAACCAAATAGGCTTAATTAATTGGTTATATAACGAAATTTTATATGCTATTAGCAATCTAGAATTAAGACCTGGAAGCCAATATATTTATCTATATTTCGATTCCAATTCGACTTTTTTCTTCTTGATGTGCTCTTTCCATCACAGCTTAATATCTAATGTCATTCCTAGGTATTTTGCCTTGTTTTCTTGGGGTATATCTACTCCATTTAATTTTATGACTGGCGTATTTTGTACGATTTTATTTGTAAATTTTACTTGGACAGATTTAAGTTGATTAGGTTTAATTTTCCATTTTTTGGTCCATAAAAAAAGCTTATCGCTTGCTTTTTGTAATTTATCTGTAGTCTCGTAAATATTGGATATTGATCAAAAAATACAAGAAAAAACAAAATAAACAAACTTTGTCAGAAAAAGAATTTTATATTTAAATACGAACCAAAAAATTGCTGAGATTCCCGTTTCAAGTTTTGTATATTTTTTTATTGTTTCAAATTTGAAACTTAAATCATTTATTTATTATCTATCATTTAGTTTTTTCTAATCGATATATTTTGTGGACGTTTTGTTCGAATGAAATAACAGATACATATGTAAGTGATAAAATAAGTATACATTGCCGCTGTTTTGACATCTGTTTGACATCTGACAAATATACGGCACCTGTCAAATAATCCTATATTATATTACCACGATCATAAAATGTAAAATATTTCTTTCTCATTAATTTATATTATTTTCTATTTATATATCTTTTTTATTGTTCTGCGAATTAACACTAGATTGAATTAACGCCATAAACAAAAATTTAAAAATTAAATAAACAAAAATTTTGGTGTTAGTTCATGTATTATTGTTTATACCAAAAATTCATTAAAGCCATATAAAAACGTATTTGTTTTACTTTTGTTAATTTTTCGTTCGGGTTAATTCATTCTTTGCCGTAGTTAATTTTGTTTTCGTATAGATTTTTTTGTTGAATGAAGTTATAATAATAATTCAAGAGTTGCAAAATTTTAGAATGGAGAAGTCTGAGTTATAAAACTCTTAAATTACAAATTTATGGAGAAAATGTGTTACTGTTTATGATATTTGCGTGTAAATTGTGTGGATTTTAGAACGGAATACAAAATCCAAGCTTTAATATTTTTTTTAGAGTGAGTTTAGCCGCAGCAATCACATTTAAAGGAGATTCAAACAAAAGATTTTGAAAAAAGGGGATTTTTTAAAATGAGATTTCATGTCATAGTAGACAAATCGAAAGGCAGATTTTGTAACCAACTATCAACTTTCTCCTAATTATATATAAATATCAATTAAAAAACGAAATAGTGTGATGACAAAGAGTCCTCGCTAAAGATACTATTCAAACCCTGATTTAATAACCAGCTCTAAAAACCTTACTATTCAGTTTTATTACATATATATATCATTAAACATTAAAGTATTAAAAATAATCGGGGCTTCCGCACCCAAAATCCACTAAACAAAATCTTCTCAAATTTCAAAGACATAAATCAAACAGGAAGGAATATAATTGTACCAAATTTAAAGATTCCATCTTTGTTGGTTTTGTAGGTAATCTCGTTTGCTCCGAAATCATTCGGAAGCTTCCAGAATCCGAACCCGTGGACCGATTTTGTACAGATTCGAACTTAGCCTTCCTTTCATATTAGTAATCTACTATATAAATTTCATAAAGATAGTTTCACTAGTTTTTGAGTTATCGTGCGAACGGATGGACGAACCGACGGGCATCGTTAAATCGACTCAGGAGGTGATCCTGATTCAGAATGTATATACATGTCCATATCTAACTCGCTTCCTTTTGGTTGTTACAAACTCCATACCAAAGTTAATACTTTAGGTGTAGGGTATAAAAATTGACTGAGTATTAGTTGAAATATTTCGACCTATTTTTTTAGTTATATGTAATTTGTATCAGTTATTTGAATAATGACCTTTTTATGTTTTTTTTAACTTTCTTAATTTTTCTTTTGTAAAAATATTTGGCAGTATTAAATGTGTCATATATTTAAATCAAACAAGTTGAGAACACATGGTATTCCTATTTTCAAATTGCTTTAAGGATTTGATTGGTTTATAATATTTTTTTTCCTTTTATTTTTTGAAAGAACTGAATTTAGTCCATATGATTGCCCGAGGTTTAAAATAATTTTAATCATTTTTTTTTGTATATATGTATAAAAAAAAATGAAATTAAAATTTAAAATTCTGTTGCAAATGAGATCCTAAAATAAAATAGGTCATTGTGAATCTTTTATATATGGCTCTTTAAATATGACAAAAAAGGGAAAATAATACAAATAAACGAAAAAAAAATTAAAAATTAAAAAATGATATTTCCGGTTTCAAGCTAAATGCAATAAGTAGTTAAGCGTAAGAAATATAATATGCATATTTAACTATAATATTATATCAGAAAATGGGTTATGGTGTCATCTAGATTGCATTTGTGATAAAACAGCAAATCATTTTTTTTATACGAATTTACAATTACGGACTTTTACTAAAAAAATAAAATTTCTTTTAGAGTTAAAAATTTTGATTTTTATTTCGCTTAAATTAATTGTTTTGCAACGGAAAATAAAATATTCGCAGAAACCGAGATGAACATTTTCTTTAAGTTAAACGTTTCTGTGTGAAGTTTAACGCATCATTTTGATTAAGTGATATTTTGTCAATTATATTGTCAATCATTGTCAATTGAAGGTGTAAACACTTACTATGTAGTCTATTTTTGCTCAAATTGAATATTAGCTTTTTAATTAACCCCTTCGCGGACAAAGACGTGATATCAAGTCATGCCGAGTTTTCTAGTGGGATAAGACGTAATAAGGCGTCTTTCTTTTCAATAGAGCCAAAACATCATATGGCGTTTAATTTCTAATTAAGATTTATTGTAAATTGATATGTTGTGTCCCACTAAAAATATACAAAACAAAATATTTGTTCTATTTTTAGTATTTTTTGTTTTGTCGGAAAAAGTTGCTAGATGTGTGACTTTGTTATCGCCATGACGTGATATTTCGTCTTAAATGCATTTAAATTATGTAAGTTATTTATGAAGGTCAGAAAACGCAGAAAACAAGTAATTTTATATTATTGTAAATAGATAGAAATATCTTGATGTAAATATAATAGAATCCACCATTTTTTTTACCGTGTTTTCAAATGTGGCACGATAATTTAAAAAAATTAGTTTTGTTCCAAATTTAAAACCGATTTGCTTATAGGTATTCCTTATAGGCATTACAGTTAAAATAAAAACTTTGGGAATTATCTTATGTTAAAATTGTTTTGTTATTTAGTTTTTATTTTTTACCATTATAGTTAATTTTTTCATACAATAGAAAAGAATTACCGTTTTATTTTTTTTATTTTAATGTATTTTCAATAAAGTTCCTATATTTGATAACTTATAATAAGTTTCGCATATCAAAAAAGGCCACCTTTGCATAATATTTTATGTTACTAGAGATTTTTTTATATAGGTAATATAAATTAAAAAAAAATTTAGAATAAAATTAATTCATATGAAATAAAGGCTGTCGATTTAGATTTTACTTACTATTCCTTATTGTCTTTGATTATTTCAATGTGACGCGATTAAACGTCATGTCCCATAAGCTGCAAAATATCTTTAGGGACAACACGTTTCTTCACGTCACGTGTATAGACGTCACTTGTCCCACTGGAGAGTCATTTAACTTCCCTTGGGACACGACGTATATAGATGTTCCCCCCACTTTTTGAATAAATAAACTAAATTTATTCTGCAGAACAATAGAAGCCGATTGGTGTCTATACCAATGTTCTACTTAGCATATAATCGAAGTTACAACTATGTGACCCACTAGAAAACTTAAAAAAAATTAACTGTCCGCGAAGAGGTTAAGAATATATTTGACAACATGGTGGCTTTAGTCCTATTGGATACAGCTTTAGTCCTATTGGATAAAGCTTTATATAAGCTTTATATAAGCTATAATTTTGTATATTTATTGTGTTTAAAATGGTATTTGTAATAGTTTACTTTTTTGAAGTATTTTTTATTATATTTCATGATTTCAACAAACTTTACAGAGATTAAAATTAAATATTAAATATATTTTATTAGCTGTGATATTTTTTAAATTACGATAATTATTGCTTAAAATAAATGAATATATAGATAATAGTTCCTCCACCTTATACAATATGTGATATATGATCAATGATTTCATAACAACCGGAAGTGATGATGAACTTAAAAAACATAGTTCGAATGAATTGTTTTTCATATTAGTAAAATTATAATAATATCACGATTTAATTTTAAAAATCGAAAGCCCAACTTTAGCTAATCGAAAATTGCTAAAGTATATGATATAAAAGCCGTAAACATTTTACTACAATGACATTTACATAACATATATTTTGGGTTTTCCTTCCCAGTTCTATTATAAGGAGCAAATAGGGCATCGATTAAAGCATTTATTATTTTATTATTCTTATTTGACTAAGTTTCAATTTGTGGGATTATTAATTTCACTAAACTGTTAATTACTCGGCTGTAGCCATACAAGACTATGAAACGTTAATACTTCTACGCCATCTATTATTTTATACAAGAAATATTTTATTATTATTTTTGTTAAATATTACAATTTTCTTTATACACGTATGAACTATGTTCAAGAGTATATTAAATTTACCATTACGTTTGTAATACATTAAAAGAGTCGAGCAAGATATAGTGTCATACCTTTGTTCAGTCCGCCCGTTCGCACGATAACTTAAAAAATAAAGAAGCTTAGGGGGTTAAAATTTTGTTTGCGTTTCTTTTACAAAATTGTTAGTTTCGCTATTTATATCCGAAAACCGTTAGAAATAGACGGCTCTCCAGAACAATTTGTTTCTTGTTATGAACTTCTTGTTATCACTTCCGTTCTTCGTGACCTTTGAGTATCGACCTTTGAGTCTATCTTAGAAATAGACCCTCCCCCCCCCTTCAGAACAATTTTTTGCTTATTATGAACTTCTCTACCTCCTTCGCTCTTCGTGAGTTTTGAGTTTCGGACACCCTGTATATATATACGTATAAGTTTATTAAGGAGTGTGTGAAATACAGGCATAGTTTTACTTGTGCGGAGAGTCATTTGCAAGTTGAATGGATTATCATTTGACTTTATTTCATTTTACTGGATTTAAATGAGTTCTTTTAAATGAGTTCTTCTTGTTGAAATGTAAAAAATCATATAAAAAATTATGAGATATTTAATAGATTGCTAGAAAATCAGAGTTATACTTTTTATGCTTTTCACAGAATATGTATATGTATGAGATTCAGAATACAAACTTAATTTAATAATTTTTAAAAAAGATTATTTAAAACAATTTTATTGTATGAAATATATACCTATATAAAAAACGAGGAAGAGTGCAGTAGAGAGGATGAGTGCCTGTTTTTATAAAACTTGATCATATTTTAAAAACATTCAGATGTTTTAGTGCCGACGTTAACTACAGAGATATATTTATGTTAATTGTGGAGTTATATGACAGCTACCCGAATCTATTGCGCCTAGCTTCATTAAGTTCCAAGAAATGCAAGAAGCCTGAACCGCCTGCTGTAGACCAATCAAATTTTACAAAAGTTTTTGGCATGTAACTCGACACTTTTTCACTAAATTTCAGATAGCTAGTTACAATAAACACTGAGTTAATTTCATTTAAAAAGAGAAGTTGTATGGCAGCTGCCCGAACCCGCCGCACTACAACAACAAAATTTTACAGAAGTTGTTGCCATAAAACTTGATCATCATTTGCAAAATTTCAGAAACCTAGCTTGAATAGATACTGAGTTATTTCTATAGAAAGAAAGAAGTTGTATGGCAGCAACTCTAAGCCGTCGACTGAAAATGTTGGATTTAAATTGCAAAACTAACAATTTTGCAAAAGTGATGTAAAAAAAATGTCTGCCTCCTAGCTCCTTTATTTTTTGAATTATCGTGCGGACGGACGGAAGTAAATGGCTTAATCGACTCAGAATTCGATTCTGAGCCGATCCATACCTTTGGCACTATATCTAGCTCGACTCCTTTAAGGTGTCACAAACGTAATGGTAAATTTATTATACCCTTGAACATAGTTCATACGGGTATAATAATTAGGAGGCATTTTAAGAGTTGCGTTCAAAATCAAAAATCAGAGTTTCAATAATTTGGTTAGCTAGCGTTTGGGGACGGTTCCCCTATAATTTTAATATTTTTGTATTGGAAAAATACTTCTCTTAATAATATTGCAAGACTAGATTTTAATACTTTGGAATTGTTAATGTTCTTTTTACAGTTGACCAAAGATATACGTTGCCATTAATCTTTGCGCAACTGTTAAAATTAATGTTTATCTAGATAAATGGTTATCTAATGTAATATAGTTAAATGAAATTTAAGGAGCATATAGGGCATCGGATTTGCGGGTTGTGATAGTAACCATTACTGTGACTGTGTAAGTAAGGCCGATAGCTTCTCTTACTTTTGTGAGAATTTGAATTCGGATGAAAACAGTTTGAAGTGCTAATTAACCAAAAAATTTTGTTTGATAATCAAAAACAAAATAAAAATGACGTATGTATATGTTTTTCCGGAATTAGGCAGTATTATATATAACCTAAACCGTGGATTTTTAATGCTTATATTATGTTTACGTATATGAATGAGAAAAAACAAGCAGTTAAATTAAATTGTTATTCCGAAGGGTTTTGTTTTTTAAAATAATTGATTTTTATTCAAACAGATGTGTTTAAAAAATGTTTTTTTTTCAATCTTACCTATATATTCTAAAATACCAATCCGCCCAATTGATAATTTTTGGGGAAAAAAAACTCTCATTTAATATCAATTACATAATAATTATTATTAGTACAAAAATGATTTACTTTTTAATTTGAATTTAATTATTTTATATTCAATTAAAAATATATATATACATTACATATTATATAAATCTTTTTTTTTTTTCTTTTCAACTTCATTATAAAATTATTTAATTAAAAAAGTACAACAATAATAATAGTTTAGGTCAATTTTATAAATAAAACTCATAATCAAATCTCTTTAGAGTAATTATTTTAAAAAGTTTCATAATAGAGTAATTATTAATTTAATTTAACTATTGTTATACGGTTATAAAGTTTATTATACAGTTCGCAGTTATACACTTAATTAACATTTAAATATTATCATTATATTCTAAAAGGATCAGGTTTACTAATTAATTATTTTTAAGTATAAAATTCTTCTGCCACCTACTTTCTATACAAAATAATATTACTTTCCTTTAAGTAAATTTCCAAAAATAATTTTAAAAATTTGTATTTATTATTTTAATTCTGTGTATCTGTATGTCTGCCCTTTTTTTGCATTATTTTCAGATTAAATATCGATTCCCACCACACCGATGTCACGGTGTCGTCATATGCTGGTTTAATGGGAATCAACCTTAATAGTGATAAAAATAATTTTTTATGTGATCTATTTTTCTCCTTCTAAAATTTTTGAATGCAGCCAACTTCACTTAACGTTGAAAAAAGCCAATAATCCAAATTGTTTTATCAATACTTCTATTACATATTTTTCCAATTTGAGAAAGTCAAAACGACAGATAATTTTTTAATAAAGTAATAAAATTTGGTAGGTATTAAAATTAACTGTAATTATGGGAAAATCAACTTTATTTTAACAAAATTTTAGACTCATCTATTTCCCAAAATGTTTAAACTTTAAAAGCTTATCTTTATTTAAAGATCTTGTCTAAAATTATCTTATTTCGGAAGATTTAAGAACAAACGTATTATAGTTATTTCACAGGAAAAACTGTTTTTATATCAAAAAATTGGATTTTTTTAATTTTATAAGATGGGATTACAATCAAAAGATTGCATTTCATTTAACTGTATGCCACTTGGCTGTATTTTTATTTGCCTGCATTATCATTTGACAGTATTTCATTTACTGTATTTCATTTGCTACGAATTCTTAATTTCCTCCTGTTTTTTACATATACATATTTAAAAAATAAAACATTTAAACGAATGGAGACTGCCGCTTCCAAACCCCCTGCTAATCAAATGATTGAAACCCTGATTTTGTAACAACCAACTCTAAACCCCCTCTTATTATACGTTTTACATATACCGTTGAATAAAATACAGCGAAATGTGAAGCAGTCAAATGAAATACCGACAAATAAAATACCCCCTGACATCGTAAATGTGTTTGCAACGTCGTGAATACAATGTCGCATGATCGTAAATGTAAACTAAAAAAATTTTACATTGTCTCATGATCGTAAATTGATTTTACATTGTATTCGTGACCCATTTTCACAACGCGTGTTGTTACATTGAGTGAGTACCTATCGAAAAATTTTCGGATACACAAATAATAAAATGAAAAGTTATTTGAATTTTGAAGTTTTAATTTGAATTTTGCTCAGTTGAATTTTATTTTTGTGGTAGTCAAGACGAAGTCCCCAATTAGTCCAATGTTAGAAGTCCAATAAGTAATCGAAAAAATTGTTGACGAAATTTTTATCCATTTTGTCTAAATATTAATTTAACGAACTTTTCAAAGATTGTTACTGTGGAAAACATTTAAATTTTTGACATTTCATTATGACGCAATCGGAATTGTAAACAAAATACATTGTATTTTCGACGCAATGTATTTTCGACACAATGTATTTGGGTTTATAAATTTTACATTGTATTATTTTCATATCAGGTATCAGGTTGAAGTTTATTTTACGACATTTACGATGTCACCCACCATCAAATTATACTACAGGCGAATGAAATAAAGCCACAAGACAGGGAGCATGTCTTAGGATAGGATTTTCTTTAAAATTGAACAGAACGTGATTTTTCATTCCTTACAGTGAAAACTATTATAAAAAAAATTACAAATTTTGATGCAAACATTAATTTTAAATATTGTTTTATAAATAGTTTATACTATTGTTTTTAAAATGTTTTCTTTAGAAACACTTAGTTTTTGCACTACACTTTCTTTACTACATTATTGATATAGTAATAGAAATAAAGTAACATAATTAATAAAAGTAAAGTTCTTTGTTTAAATTTTCAGTATAATAAGGAATTTATTCGATTAATAATTTACAGGTGAAATTTGTAATAATTTTTATTTTGTAGTTTTTTAAAAGGGGTTTTATATTTAGGGGTTAGATATTAATTGTTGGTTATTATAAAATTAAGAAATTTATTTTTGGAGTATTCTTTTTTTTTCATTTAAATACCATGGCAAACACTTGGTATGATAATCAAAAGTTTGTAAATTATTTTAATGGCAGTTCTAAGTCATTTTTGCCATACAATATATTATTATCATACATCTGAGATTTTGAAAGTACAGTAAGAAGGATAAGATAAAATTAAAAACAGCTAAAAATACTACATAGTCCAGTACAAAGCAGTAAAGTGAGAGAATGTGGCAAACGATTTTTGATCCAATAAAAAAACATTTTTCCATTAAAAAAAAGTTACTGCTCCATTATGAAACTTTTACTACTACTGCTCCACAACTTTTTTAAACCATATCTAAAAATTAAACGTTTTCAATCTTTCCTTTTTCGTTGCTGTCGTTGTTGAAGTCTGATTATGTTAAGAGATATCAAAGATAGACTACTCTTGTCATGATAGTATCAGTGGTATCAGTTTATTTTAATGTTCAACGAAAAATTTACATTTCTGAATGGAAAAATAATATACGTCCTATAAAAGATATCTTCAGTTATTTTGATACATTCTTTCAAACGATCCATATTAAATTTACAAAATTGTGTCAAATCTTAAAAGGATCTTCAAGTATCTTAAAGTGATCTTAAGGATCTTTAAAACTTTGGTTTTTAATTTTTAATTTTGTCGGACAGGCGCGCAGGCGTGGACGTACATGACTTAATTGCCTATTTTCAATTCTGACGAGATTTATTTACTTGAATCTGTAACTAGATCGATTCCTTTAAAGTGTCAAACGTAATGGCAAATTTATCATACAATAAGATTTACAACAAGATTTTATGATACAACAGAGTATTTTGAAATAACTAGATTTTGACATTCTTAACAATCCCATATATCATAATTTTTAAGAATAAAAAAAAAATTCAAGACTACAAAACTTCTGATACATAAATTTTGTTTTTGTTAAAACGATAGGCAAATTCTTATAAGTTACACTTGAAATGGTCTATTATCCTTTGTAATATAATATATATATATATATATATACATTTTAATAATAATTTGCTTTGATGTTCTTCAGTGAAGAACTTATTGAACATCAAACGAAAAAAATTATTTAAAAATAAATATAATAGAATTCACAATTAAAGTATTCTAAAGTGAAAATGAGTGAATACGTTTCAGTTTTCTATAATAGTTCATTGATTTAAAATAAATTGTATCACCTTTTTGTATTAATGTTAATATGTTATACATATTTCCCACAAAATATTAAAAATTTTGGTAAATATTCATTTACATACTTACACTTTGTAGTGATGTTGAGTGACATTTTTAGTTAAGTCCTTCAAATAAAAAAATTTTAACAATAGATTTAAGTTGGATGTTGTTTATTTAAATCGTTAAAAAAAATAAATATTAAACCAAGAAAAATATAGCAAAATTCTTTCAAATTTTCTTAATTTGTCTCAAAAGACAAATCAAAAAAAATTGTGAAAAATCAAGACACGTTTGAGGCGACACTCGTTTGCACCCTGCCCGCTTTGCTGGTCGTGTAATTTTTATTTTTTATTTTTTTTGCATTTTAAAAGAAAGATATTGTTTTTTTTTATTTTTCATATTTTGTTAAATTAAAAATAATAATGAAAAATGCAATTAAAAATATTTTAATTATATATATAAAAATTGATTCATATACAACATTTTTAGTTGTTGCTTCAGGTGCGTACACATATAATAATGATTATTTTCCTACACGTATCCAATATTGAACTGACCGTGTGAGAGGCATTTGCTAATTTCGACCACAAACTTGTAGTAACTGATTTTCTGATTTGTCTATAGTCATAGCAAAAGCTAGACGTATTATTGGCTAGGTTAATATGGTTGATTTGTCATTAATTTAGATTTAAACTTTTTGACAGCAAGTGTACCATTACAAAATTTTGGTTAATTAGTATTTCGTAGTAAAATGATTGGCATTTTTAATTGCAAAATAATGTAGTGGTACTCCAGGCAAATCTAATAAATTTATAAATTTTTGTAGGATAACACAATTTAGGGGGCCTCTGTAGCCTAGTGGGTAAGAGCGTATAGAATACGCTATAAACACCGAGGGAGTGTGGGTTCGAATCCCACACACGTCGTAACAGTTATTCCCCCTTACGACATTTACAGCCAAACTTGAACAGGAAAGGCTGTATAATTTCCTGTCCACATTTATGTGGCAGAGAAATGCATTAAAAAAAAAAAATATAACACAATTTATTGATTTGGTATGTAAATGTTTCGCCGAAGATTTTATTTTGAATGGCAATATTTATATCATTAACGTCTTTGTTTTTTGCTGCCATTTGTACTCGTTCACTTAATCAATTATGATTTTTGTATTGTTGTACAATATTTGTATATATAAGTATGCTTTCAATTAATTCATTTTTGTCTTTTAAAATACAAAAATTTTCTGGAAATGCGATTAAACCAGTTTTAATATCAATTGGAATTTTTCCATTTTCGATGTCCAATAATTCTTTTAAAAATTTTACGCATATTTGTTGTTAAATTTAGTTATTGAACGTTTCTCCATAAATTAGAAGATTTTAAAAACACATTTAATTCATCAGCTGAAGTTGATCATGTTATAATAGGTAGTGCCCGCTAAAATCACCTGATAATAATATTGTTATACGACCAATATACTTTTGCCTTTTCTGATGTTTTTGATATGTTACATATTGGTGTTTAAATTATTTGCATATTTATTGGGGGTTTTAGTGCTGAGTGAACAGTTCTACCACCATCTAATAATGTTGCTACTACACCTGATGAAGCAATTGCGAGCTTTGAGATCTTATATTTGCCAAAATAAATCATATTAAAAACGTTTTTCCAGTTACTTCTATCAAAAAAATATAAGCCACCTCTTTGATCATTTGCAGCTGATAGAATTGTATCATAAACATTGTTTTGTTGATGATTCATATTTTGTAAATTTTCTTGTAAATATACATTTAATAAATTTATATCAAAGTTTCGTTCGTGTTGGATAGCAATTTTAGTTATATAATTTACTAAACGATTAGACACTGTTAATTAATCCAAATTGTGATAATATTTTGCTTTCAATTGATAAACAAATATCTTCAATTGAAATTAATATTTGATTATCATATCTGTTTTAAATCATAATTTAATGTATTTGAACGTATACGATGTAAAATGTACACCCCGTCCCGTTTATATTTTTGGCATAATTTTGATGGACTTGATAAAAAAATATGTCGTTATTGGTAAAGAAAGGGTATCGTATTTTAGTACGATCTACTGAATGTGAATTGTATTAAAAAATTGATATAATAAAACACGAAATATTCATTTTTTTGTTAATTTTTCGACTTCTAATAAGGTTAATTTTTTGTAAAAATATTTTTTATCAAAATAAGTAGGTAATAAAAAAAAAACAAGGATTTTTAAAAGCACATTAAAATAGGTATGTTATATTTATTATATGTATCTACATCTACATACGTATGTATGTAGATAAAGAAAGTGAGATATCTGTTCGATTTTTTTGGTTAGAAAAAATTTGGAAAAATAAAGTGACACTTTCGTCATTTTTTAGGTAACCCCTACATTATTAAGAAAAGTTGTAGAAAATAAAAATATAATGTTGGAGTTTTAATTTTTGTATGTGTATTGCTTCAAACAAATTTGGACTGATGTTGAGGTTACAGGTCTTTAAAAATGGCGAATTTTCAGTTTTTTGACCCTTACAGCTCCTAAACGGGTGTTACACAAAAATATTTTCTGAAAAGTCTTATATTTTTTTTTTAATGCATTTCTTTACCATATAAATTTGAACAGGAAATTACACAGCCTTTCCTGTTCAGGTGTGGCTGTAAATGTCGTAAGGGAAATAACTCTTACGACGTGTGTGGGATTCGAACCCGCACTTCCTCAGTGTGTACAGCGTATTTTATACTTATAAAACTTTAGTTACAACAATTTAAATATAGGAATTTTTCGAATTTTTGGGGGGCTGTAGCTTTATTAAACAATTTACAACATACAGACGGACAGACGTATACGACTTACAGACAGACATACAGACTACAAAACATAAACTAAAACCATTCTCATGCCTCATGTACCATACATGTATAATTTTATTAAATTTGGTTTATTCGTTCTGGAGTTTCCGTGTTACAAACACATACGTAATATTTTTATATATAGAGATAAAGCTATTTCTAAATTTAAAAGGGTGCATATATTATAGGTTCTCTAACAGGAAAAAGCAAAAAAGACAAAAGGCGTTTTAGAAAATGTTTTTTTCAGCAGAATATCTATGATTAAAACAGTAAAAGAAATGTATACAGAAAGAAGGGCAGTAATAAGCAACTAATAATCAAATCTTGGTTTAATCGCATTTGCAAAAAGTCTTTCTTAAAAAAAAGAAGGATAGTTATCAAAAGGTAAAAATTTGCATTCAATGAAAAGATTTAAAGTCATCCACATGCCAACACTGCGTCAGTAAAGTCAAAAGTAATCATCCGTTGAAAAATGCTGCGAAAGTAATGGTGCTCCTTCGCTAGAATTTATTTTAGAGTGAGTATTTTTATCAGTGAGAAAAACTTTGAATACCGAATCTTGAATCCTCCGTTATGAAGTATTCTTCAAAGTTGCTAATTATATGTTTAAGATTGGCTTTAGTTGGTAACAGGCGCAGTTTCTTTTCTAGGTCACTTTCGATGCTTTCCACCGACACATAAAAAAACATCATATTACTATTACCATCTTATTTTTTTCAATCGTCAGGATTAGCAATACATTTTTTTCTGTTGAACCTACTTATTTTTAACAAATAAAATTCGCACTTTATTGTCTTATATTATTTAGCTTAATTATATAGTTTAGAATTAGAGGCGTCTTGAAATTATTCTTAAGAAAATTAAAATTGTAAAGTTTATTTTAGTTAAATTTCGTTTTTATTTTAAAATTATAATTTGTTTTCAACTGATATTACCAAAATCAAAAAATTTATACTTGCAAAAGCAAGCAAACACCACCCAAAATCCATTTACCAGCTCTTTCTTTTGTTTTTAAATTAAATGTCCAAACAAAAGTTGGTCCACGTTTTCTAATTTTATAAACGGGACACTCGTAAATATTTTTTAAATCTTGTTTGTCTTGAGTAACAGCTTTTATATAAATAACTGGCATTGGGGGAAATAAATCTTTAAGGAAAGCATCAGCAATAGATCCAAATTGGGTATCCCAGCGGGCTCCTTCCATAAATAATCCATTTACAAATGAACCTTCACGAGGAGCAGCTCTAAAATTTGATTTAATATTATATTATTCAAAAAACTTTTGTTTTATATTAATAAAAGTACTAACGTTATTTCATTTTTTTCTTTTTTCGTTACATCACAGTTTAAGCACATTCTATCTAAAGGCCAATCATTTTTTCTTGCAGTTTGTTGCATAATAGCAGTTAAGAAACTTTGGGGATTGAAAAATCCACCTAACCATACACTACTAGGTAATTTAAAGTCGCTAATCCAAGCTTCTAATTCTCTTAAACGTAGCATCAAATCAGCAAACCATGAACCTAGATTCAATAAGCTGGGATATGCTAATTTCTCCCATGTGGGTGGCACTTGATCAACAAATAGACAATCCATTAGACCTTCCATAATTGATGAAATAGTTAATTCTCCTTTTAAACCTAATTCTAATTCTTTTAAGGATCGCACAATTTCCATATTTAGTGTATTCATACGGTCAGCTTCTTGTAACGATACTATTATATATGGCGTTTTATCTTTGCCAGCTTTCATACCCAATTCTGCAATGTTGAATGGTGGCGGTATCTTATCTAATGTATCTTCAATTAAAGCTCTTACAATTTCTTCTGGAGACAATTCACCTATTCCACCACCTCCAGCCATTTTAGGCTGCAGTTCAAATATAACACGGAATAATCTTTCAGCTACAGTAGTTAAGAAACCAATTTCAGCATTTGAATGTAAGCCGTATAAAACTGGCGATTCTCCCGGTAAAAAGTCGTCAATGTAGTTATGATATCCTTCATAATTTAGAATGCCAGGAGCTTTAAAACCAGGAGCGTAGAATAATTCACCATCCAATAATTCAGGTTGCATATATTCTTCTAGATACGTTCGGCATAAACGACGATCCCAATCATCTGTAATATGACCACCATACATTATTTCACCAAAAAGGTATCTTAAATCTTCCCAAGGGACTCGACTATTTGCTTCTAGATAGTTATACAGAACATAAACACTAATAGTCAAATCCCCGACGTTAAATGGATATCGTACATTCCATCCTTGTGGTCCAAATTTTCTACGCTCAGCTATAGCAGCATGAAAATAGCATAGTGAAAATAAAATGGCTTTGAATTCAGTTTCTTTTGAGCACATTTCCAGGGTTTCTTGCGAAAAATTATCAAGAGCTTTGTGAAGATTAGCTAACATGCCAGTTGGTGGTTCGTTTGTAACTTTAACAGCAGATTCTAATATACCTTGGGGTAAAATATGATACTCAGCTGATGGAGCTGGCTCAGCACTTAAGAAGAGCCGATAATCTACGTGAGCAGTGCCAACTGTTCCTTCCATGGTTTTTTCTAAACGGGATAACCAATGAGCAACCAAATGAATATTTTGCAGTATTACCTAATTGAAAAATTTGAGAAAAGTGCAATTTGTATTTATTTTTTTTTTTTAATATAAACATTTACCCAATGTCCGTTTTGTGTTGCAATTTCAATTGCTTTTTCAGCAACTATTTCTTGTCCTTGCCCTAAGGAAACACTGTGAAAGTTTTCAAAATCAAAACCCCAACCTATAGTCTTTCCAACGCGTTCAACATCTTTCAACGGGTCAACGCCAGGAGAAAGAACAAAGAATACATGTGTTTCAGCGCTTGTTTCTTCAAAAGTTTTTGCAAAATCAACACTTCTGGCTTCAATATATTTGCTACCTAGTTTTTCTTCAATATAGCCTTGAACAGCATAAGTCATTCGATCAGCTCTAAGAGATCGCCAAATACACAAACGTTGTAAAGGAGTTTTTGTTTTCCATTCACCAGGCAGTTTTTCCTTTTCTGGAGCATCAACATCTAATATCTTTTGCCATCTCTTTGGTGCTGCTTCAAAATCTTTATCAAGTCCTTTGAAATTTGAATAATTATTACTTAATGCTTTAATACCACCCCATTGAACATTATTAAGAAAAGTAAAATCTGAATTTGCATTAGGGCTGTAAGGATATCTTAATAGAAAATCTAATTCATTATATTCGATTTCTTTAGCCTGTAATTGAATCTGAAGTGTCATTTGAGTTAAAAATACTAATTTATCAGCTTCAAAAAGGGCCCTAGATGTGTACATATAACTGTTAAATGTAATGGAATCAACCAGATTATTAACCCTTTCTTTAACACTATCCGATTCTGGAGCTTTCTTCATTGCATTTATAAATACCACAGTAAAAGCTTTCAATGAAAATTGGTAAATAGCATTGATTTTAAATAATTCATTCATAATGAAATAAATAATAGATGCTCTACAAGCTGCTGGTCTATAAAATTCTCGAGCCGCATCAATTTGAGCAGAAGTTATTTTAGCTTCAGCTACCTTTACACCGATTTCCTCAACAGTTCTTTTGGTTTTTTCTAAATTTGTGACAAGAGTTACATCTTCAAGTACATTATCACCTGCTGCTGCTAATCTCTTCAAAAGATCTTCTTCTAAGAATTTTAATGTAATTTTATTTTGATTCTGCTGTTGTGTCAATTTGGTTTTTAAACTTTCTAAATCAGAACGTTCAGCTTTAACAACTTCAGCTAACAGTTGGTCTTCCAAACCATCTCGTGTTACAGTAAAATTGATTAAAGTACATTGTGCCTGCATTTCTGGCTTATAATGTGGATTAGCAAGTTTTGTTTGTAAAATAAGTCGGAATTTTGGATTAAAATCAATTTCTTTATCACCAATCTTTAAACAGGTTCCTTTTCGAATTAATTGTCGTCCTAAAAGTGGATTTAAAACTGGATCAACCGCTTCACCAATATTTTCAATAATAAGAACATTGCCATTCCGTACTGCTTTTTCCACCATATCTAAATAACCTCTCTGTGACAAACGAAGTAGTATCATATTTTTAGCATATCTTTGTTTAATCCATTTAATTCCTTGCCTAAAAAATGTAAATGCCGTTTTATTTGATAATAGTTTTAATTTTACTTATTTATTACAATTGAGGATCAATCATCAGAGGATATCTTTCAGAATATGATAAAATTGCAGCATTTTCCGATGACATTCTATCACTGGGTAAGCCTTGGTTGTTCCATTGTGCAATTTGCGCATCATCACAGATTAATGAGAAAAGATCTGCATCTGGAGTCATTGGTATTGGTGGCTAAATCAAAATTTTTTTAATAAATATTCACAAGAGTTTAAAACAAAGTTCTTACTTCGGATTTCTTAAAAGTTGGCAGCCACATTTTTTCTTGTAATTCCAAACGATATGGCCTTGTAAAGCAGCCTACATACGATATAAAACACGCTATGAGCAGCATATCACCAGGAATAGTAATTAAACTCTCATTTAAACTTTAAATAGAATAAAACATTTTGAATAATTCTTAAATATTTTATAAATTATAATATATCTACGTTTTTACTGATTCAATCCATCGAACTTTTTCTGAAGCTAAGCCTCCAACCAATCGATTTGCTATATCAATTGTAAATGCAGTTTTATCAGCTTCATCTTGACATTTTTGTTTTTCACCCATTGCAGCATTGAACTCTGTTTGAATAACACTTAATTGTTCTTCTAATTCATTCAAACGATTATTTAATGATTCTAATTTTTCTCTTGCTCCATTTAATTGATTTTCTGCATTCTTTAAGGCTCTTATCTTAGGTTCAACATCCAAATACACATCATAAAATTTATTGATATTGATGACCCAAGAACAAAGACCAGCCGCAGCTATAATTTTATAAAGCATCAGTAATTTATTTTTTAATTAATATATTCTTATTTAATTAACCTGCAGACTTAGCCTGGATTTTTTCAGGATCAAATTCTGGATCTTTAACGTATGGTTGTAATGCTTTAATGACATCAGGAGGAATTGATTCCTTTTTATAATAAACCAGATCTTGCATAAACTTGTCTACGTTACCCATAATACCACGACAAGCTTTCCAACTTCTATCCTTCGGTACTTTTCCTTTTTGAGAAAACAAGACCAAAACAGCTGCAACAACATTGACTACTGCATCAGGTGGTGATCCGAAAGATTTTAATTCTGTTAAATTATTTTTGTTTAAAGTATTTAAGGCTTCTTGAGCTCTTTCAAGTACTGGCATCGCAGCTTTATACTCTTCTGCACATACAGATGCAATTGCAGTAACTTCTTCCTCAATGATTCTGACCTTCTTTTCCTCTTCAGAAACAAATGCACGTTCTTTAGATACTTTTTCATTTTCAGCACTAACAACCTTAATTAATTTGTCAGCTTCTTCATTTTTAACTTTTAAAATAACTTCTTGATCTTTTAAAACAAACTGTAAAGCATCAACTTCCTTAGAGCATGATGCTAACTTAATTAATCCATTCTCTAATCGGGAAATATATTCTTTTGTTGCGGTATCTTTTTCAAGTATTAATTTTTTATACAAATTAATTAACTCTAAGAAGGATTTTGGTGTTGTGTAATTATATCGTCTATCATTTGTTAAATAAACCTGGGAGATTCTATTTACTGTATTATGAGCGTAAGCCATGAATCTTGCGACTGGTAATGAGAGTTCTTCCTACAAATAAAATTTATTATTCAATTTTCAAATAAAATATATCTGTATAAACTTTTATTTACCGGTAAAGTTTCAAATTCAGACAAAAATCTATTTGATACTGATTCCAATGCCTCAATAGGCCACTCATGGAACCAATCAATTGTTGTGCAACTGACCAAAGATGGAAATTTACGTGCACGAACTCTTAACGTTGAGCCAACAGGAGAAAAGCATAACACAACTTTAAGCATAGCTCGCACCTTCTCAATGAAGAATTTCCAACAATTTTCTCTTGTATCACTCATACCAGCTTCTTTCACTTCATTTCTTATAGTATTTATAATATTTTCTATTTCATCATCGGCAAATAATTCCGGTATTTCACCAGAGGCTAATAAGTCATTCACTACAACTAAGAAATCTTCTTTAGCTACTTCTGCATCAGTCATCAGGAAACAATTAGGAGTTGTTTTTAAACCAGCTTTCATATATAATAAATTGATTTTAGATTTCAAATCGATTATACTGAAATCCTTTGTTAGTTGAATTTGGAAAACATCTAATGATGATATAAATGCAGCTAGTCTTGTTAAAGATTGTTTACCAGAACCACCGACACCAATTAGAAGAGCATATCCACGAGACGATTCAACAATTCGACTTATACGACATATATGACTCATAGCATCTTCGAAAAGTACTAAATTCATTGCTCCAACTAATTCATTGTAATTATCTTGTGCTTCAGTTAAAAGTTTCTGTAAACTTTCCCATCCCGTTACTGGCATATATTTCATATCAGATAACCCTTTAGCAAAGTGACAATAAATGATTGGTTGTGACATAACAGTGTCTTCGTTATAAGATTCAAAAGTTTTTCTTAGTATATCAACTGAAACTTTTTTAAAATTTGTTATATCATTAAGATCTACTAATTTATCGCCATAAACACGGTGTGATTCATGGAACCACAAACGTATCATCATATCAGTATTGGGGCAAGAATCTTTATTACCGTACAAAATACCCTGCAATTTAAAAATTTTTAATACAAACTACTCTTGTATAATAAAATTTAAATTATTTTACCGTGAATATGTTTGCAATGTCTCGTAAATTAAAATTATAATGAAATTTGATAGCTGTTGGTAAAAATGTAGACGTTACTTTTTGATGTAGAGTAATGGCTGCTGTAACAATGTTATTACACAAATTTTTGACCGGTGGAGTAAAACCAAGGGTATTATTAGCTAAATGCTGTGATAAAATTGAATCTAAAATTTGCGATAAAGCTTCAGCGCTTGGTTGACTAGAAACAAAAATTGTTTTAATGAACCTTTTTTTTTTTAAAAAAAAATATATTTAAAAATTACCTCACAGCAAATGAACAAAAGTGTCTTTGTAATCTAGGATCAATAGTGAATGATCCGGCATAAGGATTCATACACGAAACGAATTGGCAATTATGAATATCCTTTAGTGACATTTTAACTCGATCATACCAATGTTTATAATCCATAAATTGACGAATTAATGTATGTGGTTGCACAGTTCCATATTTATCGACTTCAGGCATATTCATGTCATCAACAAAATATATCATTGTTTTATTACCAGGTGGGCCAAAATTTCTTCCAGCTTTCTTTTCTAATGGTTTTTCTAAGACTCTTTGTAACATTTCGGATGTTGTATAAAAATTAAATGGTACATTCATAACACCCCATTTATCAGGAGTTTTGTCAACCAAAGATGCCAATTTATAATTCATCATTATTGTTTTACCTGAACCTGGAGGTCCTATTAACATTACCGGCTTTTTTGCATCTAATAGCATATCGATGAAGTATCTTAATCTTGTAGTTTCTGATGTTGGTACTAAATTTGATTGTAATGGTTTATCAGTATCTAATTCAAAACTTTCAACTAAATTAGTCCAAGGTAAAAATCTTTTTGTTTCTTGATCTACATAATAATTAAAAATAATTCCTTCGACTGGAAATCTAACGTTTTTAAATTCACCAGTGAACCATTTTGAGAATTCATTACGCCAATCAACAATTTGATCCTGGAATAAACAAGATCCGAATCCCCAAACACAGGCAAAAACAAAGTATATTTCATACCAATCTTTTGGACAATCAGGAGGAAGATTGTCAGGTGTATAAAAGCAATCCATTAAATAACAAGACATTTGAATCATGGCTATTTCAGATATTGGAGTAATTTTTTTTAAACCTTTTTTGAATATATCTAGTAATGATGGAATGTATCTATCAAATAATAGAGAAAGAGTAGCTTGTTCACTGTCTGTTCTGGTATTTAACCATGAAGCGACAAATGGATTCCAACCCAAATCTTGTGGATTAATGTATAAAATACCAGCTCTTGAAACAGTTGCTGGTGTAGCTGTTTTTAAATTTGATATTTCAAATAAAAGTCTCATATCTTTTGTTAAAGCGATTCTTTCGTTACTTGCTAATGTCAAAACTTTATTATCATCCATGACTGTGTTTAAACTTTCAATCCACATTGGATCTATGTCGCCATCTAAAACAATCCATTTTGGTCCATAACCAACTGAGTTAGCTTGATCTCTCATTATTATCGAGAACAAACCGTCTTTCCATTCTCTTGTAGATGGATTGACAATGCCGAAAAGTTCATCATTTGTAACTGCTTTAGGATTTAAATCATTAAAGAAAGGTTTGCGTTTCATGTTATGATAGGTTTTTTGTAATGTTTTCCATACTTCAGATTTTCCAGTACCAGCAAAACCAACTATGAATACAGAATGTCGAACTGCAAATAATTCGGTAAGTTCAACAACTTTTTGTATGAATCCTGGTTCTGGTTGTAACGATAGATCTAAAGTTGACTTTTTAATAATATCTTCAAATTCGGGGTCTCGCTTTCTTGGAACATTTAAATTAGGGAACAAATCGCCAATTAAACCAATAAATACTGGTGTGTCATCTGTAACGATTTTAGGCGTATTGAAATCTCGAAGTGCTCGCATTAATACTTGATCTTCAGGACGATATCTATCTCCACGCTATTACAACAAATTTATAATATTATAACCTTGCTTATATGTAACAATTTTTATTAAAGCTTACCCTTAGTGCTCCTGCAACAACAAGAACAGATTTAATAGCTCTTAATCCCCAATCATAATGATCCTGTTTTGATAATAACTCTTTACATAGTGTGTAGAGTGTAATAAATTTACGTGCTAATAAACGAGCTTCTTGAAAGCCTTCTGCTACTAACATAATTTCAGCGATCAGGGCAAAATCTGGCACGACCATAGCACATGGACGATACAACGCTTTTAAGTTTTCAGGTAATTCTGCTCGTCCAGCATAACCTGGATTCATTGTTATAAAAACACCAACTGTTGGCCGTAAGCTAATAGTTTCACCCAAGAAATTAAATATTTTTTTTTTACCCTAAAAAATAGAACGCAGGTTTATTACGAAATAGCAGTAATACTTCTAAACTTTTAATTATATTGGTTTTTTATTTGGTATATAAATAAACGTGTACCTTTATTGCATCTTGTATGCATTTTACTTGCACAGCAACAACAGATAATACACTAACTGAAATTCTATTAAATTCATCAAAACATCCCCATGCTCCAGTTTGTGCAAGACCTTTATGAATGTTACCAACAGATTTGTAGTCCATTTGTTCAGAGCAATTAAAGACGTATACCATAATACCAAGTGCTCTTCCCAAGTCTTTTGTCGTTTCTGTTTTACCTGTACCAGCTGGTCCAGCAGGTGCACCTCCCATAACCAAATGTAAGGACTGTGTTAATGTTATATAACAACGGTCAGTTAATGGTGTTACAACCAATCTAGGTGTATTACCCAGAAATTCATAGTCATAACGAAATTGTGCATCACAAATATTTGCAAAACAATCATCTAGTACATTGTCCCATCTATGTCGTAATTGAGTTTGCCATTGAAATGATGAAATTGAATCAACTTTAAGTTGTATCATTTTACCAACAACATCTCTTTGATGAACATCAATTGTACATATTGTCATAATTTTTTGTCGATCACCTACTGTTAAATCACCCAACAATAATATAATTAAAGAATTTAATTGATTTATTTGTTGTTTATTATATTCTTTCATTGCATTTTCATATCCCATATCTAATTTTCCAAAAGCTTTATTTGTTTCAAATACCCACCATATTTGTGATCCAACTAATGCCGGTTGTGCAGGCCATTCAAAAAGCCAAACATGACGTGGCTTATCAACGTACGCAATTACAGCACGTCTTAAATGATCACGTAATGTATCACGCATACTATCTGTAACGCGATTTAACCAAATTTCTACTTTACCAGTACAATCACATTTGTCTAAAAATGGTACATATTCATCCAATTCTTTAGCAACCATTCCATTAGCAGTACTTGCATTTTTGCCTCCACCAATGAATGTTAATTTACCAAGAGAATCATATAATTTTGTTAGATGACGACATACCAAGATTGGTTTATTTCCATTAGATAAAATGTCTAATAAATCGGCAGATGAAACGAAATAAAATCGAGGATATGCCAATCGTTTTGTTTCCAAATAATCATTAAGAGCTTTTTCACAGAGTGCCAATTCTACTTCAAGTTTTTCTAATTTATCTGGTAAGCCTGGTCTGTTGCACGCCTTGATAACATGTCTATCAGCAATCATGTTAGCTAAATATTAAAAATAAGATTAAATTGTTCTAAAAAGAAAGGTTTAAAGCAGCAGCTCTACTTACCTAATAACCCTTTGAATTCCTTATCTATTGAATCAAACCTAGCAGAATCTGCTGGTAATTGTGCTCGAATATCCTCAGATCCTATAAAAATATTTTCTAAATATTGCCATTTCCTTTGAACCTCAAACCATGACGAAAGTACTACATCAGTATTAGCTAATTTCTTTTGCCATTCTGTAACTTGCTTTTCAAAATATCCAAGATATTTTGAGCTCATCATATTTTGTACACGATTTTGATTATCTTCTAATATTTCAATTAATTCTTCAGATGGTCGTAATACTTTAAGACCAGTTCTTTCATGAACATCTGTTTCAAAAACCATATTAACCCATGTTGCATGAATTTCTGCTAAATCTTTTTCCATAGCAGCTTCTTTAACTGATTTTTCAACAATATTCTTTACTTCTTCTTCAAATCTATGTAAATGTAAATCAAGTAAATTAGCTAATGTTGTTGAATCATTCATTTCAAATCTAATTTTAGTTTGATCCATAAGTTGTTGCCAATGTCGTGGTTTTATTGCTGGATTTTGTAATTCAACAACAGCTCTTAAGGAAGTCATTAAGTTTTTAAGTAATGCTTCAGAATAAATATATGGTTCCCAATTTCGAGTAGCACCATCTAATGCTCTAAGCGCACGTCCAAATTTTTTATTTTCATTATCCATACCTTCAACATCAATTTTTTTCCATGATGTCGTTTTCCAACCTTCAATTGTTGTTTCAATTGGTAAAACATGATCCCAGAGAATTTTGATAAGCCTTAATTCTTTAAATGTCTTTTCGAATGTCATTGTTTCTGGGGGAGGTAGTTCAAGTAATAAGGCAGATTTAGTTATAGCATTTATATTATTTTCCAGCTCTTTAATTCGAAGATATTCTTGATCAATCAATTCATATACATTTGGACAAGGTACAAAGAAAAACTGTCAAAAATAATAAAAATATTATTGCATTATTTTTCCTTTTCATATAAAAACAATTTATTTGATAAATTACCGCTTTTTTTAAGAATTGCTCTCTGAATATACGTGATCTAACGTTCATCAAATTGATACGTTTCTCAATCAAATCTATTTGATAGCTTCTTATTGGTTCAATAAGACCCTTAATATTGGTTGCTTCACGTTTGACTTTCTTCCATTGGTCTGGAAGCTCTTGGAACTAAAATTATATGTATATTGTATAATATATAAATATTTAAATATATAATTAATTGCCTGTGTATAAATTTTCTCTGGGAATGCATAATCATATGATTTTAATAGTTCAACAATATTTTTTAATGGTTCAAACATTGAATCATAATACATTTGATTATCAGATATTTTTTGTAAAACTCTTGTAATTTTCATAAGACCATCAAAATCATCTTTATCCAGTTCCATGTATAGTACTGTATTTGCTTCTTTGATAAAATCATCCAATTCCTAAAATCAAACAAGTAGTAAGTAAATATTTGCAGCCTTAAACTGAAGAATATATTCTTTGGTGATTAGGCAGAAGATATATTATGTAGTTCAAAAAGCAGAAGATATATGTGGTTCAATATTGAAAAGAATTGTAAAAAGTCTAATTAGATTTTTTCTATAATAAATGAAAAGAATATGTACTATTTCTAGAGTAATAATATGGGAGTTTAAAGTTGCACAAAATAAAATTTAACATAATTTACATTTATTTCACAAATTATATGCAAAAGTCTGTTTCCATATTTTTCGAAATTGATAATTCGAAATTGTTGGGACAAAAAAAAATACAACTTATAAATTAAAAAAATTACCTGTAAACAACTTTCAACAATTTTAATTAAATCATCTTTAAAAAGATTTATCCAAGCATTCACTTCATCAAGAACATCTTTTTTGAAACGTTTTTTATTTAATCTCATCCATATATTAAAATCAATATACAATTCCCATTTTTGTTCAATATCTTCATATAAAATCATGAAAGCATCAATCTAAAATGTAAAAAAAAATTATCTTTAAATCGTTTCTAAAACAAAATATATATATATATATATATATTATTTTTATTATTTACTTCTTTTCTATATACATGCAATGGTAAATTTTCTAATGCATCTTTAAGTGGTTTTGGTCTTAAAGATTCATCTTCACGTTCAAATTCATCCAAAGGTCGACCATATGTTTTTATTTCTTGTAAATATACTTGTCTATTTAATTTCCAAATAAAGGCTTGTTTACTGAATTCACTGTTTACATAATTCTTTATTTGACCCATAATATTTTTAATTTTACTAAGCATATCGTCACGAAGTTTTGTCAAACTCTGTTTTTCACATAATTCACCTTAAAAAAAATAAAAATTTTTAATTAGAGTATACAAAGGAGTGAACGGAAATTAAACCAATTTTAATGATATGAATTATGAACGCGTAAGTTATATTCTGAAAGTTCGAAATAGCTTTCGAAGACAGAAAAAATAATAAGGGTATAACTAACCCTTATTATAATAATTAGGTACTATATATGCTGCACTATCTTTTATCGATGCTGCATTTAATTAAAAAAATATTATATAAACACTAATATAATGTTAAACTAATAGTGGTGGAGGGGAAAGGGTCGATTAAAATAGATTTAATTTAATAATGTTCATACTTAAGTAATTATTTTCAATTAATGGTGTATTTGGATTTTGTGGGCTAATAGCTCTTGTTAACATAGCTGCCATACGGAACATATCTTGAAATATTTCTTCCATATATTGATAACATCCTTTAGGATCAGTTGTATCAATATTTTTATCATAACCAATATCTGGTGGTTTTAAATACATTGTTATTTCAGTTATTGGAAATTCGGTATCATTTACATCTTCCATTTCATTTTTAACATAACGAAAACTAGTTCTAATAGCTGCTTTCAATTCATCAGCAACAATATTATCAAAATATTTTTGATAAACAATAAATTTATTTCGTTCTTCTTCAGTTAATTGTTGCATTGCTTCATCAGTATTAGCTTGAACCAGAGCCTACAAAAATAAATTATTAAAAATTAATATTCACATTTTCTTTCTTAATGAAATAATATTTAATCAATATCTTACATCAATATCATAATCTTCATTACTTTTTTCTAAATCTATTTCATCTTGTGGTGTTATTGGTTGAATTCCAGTTGTAACATATTTTAATAATGCACTAGTTCTCATTTCATTTTCACTGGTTGATTCTAACCAATCAGCAATATCAGGCATTTCAAAAAATAATTTTAAATTAAAATTAACAACTTTTTTTATTAAATCTTTAGTTTCACTGCAAGCTATAAATCTTTCTTTCATAATTTTTTTTCTATTATCAAAATCAATATATGTTTGATTATCTCCAGGTTTTCTTTTATATAATGGTATATTGCCCCAAGAACGAATACTTTTTTTAACCATATCAATATTATATTGAGCTCGTACCAAACGTTTATTTAGACTTCTTGTTTTCAAATAAAGTTCCTCAACTGCATCTGGATCTAAAAAATTGAAAATATGAAAAATTTATTACCAAAATTTGGCGCAATGAACTAAATCCCAAGTCACTAGATGTTTACATATATAATATATGTGTGTTAGATTGTGAATTAGGAAGGGTTTTAGAGTTGAATTCGAAACCAGGGTATATCAGGGTATATGTATATGTAAGATTAACTCTAATTTTGTAACCAACTAAATAATAATACCATCTCCTAATACAGAATTTCATATTTACATATATATATAAGCAGCAAAATTGAAAGTGATGAGGAAAAAAATTGGCAGAACAAAACTCAAACCCAACTGTTTGGTTCAACCAATTCTTTTTTATCATCACTGTGTTTGATCTCTAAAAATTCAAAAAATATATTTGGCGATTTCGTTTTTTTTTTTGGTTAGTTCATAATTAATATTGCGGTTCATAATAAACTAAGATCGAAAAATATTGGGGATTAGTTCATTTTAGACTTGGGCGTAATTCGTAGCACCCCAAAATATACTAATATACTCGTAGATATATATTATATTTGTTTTTTGTTGCAAATTATCATATTATAATTTGAGAGCGGAACTGCGAGTTGTATGTAAAAATATTTGATAACATATGTATTGTTCCAAAAAATTTTGTTTTGTATTTTATCATAATTTTACGTATAAAGGTATCAAAATTTAAGCCATTTTGAATACAATAATATTAATCTTTTAACAACCGAAAGCTATACTTTTTGGTATATTTTCAAATCACTATAATATTGGCTTCTTAAGCCAAGGATAACATGGGAAATCGTTGAACGTCTTACATTTTCAGCTAATCATTCTAAGATCTTATACAATGGTTAAAAAACAGATAGCATATTAAAAATATTAGAAAAAAATTATAAAGAACTAAACATCTTTCAGAAAACTACACACACTTCGAATGTTAATAAAACAAATTTATTATGCAACCAAAACGCAGAAGAAATACGAATAAAGATATCGAGAGCTGAAATAAGTTGCACATATTGTACAGACACAAACATTTTCAGCGGAGAAAATCCTTCAACTTGCCGTTTTTGCAAAAATATGCCGAATAAACACCTATTCACCCAATTGCACTGAAACAGTAAATTTTTAGTTCAACGAGAGAGTGTCAATTATGGCAACTCTGAGAAAAAATGACAAGTTCACCTTGGGAACATAATTAAATTATAGGAACACAACCAAATTTGAAAGCAAATATAAAAATATAGTCTTAGTTTAACTTAATGTTTAATATTTAATGTCTGATATTTAAGATATAAGCTGTCCCATATGCCTTTCAGGCAACTCCGTCCAAATATTACTATATATTGTAAAATTTCACAGAATACGAAAAAAGGAAAAGCGAAAAAATATATAATTTTTTTTGATTTACTTACCAATACGAATATTGTAAAATTTCACAGAATACGAAAAAAGGAAAAGCGAAAAAATATATAATTTTTTTTGATTTACTTACCAAAATTACTCCATGATATATCAACTAAAAATGGTTCCATTAATTGATCAATTTCTTCAATTTGAGGTTTAATTATATCAAATTCACAAGGATGTGATTTTTTTAACACTTCATTATACCATTCTTCAATACGTTGTAATTTATTTTTACCTAATAGTATACTATTATGAAGTGAAAAAAATGCTGATGCTTTTGATGCAATCCTATATTCTAATAGTCTTAAATTTCTAATATCAATCAAACCAATTTTAAGCTAAAAAAAAAAAATAGTATATATATTTCATTTTTTATTAAATTTTAGACAAAAATATTATATTTATTAACATAATACTTACATCTCTATCAAAATTAACTAAAATTGTACCATTTCTCATTTTTCTTAAAACATTTTTTGGTAAACCAGTTTTAATTGTCTTAAGTAATTTTTTACGCCACCAATATAATATTTCCCTTTGAAATTGATTAAGATATCTCATCATTTCTCGATAATGTTTTATTACTTCTTGTCCATAATCAGAATCCATGATTTCCCTTTTCAAAAAAAAAAAAAAAATTTTTTTAATATTTTAAAAAATAAATACTGCTTAATTTACATATATTCCGAGTATGGGAATTCAACATAAGGATTAGTAATTCTAGCTCGAACTGAACGAAGCCAACAAATAGCCCCACTAACAGGTGATAAAAATGCAGAAACTTTACATTCCTACACAAAAAAAAAAAAAAAACATTTAATAAAAAGGATAATACATTATATTCTCGATTAATTCAATTCAAATTATAACTAACCGCAACTCCTTTTTTTCTATATGTTTGTCTATATTCATTATAAATTAATTTAACAGTTGATAAATCATTATCAAATTCTGTAACAATATTTTCAAGATATTCAATATTTTGATTTTTAATAATTGGTCTATGTAATAATGAACCAGCCAATTCAACAAATTGTAATGTTAACATTAGATCATGAGATTCTTCAAAATTTTTCTCAAATAAAAATGCCATTTTACGTTCAAGTACATCAACTTTTAAATTATAAGCTTTTAAATCAGTTTTAAATTCTTTTAATTGAGGATCAATATCTAATGGATTGTATTGTATATTAGACCATTCCCGATAGGTATTTTGAAATGCTTCTAAAAGTTTTTCAATTGCTATTGAAATGTATTTTCCTTTAAAACCTCCGCAATTTATTTTTTCTAATTTTAAAAATTCACAACCAGTCTCAAAAACTTCATGTAATTCATCACAACGTTTAATAAATAAATTTAATCTATCAAATATGTATGTAGGTTCCCATGTCCATTCTTGAGCATATGGATTAAAGCTTCGTTTAAAATATTCATTTTTTAGTTTGATTTCTTCATAAACCTCTCTAAATTAATATAATAAATATTTAATAATTGAATTGGTTTTGATTAAATTTAACTTACTTAAAATATAATAAATTTTTTTTTGTTTCGCGAACTTTTTTAAGTGCATCTTCTATTTCACCTTGAAATAAAGTATCTGGTTCTAAAGTTCTAATCGCACAATCAATTATACTATTAACAACTAATTTCATAAGAATTGCCATATTTTCAACAGTTGAAGCATATTTTGAATAACTCCATGTTAAACTTAATGTTACCATTAGAGGTCTCATATTTACACGGTTTTCTTCTAAATCCAGTGATTCCATAATATCGATTATAGATTTCTTAAAAGAAAATTTCAGTAATAAAATATTTTTTTTATTGTTTTGACTCCTCCTCATCATCACTTACAATATGAATGGGGGAGTAAATCAATATTTCTGTTTTAAATGCGGTTGTGGTGTAAATATTAAATTATAATTAATATAATTATAATTTAATATTTTGTTTACATTATATAATTATATTTTTATATATCTATAGCTCGACTACCAACTGGTAAAAAAAACATTGTATTCCTAAAAAAAACCTGACCTGACCGAAGTTTAAAACCGAAACCTTTCACCTGAAAGAACGGCGCCTAACGCACTGTGCCATTGATCAAGTACAAATTAATAGTTCAAACAAACATAATTACAATTATTTCGAGATGTAAAGAAAAAGCAAAGATAAACATAAGTAAATAAATTTTTATATTTATTTACTTAATATACTTTTTATTTATATTTTAACTTAATATACAAATTAATTTTATCTTACCACTGGCATATAATGAATGTATATATCACGGGCTTGTTCTAAAGCATTTAATACATCATGTACAATGTCACGAAATGGTTTTACAAATATTGAACCAATACTTTCTAAAACATAACCAATAGTTCGGATTTCAGCTCTACACAACTGTTGTGTTAAATCTTCTAAGTTTTCAAGACGTGTTCTCCAAAATGAAAATAAATGTTCTGGCATTGGAATCGGATCCATTTCAAAAACTTTGGCTTCAATATCTAACCTTGTCAATTCACTAACTGTATCAAACCATTTTTGTACCATATCTTCTAAACCATCTTTTATATTATCAGTTACAACAGATAAATCACTAAAAATAAAATTTTTTTCATAAATAAAAAAAAAAAATACCATAATTTTGCATACCCTTGTACAATTTTCGGGGAAATTTCCATAACTTTATTCATACAAGTTGGCAATGGTAAAACTGTTCGGTTAATCATATAACCTTTCATTTTAGCAAAAACTGTTCGAATTACTTGATTTTCAATTGAAACATCTTGTATCATTACTTGTGTCCAATTTTTTTGGTTAGATTTATGCATTAAAAATGGTGCCCATAAATCATCCAGTGAATTTGATACAGTTTCTAATGGTGTTGTTGGTAATTCTCCTATATAACAACCCTATAAAAAAAAACTTCTTTGTATTATGTTTTGAATTTTAACTACTGCTGCAGTTTGATTTACCGTCCTTAAAGCTTCAACATCTTTAAAAGGTAATGGAACTACTTTTCTAATGAAGTGAATGGCTTTTGAAGCATTTTTAGGTGGATAGTTTGGTGAACAACATAATGATCCTGCTGCATTGCAAAAAAATATTATTTGCTTAACGTTAGCTTTTTCAACAAAATCCATAACCAAATTCTTAAAAAAATAAAATAAAATAAATAAAAAAGAATTTTAAACAAAGCAGAATGGAAAAAACCAAAATTTTTCAAATGCACACATTTTCTAAAAGATAATGAAAACAGTTTACATACTTTAACAAAATTTTGGAAATCTTCTTAGAATTTTCAATGTAACAAAAAATTGTCAGAAATTAAAAGAGGTTTTCTTCAATTTTTAAGGAAACCCCATATAAAAAGTAAAATTAACAAATGCTGAAGATTAAATTTTTGCATTTTATTTTGAAAACATTTGTCAGGTGCTTAAGTTGCAGGTGTCTCAAAAATGCAATTTTTTAATTTCCGATTTTAAAGTATCTATTTTAATTTCCACTAATACCTCTTAGAACATTGGGGGGAACCAATTTTCTGTTTCTGATAGATTTTTCTCCTTTCAAAATTTTAATAACTAAACGTATACCGAATGGGTTAAAATCTTCCAGAATTTTGTATACCGTACACGTACAAAATAAGTTACCGTTATGAGTAAATTAAATTCTAAATTGAAAAATTGCATACCTAATGCTAAAATATTTTGCTATTCTTTGGCGTTTTTAGATTCAAAAAAAATATTAAGCAGAATCTGAGATTATATATACATTTGAAAATATAGAACTTTTCTAACCTTTAATGGAGTACATAGTTTTCTTAATGGGTTCCTTACCTAAATTTCGTAAACCATTATGTCACTGGTTGTGTCAAAAACGTAATGATAAATTTATTATATCCTTCCACTATATTAACACGCGCGTATAAAAATAGTAAAAAATGCATGGAAATGAATTATACATTTAAACACCTAAAAATAATGTAAGCATAAATTATTTAACTAAAAAATTTCAAACGCCAATAAAGGGCTTCTTAAAATGTTTGACTCATTTTTTTTTTTTTAGTGTTTTATGTTTATATAATTTTTATTTCTTGAATATTTAAGGATATTTTGTTTTTTTCTATTTAAATAATAAATGTAATTTTTTTTTTATTTTTAACATTAATTTTAGTAAAATTTAAGAATTTAAGTAAAATTACTTAAATTCAGCTGACCTTGATTTAAAGCACACCCTATCTCATCCCCCTTTGGGAATCATTAATATTTTGGTGAATATTTTTACTCTTTCCTGGTTCAACTATACATGGTCATTTATTATTAACATAATGTTGTTTTATTTTACATTGAATTTTAATCAAAATTTTAATTAAAATTCATTTTTTTTATTAAAGAATTTTAAATTATTTACTTTAAATTTTAAAGAGTATAAAAATGATTCCTGAAATTCCTGAAATTTAAATAATTAATAGAAAGCTAAAGAATGAAAATCTATTTTAATCAGATTTAAATAAATTTAAATCAATTTGAATTTTTATAATAATTTAAATATAAATTAATTGCAACAATTTTAGTTTAAAGATAGAAAAATATTACTTGAAGTATTAAACAAAAAATAATAAGATAGATTGGAAACCAATGGTTTTTAAAGGTGATTCACTTTACGAAAGATAATATGCGATTTTCACCAAAATTCTATATGTAAGAAAAAATTGTGGAAAATCCAAAGACACTTTCTTCAATTTTAAGGCAACCCTTTATAATTAACAAAAACTTGTTAGCACACATGTAAAAAACAAAATTAACAAAATCAAATCTGTAACAATATATCTGTAACAAAAATTATAGTTACAGATAATTTAAGCCGCTGTAATTTCCCTCAATTGGTTTTTCAACATTTTTTTTTTAATCTATCCATAGTTAAAATATCTATGTACATGTAGAAGTTTGACAAACACACAGAGTGAAACTAAAAAGAAATTTTTGAAAAGCCATAAACTTTAGCAAACTAAAAAGCAAAATTAAAGTTGTGCTTCTAAATAATTTTACAAGATCCTATAACTTTTACTAAAATATTTGAATTATTATATTCTATTTTAGAGATCCATTATAGAAAGCTGAATGGCAAAGTAAGTTCAGTACCATTCAATTATTATTCGAGTGGCTTTTATAAAACGAATATTATATATCTAGATTTGGTAAGTTCTAGCATTGTGAGATACATATAGGAATAAAAATCGAACTGATGAATAAGAGTAAATAAAAACCAAGTAAAAATAACAGTAAGTCGATGCAACCCGAATAATTCGAATTAAATTAATAATTCGAATTTTTAATTTTTTGGCAGCTGCTTTTAACCGCCTCCCTTTTCTTCCTTATTCAACTCGAATTTTAAGAACGTAAAAGAGGCATGCTTTTAACACCTTTGTACAAAATTTCAAGTTTCTATCATTATTAATTTCGAAGATATGCTTGTTAGGGCATGGGGGCGTGTTTCAGCTATTTGAATCGCCCCGCCAATTCATCCCATATTTCAGGGACATAAAGAAAACATGCCAGAACACCATTGTACCAAATTTAAAGGTTCTATCTTTGTTGGTTTTGGAGATATACTCGTTTGCTCTTGCACTCGTTCGGAAGTTCCGAAAATACGAAGCCATTGTTCAAATCCTTTCAAATGTCGGCTTTCAATTTTACAGAAAAGGAAACAAAACAGAACAACATTGTACCAAAAATGAAGGGGTTCAAATCTTCTCAAATTTCAGATATATAATCAAAACATGGCAGAACATTCCTGTACTAAATTTAAGGGTTCTATACCTTTGTTGGTTGTGGAGATGGGGTTCTATACCTTTGTTTGGTCTATGGGGTTCGTTCGGAAGCTTCCAGAATCCTAATTCATGGTATCATGTCATCTAGAAAACTATGTGTTTGAATTTCTAAGTGATTGGAAAAAATCTTTTTTTTAAACAATTTTGTTATTAATAGTAATGATTAGTGATGGCAAACAGAACAATTATATTATTTTCCCACCTAATATTTCTTTCTTACTTTTCTTATGTTTGACTCATAACATCAACATTTAGTCAGTTTTTTGCCCATTAGAAATTGGCAACATAGGCGTTCTTCAAATTTCATATTCTTTTAAGAGTTTTATTTAAAAATCAAAATAATCAAAACATTAAAATAAGCTTAAATTATAAAATAAGACATTTTATTTTGAACTAAATAAATTTTTGAAACTAAAAGGCTATAATTAATTTCATCCTTGAAACTTAATTTTATTGAAAAAAAAAAACCTCCTTTTGATTAAATTATTAAAAGTTTTTTTTTTTAACTTCACACTTCAGCACTATATACTAAATATAAACGCAATTTTGTCAGTGACCTTTTCACAACTAAAAAACGAATATTTACAAATATAAAATAAATCAATTGAGTTTTCTATTATAAAAACACTAGTGATCCACTTTTATAATGAAAAAAAGAAAAGACCAAAAGAATTAATTTCAAAGGACTAAAAAAAAAAAAAAAAAAAACAAAAGTGTTACAACAGTATATTCTTTGTACATAATAATCTAAATATGTTATATAGTAAATAAGTTTGTACACGAATTTGATTTATTTTTATAAATTAAAATTCCATGGACAAAGGCCATAAAAGTGCAAAAAGGAAAATTTTTTCCATTTTCCTTGACTTGTGTTATACATAATATATACAAAAATAAAAACTCGACCAATACCTTATGATTATTGTGAGAGTGTTATAAAAATGTGTTATAGTCAAAAGTTTTTTTTTCGAATATATACCTATATATAGATATATAATAATATAATATGTATCTTTTACTTAAGTCAGTTACTTATTGTTGTGCAGTTTTTAATCGACTTTTCATAGAATTTTTATTTAACTTTTATTCAATAAAAAAAAAAACAAAAACAAAAATCTATATAAAATAAAATTGCACCAATATAATTGAGGTTATCAGGTTAATGCTGTTATCTGGTAACGTCACATTTTCATATCAGGTTTAAGATTTTTTTAATTTATTTTTTTTTTTTGTTCATTTTTTGTCGTGATTTGTTTTTTGAGCACAAGGTTTCCACTAGAATATTGTGAAAATTGTAGAAAAATTATTACAGACAAAATAAAAAACAAACAAAACGTTGTAGAAACAGAATAAGATTTTACAATATTTTTCATTTAATTTCTTTTACAATGTTTATTTAAAAAAAAAAATAAAATATATTTGTACTTTATTTTTAATTTACATAATGGAGTTCTATTATATATCCATTTTATCGTTTATTAAAATATTTAAAAATGTTGTATTTGGTTGTTAATATGTTTAATAATATGCGCAATTATGGGTCGAATGAATAATGACTATGGGTTAACCATTTGACTGTGGGATCTTATGAATAAAACTAATATTGAAGTTAAATCTCGGATTTTTAAAAAAAACTACCAGTTTAGATGTACATTTTGTTTGAAAAGATAAGATTTGAGTTTTAGCTTAATTTTATGCATTCTGCCGTTTGATTGATCAAGTTGTCATTAAAAGATGTTTCCTTAAATTTTCACCCTCAAACAAAAATTTAAATTAAATAATTAAATCCATGTGGTTAAAATATACGCACACTTATATTAGACTAATATTTGATTACAAAATCAGGGTTACAATAAAATGACTATATAGCATGGAATTGACTATAAGTGTTCTTGTTCATGCTTTTTCTTATGCTTTTAAAAACATTTTTTAAAATTGGACTTCGGTGGCTTAGTGGGTAAGAGCGTACAAAATAGGAAGTGTGAGTTTGAATCCCACACACGTCGTAAGAGTTAATACCTCTTACGATATTTGCAGCCACGCCTGAACAGGAAAGGCTGTGTAATTTCCTTTCCACGTTTATATGGCAGAGAAATGCATTAAAAAAAAAAATTTTTTAAATGCTCTAATCTTGTTTGTAATAAAAGTTATGGCCATTTTAATCAAAACAAAGAAAATTGTACCAAATATCGTTTAAAACCCCATAGCTCCAAAACTATTGGACCTACAATATAACCCTACCCTATCTCCTACACGATGATTTATGTCAATGTACTGACTTACGAAACACCCTATATATATAATTTAATTTTAATATAGTCATTTTCAGACATGACGTATCTTTTACAATTCATCTAGAAGATATTCAAAATCAAAACTTGTTACCAATTTTCAAGAGAAAACCATCATCAGGAGATTGCGAAAATCGGCAAAATATAAAGTATTTCGTATTATGTACAATAAATTACCAAACATAAAAATTCTTATACAAGAGTTCTTGAACAGTACTTTTGAAATAAAAATGATGTACAATTATCTTAAAAGTAATTGCATTTGAGTATAAGAATTGCAGTCCAATAATCAAAGTCTTCGGGATATTAAAAAATCTGGAAACTGAAACACTTACTTTAATCCAAATTTTAGTCCAAATTCATTGAACAATAAATTTTTTTTTATTCAATATAACAAAATCATAATACAGGAAGCAACTTAATATTGTTGTACCCTGTTTCGAAATATTTTTTAATTAGTTTAGCAGAAAATTGATTACGTCAACTTAATTTATGATTCCTTTTAATAAATATATAAATTTTATACTTTTTAAATATAAAGCAATGTTTATCTTTGTCAATATATTATGGCGTTTATTATTAAGGGTTGAGGGTAAGTTTCTTTGAAATATCACGAATACACAGATATAATTATACAGATATTATGACAAGTATAACAGGCTTATAGATAATGTAATTGAGATATAAAAAAATTATTTTAAATATAAAGTTATAACATAGTCTTAAACACTAATTAGTATAAGAACTTTATTGCACTTTTTGATCTGATATTTTAAAAATGGAATTTTATTTAAAATATTAAAAATACCAATACAAAATTTGAAAATTGATAAAAAATAAGGTATAATTTAAAAAAAAAAACTAGGTAGAATGTAAAACAACGGTTTTTAAAAGCGCACATTTCTAAAAGGCAATACAAACTGTTTAGAACTGTGTCTTGCACAAAAATTTGAAAATTTCATGTAATAAGAAAAAACGTAATAGGACTTTCTGGAATTTTGAGGGGCTGTAAGTCCAGAACCCGATATAACTAAGAAAAATCGTTAACACACGTAAAAATATATTACTGGAGCTTTAATTTTTATGTCTTACCGAAGAAAAATTTGTACAGGTGCCTAAAAATAGCAAATTTGAGCCCTAATAGCTCATAAACAGGGAGTGATACAAAAAAAATTTCTGAGCAAACTTATACTAATTCTAAAAATTCTTTTTTGACTCAAAATTTTAAGCCCCTAAGCCCCTATTTGGTTTTCACATAACGGTAAATTTAAATACCAAATTTAAAAAATATATATAATTTTGATATTGATTATAAAGGTAAAAGGTAAAAATTTCTGTCGAGTGTCGTTTTCAGATTCAAAATATGTTAAGCGGAACATGAAATATATGAAAAAAGGGCTTTTTCAAAGTTTAAGGGGCTGTATTTCCGTGATGGATGGGGCTACATAAAAAAGTTGTTCCACAAAATTAATTTTTTTATACGACCTACGCATAGTAAAACATTTTTTTCTATATCTTTAACGGTGTAGAACTTTTGTAAACAGACGGACAGACGGACGGACGCACAGAGTGAAACCAATAGGCACATTTTTTCAAAAATTTTTTTGAAATGTGCTAAAAATCATATCATTTAATTTACAGGAAATTTTAAATATACAAAAACAACTTGAACGGTTTCTATATTTGACTGCTTTGACGTACTTGAAAAACAAACCTATATATTATAGCAAAAGAAACCCTTAACAATCCGAATCCTCAAACCAAATAATATATTATTATAGCATAGATTCTATAAACCAATGTTTTGTTTAAAAGCTAAACGAAAGTAGCGTTTGGTTTAAAAATGGCATTTGGTTGGTTCATTTTATTACTTTAGAAAATTCATCAGTTGATTTAATTGGTCCCTTTCCTCTTCGCAAAAAAAAAATGGTTTTAATTATTATAAAATATGGCTATTTCATTATTCTTAGAAATAGACAATATTAGTATGTAATATTTGTACGAATGTAGGTACATAATATACGTAATATTGTACAACTAGCTTTCCCTATTAACTTACTTGCCGTTTACACAAAAAGAAAAGTGGTTCTTTACCATGCTAAAGGGAGCCTCGATGGCCCATTGCATAAGAGCATGAACACCGAGGCAGTGTTAGTTCGAATACCATGACATTTATAGCCACGCCTGAAAAGGAAATGCTGTATAATTTCCTTGTCACATTTATGTAAGAAAATACCATGCTAAATATATTGATTTTAGATGTCTTTATTTTTTATTTTTTTATTTTGAGATTTTTTTTTGTCAAATGATTTATCTGCAAAATATCTACATATCCAATGTACAGTTGGTAAGTTATCGAGTGTACGGTTTGAACATTGAAATTCATGTTGCAAACAAGTGATGAAAACACCTTGATAAAAATATGTTCAGGTTCCTTCAGAATGGTTATTGATATTTGATTATATTACCTTAAAAGGAGCTAAGAAGTAAGTATTAAAGTAATAAGAAGTTAAAAAATGAATGATCTTGCATAGATATTTGTTAAGTATAATAATATAAGTTAATATAAGTTAAGAATAAAAATTGATTATAAATGGAATATCTTCAACATTTCAATTAATTTTTTTTATGGTTTTTATATAATAGAAACATAATTAAATTCCTTTAACTTTGAGTTACGATAACAACTTAACAATTTTATTATTAATTAAAAAGAAATTCACAACTTACAGAATTTTATTTTTTTTCATTTTTTCAACTTTTATTATAATCATAAAACATTGATTATAATAAACAAAAAACATCTTTATACTATAATTAAAAAAAAAAAAAATCTTTCGCTTCAAAAAAATCCAAAATGAAAGTCAAAAAATTGATTTATTATCTCAAGACTAATCTTTTTTTTTTCTCTCACCTTATTTTTTTTTTTTTTTATATTCTATATAGATATGTCTACATAAAATGCCGTTATTTTCATTTATATGTATTAAAATATTTATTCAATATTTTTATCCTTGGATTTAATCATCAAAGTCAAATGTATTTTCAATTTAAAACAGGTATAGGTATTCTTTTACCCTTAATATATACTCTTACACCCTTAAATTTTTTTTAAAAATTAGTAGTTCACTTAAAATATTTTTTTATCCTTCTCATTCTAAGTGTTTTTACGCGTTCTATAGATACAAGTAGACAAAATGAGATAATTTAAATTATATTTGTGTAAGAATTAAGATTGTTTGTGTAAGAAAATTAAATGATAAATAAGAAAAAAGATTAAAAGAAAGTGAGATTTTATGTCCGATAAAATTTCTGAAAATAGACAAGATAAGAACCGTTTAAAAAATATTTAAATAAATGTAGATATAATTAGAGTTTATTAGATTTAAAAATTAGCAATAATATTTTTATAATCAAATGAAAAAAAATTCAAGAACCTCTTTTGAAAAGATATTTTTCAAAGTACTGCCATATTCTTTAAAATATTAAATTTAAACAATTTTCGGTTTAATAAAAATCAAATAATGTGAAAATTAGAAATACATTTCACTATGAATACCAAAGAAAGATAAGGTTGTCGACTTTCATCACTATTATTATTCACTATTGTAATAGATGAGGTTATGCAAGAGACATGTTCTTTCAGAAAAAGTGGGAAAGATAAATTCAGGAATAAAGTGGGATTTTTCACAGAAACTTAAGAATTTAGATTACGCTGACGATATATATCTGCTAGCACACAGATTGTGCGATATCCAACACAAGATAGATCAACTCCACCAAGCAGCACTTAAAGTCTTTATATATTTTATATATATATTTTTTTTCCTTGCCACTACAATGAGGAGTATAGGGCATCCACTAAGTAATTTATTATTCATATTTGATTAAGCTTCAGTTTCGTGAATCATTAATTTCACTAAGCCGTTGATTACTCGGCTGTAGCTATTGTAAAAGAAAGACGTTTGTGTTAATTCTACGCCATCTATAGTCTTACACAAGAGTCTTTATATAAGTCAATATAATTAAAATCAAGGCCATGAGAATAAATAATATAAGTAGGAAGAGCTTCACAATAGAAGATCAAACAGTAAATAAAATCATACCCATGAGAATAAATAATATAAGTTGGCAGAGCTTCACAATAGAAGGAGGCATAATTATAATAAATGGTGGTACAGACGAAGATGTCGGCAATAGGCTAAGAAAAATCAAAGCCGCCTTTACATGAAAAATAAAACATAGTATTATCAATATATGCCACAATGCCAACCTTCCTATATGACAGTGAAACTTGGCTAACTAAAAACATCAGGAAAAATCCTTCAAGTATCCCTGAATAAAATCCGTTATCGTTTGGATTATTCTGAGCCAACAGCATCAACAACAGGGACTTATGGCAGTTAGCAAGTAAAGAAGCAGTAATAAGCCAAATTAAATGTTAAAATTGAAAATGAATAGGTGACACACTCTAAGAAAATACCTTGGAAGTATAACTAGAATAATGCGAGAATGGAATCTCAAAAGAAGCTGAAGTAGTATGCTTCCGCATAATAACGGCAGAGCTAGCAAAAATTAATAAAATTGGGAGAAGATAAGATCATCGTATATAATCGGGGATGGAGAAGTCATGTTGATGCAATTAAGATGAACAAAAAAAAATGTGAACATTTATATAGATAGTAACCTAATGTTTTGAAAGAATTAAACTCTTCTAAGATTTATACTATAATTATGTTCTCAATTTCAGAGGTTTGAAGAAATTAGTAAAGTAGACTTAACAATGACGACAAAAAAAAAAACAGTAGAAAATTGACCAAAATAAAAATGGCAAATAACCAACTCGTTTTATTATCTTTATATTTTGGTTCTTGATTCAGTTATACAACTTTTTTAAATTTACATTAAGGATTGTTTCTTGAAGTCTAACAAAAGATCTAATTTTCTCTAATAGTGCTACAATATTAAATCACTTTAATTATTTTTACATTCATTAAAAAAGAAAACAACATAACATATAAGATTTAGTGCATTTTATTTATTTAATACTTTAAGTTAGGTTATTTATTACTTACGTAACTTAAAGTATCTTTTTGTATCTTACTTTAATACTTACATAAGATAAAAAAAAAAATTAAAACTAGATCTAGCATCCGAATATTCTTAACAACATTTGCAACACTGCAATGTAGGTAATTAAAAAGGAAGAGTATATTTGACAACGCACTCTTTAATCAGATAATTTTAATTAGATGCTTTAACACCGTGATCAAATTTATTAATAAAAATTTACTGTTAGATTTATTTTATATATTTTATCTTGTGTTTTCTTTTTATTTTTTGTAAAAAGATTTAATTTTTAATTGTAATTAAAATATGTTAAATTGTATGTTAATCTTTAGTTAGTAGATAACAAATGGAAAATAATAATGAACATTAATTCTTAAAGCTAAAGATAAAATAGGCTCCATTAAAAAAACTGGTTACTTATTATAGTTAACACAATTTAAAGTACACTAAGATTAGATAATTTCTTTGATAAGTAGTTAAATAGGCGGCCTTCGGAAGATCTTGAGTTTAAATATTAGTTTTATAATATCCTGTAGAAGTAATTTATGTCGAAATAGTATATTATATAAAAAGTATAGTATATAATATAAAAATAATTAATAAAACATGCTTGTACAAGATAAAAGAAAGTGCACAAATATAATATTTGTCTATCTTGTAATCAGTTACTACCGAGAAATCAGCGGCTTAGTGAAAATAATATTGAAAAAACTAAACTTAGTATTTATTATGAATATTAAGCGAGTTAGTGGTAGTGGAAAAGCGGCTTTAGTGGATGGAAAAGCGTGGATGTGGATGAATAAATAAAAAATAAGTTCTTTGATAAATTAATGAAAGACTTTTATAATGAGATAATTTTAGGTTGGACGAACGATAGTTATACCCGTACGATAGGATCGGGTATAATAAAATTACTCCTCCGTTTGTAACACCTCAACTCCTCCGTTTGTAACACCTCGGATCAGAAAAAAATTCTAAGACGTTGGAGCCATGTCCATCAGTCCGTCAGCACACTAACTCAAAAACTAAGAAAGCTAGAATCTTGAAATTTACACAAAATATTCTGGGAGTAATTTGTAGGTTCCCTATTTTTTTTGGTTCAGTTTGGACCAAAACTTAGGGTAGCTCTCGAACACCTAACTTTTAGAGCCCCACATTTTTTTTGAAATAGAGGTATGAAATTTTAACCGCTGATAGATCTCACAAAAATATTAATTTTATTTTTAATAACTTTTTTTTGTAGCTGTAGCTCCCCACCCGTTACGGAGCTACAGCTTTCCAAAGGTTCAAAAAAGCTCTATATTTAAATTGTTATAGCACAAGTTGTATAAGGTATATTCATTTTGAAAACGCCAAACGATTACTACTTTTATTAGCTTTAAAAGTATATATACAATAAATATATATTTGTGGCATACGGTGTCTTAATTTACCGTTATGCGAAACTCAAATTTTGCAAAATCCTTCAACCCTTCTATCTTCTAAACGGTTTAATTTGGAAACTTGACATTTTGACAGAAGTTAGATCTTTGAAAATAAGTATGAGTCATTTCAGAAATTTTTTTTGTATCACCCTCCCTTTAGGAGCTGTAAGGGGTCAAAAACTGAAAAATTCCTATTTTTAAACACCAGTAACTTGAACACCTGTTAAAATTTTTTTGAAGTAATACACAAAAATTAAAGCTTCAACATTATACTCTTATTTCTGTTAACAACTTTTTTTAATAATATAGGGTTACTTTATAATTGACGAAAGTGTTACTTGATTTTTTCAAATTTTCTAACAAATTTCTTCAAAAAATTTTTTGCATTTTGTTTTACTCGATAATTTGAAATTGTTGAGGATATAATGCGTAGTACAAAAAAATGTAAATAAATAAACAACATAACGGTTACTTGAAGAATTTTTATTTATATGATATTGATATATATACATTCTTATATAATATATCATGTTTATTTACATATCGTATATGCCATTAGTGAATGAATGCTAAGAGTATAGATGTATATTATATAGCGCTGTATTTACATACATATATGTATTTTATTGTACTTATAAGAAATTATTCTGTCAATGGAATATTTAAATATAATATAATATAATATTTAAAATTATATTTACTATTTTGTACTAAGTAAATTTAATATACATTTACCGCTTAGTATTAAATGGTACTATAGAATATTTGAAAAAGTTTTGGATTGATAATCGTTATGTGAAAGGTTAGAATTTGCTTTTGAAGAATGTCCATATAAACATATAGTTGGAATATATGTACAACCCGTAGTTCTAGAAATTATAAAATTCACCCAAATTATTTTAAAATACTAAAATATTAAAAAAATAATATTGTAAGCAGAGTGACAGGCTGTAAACATACTAACGGTTCGTACGGGTATCTAAGAGTTGACAAAGGCAACTGTATTGGTACTGTACTCGTTTTTTTTTATATAATATGGATATTGTATAATATTATAAAAAAAATTTATTTGGTCTACATAAAATAAACATTTTTTACAAAAATGTGTATAAGAAGAGTGAATGATGGAAAACTGAATTCAGGACCATTTCACTACTAAAAATAAATATAAAATGTTGTATAATATAGAGAATTTTTTTTTGTATTTCCTTCCGTTTTGGAATTAAAAATACATTCTACTATAGTCCAATGCTTTTAAAGGTATATAATATGAAAGAATTAACATTATATTTAACATAATAAGATCAATTTAACATTATATCTGTATTATATGATTCGTTTAAAATTAAAAAAAAATAAGGCAGAATATGTAAACCAACGATTCTTAAAAGCGCACATTTCCAAAAGATAATTCAAACTGTTTAGAATTGTGACTTGCACCAAAATTTGAAAATTTCATATGATAAGAAAAAATGTCAAAATAGGACTTTTTTGCAATTTTGAGGTGCTGTAAGTCCGGAACCCTATATAGCTAAAAACACCTTTAACACACGCAAAAATATATTACTGAAGCTTTCATTTTTATCTCTTGCCGAACAAAAATTTGTACAGGTGTCTAAGTTATAGGTGTCTAAAAATAGCAAGTTTTCAATTTTTGGACCTAATATCTCTTAAGCAGGGGGTGGTACAGAAAAATTTTCCGAGGAAACTTATACAAATTCTAAAATTCTTTCTTGTCTCAAAATTTCAAGTCCCTATCTCAAAGCATGCCGGTGTTATGAAAAAGGAAATATCATGCAAAATTTAGTTTTTACATAACGGTAAATTTAAATTGTAAATTAAAAAATATTGTATAATTCTTATTATAATAGTAAATAACGGAAGATTGCATAATTTTGATATTATTTTATAAAGGTAAGAAAACTTTCGGGGCCTCGGTGTCCTAGTGGGTAAGAGCGTATAAAATACGCTCGAGGGAGAGTGAGTTCGAATCCCACACACGTCGTAAGAGTTATTCCCACTTACGACATTTACAGCCACGCCTGAACAGGAAAGGCTGTGTAATTTCCTGTCCACATTTATGTAGTAAAGTGCAGTAAAAAAAAAAAAAAAACTTTTCGATCTTATAGCGTTTTTAGATTGTAAAACTACTACGCAGAGCCTCAGATATATAAATCTGAAAATACAGCTCTATTTTGAGGGGCTGTAACTGTGGAACCCTCTAACACACATGTCTTGCCGAAGAAAAATCGAAACAGGTGCCTAAGTTACAGGTGTTTAAAAATAGGAAATTTTAAATTTTTCAGAACTAATAGCTCATAAACTAGGGGGTGTTCCAAAAAAAAATCTGAACTTTTAATATTTCTAAAAGTTCTTTCTTCTCTCAAAATTTCAAGTCTCTATATAAACGCGTGCTGGAGTTATGAAGGTAGAAAAATCAGGAAAATTATTGATGTTCACATAATGGCAAATTTAAATACTAAATTGAAAAGAATTCTACAATTTTGATATTGACTTACAAAGGTAAAAAAATTTTTTACAAAGGTAAAAAAGATTGAAAAAATGTTGAACAAAGCATGAGATATACGCATTTAAAAATAGAGCTTTTTCCAAGTTTGAGGGGCTGTAGCTCCGTAATGAAGGGGGCTACATGAAAAAGTTGTTCTACAACATTAATTTTTTTATGAGTTCTACCCACGATTAAATTCTTTTTTCTCAATCTTTAAGGGTGTACATTTTGTTGGAAATGTGCTAAAAATGTTTTAACAGAATTTGATGCAAATCTACAGTTTTCATAAAATTTTAATAGTTTATAAAGTTTAATAGAAAATAAAAATAAAATGAGAAAATTAATACATACAGCATATTCATTTGTGTCCATTAATTTATTCCATTTGTCATTTTTAGCTTTTAATGTTTTTAATAAATAATTCATTAGCCATTCAACTCTTGGATCTACTTTGACTTCTTCTTCTTCTGTAGCCATATTTTTATGCTTGTTGTATCCTTTTCTTTATAAACTTTAAAATCTTCTAATTCTGGTTTTATATTTGTATATACAATATTTCTTATATATTTATATATTTACTTAACATCCCTGTCACAGATCTATCTGTCAAAATCTAAGACAAAAAAATGTTTAAAGATATTGACCGTAATAATAACTTTATTGGTTAAATTTAAAATATATAGTAAAGATGGTTGTTTTTAATTTTTCAAAGGATAAAACAATGACTAACGTTAAAAAAGAAGATTTATAGAAGACCTATAAATACTCAAACAAAAAAAAAAACCCCCAGAAAACAGAAACTAGTTCAAAATTAAAATAAATGTTAATAATTTTTTTTTTTTTCCATTTTGTTTTCTCTCAATTCTATAAAAATTGTAAAATTTGTTATTTTTTTTTTAATCCTAATGCTCCAAGACACACGAAACGAGTATTTATGAGAAATGTTTCACCCTTTATTTCATACCCTCTTGAGAATGAACTAATTTTGCAGTTTAGAAAAGTGGATATAATACGAAGAGTAAAACGTTCCACATAAATATTTGTGTGGCTTGGCGTATTTTAAGGGGTACTTCCCTTTATGTCCAACATATCGATTAAATAATGTTAATGTTAATTAAAAAACTGAAGATTATTCAAATTATTCAAATTCTTATACATACCTTTCTTACTGCTTTTTTTTTTATTATTTTATCTTTAAGAGTGTACAAGTCAATTACGCTTCTATGTACTTTTTCTATTTTGTTTTTCTTTTTTTGTTCAAATTTCCCTTTTCCACCCTTTTATTATTAGCTGGACTAATTTAGGTATGGTTATTTTTTATGATTTTTATTTTTTAATTATTTTCTTAATTATTTCTTTACTTTCTTGCCTTTCTTTAAGTTCTTTGTATATGAATCTGTAAATAAATATGAAAGATTTTACTATCCATTGTTAAAAATCTTAATGGCTAAATATTAAAAAAAAAAAAAAAAAAATTATATAAAAATTTTAATTTACTTTTAGACGTTATTTCCAAAATAAATTATAAAAAATAATATATTATATTTTTCATATCTGTATTATAAGACATTAGAAATATTTTGAAAAAATATTTAAAATGTAGAAAATCGTTTGAATTTTGATTTTGAGTGTTTTTTTTTTGATTTTTTTTTTTTTTTAAGAGAAAATATTTTGAGCTAAAGTAACTATAATATATTATTTTGTTTTTGAAATCAGTGATGAAATTTAGATGGGTTCGAAAATATTTTAAATTTTCTGCATTTCTTTTTGATATCTATATAAACTAAAGTTGTTTTTTTTTTTTTTATTACCTCATCACTAGCTAAACCATACATTCTTGTCACTTAATTTTGTTCGAACATTTTTTGGAAAGTTTCGAGTTATTAGAATTAAGTATTGGGTAGTTGCCATACAAAGTTTTCAATCCAGACTAAATATCTTGAAAACTAATAAGGCTAGGATGTTGTAAGTACTTTTGCAAAATTTCAAGTGATATTACATACAATTTTTTTAATCTAGTTTGAAAAAAAAAAACTGGGCAAAAATTAGTAGTTCTAACAGTTCTTTTTAAAACCAGTCAGACGCAATACTACACTAATTTATAATATCATCATTATATAACTAGAAAACATGTTATTTCGACCGCTACTTGTTTAAAACCATAAAAAGATAATATACATATAAAATAGCAATAAATTTTATATATGGAGTATTAATAAAGTTACATTAATCTATCATAATATGAATTGTATTGGTTTACGTATTAAAAAATAATAATAATAGAAAAAATTAAAAATAATAATGGGGAGAATCAAAAAAATTTAAATAGCAAAGATCCGAACCATATTACTATTGAGAAAAATATTTGTATAAATCGAACAAATTCGTAAATCGTTCTTATATCGTTCTTAATTTTTAGAAAATACCCACATATTTGTCTTTTTATATTTGTATATTTTTATAAAAAAATTTCCTAATCCTGTTGTTTTTCTTAATATTGATATTCATTGGAAAATCCAACACAAAAACAAAAAGAAAAATCATAAAACAAATTAAAACACACACAAAATAAAAAATATATTAAAAGAAAAAAAAAATTCAAAGATTTTTTTTCTCAATACTTACTCTTAATTTAAAAAAAAAAAAAAATTTAAAGGGAAAATAGAACAGGACTGACTGTAAAATTTCAGTCTTATAAAAATCTGTAAATTTTTGAATAAAATCAAAATCTTGAGTCTTGACATATAATTCAAAAACTGAACGAAAAAAAAAAAAAAATAGGAGAAACAAGGACGAAAATAAAAATCAAAACAGAAATTTAAAGTAAACAAAAACAAAAAAAATATCAAAACAAAAACCAAGGACATTTTTAAGTTTTGACACAAACTGTTTGTATTTTTATGAATTTCAAAACAAGGAACAAAATAAAATTGTAAATAAGGAACAGTTTAGAAATGAATATAGGACTAATTGAAAAATTGAATTGTGTTGTTATGACAGCAATAGTTTTTTAAAACATAACATTAATAATATTTTTCAAATTTTTGACTGAAAAAGACGTTTAATTTTTTTTGAAGACATGTTGAGTGTTTGTAAACAAAAAATTTAAAAAAAAAGGGTTGGTTTTTTGTTTTTTTTTTAAATTATTCATTACATTCTTTTATAACAAAAGAAAAATGGGGTGGTTGAGGTTTATTTGATTAATTTATAACTTATTAAAGTTGATTTAAAATAAATTTCTGGTTATCATGAATTAAAGCAATCAAAGAGAAAGTAAGCAACTATTTTTGTCTTAATTAGATTAAGATTTAGATTTTTCTTACAAATTAAAATTGAAATTAGTAAAGTTCTTATAAATTTATAATTTTTTTGAGGTTAGATTATATTTTTGGTTTTAAAAAATGAAAAAAGAAGAAATAATTATGTTCATCAATAAAATATTAGTATTTTGATTTTAGTATGTGCTACCTATAATATGTGCTATTATTTCTTCAAATTTTATACATCTTATTTACGAAGTTTATAATAATATGGTATACATACACTGTTAAAATAAAACTAATTGAAAAATAGTCAATGTATTTTATCTAGAGTATTTATCTAATATTTTTTTGCAATTGATTTAATAAATTAACTGGGAGAATGTCATATGCCTGTATTATCATTTGAGCATATTTCATTTTCCGGTATTTCATTTGACTGTTTTTCACATGACGGTATTTTGTTTGACTGTTTCTAGAGTTAGAAAGTTGTTTATAATTGAAATCCAGTCAAATGAAATACAATCAAATGAAAACGTAAGCCACAGTGACATTCAGTCAAGTGATATTCAGTCAAGTGAAATTCAGTCAAGTGATATTTAGTCAAGTGACTACAGTCAAATGCAAATTCAGGTAAATGAAAATACAAGCCAGTCAAATGAAATACAATCTTGTAATAGTAACCGTAATTAACTGTTACAAATTACATTTTTTTTTAAATATAAACGCTCAGATTAAGTTAATAGTGATAGATTTTAATACTAATTATGGGTAAAAAGAACAAAAGTATGCGACAAAAACAGAAATTAATTTGTATCTACATAAATGAAAATATTAAAATATTTTACACAATTATTAGTGATATAATCTATTGATAATTTTAGTTCTAGCCAGTTCCAGACCAATTACTATACATTGTATTACTATACAGACCTATTACTATACAAAGTAAATTGTGACGGCACATACTTATCAAAAATTTGATAGCTACTAATGCAAATATCTAACTTTACAATCTGTTTTTCAATTTTTCACGTTCACTTGAACTTGAATGAAAATCTTTTAAAACAAAAGTTTTCTTTTATCATATTTCGTGCTAAAAAAATTTTCATTTTTATTTTCATTTAATTTTTTTGTTAATTGTAAAACTAAAAACATTTACTAAGAATAGTATTTAAGGTTTTTCTTTTTAAGAATAGATGAATCTAAGAAATGTATTAAAAATAAACTATAAATAGAAACCTTTTATATATGTAAATATTAAAATGAAAAATGTTGTGAAAAGTATTAAAGACTTTGAAGTTCTTTATTTTCAACTCTATTTAAAATTATTCTTGTAATTCTATTTTTGTAATTTTAAACCCCTTGAATTAATTATTAAATTGAATAATTTATATGTGATAACGTTAGAACGTTTAATATATTTTTTTTTTTAATAACTTGTATTTTATCAGACTAAAATGAAAATGAAATGAAATTTATTAAAATAATAATTATATTACATTAAATTTATTTGAAAATATTTTTAGACATTATAATAGTCTTCTCCTTATGCACTATTTTTAGGATTTCCTAATAACTTAATAACTGTTCTTTTAGCGTTTTAAAACTTTTAAATAAAATTAATATTGATATGAACAGATAGGTGGCATGAGTAGTCAAATAAATATGTAATAAAGTGATTGTCAAAATGTTCACAATTATTTGTGGTTTGATACTGAAAACGAAATAAAAATAATTAATTTCGCTACTTTTCAAAAGAGTATGTTGGAATCAGCTGTAAACAATGTAATATAAACAAATAACGTAAATGACGTACAGGTGCAAAAATAACTTTTATCAAAACTCATTTTAATCAAAACTACTTCACAAATTACCCTTTTACAAAAAAGCCACTTCGGAAATTTTCAATTTGATAAAATATTGATATTATTATTATCCATATTTGTTATCCATATTATTATCAAATATTATTCATATTTGACTAAGCTTCAGTTTTGGGAATTATTAGTATATTAGGCTGTTGATTTACTCAGCTGTATCTATTGCACAAGACTATGAAATGTAAAATATTTTTAATTCTGCGCCATCTATTATCTTATATAAGAATTATACGTAAGCTCAATTATTGACTCTGTGGCGTATAATTAAAAACGTATAATTATTAATAATTTATTTTTTATTTATTCATGTAATTTCTCTTTATGGCAAAAATGATTTTAATAGTATATAACACTCTGCTATTTACGTCACTACGAATTGGATATTTTATTGATTGGTACATTATTTTACATGACATATTAGTCACAATAGAGGATAACTTTTTTAGCTATTTTCTTCAAATTCGAAATGCTTTCCAGGACTTCCTTTTCCTCGTTTAATTTACCATGTGGTCAGCTATACAGTCATAGAAGAATTCTATTTGTTTAATTTATTTACTTTCTATTTATATTAATATTACAAATAACATAGAATTTGTAATATTACTAGACCATCGGTTGTTGTAGGTTGAACAATATTTGTAATTTATACAGTAACCTATTTTCATCTATTATTAGAATTACATAAGCGGAAATTTGTAACCAGAGATAACGCGAAAGCTATTCATAAAATATGATCGCACCAAAACAAGGAAGAGTGTATAATAGACCATATAAATTGTTTCCATAAAGCATGATCATCTTTTATAAAATGTCAGATGCTTTACTTAATGAAGTACCCAGATATTTTTATGTAAATTTGTATGACAACTACTCGAATCTGTTGTCCCGAACCAAATCCATTTTACAGAAGTTATTACCATAAAAGTTAATAATCTTTTACAAGATTTCAGATGTGTAGTGTAATTAAGTTTAAAAATGGAAGTTACCTAAACCTGCTAATCTAACACAATCAAATGCAACTAAGCATCGTTTCACAAAACTTCATATACCTATAGCTTCAATAGACTCTAAGTTATTATACCAGTATGAATGTATGTTCAAGGATGTAATAAAATTGTAATTACGTCTGTGACATCTTCAAGGAGGCTACCTATAGATATAGATTCAATTATATGGATCTGATCAGAATCAAATTCTGAGTCGATTAAGCCATGTAGGTTCATCCGTGTTTCCGCACGCTAACTCAAAAAAAAAATAAAGTTCCAGTAACTGTCATATAACTTCTTACTTTATTTGTCTATTTATTTGAATATTACGTATTGCATTGAATTACGCAATATTGGTCAAGCCCTCTCCTGCCAAGACCATTGTGGGCTGAGTTTAAAAGCTTCCTTCTTTATATGAAAATAACTCAGTGTCTAATCTGAACTTATGTGAAAAGACTTCAAATTCCATGCCACCTCTCTCCTATCCACTCTTATAAAGGGCATAGGATATTCACTTTTCACTAGATCATTTATTATTCATATATGACTATCATTAGGCCACCGGTGCCCCTAATTGCTTAATATTCAACCAAAATTCCATGTAGTTTATTTTGCATATTTATGGGATAGTTTTTTTTGCATATCATATATTTATGAGATATTTATGTATGATGTAGTTTTGACAAACAATTTCAGTATCGCTATTTTTCCATTATTAAATATTATTTAATTAAAATAATTAAATAGATGTAATTTTTTCAAGAATACAATTTCTTGACGGAGCAAAAAATTTGATAAAAATATAATTGGTTATTGCATAACTATAACTAAAATATTATAAACCATTGTAAACCTTTTAAAATAAATTAATACAAAATAATATGTCAAAAATAAAATGATTTAAGTAAGCTTAATTTTATTTTTTATTCATTCGAAAATATTTTTTTCTTTTCATTATTTGAAATTGTTTGAAAATTAAATATTTGCTAATTAAATTCTGGTTTTTTTAACAATAGTTTGGTTTCAATATTTACCAAAAATCATCAGTTTTGCTAGTAAAAAAAAAAAAAAAAAAAACAAAAATAATGCATCTCACCGAAATAAAGCCAGTTTCACCAAGATCTGAAGCTAATAAATTCAATTCATCTCCAAATCCAAGTTTTTCTATTAGCGTACCAACAAAAATTATTAATGCTATTTATCCAGAAAGGCTTTTACCAAAAGCTCCATGTAATTCTCAAACAAGTTTAGAAAATGGTGAAAAAAAAGGGAAAGAAAAAACCAAACTGAAAGTGAAATCAAACAAAAGTCCATTGAAAAAATCAAAATTTAATTTAGATAAGGCATTTATTGCTAAATTTGCCGAAAATTTTTCAAAATGTATGCCATCTGCAGTTGAATGTTTTAATTGTACACAATTAATTCGAAATTTAGCATTTCTTGAGGCATTACTTAAAACCCATTTTGAAAATGGTAAACAATGTATAACTTGTCAGGCTGTTCTTTCCCATATTAAACATATAAATGAGAATATGAATTCTATTCTGTCAGCCCATAGCACTAATAGTTCAAGTTCTTTAGCAGTACCGGCAATACCGACTAAATTATATAATTCAAGTAGTCGCAGATTTGTAACAAGGGCTATTATGAAAAAAAGAAAAAATATTAGACAACGTGGAGGAGGAAAGAATAATATTAGTAAAAAAACTTATAACACAAGCACTCAATGGAAGAATTTTAGTAGAACTAAACCACGATCTTCTCCAGTTAAAATTTCTTTAATGAATGATCTACCAAAAATAATGGATTTAAATATTAAAACCATTTTAACAAAAGAAAATAAACTTGCAATTGCCAAAAGTAAAATTAATGAAAAGAATAAAAGTTTAATTAAAAAGAATTCAATAATGAAAACATCAATGACAAATAAAAAAAATTTATCAAAAAAAAAATTGATTAAATCAAATAAAATTGTTTCTAAACCGCTTACTGGGAGCTTGAAAAGTAGTAAAGCTGTTGTGAAGAAAAAAGATAAATTTAAAAAGTTGATTTAAAAATACTTTTTTGGATTTATAAAAATGTGAGAAAATAAATGGAAATTTTAAATTTTCTTATCTTATAATATGTAAAATGAGATCTTAAAAGATAGGTAATTTAAAATTTAGTCCGTTATGGTAAAAAACACTTTGTATTATTGTAAAAATAAATTTTTAACTTTGTATAAAAATTTTTATTAATGTTTTTTGGTTAATACGTTTAATGTTAATTTTAGTGTTTTGTAATCCATTTGGAATAAAATATATAAAAACAAAAAGTAATGAAAAGTTTCTGATAATTTTAATATGATAATTGATTTAAATATTACTCAAATTTGTAGTTGGTTAAAAAAAAATTATTTCCATAATATTTAATTTTTTATTGCCATACAGCCTTTTTAAGATTTCATCTTATGCTCTTTGGTATATAAAAAATGAAAAATTTTTAACCCTCTCGTCGCAAAGATTTTAAAGAGATTTTAACTAATTTATCGCAGTAGTTTTCATTGTCGACTTAATGAACTCAACATTATTTGACAGGCTTTCGCTCCCAAACCAACTGAAGAAGCTTAATGATGATTAATAAAATTCAGATATTAAGTTAAAGACAAGTAGTTAAAAAAACTTTTTTAAAATTGTTCGAAGGGGGCCCATTACACCTTTTAATGGATTGTAGCCAAATTATTTCATTAAGGACGGATGCCGATTTTCAATCAATCTGTCAAATTCTTAAATCAGGGACGAAAATATAAAAAAGTTTATTAGAATCTCGTACCGGAACTGGTAGATAAAACTTAATGTAAATTTATTATTTATCTCGCTTTTAAGGCTATGTTGTCGTGCTGAACTACCGTACAAAAAGGTAACACCTGTGCAAACTTTTAACTGAATCGGTTAAACCATTTAGGCATAACAACGAAAATATGAAAACAATTTAACAGATTCTCTGGCTGCGGAAGGTTAAAATATTGGAACGTGACATATAAGCCTACAAAAATTTAAAGGTTTTCATAGAATGTGCATGTGAAATTTAATTGCAATATCAGTGGTTTTTACGTTAATTCTAGAGCAACAAACAAACACAATCAACAAACTTTCTTCTTTGAAGCTCAAAGTTTACAAACACATATACAAATTCTTTTCATTGGTTTAACGTAGGTACTTAGTTTAGTTTATGTCTGTAAAAAAAAAAGTTTCCGCTTTCGAAAAGTTTTTTACGTATCAGTTTTCTTTCTTTAAATATTATTTTAGATTTGTTTTAATTAAATATATTCATCAAAACTGGCCTCTATTCGTTAATTAATCAACAAAAAAAACTAAACAGAATCAAACGCAGACAGAAAATTTTCAATGCTTAATTTGATTGATATTTCAGTATTTACAACGTCGCAAACAAAATAACAAATGTCAAACGGTTTTGATCATAACACATCGTCACAAATTTTTTTTTTTGACATTTCACATCATGAGACTAACGCATAACAAAATATGTGTTATCTTAAAGTATTTTTTGCTAATTCTTTAATAGTAAATTTAAATAATTTTGCAAAATCAACTTTTAGAAAAATACAATATCAAAATATGTCCTTACCCTTACAATTTTCAGAAGGACAAAAAATAACAAGAAAATACTAAATTAAAAACTACTAATTTTATTGAATATTTGATATTTAAGGAACGATTTACAAGTAATTTCAAACCATAATTTCACAATAACAACAATCACCACTTTATGATTACATTAAATTTTCTTTTTTGAAACATTCACTTTTTAAATAAACAGTTTCTTCTTCTTTTTTGGTTTTCCTCTTTTAGTTTCAAATTTACCTGTACTTTTTGTTGTAGTGGTTTTATCCATAGGATTTAATTTCCTTCTTTTAGTTTTTGAAACTGCTTTATCAGAGGAATCACCACCTGCCACTGATTTTGTATTTTTTAATTTCTTTTTTGATTGTTTATTTTTAACAATTGTACTGGTTTTTGAGTCACCACCAGCTACGGCTTCATTTCTAACGTTTAATAGTTCTGCAAAATCTGTTTGTTCTGGAACTGCAACTTTTTTTATTTTCGTAACTGATGCATTCGTTTTATTTTCGCTTATCAATTCATTATTTGGTAGTGTAGATTCTTTCTTATTTTTTTTATTTTCTTTTTTTTTTGATTTTTTCTTAGATGCAGCAATTACACCAGCAGTATTGCTATCACCACCTGATGTATTTCTTATTTTGGTATTAATAGAAAATGGAAATGAAGTTTGAGCAGTTTTCTGATCACTTTCACTATTTTTTTGAACATAATTATTAATGCTTTTAAAAACTTCTTCCATATTTTTATTCCAATATGTTAAATGAGATAAAACTGCTGAACATGTGCTACATTTTTTATGCTGCGTATTTATTTTTAGAAAAGCCTCAAGATAAAGAAAATTTTTTGCCATATTACCACAATTAATACATTGAACTGCTCTTGGAATAAATTTATGGGCTTGGGTTGGAGAAGGTCCCAAAAATAAACTATTAGCTGTTAGTCTTTCAAATTTCATATGATCAAATTGACTGTTGGCTAAATTTTGACCATCACCAATAACCGTTTTTGATGATTTTTTAGCAGAATCTTTTTTTTCCTCTGAAGAACTTTGTAAATTTGTTTTTGAAAATGTATCATGCCAATTAACAGGCGGATTATTAGGATTTTGATACATAATAATTAAAACTCTTTTTTAATAATTAAAATATATTAAAAAAATTTAAAAAAAAATAATTAATTTAATTTTTTCTAACAAAAAATTTACTAACTTCTCTAAAAATAGTCTTTTCTACTTTAAATTAAAATTTTCATTTTTGACGTTAAAGAGTAGCTTGCTAAAATTTTTTTTTTAAAGTATTTTAAAAATTTATTTTGAATTGAAAATAAAGTAGCTATATTGAATTTAAATTAAATTAGAAAAAGAAAATAAATAAATATATATAAATAAATAAAATTAAGAAGTTATTAAGGCGAAAATAATTTTTGTTCACCGTAGTTATTAAAATAGAGTAAAGAAAAAAATGCTACTTAAAATGTTTGAGTAATGGGCTTACTTTGTTAATTTCAGCTCAAAAAAGATCTTTGAACATTTCCAAATTTTGTAAGTAGATCAGTCATTATATTATATCTATTATGTTATATGGATCATTATGTAGCAACTTTCATTCAAATAATTGTAATTTAGTTAATCATAATAATATAATTTTTATTTTATCTATCAATATTAGAAGGGCATTAGAAGGCTTAACAGAACTAAGCCACTAGATTTAGCGATAAACGCAGATAACCTTCACGGAAATCTGCAATTCCAGTAGATCTATAAGAGTTAAAGCAAAATTAATGGTTAGTCTTTCAGACTAGTTTTAATATTTTAAGATGGGGCTGGTGTGTTTAGTAAGTTAAAGTCTCACATAACTGTGTTTCGTACAGTATGGTTCCATGAAGACGAGACCTTACCCAAAGAGAGAAAAAAAAATATCTATCAATATTATATAAATTTTACTTTTTAAAAGATAATTTTCATATTATTTTATATGTTGATGCCATTAGATATTTATTTGTATTATAATATTTTACCAGCTGGAATACTCGGTTACAAAAAACAAAAAATTTTAACTTTTCGTGTTAATTTAATTTTAATTATTAGTATATACATATATGTATTTACAGAAATGGGATAACGCAGGTTTCCAAAAATTTATCAATTTTAAAAATTGTGTACACGATTTGGTGAGAAACCATATTAATGCACTATGAATTGCTTTGGCAAGTTACTATGTTTCTTTGAACTCAATTGCACGCTTGGAAAAACGAAAAAATCAAAAACCTTTAATAGTTTCGGTTGCCGACCGATAAATTAATAGAAAGAAAGTTCGTACATGGTGATTTTTGCATACTAAGAACATTCCTGCAAATTTTCATCACAAATGTGAACAACCTGTAGGAATGCATGCATACAAACAATAATTTTCTACTTTACTGAAACAAAATAATAACAAAACTAGAATCTAGTAGAAATATTTTAATTCAATGAAATATATCAAAAGAATTTTGTATAGGTACCTGTTAATTTTATGTATATGGAATCTTTTCTTGTAACTCCGTTAACCTATACAGTTTTATTTTATCAAAAGTCTGATTTTCCTCCAAATAAATTGGAAGTATTTTCTCCTTGCCACTTCTCGAAGGAGTAAGAGCATCCACAGTCCACTAAGTCATTTATTATTCATATTTGACTAAGTTTCAGTTGCTGAAATCATTAATTTCATTAAGCCATTGTTTACTCAGCTGTAGCTATTGTATTTCTACGCCATCTATTACTTTATACAAGAATTATGGAAAGAATTTATTTAGAAAGGTAAAAAAAAATGGAATGGCTGTGGAATGGTGTTTTCAGATTGAAAAAATGTTAAGCAGAACATGAGATAATTTGAGGGGCTGTTGCTCCGTAATGAATATGACCACATCAAAAAGTTTTTCTACAACATTAATTTTTTTATGAGACATATCCATGGTTAATTTTTTTTTGTTCTATCTTTAACGGTTTAGAAGTTTTGTAAACAGACTGACAGACGGACAGAATGAAACTAATAGGCACATTTTTTCAAAGTTTTTTTTTTTTTGGAAATGTGCTATAAAATTTCCCAATATCAAAAACTATTTTGTATTTTTATTATTATTTTACTGTTTCTATTTTGTTCATTTTAATTGTATTTTCCTCTTCATATTCCAAATAAAATTTCATCATTCTTTTTGCATAAATACCCAATGAAAGTTTATTATATTAAGCTTTTTAAAACCTTATAAATCTGATAAAAATGAAATTTTTAAATTTAAAATAAAAACAAAAGAAAAACAAATCTTTATTACTCGTTAAAATTTCTAAATTTTTGTCTAGGCTAATAACTATAAAATCTTCATAAAATCTTATAAAAAAGAAAAATAAATTTCAAAGATTTAATCTCATCTTTTGTATTTTCATCTAAAAATTATTTGATTCAATTAATTAATTTTTTCATTTAAATTCGCGTCCTTCAGTATTTTTTGATAAAAAAAAACAAAAACACAAAAAAAAGAAAGAAAAAACCGAAAATTTGAAATTTAAATTAAAATTCACTTAATAATTATTTCTCTGTATTGGACTTAAAAAGTTCAAGGCTTATATAAAATTACACTATACAAGTACAATACGAGTATAGCGTTGAAATTATTTTAAATTTTAAGGGAGTGGGATAAGAATCAAAAGCATAACAGTAATAATAAATTGAAAAATTACTCATTATTTCCATATTATTATAAAATTTTTTGAATTTCACATTTCAGTATAGTATTTTTAGAAAGAAAAAAATAAATGGAAAAAAAAAACAAAGAAATAATAAAATCATATAATTGTATAGGTAATCATTTAATCCTGTCTAGAATCTCCTATTAATCACGCAAGGTCGTCGTAATTGAATAAAAATCTGGGTCAGTAAATTTTTCTTCGTTTTATTTTTTCTTCAATGTTTTTTTTCGTTCCCCCTTTTATCTTTTACTATTATTTAATTTTTTATTGTTTTATTTTTTGTTAAACTTTCCTTGTATATATTTTTGTGTGTATTGTATTATATACAATATTTTATGATAACTAGGAATTTTCACTATGATTTATAAAAATTTACGAAATTTTTTTATATTTTCTTTTTTTTTTTTCTTTTTTATAATTATTTTTACCTTTAGTTTATTGTATGAATTTGTATTAATCTGATATACTTAATATTTATTTCTGTTCGAAAAAATATTTTCATTTAAGTAATGAATTTTGAATTTTAAACGGCAAATGCATTTCTTTAAAAAGGTGTATTCTTATTAGACATTATTTTTGTTGAAATATGCTCTAAGGTTGTTACACACGATCATAGAAATAATATAAATTAAAATTTCACTTTTATATTACAAATAACAACATGTAAACACTGTAAAAATCGCAAAAGAAGTGGTATAGAAAAATAAAAATGTTTCTATTTTTCTATTATTTTTTTGACAGTTCGTAAACTGAAGATACGAATTTGTTATTTGAAAATATTCAAAAAAAAATTTTATTGTGATTTTGAATTGTTTTTTTCAATTATTCCTTAATTTCTTTAAAATTTAAATATTTTTATATTTTTAAATATAATTTTTTGAATGATAAATATAGATTTTGTATTTAAAGTAACTCCTAATATTATTTTTAATATTTATAATATGTCCTTCTTTCTCATATTTATTTTATCGCGAGAAGTGAAACGTCAAAAATATACATGTATTATTGATTGTAGTATTATTTTTTTGACATTTGTCTGTTAGTTTTTTTTATGTTACTTCTTTTATCATGTCCAAAAATCTTTATCCGGTGTGCTTGTAATAATTTCATTATTTGGATTATTTGAAAATTTATTTATACAAAAAAAATATAGAAAACAAAGAAGGCGGAATCATAAAAATTTGATACTTGACAGATTTTTAGATCTTGCATTGTGGTATTGTAAATTTTATTTGATGATAATTAACATAACATATATTTTTATTTGATGATAACATAAACATTTTAAATATTATTATTGTTATAATATATGTATTTGTATGTTAACAAAAATCAGATTTATTTTAATATTAGACAAACAATAAATACTTTTCATAGTTTTAATTGAACTGGGTACTAATTCCACTTTGTTATGCATGTCAGTTAGATTGAAACCGATATTTTAGCAACTTTAAGATGATACACGAAGCACGTAGATAAGTTATGCTGGTATCAAAAAATATCATAAAAGTCATATTTAACTAAATTTCAAATGTCTGGCTGTATATACTATCATGATAAGAGGATAAAAATTTAGCAGCTACTCGAACCTGTTGTCCTAGAACTACTTAATTTGTTATTGGCAACAAATGTTGTTAGAACAAACTGAACTTCTTTTCATAAAATTTCAGATATTTATAGCTTTAATAGACACTAAGTTATTTTCATAAAAGTTGTATGACAGCTACTCAAATTCCCTGGTCGAACTTGCTCAATTTCAACGAAATTAACACAATTTTATGGAAAATTTATTATTTGATTAATTTATTGTGTGAACGGACTATCGTACATTGTTAAATCGACTCAGAATATGACCGTGAGCAAGAATATAAATAAATACTTTTTTTTATATCTACGTTGCCTTCTTTAAAGTGTCACAAACATAATGTGTACATCCTTGAATTATATTTTTATACGGCTATAAAAAGAAGCTAAGAAGTTTGTTTATCATATTATTATCAACTTGCATATGAAATTTGAATCTAAATATTACGTATTAGCCAATCACAGCATTATGGTAACTGACAAGTGCATATTATTTTAGTTACCTTTTTTTAAATAGCTCATAACTCATAACCTTTTATTATTATAATCTTTTATTAAAATTTTGAAAAATAATTTAACAAAAATTTTAAAAATTTTGCTTATTGGTTTCACTCTGTCCGTCCGTTCGTTAGTCTGTTTATAAAACTACTATACCGTTTAATAAAAGAATGATATTTTAACCATTCGTAGGTCTCTAAAAAACATTAATTTTGTAGAAGCATTCCTATTTGTTACGAAGCAAACTTTGTAGAAGTTCTATTTTTAAATGTGAATATCTTAGGGTCTGCTTAACATTTTTTCAATCTAATAAAGCCATAAAGCACGATATTTCTTTACCTTTATCAATTAATATCTATTTATTAGTACCTATTTAAATTTACCGTTATCTGGAAACAAAATTTTACAAGATTTTGCTTAATTCGTATTCCTACAACTCTTTCAAATAGAGCTTTGAAATTTTGAAAGAAGAAAAAACTTCTAGAATTAGCATAAGTGGCGTTAAAAAATTCAATGGTGCAAGTTACAATACTTTAAACGGTTTTTATTGTCTTTTGGAATTTTTCTTAAGAAACTTTGGTTTTGTATCCTGCATAATTTTTTTTTTTTTGATTTTACTACTTGTACATTAATTATTGCACATAATTAAATATTTAAAATTTAATTAAAAAATTAAAAACCATTTAATACAAATTTTTAATTTAAAAAATTGTATTAAAGCTATATATGTAAATATATTATGCACATTAGTGCAACGGATTAATTTGATTAAAATGGATTTTGGAAAAATTAAAAATATAAAATTTATTTGGAAATTGTTTTTTATTTATAGTATATATTATTTAACACAAATATTATAATAATATTTTTTCCATTATTTTATTTTTTAACAATTATCATGTATCCAATTTATGTTGACAATTCGACATCCATGTATTTTGAAAATTTTATAATTTTTTTTATATAACGTTGTGAATTAAAAAAATATTCAAGAATATTAATTGTATTTAAAGGATTACATTTAAACTAATAAAGAAATCCAATATTTAAATAATATTGTTTGGATTCCTTTTACAGAGTAAATCACTCTTTTCTACTCCCAACTACATCAACCTTCGAGAAAGAATAGATAGAAGTAAATACGAGTATGTTAAGTTAGCATTCCATTTACCAACTATACTCTCAACTACTCTTTTTGTGTGAAAGGAATGCAAACATTATCAAAATTTCAAATAAATTTCTTAAAATATTTGGGTTTTTTTTAATATGTGGTTTCATACATAAAGAAATGAATTATTTAATAACAGAAATTCTAGACTGTTTTACTGTTTGGTATCCTAAAAAAAATAAAATCATTTCCTTTTAAACGAGGAAGAGTGCAGTAGAGTAGACTATCTCAACTCTGGGATATCCATATGAACGTAATATATCTTGTTTCTCCAAAACTTGATCACCTTTTAAACAATTTCAGTTGTTTTAGTACCAACGTAATAACTACCGAAATATATTTATGTAAATTTTAAATACCTAACTTCAATAGACACTGAGTTATTTTCATTTAGACAGAGAAGTTGTATGGCAACTATCCGAACCAGTGGCACCACCACAACCAAACTTTGCAAAAGTTGTTGCCATAAAACTTTATTATCATTTGCAAGCTTTCAGACGCCTAGCTTCATTAAGTTCCAACTTTTTGGTATGTAACTCGATACCTTTTCACAAAATTGCAGATACCTAGCTTTAATAGACACTGAGTTATTTACATTTAAAAAGAGAAGTTGTACGGCAGCTACCCGAACCTGTTGCCCCAGCACAACCAAATTTTATTGGAATTCGACTGCCAAAAAAGCTGGATTTAAATAGCAAAATTAACAATTTTATAAAAGTGACGTAAAAAAATTTCAGCCTGCTAGCTTTATTTTTTGAGTTATCGTGCGGACGGACAGACGGACGGACGTACATGGCTTAATCAACTCAAAATTCGATTCTGAGCCGATCCGTACCCTTGACTAGCTCGACTCCTTTAAGGTGTCACAAACGTAATGGTAAATTTATTATACCCTTAAACATAGTTCATACGGGTATAAAAGTATATTATTCAATTACATAATCAATTGTCTTCAATATATTTTGCTTTTGTAGTATATTTTGGTGAAAGATTTAATCTATTATATTTTTATATAACTTGTCATTTTTGATATTCTTATAATGAAACTTGAAAAATTTTCACTAAATACTTCAATAAGGATACATACAATGAATTACTCAATTGTATGAAATTTTATAAAATATTGCATAGGTAAAAATTGAAAAATAAAAATATTTTAAAATGGTATTTCTAAGAATTTAAAATATTTGCTTTTCTTTTTTCTTTCATGTTTTTTTAAAGATTTTCAAAATTTGAAAAAAGTAGTTGGTTGGGAAATGTTAATACAATATATTATAGCAGACGCATCAATTGCAGCATTTGGTTTATTTATTTGCTTTGGTTTATTTATATTTATATGCTCCGTTCGTATAACTTTTGTTTTGGATGCGTTTATTTTTAGACCAGCTCACTTCCTATAATTATGCAATTGTGCAAGTTTTGATAAATTAGATTAACACCGTTTGTTCGCTTGAGCCATGAAACACACATTATCAGCACAGTATAAGTGGCTTAAGAGGTTGAACGGTCCCAGGTGAATACCGTTCCGATACGCCTGCTGCTGCGATTAAAATCTCTGTATAATATGTAAATATATGTAATAATAATAATATATGTAATATAATAATAATAATAAAATAAAAAATATTTCAAGAATCAAGAAGATTTTAAAATGGATGGATTAAACGTAACGGAAACGGATGTATAATTCAAAATTCTATCAAATTACGAATTTAACAGCAAATTTTTTGAATTTTATACTTTGGTCATATGTACATGATCAAAGATTGCACAGTGGAATCCTTGCTGTCAAAAAATGTTATCAGCTAAATTAAATATTTTATAATGAAGCCTCCGTGGCGTAGTAGATAAGAGCGTATAAATTAGGCTGTAAACACCGAGAGAGTGTGGATTCAAATCCAACACACGCCGTAAGAGTTATTCCCCACATAATTCCACATATTCCCCACATTATTCCACACATTTATGTGGCAGAGAATTTTAAAATCTAAAATTAATATTATAATATTTTTCAAGCCAAAATTCCAATTAACAAAAATGGATATATACATAAGATATATTTAATGGTTTTTTTTTTGTTTTATTTTCAGATGTATAATCCTAATTAAACCTTTCACATAAATCTACATAATTCATACTTTCATTGAATATTTCTTTTAATTTATACAGTAATTTAAATATTTTGCAAAAAAGCATTTTGAAAAACAAAACCACAAAAAAAAAAAAAGAAAATTTCATCAATTTCAATGAAAAATAAATTGCAATTATACATAAAATCTCAATCCAAAAATCTAATTATAATTGTTCTGAAAATTAAACAACAATAATAACCTAAACAAGGTAACCTAATATTCACCTGATATACGAAAAACTAAAAAGAAATAATTTATTTATTTATTTCCTTTAATAATCTAATGGTTTTTCTTTATACAATTTTCTAGAAAATATTCATTTTCATTACAATTTCGATTTAACAGTTTCGGAAATATTTTTAGCTACTATTTAATTTCTTTAATACTCAGAAAAACTAAATCCTATTAGAAAAAAATCATTTGTTATAATTATTTAACTAAATATAATTTATACAAAAAAAAAACATTATTCATGATTAAAATCCGTTGTTAAATTTCTGTAAACATATTTTGATAAATCAGTGCTTCTCAAAATACTAAAAACCCTCATATAAAATTGAACATTTATAAAAGTTATTTTATGTTATTATTAAATTTAACAAAGCATGCAATAACGAAATTTGGCGATATAATATTAGTTCTAATATATTTTATACACTAAGTAGTACAGTAGTGAACATCCCGCCTATCATTTGGCGTTCGAGTCCCAGTAAAAGTGAAATTTTTTTACTTGGTTGTCGACCAACGTAGTAATGGAAAAAACAATAATTTAAATACATACTTTATATATCATTTATACAAAAATAGAAAACATAAACAAATGATATTATATCAAACATTATTTAAATAAATGATTTTAACAAAAACCTGTAGCTAACTCATCTAGATATTCAAATTTTTTTTTTAATGCATTTTTCTGCCACATAAATGTGGACAGGAAATGACACAGTCCTGTTCAGGCGTGGCAGTAAATGTCGTTTTTCTTTTTTTTTCTTTTTGCCTTACTCCTATAAGGAACATAGGACATCCACTAAGTAATTTATTACTCATATTTGACTAAGCTTCAGTTTCAGGAATCATTATTTCACTAAGCCGTTGATTACTCGGCTGGAATTATTGTACAAGACTAGGTGTTTCTTTAGTTCTACGCCATCTATTATCTTACACAAGAATTACATTTTATTATTATTTTATTATAAATATATTACAATATGATATTAATTATAATTTATAGGACATATATACTTATTTTTAATTTAATTATATTATAATAATTATATATTCTTAGAAAAATTTATATTATTTTATTAATCTATATGATCCAACCGGGGTTTGAACCCGAGACCTTTCGTATGAAAGGCCGGTGTCTTAACCACTACACCATTGGCTGGATGGCTGTAAATGTCGTAAGGGAAAATAACTCTTACGACGTGTGTGAGATTATACGCTGTTACCCGCTGCGCCACCGAGGCCCCAATATTCAAATATTCTAATGAATAAAAAATAGATATATATAAATATTGAATATTAAATAATCAATTGGAATTTAAGCAATTTAATGTGTGATTAGGTCTAGTATTGGATCAAATGCATAAAACTAAGCTTGAACTCAAATTTGTGATTTTCTTTGACAAAGTAAAATTTTAGTTCAAGCTCAATTTTATGCATTCCACTCATTATAATCATGTTATAGTACATCACGTTATATTAGTATTAACTGCAAATTAATTGAGATCAATTCTAATAAAAAAATTTATATTTCCAACCTTTTTTTTCTTACTTTATGTACTACCTGGACTTTCTTCTTTTTTGCAGCACCTCACTATCCTCATTTTCCTAGAATACTTTTCTTCTCATATAAATAAACCTATAATGCATACATGCATACCATCCTAACTGTTAAATAATTAGCCCACAAAAAAAAAAGTTATTATGTTTTATTCTAGAAGCTATCCTAGTTTTTGGTCTGTAAAAATAATTACTGCATCATTTTGTAATTAAAAGACACTGTAACCATAGCGCCGTGAATTTACGCTTCACGATTGGATTTTCATATTAAGTCCTCAATTTTCGAAAATTTCGAGTTTTTTTTTCAATTTTACTTTCGAACCATAATTTATTATGAATTGTCAAAAGAAAAATTAAATAGGAATTTTTTTCATTTTTACTTTGGCGTTAAAATGTGTTATGAATTATGGTTCCAAAGGAAAATATTTTTTTGGCGTCTTTTTTATTTTCGGGACATAACTCTGGTATTTTTCTTCTAGTATTAAAAAGTGTTGCTTATTTTTGAATAAATTTTTTCTCTGAATTTAGAAAAAGGAACTATTGTTGTCAAACTGTATGCTCAAGAATAATATTTAAAATTTTTCTCCTTAATATAATATATCCAACACTGTATTGGTTTGGTTTGGTTTTTTTCAATTATTATTTCTTTACTCTTTATTTCTTTTCTATTAAAGAAAAAATTTAATTTTTCTTTTGTTTGCGTTTTATATAACAAAATTTTAATATCAATATAAGCTTGACCTAGAATCCTGATTTTAAGTACAAAATAACAAAAAAAAAAAAAACAAAAATGTGTATTACACATATAATAAAGACCTATTTATCACGTGAAAAGCCAAAATAAAAAAAAAAAAACAAACAATAACTAAACAAAAGAATAATTTTTTTAAGATTTTCTTTTCATTATAAAAACAAATCACTTAAACATGGCATATAAAAATAGAAAAATAAAGAAATATCTAATAAAAAACAAAATATAAAACAAAAACAATGTATAACCTCCAAACCATATGATGTCCGGTCCGAATTGATTTTTATTATTATTATTTCACTTTCATTATTATTGTATAGTTGCTGTTCATTTTTTTTTTTTCTTATAAGAGTTTTATTTTAGAATTGACCGCTACACTATTCATCATATTGTTGGTCAACTTTCGCGCATGTTAACAAATTCAAACATCTTCAATTGTTTTTAGGTGATTTGTTTTTTTTTTTTTAACTTTCTTTAAGTTGGTCGTTTTTTTATTTGTATGTTTTGCAAAAATTTCTTTAAAATTATTTCAGTTGGGTTGAAATACTTAATCTCGAATTATAAAATTTCAAACACAAAATTCCAAATTACAAAATCGCAAATTAAACAAGGTAGAATGTAAACCGACAGTTTTTAAAAGTGCACATTTCCAAAAGACAATACGAACGTTTAGAATTGTGACTTGCACAAAAATTTTAAAATTTCATGTAATAAGAAAAAATGTGAAAATAGGACTTTTCTGGAAATTTGAAGGACTGTAAGTTCGGAACCCTATACAACTAAGAAAAACTGTTAACACACGTAAAAAAAAACACATTACTGGAATTATCAAAATTTCAAGTCCCTATTTGAAAGCGTTCCGGAGTTTTAAGGGTAGAAAAATCATGCAAAATTTAGTTTTCACATAACGGTAAATTAAAATACTAAATTTAAAAGAATTGTATAATTTTGACATTAATTTACAAAGCAGAACATGAGATATACGCATTTAAAAATAGGGCTTTTTCAAAGTTTGGGGCTGCATTAGCTGCATTAGCTCCGTAATGGATGAAAAAGTTGTTCTACAACATTAATTTTTTTACGAGACCTACCGGTGGTTTACATTTTTTTCTCTATCTTTAACGGTGTAGAAGTTTTGTAAAAAGTCGGACGAACGGACGGACTGAGTGAAACTAATAAGCACATTTTTTTAAATTTTTTTTTGGAAATGTGCTAAAAATTTGATCAGTATCAATACAATAACATATCTACCTATCTATACTAAACTGCTCAGCCGTTCATCATAAAAATTTCTATATAAAGGTTTTTGGGTAAGGTGAGTGTTTCTGGGTTAAACATTTTGCTGTAACCACCAAGTTGGGCCGCCAAGTTTGAGCTAGTGGTGCAAATATTTAAACTTTTTGTCTCTAAAATAAAACTAACGGTTTGACCAATTGATTTTAAATTTTATATACGTGTTGCGCTTTTACAGTGAAGTTGAGTCTATTAACAGACTTTGACTTTGTTAACCCATATGTTTAATTTATTGAGGGGCGCAGCAACTGGTATTATAATATTAGTCTGAAAAAAAAAACCGAATTTGTTTTACGGGAACGGAAAATAAGTTTTTCTTTTGTACAAAAAAAGTCCAAGTCCAGTGTTTACAAAAATTAAAAAAAAAATTGATATCTTCGACAATATGATTCTAAACTGTTGGATACCAAACTAAACTAAGCCCGTTACCTAAATGCCTGAAACGCTGTTTTTTTAGTCCAGTTATAAAAGTTAGCAGTTAGTTCGAATCATCATTTTAAACTCTTATTTGGATTGTTTTATGTTTTTGCATTATGTATTTGGGATTTTGTAATTTAGAATTGTGATTTTTAAGATATTAACACCCTCCTATTTCAATTTATTTGTATTCTTTATATTTAGTATTATATAAAATTTCATATATAATTTTCTTTATATATATAATATTTTCTTATTATTATATGTGAACATAATCCGATAAATAGGTGTACAAGAGAGTTTAAATAAAAGAATTTTGTATTTAATCAACCTAATTTACATAAAAAAAAAACAAAGAAAGAAATATAACAAAAAAAAAAGTAGATATAAAAATAGTCGTTTGAGCTAAATAAAATTTTATGATTTTAATAGGTATTATGAATTTTGTTTTACAAAATAAAATTCGTAAACAGTTCCTGCGTTAGATAATACTAAGGCAGTGTTCGAAAGTCAACTCGATTTTGTTGATTTTGACATCTTCCAAGTAAACCAAAAGAAGTAGTTGTGTCGAGTAAGTCAATTAACTTAGTTTTAATTCAATTGATTTAATCTGTTGATTTCCCATTTCAAGAAAAATATTTTAACAATAAGAAACTGTTCATATTCAACTTTAAAATTATATTGAACAAGAGCGTCAAATTAACGTAAAAATAAAATATCAACGAAAAAAATGTAGTTGACTTTTAAACTTTACCATTTTCAAAAAAATGAGTACAATTGCTGGCGCGATACTCATTATTTCAATTTGTAAAGTTTTAGTTGAAAACCAATACTTGATCACCAGAAACGGTAACTCTAAAAAAAAAAAAACATATAGTTTTGCTTGGAACATATTACAATATTATACAAATATTATTTTCTCTCAGCATTAAATCATTTTGTAGATTTGTGTGATGCTGATTTGCTCAAAATAATGTTATTAGGCAATCATAGTTTTATATGTCATTTTAGTCACCGTTAGTTATGTAAATTTAATTTAGTATTACATCTTGTTAGTTTTAAACGATATATCTATTAGTAAGGGAAACTTGAACTATATAGGGATGGATAGCAGAAGCTCTTCTTATTTCTCTTTAAAGTATTAAAGTTTAAAGTTTAATTTATACTTTTTTGCAAGAGTAGATGGAAATCACTAAAAGACTTCAAGGTGACATTAATCACTAAGAGAGAAATCACTTTAGTATTAATGTCATCTTCGACCTTGGTCAAGGAAAGTAAATATTACCGAATGAAAATTATTGAACTCAAATGAACAGAAATATAATGAACAAATTTGTTAAGGTTTATCTTGAATCTTTGATTTTTGTATAAATAAACATCACCAAGAGAACACAATGAGGTTTGAGTGGTTTCATATTCGCGATTCATATTGCAAACGAATTTCTGCAAGCTGTAAATTATGTCATTTGAGATTTGAATTACATATAGGGATGGCTATCAGAAACTCTTCTTGTTCTCTTTGAAGTATTTTGAATATAGGCATCAGACTTTTAATCTAATCATATTAGGTGTATCTATCAATGAATTATAACATCTTACTTGTTCTTATTAGGATACGGAAATAACGGTATTTTAAATAATAATATATTATAGTATAGAGTTCAGTTAAATGTTATATTGTAGTATGCATATAGGTAAATATTGTTTTTTTTTATTTTAATTTTAAAATTACACGGTTTTTATACTTGGTTCATAATAATTATGATAATAATCATTTAAAGGGGTGAATAATTCAGTTTATTTATAATGGAAATTATTAAATTTATTATTTTCTTTTTTATTTAAATAAAAATTAAAGATTATTTGAATGTGACTTCACTACTAGGTTAAAATAAAAGTAAATATAGTTATAAAAAAAAATTTTTAATAAATAATTTTTCCATTCGTTTTTTTATTTCAATATTTAATTGTCATTATAATTTATTGGACTAGATAAGTGGAACATGATCATATAGGTGCATTTTTTTAATTTTTTATATAGTTAAAAGATATTAATATGTTATCTTAATAGCAATATTAAATAGATTCTATTTTTACTCTTTGATTCACATTCTTAATATTTTTAATATATTTGATAAGAAAAAAAAATTAAATTATTTGATTGGACAGATATAATATGAGTCTTAAGATATTTTAAATAATATTTTGTAATTAATATACATATATACTGTTTTCTTAAATAGAATACTTCAAAATTTCTCTTTGAAAGGTAAAGACTATCATTTTGAAAAGTAACATGATTCTGTAACTTTAACACCATTTTTGATATGTTATAATTCTACATTCAGTTACTTTAACTGTTAATTTTAGTCTTCAATTATTATGGCTTTATCGCCTGAAGAAAAAAACAAAAAAAGCCTCTGGATGCAAAATTTTGATTGGTTGAAAATATATATTGTTTTGTTGACATTTTCTCCCTTTCCCACATTTTACATTTCGCAAAAATTGTAAAATGCACGCAAGAAGAATATTATTCAAACGTCAAAATGTCAAATAATATATTTGTTTTTAAAATTGCTTTTCTTTTTTTGTGTTTTTTTGTTTAAAAACGAAAAAAAACACAATATATGTTACGTACTTAATTTCTTAATTTGAAATTCAAAATAATCGCCTTGTAGATGTCAAAAAAAAAAAAAAAAAAGAATTGACCAGGAAAAATAATGTCAAAATAAAAATTGGTTGCTTACGTACATCCTATTAGCAAGCGGATGCATGTTGAATACGAAATATTTGTTAATATTTCCGAAGAGTATGCGAAGTCTAACCAAAATATACTTTGCATACAGAAGAGGCATGCATTCCATGTCAAGATACCCTAACTGTTTGAATAGGTACAAGTAAGGGACCACGACGTTATTATGAAAAATATAATCTTTGATGGACAAAATTTTGAATTTTTTTTTTAAATCATTTTGGCTGTGAATAAAAAACTTCGAATTCTTATAAAATTCAATTTAGGTTTTCATTTTTTAAGATTTTGTCACAAAAAAATTTTTTTTCCTTATAGTTTTTTTTCCAATGTTTTATCTTAAAAAGATTTTTGAATTCAAATTTTCTTTTTAACCATTTTTTTTTTCAAGTTCTTTCTTTTTTGACAAGGACTCAGATTAAGATTAATGATTCAATTTCAAGATTAGCTGTTATATCGCTTCAGAAGTTGGACATTTATAATTTAAACTTGATATCAAATGCTCATTTTTGTTTGTATTTTAAAGTTTTGTACAAGAGTACTGTATTATTAGATTATTAACTCATTTGGCTTTTTAGTTAGCGCAGTTCATTCATTTCTGAACTACTTTTCACAAAAGTGTAAATTTCTGCAAAAAAACAACCTTTATTTTTATAAATTTTGCGTATAAATTTCAATTTTATTTAAATTGCTAAGCTAAAAATTCATCTTTAAGAATAAAATAAAGTTTTTTTTTTAACTTGAGTGTTAATATTTTGTAATCATAAACCCATTTACGACCAGAATAAAAAATAAACAAGGCAGAATGTAAACCAGCAGTTTTTAAAAGCGCACATTTCCAAAAGATATTACAAACTGTTTAGAGAAAAAATGTGAAAATACGTGAAAGAAAAAATGTGAAAATAGGTCCTTTTTGCAATTTTGAGAAGCTGTAACTCTAGAACAATATATATACAACTTAAAGAAACCATTAACACACGTGAAAATATATTACTGGAGCTTTAATTTGTATGTCTTGCTGAACAAAAATGTGTACAGGTGTCTAAGTTACAGGTATTTAAAAATGGAAAATTTTTAATTTTTGACCCCTAATAGGTCATAAACAAGAGGTGGTCCAAAAATTTTTTCTGAACTGAAATTATACTAATTTTAAAAGTTCTTTCTTACCTAAAAATTTCAAGTCCCTATCTGAAAGCGTGCCGGAGTTATAAAGGTAGAAAAATCATGCAAAATTAGGGTTTCATATAACGGTAAATTTAAATACTTAATTTAAAATAATTGTATAATTTTTATATTGATTAATAAAGGCAGAATGACGTTTCCAGATTGAAAAAATATTAAACGCAACATCAGATATACGTATTTAAAAATAGGGCTTTTTCAAAGTTAGAGGCGCTGCAGCTCATTAATGGGTGGGGCTACATGAAAAATTTGTACTACAACATTAATTTTTTTATAAGACCTACCCATGGTTAAATTTTTTTTTCTTTATCTTTAACGGTCTAGAAGTTTTGTAAACAGACAGACAGACGGACGGACAGACGGACAGACGGACAGACGGACAGACGGACAGACAGACAAACGGACGGACTGACGGACAGACGGACGGACAGAGTAAAACGATAAGCACATTTTTTCAAATTTTTTTTGAAAATGTGCTAAAAAATGTTATAAAAAATAAGTTATTTAAAAAGACTTTAAAAACTGAATGAATTCTTTTTTGAAAAAAAATTAAAATAAAAAAATTAAATTACACCAATATGTTGAGCATTTTAAAATTTTCTTTATAAGAAGAGTTTAAGTGAAGAAAAAAAAAATTTAATTTTTTTTTTTTATGTAAAAAATTGTTTTGTTACTTTGTTTAAAAAAAAAAAAAATTTCCAAAAATTCTTAGTCTTAAACTAATTCTTGTTTTTAACAATTTTCTTATTTTAAATTTTACACTTTTGAAAAATTAAAGAAATAAAGTTTTTCTTCTAACACAATACAGACATAATTATATATGTATGTGTATTATTTTATTTAAATAAAAAATAAAAGGTAAATAGGTCACTCATATTGGGAATTTACTGTATAGTTACGCTATTTCTTACGATACAAATATGCGAAGAAAATTTTAAAACAATTTTACTTGTATACGGTAAAAGGTTATTTTATTTTGTTCTTTAAACAGCATATTTGCATAACATGCTCTATGTTTAATTTTTATGTTCTAGAAACATAATAATATTATTATGTAGTTTTCAATATAATCTTCTATTTACTGACTATCATTCATATATATAGATAATACTTAAACTTAACTATTTTTGTAATTTAATATTGATGAAAATAAGTTTTATAATACAAATTTAACTTACAATATCTACTCTTCACATTTAAAGTATTTAAATACGCTAATTTTTATTACATGGTACCTTAGATTCTGATTTTTAAACAGAAATTTCAGTTTAGTTTTGTTAATTTATCGACAATCATCTTAATTATATATCTAAATATACAGATAACTCTTTAACAATGAAACACGATATTAATTAATGTGTGAGAATTTATCCTACTATACACCACCTCTCCCTCCTTTTTGGCCAAACATTAGATTATATGACCTTTAATACTAATACACCTACTGCTTGAAAAAAAGAAATAAAATTTTTGAAATGAAAAATTTTTTTTAAATTAACAGGAATATTGTGAACAAAATATAGTTAATGTTCATCTTGAATCTCTGAATGCTATCACCATATTAAACAAAATCTTCACCAATTTTATTGAACACCTGAGATGGAAAATGGTTTTACATTCGCGACATTCGTATCACAAACGAAGTTAAGCCATTTGCTGATTATTTGCTTGCACACACAAAAGATCTATTCGCCAAAATATGTTACGCTACTCTAAATAAGAAAACTTTTCAAACTATAAATCATTTTGAAAACTCATAGGTAACTAAAAATTAATTTTCTAATAGTGGAAATAAAAAGAAAATGCATTTATACAAAAAAAAAAAAAAAAATTGTAAGAAGTAACACAAAATTCTCATAATAATCTTTTAACATTACCTTCAATTTAACAAAAAAAAAAAAAATCAAAACAAATCTACAGTAACTTCAATTTAATACTCGTACATTTATATTTTATATTTGATTTGTTTGTCCGTTTAAATATTCATATGAAAATGATACAAGTGGAAAAAGAAAAAATAAATCAAAAGCTCCGAATCCTATAAAAAGTATATTGCTAATAAATTAAAGTAGCCATATCTTACTACAATTAAGCAATTACATAACCGGATATTGGAGTCCTTTTTTGAAAGGTATATAATTTTAGTCAGTCAAAACTCAGAATACTTAAAAATTTTTTTCAAAAAATAGGTATAACTACATAGTGTTAGTGTTAGTAACTACATAGTGTTATAACATTCAGTGTTATAAACCGAAAGAAGCACTATAATATCTAATATTTGATGAGATGAGTAGAGCTTAAGATAGTAATTAATGAATTTGAAACAAGGCGACAAAAATTTTGTTCAATAAAAACGGTATATTTACATAAACGTCCCTCAAAACAATAAGGTCTTATAAAAGAGCTTTTATAAAATATACTATCAAAATGGTTATTTTGTGCATTCTTTAATTAAATAGTTCTAAATTTTTTTACAAACTTTAGGAAAATGAATGAGGTAGAAACTATTTAAAAATGTCTCTAAATCGATTAATTTAATATTTAAAAAATCTTCTCTTTAGACAAATTTTTAGTTAAAATATTTTTTTTCCAGAAAAAATATTTGATTAAAATCCAACCAAAAATCATTTTAAAGTACCACAAAATTGCATTTCAAAATTTAGTATTTTCAAAATTCATTTCGTATAAAAAAAAAAAAAATTATAACATTAAATTTTTTTTTGGCCAATTTTGTAGCAATTTCGATTTTATTATCTTGATTTGTATGTGTGTTCCTTTGGTGACCAGAAATAATGCCCCAAGAAATAAAATCGAATCGGTTTTATTTATCAACGTAAGAAAAAAGAAAGCTTAAATCGCGAATTATTAGATTTCGACCTTATTACCGTTTTAAAAAGGAAATAATATCGAATCGGCCTTATTTCCACTTACGAAATATTTAATTTTTTATTTTGATATTAACATCTCTATAGTATATGAGGGATTTCGGTTTAAGTAGATATTTATATATTTAAAAAAAAATTTTTTAATCCCTATTTTAGATACGAAATCAAAGTTATATGTATACGCTTTTCCAAAAATATTTATACATACATATATGTATAAGTGAGATTCTGAATTAGGAGAAACTATATAGGTGAATTCAAAATCAAGTTATTCCCGTTTTTTCCAAAATACTTATCTATAAGTATATATTTGGGATGAATTAGGAAGACTTACAAAATCAGGATTATATCATAAAGTAACATATAACTATAATATATAAATTATATGTTACTTTATGATTATATGTATGCTTTCTCCAGGATATGCAGATTTATGAATATCTAAAATCTCAAAAATCCCTCCTAATTCATAATCTTGCATATACACATAATCTTGCATATATAAATATTTTGGAAAAAGCGGTTAACACTGATTTTGAATTCAACTCTAAAATCGCTCCTAATTCATAATTCCTAAATATTCTGGAAAAAAGAAATACTCTGATTTTGATTCTTACTTTAAAATTTCTGCTAATTGAAAAACTTGGATTATACCGCCGACGAGCCCTCTATCACACGTTTACCCGGGCTGGCGAGAATATAGAAATAAAATTCTTACTCTAAAATCTCTTCTAATTCAAAAACATGGATTATACCGCCGACGAGACCTCTATCTCACGTTCATCCGGGCTGGCGAGAATATAGAAATAAAATTCTTACTCTAAAATCTCTTCTAATTCAAAAACATGGATTATACCCCGACGAGACCTCTATTCCACGTTCACCCGGGCTGGCGAGAATATATAGAAATAAAATGAATCGGCATTCGACTTTATTCCTCTTTCAATTTCGGCTTTATTTCCTTTTCAAACGGTAATAAAGTGAAATTCTCAAAATTCGGGATCCAAACGCAATGCAAGATCCGCATCGAAATGGAAATAAAGCCGATTCGGCATTATTTCTTGCGGCATTATTTCTGGTTACCTGTTTCTTTTTTGATTTCTACTTTTCTTTTTTTTCTTTAATATTTCATGTAAATTTAGTTATTTTCATTTCAACTAGACTTTCCTTTTCACATGTTTGATTTTTTTTTTGTTGTTTTTTTATTTTTGTTGTCCACGTTTGAACGATTTTATATATCCTTAAGTTTCTTTAGTTTGTTTCTGTACAGTAAATTTGAAAGATTTCGTTTTGTTTTGTAGTTTTATTGTTTTTCTGTTTTTTTTTTTTCATATTACTTAAGGGTGGTTAGTAAGTGATGTATAAATAGCCAAAGTCAAAGTACATTTCATGTATACAATAGGTATATTATATTGTATAATATGTATACATGTATATTTTTTACCTTTTTCTTTTTTTATTATTGTGTAAAAAATCGAAGAGTTTATAAAAAAAATAAGTAAAAAGAACGGCCATCATTTACAATGTTTTGTTCCTATGTTAACTAGAAATTCGAGAGAGCACAGACCGCTGAATTTTCACGACATTATAAAAAAAGAAATAATAAAATACAATAATAATAAAAAAAAAAAAAAAAGTATAAAGTAAGAAATTAAAAAGTGAAAAATATAAAATAAAAAAAAATAAAAATATAAAAAAACTTTTCTTAAGAATTTCGCGAAACTTTTTCTAGTTAGTTTCTATCGAAAAGTGGTTCAATTAAGTTCCATAGTTATAAAAGGCAGTATTAAAAGTCGTTTTTTTTATATTTTTTATTTTATTACGTATTACTGTTATTTTTGTTACGGTTCACAAGTTATATGAAACAGTAACTTAAAAAAAATAGAAAAAAAAAAATAAAAACAAAGAAAGAAAGAAAAATTAAATAAAGTTAAAAATAATTTTAAAACGATAAAGTTAAAAACTGCCTCGGTTCCTTTGAGAAAAGAATAGTTTCATTTTTATTTTCCAATTTTTTTTTTTCCCATTTATTCGAGTTTTCCGTAATTTTTTTCTTTTTACTGTTTTTGATATCTTAAGATTCGTTTTTTTTTTGTTTTGCTGTTTTAACATTGTTTTCTTGACGTAAAGAAAAGCAGGAACTAAATGTTTTAAAATTGTCCACTCTGAGTTATACTTAAAGGTATGTACATTTACACAAAAAAAAAAAAATTAAATTTATATAAAAGAAAGTAAAAAAAAATTTTTTTTTTCTTATATTAAATTTAAAATATTTTTATGATATAAAAAATCAAAATTACTTTAAGCGGAAAAATTATTTACGATAAAAGGATTTAAATATTTGTTTTTTCAATGCATTTTTTTGACACATAAATGTAGACAGGAAATTACACAGCCCTTTCCTGTTCAGGTCTGGCTGTAAATGTCGTAAGGGGGAATAAAACTTACGACGTGTGTGGGATTCGAACCTACATTCCCTTGGTGTTTAAAGCGTTTTATACGCTCTTACCCATCAAGGACCCATTTTAAATATTTTTTTGTAGAATAAAAATTTAAAAAAAAAACATTATTTTAATTTATTGCACATATAGCTGATTAGCTGCATATCTTTATTGCAACTATGACATCGAGCAATTCGAGATTAAAAATTGATTAAAATGTTATAAAAGTTTAAAAAGAGTTTCATTACATTTTCTATATACAACTTTTTTATTATCGAAATAAAATTTAAAATTAAATCAAATATAATAAGGCGCAACGGATTACACGGCCTAGATGTAAGGATAGTTGTTTATCGCCCCTTCCAAACAACAAATCAAGCATAGATATTTATTATTAATATTGATTTTTTTCTGTAATAAAAATTGTTTATTATTTTTATATCAAATACACTTTTACACATTACAAAAGTTATTTAGAATGCAGTTTCTTAGAGTTCAGAAATTTTTCAAAGAACTATTTGCAAGTCGATGACATCTCAAAAAGAGTATAAAATTAACTTACATCAAGTAAAATTTTAAAACATATTTTGATCAGTTAATAGATAATAAAAATAAGGGAACTTTTAGATATTATTAGACGTTCTTGATACATTCCAAGTTTTGTATTTAATAAAATATTATGTTTTTATTTCAAAGTTTTTAATTCCTACTTTACTGACTCTTTACTGTCTGTCCGGGTGTTTACGAAAGTTTTAGACCGTTTGAAATAGAGTAATAAAATTTTAACTATGATCACAAAAAAATTAATTTTATTGGACAATTTTTTCTGGAGCGTGAACAGAGCTATAGTCCACAAATTTCGAAAAACCCCTATATTTAAATTCTTATAAGATAAGTTCTATAAGGTATCTTTAATCTGAAAACGCCAAACTATAGCTACTTTTATAAACTATACAAATATGTATATAACAAATATATACTCTTGCGACACAGTATTTTAATTTACTGTTATGCAAAATTCAATTTTTGCAAAATTTTTAGCCCCTTCTATCTTACAAACGGTTTGAGTAGGAAGAGAGAAGTTAGGTCTTTGAGAGAAGTTAGGTCTTTGAGAGAAGTTAGGTCTTTGAAAATGAGTATGAGTTATTTAACAAAATATTATTGTATTGTCTCCGTTTAGCAGCTGTATAAAGGTTTAAAAACTGAAAATTCCCTACTTTTAAACACTTGTCTAAGTTTTTTTCAAGTCATTTTTAAATATTTAAAATTTTATTAGAAACTTTTCACTTCTTTCATAATATTTAATTAATAGTAAATACTGAAATACTTTTAAATCTTTTATTTATGTTTTAAGAGAATTCATATTAATGAAAAGATCGTTAAATGTAATATACTTAATATGGACATATACCTGCCCGTGATTGAATTGAATACATATATCCTTGCTATATAATATGTATATCCTTCATATGGTGTTTATACTGCAAGAATTTTTTTATTTAGAGCAAATGGCAAATATTTGCATAAATACTTATTTTAGAGTAAATTTTACATTTTGAATTTTTTATCATATCCGGTGAACGAAAAGGTACTTATTTTGAAGACACATTTTATAAACTTATCTGAAAGGTCATAAGTTTTACTTTCTAAAAGAATGCACGTTTTTGAGAAATTCCGAAAAATTAATAGTTATAAAATAGAGAAAACGAAAAACTTAATTTTCAGAGTAATATTCGTCATTAATGAATATACGAACTAAATGATGGTAAATCTTTAAAACTCTAAAAAAAAAAGTGCCATTGGGTGAAATAAATTTTCTCTTTTAAGTGCAAAAACTTATTGTTAATTAAACCTCATTTAAAAAGAAAAACTTTTACTTAAAATGAAAATTCTTTTTCTTAAAGTAAAAAAGATATATAATTATGTATATTCCTGCAATTGATAAATTTTTAAGATATTTTTAAGATATTGGTTCAAATGCATAAAATTGGGCTGGAACTCAAATCTCATTTTTTCAAACAAAAATACGAGCTCAAACGAAAGTTTTTTTTTTGAAAAAATGAAAAATTAGTTTAAGCTCAGTGTTATGCATTCGACCGATCTATTATTTAAAATTTTAAATTTTATACAAAATTAATTAATTATCAAAAATTATTAAATTAATATATTTTACTAAAGTTAATAATTTTATGATATAAAATCGTGTATTATTGTACATTTTACCTATTTGTACATTTACCTATGCTTTATATGATTTTTATAATTACAGTGAAAAAGAAATTGATTTTTTGGTACGGCTAAAATTCTGGAAATATCTGGAGATTTTTTCATTATCTGAGATAAGAAAAATTATTTAATTTTGTGGGATGTATTGAATCAATGTATGTATCATTCTATGTATTGAATCAATACACTTAAAATGTTGTCCAAAAATCAGCATCTTAAAGTTTACTTAAATTTCCAAAAAATTATTTTAACTGTAGTAATATAGGTATATAATATGTATATATTTTTGGGGGCGGGGGGAAATAAAGCCTAGAGCAATAAGACCTAATAGGCTTTATTTCACATTTGAGTTGAGAAATAAGGCCTAATTCGTTAAATTTCGCGGTAGGTCTTATTTCTCATTTAAAAGAGAATTAAAGTCTATAGGCCTTATTTCACTTTAGAAATATTATGTTATTATTATATTATTCCAATTACAAATTTGTAGCTGACTTTAAAATCTGAATATTTTTAACAGGTTTCAAATAATTTTCTATATTCTGGTTAGCCCTCCCTTTCGAGCCACTACCTTCGCGCCCTCCCTTTTAAGCCCTTCTTCGCCTCTCTCTTAGCCGATCCCTTTACAACTCCCTTCAAACTTCTCTTGAAGGAATTGGAACTGCTATCTCTGCTACTCCGCCCTTGCACAACAACGGCGCGGGCGAACCGGCGCGGGGATAGCAGCTCTTATTCTTTCAAAACAATTTTTTTTTGTTTTTCATAAAAATGTCTAAATTTTCACAAAATTTATTATTATATTTCAGAAAGAACAGTCAAAATTTAATACTTTTGTATGGAAAGCTAAAATATTATTTTTTTCCCCCATGATTTCAAAAATTCTTTGTAATTAGGAGAGATTTTAGAGTTGGCTTCAAAATCAGAGTTAAATCAGCTTTTTCCAAATTATTTATAAATATTCTAGAAAAAGCTGTAATCCTTATTTTGTAACCAACTATAAAATCCCTTCTGTTTTAGAGTCCCACATACCTACGTATATTCATATTTCTGAAAAAGATGCAATCCAGATTTTTGAAATAACTCTAATAACTGAACTAAGTTCGACAAAATTATTACATTAAAAAGTGAAATAAGTTTGAATGTTGAATTTAAACGAAATTTTTTAATTTTTAACTTGTCGAACTTATTTCATTATGAAGAAACACTGACTACTGACGCACTTACACAGTGGAATGTAACAAAAAAAAACAGAAAACATTTTATTACTTAAATTAGCTGAAATATATAAGAATTAAATTATGAAAGAATAGTAAAAATAGTAAAAAATGTTATTATTAGAATAATAAATTACAATTAGGCTTTAATTCCATTATTTTAAAAAAATAATTAGGCCTTATTTCACTTTGGAATGAGAAATAAAGTCTAAATCGCGAAATTTCGCGAATTAGGCTTTCTTTCTCATTAGAAAGTGAAATAAGGCCTATTAGGCTTTATTGCTCTAGGTCTTATTTCCCCACGCCATTTTTTGGCTTGTCATATTTTCATTGTCATACTTAATAGCTAGACCTTTCATCTCAAATATTTCTGACTATACTTAATTTTATATGATAATATTCTTAACACAATAATTTAAAACCAGACAAAATCAAACATAATCAATAATATAATCAATACTACCTATATACAATATTATAATTGATTGGGTAATTAGCCATAAATTTTTAATGATAATATTTGAAAGCATTTACAATTTGAATAATTTATTTTTGTGTAATTGAATACCGAAATAATATACTGTCATACTAATAATATTAAGGTGTTTTATTAATAGATAAGTATTTAATGTTCTAATCAATATAAATAGATACAGTACATAGATATTGTGTATTTGTTGTTTTTTTTTTTTTTTTTGTTAATAGGTATTCAATAAAAATATCTATTTATTAATTTGCTTTTAAAATTACCGATTTAATTTGGAATAATTTTGAAAATATTTAATACAATATAACGATATTTATATTAAAAAAATAGATTTTAATTTTGATTTTTGTTTCTGATTTTTGAAAATCTTTTTGAAACAGATTTTAATTTAATAAATAAAATTTGAATTTGATTATGCAAATTATAGATTAAGAATTTGGAAAATTTAGAAAAAATTTTCCAAAATTATTGATATGATTATCATAAGGATATTTGTTGTAAATGGTAATCTATTGCACACTTTTAAAAGCAGAGCTCCACGAAATACCAAAAAAAAAAAAAATTTTCCAAATGACAAAATCTCAAATTCCAAAATTTCAAATTACAAAATGCCAAAATATCAAAATCCCAAATTGAAAAATCCTAAAATATCAATATCTTAAAATTTCAGCAAAGTAAAGTAAATTTTCAGATTTAAGAGTTATTTACAAAATGACGGAATTGTTTAGTAGAGTTTTCAGTCTGAAGTCTAACAGGATTTGTTTTTTTTTTTTTTTGATATTATATCGTCAAAATATAAATATCTACCGATATTTTTAGGACCCTTTTGCCTTTAGCATGTGGGCTATCTCAGTACAACTATTCAATTATAATTATATTTAATATTTTGTTTACATTATTTTATTACTAGTCTGGTAATCAAGAAATAATATTGGTTAATTATACTGGTATCTTAGTAATATAAATAATATTGGTTTTTTTATCACTTAACTCTTTAAATAAATAAAAAGAAATATCTTTCTGTTCTAATATAGTTTTTATTTATCTTAAAAACGTTTTTTGAGGGCTATGTTCCCTTCATTTTGTAAGAATACTTAACATTTTACAATAATAATAAAAATAAATTTAAATAATCGTAAAAACGCGACAGCCCTTATTCCTTCAAAAATAATCTCTTTTTCATAAAAATGTCTAAATTAGTATAAAATTTACTATTTTTTAAGTGAAATGTCAAAATTGAATATGAAACTTCGCTTATTTTGTATCCGGAGTTTTCAAAATTAATTATTTTCCGAGATTTATATTTTTATATATTTTTCGAGATTTTGAAATTTTGGGATTTTGATTTACGAAATTTTGTAATTTCGGTATTTAAATTTTCGGGATTTTGATTTTTGAAATTTTGATTTTTCGAGATTTTATTTTAGGGATTTTGAATTTGTGATTTTGATTTCCGGGATTATGTACTTAAGCCTATAAATTTTCAATTTTTTTTTGTTTTTTTTTCTGTTATGTGCAGTATTGGTTTTTGTTATGAAAAATAAAGACAATTGTTGTAAACGTTTACGGCTTTTTTATATTTTATATATTATTTTTTTGACCTGACCAGCGTTTAAACCCAACAGGATTATTAAGAAAAAAAATTAACTTTACAGGTGGATTAAAAATCAAGGTTTCAATTATTTGTTTATCGTGGGTTTGGGAGCATCAGCTCCTACTTAAATCATAGTTTTACAACTTTTACAAAATATTTACATATATGTATGTATATGCGATTTTCTAAATTTGGAGTAATTTTCAGTTGATTATGAACTCCTTCCAACATTTCGTATTCAATTTTTTTATTTAAATTATTTTTTCTACATTTTTTCCATTCAATATTTTTGTTTTCAATAAATGGAATCACATCCGAAATAAAAAAAAAAATTCAAAAAGAATTATGATAAGAAAACTGCTTTGTGATTTTGAAGTTTCGAATTGTGTATTTAGGATTTTGTATTTGCAATTTCGTAACCAATCCTTTTAAAAGTGTAAAATTATGAACTTTTAAGAAATTAGAAAGTTTGTAAGTTCAAAAAGTATTTAAAAAACTTTTTTTGTAATTAAGTTAACTTAATTACAACGTTAGGGAAGGCCATAGCACAAAATAAGAAGCAGAAATTGTATATTGTGTTGTCATGTCAAAAATGTTTATTAAATTTTGCTTTTAAATGTACGATCATTTTTAGGATATTTATCAAAGAAAATTTTGAAAAATTTGCTTATTAGTTTCAGTTTATCTGTCTGTCAATCCGTCCGTCTGTTCAGAAAATTTCTAAAACTTTTAAGATGAAGCAATGAAATTTTAACCATGGATATAAGACTTATAACAAAATTACTGTTGTGGAGCACATGTTTTAAGTAGTTCCACCTATTACGAAGGTACAGCCCTCCCTAGTTTGGAAAAATCTCTATTTATACTAAAGAAGTTTACTAAAGAAGTGTTACTAAACATTGTTTCAATCTTAAAACGTCAAACGACATGAAAATTTATGTCAAATTTTACCCAATTTTTGGTTCCTCCGAATCTCTGAAATTTGTTGAGTTAGAATCCTAAAATTTTGAGAAGAAAATCTTTGATATATTAGAAAAAATGTATGTACTTCGCAGATGAAAAATTCATACGTCCCCATTCCTTCACATTACAAATTAAACTAAAAATGAGATATTAATGGGCCATTTCAAACGAGTAGTGTTCTCTTTCGTTATTTTTTTACTTTTACTTTCGTTTCATTCCGTCTTGCCTATGAACTAAATTTTTCGGTGAGTATTTTTAGGATTAATTTTTTAAACCAAAATTTTAGAGTTTAAACATTTAGTCCACTAACACAAGCAAAACCTCAAATAAAAATATTTTTAGGGTCAAAAAAATTGTATGTGCATATACATTTCATTCTTGTATTTATTATCTACCACTCTTTACAAATTTTTTTTTAAAATGAAATATTTACGCACACATATAAAAGTAACGACAATCAGGAACAATGTGGAAATAAAAAACAAGGGAAAGTAGTCACGAAACGAAAGAGGACACTACTTGTGTGGAATGGCCCAATAACAATTATTATGCTAGGTAATTTACAGAACTTTTGTTTTTTTTTCTTTTTCATTGTTTTACTGTATCATTCAAAAAGTTATGCCCGTAAATAAAAAATGTTTTTTGATAAATTATTATATAATTATTATTGATAAATTATTATAAATTATTATATAATTATTAGATAAATTATTATTATATATAATTATATTATTAGTATTTAAAATACAAAATAGTAAGGAAACTAAATTTGTTTCTTAACTACTACAGAATCTACAATGCATGCTCTTATTACAATCTCTAAACGCATATAAGTGTCAAAGTACAGTTAAATGTATTAAATTGTATGACAGTGTCCATAATAAACACTGCTGTGACACAGTCGGTGTTTTTTTTTTTTAGTTCAGAGCAAAGCCAGTACTGTCAAAAATAAATTTGTGTTTCTTTTTTCACTCTGAATGATCAAACTTTATCTTTTGTGTTTCTTTATACCCGTACGATAGGATCGGGTATAATAAAATTACTCCTCCGTTTGTAACACCTCGAAATAAGCGAGCTAGATATACCTTCAAAGGTATGGATCGGATCAGAAAAAAATTCTAAGACTTTTGAGCCATGTCCGTCCGTCCGTCCGTCCGTCCGTCCGTCGTCCGTCAGCACGCTAACTCAAAAACTAAGAAAGCTAGAATCTTGAAATTTACACAAAATATTTTGGGAATAATTTGTAGGTTCCCTATTTTTTTTGGTTGAGTTTGGACCAAGCCTTAGGGTAGCTCTCGAACACCTAACTTTTAGATCCCCACATTTTTTTTGCAATAGAGCTATAAAATTTTAACTACTGATAGATCTCACAAAAATATTAATTTTATTTTTAATAACTTTTTTTTGTAGCCCCACCCGTTACCGAGCTACAGCTCCCCAAAGGTTCAAAAAAGCTCTATATTTAAATTGTTATAGCACAAGTTGTATAAGGTATATCTTTATTTTGAAAACGACAAACGATTACCACTTTCATTAGCTTTAAAAGTATATATACAATAAATATATAATTTTGGCATACGGTGTCTTAATTTACCGTTATGCGAAACTCAAATTTTGCAAAATTCTTTAACCCTTCCATCTTCTAAACGGTTAAACTTGAAAACTTGAAATTTTGACAGAAGTTAGATCTTTGAAAATCAGTATGAGTCATTTCAGAAATTTTTTTTGTATCACCCCCCGTTTAGGAGCTGTAAGGGGTCAAAAACTGAAAATTTCGTATTTTTAAACACCTGTAACTAGAACACCTGTTAAAATTTTTTTGAAGTAATACACAAAAATTAAAGCTTCAACATTATATTCTTATTTCTGTTAACAACTTTTTTTAATAATATAGGGTTACTTTATAATTGACGAAAGTGTTACTTGATTTTTTCAAATTTTCTAACAAATTGCTTTAACGAATTTTTTCCATTTTGTTTTACTCGATAATTTGAAATTGTTGAGGATATAATGCGTAGTACAAAAAAATGTAAATTAATAAACAAGATAACGGTTGCTTGAAGAATTTTTATTTATATGATATTGATATACATACTTATATAATATCATGTTTATTTACATATCGTATATGCCACTAGTGAGTGAATGATAAGAGTATATATGTATATTATATAGTGCCGTATTTACATACATATATGTATTTTATTGCACTTATAAGAAATTATTCTGTTAATGGAATATTTAAATATAATATAATATAATCAGATATAATATTTAAAATTATATTTACTGTTTTGTACTTAGTAAATTTAATATACATTTACCGCTTGTTATTAAATGGTACTATAGAATATTTGAAAAAGTTTTGGATTGATAATCGTTATGTGGAAGGTTAGAATCTGCTTTTGAAGAATGTACATATAAACATATAGTTTGAATATATGTACAACCCATAGTTCTAGAAATTATAAAATTTACCCAAATTATTTTAAAATACTAAAATGTTAAAAAAATAATATTGTAAGCAGAGTGACAGGCTGTGAACATACTAACGGTTCGTACGGGTATCTAAGAGTTGACAAAGTCAACTGTATTCTTCCTCGTTTTTTATATGATTTAACACTTTTGACCGTTTAAAGCTCTAGTGTGTTTCAAAATTATTTCGGAGCTTTTAGAAATAAAATATTTTTAATCTGTTCAGAACGTACTCTATGTACTCCATATCTGTTCATAGCACAAATCTGAACTAAAAAAGAAAACCACGCAGTAATGAAAAAAGTTGTTCAACTTGCATTGAAGTGTCAAATAATTGAATAGTATCAAAACAAAAGATAAAAAGCAGCTATTTTTGTTAAGTAAGTATCTAAGTACATTTTACAAATTGTGATTTAATTGTGAACACTCTTTTGTACACTGCGAGCGTAACGAGAGCGTTGATTGTAGATACAAGTATACTACATAAGATTAAACATATCTAAATTCAAACTTATTTTTAGTACTAAGTACTTCTAAAGTACTACTAATTTTGACTTTGAACGTTTTATTTTTCTTCATTTTTTTGTATATATGTATCATTTTTGTTTTTTTGTTTTTTTTTTTTTTTTGAAATTTAATAGTTTTATTATTTACTTGTGGTTTGTTCTAAATTTCTGTTTTGTTTTCATTTTTTCCTAAAATTAAGAAATTTATTTAACTGTAAAAAATTAATTACGTTTGTTTATTTAAAAAAAAAAAAAAATGAATATTTAAATAATATTTTACCCTTCTTCAAATTTCTCATTAAAAATTTATTTTGTTTTGAGGCAATTCAATTAACCTAAATAACTTAGGAGCAAGTCCTGAAAATAAAACGGGAATGAGTTGCGTGCAATTAAAAAATATATATATATATATACATATTACATATATATAATATATGTATGCATGATGTATGTATTATGAAAATGTATGTATTATATCTAACGCTTTTCAAATTATTTTAATATGTAGTAATATAAATAATAAATTTAATATAATATGTATATTATATAAAAACATATATATATATATATATATGTATATAATTATTAATTATAATTTATTAATATGCATATTTTAGTATATAGTTTCGAAATTGTATCGTGCGTTATGTGTAATTGAAAATCATGTTATAAAAATATTATAATAAGTATGCCAGGTTCAATTAGTATATAATTTTGTTCTGTTCGGTTATAAGAGTACATAATATTTAATTTATTTTTGATTTTAATAATTGTACTTGAAATTTTAGTAATGCTATTTAAAATAATTTTAATAGAATTCAATATTAAGTAGAGAATTAAGTATAGTTATTATCGTTATTATATAATTATTTTAATTTATTAAAATATTAATTTAAGTCTAATGAATTTTATAATTTTCAATTGAAATATGTAATAAAATTTTGATCCTATATAAAATTATAAATTTTTTTTTTTATGAAAATTTTAATTAATTAATTTCAATGTTTTTTTGTGAAATTGTACCTATCTACCACTTGAAAAATTTCTTTAATAGTATTTATTTCTATTAAAAAATTTACTTTTTATTCTGTCCTCCATTAGTCTGTCTTCTATACCGTTAAAGCTAGAGTAATGAAATTTTAACCATGGATATCTTAAAATCATTGGTATCTTTAAAAAATTAATGTTCTGGTATCTTAAAAAAATTAATAAAACATTTATTTCAACTTTTTTATATAAACCCATTCATTACCGAACAATAGTCCTTTGGATAAATTTCTAGTTATAAATGTGTATATCTCAAGTTCTGCTTAACATATTTTTTAATGTAAAAACGTAAAACGTCGTGCAACGCTTTTAATGAACATTAAAATTTTGAGAGAGAAAAGTTGAAAATTAGCACAAGTTACCACAAAAAACTTTTTCGTACTCTCTTTAAACAGAGCATTTAAGGGTAAAAAAATAGAAAATTTTCAATTTTTCGCCATTTTTTAGCTTAACACCTGTACATATTTTTTTCAAAGTAAAAGATTATAATTTTACATCATGTGCTAACAGCTTACTTTAAAGTTTGCTCAAAATTTATTAAAAGTTCTCATTTATTTTTCAACATTTTTTGCATGTACCCGTATGAATTATGTTCAAGGGAATTATAAATTTGCCATTACGTTTGTGACACCTTAAATTAGTCGAGCTAGATATAGTGTCAAACGTATGGCTCAGAATCGAATTCTGAGTTGATTAAGCTATGTATGTCCGTCCGTCCGTTCGTCCGCACGATAACTCAAAAAATAAAGGAGCTAGGAGGCTAAAATTTTTTTTACGTCACTTTTGCAAAATTGTTAGTTTTGCTATTTAAATTTAACATTTTCGCCCGCCTGCTTCGAGTAGCTGCCATACAACTTCTTTCTTTATATGGAAATAGCTTAGTATCTATTCAAGCTAGGTATCTGAAATTTTGCAAATGATGATCAAGTTTTATGGCAACAACTTCTGAAAAATTTGGTTTTGATGGTACGACAGGAAATTTAGTGAAAAGGTGTCAAGTTACATGCCAACAATTTTTGTAAAATTTGGTTGTTCTAAAGTAGCCGGTTCAAGCTTCTTGCACCTCTTGCAACTTAATGAAGCTAGGGGTCTAAAATCTTACAAATGATGATCAAGTTTTATGGCAACAACTTCTGTAAAATTTGGTTGCGCTTGTGCAATAGATTCGGATAGCTGTCATACAACTCCACAATTTACATAAATATATCTCTGTAGTTAACGTCAGTACTAAAACATCTGAAAGTTTTTAAAAGATGGTCAAGTTTTATAGAAACAGGATATATTACGTTCATACTGGTATCCCAGAGTTGACACAGTCTACTCTACTGCACTCTTTCTCGTTTATATATAAAATTCTAACGAAATTTACTAATTGTGATGGAAGCCACAATGAATTCTAAACCCTTTTTATTCTCTTTTGGGAAATGTACGCCTCTGAAAACCTTTTGTTTTACATTGTGTCTTGTTATGTTGTAATATTATGTACGTACTGATATATATATATTAATACAATTTTATAATGATATATATATATATATATATATATGTTTTATTAGCTTATGTCGATTTCTAAGTAAGGTTATACCTTTGAATTCCACTTATCATATCAGATGCATAATCATCGCTTTATATTTTCAATAAGTTTTGACCCAAAATCTAAACAGAATCATAAGTAATATTTTAGTTTTAACTCTCATTATTGAAAATTAGTTTTTTAATTATCGGAAGTAATAATTTTTATGATGGAATTACAAAATTCTAATGTGACTAATTTTTTATTGTTCAAGTTCATATATACTTGTATTTAATAAAAAAAAAATTTGAAGAGGAATTTAAAAAAAGAACAATCAAATTATTATGACGATGAAAGTAGAAATAAATAATTTTTTTTTATTATTTTTTGTAAACTAAATTACATAACTAAGCCATTTTATTGTTGCATAAATAATTATTATTTTTTTCTTTTTTGGATTTTTTTCTAAGTAATTAGCAGGTACAGATAAGATAGGCAGGTAAGATAGGTACAATATTCAATGTTTTAAATTATATAATTAATTATTTTTTTCCACTCCTATGCTCCTTGAGCATCAGTTGACTAAGTCGTTGATTGAGTAAGTTTCCATTTTTTCAATCATTATTTTTCCTAAACCGTTGATTACTCGGCTGTAGCTATTACATGAGATTATGGCATGTAGCTATTATATAAGATTATGGAATGAATATTTGTGCGTCATCTATTATCTTTAACAAGTATTATTTATTTATTTATTTTATATTACGATAAACAATATTACGATACAAACTATTAAGGTATACATTACTTTCTATACTATTTTATATGATCTGACTTGGCTTTGAATCCAAAATCTTTCAATTCGAGATGTTAAAGACTTAACCAATTGGGCATTGATCGGATCTTTATTGTTTAATATTATCAGACATTATCATTTTTATTCATATAAATTTAATTTTTGTTTTTTCACTTAAGATATAGCAGTGCTGTATTTACTATTGAACAAACTTTTGTATTATAATCTTTATACATGAAATCGGTAATAAGTTTGTCGAAAAATTGATTATCTCAATATTCACATCTTATGAAACATAATATTATTGTCTACTAAATATTTATCTACATACATACATATAAATTTTGAGAACATAAAGCACATTTTAAATATATTATGTAGGAGCCTAATATTTTCCTTTAAAGTTACACTCTTAAAATTTAGCATGCAAAATATTTGTTTTATATATGTACTTTAGGTGCTATTTATGTACAGGGGGTCCGGAACTCAACGGTCACGAAGAACGGAGGTGATAGAGAAGTTCATAACAAACAAAAAATTTTTCTCGAAGGGGGAGTCTGTTTCTAACGGTTTCCGAGAGAACGCCCTTCAAAGTAATTTCATTCCTTTCTAAAGAAATAACAACATCTGTTATTTCTGTATAGCATAGAAGATTTGTTTAAGTGTCGGTACCTAGCTAAAGTTGTGGTCTCTCACAATACACATATGTGTTCACACGTAAATATGCCACATAAATGGAACAGGAAATTACACAGCCTTTCCTGTTCAGACATGGCTGTAAATGTAGTAAAAGGGAATAACTCTTACAACGTGTGTGGGATTCGAACCTACACTCCCTCGGTGTTACCTCCTTATTCGGTGTTGTCAAGTTACCTCCTTATTCGGTTCTGTTGACAAGTTTTCTTAATAACATAGGGTTACTTTAAAATTGAAGAAACTGTGACTTTTTGACTGACAAATTTTTCCAAAATTTTTTTTCAATTTTTATATTATTAAAAATGTACTTTTCAATATATCTATGTATGTACCAAAAAATTATCTAATGTCTTTAGCCAAAACTTATTATGAAATATTTTTTAATTTTGAAAATGTGATTTTTTGAAAACCTTTGGTTTTTTTATTACTTATTTTAGCTAAACATAAAAAAAGAAACTGAAACAAAATATTAAAAGACTCATGAAAAAAACCGAACATATAGGACGTACAAAGTTTACAATTTTAAACATCCTTTTTGAATAATTAAACTAAAGGTGTAATAATTATTTTTCTTTTTTTAAATGAATCCACACCTGTTCAAAGGTATATAATAATATTAAAATAGAAGAAAAATTTAAAGGAAAAGAATTAAAAAAAAAAAAAATATTAAGTTTTATAAAAGTTTTTTACACGTTAAAAATTATCGTGAAAAGTCGCGTGCTTTTAAACAGTTATTTCAACTTTATTTTCACTTCAGTTTTTTTTAAATAATATTTTTATATAGGTAGGTATCAGTTTTATTAAATCAAAAATTTACAATATTAAGTTATTTTTTTTAAATTTTTCTTTTTTTTTTGTGTTATATTTAATCTTTATTTGACTAAGTTAAAATAAAAGTTTTTGTAAACTTTAAAAAAATAAAATATATTCAAGATAATTTAAAAAATATTATTTGTATTTATCGTGTCAAATGTACAAACTGTTTTATAACTTTAATAAATCCTTATTACCACATTTCTTAAAGTTTTTTTTTTCCTTTTTCTATTATTTTGTCATTTTGTTTTTGTATAGTTATGAGATAAAGTTTTAAAAATAAAAATAATGTGTATTTTACAATATTGCGGTTATAATAGTAGTTGTGCAAAACTACAGCTGTAGTTGTGTAAAGCAAAGTATTTTAAAATGGTCAAAATTTTCTGATAATTTTAAAAAATTTTATAATGATTCATGATATATTTTTAAGAGTTTATAAAACTGTGTCGTTCCACATAAGATGAAAAAAACACATTCAGAAGATTTTACTAAAACGTATAACCAAATTTTTTCATAATCTCCTTTTTCTAAGATCAGGCTACGTTTTGTTTTTTTCTCCCCAAGAGAGGTGAGAATCTTCCAAAGACACAAAGAATTTCCCCTTACTTACTTACTAAATCCACCTCCCCATTTAGCCAATATAATGGTATGAAACCCTTACCTGTGAACACGGTATATTGGCTAGAGAGTAGCGATAAGAAAAGATAGGAAATGAATACGGAAACATTGAATTGGGAGTGGGACTGTAAGAAAACAATGAATCCGCCTATTTTTATTACTATTTTGCTAACAGTGACTATAGCTGTTACAATAGTTACAATATGCAGTAGTATATAACATCTTACTGTATGAGGTAATTATTGAAGGCAACCCCCTATGTCACCGTAGCAACTATTATTATTAGTATTAGTATTCTTATTAATATTATTATTATTTTACTACAGAGTCAGGACTATCAGTGGATTACAACGTGCAGCAGTATATAACACCTTACTGCATGATATAACCAAAGCTCTACTGTAGCAGCTATTATTACTATTATTATTATTATATACTATTACGATATGAAATTACTACGATATGAAATTACTACATATTTTTTATTTATATCCAAAAGATAATACAACCTGTTTAGAATTGTGACTTGTACCAAAATTTGAAAATTTCATATAAGAAAAAATGTGAAAATATAGGACTTTTTTGCAATTTTGAGAGGTTGTAAATCCGGAACCCTATATAACTAAGAAAACCCGTTAATACACGTAAAAATATATTACTGAAGCTTTAATTTTCATGTCTTGCTGAAGAAAATTTTGTACAGGTATCTAAGTTAGCAGATTTTCCATTTTATAATATAGATAATTTTTGAACGTTATTATTATTGATGGCTTTTTCTTACCTCAAAATTTTAAATATGCATGGTTAAAATGTTTTTCTTCTGTCTTTAGCGGTATAGAAGTTTTGTAAACAGAGGGACGGACAGAGACAGAGAAACTAATATGCACATTTTTTCAAATTTTTTTTGGGACGATAAATATGTGCGAAATGACTTTTTCATATGACTTTTGGGAATGTATTGCTTATGTTAAACAACTGATCAGTCAAAAGTGGATTGTATATCGATAGAAATATACGAGTATTTTGTATTAATTTTTTTGTATTGTGAGAATTTTGTATTGTAAAATGAGTCAAATGACACTGGAATTTATACTAAAACACATTCCAAGTCACATACCAATACACAAAGTGTGAAGTGATCTTAATGGTGCAGACAACGAATAATCAAATTAATTTCTAAAAACAGTATCCTATAATAGAATGTAATGGAAATATATTAGATATATATTATATCTTTTAATGACTGTATAGATAGTATGTACGATAATTTTTGCCACCACTAATATTATTTCTGTTTATTTAGCTTGAATTAATTTGAACTGGTTATAATTATTAAAAAAATTGCAACTGAATTTTGTTATAAACATATTATGTTTGTAACAAAATCTCAAGGATTCGATTTAGTAAAAAATATGACCAATATTAAGTCATTTTTTCTACTATTATTACAAAATAATTATGAAATACATAAAAAAAATTTTATGTACTATAAAAATTTAAAGAAAAAATTTCTTCTTTCTGGATTACTTAAAATGTGTGTCAGGTCAATGTTTTTTTTAAAGAATTTTTACCCGTACTTGCAGTTTTAAAATAAAAATTTTTTTTTAGAATATTTTGCATATTTTTATAGTAATAAAATAAAAATAATTCTTTCTAAATATGTTATATAATGCTAATGATAGCAGTTATTACTACAATTAAAGGATATAACTATGACATTCTTAAGAAATTTCTTAAGCTATTAAAGATTAAATAATTTTTATCTATTTTTTTGTACAATTTTCAGTATGAAAAATTTATTTTACTTTTGGGAATAGTCAATAGTTAATTTAATATGGTTTAATTTTGGTCTAAATGTTGATTAAATGTTTTTTTTTAGACATTGGGCAAATTTGAAGCGAACAGATAAATAACCTATATTAATCAAAATCCTATACTAAAAATTTTCATTTCTATACTTCTGAACAGAGTGGAAAAATTAAAATTGTTGTAATTATGATAAGGGAGAAAATTAAGAAAATATATTTTACGAAATTTTAGTTTTAAAAGAATATCCGTTTTAAATGTAATATTGAACTATAGATAGATGTTATAAGAAAAATTAATATATTGTTGAACAACTTTTTGACGTCACCTCTCCCTTAAAGTTGAAGAAAATGTCTTTTGATTTCACGAGTAGTTATACTTAAAAATAATTTCATAAAAAATTAAAAATTTTAATACAAAAAAAAGCAGCATTTGCGGCTCTTAACTCTGCAATAATAACATCTAAGCTTGTCAGAAAATGTTTTGACGAGCTTAAGAATGTAAGTAATTAATATAATGTTGCATTACTGTGAGTTTCGGGACATAGGAACATCGCAGGAAATGAACATACTGATGAGTTAGCAAGGAGGGGTTTCAGCCTAAATGCTTCACTGGCGGAGCAGGTAGATCCGCCGTTAAACAGCGGTAAGAGAGATATCTTCCTCCACTTTTTGTTCTTAGCAAATCGAAGGTGTAATGAACTAGCCACATGCCGTACGGCCAGGAAAGTCTGGCCATGGTATGATAAAAAAGAACCGATAATCTATTGAAGCTATGCTGACGGAATATAGCCAGAACAATAGGTGTGTTTACATTACACTGGCCAAATGGTGAACATGCGGACAGACTAGGTATCCCATAAACTTCATCATGCCGCAGTTGTGGTGGATAGAATGAGAAACAATCCATCATACACTTCACCTGTAAGTGCCCAGCGCTGGCTATGGCCAGAAGATTAACTCTGGGTAACCATCAATTCAATGATCTTAGTGATATAGCGGTTAAGCAACCTGCAGAATTGGTAATGTTTCTGAACGTAACGAAATGGATCTAAAATAAAACCTAATATAGTCCTATTATAATCGTCACTTGTGGTCACGGAAGTGATAGCAAAACGGTGCTAACGCGCTAATTGGGGTCAATGTCACCTATACCAACCAACCAATACAAAAAGAGTGCAATTTATTTCTACTGTCTTTTTGAAAATATACCTCTTCAAAAATTTTGATTTTACATACTGAATTGTTAATTGTTAGTTGTTACTGTTTGAAAAAATTTTAAATTGTTTATTTTTTTTTAATTATTTAATAATATAGGTAAGATTAAATAATATTACTAAAACCATCAGCTGCTAAAACCATTCTGTGCTAAATACTATTATTAAAATCAAATAATATATCTATTTGTTTCGTTTACGTCATGTTTTTAAAGTTTCCCTTTTCAAAATCCCGCTAAATAAATGATTGAAACTCTGATTCAAAAATCCTTTCTATTAATTTATTATACACAATTATTTAAACAAGCAAGCTTTTCAAATAAAGAGGACTACCGCCTAACGCCCTCTAAACAAATTATTGAAATCCTGTGATTTTGTAATCAACTATAAAATCCTTCCTTAGTTCATATAGGTACATAAATCCTTTGAAAAAGCGTAATTATAAAATTTTAAAAAAGTTATTTATTCTTACCAAAAACCTTTTGACAAATCGTCGTACCAAAACTGATTAACAATAATTCTATTATTACAGTGAAAAGTACTGTTCAAGGAACAGTAAATATTCAAAATATGAAGTCAACATAGTTTGACCTACTTTTAATTGAGAGCTTAACATCAAACAATATTTTGCTCAAAATTTCTTTCAGATTCAGAGAAATATTCCTGTATAGTATAGTATGAAGTTATGAAGAAAATAAAATCTTGTAAAATTTTGTTTTCATGTAACGGTTAAAATTTAAATACTAAATTATAAAAAGTGATCTAACTCCAAAGCATTAATTTTTAAAGCTAAATAAATGCTCTGGAGTTTGGTGTTTTTCGATTGAAAAATTATTAATCAGAACCTAAAATTTTCACATTATTTTGAAAATAAGATTTTTTTCAGACTTTCAGAAGCTACAGAATCGTAATGCTCCGTAATGGATAGGGCTAAATAAAAACAAAAAAATGTTCTACAGCATTATTTTTTAAGGAGACCTATCAATGGTTAAAATTTTATTGCCCAATTTAAAATGGTGTGGGAATTTTATAAATAGACAAACGAATGGACGAATAAACGGTCAAAGTGAAACTGGTAGGAAGATTTTTCAATTTTTCTTTTTGAAAAATGTGATTAAAATGGAAATAGAAGTAAAACAAATAACATTAAAGTCGCTTAAAATCCTAAAAATCTTTGTATTATTTTTTCATATATTTTTTTTCTGTTAATTTTGAATTTAATGATTATTTTAAGAAAAATTTTCTAAGTAAAATAAAAATTATATTTTTAAAAAGATTTTGTTATACATATTTTAGTATATAATATATATCTAATATATAAATTTTGATATAATATTATATTAGTATATAAATAGATGAAATAATATATTTTAGGCCGACTTATATTATGAATAGATTTAAATAAAATCCAAAAATAAATTAAATTTAAATAAAACTCTGAAATAAATTGGATTTAATTGAAGCAAAATTAAAAAAATTGAAAATATGTAATGATAATACGGTATTCTTAAAATATTTCAATTGAAAATATCGAAAATTAAGATTTAGACAAATTCAAAAAGTAGAACTTCACCAAAACTTTTACACCTAATATACAGTGACATTCAAATTGCATAAAAAAATCGTTTGGATCCGCTACAAATACACATAAAGTTTTTTAATGCATTGTAAAACCGATGTTTCGCTTCTAAATGCAATGTAAATGTAATACAATTTAGAACTTTTTCGCCGGTTAAATAACAATTCAAAATCACTATCAAATTGTCAAAGATAAATTAAAAGTGTTCAGAAAATTTTAGATGCAAAAATTTTAAACAAACGCACATCGTAGGCGGTGATCATGATACTTTGTAAAAAAGTTTTGTTTTACAATTTGGATCATAATACTTTGCATCGGACGCTTTTTTTTATGCAATTTAAAAGTCACGAATACTTACCTACATGCTACAAAGTTCATTCCAAATTTTATTTTCACTTTTAAATGTAGACCATTAATTTCACTTTATATTTTCTAAGTATTTAGTCAGTTTTTAGTTTGTGTTTCTTCAATACCGTGATAAAAAGCATAGAACTATTTGAGCTACGACACTTTTCGACTAGTTTGATCTGTTTATTTAAAATTCTAAAAATAAATAAAATAAATTTTTATAATTTTCTAACAATATAATTTTTTTGGAACAACAAAACGTTTTTAAAAACTAATACTAAAGGCACTGTTACAATCAAATGCAATTTTGTGAAGCGATAACCCAAGTGCTGTCAAAAAAATATAAAATGTATTCAGTTATATGGAAGATGAAAAGCTATGTGACTAATGTCGTCATGAAGCTTATTTACACAGCTAACGAATCTTTTACGTTTTACGCTTTGTCAAATGTCAAATGTATTGTGCTGTCACATATTTTGTTATTCATGCTTTAATGTTCTTAATATTCATATTTTATTGAATTTTTATTTGAATTTATTTCTGAAATTATTTTGTTTTTTTCTCACAGAAAATGGATTCCGGTATTATACAAAACAAAATTTATTTTAATTTTGCAGTATATACAAAATTCATTAACAAAACAATTAATGTCAACATAAAAATACATGCCATTTTTATACTTTTAAACCTTTTCATTGCGTGGTAATTTTTGTACATGGTGCAAACTGTCGTAAACGAGCGACAAAAAACTTTGACTGATAGCTACACAGTAAAGCGTTTGTAGTTTTGAAGATTCAATAACATATAAATTAATTATTTTATTAAAGAAAATTTTCAATTATTATGATTGAAATCATCACATTGGGCAAATAATTAATAATGTAAATTTTTACATTATAATCTGGGCTAAACATTAGAATTAAGACAGATATACTATAGTTGTAAAAGATACTCGCGCAAATCTCCCGGTGCTTGAAATTTCATTGAAATTGTGTCTCAGTTTTGCACTGAGACACAATTTCAATGATTATATAGAGGTACAGATACTTAGGTATCTAAAAGGTCATTGAAATTGAGTTTTCAAATTAAATAATTAAAAGATAGAATTTGAATTGAAACTGGAAAAGTTTTTATTTATTTTTGAAGTACAATGTTTGCATTTATACTCTGAAAATTATATCTCCCATGTGACCACCTCTTGCGTCTCTACAGTACCTGATTCTTTTATTAAAATTATCGGTCACATTCTGGCATAATTGCGGCTCTATCTCACCAAGAAGTCGAATAATTTCTGCTTTCAACGTTTCGAGGATTATCCTTGTAGACCTGTCCTTTCACTTAACTCCAGAGAAAGAAGTCTAACGGTGTCAAATCGCAAAATCTTGAAGGCCAATTCACTTCACCGAATCTAGAAATTACACAGTCTGGAAACTTTGTATGCAGTAATTGCAGTGTTTCTCTGGCTGTATCTGCCTCTGGCTTGTAGCCCCATCTTGTTGAAACCACATGTCCTCAGTATTAATATTTTTCAGTTTTAGCCATAAAAAAGTTGTGATCATGTCGCGATATCTGGTACCGTTAACGGTTATGGCTCTTCCAGCATCATTTTCGAAAAAGTACGGACCAATCACACCACGAGACCACAATTCATACCAAACAGTGAATCTTTGTGGGTGCATTAGCTTCCGTTGGATCACATAAGGGTTTTCCTCTCTCCAAATACGGCAGTTTTGTTTATTAAGGTAGCCACCGATCTCGAAATGTGCTTCGTCCGAAAAGATGATTTTTTTTTGAAAAATTGTCGTTTTGTTCCAGTGTCCAATTGGCAAAGTCCCGACGCATGGAATGATCTTGTGGCAGCAATTCTTGTGTCAATTGAACTTTGTAGGCCTTCAACGCTAAATCTTTGGGCATAATAATACATACAGTTGACTCAGAAAGTCCCAATTGTTGCGAACGTCGGGAAATTGGCATGGTGGGCATACTCATGTCTTTCTCGATCTTGTACTGCACCAATTTCTTGAAATTTCCGCACAATATTACCAATTTGTTGCTCAGTGGGACGATTATGTCGACCATAAACATCGCGTAATTTGCGAAATACATTTCATACAGAACGGCAATTTTCATAAAATAATTCAATAATTTCAACACGTTGTTGTAATGTATACGACTCCATTTTTATAAGTGGCAACCTTCAACTGTCAAAATGACATATAATATGGGTGCGTTCAATGTTTGAAGTGTGTTACACAGGCGCCTATTTTTGAAAACTCAATTTGAAAGACCCTATATAAGTATTCTGAAAAAAAGGTATAATATTGATTTTGTAACTGGCTATAAAAACATTCCTAAAATTCAAAGTCTTCTATGTATATCGTTTTCGATTCATAACAGAAAATTTCCTGTTGAAAATGCTAGGTACATACATATATATAATATGTAATTTTTTTATGTGGGTATTAATTTTGAAATTTTAAAAACATTTTACCATCGGGAATTTTGACGCATCACTGAAGTGAATGCGATTTTGGGCTTATTTTAATGCGTCAGCGATGCACCGATGTAAAATGCAAAATTTAACAGGATCACTCAGCTTTAACTTTTTGTGGTAAATAAATCTAGAGGTTTGGTATAGATACTAGATACATTATTATATTTTATAATATTTTAAATTAAAAATTATTGCAAATAAAATACTTTTTAAATGAGTAGTTATTCTTATATAATATTTAATAGTATTTTAATTTTTATAGACTTAAAGATTTTTATGTTTATCAGATATTTTATAAAATTTTAATTTAAAAAGATAAAAATAAATACAAAATATTGAAATTTAATTATGAAACTTCTATTCTAACAAATTCAAATGTAATATAAAGTTATTTAAGAAAAATCATCGGTATATTAAATAAACTGCATATACAAAATATTGAGTTTAGACATACAATTTTTATATCTTTAGAAAATAATAAAATTTAAAACAGTATGTTTATGTGAAACTAAAGGAAATAACCATTATAAGAATTCCCATTTAGAGAAGAAAATTCTATAGACCAAAATAGAATTAAATATAAGATAATAAAATTATTTAAAGACAAAAAAATATAATATAAATATTATGTGTATTTTCATATAATACACTATATATCATAATAGATACATGTGTGTATAATAATCCATATTATTTATATAATAAAAAAAGTGAAAACGAATTAAGGTTTATTTCGACTTTATAAGATCATAATGGATTTGGTTTTTAAAACGATATCTTTAATTATAACTAAAAATTTCAAAATTGTTTTACACCTATGAATACACTATCCCATCAAAATTGCCGTCTTCGACATTTAGATACTCATCAAATTAGTTTTTAATTTAATTATTATAAGTTTTATGATATTACTATATAATAATTGTTTTAAGCGATTTCTGTTACGTGTGCACCTTTTTTATTATAATCTTATATGAGAATTTATTTAAGAGGTCTGTACTTTTTATAATATAAGAATCGATTCGACTCGATATTGCCATTCTAAGTATGTACTTTTCAAATTCTTCTATCTTCCTTTGGACCCGTTATCGAATGTTAGCTATCATGTTGGTGATCATAACTGTCTCCACTGTTGCTCTGAATAAAGATTTTGTTAACGTTTTGAACGATGTTTCGAAATTCTTTAACCAGGATATTCTCCTCTTCCTGACTTCCTTCTTTCTTGTATTTTACCTTATATCTAGGAGACTAGATATTTTCTCTGGATGGGTAAAGTAGTTCAAAGTTAAAGACTAAATATTTATCTTCTTTACATGGGTACAGTCGTTCAGTTTTATTTGTTTTATCATGTTAAGTTTTCCATTCTTCTCAATAGTTCTGCATTCGTAATGCGTTTGAACCCAGTTAATTCAAAAGGTTCTAATTTATTGATATAAACTTCTGTTAGGATACATGCTTCGACGTCATTTAGGAGCACTCACTTAACAAAACCACTTATCATTTGCATTGATAACTTCAAGCTTAAAGTGTATAGCTGCAAGATATGTTTTTCATATTTTAAAGAATGTAGTCCCAGCTTTTTCAATTCTACATTAAATTTGCTGCGAATGATACCATTTTTCATTTAAGTTGGAACCTTATTTTTATAAATACGAGAATTTTGAAAGTGGTTCAAATTAGTGTTGGAGTTAAATGTTTTTTCTTGCTTTTTAGTTCTTTATCTTCTTATCAGTTATCATAAAGTTAATAAATAAGAGACTGCCTATTCTTCTAATCCTTCTATAATTAATAAGAGACATAATAATTATATAACTACATCCTTTTTTTCTTTAAAAATTGTGCAACCTAAGGTCAATAGTTCTGTACTCTGATAACTACATTAATTATAATAAAACTTGGAATTAAGAATAATGAAATAATTTTCGTCTATAAAAAAGCATATTATATTATTATATTTTCTGGTGGTCATCTGATGGTCATCTTTTAGACTATTACGTAAAATATAGTTCTGTAACATGAATAATAAAGTAAATATAATAAGAACTTTTACCCACAATTCATAAACGATTTCTTATTAAACTAAAAACAATTGAAACCATTTCTTTGAGAGACTTTCAAAACAATCTTTTGGTTTTGATTAATGTTCTTCAAATCAACTGCTGAAGATTCTGGTTGTTCTATTGAAAATGAAAAAGAAAATAAGGCAGTATGTAAAATCAAATGTCTTCAAAGATTATATTTTAAAAAAGATAATAAGAAGTATTCTAAAATTGTAATATAATTTTGGGGTATTGTAATTTTTTTTATAATTTTTTGCATGTAGAAAATTCTGAAAAATTAAAAAAAAAATTTCTCCAATCTTTGCATCTTAAGTTTGAGGAATTCCCATTACTATCCGAGTTTAGGTGGCTGAAATTATTATTTATTTTTTATTTTAGAATATTTTTTTATTTTAGACACTTATACAGCCCTCAAACAGGCAAGAATACAAAATTTATTTTTTGAAGAGCTTTTGTTCACTCTCAAAATATCAAGTTTATAACTGGGTTTAAGAAACACCAAGTTTAGAATATGAAGTTTCTAGTTCTTTAACTGTGTTAGTGAATTTCCTGTTATTTAACATTTTCAGATTCAAAAAAATAGCCAATAGAATTTGACTTATAATATAGTTTGGATATAGAATTTTAGTTTGGACATAGGATTTTTATCTACTTTGAAGGCTAGGACTTCGAAATGAACAAGACTACAGAGAGTAACCGTGTTCTATAACTGCTACATTTTTTTTTGCAATTACTTTAATTCTGAAGGTACAGAAGTTTTGTAAATAGATGACGGACGGTCGAACAAAATGAAACTAAAATTTTGATAAATGTGATTTAAAAAAAAATGCAAATAAATATAAATTTTAAAATTAAAAAAAAAAAAAAACAAAATATAATTAATGTTATAATTACTCCATTTTATATTATTTGAAAAATAAATTTATGTTCTTATTAAATAGTAATTACAATATACAGATATACAGATAAGTATGCAGATATATTTATACTTATTTTATTACTATATATATGTATATAATGTAGTAATGTACAATGAATAATTTTATTCTTAACTGGTATAGTAAAATTAATTTTACTTGCATTTGTCATACTGTTTTCATGGTTTATCTCAATTACAAAAAACAAAAGAAAATCTAGAAGTGTTGTCTGTTTAACTTTTTCGTAATTCGGAAATTAGTAATTGTTAATATAAATATCTGTAAAACGAGAAAAAGTGTATAAATGACTGTACGAACTCTAGGATAGTCGTATACGAATATAAGTTATATGCTGTTAAAATAAAATTTAATCATCTTTTAAAAAACTTCAAATATCTGACTTCCATCTGAATGAAATTTCTAACAAGATACATTTACGTAAATACTGAGGTTAAATAACAACTTCTCGAATCTGCTGACCAAAGATTAACTAAATTTTACAGGAATAGTTCCTTTCACAAACTATCAGATACCTATCATCAATATTTTTGAGTTGTTGCGCGGGCAGAGCGGCGGGCCAATTTACAAGACTTAATCGATTCATAACTCGATTCTGAACTAAGAAAATAAGATTATATTATTTTCCATATCTGTCTCATTTTCTTTAAGATGTCATAAATGTAATAGTAAATGTATTGTACCCTGGGATGTGATATACTTTCGTACCGGTATATAAAAATTGATACTTACGGGTACTAATTACGTGTATAAAAACTGATAAAATGAAAGTGTTACATATTTTTTGTAAAATCTTCTACAAAGATTTTTGTAATTAAAACAGTCACGTATGACATGTTTTTATAAATTAACTAACTGAAAAACTAACTTTTTTTTTTTAATGCATTTCTCTGCCACATAAATGTGGACAGGAAATTACACGCAGCCTTTCCTGTTCAGGCGTGGCTGTAAATGACGTAAGGGGGAATAACTCTTATGACATGCATGGGATTCGAACCCACACTCCCTCGGTGTTTAAATCGTATTTCATACGCTATTACCCACTAGGCCACCGAGGCCCCAAAACAAATTACTACAGCTAAAAGAAAAAATGTACATATTAGTTATAAATTTGTTTTTTCGTACCGATGAAAATAATTTATTGTAAAAATTTAAATCTAGTATATTATCAGGTTCAGCCAGATATAAATAAATATAAAAGATTCATAAAATTTAGAATTCGAATTTTGTTACTGTTAATATACTTCTCCTTATATTGTCAATACAAGTAAAGAAAAAAAAAACTATAAAAAGGGAAAAACATAGTAATCTAAAAAAAATAATACTTTTTATTTTTATTTTAATTCTCTTTTTTTAACAAACTAAAGAAAACAAAAAATAAAACATTTACAAAATAAAAACTAATAAAAAAAGAGAAAAGAAAAAGAATAATGCGAAACAAGTAAAAGAAATTGCAAAATCCTGTAAAATTGTCCTATAAGTGCCACAAATAAAAAACAAAACTATACTGAAAGCAATGAACTCACTGTTAAGAGTTTTATCATTGTTGTAATATTTTGTTGTTTTGTGTTTTTTTTTTTTTCAAATCTAAGGTGCTTTCTCTTGTTTCCTCTTTATTGTTCGTTTAAAAGAAATAAAAAAATAAAAAAAAAAAATAGTTGTAGAAATAATAAAAAACAAGTTAAGAAAAAAGTATTTACCATTAGCAAATAATATCTTAGAGTAGGTTAAAAAAAGAATAATAAAAGTTTCATAGTTACCAACCACAAGTAAGTTTATTCCATCTATATGAAATTTTTTTCTCTTTTTGTCTCCTTCTAATAAGTAATAATCTACTTTAGGATCTAAAATGATTCGACCTATTATTTGTTTGTTTTTCATTGCCGTTTTTATGGAACATAATGATGTATTACTAGTTTTGAACCCAAACAAAAATTTTAATTTTTGCTGAATATCTGAAAAAAAATTGATATTATTAATATACGTTTAACATTTTGCAACTTGCTTTTTGCTGTTAATTATTATTAATTATGTTGAATATTCTAGAATATTTTCCAATTTAGGTATTTTCATTTTTATAAAATGGCATAACCCAAAAAATAGGTGAAGACATTTAGTGAAATAGCTTTGTTTGATCACGGGAAGTAGGAAATGGGAAGAATTAAGCAAGAAGATACAAGGAAAAATTCTGAAAGTAGTAGGTGTTTGATTCGAGTAAAATAGTTAATGTTTCATTAAAATAGCAGAATGGGTAATAAATTCGACATACGGAATGTTTTTGCTTTACACCAACTTCCAATACTGTTTTTGACCATCAAAAAATTTTCACGGATATAAGAATAAGCACTTGTACTACTTATTGGATCTGTTCCAAAAATTTTTAATTTGTGGGAAGAAGTGACTTTATTTTAGTAGAATAAAGATCTCCTCGTACAATTGGTAGGAGTTGTATAGTAATTAAACAAAATTTAATAAAATTTTAATTGTATTTTTATAATTTTATTAATAATATTTTCTAAATTTAGTTTTTTATCACATATTCGAGAATGAATTGAAATTAATTTTAAAATAGTGCATTAAACTTTTTCCCCTCAGAAAAGAGTGGGATTAAATTTTCTCTCTGAACGACAACACCATTTTCACCTACCGGATCATTGTACTGTTTTTCAACTTGAAATAACTGCCATTAACGAGGCAGTGAATTGAGAACAAACATGATCTTCATTAGAAAAGTTAACATCTTTACACATAATCAAGTTTAATTAAGGTTTGAAAATCCTACTAGGTTTTCAGCAACTCCCTTCTATCCTTAAATGAACACGGTGTAATTTTTTATGTCCATCTTGTCTGGATACCCGTACATAGTAAATTTTTAGGCAAATACAGAGCTAATGAACTCAATAGGACCGGCAGAAACCCTCAAATCCTCGAAGAAAAGGAGAATCTCAGGGTTTCAATTACAACCTGTAAATATTGGTTTCAACAACAAACCAATTCAGTCACAAACAATAAATGATTCTCTATTAATACTAGCACTGTGGCCAAAACAAACCTGTCCTATATTAAATTCTAAATGATCAACTAGACTCTTATCCCTAAATTGCCGTAATATTGGCCTAAATGTACATCTGCAGCACCTCTTTACCTACCCATCTACTGTAAGGAACGAGTATTTCACTGAACAGGAACCTAAAATTAGTATAAAAAAATATTTTCGAGATAAATTCATAAATTATTATTTAATCATGTTTCGGTAAAATGAGAAGGCGTAAAGTTTTTCTAAAGATTGTAAACAAAAATTTCTTAAACATAATGGTAACAACAATTAAGTGAATTACAAAAGTTAATCTGCTATGGTTACAAAATATTTTCACTACGACTTCAAAATCTAAAAATATTATTTTACTACAGCAAATTGTCCACTAAGTCTTCTATTAATCATATTTGACTAAGTTTCAATTTCTGGAATTATTGACTACAGCATAAAAGAAAAAAAATTAAGATTATGAAGCGTCAAGATTTAAAATTAAAACATCACAAAACCTTCAAAATAAAAAATTAATATGACAAAACTTTTTTTTGCAGATATTTTTATTCTGTTCATTGCAAATAGAATGGTAATGATAAGATACACTCCTGCAAAATAAAGTTAAAAATATAAAAAATCACTTTTCCTTGTATATATATTTATTTTATTTTTTATTTTTTTTTTGGTTTTGTTTTTTGTTAGCCCCTTACCACTTTTTTCAAATAACTAGTGTTAACATAAAAATTTTTTTATTGCCGGAAGTAAATAAGGTAGAAAAATATATTTTATATTTCTTTGGTTTGTTTGTTGATAAGAAAAGTCACTCAGTTTTATAGTTTAACTTATTAAATTACTTACCATTCCATTAACCTTGAATTCTAGATTTGTGCAGAGAAAAATGTTTGAGAGGGGGAGGAAAAAAATTGCTGCTTTTAAACTTTTTAAAAGATAAAAAATTTAAATACGTTCAGTTAAAAAAAGATTAGCCTAAGGTAATTTTAAGGTAATCTAAGATTATTCAAGACAAACAATTTTCATTCGTTGTTGATTTAATGACAGAAAATAGTAAAAAAAAATTTTTTTTTGTGGTTTAGAACTTAAGAACATAAATTTTAATGTTTTGTTTAAAATGTTAAAAAGAGATTTTAAATTTTCTGAAAACTTTGAGGCTTTATTTTTATTTCATCTAAATAAATAAAAATATTTAATTTTTATGCCAAATAACAAAAAATACTAACTAAGTTTAATTTGTTTGATCAAATAAGATTAAATTTTTAAGAAGTTTTGTATTTTATAATTTGTTTTTTAGTAGTGTTTCTCTTATTTTTAATAAAAATTTTTATTTGCTTTCAAAAATAAAAATAATAAAAATTAAATTAATGCTAGTAATTAATATATTTAGTTTAATTGTAGGATTAATTTTATATATATATATTTTTTAAATAATATAATTTAATTGTATTTAAATTATAAGGCACAAATAGTATTCAACTTTATGTTGAACACTTCAATTGAAGTAAAACCAATTTTCATTCCTTAATATTTACTTCACTTAATCAAACTATAGTAGAGGTGCTGTTTGTTGAGGTCAAAGGTAGGTTCTGTTTAAAGTTTTAAAGCGGGGTCTCAGTGGCCTGGTGGGTAAGAGCGTATACGCTGTAAACACCGAGGTAGTGTGAATTCGAATCCCACACACGTCGTAAGAGTTATTCCCCCTTACGACATTTACAGCCACGCCTGAATAGGAAAGGCTGTGTAATTTCCTGTCCACATTTATGTGGCAGAGAAATGCATTAACAAAAAAAAAATGAAAAAGGATTAAAGCCCTATACAAATCTCTATGAGAATTCGTGCTTATTCCACTAATCGGGAAAAAAAATTTTTTCAGAGTTCATTTTTTTTCAACTTTAGATGAAATATCTAAATGGAAACTAAAATGTTTTCTTAACAATTAAACCTATATATTTCTGTATTAATTTTGCATCTTGAAATTATTTCATTATCAATCGTACAGCTAATGCTTTAATTAATATTTTAAAATCTATAGTGTGGTACTAATATATAGAATGTAAAAGATTTAAGGACGGAATAAGAATGTAATATCCTTTTTTTAATAATTTTTCTCCTTTAAACTATTTCTATTGCGATGAATTTAAGCTAAATGCTAGTTGCTTAATTCAATTTTTATTTATTTTATATGCATGCATTTTATGTTCTTAAAATTAATTACAGTACAGCTGATATTAATATTAGCAGTATTATAATCATAATATTAGGAACTAATCGGTGTAAACTAACCAGTGTCTACGCATCATATACAGAATATTCTGGCCTGCAAAAATAAGCAAAGAAGAGCTATGGAGACTTACAGGAGATGAACGCATACTGAGGCAACAAAGAAACAAAAATGGAGATGGATAGACCACACTTTTAGAAAACATCCTAATAACATAAGCCGCATGGCTTAGTGTAGAATTTCCAAGGAAGCAGAAAACATGGGACTCCAAATAACACCTGAAGATACAACATAATTAGCAAACGTTTTGGAAATACCCTATGTTCGCACGAGGAATGAAATGAACAAAAATAAAAAATTACGAATTATTATTCGGAAGTCCTCGAGTTCAAAACTCGGCTTGATTTAAATAAATAATATAGATTTTTCTTATAATATACATATAATATAATTAAATTAAAAATAAATATATACGTATCTATTGTAAATAATATAATATCATATTATTTTTATTTAATTATATATATATCATATAATTAAATAAAAATAAAATAGTTCTTGTGCAAGAAAATAGATGTCGCACAAATAAAAATATTTATCTTCATTCAATAGTTTTGTACAAATAACTATAATGATATAATGATATAACGGCTTAGTGAAAGTTTAATGAACGTCAATTATTCCAGAAATGGAAACTTAATCAAATATTATTAATAAAAAACTTGGTGGACACCATTTTTGATCTATATAATAATTGAAAGGAGATAAAAACCAAAAACAAAATCAAATTATTAGATTAAAATATATGGCGTGAAAGTAAAATATTATTATAAAACGTTAAATTTTATAAATATCTGGCAAATTTTAAGAATTTTGTAATATATAAAATCTTTTATTTGTGTACCATACCATTACTATACCATTAAGAATCATAATTTGTGTCCTAAAAATTTCATATATTCGAAATAGGTAAAACGAGAGCCTTAAAACAGCCTTTAACAATGTTAGTTCAAAAGAATTTTAAAAGAATTCAAAGTCTAGGTTAAAACAAAATAAGGAAAACTATTTTAATGACTCCTTCATCCCAGACTATAAGTATTCCTATATTATTATAATAATTAAAGAACTCTTTACTTGTATTAGTAGAAAAATTAAATTTTACCCTTAGCAATTTGTGCAGTACAAAATATACAGACTTCATTTTCTGGCCTATTTACATTTTATACTGTACTGTTTCTTTTTTCCCTTTTTAAATTCCTTTTAAGGTGAACAAAGGTGAACAAAATATCATTTATCTTTGCTACATGTAACCACGTAACTATACAAATATTTACATTTTAAGCTTTAGTTTAACTTGATGAATACATACAATCATACTAACATATTATTATAATACATCACTTTTAGCATAAACTTTAAAAGAAAAAAATAAAAAGAAAACACAATAGAATTAAAAAAAAAAAAAAGTAAAATAAAATAAAAACATAAATGGATGAATGAATGAGTTGTTATTAAATATAATATTTATAAAACGAATCAACGTCAACCTTGAAAACATTTACATAAAAAATGGAACAAAAAAAAAAAAAAAAAAAAAACAAAAACGAAAATGAAATGAATCTAGAGCAACATAATTATTGAAATAACATAAATATATAATATTTTACATTCATTATATTAAAAAAATTGTACATAATATTTAGGATATATAGAAACATGTAATAATTATCCTTTTTTTGAGAATTTATCAAAAAACAAAAATGCTGTTTAGTTTTTGTGCAATTCTTTTTAGATTTTTTCGTTATTTTATTTTTTACCTTGAATAAAACGCAAACGCGTCATTTTTTTTTTTTTTTTTTGATTTGGTGCAATTGGTATTTTTTTTTTTCTTTTTTTGTTTTTTTTTTTCAATTAGTAAAACAAATCCATTGAAAAAAATGTGTGTCAATGCTAGTTAACGTTTGTTGGATTGTAAATACAATTTTTATTTTTTTAAGAAAAATCTTAAGATACTTTTTTTTTTAAAAAATTTGTAGAATTTTGTAAGAAAGTTGTTTTTTTGTAGCAAGTATATAATATTTATAGGTTGTTCGTAAAATATATTAAAACACATTTGATTTAAAAACTCTCTGTAACATTTAGTTGTACCTACCTACAGTGTTTTTAAAGTTTTCAATGTTTTTTGGTATTGTATTTAAAAAATTTAAAAAATTTTTGGTTTTTTTAAATAGTATAAGATATTAATACTATATATTGGGATATTATCTATAATATAATATCACAGACTAAATAAACTATACAGACGATCAGTTTCATATAAAAATTTTTTTTTGGAGCCAGACTTAGCAGTTTATGGACTAGACTAAGTATTTTACAATATTTAAATTACAAAAATAGAAAATACAAAAGAATATTCTATAAATTTTTGTTTTTGCTATTTAAATATCTAAAATACTTAGTTTGGCTCCGAAAAAATGTTTCTGCTGGCTCCTAAAAAAGACTTAAAATTTTTATATGAAACTGTTCGTCTGTATAATATATTTAGTCTGTGATAATACACAAGATGTTGATAATAAACCATTCACACTGAATATAAACTAAACTGGCAATGATGATATTTCGGAATATTTATTTAATAATTTAAAATTTTATTATCTGAGTTACAAATCTTGGACTAAAAGTATTATCGATGACACAAAATTTTCATTAAAAGTAAGAATTTTAAAATTTATTACTTTTTAAAAACTACTTTCGAATTTCGATACAAATTTAAAGCAAATTTTTTATTTTTAAATTTGACTGCCACATCCATTATGAACTGGTCGCAGCGGTAAATTAAAAATAAATTATTAATCTTCTGTTAGCAGTTTCCAAATGAAAAGCGCCTCAAATTATGCAATTTCATTATGTCTCTGATAATCTTTTATTAAATATACCAGAGGCTCTTCGGTAGCCTAGTGGGTAGGCGTGTGGCGTATTAACCGAAGGAGTGTGGGTTCGATCTCTGCACAGGTTGTAAGTGTTTTTTTTCTTTACATACCCCCCTTACGACCAAATATAATGTAAATATATAGTATATAATATAAACAAAATAAATAATATTAGTATATAATTTATCAATAGTATAAAAACCAATAATGGCCTTTAGTAGCCGATGGTTCAATAATATTGCATTACACTTATGTATGTAATATTAATATAAATAAATAAATAAATAAATATACCAAAGACCTCTGCCAAAGTACATTTAAATAAAATAAATTCAGCAAATTTTTTTCAAGTAAAAAACAAAATAAAGGCAAAAGACTTGAAAGTAGTTTTGGTAAATAAAGTAATTTCGCGGCGAAATAACCTGTTTTTTTATTGACAAAAAAATTTTATTTTTTAAAACTAAAGAAAAACATAAAGTAAAATTTTAAAAAATATTAAAATTATTTCGATTATTTGAGTATTGTTTTAAATGTAACAAAAAAAAATGTTGTAGCGGTTGGTGAGTGAATTCGAATTTCATGGCAAATAAAGATAGGATCAACATGATTTCTTCGTAAAATATTATATGGAAATAAAAAAAAAGGATGAAGAACATTTTTTGAAACTAACAAAAATGAATGTGTCTTCATTTAATTAACCATTTTCCTTATTACTTCCTCGAATAATTTTTCTTCAAATGACATATTATTATCTTAACCTATCTGTAAAATATAAATTTTTCTGATGGGCAAAAAAATCGCCGACATTTTTTCGCCGGTTTTTATTGTACACTTTATCCATATTGTGTTTCAAATAATTTTTGACATATCGCCACGAACTTTTACCCTGCATTTGTTTTTAGCTTGGACCATTTTTTCTCAATGATTAAAAAACTGTCAAAAATTACTGCCACGAAAAAACGGCGAGGAAAAATTAATAAACTGTACCTAACATTTTTAATTTTATGTATTTAGATTTGTTTTATGTTTTTTTTCTATGACGTCAAGAAAGTGATTCCAACGTTTTTTTAATGGTGCTGATGTAAAAATGAAATTTTTATGTAGTTTATAAGAGAGTCAGCATGACAAAGTAAATGTTTTTGCATCTATAGAAATTGTGCAATTGCACAGGGGATTTTCTTGTATTATATATTAACGTATGTATATTATATATGATTTTGCATTTTTAATTTAAAATTGTCTCAATCTATCCATATTATAATACGAGTATAAAAGAAATATCATTTTAATTGTTGCACTTTAAATCAATATTTAGATAACAAATATTTAAGTTGGGGTTTCAAAAAATTTAAATTTCAATATTATGAAAAATAATGATTTTATAGATGCAATTTTATATAAAAACTCTTGCTATCTGAAATTATTTAATTCAAAAAACTTTAATGAAAATAAAAATTTATTTTTATATGCAAACATATCAAATATTTATTTTTATATCCATATATACTGTACATATCACTTTAAATTTACGTGACGAATTTTTTAATTTTAGTAATTTTTAATCAGAGAAATATTATGTAATTGTAAATATTTCTATAACTCGTAAAAGATAAATTAAAGTTTAATAATATTTTAATAAGTTTTATGAAAAAATTAAATGTTAATGGATTGTATTTTAAAACCTTTTTAATATTCAGGGTGTCTAGCAGTCTAATGTAGGCATATAATGTAGGTTTTATTTTGTGGAAAAAATCTTTTATCGAAATTTCCAAAAATGTAACGTTATATTACATGCGGCCGCCATTTTAAAATTGAAATATTTTCTATAAAGGTAACGAAAGAAAATTAACAAATCAAGACTTTCTCAACTGTAAGGAAACAAATTTCCTCTTTTCCAAAATCTATAAACATTTTCAAAAATTTTGTGATCTGGTGCTTTTCTAAGTGCGTTTCGGTAATTCCTCTGATGTAATTACCCTTTGGAATTGTTTAAGTTGAAACACAATAAAAATTAAAATAAAATTTAAAACACGCAATTTTTAGCGATAAATTTTTATTAACTGTTAACTTTAACAATTGATTCGATCAATTGCTTGTCATAAACAATTGTCATGTAAATTCTTAATGTATCTGCATCTGTGTACCTGTTCTGTGTAGCGTATCTGAGTATCTGACTGATTGTTTTTTCATTTTTAAATTAAGATAATAACTGTTTTTTATTTATTGGCGAAATATGAGCCTATTTTTTCACCTTTTTCCAAAGTATAAATTTCTTCGAATAATTTTTGCACGGAATTTTTCACCTAATATTAGTATGAAATTTTTCTTGACTTTTTTCTTTATCAACATCGAAACATCTTTCTTGCCTCAAGTTCCTATCTCAAAGCATGCCGAAGTTATGAAAAAAGAAATATCATGCAAAATTTGGTTTTCACTTAACGGTATATTTAAATAATAAATTTAAAAACCAATATAATTTTGATATAGATTTACAATGGTAAAAAAAATTCCTGTCGAAAGGCCTTTTCAAATTGAAACAAGGTAGAATGTAAACCAACGGGTTTTAAAAGCGCACATTTCCAAAACTCAATACAAACTGTTTAGAATTGTGACTTACACAAAAATTTGAAAATTTCATATAAGAAAAAATGTGAAAATAGGACATTTTTGAAATTTTGAGGGGCCGTAAGTCCGGAATCCTATATAACTAAGAAAAGGCGCTATCACACGTAAAAATATATTATTTAACCTTTAATTTTCATGTTTTTCCGAAGAAAAATTTTTACAGGTGCCTAAGTTACAGGTGTCTAAAAATAGCAAATTTTCAATTTTTGAGGCGTAATAACTCTTAAAATGAAAGCGCTACCAAAAAATTTTCTGGGGAAACGTATACTAATTCTAAAGGTTCTTCCTTGTCTCAAAATTTCATGTTCCTATCTAAAGGCGTGCCGGAGTTATGAAAAAAGAAATTTCATGCAAAATGTGGTTTTCACATAACGGTAAATTTAAATAGTAAATTTCAAAATATTACATAATTTTGATACTGTTTTATATAGATAATAAAATTTTCGATCAACTGGCGGTTTTATATTGCATAACTATTACGCAGAGCCTGAGATATATACATCTGAAAATGGGGCTTTTTCGCAATTTAGAAGAGCTGGAACTTTGGAACCCTCTACAAATAAAATAAACCTTTAACACACGTAAAAATATATTACTGTAGCTTTAATTTTTATATCTTGCAGAAGTAAAATGTGTACAGGTGTCTAAGTTACAGGTGTTTAAAAATAGCAAATTTTCAATTTTTGAGCTTTAATAGCTAATAAATCCAAAATAGATCCAAAAGAATTTTCTTAGAAAACTTATACTAATTCTAAAAGTTCTTTCTTGCCTCAAAATTTCAAGCCTCTATCTAGAAGCGGGCCGGAGTTATAAAAGTAGAAAAATCATACAAAATTTGGTTTTCACATAACGGTAAATTTAAATACTAAATTTAAAAAAAATTTTACAATTTTGATATTAATTTACAAAGTTAAAAAAAATACCTGTCGAATGGCGTTTTCAGATTGAAAAAATCTTAAGCAGAACATAAGATATATGCATTTAAAAATAGGGCTTTTTCAAAGTTTGAGGAGGTGTAGTTTCCTGACGAATAGGGCTACATGAACAAGTTGTTCCACAAAATAAATTTTTTTATGAGACCTACCCATGGTTAAATATTTTTTTTTCTATCTTTAAAGGTGTAGAAGTTTTGTAAACAGACGAACGGACGGACAAAGTGAAACTAATAGGCACGTTTTTTTAAATTTTTTTCTTTTAGAAAAAGCTAATTTCTAAAAACCTCCTAAGTTTTTTTTACTTCGAACATTTTCTTGTAAGAACAGTGGTTTGAATAGGGTTAATAGTGATTTAACAAGAAATAAAATTACAAAATTTTAAAATGGTTGTAATTCTGTAACGGTGCATTTCTGGAAATTTTTATAAAACAATTTTTGTCATAAAATAAACACAGTAACATAATCCAGACAATCCTAGACTATAAAAATTGCGAACCATCCTCTAATAAAATAAAAACATTTATAAATATTCTGTTCGTATCTTAAAGTGTCTAAAAGGTAGATTTTTATTATTATTATCTTTTCTTAAATTTTGTTTAAATTAAAGTACATTAGAAATTACATTATAGATATATATTTTTATTATTCACATTATTTTTTAAAAAACCAATATTACAATATTTAGATAAAGTATCATTAATAAAAAAAAAAAAACAAAGTATATTATAATGTAAATTGTAAATCTACCCTTATTTTAATTTTATTTTTTAAATTTCTCTCAAAGAAAGTTTCATAAATTGTTATTTATTCCTTTTACATTAAAGTATTTTGAAAATATGGTACTTAAGACTTCAAAGAAGAAAAAAGAAAAAAAATAAAAATAGTAAGTATCTTAACATATATTTCAAAAATATTTAAATGAATGACTTTAAATTTTATTTATTATATTATTTTTTTTTTTTTTTAATTTTCTTTTGAATAAAAATAAAAATTTAATTTAAACCCCAAAAAAAAAAAAAAATTATAATCTGACATGATTTTAAAATTTTTAAATATAATATTTTCATATTTCAGTTGTGACTTATTTAATTCCTAAAATGTAATAACTGAATTTATTATAAATCTAATTATGTATTACATTATTAACAAAAATCTTTTACCAAACTAACTAGGTAATTAAATTAAAACAATACGACAACGATTATTTGCTTTAATTAAACTAAAAAATCATATGCTGTCTTCATTAGGCATATTTTACTTTGAATTAGTTATCATCATGAGCCTAAAATTCAAAAATTCCTTTACGGAAATCAAAACTTTTTTAAAATAGGTACAAGATTTGAAATTAAATTAACTGAGAAAATAACTTATTATTTATTAATACTATGTTCATACTACACAGTTAAACATGTTTAACTCGATAAACTAGTTTAATTCCTGTTTAACAAGAAAATATTCTATGAAAAAATCTGTCATTTTTAAATTAGTTTATCTTCAAGGTTGTATATTCAAATTTTTGACATAATCGATTTTTTTTTTTCAATAAATCGAAGTTTTCTGTATTTTTCATAACCCTTTGATAACTTTAATTTTTTTTAAATGCATTGTTAAACTATAAATGTAAAAATGGACGGAAAAAAAATTTTTTATTTTCCATTTTTTTATGATCAATACAAAATATTTAATTCCCAAATTTTATTTTTGTTTTTACAAACCAATAACTAGATTCCTAACTAAAATCAAAAAAAAAAAAGATATAAAAATAAAGACTTACATATATTTTACCAAGCAAAAAGAAAAAAAAAGTTTTATTTTAATAATCATAATTGGCATATAAACCTAATAACTTTTTTGTAGTATCCATTTTTGATTTTGATAACTGTCAAAACTTAAACTAGTTGTGTAGTATGAACACCATTTTTCAAAACCTGTTTACTTCTTGTTAAACACCCATAGTATGAACATACTATAAGATGAAGAAATTATTATTATTGTCTGTAAATGGGTAAGTTATAGATCTTAATTTACAACATATTTTAAATATACCTACTGTGAAGTGTTCCTTCAAGTATAAAATTAAGCTTTAAATCTGTGAAAAATTTTCATTAGTCGGGTCTTCTAAGCCCATCTCATATCGAAATCACAACAATAGGTTGTGAAGACTGTAACTGTTTATGCAGCCTCAATAAAATAAGAAATTCAACCATAAATAAGTTGTAAGAAATAACAAGGAAAAATGTTGAAATTTTAATTTATTTTGGCGTTGAAAAAAGTAATCTGTAAGTATATATACATAAAGTTCTTTTAAAAAAATGTTAAAGTTAGCGTTAGTTTGATTATTTTAGGTTCACTTATTAGCTAAATATCAATCTAACAAATTATTTGCTACTTTTATTCGGATAAAGAATTTCCCCTAGCTTTCAGTAGATTACAGAAAATCGGCTTGTATAATAAAAATGTAGGGAAAACAAAAGAAGAATTGATTGCAACAAAAATCCTGTTTTTTTTTCTAAAGGAGCTAACGATATTTTATTAATAATCTTTGCTTCTAGATCTCAAGCACAATACTTTTACGTTTATCTTATTCAGTTTCAATTTTTAAAAAAATTAAAACTAAATTGTAATTGAAAATCAGTTAAAGTACCATAACTATATTTTTTTTTCCTGTTTTACTCCCTGTCGGAGTATAGGACTGCCACAAAACTTCTGTATTGCACTCTATTGTGAGTCAGTTGCTTGAGTTCTCGTTTTACCGTTGCTCACAATCTTCTTTGCTACTGACCTTCTCCATAGTTTTTTAGATTTACTCACAATTCTTCTCCTCTGTGACTTCCAGTATATCGCCTATAACACGCAATGTTCTCTTGGTTTTATTTGCCAGATTATTTGGCAGGTCATCTTATATTTTGAATTATTCGGTGGCACTTATTTTCAAATATTTGTAACTTGTTGGTTGAAGAGTTTTTGAGCAGGCATATATTGTCATAGAGAACATCTACACCTAATAGAGAACATCTCTACTGCCGTAGAGAAGAATCGATTTTACACAAACTTCATATATTCTTATTTTCATGCCTCTGTTTAGCTGTGGTGATTTGTAGATCGCCTAAATTGCCCCATAACTTTAAAAGAAGTGAAAATGTTTCGATATTCTTGATTATTCATTTGAAGGAAGGCAACATTTAACAGTTGGGCATCCTAATTATAATCATAATTTTTTATTCCATGGTACGATTATAAATTAAGATTTTCTAAACTAAAATAGAGAATACTTCTATAACTATACCTATACTATGTCTGAATTACTGCATTTATAACCTAATATGATTTTTCACGTAATAAAATATTCTACAAATAATTTCTATGTATATATATACAAAACTAAATTATAAAGAAACAAAAAACTATATAAATATTAATATTTAATTATTATTTTTATATCATAAATTAATTATAATCAAGAATTTCAATAACTATATTATATAGAATTATATAGATATCCTTATATATTAATAGGAATATATAATTTAGTATTTTATATAAAATCAAAAATTTTATTTTGTTTTATATGAAATTTTAATACAAAACTTTTTTTTGTTTTTCCTCATATTTTTGTAAATTTAAATTAAATATTTTATGAATTACATATTTTACTGTCGTAATGGAAAAAAAAAATTATTAACTTAATTTCTACAAAAAAAAAAAAAAATAAATAAAATAATCAGTGTAGGATATACAAGAGTATTAGAAAATAAAATACATAATATTATATATAATGATAAAAATAAAATAAAACTACATGAATTTTTAAATGTACCCAGCCCTACTTTGAATTTTTTGAGATATATTTTTTATATAAACATTTTTAATAAATAATTCTTAATGCAGATAAAAAACCAAAAAAAAAAATATCTTATCAATTAAAACAACAAAAAAAAAAAAAACAAAAAAATCAAAAAAAAACATATCAAGAATAATATTTTAAAATCTAAAATTCAAATTTTTTTTAAATATTTCACTTTTTATGAATTAGTTTTCATTCTATGTCACTCCATTAAATAATTACCATTTTAACATTATTTTATTTGAATTTTGAATTTATATTTTTCAATATGCAAATATTTGTTAAATAACATTAACAGATACTGAAATTTTTATTTAAATAATTCATGAATTTTATATATTATGCAATTATGGACATTTAATTTCATTTCAATTTAAAAAAAAAAAATTTATTTTGAAAATAAAATTTTTTCTCAATTAAGAACTGATCACACGATACAACGATTGATCAATGGTTGAATCAATTTTTAAAAATCAAATGATTGTTGAACAACCATTGTATTGTATATTTTGTAATTGTCAAAAGTTGAAACAATATTGAGAAGTTGAATAAATGTTCAACTGCTTCTTGTAAATAATCATCGAATGGAATCGTATTACACTCACATTATCTCATTCCACCAAGCAACGGTTGATTAATGGTTGAGTCAAATTTGAAAAATTAAATGACTGTTGAAAAATCATTTAATTGTATATTTTGCTATTGTCAAAAATTGAAACAATATTGAGCGTATTGAATGGTTTAAATCGTTCAACCGATTGTTGTATACAATCGTTGAATGGAAATCGTTTCATATATTGTTCGTTTCTCATTTTTGTCTCGTTCGTATATCGTTTAATATTGTTCAACTATTGAACCGATTTTACTATTAAAAACTTTTAATGGTAACTTAGATGTTGCATATTAATTTTTGTTTTTTTTAATGCATTTCTCTGCCACATAAATGTGAACAGAAAATTATACAGCCTTTCCTGTTCAGGCGTGGCTGTAAATGTCGTAAGGAGGAATAACTCTTACGACGTGTGTGGAATTCGAACCACACTCTCTCGGTATTTACAGCGTACTTTATACCCCCTTACCCACTAGGCCACCGATGCCCCTATTAGAATAATATAAATACTAAAATAATATTGTGTCTAAAGAAGTAGCATTTACTCCAACTTTCATAAATATAAAAGTAATAACCACAGTTATTGAAGTTCTTGATTAAAATATATTTTCGGTCCATAGCTCCAAGACAGTTTTCAAATTACCGTGTGTAAATAAATTTCTAAAGAGATTAAAAACGTAATTTCTAAAGATATTTTTTAATTTCTAATTCTAAAGAGATTAAAAACGTAATTTTTAGGATTTTTTCATTGATTAAGCCAAAGTTAATGTACAAATATTTTTTTTTGAACTAAAATTGTTATCAGATTTTACTGTGTATTTTAACAATGACACATCAACATGGTATCATACTAATTTTAGCTTAAAGCAAGTTAATACAGGCGTTGAACAACAGTTTATTAGTGAAATGAGCACTTTATATTATTATACCGACAAATATTATGTACTGCTTGCTCTACTGCAAAGTTTTCAATTTTAGTATGTCTTTTCATAAAATTAAAGATCTTATTAATTTAGTAATAAAATATTTTGAAAATATAAATATAATGAGAGCGAGCAGCACCAACATTTTAAGTAATTTGTAACAAATTAGCACATATTTTTATTACTTCGAAGAATGTTTTTTCGACATTCTGCTTATATGACATCCTGACAATCTATTTATACTATTTTAAAATTATTTATCAGTAAACGAATGCAATTTTAAATAGTTTGAACTATGCTTTACTAAAATTGTTATTAAAATGTATTTTTTATATTTTTAATAATAATATAATTATAAAAAATTGATAAATAAAATTATGTAAATTAATTACTTTTCTATGCATATACACTTCCACATTATGTTAATTTTAAATGTTTATTGTTTTTCTAAGGAAGGTTGGAATCTTTAAAAATATTCCCTTAGTAGTGTCAAATTCTTCTATACTAATTCTTCCCAATAAATCTCAATCTCTTAGTCAACATAATGAAATCAAACTCCTAATTGCTAACACAGTATATTGGCTGGCGAGAGACAGTACAGAATAGGTCAAGAATTACGAAAATTTTGTATTGAGAAGCGGGACTGTAAAAGAACTTTAAAAATCTGCCTTTATCATTATTATTTTTTTATCAGAGGCGCCACCATAATCAGTTATACATGCAGTAATATACAAGACTTTTCTGCAGAAGATACTGATTGAAGACAGGTGCACTGTACCAACACTATAATTGCAAGTATTAGTATTTATTATTATTATTATTATTATTATTATTATTATTATTATTATTATTATTATTATTACTATTTCTAGCGAGTCAAGTCTATCTGTCAGTTACGATATGCATAAGTACATAGAATATTTTATAAGGTAATCAATGACAGATTCTCTGTAGCCGTTATTATTATTATAACCATTCAATTGAAAAACTGACGACTTAACCACTACGCCATTAGTCAGAAGGCAATTAATAACAAAAAATATTTTTTTAAGAATTAAATTCTTTTCGGACTAATTAAATTCTTTTAAAATTTTAAAATGGTTTCAATTTAATTAATAAAAATAAAATATTTGTTTCAATTTTTATGACCCCAGATGTATTTTAAATTTTCCAGATCTAATATCAAATTAAAAGTTAAAGGCTTTTGTAAATTAATTTAATATTAAATAAAATCAAAAAATAAAATTTTTAAATCATTTTAAATTAAATTAGATAATTGGTTCTATACCTATAGAATTTGAAGCTTTAATTTGATAAACGTAATAGCAAAAGACACTATTTTTCTATCTATTACTGTCTATGAAAATTATACAAGGTACAATTTAATATTGAAATACATGATTATTCTTTTACCTTTAAAGTTGTTAGACTACTATTGCCAGCCCGTCAATACAATTTGAAACTAGAACCTTTTGTGTGTTTCAATATTCGAAACTAAAAACTTTACGCAGTCTTACATTTAGGATACTTCTTACTTCAGGATAAGAAAACATTTATGACTATTGCATAATATATCAAATCAGGCATCCATTTTATTGAAGGATAAAAATTCTTAAGTCAAAAGTTTAAATTAGATTCTAATCGTATTTACCAAAATTTTGTTTTTTTTTATAAATTTCTTATTAAAACAGAATATTAGAAATTGTCATAAATTACTTAAGAAATTGTGTTATAGAGTCTTCTTTTTATATTATAAATAAAATATGAATGAATTTATAAAAATGTAAATAATATGAATAAAATTTTACTAATAATACTTATACTTAATATGTACATACTCTTATTTATATAATTAAAAATAAAACAAAACAAAAAAATTAAATATTTATAAAATATTTATAAGTTTTTCGAAATAATAAAAATTATTTTTAAACCAATTTACATGACCATTAACAACAAATGCATTTTTAAATGACACTCTAAAACAAACCCATAAATATATCAGTGCCAATTACTCCCACTTAGTGGGAAACAAAAAAAAAAAAATTAAAAAAAGATGGGTTGAAAAAATACATAATTTCTTATTTATGTTCTTGAAAAATTTTATAAATTTTTTTTTTTTTTTCATTTTTGAAAATATCTTTTCAAAACAAAAAGTTTAATATTTAAGTTTTTAATTTATATTTCGAAAGATTTAAACTGTTTTTACAGTAATAAAATAATGATACAAAATAATGTTACATACACTAGATTAGATTAGAACAAGTAAAAGTAACAGTAAGTCAATGCAACCGACTTATTTATACCCTACACCTAAAAAATTCAAATTAAATTAAAAATCCATAAGTTATTTTAGTTAGGTATTCAATATAACTAAGCTAAAAAAATAAATGCTTTTACAACCTTTGTACAAAATTTCAGATTTCTATCTTTATTAAATTCGAAAATATGCTTGTTAGGTCTTGGGAAGTGTGTGCAGGCACGCGGACCACCACCCCAATTCATCTCAAATTTTAGAGACATCAACAGGGTAGAACATTCTTATATCAAATTTCAAGTTTATATATTTATTAATTTCGAAGATATGCTTGTTTGGTCTTAGGAGTTGTGTGGCAGATACCCGAACAACCATTCTAATTCATCTTAAATTTTGGACAAATCAGGGATTCAGGAAACAACACCCTAGTACCAAATTTGAGGTTTTTATCTTTATTAATTTCGAAGATATGCTAGTTCGGTTTTGGGAGTTGTATGGGAGGTACCCGAACGACCACTCCAATTCATCTCAAAGTTTAAGCAAATCAGGGATTTAGGAAACAGCACCCTCGTATCAAATTTGAAATTCCTATCTTTATTAATTTCGAAGATATGCATGTTCGGTTTTGGGAGTTGTGTGGGAGGTACCCAAACAGCTCCACCAATTCATCTCAAATTTTGGACAAATCAGGGATTCAGGAAACAACACACTAGTACCAAATTTGAAGTTTCTATCTTTATTAATTTCGAAGATATGCTTGTTCGGTTTTGGGATTTGTATGGGAGGTATCCGAACAACCACTCCAATTCATCTCAAATTTTGGGGATATCAGGGATTCAGAAAAACACACCCTCGTACAAAATTTTAAGTTTCTATCTTTATTAATTTCGAAAATATGCGTATTAGGTTTTGGGAGTTGTATGGGAGGTACTCGAACGCATGGTCCGATTTCTCCCATTTACAATCCCAGCCTTACGTTAGTCATTGTTAACCTACAGTATAAATTTCATCAAGATACCATCATTATTTTTTGAGTGATCGTGCGTACGGACGGACGGACGGACATCGCTAAATCGACTCAGGCGGTGATCCTGATTCAGAATATATATACATGTCTATACCTAACTCGCTTCCTTTTGGTGGTTACAAACACCATACCAAAGTTAATATACCCTATACTTAATGTGTAGGGTATAAAAAGTACTCATAATATGCAGGAACAGAACAGGAAAAATGTTGAGTGCGAATCTGAGATCGATGTATACTATTAAGGTAAGGCCGATAATCACTTATGGCGTGTAGCGTAGGTTAAAAGATCTCAACCAACGACAATGAGAAATGTGCAAAGACTTGCCTGCATCTGCATCGAGGGAGTAATGCTAACCTGCCCGACTGTAGCCATGGATGTAATACATAAAGAAATGGAAAAGCTTCAATATCAGCCATTTAATGAATGAGGCAGGAGTGATTTAGCAGAGGAAAATTCATAGATTACAAGGATTATACCCTCCTCTCCAAATGTTTATATCTTTCATTGTACTTCCCCAATATTAAATGACTAGAAATACAATTTTATAAAAAATTTAATGATAAAACTAAATAACAAGAGGAAGTGAAATAATGATTGTGTGGGCCTCTTGGACAACATAAACTGATATAGTTTACTGATGGCCAAAAACTGGGTCTGAAGTACAAGATTTAGAAACTAAATACCTAGTATCGTTTGGGAAATTCGCTAGCATATTACAAGCTATTAAAATCCGAACCTTTTTGCGGCTGGTTTAGGTAAACACAAAATAATTGAAGAACTAAAAATCGAATAAGAAAACTGCAGGAGTAAACTACAGAGTGATAAATACGGACTCATATAATCTTAGTAGATTCTGGCACACTATAACCGGTATAACCAGAAAAGAAATAAAAAGATCGTAGTATCCAGTAAAAATAAACTAATAATTCTAAATGGATTCCTGCAGAGACACTACCATCTCAAAAAACACTTAAAAAAATTAGAATAGAGAATGGTGGTACATGCAAATTTTGTCAAGAAGAAAAAGAAGAGACACCAAAACACGTCGAACTCAAAAACTGCAGAGCTTTACTTCAAGCAAAACATATGCACCTAAAGGAGCACATGGACAGTCTTACTTATACCCCTTAAACAATAATCTAATCTACCTACACTATAAAACTATTAAAAATATCGGAGCCCCCAATTATTGTTTACTATTATATACAAAGTATATTCTTTTATATTTCCTTTATTTTTCAGACATTATTTAGCATCTTGTTTGAAAAATAGATTTGGATTCGATTAGATTTGGATTTGGATCTCGGCAGAAAATTTTCTTTTATTCATTCCGAAAATACTTTTCATACAAACCATCCAAGTCTTTTAATTTTATTTTTTTCTTTATTATGTTTGCGCTGCTTTGAGTTTCTATAATTTTGGATTCTGCTATACATAACCATGGATAACGAAAAGTTACTATCATCTATCACTCAAATGACAGTTTAAACAAGTTAGTTTAAAGAAAATAAAAAGATAATTCCAGAACTAAAGTTCCGACACTTGAACATTTATACACTTAAATATAGATTTGAAAAATATAACATGATTAAAGAACCCTATTTTTTTTTTCCTTTAGTATAGAAACACTTTGGAAACCATTGTATTAAAAATATAAAAATATTAATAGGAGTAATATTACAAAATGTATAAAATTAAATTCATTAAATGTCATTTTAATTTTTTTTTATTTTTAATGTACGCAACGAATCACAACAGTATGGCTTTAAAGTTATACTTAAGATATTATTTGCAATTCATAACCTTTTAACACAAAATATATATATATATATATACATTATAACATATTTTCACCCCTTTGATGTATATATATAATACATATTATTATGTATTATACATCCTTATCATAAAATATTTATTAAAATGCATTTGTACTAATTTAATGTAAAACAAACAAACAAACAAAAACAAAATACAAAAACAAAACCATCTTTTGCAATAAATTTAGGTTAAAGTTGGAATATCTGAATTGTTTTACAAATCCGGAACAATGCCAAATCTCAGCAGGATACCTATGTAAAATATATTATCATATATACTTACTTATATGGTATGAAGGAAAGTTTATATTGCATATTTTTAGAAAATAAAATCACAGTTGTTTTCATTTTGAAATTTTTTTGTTTTTGATATGAATATCCTCCTCCTCCTCCTCCTCCTCTTCTTCTTCTTGTTTTTTTGTGAAGACATTTTTGGTTTTTTTTTTTTTTTTTTTGTATATAGTCATTAGGTTCATTTCTTTTAATTTTTAGTTTTTATATATGTATGTGTTTTTTTTGTATTTACATATTTAAATAATGCATACAGTACAGACATATATTCATGGCAAAATAGTAAAACATTACATTATAATATAAACTAATGTTTATTTAAATCGTCATATTTTTATTTAATTTTTTTGTGTTTTTTTTTTTTTTTTGATTCTCATTTGTTTTCCTGTTTGGAAATGAAAGGTCCTGTTTTTATTTCATAATATTTACACAAAATTTTGTTGCATTATTCTTCTTCTTTTTTTTTTCAGTTTAAGGCAAACATTTTATTTTAACTAGCAATGTCGAAATTACTTAGTAATACTTTCCTTCTCTACGGAAGGGGTAAATATTTAACGTAAGTATGTTATCAGTTGCTCATATTTTTACACCTTTACAACTTTACGTATATCTTATCTATATAATATATTAATTAAAAATTGTGTATAATAATTAAATATGTAATATGTAAAAATGAAGAGACAATAAGAAATTAGTTGTCAATAAAAACTTACAATATTACTTAAACTTACACTTACAATATTGATGAAAGGTGTATGAATATATTATGTTCTACAACTGGCCTTATAGACTTATGTACACTTTAATTATAAAATATTCACAGCATGATCAGCAACTATTGTATTTTCATTAAATACAAGGTAAACAATTACATCTTAACATTTTAATCTTATTTCCTTCGTAATGCTTTTATATCTTCTGAACCTTCGTTTGTTCAAAGCAATATTATTAAGGTCGTTTCCATTCCATCTTCAAATAATATCTATACCTTTTCATTCTATATGTTCTTCGTAATCTACTTTATATCCTCTGAATTTCCATTTGTCCTATTAAATATTATTAAATTTGATTTTCACTTTACATGAATAAAATTTTGTTACAAATTATTTTAATAAATAATAATTTAACTTAATTAAGAAAAAAAGAACAGAAAACCTTTTCTGACTAAAACAAAATAGGACACTTTTGAAAGAAAATCCATTATTTAAAAAAAAAAATAGTATTTTAAAAAATATAAAATGTTCGTACAGCAGTAATTTAAACTCTAATTATACCAGAATAACAAGTCATTCAGAATATAAAACCTTGAAGAATAGGCTTTCAAACAAGACTAAGTTATTTTCTGTAGAGTAAAATGAATTTCATGTCAGTTATGCGGAAATTAAAAAATATAAAAATTGAAATATCTCAAAAACGAGTGAAAATAGTCTGCCTCTTTACGTACATCTCTTCCTCTACAATTTGCTACGACATTCAGTTAAGTCTGTTATCCGAAATGTACATAATACGTTGTAAATATGTAAGCAAACCCCAGTCAATACTTTCTGATACTATGTATTACATAGAAAACAAATTAGCTTAGATTCGATTATTATTTATTCAGTAAAAATAACTCAGATCATTTGATGTAGATCTATTGTGCTTCCCCCTTTAGCACATGTTGTCCATTTTGCCTTCTCTTATATAGTACTTTCTATCAACTCTACTACTTCTAACTCTACTGGCTAATTCATCTTCGGTAAAGGAATATGTTTTAGGTTCATTTATCCTGCTCGAAATTAAGTTCTGCAGTTTATGAGTATTTTTCCTGAAAATTTTTCTTCTCCAGCGTTCATAATTTAATAGAAAAGAAAAGTTTTAGAACTCCATTAGAAAATCATTGAAGTATCAATATAAATAAATTAAGTTAATCCAAAACTTGAGTTTTCTTTTTTGTAATCAAATACTATCAGTTTCGAAAATTAATAACATATTTTAAAATTAATGTTCTGTTAGTCATATTAATACAGTTATTAATAATAGATATTATTATTAATAAATAATTTTTTTTTTGTTTAATGCATTTCTCTAAACAGAAAATTACACAGCCTTTCTTGTTCAGGCGTAGCTGTAAATGTAGTAAGCTCTTACGACATGTGTGGGATTCTAACCCACACTTCCTTGGTGTTTACAGCGTATTTTATACAATCTTACCAACTAGGCTACCGAGACCCCTCAATAAATAATATTTATATACCGCTTCTTTATGTAACTGAAACATATTTTATAGTTCTACTCATTTTATTTATTTTTTTTTTTCACAATATTTGATATTATTATATGAAACAGACAAACCAGCACAATTTTATTACAAATAAAAAAATTAAATAAAAATGTAAATAAAAATTAAAATTAAAAAAAATAAATAAATAAAAAAAATTATATTTTTTTTCTAAAATGTACTGAAAGTACTGATCTCCAAAAAAAAAAATACTGAAAATGTGAATAAAAAGACATAAAAAAGAAATAATAAGTATACAAAATATTTACGCCTGCATTCATTATTCATTACTATGTTAACTTCTACCATTGAATATAATATAACAATATATACACGTTTATATAATATATTACATATATACTTATGCATACTCATATAAAATAACTTTTGAACTATTGTACATTGTATGTGTTTAATTAAAATGTGTTTGTTTATTTTTTTTTTTTTTTTTAAAACATCTTTAAAGTCTGTATATTTATAATTATTTACATTTTTTAACTAACTTAAAAATGCATGTTCTCTTTATTTACATTTTTTTCAAAATGTTAAATAAAATTAAAAATTAGATATAGATAGATATTTCAGTTTTTGTACCATTTTTAAAAAGTGAACTTAAAAATAAAAAAACAAGTAAAAGTAACAGTAAGTCGATGCAACCGACTCATTTATACCCTACACCTAAAAAATTCAAATTAAATTAAAAATCCATGTTATTTTAGTTAGGTATTTAATATAACTAAGCTAAAAAAATAAATGCTTTTACAACCTTTGTACAAAATTTCAAATTTCTATCTTTATTAAATTCGAAAATATGCTTGTTAGGTTTTGGGAAGTGTGTGAAGGCACGCGGACCACCACCCCAATTCATCTCAAATTTTAGAGACATCAACAGGGTAGAACATTCTTATATCAAATTTCAAGTTTATATATTTGCTAATTTCGAAGATATGCTTGTTTGGTTTTAGGAGTTGTGTGGCAGATACCCGAACAACCATTCTAATTCATCTTAAATTTTGGACAAATCAGGGATTCAGGAAACAACAGCCTCGTGTCAAATTTGAAGTTTCTATCTTTATTAATTTCGAAGATATGCTTGTTCGGTTTTGGGAGTTGTATGGGAGGTACCCGAACGACCATTCCAATTCATCTCAAATTTTAGGCAAATCAGGGATTTAGGAAACAGCACCCTCGTATCAAATTTGAAGTTCCTATCTTTATTAATTTCGAAGATATGCATGTTCGGTTTTGGGAGTTGTATGGGAGGTACCCCAACAGCTACTCCAATTCATCTCAAATTTTGGACAAATCAGGGATTCAGGAAACAACAGCCTAGTACCAAATTTGAAGTTTCTATCTTTATTAATTTCGAATATATGCTTGTTCGGTTTTGGGATTTGTATGGGAGGTACCCGAATAACCACTTCAATTCATCTAAAATTTTGGGGACATCAGTGATTCACAAAAACACACCCTCGTACGAAATTTTAAGTTCCTATCTTTATTAATTTCGAAGATATACGTATTCAGTTTTGGAAGTTGTATGGCAGGTACTCGAACGCATGGTCCGATTTCGCCCATTTACAATACCCGCCTTACCTTAGTCAGTGTTAACCTACAGTATAAATTTCATCAAGATAGCATCATTATTTTTTGAGTTATCGTGCGTACGGACGGACGGACGGACGGACATCGCTAAATCGACTCAGGCGGTGATCCTGATGCAGAATATATATACATTTCTATACCTAACTCGCTTCCTTTTGGTGGTTACAAACACCATACCAAAGTGAATATACCCTATACTTAATGTGTAGGGTATAAAAAATAAAAGATAAAAAGAAGATTTAGTTAGTTTCGTTTACATGTATATGTAAACCAAAATTTAAAAAAATCAAAAGATGACTTTTTAAGTAAAAAATTAACCAAAAAAAAAAAAAAATTGTCATACAGTTAACAGAACTTCTAATTAGATAAATTTGTTGAAGACAAAACAAAAAGTGGTCATTGTGGTCGACCTGAGGTACTTTTAAAGTACCTACTATATAAAAAAAAAAAAAAAAAACAATTTGTGGGTTCAATTATTAGACAAATTGAATTTTTTTTCATTTAATAATCAGTATTAATTAAATTATTTCGTTTTTTTTGCTTTGAATATTTAAAAATTAAAGCTTTTTATACTCGTACGAACATAATTCTAATGGTATATAATAAGTTTTCGCAATTACGTTTATGGCACCTTAAAGAGATCGAATATATTATATATGGAAAAGAGATAGAATATATATATGTACGAGATAGAATATATATGGAAAAGTATATAATATATTCTTGGTTAGAATTAAATTCTGAGTCTATTAAGCTAAGTGTTAAACATCGGTTCGCCCGTTCGCCTATTTACACGATAACTCTAAAAAAATAATGTAACTATAGGATCCTGAAATTTGTATCATTCGATATTTATATAAATGCTTGTTTCGTTATTGAAATGAATGGTTCAAGTAGCTGTTATGCAACCTTTTTTCTTTTATGAAAATAACTCTGATAACAAATTTTGGGACAGAGTAACTGTCATACAACTGCAAAATTTATATCCGTATATTTTGCCACTTAATAAGAAGTCATCTGAAATTCTTTAAAGGATAATCAAGTTATTTAACAATAATTTCTGTTAAATTTGGTTGGTTTGGCGCAACTGCTTTAAATAACTATAACACAATTCCAAAATTTACATAAATATAATATTTCGGTACTTAATTAAATCAGTTATCTGAAATTTTTTAAAAGTTGATTAAGTTTTATGGAATAACCATAATATTATATTCGTGCTATTATCCTAGAGTTGAATTCTCGGTTTTTTAAGAAATGAAAAATTTCATGTTGCTAGATTGTACAGTGGTGTTAAAGTAGGATATCGGAACCAAGATGAAGAGAATCTTTTTTTAACTGTTTTTTCACCTGATTCGCTCTTGTGTTCAAATTAATAGGTCATTTATAACAGAAAAAAAATATAAATATCAAAATGTAAACACTATTATAACAGTTGGAGACGATATGTTGGAGAACTTTTACTTTTTTAAAGATATTTTGTAGGTGAAGATTTTTCTTCCACTAAAATATGATTCCTTCTTGAGCAACAAGAATAGTATAAATACTCACCCCTTCATATCGAAATTCATTCATAGCTCGAAAATCTCGCATGTGCAATCTATTGCCCAGATCTGTAATTTTCCAACTGAAGGATATCGATTAGTATATAACATATTAGAAAACTGAACAGAAAATTAGATATTTTCCTGTAATCAAACAATCCGAAACTGCTCTCAGTTATTTTCGTCATAATTATACCCATCTTTCCACTCATCCTGAATAAAATTATTATAACAAACTTTCCTAATAAAACTGTTTCGATTGCAATTTAATGAATTCTACATCTGTCAAGATCTAGTACATTTTCACCTATTCATTCAGAACAGATTGTAAATTCATTCAGATGAATTTTGAACAATAAGAATATATGTTCAAAATATTTCTACTTTCTACATTGTCCATAATATTTTAATTTTCCTAGTTTTAATATTAACAACTGGTACTTAATAGTGGGACAAAGAAAAGTATTCTGGACACAACACCTAAATTAATTAGTTTTAAAAGTCTTAACTTTTTTGTTTTATGCAGATTACGATAACGCTAACGATTCAAAGGGTAGCCATTTACAGCTATACCTTTTAAATTATTTACCTAAAGTACCGGTTAAAGCTTTTGAGCAAACCAAATTATTCACTTATTATGTATGTGGATATGGACATGCTAAATATGAACAAAAAATGAATTATTATAAATTTATGAAGCCTTAATTTTTCTTCAAGAACAAAATTTTAGTGGATATTGATCTATTTACTAAATAAAAAATTTAATATTTAAGAATATCTATATCTATCTATCTATATCTATCTATCTATCTATCTATAAATATAACTTAAATTTTATTATAATCATTTTCTTTATACAAAATAATTTTTATTTTAACCCACAATTTCATTTCTAATGTTTTATATTTTTGTATTTAGGAAGTAAAAACATTTTTTTTTTTGTTACACTTCATTATTTTCCAGTAAATTAAATTTAAAGGAAATCTTTAATTGCTGTCATCCTTTTACTAAAATTATATTTTAATATCAGCATTTTATTGTAGAACCTTAAAATATGTTTATTATGTTGTTTTTCTTTTGAATTTTATGTACTTGTAATTAGAAAAGGAAAACTATCATAATTTTGAACTGAATATTCACTGAAATCAAAAGTTTTTAAAATATTTTTTTAACATTTTATTTAAATGTTTGTAAAATAGTATTCTTTATATCTTAAAAAATAATCTGTTTGTCTTTATGAAGGTTTTTTGCTTAAAAAATTTATTTGATGTCCTTTAATATAGATTGCAAAATATCAATCTATATTAAAGGACATCAAATAAATTCTTTTAACTTTTATTTGCGGTCTCGGTGACCTAGTGGCTAAGAACGTATGAAATACGTTGTAAACACGGAGGGAGTGTGGTTACGAATCCCACATACGTTGTAAGAATAATTCCTCCTTACGATATTTACAGTCCCGTCTGAAAAGGAAAATAATTTCCTTGGTATATTTATGTGGCAGGAGAATACACTAAAAAAAAAATAAAAAATAAAAAAAAAAACTCTTATTCCATAAATATGAATACATGCATATCAATTTCTATTGACAGAAATAAATTAATTAACAGAAAATCTGTTCCATCTCTTGGTGTCGTTTTCTAAGCAATATCAGATTAGATTTGTTCTAGTTTCTAATTATTATCATACCAGAATTTAATTATTTTTTGTTTTAAGATAAAGTTCGTCTAATAGATGTTGCAATTTTTTGAATTAACAAAAGTAATCAAATTATGTCTATAGGTTAAAAAGATATAAATTGAGTTAAAAACGTCATTGTAAAACACACCTACATTTTATTTCAAGAAATTTAAAATATATTTCTATAAAGAATTTTCACATTGTATTTTTTTCCGTATTCTTATAACGAAACAATTTTTCTCTTAATTTTTTTTTTTTTTTTTTGTATTTCATGATTATTTTATACAAAAAAAAAAAAAAAAGAAAAAAAAAAAATACTGGAAATTTGATAAAATAAATTGTATTGCAAATTTTATTTCATTCAGAAAGGACATTACAGACGATCACCAACTGTGACATATTTAATTTTAATTTTTTTTTTCTTTTGATTTTGTTTAGTATCTATGCACATTCATTCTTTTATCTATAGTCTATATAAACAATAATATAGAGAAGATAAAATCTGAGTTCGAGTTAAAAATATAAGAGATTTTATTTTTATTTTTTTTTCATTTATTTTCATTATACATATGGTTTTCAAAACTCATGCTGGTTTATTTGTTTGTTTTTCTTTGTTTGTTTGTTAATATATCTTGGAATATGTGCCATGGACAAAGTTATAATGAAATATGTAATCGCCTATATTTATGCAATAATTATTATGAATATACATATTCTTCTTAATATTTATTTTTATTCAAATGGTAATACAAAAAAAAAAAAAAAAAATGTTTTTAATCGTCGTTAGTATGGGAGTATAAGACAGTATTATTTGAAATTTAATTTAATATGTAAATAAATTAATAAATCTATAACCAAAAAAAAAAAAAAATTTAATTAAAATTCGCCTATTGAACAAATAATAATAATAATTTCATTTAATTAATTTATTTTTATGTAGGTATACATTTATTTTTTAATTTTATTATCTGAAATTAAAATGAATTTTTAAAATGTTTTAAATTGATCAAAGTAATAGGTAAATATTATATAAATTAATAGTTCTTTTTATAATAATATCGGTTTTATTAAATTAATATAATTTGTTAATTAAAACCATTTTTAATTTAAAATTATTTTTGTTCTTGTTTTTTTTTTTTTTTTTGTAAATGTTTAAAAATAAACTATGTACATATTATGTAGTTCCGAGAGGTTAAATATAAATTGTCATTAAAAAATATAAAAGTAAGAGAAAAACAATTTTTACAGGGGTCATCAAAAGTTTAAATAAAATTGGAATATTTGATTTTTTATAATGCATAAATACATATTGTATAATACATATAGAAAAAAAAAGGTAATTTACTTCATTAACGTTTTATTAAAAAAACAAAAAAAAAAAAAAAAAATTTAATATTTTAATTAATAAATAAATAAAAAGAAAAAGAAAAAAATAAAATAACTCAATAAATATAGAGTATATTATGTAAGTTTACAGTTCAAAACATAATCAAAAATATTTTGAATTATAAAATAAAGCAAAAAGTTAAATAATTTAAAGGTGTGCATATTATGCATACCAGCATATCAGATAATATGAATAGGTACCTATATATATCTATATATATTGAGTTAATTGAATAATACGACAAACAAAACCATAATTTTCTTTGTCCTATAACGTTCGTTTGTTTGATCTTAAACTAAATTAAACAATTCAAATCACAACAACAACCTAACATTTTATTTTTTTTAATTATACTAGAAAATCCCCTGTGCAATTTGCACAATTTCTATAGATTCAAAAACATTTACGTTATCATACTGACTTCTTTAATAAACTACCTAAAAATTTCATGTTTACATCACCACCATTAAAAAAACGTTGGAATCACTTACTTGATGTAATAGAAAAAAAAAAACATAAAACAAATCTAAACACATAAAATTAAAAAAGCTGGGTACAGTTTATTAATTTTTTTCTCGCCGTTTTTTCGTGGCTCTAATTTTTGACAGTTTTTAATCATTGAGAAAAAATGGTCCAAGCTAAAAACACATTCAGGATAAAAGTTCGTGGCGATACGTCAAAAACTGTTTAAAACACATGTATAAAGTGCACAATAAAAACCGGCGAAAAAATGCCGGCGATTTTTTTGCCCCGCTGAAAAATTGATATTTTACAATTTTGTAGAGGCGAAATCAATACAGAGTTATATTAATTATGACATTAAAATTCAAAAACAATTTTTAATGTCATTTTGTTAACATTCGTAGATAGGTTAAGATAATAATTAATATGTCATTTGAAGAAAAATTAATCGAGGAAGTAATAAAGAAAAAAGTAAATTATATGAAGACACATTCTTTCTTGTTAGTTTCAAAAAATGTTCTTCATCCTTTTCTTTTATTTCCATATAATATTTTACGAAGAAATTATCTTGTTCTGATCTTCATTTGCCATATAATTCGAATTCACTCACCAACCGCTACAACATTTAAAACAATATTCATATAATCGAAATAATTTTAATATTTTTTAAAATTTTACTTTATGTTTTTCTTTAGTTTTAAAAAAAAAAATTTTTTTGTCAATAAAAAAACAGGTTATTTCGCCGCGAAATTACTTTATTTACCAAAACTACTTTCAAGTCTTTTGCGTTTATTTTTTTTTGCTTGAAAAAAGTTTGCTGAATTTATTTTATTTAAATGTACTTTGGCAGAGGTTTTTGGTATATTTAATAAAAGATTCATGTCTCTGATAATGAAATTTCATAAATTTTCGGGCGCTTTTTTTTTTGTGACGGTCGTTTTCGACAGCTTTTTAATTTAATGGTCTAATAATAAATTAGTACAAAATTATGAATCTATTGTCAGAGAAGGCTTCTAAAATTATATTTTCTATGTTATTTTTTTCTTCTTTTTTTAAGAAAAATATCCATTTCTATAATATTTAGTAAGTTTCTGACTTCTGTTATGAAATATAATTATCTAAGGCTACCCGAATTTTAGATTAATAAAAAAAATTCGAATATTTTATGTTATATCAAAAATTCAGCTCAAAAATCAAAATTTCCACCTAAATAAACAAAACTACTTTAAAGCATTTAAAGTCTGTTGCGAAGCTTTTACCAGCTTTAATAATAGTGAAAACAATATCAAAAATAAAATCGGCCTATTATTTTTTTTTTGTTATAAATACGAGGCTTACTATAAACTTTGCTCTTTCCACTTTCAGGCCTTTTAATTTTATTAAGAGTATTTTCATTTTTTTTTTTTTAAAGCAAAGAATCATTTGAAAACTGCCAACAGAAGATTAATAATTTATTTTTAATTTACCGGTGCGATTAGTTCATAATGGATGTGGCGATAATAGTTTTTAAAAAGTAAAAAATCTTAAAATTCTTATTTTTAATGAAAATTTTGTGTCTTTGATAATACTTTGTGTCTTTGATATACTTTAATAATAGTCGAAGATTTGTGTCTCAGATAATAAAATTTTAAATTATTAAATAAATATACAGAAATATCATCATTACCAGTTTAGTTTACATTCAGTGTGAGTGGTTTATTATAGAAATAAAATATTTTTTTTTTACATGTTGACAAGGTCTCGCCAACATCATGTGTATTATGATATTATATTATAGATTATTATTAAATATAATGTTATTAAATAAAATTTTTTGAAATTTATTCATATTTTCTTTTAAAAAAATATATATGTACATATCTAAATACATGTTGTAAGTCACTGATAGCCTTCACTCTGTAGCAAATAGTAATAATCATAATAATTAACGTCATCAGAGATAGCAAAACAGTATTAATAATATATGCGGATTGATTGTTCCCTTACAGTCGAACTCTCCATTTCAAAATTTCGGCATCCTTGTTCTATCCTAATCTTTATTTCTACTTCCTAGCCAATACACCTATTTCTACTCCCTAGCATTAACAGTTACTTGTTTCTTCCCATTATATTGTTTAAAAGAGAAGATTGACTTAGTTCGAAAGAATTTGACACTGTCAAGGGGGTATTGTTGGTGTTTTTGTAAGGAGGCTCAGGGAAAAAAACACCAAATAAATTTTTTTTCTTTTCATAATCCATAATTATTAGACTAAACCTTTTATTACTCGACTACCACAATATTATACAAAACTAATAAAATAATATACAAATAAATATTTTTATTTATGCGATATTTATTATCGTATTCAAAAATCTTACCATTAAAATAAATATGGTATATAATTATAGTATATAAAAATGCATACTAAAATAAAGTAATAATTAATATTAAAACGAATTAAAATTTTATATTAAAAATAATTGATTTTTTACAATTAATTCATTAATTACCATAATCAATTAAAAAAAACGAAAAATTAAATTAATTTTAATAATTAAAAAATATTAGTTAAAATAGGTAAGGTATACTAATCTCCGTTTCATATAATTCCGTTTACTCATAATTTCGTTTTAAAAATTCCGTTTTTAATTTTAGCACATTTCCAAAAAGAAATTTGAAAAAATGTATCTATTGCTTTAACTCTGTCCGTCCGTCCGTCCGTCTGACCATCTGTTTCCACACCGTTAAAGATAGAGAAACAAAAATTTAGCCATGGCTAGGTCTCATAAAAAAATTAATTTTGTGGAACAACTTTTTATGTAACCCCATCCATCAGGAAACTACAACTCCTCAAACTTTGAAAAAGCCGTATTTTTAAATGCGTATATTTCATGTTCCGCTTAACATTTTTTCAATCTGAAAACGCCATTCGACAGGGTTTTTTTTTTACTTTTGTAAATCAATATCAAAGTTATATATATAATTTTTAAATTTAGTGTTTAAATTTACCGTTCTGTGAAAACCAAATTTTGCATGACTTTTCTATCTTCATAACTCCGGCACGCTTTTAGATAGGAGCTTGCAATTTTGAGGCAAGAAAGAACTTCTAGAAATAGTATAAGTTTTTTAAGAAATTTGTTTTGGATCACCCCATGTTTATTAGCTATTAAAGCTTAAAAATTAAAAATTTGCTATTTTTATACACTTGTAACTTAGGCAGCTGTACACATTTTTGTTCGGCAAGACAAAAATATCAAAGCTCCAGTAATATATTTTTACGTGTGTTAATGGTTTCTTTTAATTGTATAGGATTCCAGAGTTACAGCCTTTCAAAATTGCAAAAAAGCTCTATTTTCAGATATAAATATCTCAGACGAAGTAGTTTTACAATCTAAAAACACTACAATACTGGAAATTTTTTTACTTCTAAAAACAATATCAAAATTATACAATGTTATGCCATACAACTTCTTTCTTTATATGAAAATAACTGAGTATCTATTCAAGCTAGGTATCTGAAATTTTGCAAATGATAATCAAGTTTTATGGCAGCAACTTCTGTAAAATTTGGTTGTGATGGTACGACAGGTTCGGGTAGTTGCCATACAACTTCTCTTTATACCCGTACGATAGGATCGGGTATAATAAAATTACTCCTCCGTTTGTAACACCTCGAAATAAGCGAGCTAGATATACCTTCAAAGGTATGGATCGGATCAGAATCAAATTCTGAGTCGATTAAGCCATGTCCGTCCGTCCGTTAGCATACTAACTCAACAACTAAGAAAGCTAGAATCTTTAAATTTACACAAAATATGCTGGGAACAATTTGTAGGTTCCCAACCAAAATTTCGGGTAGCTCCCGAACAACTAACTTTTAGATCTTCACAATTTCTTTGAAATAGAGCCATGAAATTTTAACTGCTGATAGATATCATAAAAATATAAATTTTATTTTTACCAACTTTTTTCTGTAGCCCCACCCGTTACAGAGCTACAGTCCTCCAAAGCCCCCAAAAACCTCTATATTTAAATTGTTATAACACAAGTTCTATAAGGTATATCTTCAATCTGAAAATTCCAAACGATAGGTACTATTATGAGCTTTACAAACATGTATATAATAAATATATACTTGTGCTATACGGTGTCTTAATTTACCGTTATGCGAAACTGAATTATTGCAAAATCCTTTAACCTTTCTATCTTCTAAACGGTTTAAGTCGGAAACTTTAAATTTTGACAGAAGTTAGATCCTTGAAAATAAGTATGAGTCATTTCAGAATTTTTTTTTGTATCACCCCCCCATTTAGGAGCTGTAAGGGGTCAAAAACTGAAAATACTCCATTTTGGGCCGAATATACGTTTTATAGATATTGAGAAGATCAGATGAGGAAAAGTAAGTTTTGCAGCGATACAAAAAACCCAAACATTTAGCTGCATCCTTAGCTTTACCAAAAATGTGATTTGACCAAGTACTCGATACCCAGATACCCAGTGATTTGACCCGATACCCAGCATGTTTAGATCTGTTGAATGCAAAGCTTCTACCTGAAATAGTAAGTTGGGAATAGCAGTGGCAATTTTCAGCGAGATCAGACAGCATTGAGTTTTTTTGGTGTTGAAATCAATTCTGTTGACTTCACCCCATTTTTAAATTTTTGCTAAATCGTTATTTAGCTCACTAATAGTGAAATTTTTTGCTGTTGTAATAATCTGACGATTAATGTTACATCGGCTATGAAATTTATAGGAAGCTACAAAGGTGCTGTCGTCTGCGAAACTATGAATCGGGTTGGAGATTTAAGACTGTGAGACTCATATAGTCAGAATAATATTTCCTAGACAATCCAAAGTAGAGTGAAGAGTCTAAAATGTTTCTTGTCCGGTGTCAACTTAATAAGTTTCAATTATTTTATTGTTTTTCTTTTATAAAACAACAAACATAAGATTATTGTTATATTAATTAAATACTTTTTATACTTATACGAAAAAATAAGTGTCTTAGTGTCATATCATTTTAGAATCTTAAAATTAACTTTGTCATGTTATTCAAACTTTATAACAAAATATTAAAAATCTTCTAGAAATAAATAAATACCTTCAGTAATTTAATAAAACAAAAAATTCAATCATGTTCTTAATTTTGTTATAACTTCATTTTAAGCCCAAATAATATTTAAATTAATCGAAAACAAAAATGTCATAATTTTGTCCTTAATAAATTTGGACGATATGATTAACTACAAAATAAATAACATATTTAATATTGTACAATATTATGAAAAGAAAAAAACAAAAAATAATAAGTCAATGGCCGACTGATACAATCTTAATATAAATATAACTATATATATATACATATATACTAAAGGTAATGTATCAATAATATATTCAAAATGTCCTAAAAATAGAAATTTCAAAAAGAAAAAAAAAATTTTGTTCCCCTTTAATATTAATTTTTTCTTTAATTTATACCTTGAAATGTATTATGTTCTAATATGGTCAGTGTTGCCGTATTAAAGTTCCATAGAAACCAAAATTTTTCTTTTTTCTTTCTAAAAAAACTTTTATGTTTTTTTATTTATGTTGTTTTAATTTTCAACTGCCCTTTTGAATGACCAACGAACCACAAACTTATCTAAGAAAGCTTATTGAAGAGTAAAATAAATTCAATTACATATAAATTAAGTACTAATACAACAAAAAGAATATAAGAACATTGTACTCTTTGCTTTCTAATTATAATATGTACTTACAGTTACAGACATTTAATGTTTTTTTTTTTTTTTTCAGCTTACAATTGGAATTAGAATGATCCTTCGATAAAAATATTAAATTAAAATTGACATACTTGAGTTTCATACATCGTTATGTTCATTTAATCTTTAATTACTCGGCAGCAGCTATTGTATAATATTAGAAACAAAAAAAAAACTGTTTCAGCCTTATCTATTTATTATCTAGTAGAGTGGTATAAGAAATTTTTAAAATGTGTAGCATAATTTTTATACCCGTACGATAGGATCGGGTATAATAAAATTACTCCTCTGTTTGTAACACCTCGAAATAAGCGAGCTAGATATACCTTCAAAGGTATGGATCGGATCAGAAAAAAATTCTAAGACTTTTGAGCCATGTCCGTCCGTCCGTCCGCCCGTCAGCACGCTAACTCAAAAACTAAGAAAGCTAGAATCTTGAAATTTACACAAAATATTCTGGAAGTAATTTGTAGGTTCCCTATTTTTTTTTGGTTGAGTTTGGACCAAGCCTTAGGGTAGCTCTCGAACACCTAACTTTTAGATCCCCACATTTTTTTTGAAATAGAGCTATAAAATTTTAACAGCTGATAGATCTCACAAAAATATTAATTTTATTTTTAATAATTTTTTTTTGTAGCCCCACCCGTTACGGAGCTACAGCTCCCCAAAAGTTCAAAAAAGCTCTATATTTAAATTGTTATAGCACAAGTTGTATAAGGTATATCTTCATTTTGAAAACGCCAAACGATTACTACTTTTATTAGCTTTAAAAGTATATATACAATAAATATATATTTGTGACATACGGTGTCTTAATTTACCGTTATGCGAAACTCAAATTTTGCAAAATCCTTTAACCCTTCTATCTTCTAAATGGTTTAGGTTGGAAACTTGAAATTTTTACAGATCTTTGAAGATTTTAGATCTTTAAAAATAAGTATGAGTCATTTCAGAAATTTTTTTTATATCACTCCCCGTTTAGGAGCTGTAAAGGGTCAAAAACTGAAAATTTCCTATTTTTAAACACCTGTAACTTGAACACCTGTTAAAATTTTTTTGAAGTAATACACAAAAATTAAAGCTTCAACATTATACTCTTATTTCTGTTAACAACTTTTTTTAATAATATAGGGTTACTTTATAATTGACGAAAGTGTTACTTGATTTTTTCAAATTTTCTAACAAATTTCTTTAACGAATTTTTTTTGCATATTGTTTTACTCGATAATTTGAAATTGTTGAGGATATAATGCGTAGTATAAAAAAACGTAAATAAATAAACAACATAACGGTTGCTTGAAGAATTTTTATTTATATGATATTGATATATATACATACTTATATAATATCATGTTTATTTACATATCGTATATGTCACTAGTGAATGAATGATAAGAGTATATATGTATATTATATAGCGCCGTATTTACATACATATATGTATTTTATTGTACTTATAAGAAATTATTCTGTCAATGGAATATTTAAATATAATATAATATAATATTTAAAATTATATTTACTATTTTGTACTAAAATATTAAAAAAATAATATTGTAGGCAGAGTGGCTGTGAACATACTAACGGTTCGTACGGGTATCTAAGAGTTGACAAAGGCAACTGTATTTTTCCTCGTTTTTTTTATATACAACAGGTTATATAAATTTGTATAAGTGAATATAAGGGTATATGTACGTATAATGTTTTGAAAAACTTTGCAAGTAATTTCAATTTGAAAAAGTCATGAAAAAGAAAGAAAATGAATCCGTAATCCACAATTTTAAATATACCATTTTTACTTTAACTGAAGACTTTTTTACTTTAAGTGAATATTATCTACTTTAAGTTAACACATTTTAATTTTAAGTGAATATTTTTTATTTTAGGTGAAGACATTTTTATTTTTAAATGAAGAATCTTTACTTCAGTAATTTATGTTATATAAATATTTAATGTAGCTGTACATATAATTACTTTATGTAATTCATGTAATTTATTTGGACAAGATATTTATCTATAGGTATATACGTATACTATATATAATTTCATACTTGCATTTTTATTACAAATGTCTTCACTTAAAGTGAAAAATATTCATTTAAAATTAAAATGTCTTCAGTTAAAGTGAAAATGGTACATTATGTAACTTAATATTATATAAATACTAGAAAATCCCCTGTGCAATTGCACAATTTCTATAGATTCAAAAACATTTCCGTTATCATACTGACTCCCTTAATAAACTACCTAAAAATTTCATTTTTACATCAGCACCATTAAAAAAACGTTGGAATCACTAACTTACTTGATGTAATAGAAAAAAACATAAAACAAATCTAAACACATAAAATTAAAAATGTTAGGTAGCAGTTTATTAATTTTTTCTCGCCGTTTTTTCGTGGCGGTAATTTTTGACAGTTTTTTAATCATTGAGAAAAAATGGTCCAAGCTAAAAACACATTCAGGGTAAAAGTTCGTGCCGATATCTCAAAAATTGTTTGAAACACATGTATAAAGTGCACAATAAAAACCGGCGAAAAATCAACCAACACCAACCGCTACGACATTTTTTTTTTGTTACATTTAAAACAATACTAATAATCGAAATAATTTTAATATTTGTTAAAATTTTACTCTCTATTTTTCTTTAGTTTTAAAAAAAATTTTTATGTCGATGAAAAATAGTTGTTTTCGCCACGAAATTACTTTAATTGTCAAAACTACTTTCAAGTCTTTTGCGTTTATTTTTTTTTGCTTGAAAAAAATTTGCTGAATTTATTTTATTTAAATGTACTTTAGAAGAGGTCTTTGCTATATTTAATAAAAGATTCATGTCTCTGATAATGAAATTTCATAAATTTTCGGGAGCTTTTTTTTGTGACGGTCGTTTTCGACAGCTTTTTAATTTATTTAATGGTCTAATAATAAATTAGTACAAAATTATGAATCTATTGTGAGAGAAGGCTTCTAAAATGATATTTTCTATGTTAGTTTTTTTTTTTTAACAAAAATATCCATTTTTATAATATTTGGTAAGTTCCAGACTTCTGTTATGAAATATGATTATTTAAGTCTGCCGAATTTTATATTAATAAAAAAATTTCGAATATTTTATGTTATACCAGTTATACCGAAAATTTAGTTTAAAAATCTAAATTTCAACCTAAATAAACAAAAGTACTTTAAAGTCTGTTACGAAGCTTTTACCAGCTTTTATACTAATGAAAATAAAATCAAGAATAAAATCGGCCTATTATTTTTCTTACAAATATGAGGCTTACTATAAACTTTGCTCTTTTCACCTTCAAGCGTTTTAATTTTATTAAGAGTATCTATTTTTTTTTTTTTTCCAAAACAAAGATTGGAAACGTCAACAGAAGATTATTAATTTATTTTTAATTTACCGCTGCGACCAGTTCATAATGGTGGTGGCGGTCAAATTTAAAAATTAAAAATTTCCTGAATTTATTTTTATTGAAAATGTGTTTTTTATAAAGGAAATGTATGTACTTTTCGTTTTTTGACTGTACTCATTTTTAATGAACGGTTTGTGTCTCTGATAATACTTCTAGTGGAAAATTTGGTCTCTGGTAATAATATTTACTAAATTTATTTATATTTTTAATGAACGGTTTGTGTCTCTTGGTAATACTTTGAGTTAAAGATTCGTGTCTCTGATAATAAAATTTTAAATTATTAAATATACAGAAATATCATCATTGCCAGTTTAGTTTACATTCAGCGTGAGTGTTTTATTATAGATATAAAATATTTTTTTTTACATGTTGGCAAGGTCTCGCCAACATCTTGTGTATTATATTATAGATATACTAGAAAATCCCCTGTGCAATTGCACAAATTCTATAGATTCAAAAACATTTACGTTATCATACTGACTTCCTTAATAAACTACCTAAAAATTTTATTTTTACATCAGCATCATTAAAAAAACGTTGAAATCACTTACTTACTTGTAATAGAAAAAAAACATAAAACAAATCTAAACACATAAAATTAAAAATGTTAGGTACAGTTTATTAATTTATTCTCGCCGTTTTTTCGTGGCGATAATTTTTGACAGTTTTTTAATTATTGAGAAAAAATGGTCCAAGCTAAAAACACATTCAGGGTAAAAGTTCGTGCCGATATCTCAAAAATTGTTTGAAACACATGTATAAAGTGCACAATAAAAACCGGCGAAAAACCAACCAACACCAACCGCTACGACATTTTTTTTTTTTGTTACATTTAAAATACTCCCAATAATCGAAATAATTTTAATATTTGTTAAAATTTTACTCTCTATTTTTCTATAGTTTTAAAAAAAAAAATTTTATTTAGATGAAAAACAGTTGTTTTCGCCGCGAAATTACTTCAATTACCAAAACTACTTTCAAGTCTTTTGCGTTTATTTTTTTTTTGCTTGAAAAAAATTTGCTGAATTTATTTTATTTAAATATACTTTGGAAGAGGTCTTTGGTAAATTTAATAAAAGATTCATGTCTCTGATAATGTAATTTCATAAATTTTCGGGGCCTTTTTTTTGTGACGGTCGTTTTCGACAGCTTTTTAATTTATTTAATGGTCTAATAATAAATTAGTACAAAATTATGAATCTTTTGTGAGAGAAGGCTTCTAAAATGATATTTTCTATGTTATTTTTTTCTTTTTTTTTTAAGAAAAATATCCGTTTCTATAATATTTAGTAAGTTTCTGACTTCTGTTATGAAATATAATTATTTAAGTCTGCCGAATTTTATATTAATAAAAAAATTTCGAATATTTTATGTTATACCAGTTCTACCGAAAATTTAGCTTAAAAATCTAAATTTCAACCTAAATAAACAAAACTATTTTAAAGTATGTTACGAAGCTTTTACCAGCTTTTATACTAATGAAAACAAAATCAAGAATAAAATCGGCCTATTATTTTTTTCTTATAAATATGAGGTTTACTATAAACTTTGCTCACTCTCACTTTTTCACTTTCAGGAGTTTTAATTTTATTAAGAGTACCTATTTTTATATTTTTTTTCCAAAACAGAAATTGAAAATGCCAACAGAAGATTAATAATTTATTTTTAATTTACCGCTGCGACCAGTTCATAATGGACGTGGCGGTCAAATTTAAAAATTAAAAATTTGCTGAATTTATTTTGATTGAAAATGTGTTTTTAAGTATGTACTTTTCCTTTTTTGACTGTACTCACTTTTAATGAACGGTTTGTGTCTCTGATAATACTTCTAGTGGAAAATTTGGTTACTCGTAATAATATTTACTAAATTTATTTATATTTTTAATGAACGGTTTATGTCTCTTGACAATACTTTAAGTCAAAAATTTGTGTCTTTGGTAATAAAATTTGAAATTATTAAATAAATATACAGAAATATTATCATTGCCAGTTTAGTTTACATTCAGTGTGAGTTTTTTATTATAGATATAAAATATATTTTTTTACATGTTGGCAAGGTCTCGCCAACATCTTGTGTATTATATTATAGATATACTATATGAATATTATATGTTTTTAACTTTTGTTATAAATGTTTTTACTTAAAGGGAAAAATATTCATTTAAAGTAAAAAAATCTCCATTAAAGCAAAAATCTTCATTTAAAGTAAAAATTTCTTCACTTACAGTAAAAATATTTTCAGTTAAAGTAAAAATGATATATTATGTAATTTAATATATAAATATATATACTATGTATATATATTATTATGTTTTCTAAATTTTGTTACAAATCTCTTCACTGTAAGTGAAAAATATTTATAAAGTAAAGATTTCTCCATTATAAGTAAAATATTTTCATTTAAAATAAAAAAGGTATTTGTTTAAATAATATTTTATGTTATTGAAGCAATTGATATTTTAGTTTGATTTTCATTATAGCTAGTTGTTATCATAAATAAATAAATTAAGATAACCTTTTTTAACTTTTCCCCACTAACTATTCCCGATTCAGAAATACAACACCTCCTTTTTAGTTTCTATACCTACCATTTAAACTGTTTACTGTACAAATTAAATTTTATTAATTGACAAAATAATAATAAATTATTTAATTATAATAGTTTCATTTTTAGCACATTTCCAAAAAAAAAATTAAAAAATTATGCCTATTAGTTTCACTCTGTCCGCCCGTCCGTCTGTCCGTATGTTAACAAAACTTTTACACCGTTAAACATAGAGAAAAAAAAGATTAACCATGGGTAGGTCTCATAAAAAAAATTAATATTGTGGGACAACTTTTTCATAGAACCCCATCCATCAGGAAACTACAGCTCCTGAAACTTTGAAGAAGCCCTATTTTTAAACTCGTATATTTCATATTCGGTTTAACATTTTTCCAATCTGAAAACGCCATTGGACAGAAATTTTTTTTACCTTTATAAATCAATATCAAAATTATACATTTTTTTTAAATTTAGTATTTAAATTTACCGTTATGTGAAAACCAAATTTTGCATGATTTTTCTAACTTCATAACTCTGGCACCCTTTTAGATTGGGGTTTGTAGTTTTGAGGCAAGAAAGAACTTTTAGAAATAGTATAAGTTTACTCATAAAATGTTTTTGTAACACCCCCTATTTAAGAGCTTTTGGCGCTCAAAAATTAAAAATTTGCTATTTTTAGGCACCTGTAAGTAAGTTAAGCACCTGTACAAATTTTTTTTCGACATGATATAAAAATTAAAGCTGCAATAATATATTTTTATTTATATTTTTTCGTGTATTAACGATTTTTCTTAGTTATCTAGGGTTCCGGATTTACAGCCCCTCAAAATAGCAAAAAAGTCCTATTTTCATATTTTTTCTTATATGAAATTTTCAATTAGTGGAAGTCACAAATCTAAACAGTTTGTATTGTCTTTTATGCGCTCTTAAAAACCGTTAGTTTACACTTTGCCTTGTTATATTTAATATTTAAATTTATACACAACTTTTGGTATAACCAGTCATTATGTCTTAAGAGTCTTATCAGATTCTTACTACTGAATTTTTTAATTAACTTATTAAAATTTATTTTTTTCTTTATGTCCATAACTGTACGTATATTTAAAAACTTTTATTATATTTAAATAAAAATACATACACACATTATTCAAATTTTTTAGATATTCTTATTATGTTGTATGTATTACTCTATTCTTAAACCCATATATATGTATGTATGTATTGTTTATTTACACTTTTAATTTGAAATTATTTTTCATTTACTTTAAAACTTTTTTACTTATTATCTTTTTTATGTTTTTTTTTTTCTTTCTTTAGGTGTTTTGTTATGTTATGGGGTTTCATTGAATTTCAAAAAAAAAAAAAAAGCTTAAAAAGTAAAAAAAAGTTTTCTTGTGCTAACACATGCTGTGTTTTAGAATTATGTTATGGTCGAATTACCATAGTAACATTTCCTTTTTAACTAACACTTTTAAACCGCAACAAACAATTTTTTTTAATACAACTTTGAACTAGATAAAAGAGACTGAGTGAGAGCGAGAAAGAGAGAAAGAGATTGAAAACTAAAAAACAAAAACAAAAACAAATTTCTTCCTTTTATAAAAGAATAATTTTGTTTTTGTTTTTTTTTTTTATTTTTTTATTATTTTATTCATTTATTGTTTAACTTTTATTATTATTTTTTTTGTTTTATTTTTTTTTTTTAATTTGTTATTAGAGAATAAAAATTTTTACAGAAAACTTCAAAAAATCATTTAAAAGAAATAATACAAAAATTACAAAAAATAAAATACTTATATAGAATGAAAAGTGTTTGTTTTTTTTTTTTGTATTAAAAATTTTTAGTTTTATTCATATTAATTTAAGAAATAACGGATAAATTTATGCGTTATAGTTTAATTAAAAAATAACTGTATATACATCCATATATATTATTATATTCCATTTACTATTGTTAATTAAAAAAAAAAAATTAAAAATTAAAAAAAAGAAACAAAAAAAAAACATATATAGTATAATTTAAATAACGGTTTAAGTATAGTAAGTACTATTAGTTTTATATCGAACTTTTATTTATACCCTATTATATATTATTATTATTATTATCTGTGTTCAATTTAAAAATAAAATAATTAAAAATGTGTTAAAAAAATATTTTTCTTCAAAAAAAAAAAAAAAAATTTAATCAAATTGAAAATAAAAAAGAAATTTAAAACTAACAAAAAATAAAAGGTATTCCATAATACAAAAAATGAAAAACAAGTGTTAAATATTTAAGTGTAAATTTTACACAAACTTAATTTTTATGGACACAAAAAATAAAAAAAAAAAAATTGTTTTTCTTTTTTTCTTCATTGTGGTTTTTATTTTATGTTCACTTTTTTTTTTTCTTTTTTTCCAAATGTTGTAATAAAGAACACACCAGTCAGTTTATAGTTACATTTTATTTACAACTTTAAACCTCTTCTCTCCTGTATCTACATATATATATATATGTATATGTATATATGTATATATATATTTTTTTTAAATGTGTTTTAAAATTAACAGTATGTACTAGAAAAAAAAAAGAGCAGTTACAAAAATACTATAAAATAATAGATATATGTATATATGTAATATACAAAATATAATATCCTAAAAAAAAAAAAAAAAATAACAAAAAGAAAGAAAAAATGGTGATATAAAACCAAAGAACAGTTAAATAACAAAAAAAAAAAACAAAAACAATAAATCTCTTTTTGATGAGTAAATAAAAATTTTGTTTTCATTTTTACAGTTATTTGTTGTGCAAAAGTTTTTCTTTTCAAGTTTACTGAATAGGTACCTTTTTGTTTTTTGTTTTTTTTTAGTTTTTTTTTTTTTTTTTGTTTTGCATTGTTAACACATTATTCTTAAGTTACAATAAAACAAAATAATTTCAATTGTAAAAATCTCTGTTGTTTATTTTTTCTGTTTTATATTTATTTAATTTTTGGTTTTTTTTTTTGTTTTTTATTTTTTTCTTTTTTTAACTAAAGCTTAAAGTTTTTATTTACTTTTTATTTTAAGATTTTTTATTTTTTTAAGTATGTATTTTTAAAATAAAAAAAAATTTAAAAAAAAAAACAAAAACTTAAAAAAGTGTTTGTCTTTCCGACTTGACTGCTAATGTTCTTATAACACAACTCTGTACATTAAAATAAATATTTAATTATACACATTACGTCTTAGGTGTAGTAAAATTTAAAAAATATGTATGTATGTATGTATGTGTGTATGACATCTTATATTCTTATTTAAAATTTTAAAATTTCTGTTGGATAATATATTTTAAGTTTTAAAATTTATTTTAATTTTATTTTATTGGTCAAGATTATTAATTCGTAATAATAAATGGGCAGTAGTTAAATATTTTGTTGTAATGTACATTTGTGACATGCAGCGTTTTAAAATATCTGGCGTAACTTAAAATTGGTATTATTAATAGTGATCATTGAATACAACTTTAAATAACTTTCATTATTTTTTTCATTTAAATTGTTTACCTATAAATAAAAAAAAAAAAACAACTTTACTAAGTACATGGTGTTATAAAAGTTAATTCTGAAAAACGAATTAATAATTAAGATTTCATTTTAATTTAAGATTTAAAAGTTTATTTTTTTTCTTGAAATGATTTGAATATTTTTCGAAATATTCATTTTACTAATTATTTACTGTTTTTTAACATTCACCTTATAACATATATACAAACATATATTATACTTATATATAGAATTTATATTAACCCTTCAGTTCTCCCTTACAGGTCTTTTCAACCCAAATTTATTTTAAAAACCAATGACATTTTTTCGTATAATTCTCATCATTTTTATAGTAACTGAGTTTATTATATTTTCTGAAACTATAAATGTCATTTTCTTGTTGAAAACTCATATTTGCCATTATGTAAAATAGTCTTAAGTCACTTAATTTCCAATTTTCTAAAATATTTTATTTGTTTTTATTTTGAATTTTTTATTTTAAATCCATTTTAAACTTTGTATTGAAGAAATGTTTATTATTAAAGACTATAAGACTGTAAAGTTTCATGAATTTTGATCTACGTTTACAGCAGCTGCAACAAAAAGTGTTAAAAATGCAAAATATAAGTCCCTATAAAATATTTTATGAATGTGTTTATTTTGACACTTTTTTTGATATTTTGATTTTTGTTAAACAAATTTAATTAAATGTAAGAAATAAATGTTTTTTTTTTTATTTGTAAAAAAACTTATATTATTTGAAAAATATATATATGTATATATATTCAAATGATATCTTATATTATTAACGCACATTTATTTATTTCTAAGTTTGGATCAATATGACCCAGAGCGACTACTTATGAAAAAAAAATATTACGCGAATCCTGAAGCGTTAATAATATTTGAATATAAATGATAATAAATTGTAAATATAATAATGAAAAATTTTTGTTTTTATTAATGAGTAGGATAATAAATTAAAGCAATGGTTAAAAATATAAACTATATAAAATAATAATTACAGTATTCTTAATGAATCAGTGAAAGATTATCGTAGATTTCAAAGAATGAAAAATATTTGAGGATTATATGCTCATTATTCATTAATATTACAAATATCTATATGTGTGTATAATAAACATTTTTATTGTTGGGTTATTATCTATACTTAGTAAAATTTATGATCCACTGTATATTTATAACCTCAAAATTTAAAAACTTCTCAGATTTTTTCTGTTCCGTTTTCATAATAAATTTTACTCCGTTAGGGCATAATAAATTTCTGCATATGTAATTTTGAAATAAATGCATTTATTATTTATTAACCAACATATCCTTAAAAATCAAATTATCTACGTCAAAAAATTTAAATTAAATCGATTAAATTTTGAATCGATATAATACACAAGAAAAAACAGTTATTTTACAAATTTATAATGGATAGGACAAACACTTAGCTTTTATTTGGTAATTTAATGATTTTTCTTTCTTCATTCTTGTTTTTTTCTTTTTTTTTTTTAAATTTAACTAACTTTTGAATTTTTAATTTTTTTCCTTACTTCTTATGATTTTGTTTTTGTTTTTATTTTGTTTATTTTTAAAATAACGATAAATCTATTGTCATATGTTAATGATTATGATTGATGTCAAATATAATCAACACAGTTTATAAATTATATTTTTTATATATATATATACATGTGTAAGATGTATACATAGATACATATATTCCATGTAAATTTATGTAAATGTATGTGGTGTAATAACAGATTGAAATTGAAAACACAAAAGGATAAAATAATTTATATAATAAATAAAATTGATATAAAATGTTGTTGTATTATTATGGTAATAAGTGTCATATAATAAACAAGTGCTGCCATTGTATGAATAGTATCAGTTGCGTGATTATTGATATTATTTTTTCTTTTTATGTACAAAGTAAATAATAAATAGTATTGAAATAGAAAAAAAAAGTTTTGTTAGGAATTTTAATGAATCTTAATTCCAAATTCAATTTAAGTCCCTGGATTCTTAGTATTAATTTAAAATTGCTACTTTTAACAACGTAACTATTTCATAACCAGCTGTGATGATTGATAGAGTTGGATCATATGAACAATATAACAATCCTAAATCATGTTGAGTGATTCATGAGTGTTATGACCTTCAGTCTTAAAATTTCTATTAAGATAATTTTTAATTCATTTATTTAATTTTTAATTCTAAAATCTAAATTATAATTTTTTTTTATTTTGAAACGGATTTTGTTTTGTTTATATAAAGTTATATTCTTTCCTTATATTTTTTTTATTACTGATTTCATTGTACTCTTTAACCGTTAGGAGAAACTAAGGAAATGTACATCTAATTTATTATTACATAATTTTAACCAAAAGTACTGATATGAAAAAGTATTTTTGAAAAATTTAAAAATGTAATTAATATTCTGTTATGACAGTCTTCTTATTGACACATGGTGTGGTATTTTATTTGTTTATATTTTTTTTTTTAATTTAGAAAAATTCGTTCAAATATCTGAGTCATGTCAAATATTTTACTGTTAAATACATTTGAAGTTGAAAATGTTGACTATGATTTAAAATATTATTATTTCAGTTTTTTTTATATAAATGTTTTTCTTTACTTTGACAACAACAAAAATATAAATTTTCCAATATATATTTTGTTACGCTCAATTATACCTGTCATTACTACTTATAATAACTTTTTCAGTTAACATGTAGATTTTTTTTTTCATATCTGCTTCTAGGAGTTAATAACACTAAGACGCTTATTACTCTTATTAGACCAAGATTTAGTTTCTTTATCATTATTTTCACTATAGGTTGTTGATTACTCGGCTGTAGCTATTATACAAGATTATGAAACGCAAATATTTTATTTTTGCGTCATCTATAAGCTTATTAGGGTATAAATAATTATTACGATTCGATTAAAAATCCTACTATTACCCCCTATCCTAAAATCCTACTAAATCCTACTATTACCTATCGATTAAAATGCAGGCGACTTAACCAATACGTCATTGACAGATAACAGATGTGTAATAACATGCTGAAATTACTATTAAGTTGTTATGATATTAAATTGCAGTTTAAATCTTAATAGAGTGGGTCCCAGGTATAAACTATTAATTAATTGAAATCATTATTTCGTGACGAAACCTTATCTATGCACATTAAAGGGTTTATTGGTTTCATACATTGGACACAAAATCAACGTATTAATTAATTGATTAACTTGAAATTATAGTTTTCGGATTTCAATGATATATTTTCAATTATTTTATTTTTAGTAAAAGTAAAATAGTAATAGTAAAAATAATTACGGCGTGTTATGTGTAGCAATGCACCATAGAGAATAATCAAATATGAACTTTGCTTTATATAACAGATGAACTTTTCTGAATGAAAATAGTTCTAGTTATTAAAATCTATAAAAATTTTCCTATTTTTGCGTTTTCCTATGTAATTTATTTAATTTTACTATTATAGTGAGTTTCGATGTGTTGTTTATACGCCCGCATTTTCCCCTTCCTTAATAATTCCACTCCAAGGTCATACTGGCTTATGTTTTTGCGATTTTTCCTTATCATCTCTGCCTAATTCATTTCACCTTCATTTTTGCTTTCTTTGTTATCCCAGTATAGGCTCCGTTTGTGCAAATCTCCTAGACTTAAAAATATATGTTCGATAGATTTTCATAGCTAAATGTAAAGGCTGAACGATTCTGCATACACAACGATACATGAGAACTGTTGAAGAATTGTTTTATGGATCATACTGGATAATGTGGTTGTCCTACAATAAATTTTTAATACAATAAATTATTTAATAAAAGTAATTATGACTTTAATTCTCGATGATTTCTAAAAGATTATTTTGAATGTTATGTTTTTTCACTGTTAACAGATATTCAATCGACATGATAATGTCATATGTTTAACATAAATATAATATTAGTATGATAGTACACAAGAAACAAACATATTTCCGAATAATTAATAAATTACGTATTAATGATATCAAATTAATAGTCAAGTAATAAGTTATGTCTTAAAAACCATATCTGATATAATATGTTATGTACTATTTAATAGGAAGATCATATTCTTGTTTTTAATGTTAAAATATACTGTAAACAAATAAGGTATCTACTTTTCTAATCAAAAAATGAATTAAAAGAAACAAAATTGATGAATATTCATTAAAAATGAACACTTATTAAGATATTTTTATTTTTTTACCTTTCTAGCAGCCTTTAATTTATTATGAACTAAAAATATAAAAAAAATACCTTTCAACAATATAATAGTCAAGTTATTAATATTCAAGTTCTTACCTTGGAGTTAAAATTCATTAAATCAGATCTAAAATTAGAGCCCTTTTGGCTTTTGTTATTATTAACCTTGAGTTTTTCGTTTTTTTAGTATATAAGTATATTCCCTCTTTATTTTTCTTTTTCCACTTTTTAACCACGCTTTTCTCTTTATTTATATCCATATATATAAAACAAAACAAGGTAGAATGTAAACCAACAGTTTTTAAAAGCGCACATTTCCAAAAGACAATACAAACTGTAGAATTATAACTGTAGAACAAACTGTAGAATGTAGAATTCTGACTTGCACCGAAATTCAAAAATTTCATATAAGAAAAAATTTAAAAATAGGACTTTTCTGAAATTTTTAGGGACTGTAAATCCGGAACCCTATATAACTAAGAAAAACTGTTAACACACGTAAAAATATATTACTGGAGTTTTAAGTTTTATGTCTTGCCGAAGTAAAATTAGTACAGGTGCTTAAGTTAGAGGTAGCTAAAAATAGCAAATTTTCAATTTTTGAGCCCTAACAGGATTTAAACAGGGGGTGGTCCAATTTCTGAACAAACTTATACTAATTGTAAAAGTTCTTTCTACCTTCAAAATTTCAAGTCCCTATCTAAAAGGCTTCCGGAGTTATGAGGGTACAAAAATCATGCAAAATTTTGTTTTCACATAACGTTAAATTTAAATACTAAATTTTAAAAAAATAATGTAAAATTTTGATATTAATTTACAACGACGAATGACGTTTTCAGATTGAAAAAATGTTAAGCAAAACATGAGATATACGCATTCAAAAATAGGACTTTTTCAAAATTTGAGGGGCTGTAGCTTTCGTAATGGATGAGGCTACATAAAAAAGTTGTTCCACAAAATTAATTTTTTTATAAGACCTACACATGGTTAAAAATTTTTTTCTCTATCTTTAACGGTGTAAAAGTTTTGTAATCAGACGGACAGACAGACATACAGACAGATAGGAGGACGGACGAACGGACATGTAGAGTTTTTGGAAATTTTTTTTGGAAATGTGCTGAAAAGTATATAAATTTTGGAAATTTCATTTCTTTTTTTTTTGTGATACCGTTATTCAAAAAATAACCATCACCACTAGCCAGTTTCATAAATGCTTTAACACGATTTTCTTCACTTTTAAAATGAAGAACAATTATAGAAAGAGAAGAATGGTATGGATGGTATAAATAATTACTAAGTTAAATATTTTTACTTTAATTTTTTTTTTTTTTTTGTTTTTTTACATACCTAATGAAAAGAAACTGGAATTAACACGTGATTTTTTTTTTAGTATATCGCAAAAATTAAAAGAAAAAGGCAAAATTTGGGTTATTTTAAATACCTTGAACTAAATACATAAATCTAAATTAGAAAAAAAAAGTATTAAATTTCACAAAATTTATTTATTGCATAGACTAATTTTGAATTTACATGCCTATTATACAAGTATATTATGTACTTTATTTACGTCAGTATATAAAAATATTTTTTATTATATGTGGACATTTATGTATCTATCAATGGTATAAAAAAATGTTTATTTTAAATTTATTTTATTTATTTTTTCCTTATTATTTTTGAAAAAATCTTTAGAATATATGTATATGTTACATTTTTCGAAGTTGCCTCATTATTTTTCATAAATAAGTTCATTATTTGTAATAAACCTTTTTTTTTTTAGTGTAATATTTGAAAATGACCATGTTTTGCTGCAATTTGGAACTAAAACTAAAAAGTTATTTAAATATTCTTTGTTCCAAAGAATTCCACTATCTTCAAAAAATATACGTATTTCTGGCCACCAAAATCTGAAATGAATAAAAAAAAAATATATATAAAATTTTCAATTAAATTGATTTTGTCTTAAAGTTACAACAATTCAAAAATAATTTAAGAAGCAGAAGCATTGTAGAAGTTACTGACTGATTTTTTGCAATGAAGAATATAAAATAGAGCAGTCAATATTAAAAATTGAGTAAATTATATGACAAATTTGATTTTAACACAGAAGATCTGTATATTCTTAAGGATTTAATTCAAATAAAAAGACTACTTTTGAAAAAAACCGGACTTATATTGTTTTATAAAAATGATCGATTCATTTGTGACATTTTTTCTTTTTTTTTGTTAAGCCATTTCTCTGCCACATAAATGTGAATAGGAAATTACACAGCCTTTCCTGTTCAGGCGTGGCGGTAAATGTCGTAAGGGCGAATACTCATTAGACCACCGAAGTCTCGTTTGTGATATAAGAATAAGATGTATTAAGTAAAATGACATAAGAAATATTTGTTTTGTCTTATTATTGTTACATGGATACTGCCAAAATATTCAATCGAAAAGTATTTCAATTTTAAATAAATAAATCCATACCCCCTTCCTGTTCGATCATAATATGTGTATTGTATGATTCTCATACAGAATGAGCAAATCGATTAGATACCAATGCAAGCAAAATAACAAAACACATATTTTTTTGTAGTGAATTTGGCTAGCCTGCTCTACTTGTAAATACAACATTTTTATTACTGGGGTCAATTTGATCCTACTAGGAAGTTTTCCATATCCATTATAGTAAATAGTTATTTGATTTACCAGTAATTTTCGACACTTGCCCAATATACCTCAATAACAAATCAAGTTATTTTTGGGATTGTAGAAAAAATGGAGAAATCCAGTCCTGCAAGAACATATTATATAATTTCGAACTGTTTTTTTCAACTTTTTTCAAAATTTTTATATTTTATGCAATTTTTGAACAGATGACGATGATTAAATTTTATAGTGGTTCTTAATAGTGACTCTGATGATGACACAATGTTAATTTTCAATATTACAGTTTGTAATAATAATACAATATAATTTCCATATCAATAAAACATTGTTTATGATTTGATAACTTAATTTTTTTTTTGTATTACATATTATACTTGGTTTAATATTTTTCAAGGATAAAATAATTTATGGATGCAATAAAATAAAAATACAATATCCTTTTATTTATGGTCAACATATTATATACAATTTTATTTAAAAAATTACCTACTCCTTAAAAATAAAATTTAATTTTTGTTTTTTGTTTTTGGTTTTCTTAGTAAAAAATTTTACAAAAATATCCTTTTAAATTTTTAAAATACAATCTAGCCTTTAAATAAAAGGCAACCTAGTTTTAACACTATATACTCGTATAATATACATACATATATGCGATAGCTAAAATTCGATGGTGATTTCAAATATAAATGAAAATTTCATTTTGAATTGATTATTTTTTTTATACTATTGAAAAAAAAAAAAAAAAAATCAAGATGCGAAAACCAAAAAAAAAAAAAGGCAAGAAAAAAAAAGAACCAAATAAAACGTCCTTTTTAGTCAACTTTTGAACTGAAAGAACTCTATATAAAATAATAAATAATGTATGGGTTTTATATAGGTATAATATAATAGTAAATATTTATTTCGTGTTGAATATAATTATTTTTATAAGAGTCTTTAATCAAAGAAAAAAAGTAAAAAAAGTAAAAAAAAAACAAAAAAATTAAAAGCAAAATAGAATTTGAAGTCATTATGTCATGCCACGGAAACCTTAGACAAGAAAATTTTAGCATTTCATATTTTTTGTGTTTTTCTTTTTTTTTTTTTTAATGAATTTTACAAGTAAAAAATAAAATTTTTAACCATTTCAACAAATAAGTCAACCTTTTGATCAAAATGGAAATTTTATTTTGTTTGTTTTTTTTTTTTTTTTTTTTTTTTTTTGTGTAATTTATTTTTTTCTTTTGTTTTCGTTTTGTTTTAGTTGTATGTGAAGGTTACATTTTGGACGGTAAGCTTTAATGATGGTTAAAAATATTGAAATTTATTTATTTTTTTTTTTTTTTTGTTTTTGTAAAAAAAAAATATAATGTATACAAAAATAATTTTATGTAAATTTACAAAATTTATGCATTTTCAGGCTATCTAGATTGACTTATGCTATTAAATTAAAATGTATAAAAAGAATGGCAATATGCAAAATTATGTCAAAGTTATTAATATTGAAGTTGCGTTTAATATTTTTGCAATTTGAATTTAATTTGTAATATAATTTTAAGGACAATCTATTTTTGCGTATTGATAATAATGTTTCTTTTTGTGTTTTTTTTTTTTTTTGTTGGTAGAATTGAGGAAAATAAATAAATTCTTTAAATTTATTATTAAATTTTTTTTTTGTTTTTTAAACAAAAATTTTAAATTTAAAACTGAAAAAAAAAAATGTTTTTAGCAAAATTTTTGGATATGTAATCTTTGGAAGCAGAATGATAATGATAATGAAAGCAAAATATTACAAACGAATAGTTTATAATTTTCCACAAACATTTTTTGAAGTATTTTAGGGCTTATTGTCGCTTAATTCTTGATATTATATCGTTTTTAGATGTAAAACTAATTTACTAAGGCTTTATACTAGCAGTCAGAGAGGTTACTTGAGGTTTGAACGAAAATAATATACAAATGAGAAAGGTCGCCATTTGTGTGTAGAGTCAATCCGCGATTAAGGCCATTAATGCGAACATTACAACATCAAACTTTGTTAGGCAGTGTCAAAAGGAATAAGCGAAAAACTAAACATAACCTTCGTGTGGGTGCCTATGGGCATACCAAAATTGAAGAAAACAGAAAAGCTGACGAACTAGCAAAGAAAGAGTCACTCTGAACACTAACTCTCCTGAAAGAGTCTGTTTTCCAATAAGTGCTGTAAAGGAACAAATCTTTTCTTTGTATATAGCGAAATCATAACAGAGGTGTAGTAATCTAAGTAATTGCACCATATCTAAAACGTTGTAGCCCACATACAACAAAAGGAGATCAAATGAGTTGATATCCCAATCAAGCATAGACATCGCCAGGTTAGTGGCAATCATTTCAGGCCACTGGCCATTAGACACGCATGCAGTCAAAATGGGAATTCCGCACAACACCTCCTGCAAGAGTTTCAAACAAGTTTTAGATAGGTAGGTAGGTATCTTTGTATATGTTCGACCCTAGCTAGAGCCAAACTCCTCTCACTTGACAAACCGTTCTACCACAACCTTAGCCAATAACTCTCTAAACGCACAATCAAAGAATTGATTTCGTATTTGAACTTCTTGGGTTGGATATAAAACCGAAAATAACCACAAAACATAGATCACGTGAGTGCAGTGGGATCAAAATGGCGTAACCTAGTGCTAATTGAGGCCTTCACGCAGCATTGTGAAGGTCACTATCCTACCTACCTACCTACTTACGTATACTTTTAAATACAAAATCGGTTCTGTTTTAATGGCTAAACAAATTGTTTTTCAGAAACATGAAATTTTTTTAAATATTTTTTTAATTATTTTTGAAAGATTTTTCTATTATTGCAGATATTTAAAAAAAAAATCCATCGCGTTAAATTTTTGACAAACTATTTTTACTTTGATCTCGATTATTTCAATAGAAATCTATACTTTTGCAATGGATCGAATGTATAAAACTGAGCTTGAACTTAAAGCTCACTTTGAAGTCAAATCTAACTTTAAACAAAAGCTCGTTAAGGCTTAAAATTTCCTTGGAAAATGGGGTTTTATTTAAAAAAATAAAATTTGAGTAATTCAAGTTCATTTTTATGCACACGATCTCATATCTACGGAAACCTCAATCGATCAATGCCTTATTTGGATAATTAAACATTTTGTTTACTTCTGTTGTTCCGGTTATTTTCAACAAGTCTTTGATTGTACTGTGCATTTCATCAATGCCTTATTTGGATAATTAAACATTTTGTTTACTTCTGTTGTTCCGGTTATTTTCAACAAGTCTTTGATTGTACTGTGCATTTCATCAATGCCTTATTTGGATAATTAAACATTTTGTTTACTTCTGTTGTTCCGGTTATTTTCAATAAGTCTTTGATTGTACTGTGCATTTCATCAATGCCTTATTTGGATAATTAAACATTTTGTTTACTTCTGTTGTTCCGGTTATTTTCAACAAGTCTTTGATTTTACTTGAATATAGTTTGAGACCAGATATTCGTCATATACACCATATACAAACTTGTTTACATATACACTGCAAGAAGTATATTATACACTGCAAGAAGTATTGTCCTAAAACTGAATGTAACTGAAAAAAAAAAACTGTTTGTTCATTTTATTATACACTGCAAGAAGTATTGTCCCAAAACTGAATGTAACTGAAAAAAAAAAAACTGTTTGTTCATTTTTAACTAATTGAAAAAAATACCATATGTTTTTGACTTAAATTTATGACCATGATCTTATTGGTTTCTTTTTAAATATTAAAAAGGAAAACAAATATTGAAGTTATCGATGCAACAATTATTATTTATATTAAAAAGTTTTAAAATACATTTTAAAAAAAAAATATTTATTACTTTTGTTTTGTAAAATATTCAAATAAAAAATATTATAAAAGTTTAACAATGAAATAAGGAAAATATTCATTTTTAAAAATTTTACTTTTAACAAAAATTTCATTTAAATAAAAGCTTTATTTATTTATTTTTTTTTTTTTCAATATAAAAATATTAAATTCTTTTGTACACATGTGGTTTCATTCAGTACTTTTGAATTTTGGTTTTGGAACTTCATAATATTTAAAAATTAATTATAATAAAACCTTTTAAATTTTCTAAAAATAAAAATTTAAATAGTATCCTACATTTTAATTTGAACTTTGTATTTATGAAAAAAAAATTTTAGAAATTGGTAAAATGAAATTTTTAGTTTTAATTTTTTGATTCAAATAAAATATTAAATTGATTTTTTAGAAATTTCTAATATTTATAGTTAATTACATTTATAACATCAAATTGTAAAAGTCTTTTTTTAGTGCGGTATAAAGTGATTTTACATAGTAAGTTCAACATTTTCAAAATTCAAAGGTGTCTGATATCTTACAAAAGAGATCAATTCTGCGATCCTGCGATTTCAAGAGGAAATCATTCAATGGTATGAAAATATAAATATTTTCGGTAAATGAAAAAAAAAAATGTTGTCAAATGAGCATATTATTAATGTAGCGAAAAAAGTTGCTAAATGTTCCGGTTTTTTTTCCTCTTTGTAAAGCAAATCTTTTTCCTTTTGTGATTTCGCTAGTATCTATAAAACATACATTTAACATAAGATAAAGTAAAACTGCCACATATGGGTAGACGCCGTCTTTGATTCTCCATTAGATTATATCGATAAAATCTAAAATTGTGTTTTACGCTTAATTGGCAATCTCATTATTCAAGTAACCTTTATTCATTAGAATTTTAGATCATTATTTCTATTTGATACATATCTTGAATGTAATGTAATCATAAAAACATATCTTAAGTATTAATGTCACTTGTTCTATTGAACTAAAATTAATTAAATGCTCCTTTCAATTAATTTCAAAGCAACATTAGGCTACTTCGTTATAGAAATTCTTAGGTAGTTTAAAATTGGTTATGGCAACTATTTTATTATGAGAACCGATAAAAAATGGAACATGCTTTCTTTTAATGTATTTGCGTCTGATAGATAATGACAATTACACAATTAGCAATTTTTTCAAAAAAAAATTTGGATGTTCAGGTTCGCTTCCAAATTACCTTTCAACTCTTCATTTAATTATAGTATTTTGCCTCGAATTCCTCTTCCCATTACCTACACAATAACATCCTATAAAGCAAAACTTTCCGCTTAGCGCTAAAAAAAAAAAATTAATCAAGGCCGGTTTTTCTATATTTTTCTAAAAATTCTTAGACTGATAAAAATATTTTTCCAAATAGTATAATATTACATACATAATAATTATGATGACTCATTTCAAAAATAATTACAAACTCATTTTCCCATCATATCAACTAAATTGAAATAATTCATTATTTTTTTTATAAATTGATATTTTTTACCTTTTGATTAATTATGAAATTTATTAAATCATCATTGAACTGCTGCAAGTTTTTAAGTTTTGTGTAAATAAATAAACAGAATTAGCAAAAAGGAAGTGGAAAATTAATTTTTTTTTTTTTCTAAGTTTCTTATGAAATTTCTTATACATATGCTTGAAAACATTTGAAAAGAATTCTTAAGTATATTCATCAATAATTTTCCTATTTAATTTTATTTCGTTTTGTTTTGTTATATAGATCGTTAATTTTCAAATGAAAATAATTGATTCAAAATTTCGAAATTTTCACCTAACCATTATCTACTTATTAACAATTATTTAAAAAACGTATGGTAATTATATAAATATATTATATAATAAAACTTATTTACAAGAAATTCAGATAAGTGATTTCCGGAAATAAAAACTAAAACTTTACTTATAATATTCAAAGTTTAATATCTAGAATAATAATAATAATAATATCGTGCTAATAACTACACCCTTCCTTATAAACATCTTTTGATTCACAAAAAAAAAAAAAAAATTTAACATATTTTTCAATATTCTATAACGGAATATAAAAAAAAAAAAAAATCAAAATTGAAATAAAAAAATTATTATAATTTTCCAATAAATTTATTCCTTGTGGGTTAATACCTTTAACTAGGTCATAAGTTTTTTTCAAAACACTTCCTATATTTAAATAATGTATACCTAATATATATGTATATGTAAATATTATACAATAGTAAAATATAAGTAAATATCTATTATATATATAAACAAAAAAAAAATATTCTATATTCCTAAACTTATAGAAAAAAAAGTTGCAATTTACACAGTATTGTATATATATATATATATATATATATATATATACATATAATATTATAATTTACATAAAATATCAAAAAAGCAATATTAGATGCTTTTCTTTTCATTTTATAATAAAGAAAATTATTGAAAGCTCACGCAATTTATATACCACCACCTTTTTCTTTCTGTTTTTTTTTTCCTCTTAAACACTTATTTATTCAGATACAATAATACACTTCACTACATTTTTAATGGTTGTATATATATAGGTGTAATAAAGTATATACCTTACTATTATATAACACTATATATGATTGTTTTTTTTTTTTTCTTCTTCGTTTTTAAAAAGGGTACAATCAAACCCTTACATCTGTTTCTTATGATTATTTTTCTACACTATATACTTACCTGTTTAAAGTATTATAAGTGTTCCTATTGATTACGAAAATATTTAAAAATCGTTATTCGCATTTTTTTATTCCTTTTTTTTATATTGTTTTTATTAGAATTTAATTTGCTGACGTATCATTGTTCCTTTTAAATCAATTTTATTTCGATACGGGATAAATGGTTATAAATTGTTTGAATTAAATTTAAATCGAACCTAAAAATATGCAATTATTTTTAAAAAAAATTTATTGTATTTTGTAAGAAAAGTATAAGTTGAGGAGGTTTCGGTAGCCTAGTGGATATGCGTATTAGCGTATTAACTGAAGGAGTGTGGGTTCGATCCCTGTACAGGTCGAAAGTGTTTTTTTCTTTACATACCCCCTTACGACCAAATATAATGTAAATATATATTATATAATATAAACAAAATAAATAATATTAGTATATAATTTAATAATAGTATAAAAATCTATTATGGCCTTGGTAGCCGATGGTTGTATAATATTGCAATATCCTATGTGATTTGTAATATTAATATAAATAAATAAATAAAAGTATAAGTTATAGAACGTTGACTTTTCTTCAAATTTTCGATTAAATCTTTCATGTTTTACTAAAAGAACAGCCTGTAGTAAGTTTTAGTAATATTTTAAACAATTTTTTAAAGTTAAAGAATTCTAAACGTGCATTAGATACATTAGAATTTTAAGAATGTGCGCCTATAAAAATCTTTGGTTGAAAATATAACGCATTGCTTTAAAGCTGCACGCAATAACTTTAACAAAGCAACAAAGCAGAATCTAAACCAACGGTTTTTAAATTTCCATTAAGATAATACAACCTTATTCGAACTGTGACTTGCACGAAAATTTGACATTTTCATATAAGAAAAAAATGTGAAAATAGGACTTTTTTTGCAATTTTGAGAGCTATAAATCCGAAACTTTATATAACTAAGGAAAACCGTTAATACACGTAAAAATATATTACTTTAGTTATAATTTTTATATCTTGCTAAAGAAAAATTTGTACAGGTGCCTAAGTTGCAGGTGTCTAAAAATAGCATATTTTTAATTTTTGAGGCCTAATCGATGTTAAAGGGGGTGGTACAAAAAAAATTTGTGAGGAAACTTATACTTCTAAAAGTTGTTTCTTGTTTCAAAATTTCAAGTTCCTATCTCAAAGCGTGCTGGAGTTATGAAAAGAGAAATATTATGCAAAATTTGGTTTTCCATAACGGTAAATTTAAATAGTAAATTACAAAATGCATAATTTTGATATTTTTTTATAAAGATAAGAAAATTTTCGATCTTCTAGAGTTTTTAAATTGTAAAACTACTGAGCAGAGCCTGAGATATATACATCTGAAAATAGGGCTTTTTTGAAATTTTGGAGGGCTGTAACTTTGGAACCCTATACAATTAAAAGAAACTATTGACCATTTAACAAGTGTTTAAAAATAGCAAATTTTCAATTTTTGAACCCTTATAGCTCATAAACAGGGGGCGATCCAAAAAAAGTTCTTGTTTACCTCAAAATTTCAAGTCCCTATCTAAAAGCGCACCGGAGTTATGAAGGTAGAAAAATCATGCAAAATTTGGTTTTCACATAACGGTAAATTTAAATACTAAATTTAAAAAAATATATATATTCTTTATATTGATTTACAAAGGTAGAAAAGGTACAAAGGTAGGGTTCCTGTCGAATGGCGTTTTCATATTGAAAAAATGTTAAGGAGAACATGGGATATGCGCATTTAAAACTAGAGCTTTTTCAAAGTTTAAGGGAACGTAGCTCCGTAATGCATGAGGCTATATGAAAAAGTTGTTTTATAATATTAATTTTTTTATATGACATACCCATGGTTAAAATTGTTTTTCTCTATCTTTAACGGTGTAGTAATTTTCTAAAACTAGATGTAAACAGAGGGATAAACGGACCGACCGACGGACAGAGTGAAACTAATATGCACATTTTTTCAAAATTTTTTTTGGAAATGTGCTAAAAAATAGTGCAAGTTGTCTTAATAGCCCTATTTTGTCTTAATTCTAATAAAAATAAATCTCTTTTAAAGAAATTTTAAAATATTTCTTCTATTACTTACTCAAGTTTTTTGTTATATTTAATACCAGTAAATTCTTAAGTTATTTAAGATTTTATTGAAGGTGTGACTTTTTTTTTTTGAAAGTTTTTATGTGAGACTTACTTTTTATTTATTCTCAGTACATTTTAAAATGTTTAATAAAGCAATATTCTTGTTTTTGTAATAAGAGCTAACTAACTAAAAATAATAACTAAAATTATTCTTGTTGGCTACTAAAATCGTACATAAGAATCATTTCGTAAGCACTAACTATATTTTCCTAATGAGGAACATATTCTAAAGACTATCTCTTCTAAAGAAATACATAGCTCATTTAAATTAATGTACATTTTATTAACCATTAAAGGCATTTTTGACAGTTATAATTTTATTTACCAAAGGACCACAGAAAAACACTTTATGACTTATCTAAGTCAATATTAATAAATTTTTTTTACCAATGATAGCTGCTTTATTCTTTCATGTGTAAACAACACAATTAGTTGAGGTTGTGTCTAGTGGTGAGAAAACATAAAACTCCCTGTAAATACCGAGGGAGTGCGGGTGTCACCTTTTCGACATTTACAGCCACACCTAGAAACCATAAATAACTTGTAAAAATACCAAAGAAAATATAATTAGCTAGAATATAATTATTTAGAACAAACGATTGAATTGAGTCTAAGTGCAAAGTCTTTTGTTTTGGTTTCTCTCTAGTTCTTTATTTTCTGATCTAAGTTAAATTTAATAAAATAACTTTAAATCATAATGATCTGAGAGATGGTATTAAATTTATATTTGATTTAATTTTTTTTTTTTATAGTTTACCTTGCTTAAACATTTGAAGTGAATCATCTTTTTTCAATCATACACTTTTCATTTTCATATATTATGTATAAACAAAACTTAAATAGTTATTTTGTTCACAGTTTCAAATGGAAAACAAAATAATTTTAATTTCCCTGGTTACATGTTATCCCTACTTTATTACCCTAGTTTTAAGAACATTTTTATAACATAAGTCTGTTGGGGTTAAAACTGAGATAAATATTAGTGATAAATAATAAGAATAAAAAAAACAAGGTAGAATATAAACCAACGGTTTTTAAAAGCGCACATTTCCAAAACACAACACAAAGTGTTTAGAATTGTGACTTGCACAAAAATTTGAAAATTTAAAAAATAAAATTTAAGAAATTTTTTGTAATAAGAAAATATGTAAAAATAGGACTCTTCTGGAATTTTGAGGGGCTGTAAGTCCGGAACCCTTTATAACTAAGAAAAACCGTTAACACACGTAAAAATATATTACTGGAGCTTTATTTCTTATGTCTTGCGGAAGACAAAATTGTTCAGGTGCTTAAGTTACAGGTGCCTAAAAATAGTAAATTTTCAATTTTTCAGCCCTAATACCTCTTAAACAGGGAGTGGTGTGAAAAAATTTTCTAAGGAAACTTATATTAATTCTAAAAGTTCTTTCTTGTCACAAAATTTCAAGCCACTATCTAAAAGCGTGCCGGAGTTATGAAAGTTGAAAAATCATGCAAAATTTGCTTTTCATATAACGGTAAATTTAAATACTAAATTTAAAAAAAAAAATTGTATAATTTTGATATTAATTTACAAAGTTAAAAAAAATATCTATCGTATGACGTTTTCAGATTGAAAAACTCTTAAGCAGAACATAAGATATATGCATTTAAAAATAGGGCTTTTTCAAAGTTTGTGGGGCTGTAGTTCCGTAATGGATGAGGCTACATGAAAAAGTTGTTCCACAAAATTATTTTTTTTATGAGAACTACCCATGGTTAAAATTTTTTTTCTTTATCTTTAACGGTGTAGAAGTTTAGTAAACAGACGCACGGACTGACGGATGGACAAAGTGAAACTAATAAGTACATTTTTTCAAAATTTTTTTGGAAATGTGCTAAAAAGGATTCTTTTAAAATGTGTAAAATGAGAATAAAAAAAAAAATACAAAGATTATTTGTACATATACATAATATGTGAAATGTACACATGCAAATCCATTCGAAAATTTATTGTTGCGTTGCATTATCAATAAGAAACTACAACAATACATATATATACATACATAATATAGAAGCTTTAGCACATAAATTTTTATATGATGTGAATTTTTTTGTATATGCATCAAAATAATAATAATAATTATTTCTGATTCTTGATTTTTTTTTTAAACGCTTCAATTTATATTTTTATATTGGTTATTTTATTTTTAATTTGTTTTTTTTTTTTTTTTTTTATTTATTGGCATTTTATTAAAGAATAAAATATAATGGAAATTATTGTGGAAAAATATTTTTATTGAAAATATGTACCTACAGCAATATATTTCACACCAAAAATAAGTAAACAATAACGTTCGCGTATTAAAAATACCTGTACGACGTATTAAATTCCATATTATTATGATAACAATACACTTTTTTTAGCTCATTTTGCAAAAATATTTTGTTATTAGTTTTACTCTGTCCGTCCGGTTACAATATAATGATGAAACAATAAAATTTTTCATCAAATTTTAAAAAATTTATGTTGTAGAGTATTTTTTTTTATGTAGTCCTACATATTATGGAGAGCTACAATCGCTCAAAGTTAATATAAAATATTTGTAATTGAATATCAAAACTTACCGTTATGTAAACCAGTAATTTTGGAAAATTTTAGAAAATTTTGATTCCTCAATATCTATAACCTCTTTTAGTCAGAACGTTAAAATTAAGAAAAGGAAGATGTTTGAGAATGAGCATAAGTTATACCTTTTAGTTTTAAAATTAACGGTTTTACATTTAAAAATTTTTGTTCCTCACCGTATTTAAAAGGTATTAGGGGCACAAATTGAAAATTTAGTATTTTTAGACACTTGTAACATGGGAACCGTTTCCCATATTTTGTCAAAAACACAGCATCGAACTGAAGGTTATAATATTATTATACATAATTTTTTTTATACATAATTAATATGTTTTTCACATAACATAAATTTATGTTATAAAGGGTTTCCTAAAAATATTTAAAAAAATGTCCTTTGATTTTTCACAATTTTTTTTAACATAGAAAATTAATACTATGAAAAATTTTAAAGCAAAATAAGTATTATAATAGCTACATGTTTTTTGTTTTTTGCCTTTTAGAAAATGTACACTTTTAAAAACCTTTGACTTTACAACTGTCTTGTTTTTCTCTTTCCTTCTTTCTATCTAACCGTTAACTTTAATAATTTACGATAATAAATACTTGTCATAAAGATAAATTTAAATAAAAAAACAAAAATGACAAAAAAACATTATCCTTTTTTAAATAATATAACGGGAAAAAATAACAGTTTCTTTATTTATTTGAAATACATATAATATCTTTTTTGTTTTTTTACCATATTTTTAATGATTCTTTATTTTAAGTTTTAAGGAAAAGCTTTCTTATAATATTTATATATTATGTAATTATTTTATTGTAATAAATATATATATTTCAGGTGATATTATTTACCACTATCAAATATTACAATTTAAAACGTATTTATTTATTTATAGTTGATTCTGACAAGTTCTTATTATTTGAATTTGCAAAGTTTGTCAATATAATTTTTATTCTAAAGATTTTTTTCTTTTTTTTCTTTTTTTTTTTCTTTTTTTTTGTTGAAAATGATAGATGACAGGTTTTTGATTTATTTTGATTTCCATACAGTGTATTTGCCTTTAGTCCTGTACCTATAATAGCTCTTTTTACATCAGATATTGACATCTCTCAGTGTAAATATAATTAATAAACTTCGAGAAGCGAATATTCTAAATTATTTTATTTAATGGGAAAATCCACCATTACCAACGTCAAATATAAAATGAAATAATATTGACATTCTCTGAAATGTAGCTTGGCGTTTATTTCAATAAATGATCAAACAGATATATTGCTAAATTCACTTAAATACCTTGGCGTTTATTTTATTATTATTATTCGATTGATTTTTAAAGTGCATACCACCAAATAACACGAACAGCATATAAAACGAGGAAAAGCGCAGTAGAGTAGATTGTGTCAACTCTGGGATATCCGTATGTACGTGATATATGCTGTTTCCATAATACTCGATCTTCTTTTAGAAAATTTCATATGCTTTAGTACCGATGCTAAGTACGGAGACATATTTATGTAAATTTTACAATTGTATGATAGCTACCTATATCTGTTGCACCAGCACAACCAAATTTTACAGAAGTTATTGCCAGAAACAATTGCAAGAAAATTATCAATCAGCAAAAGTTTCTGCATAACGAATGGCTGAAACAAAAAATCCTCTACCAACCCAACTGCAATCGTTTCTTTTGACATTTGCAAAAAATGTCAAGCAGAACTTTTGTACATCCTCACTTCCTCCGTGATTAATAATAATGACTCTATCATTTCAGATTCGGTTGGAAAAGCAAACTTATTTGCAAAAGTTTTTGCGTTAAATTCCACGCTTAATCCTACATCTCAACCTCCACCTACGATTCCTGTAGTTGATCATTCCTGTAGATTTGGAAAAATCTACTTCAGGAATCTAACTGTAGTGAAAGTTCTGAAGAATCTAAATGATAGAAAGTCTACTGGTCCCGATCGAATCCCTGCCATGTTTCTGAAAAATATTGCTTTCTTTATTTCGAAACCGCTGCACAAACTTGTTTACATTTATCATTTTCGATTGGGATATATCCCTGTCGAAAATGATAGGTAAAAAAGCTTGGAAATGATAGATTATAGGTAATGGAAGGCTGCTCATGTTTCACCAATTCCTAAAAAAGATGGCAAAAGCGACATCTTCAACTATAGGTCTATACCTATAATTTCGATTATTTCCAAAGTTATAGAAACTATCATAAACAAAACGCTTAAGAAATATCTCGATGATAATGGTATTTTGAATGATCGACAATATGGTTTTAGATGTATCTAACCGATTCACTGGCGATCATATGACATATATTTGTGGAAAACTTAATAGCAGCTTTCACTATTCTTGATATTTCGGAAATTTTTGATTGAGCTTGACATGGTGCTCTTTTACGCAAATGTCAAGATAATAAGAACTAGTTTCTGTAAATGAATTGAAGATTTTCTTTCGAATCTCTGTATTCGTGTTTTAGTCCACGGTTGCACTTCCGACAAATTCCAAATAAATGCTGACGTTCCACAAGGATCCATCCTTGTACCAACTCTCTTTTTGAATTTTATCAACGATCTCTTATCTACAATCTTCAATCCAATCCACAGTTTCGGTGACGACAGCGCTCTGGTGGCAACTTATGCGTTTCCTATGGCTAAATCAGATGTCACAAACACTGCCGTCAATGCAGAACGGCTTACTATGTTTCACACGGTCAACCACGATTTACCCATAATTGCTAGTTGGGGTGTTAACAACAGAGTGGATTTTAACACTACGAAAACTCAATGTTGTCAGATCTCACTAAAAAAAACGAATAGTGCCCCTACTTTGAGGATCCAGGATGAAATTGTGCAACGATCAGAAAAACTAAGAATTTTAGGCATGCTGCAAAATCAAAAAATGATATGGAATGATAATATTTTTGATATAGCGAAAAATGCTGCTAAATGCTTAGGTTTCCTCTTTAGGTGCAAGACATATTTTTCATCCAGGCACTTGCTAAATATTTATAAAGATTATATACAACCCAAGATGGAGTACAATTCCCATATATGGACTAGCGCCTCACTTACTTCATTAGATTACCTCGATGGAATTCAAAAACGCGCCATTCGTCTTATTGGCGACTCCGTTGAGACTGCTTGATTCACTTCTCTTGGCATTCGTCGTAATATTGGAGCCCTTTCTCTTTTTTATAGATATCTTGTGGGTAATGACACTTGCTCAGTTGATATAAAATCGTTGATGCGACCTCTCAAAACATTCCACCGTACGACTAGACAAGCTCAAATTTTCATGCGTACAAAGGAATATATTCTTTGATTGAGATTATTGAATAAAAAAAAAAATAAAGATCATAATTTTTTGTAAGATTTCAGATGCATAGTTTGATTAACTTCCAAAATGTGCAAGTACCTGACGCTGCTGCTCTAACACAGCCAAATTTTACAGAACTTGTTAGTATACAACTCGACATCTTTTCACGAAATTTTAGATAGGTACCTAGCTTCATAGACAATTAGTTATTTTCATATGAAGAAAGAAGATGTATGACAGCTACTCGAACTCGCTGACCGAAAATGCTGGATTTAAATAGAGAAAGTAACAATTTTTACTACTTTATTTTTTGGTGGGCGGACGGACGTACATGGCATAATCGACTCAAGATTCGATTCTGAGCCGATCAATACCTTTGAGCCTATATCTTGCTTTAGCCTATATTTTGCTTGCTTTATCCGGTATAAACGTGTAATTTTCAATATAAAACTTTTTTTTCTTTCCACTCTGATATGGAGCATAAGGCATCTACTAGATAATTTATTATTCATATTCTTTAGTTTATGAAATCATAGTTTCCCCGAGCCGGTTATTACTCGACTCGGCTGTAAAATAAGATCTTAATATTATGTCCTAATTTCTCTATTTTTTAACATAGCTGTTCCTCTTATAGATTTATTATGACCATAATTAATTATAACCTATAAATCTATAAGAGGAACAGCTATGTTAAAAATATCTCTTATGGATTTATTATGACCATAATTAATTATTATATTGACCATAAAAATTATGACCTATATCTTGCTTGACTCCTTTAAGGTTTCATAAATGTGGTGGCAAATTTATGATACCCTTAAACATACGTGCATATAGATATAATGATAATAATGAAAATAGTATTTCGGCCAATGATATTGTATCCACTATTGTTTAATGTAGCGAAAACACATATATAGCAAAACTACAGATAGCTCAAAATAAAACTTTAAAATTAATTTTTTATCATTTACCATTCAATTATTAAACACGGAAACTATACTAAAGAGTTGAAAAAGCCATTATTTCACAAATAATTGAAATGAAAACAAAAAATTTAATTGAGAAATTTCAATTTTCAAATAATGAACTAATTAGCATGCTTTTCAATTAATTTATCTTTTCATTAGTGTTATAGTAAAAACTCTTTTTAATCTGCTGTTTAATTTAAAGTATGATAATTTAAAGTATTTAAACTACTTGGTGATGTAGGATCAAACAGATATATAACAAATCGCTATCAATTTAGTTCAATAGTAAGATATAGATATGACCTTTTTATAAAAAAAAAAACGAAACGTTTTCCCCACCTTTTCTTAAAATTTATAAATTCTACCAAAGTAAAAATCTTTAATTTTATGTTTAAAATAGTATAATACTAAAAGGTAATTACACATCTTAATCTCTATAATATGTAAAAATGTAAAAATTGTAATATCAATTTGAAATAATAAAGGATATAAATATATTATATAAATTTTAACTCAACAGCTTATAAATTACGTACGTTCAATAGCATATACGTATTATAATAGCAGCTATTATTATTTATTTTGTTATATAGTAGTTAACAAAAAAAAAAACATTTTCTGTAATTTTCATTCAAATTTAAAAAAAAACTTGTCCTCGATTACATCCAGGTTTTATTTATTTATATTAATATTATTAAATTATATACTAATATTATTTATTTTGTTTATATTATATACTATATATTTACATTATATTTGGTCGTAAGGGGGTTATGTAAAGAAAAAAACACTTAGGACCTGTACGGGGAACGAACCCACACTTCTTCGGTTAATATGCCACACGCCTATCCACTAGGCTACCGAAGTCCCGAAATTTTTTTTTTATTTTTTTATATTTTTACTTTTTATTTATTCCTTCTGTTTTTGTTTACATCCTTAAAAAGTTTACAAAATTAGATTAACTTAATGTTTAAATTGATTTACATGTAAAAATAATAATTTTTTATTTTGGAAATTTTGGTTTTCTTTTCTTAATTTACTCTTTCTTCTGTATTTAACAAATAATAATTTTATATGTATTTTTATTTCTTTTATATACTAATTGTAAAAAACATATCTAAAAACCAATTAATTTTTTTTAACTTAACCTACTTGACTAAAACTATGAAAAACAAAAAATAAAACTTTAATATAAAACTATTACAGAGTCAATTTAATTTTTTAACCACCAGAAATCTTTATAAACACACATATCCCTATTTGGAATATGGGTGTCGTATTTTAAACTGGCGATATCAACACTATTTGGATCAAACTCTATTTTAGTACATGTAGCCCTTCTACCATAATGAAAGAACATGGTTTTGATTTTGTATAAAACCTACTTTATAGCCCTTCTACCATATTAGAGGAACATGGTTTTGATTTTGTATAAAACCTACTTTATCGAGGTAGATGAAATGTTCGGGTGCTATGAAGCCCGATTTTAATGTTTTTTTTAATATACTCATCATTATGATAGAATAAATGGGATATTAAACCATTTTCGGGAGTGTTAATTGCTCTATCAAAATGATTGCGAAACAATTTAATTATGAAATTATCGATACGTTTATAAAAGCTTGATTTAAAACTTTATATAGATATTGCATATTTTTAGGCTAAACCTTAATTTTATAACATTTGGATTGATTTTCTTTTACTCTTAAAATAAATTTAAAATTTTTATTTATTATTTATAGGTTTTAACTATAGTGAAAAATACTTTCACTTTTTAAAGACTTTTAAAAGATAAGTTACAAAATAATAATATAAAAATAAATTAATAAATTAATTCTTTAAAAATTTCACACCTTCATTATATTATAGAAATATCTCTGAACAAAACGAAACTTTTAAGAAACATAACTCGTACTTTTTCAGGAACATAAATCGTACTTTTTTGAAAGTCAAGTTTTTTTCATAAAAAAAAAAAAAAAACAATACAAGTAATCTTTGATTCATTTATGAAGAGGATAAAAACTTGAAAATTTGAAAAGAATTAAATCGTAAAAATTTTATCGTTTTATGGTATTTGTTAAAAATTATGATGTTCAGCACAAATTTTTGTTCAACATAATGTTGACTATATATAGTCGTAAGAGTACATTTACATTTTTTTTTTTTTTCTTGTTTCATAACTTTGGGAAACATCGACAAGCAACATTTAGCAACAATTTTATTTATATTTATATTGTACTAGAAGTATTTTTAAAAGTTATGGCATCATAAGGTTATCATCAGTTTATCATGTTCACTTAATTTAAAATTTGTTTCTATAACTAAAAAATTTTCTTAGTTTTAGATAATAAAACAAGTGATGGTTTTTATTATAAATAAATAAAAGTTTTTCGATAGGTATTTAATACATATAGTTTATAATATTCGTATGTATGTTATAATAAGTTAAAAATTATTATATTTCTAAATGAAATCTTAAATTTTTATTATAACTTAAAATATTTTTTTTTTAAAAACAGACATTCTTTGGATTTTATCTTTTCGTACCTTTTTCGTACGATATTTAGACGTGAATGTGTTTAAATTTAAATTTTTATGTATGGGTTTGGTGTACACTAAGGTATAATTTTACTCTTTAATTCTATTTCAGTTTTAAGTTTTATTCTTAGTTTACATTTATTTTTACTCTATTAATATTATTTGTGTTAAGATCATTACACTCAAGCATATTTATTTTACAACTTTGAAAGTATAAACTTCTCAGTTATTTAGCTGATTCTTACGTCAATATTATGGTGAGCTGCAGTTAAAGTATGGCCAGCTGCAGTATTTTAAAGATTTGACTGTTATAAGAATGATTCTTTTACCCGGTATAAACGTGTTATTTTCAATATAAAATTTATTTTTCTTTCCACTCTGATATGGAGCATAAGGCATCTACTAGATAATTTATTATTCATATTCTTCAGTTTCTGAAATCATAGTTTCCCCGAGCCGGTTATTACTCGACTCGGCTGTAAAATAAGATTTTAATATTGTGTCCTAATTTCTCTATTTTTTAACATAGCTGTTCCTCTTATAGATTTATTATGACCATAATTTAGGGTTTCCCGAACAGTTATTATAGTAATTTTATTAACTTTATTATTATTATCCTTTTTAAAGATAATTCCATTATATAGTTATCTGAGGCAATAAATGTTATTGTTTAATTAGGTAACTATACCTACTACTACTTATATAGATGTATTTCGAAATGATTTATTGGTTTTTAGATAAATTTCTATTAGCAAATTTAATTATGTCTTATCATTGTCATCACCATTCACCATTAGATGTACAGTGGGATCAATGAAATGCATATTATTTAATACAACATTAGAATGGCGCTATAACTCCCCACAATTTTTGGGTGTTAATTTATTATGAACTAACCCCTAATATTAATTGTGAACTAACCAGCAGAAAACAATTAACTAATCCAGAAAAATATTTTTGGTTTTTATGCTGTTTAGATCATATAAATTAATCTCTAAATTTTTAAACTGAACTTACCCCAAAAAAAAAAATTAATTAATTCCTCAAGTTGAATTTTATCAAAAATAACTGCGTTTAGTTTAGTTCATTTTTATTGTGGAGGGTCAGTTCATAAGGTCCACTAAAACTTAAAATAACCAACAAATTTTGACTGATAGTAAAAAATGATTTTTGTCAATAATTTATTCAAAAAAAGAAAATAATACAGAAATAAATTGAAGGAAAAAAATATTCACTTATTACCATATATACATAATTATTACTATTAAAAGATCGTTAATGAAAATTCGTTTTATTTTCTTTTTTTTTTCTAAATTACCGTGCGGTTGCTTTACATTTTTTCTTTATATTTAAAAAAAAAACTCTACACCACATCATTTTGTAATCATTAAGAAAAAAATATATTTAAAAAAAATAAAAAAAATACCATGGAACGAGTAAAACCACTTGATTACAATGAAGATGAGAACAACATAACAAAATGTAAAACATGTAAAAATTTTAATTGTAGGGAATGTTATTCTTGTTGTTGTTTCTTATGTTTAAAGAATAAAAACCAATCTGGAAAAAGTATGGTTAGTTGTAGTGAATCATCATCTATACTAATAAAACCAACATCAGGAACAAAAACAAAATTAATTTCTATAAAATCTTCAACTCTTAGTAATCCTAATGCATCATTTAATGCAAATTTTCGAACAATAACCACAACAACATCATCAGCTGATGATGGTATGACCATTTTAGTAACTGATGACATACCAAAATCAACCAGTAAAAAAAAAATTTCCAAAGAGAACATGTCAGAAAATCAATCTATAAATATAAAAAGAAAAAATATTTCTTTTGTTGTACCAAATTCCACAACTGCATATAATTTTCCTGCTCCGGTAAATACACCAATAACAAAAATAATAAAAAAATCATCTATTGTACATGAATATGAGAATATACCACCATTAAAACCAAAAAGAAAAAATTTACCAGGTACTACAATTCATGTTCCTTCTGTTATAAAAGAGAATAACAAGAATAAAAAAATAAATAGAAAAAAGAAACAAAAAAAACGTACAAAAATTTTGGATGACAGCACTATAATGGCTACTACTGCAGAAATTTCATATCATAGTAATAAAATTGATAATGATATTGATGATAATGGTATTATTATTGTTAATGGAAAAATTAAAAAAAATTGTAAAAATGGTCATAATAATAACGAAAATAAAGTTATTATTAATAATGATATTGAAAGAGAACAAGATATTAAATTACGTTTAAGTCAAGGATGTACAAGTCTTATGTATGCTTGCTTGCAAGGAAATATTGGAAATGCTGTGCAGGAATTACGAACAAAGGTATTTTTTTCCGATTTAATTTAATTTGTCATTATATTATTGATGTTTTTAATTATTTTTATTTTCTTCTTCATTTTTCTTTTTAAATTTTATTTTTATTTTATAAAATGTTTCTAATCTAAAATGAGAAGGTTTTTTTATTCAAAAAATGAAAACTTTTTCTTTCATAAAAAATAGATAAGCCATTATTGTGACATAAGTAAAAGAAACTAAAATATTGATCTTTCTGTGTCTAACTATATAGTGTTGCCATGTTTTTTCTTTTCATAAATTTATTTTTTTTTATCAAATTAATCCACTAAGTTTAATCTTTTGGCAATATTCCTTTCAACGTATTTATCAACAAATTACTTATTTGTGAAATTTTTTGTGAACTCTATTGGAGACATAAACCAATCTTAATAATATACCGAATTTCGTTAACAATATAGTTAAATCGAAAACCAATAATTAAGTACTTTTTAAGGTGTCAATTATGGCAGTCCACTGGGTTAAAAATTATTGCTACTTTCAGAATTCTACGAGAAAAGTCAAGCAATTATGAGAATTTACAAAATTAAATAGAATTTGCAATATACCCGTATAAACATATGTTCAAACCTCAAGGCATTATACTGTATTTGGCATTACGTTTATGACACCTTAAAAGAGGCGAACTAGATAAAGGCTCAAAGGTATGAAACGGCTCAGAATCTAATTCTGAGTCGATTAAGCCATATATGTCTGTTCGCCCGTCCGCACCATAACTCAAAAATTAAAGGAGCTAGAAGGCTGAAATTTTTTTATATCAGTTTTGCAAAACTGTTAGTTATAAATTGCACATCTTGGATTTTAATGAAGCTAGGCATCTTAAATCAAAAGATGATGAAGTTTTAAGGCAATCACTTCTGTAAAATTTGGTTGTGTTGGTGCAACAGGTTCGGATAGCTGGCACATAACTCCAAAATTTACATAAATATATCTCAATACTTAACTTCGGTGTTAAAACATCTGAAATTTTGTAAAAGATGATCAAGCTTTATGGAAACAGCATATATACGGTCATACGGGTAAAATAAATAGTTGTCACAGCATACTCTACTGCACCCTTTCTCGTTATTACTCAAACATTTTTTACTTTTTTTTGTTTTAAAAAAAAAATTTAAAATAAAAAATTTACGTCTTTTGTTAATTTTCCATTTTAATTTGCTCAATTTAATTCAAACATAGTAGGCCCCCTACAAATGTTAAAATAACTGAAAAACTAGCATTTTTGTTTTGAATTTCATTTAAAGAGTTGGCTAAAATTTCATTCTTTTTTAAATATTTTAATAATTTTTTTTAAATTTAATTTTGTCTGTCATAATCATAATAATATGTATGTATGTATTTAAAAATAGTCTTTCAACTACTTTTCTGTTAAAAATAAGGCTTCTTCTTCTTATTTTTGTATGAGGATATTATATTTCTCATATCTGAAATATGATTCTAAAAGAATCATATTTCTGGAAAATATATTAGGAATTTGGAGAAGAATTTTCGTATGTTATAAAAACATGAAAAAAACAATTTACCATTTAACACACTTTTTAAGAAAAATTTGAAAAATTTGTTCGTCAGTTTTGGTCTATTTGTTTGTCCGTCCGTCTGTTTACAAAACTTTTACATCGTTTAACAATTAACCAAAAAGAGATCTCTTAAAAAATTAATGTTGTAGAACAACTGTTTCATTTAGCTTCATTCACTACGGAACTAGAGTCCCTTAGTAGTTGTTAGATAGTTTGAAAAGGCTCAATTTTTTATTGTGTCAAGTTCTGCTTAACATTTTTTCAACCTAAAAGCACCAAACGTAAAGAGTTTCCTCCTGTGTCAAGTTCTGCTTAACATTTTTTCAACCTAAAAGCATCAAACGTCAAAATTATACAAACAGTAATTGAATTTATCACTATGCGACAGCTAAATTTTACAACATTATGCAACGCTTTCAAATAGAACGTTGAAATTTTGTGACAACTTATATGTATCTTACCAGCTGTAACTTAAGCGTCTTCGTTCGTAAGGCATTAAAATTAAAGCTTCAACATTATATTTTTACACCTGTTAACGTATTTCTTTACTTATAAAGGGTTATCGAGTTACAGCTCCTGAAAATTGGAAAAAAGTCCTTTTTTCAAATGTAAATATCACTGGTTCTGCATAAATTTTTTTTTGCTTTAAATCTTGATATATTTTTCATTGATATTTTTTTCTGTATCTAACGCTATAATTCTGCCATAACATTCCATTTGATCACCAATTTCTTTTTCCAAAACTGAACATCTGTCAAAACTGAACATCTGTCAAAACTGTCACCTTTAAATATGTCTAAATAGAAAATCAGAAATCTTAATTATTATTTTGATATTATATATGAACTGTAACGTATGATTTTGATTAACTGTATTATTTTGATATATATATGAACTGTAACGACGTGTTTGGATTAAAGATTTGAATTAGTGGTTTTACTTTAAAGAGTTTATTCTATTTAATTGAGTCATCAGTCTTTCTAACAAATTAGTTCTCTGGTACTAAAAGATGGTGATCTCGAGAGAAAAAAGTCTAAAGAAAAAAAAAACTTATACTTCCACGTTACGGGGCTAGTACTAAATATTTCTCTGCAAATACATTATAAAACAGAAGAAATTCTATACAGGCATTTCTTTTTATTTTCCGTTTTATGAAATTTTTATGGAGTTAAATGACAGCAAATCTTTTTGTCATTAAACTGGAATTATGAACAACCAAAAAGAAATTACTATATTTACAAATAATGATACCCGACAGGAAAACAATCACTTATAAAAATTGGGGAAACTTCTGCATTATAACATGGTCATGATACATTTGTATCCAAAATAAAAATAGATTTGACTAAAAATCTTACGAACTGAAAGTCGAATTTAAAAAATCCTAGATTGTTTTTTTTTTTGATCAGTCATTTGTGTTTACTGAACATAATAAGCTTTCTCTAAACTTTTCTACTCGTTTCAATATAACATTTTAATATTTAAATCAATAAGGAGAAAAATATGGGACAGCTTTCGGTCAAATTCGTAAAACCAAAATTTATCTCAAATTTCACTTTTTCAAAGAAAAACTATACTTGAACTTCTATTTCTTGCTTGTAAGTTTTTGAATTCGTCCTTGGTTTTGAATATGTATGAGCATAAGTGTATTTAATATGATGATATAAGTGAATATGTATCTACAGCTTCATATTCTTATGTAGATAACATAACTAATAATCGCAATATTTTAAAATAAACTTTGGAATAGATTAAAAATATAAAAGAAAGCATGCGGAGTAATTAATCACGATGGAATAAAAATGATTAAAAACATACATACACATTAATTTCAGATTTCAAAAAACAAAACACAAGGATCACATTTTTATATAGATAGTTATTTTTTTTATTATAAATAAAATAAATTATGGAAATACCTAAAATATTTTTTTATGTAAAAACGCCTTTATTATATACATATTGTAAGTAAATAATAATTGATTGCATTAATTAACTTCCAGTTAAATAAATTTCATTTATTCTTTTATTATACAAATGAAAGAATTTAGTTTTTCTATTGAACACCAAAACAAAGAAATATAACCTTTAGTGGCATAATAAAAAACTAGAAATTATGCCACAAAAAAAACAGAAAGATATAGTAGGTATATAACAATAAGATACACGATATCTATTCCTAACCAAAAAATAAAAATAAACATTAATAAAATCAACTCAACTAAATACAAAAGCTTTAAAACATACTTAAATACTTATGTATTTGGTATTAATTAGATATTCTCATTTTATTTTTCCAATTTTCTTCTTTATTTACAATTTTCTTTTTGTATAATCATTTAAACTTTTATCATTTTTATTTATTTATAAATTCATTTAAACATTATAATGTATGCACTATTTACTTTTATATACCTATTATTTATATTCTATTATACCTATTATGTGTATGTATGTATTAATTGAATTGAAATCACAATTAGTTACAGCATTTGTTTTTCTAATTCACTCATTTAAAATAATTTTCATTTAAATGTTTCATTTGTTTTGAAAAGTTCAACATAAACAGAATATTAACTATATAATATAATATATTGAAAAAAGAAAGAAATAGTTGCATATTATGTAAAACAAGTCCTTTTATTGTTTGTTGTTTTTATTTAAAACATTTATTACTATAGCAGGGTAATTTCGTTATAATATTTTCTTACATTAAAAATACATATAAGATAAAAGAAATTACTTTATGATGTAATAATAATAAACTTTATCATAAACTAAGCAAAAAAATAATAAAAAAAATGTTTAAGTGCCCCTTTAAGTATGCAATTTTTTTATAAATTACTATTTTTTTCCTGTTTGGTGTGAAATTAGATATGAGGCCTTGTTGGTCAACTAGTTAAGTAAACAGCTTATTATGTGCGAGAATGCGGATTCAAGTGCTGCACAGGTAGTCAGTTTTATTAATTGGAAGAAAATTACTGAAAAAATAATCTTTCTTAACAAATCAAAACGCCTTACAATGAAAACTGACTGCTGATAATTGAATTATCTTATATGATTTGTAATATTAATATAAAGAAAAATTAATAAAATAAGATCCAAAAGGAGACTTGATTAGAATATTTAGTGAACATATAATTTTTGTGGACAAGTATAATTATAAAAAATTAATAAAGTCTAACTCGTTCCAAATCTTGCTTCCTTTTTTTTTAATTTTTTTCTTTTTTCTGTTTTCTAATATTACCTAGGTACTTACTTATTTTAATTTAATTTTGTTTTATAATATTATAGACAGACAAATTGTTAGATTTTATTTTATGTTTCGTACCTAATTACAAAATTTATTAGAAACATTTTTTTCTCTAATCATTAGACTTTTATTTGACTATGCAATAAAACACCTTTAATAATTCACAAGCATATTATTACATACAACCAATTGAACCGTAACAAAAATGTTTCCAATATAAATAAAAAAAAAAAAAACATTTATTTTTGTTCCCTTATGGTCTATCCCTTTAAAAATGTAAAAATTAAAAAAAAATTCCAATAAAATAGTTATATTTTAACATAATACATATCTGTATATGTATTTTATATTTTAACGCACATCTATAGATTCACAAAAATAATGTATGTTAGTCTGTAATTAAAGTAGTAAAAGTAAAACTTTACCACAAGATGATGAGCAGCGATAACAAGTTGATGGTAAATATCAAAAATTTTGTATTTTTTTGTTCTGTTATGTTATATGAGTTCTGTAAACAAACATGACTATGTGGTGAATATTTTGCTTTTTTTTTTTGCTTTTCACTAAAAAATCATGAAAGGATATTAACAAAATCAAAACAAAAAAAAAAAATGTTAAAATTATAAATTGGAATATAATATTAAAATATGAAATGTTTAACAAATTTTTTTTATTTTCATGCATAGGCAAGGTACACAAAATATTAATTTAAAAGGATCTGGTTTTTGGTGTAATCCTTTGAATAACTTTTTAGCTTAGATATTTTCTTTAAATTTTTGCATTTAAATGAATGTGAATATAAAAGGTAATATTGGCTTTTACAGATTTTAAGGGCTCTCATTGTATGAGATATACATACATGATTTTATTTAGTAATACATTATATGTATCTGTCTATATCCCTATGTCTACGTCTATGTGTTATGTTGCCTATAATAAAGGGTCTTTCAAATTGAGTTTTCAAAAGTAGGTGCCTGTGTAACACACTTCCAACATTGAACGCACCCATATTATATATCATTTTGACAGTTGAAGGTTTGCCATTTATAAAAATAGAGTCGTATATATTACAACAACGTGTTGAAATTATTGAATTATTTTATGAAAATGGTCGTTCTGTAAAAAATGTGTTTCGTAAATTACGCGATGTTTATGGTTGTCGGTCGACATAATCGTCCAACTGAGCAGCAAATTGGTAATATTGTGTGGAAATTTCAAGAAACTGGTGCAGTACAAGATTGTGAAAGTCATCAGTATGCTCGTGCCGGTTTTTCACAAGAAAAGACATTGGTGATGTGAGTGATAGTGTCACAGCTAACCCCAACATGTCAATTTCCCGACGTTCACAACAATTGGGACTTTCTGAGTCAACTGTATGGCGTATTATGCACAGAGATTTAGCACTGAAGGCCCACAAAGTTCAATTGACACAAGAATTGCTGCCACAAGTTTGCCAATTGGATACTTGAACAAAACGACGATTTTTCAAAAAAAAAATCATCTTTTCGGACGAAGCACATTTCAAGATCGTTGGCTACGTTAATAAACAAAACTGCCGTATTTGAGGAAAAGAAAAACTCTCTCGTGATATAACGGAAGCCAACGCATCCACAAAGAGTCACTGTTTGGTGTGCATTCTGGTCTGGTGGTGTGACTGGTCCGTACTTTTTCGAAAATGATGCTGGAAGAGCCATAATCGTTAACGGTACCAGATATCGCGATATGATCACAACTTTTTTATGGCCAAAACTATAAAATATTGATACTGAGCACATGTTGTTTCAACAAGATGGGGCTGTGTTACACAGCCAGAGAAACACTGCAATTACTGCATACAAAGTTTTCAGACCGTGTTATTTCCAGATTCGGTGACGTGAATTGGCCTTCAAAATGCTGCATTTTGACACAGTTAGACTTCTTTCTCTAGGACTATGTGAAAGGACAGGTCTACAAGGATAATCCTCGAAATGTTGAAGCATTGAAAGCAGAAATTATTCGAGTTATTGGTGAGATAGAGCCGCAACTATGCCAGAATGTGACCGAAAATTTTGATAAAAGAATCAGGTACTATAGAGACGCAAGAGGTGGTCAAATGGGAGATATCATTTTCAGAGTATAAATGGCAAACATTGTACTTCAAAAATAAATAAAAACTTTTCCAATTTCAATTCAAATTCTATGTCTTTTAATTATTTACTTTTGAAAACTCAATTTGAAAGACCCTATATATAATGTTTTTTCAATTAATTGCAGAAAGAGAAAGTCATAATAGCTACTTTTAGTTTTGGAAGTTAGTGGGAACACATATAACTAAGTTTGATGAAGTTTAAACGAACTTCTAATGTAACACAAAAATGAAAATATAAATACTCGTATTATTTAAATGTGTTTTGGAAACTTTTTCTTCCATCGTTCAAAAACGGTTAATAGGATATCGCTTATACAGAGTAAATTTTACTTTAGTTTCCTCGTATTTTGCCCAAATAATTATTTTAAGGTTTAGCATAAATTATTTAAATTTCAATAAAGATTTAAAAAAAATTACCTTACATTTTTTTTATAAAGAAATAATATCAGTTTTAAAAATTATAAACTAAACTTCGTTTACTCTAACTTTAAAGAAATCTGGGGAAAAAAAAAATAAATAAAAATTTAAACTTCTTTATAATAAAACATTTTTTATTTATTTTAAATTATATCTAAAGTAATCAATCATAAACGTATATGTTCGAAAGTATGACGTATAACTACCTATCAACATTCAAATCATACATGTCTGTATACTTTTATAATAATTTTGTAAATAAGTGATTACATAAAAGACTCTCATGTTAAAAATATTCAACTATACTTTTATATTATTTTTTTTTCTTTATTAAGAGGTTTGAATTGGGATTTGATGATACCCTGATGTATACCTCAATTTTTTACCTTTTATATGTGTCAATGCCATGGTATTGCAAATTATTTTGTATACTTACATTACATACATAAAAAAAAAAAAAGTTTTTTTCGAATAATAAAATATGCATGTTGTTAGAAAGAGACAGTATATATAGTGTGAGACTTTGCATAAGAGTGAACATTAAAAAAGAAAAAGAAAAACAAATAAAAATAAAACATGACAAAGAAAGAAAGAAATCAAAAGATAAAGAAAAAAAATAATAACAAATAATGAATGAATGAGATGATGTGTCAGCAATTTCAACATAGTTTATGTTATTATAGAGGAAAATTAATTTTAACACAAAATTATTGCTGACTTATTTATGCAGAAAGAAGAGGACCCTTGAGAATTATGTTGCTTAAGGTTTATTATACGTTTTTTTTTTTGTGTGTTTGTTTTTTCGTTGTATAAATAGTGGATCGAATATTTAAGATGGGTTCGTTGGTTGGTTAGTTGATAAATATTTTATTTTTATTAAATTTTCTTTTCCTGTTCATTTCTCAGCACTTTCTTTTTTTTTTTTTTTGTAGGTAATAGTCCTGTTACGTACACATATACTGAAAGTTATAAACGTACTTTAAACGATTATCTTTTTTTTATATTACAAAGTATAAGCACATTATATTATAAATACATATTATGTGTACGTATGTATGTACTAGCGAAAAATTGTTTATTATGGGATAACATAATGTATATAGGTACGAGTACACATTAAAAGAAGAAAAAAAAAAAATAAGAAATATTTGAAACTGATTTTACAAAATAATAATATATGGATACAGTATATGAGTTTTTAAGAATTATTATACTTCTGATATTCTATTTCAACAAATATCGTAACCATAGAGCATCAGTTTCAAGAAATATATTTTAAACAACCTATGTTTATACTATTATATTGTACTATATGTATGTACAGATACAATATTTATTATACAGTTTGAATTCATTATAGTATCTCAGAATACTGGTCAGATTACAACTAAAAGAAAAAGAAAACAAAGTATATAAAAAAATACTAACATTAAAAATATAAAGAAATATAAGGTATGCTGCAAAAATAGAAATTTAAAATATTAAGTAGAACAAAAAAAAGAAACCATGTATGTAATATTATAATATGTTTTATGTTCAAAGGTATAATAAATTTGCCATTACGTTTGTGACGCCTTAAAGGAGTCGAGCTAGATTTAGTTTCAAAGGTATGGATCGGCTCAGAATCGAATTCTAAGTTCATTAAGCCCTGTACGTTCGTTCGTCCGTCCGCACGAATATATATATATATATATATATATATATATTTATAAATTTAAAGATAATCAAGCTTTATGGCAACAACTTTTGTAAAATTTGGTTGTGCTGGTGCAACAGGGTTCAGGTAACTGCAATACAACTTCTCCTTTTAAATGAAAATAACTTCGAGTCTATTGAAGTTAGGTATCTGAAATTTTCTAAAAAGATGTCAAATTGCATGCTAACAACTTCTGTAAAATTTGGTTGTGCTGGTGCAATAGATTCGGCTAGCTCTCATACAACTCCACAATTTATATATATATATAACTTGGTAGTTAACGTCGGTACTAAAACATCTGAAATTTTTTATAAGATGATCAAGTTTTATAGAAACAGGATATTATGTTCATACGGGTATCCCAGAGTTGACACAGTCTACTCTGGTGAAATTTTTCTCGTTTTAATTAAAATATTAAATAAGATATTTTTATATTGCAGCATTGTTTTATAATGAAAATTCCTTTAAAAGAAACTTTAGATTGTGTCTGTCAAACTTTAGTTAGAATTTGGTTGTTGAAAATTTAATTTAATTTAATAATTTACAATGCATTCAAATTTCATTAACATTAATTTTGTTTTTGTAAATTACTCAATTTAAAGGGAACTCATACGGAATTCGTTTTGAAGATTATTGTCTTAGATTAAAGGTTTTAAGGTGAAAATACTTCTTGATAGTAATAAATAAATTCGAGCCAAAATAAGATAAATGCATGCTTTTCATAAATAATCCAGGCAAAATATAGAATTAAGAGGTTTAAGGATTAAGAGATTTTAAAGTGTAATTTTAAAGTTTTGATCCTTATAATCTGCTAAAGATTACCCCGTCTTTAGCAGATTATAAGCATCAAAACTTTAAATTTACACAAGTACAAAAAAATCCTGATTTTTTCTATGATGTCATCTTTGGTTATTGCATTCAATGTGTTGATGTTTAGACGTCTTTGATATATTCTGCACTCTTTGAATATGTGCTTTGTGGAGATGTTTTCGCTACAGAATTTGCACTATTTTTGTGCTTGACCATTGCACCAGTGTAATGTCGATACCAGTGCTGCCTCCAATTGGAATCTTATGGAATTAGAGAATATTTCATTTAAAAATCAATAGAAAATGTGCTACTTAAGCGCACAAATATTTTATGTTATTAAAAATTATTTCATATTAAACAAAATAGGCTTAAAAAGTACTTAATTTAGCACTAATAACTATAAAAAATTATAAGAAATATTTAATATTAAAAATTCAAAATCAGCTAATTAAAAAAATGGGTGTAGAGGAATTAAAAACAATAATATTATAGAACCTACTAAAAACAAGGTAAAATGTAAACCAACGGTTTTTAAAAGCGCACATTTCCAAAAGACAATACAAATTGTTTAGATTTGTGACTTGCACAAAAATTTGAAAATTTCATGTAATAAGAAAAAATATAACTTCTCTGCAATTTTGAGGAGCTGTAAGTCCGGAACCCTATATAACTAAGAAAAAACCGTTAACACACGTAAATATATATTATTGAAACTTTAATTTGCTTTGTGCCTAAGTTACAGGTATCTAAAAATAGCTAATTTTCAATTTTTTAGACGTAATAACTCTTAAAGAGAGGGTGCTACAAAAATATTTTCTGAGAAAACATATACTAATTCTAAAAGTTCTTTCTTGTCTCAAAATTTCAGAGTTATGAAAAAAGAAATATCATGCAAAATTTGGTTTTAACATAACCGTAAATTTAAATAACAAATTACAAAATATTGCATAATTTAGATAATTTTTTATAGAGGTAAGAAAATTGTTGGTCTTCTAGTGTTTTTAGATTGTAAAACTACTACGGAGGGGCTGAGATACATACATCTGAAAATAGGGTTTTTTTGCAATTTTGGGGAACAGTAACTTTGGAATCCTATACAATTATAAGAAACCATTAACACACATAAAAATATTTTACTGGAGCTTTAATTTGTTTGTCTTGCCGAAGAAAAATGTGTACAGAAGTGCCTAAGTTACAGATGTTTAAAAATAGGAAATTTTCAATTTTTGAGCCCTAATAGCTCATAAACAGAGGGTGGTACAAAAAAATTTTCTGAGCAACCTATCTAAAAGCATGCCGGAGTTATGAGGGTAGAAAAATCATGCAAAATTTGATTTTCACATAACGGTAAATTTAAATACTAAATTTAAAAACTATATATAATTTTGATATTGATTTATAAACGTAAAAAAAATTCCTGTCGACGTTTGTGGATTGCAAAAATGTTAAGCGGAACATCAAATATACGCGTTTAAAAATAGGGCTTTTTCAAAGTTTCAGGGGCTGTAGTTCCCTGATGGATGGGGCTACATGAAAAAGTTGTTCCACGAAATAAATTTTTTTATGAGATTTTCGCATGGTTAAATTTTTTTTCTCTATCTTTAACGGTGTAGAAGTTTTGTAAACAGACGGATAGACGAACGGACGGACGGACGAACAGACAGAGTGAAACTAATAGGCACATTTTTTAAAAATTTTTTTGGTAATGTGCTAAAAATACATATGGTTAAAAATACATATATAAGAACTTTTGAAAATTATGTAGTTATTCATTAAAATATAGAACAATCGAAATTTAATTTTAAACAATTATTCAACCCAACCCGATTTTAAATAGATTAAAAAAAAATAAAAAAAGTAATAATAAAAATATATTTGAAAAAGTTTTTTATTCATATAAAATTTAATAATATTGTTATAATTAATAAAAGTGTACGTTTTTCATTATGCTTCATAGAAATATTCTATACCTACTATGCATAATATACTATAGAAATTAATCAGAAAAATTAAGGAAAATTTCTTGAACCAAAAAACGCAATACTTATATGCAATATAGAATTCTTATTTTCTTCTTTTTTTTTTACGTTCTAGAAAGCATATATTTTATTATTTTGTAATGAAAAATGTTAACATTATTACCCAAATAGATCAATTGTAAAAATAATTGGGTCGTTTAATTTGTTTAATTTGATTCCAAATACTGTATTAATATTTTCTTAAAAAAATCTTTAAAAATATCAGGAAATTCGAAAATTTTTATTAAATGATCGACATTACGATTATTAAGCAATGCCGAAAAATTAATGAAAATAATCAAAATACAAAATCAGGCATAAAAAATGGAAATGGATAGACCATATGTTCAGAAAACCTAAGAATATAAGTATAGCACGAACGGCACTAGATCTGAATCCTCGAGAAAGAAGATGACGCAGCCATCCTAACAACACATTATACGGAAAAATCCTACAAAAATTGGCTAAATATAACTTTTCCTTGGATCACATAAAAATATTAGCACGAAACCTCGTGAACCATGCGTGTCAAGTATCAAGGAAATCCTATGCTCCCAAAAGGAGTAAGGAATAAAAAAAAACATCTAGATACATGAATAGAAATTGTACAAGAAAGAATGAGAGAGTTCATATTATTTAAAAGGATTTTCTTCATTTGAAAAGCTGAAATTTTTTGTCCATTATAAATACTCCATTATAAATACTTCAATATATTAAATTCCTAATGCAAAATATATTACATAGATATACAAAAAAAAAAAATTCATAAGGCATGTCCTTTGAAAGACATATTCGAATTTTTAAATAGCTTAAAATTCATTTCAGTGTTAAATATAATAATTTTTCCGTTCAAAAAAAAAAAAAACTTTTTAAACTCTTAAGGTAAATACGAAACTAAACTTTAAATGGTTATAAAAATAATGATAATAATAATCGATTTACAGAATTTATAAATAATATCAAAAATTCTGTACTGTTGCCTAAAATAATACTTCAGGGAATCATTATAATGAATATTGTAACAATGAGTTCTTCTTCTAAAAGACAAAAAAATAAAAATAAAAAAGAAAAACAAACAAAAAAAAACTCTTTTCTTACACAATTATATTTTTTAACTAAATTTTATTTTTCTCTTTTTCGTTTTTCTTAATTTTCTTCTGATCCTGATTTATCCTGTGACCTAATTCCTAAAGCAATATTCGAAAGAGAAAAAAAAAATATTTAGGTACATGTATCGAATTCTTATTAAAATAATTTTTAACCCTGATTTGTTTTTTTTTTGTTTTTTTTTTTTTTTTTTTTTTTTTTGTTTCGTTTGAGACAATAACTTTTACCGTTACAATTTTCATTTAACTGGGTACAATTCCTTTTAATATGCTGCACACGATATTATTACGATAAAAAAAAAAAAACTTTTTCTTTTTTGTTGCTTTTTTTTTGTTGTTTTTTTTTTGGAATTTATTGAATAACACAAGAATGGAATAAATTTTTTTAGAAGCGAAATTCTTAAAAGAAAATCTTGAGTTTAATGTTAAAGTTCTGTGTTATTTGTATTAGAGGAGTTTTTAGTTCTTAACTTTATTTAAATTTTGAGTAGATTTTTTTTCTTTTCTTTATTTTTTGATTATATTCTTATTATTATCATTATCAGTAATAACAGATTATTAAGATTAAAAAAAAAAAGTATATATTATGTAGAAAAAACTGTAATTTTTGTAATTTTCTATGTCATTGTCTTAGTTTTTTTTTTTTTTAGTTCTCTCGATGGAAAATTCGATTTCTATATTATAAGTTAAAAAAATTTTGGAAATTATTTAAAGTACCTACTTATTAGAAGAAAAATATAATATAACTAGTTATATATATTTTTTTAGAGTAATTCTTAAGTAATACTATCTATCTTTATTATATATTGAGTTATAAAATTATTTAATTGAAAAAGTTTATTTAAGAATAAAAACAACCTCAATATTTGAATAAAAGGACTTCAAAAATTTATAAATGCATTTTGTAGTTTTATTAATAATTTCAAAGAAATTTAAGAAATTTTGAAAGATATCACAGTTATCAGAAAAAGGAATAAGATTTCCTTCAACAAATTAATAGAAACTTTCAAATTGAATTATTTAAGTAGTAGGTACATATTGTAATAAAATAAAAATTAGAAAATTGGTGTTCTTTTGGCCAAATAAATATATACTTATTAGGTACGTTAGGATAATTACAAAAAAAATCTTAAACAAAACTAAAGCAATTTGTTTAATAAATAATCTCAATATAATTTCAACACTTCTGACGCTTAGTATGGTTCTCTTTCTCGCCTTTAAAGATATCTGGTAGGAATGGAAACTTATTTTGACGAAATAAAAAGATATCTTTACTCAAAATTTTTCAAAGAGAAACGAGAATAGCATTGGCTGCCCACCCCTACCTCGTTCAAATTTCTATAGATGGCATTCTATTGAGGATGATTAAATTTACAATTTACATAGGTTTAAGGAGAATATCAACACTTTATCTTAAACACAAAGCTTAAATCTATTTTTACAATCGATCAAAAAGGGATCGATTAAATCGATTTACGATCAAAAAGGGAGGTGATGTTTCCTCGATGAAAGTCTCACACGTTAATAGAGAAAATTTACTTCTACTAGCACCTCTTTAACTCTTAAGTAAAAAACTTGGTACAAATGTAACAATTTTAAGTTTAACCCGCTATATCTTCCACACTTTTTGAAGTGCAAATCTGTAACTTCGTGACATCTTCTATTAAAGTGTTATGAATCAAAGACATACTAAAAATATATATAGTTTGGTGGAGACAATTAGGATTTGAAGAACTTAAACGATGTCAATTGTACGTTGTTTTGCTTTGCTAAATATTGCTTTGATTGCAATGCTTCTCAAAATTAAATTTTTTTTTTATTTAGTTTTTTTTAATTTTTCTTTTATTTTGTATTCTTTTTATTCTTTTCTTAAATTATGAAATATTTTGTTAATGTTAAGTTATACATTAAAGTTATAAAAAACCTAAAACATTTTATTTTTTATATATTATTTCTTATACAAAATGTATGAAAAACATTATTGGTACAAATGTAAAAAAGGTTTGACTAAAGATGGGTTCAGCAAGGGTTTGACATAAGGGTTAACATCTTTCGATTATTCTCACCTACCTCCATAAACCATTAGTTAGTAAAAGTAGTTAAATATTATTAAAAGCGCATATATTGAAAATAATAATTTATTGGGTCCTTTATTGTAAATAGAAAAATTTTATTTGGGGTAAAGCAGGTTGATTGAAAAAATTCAAAAAAAGTTTCGAAGTTCAAAACATTCCGGATTAATAGTTTGTCACCATGAAATGTAAAGGGTGTTTAGAGTGCTATTATACAAATAAAAAAAATTTTAGTGTAATTTACAATTTATTCGAAACTTAACTTAAATACTCATAATTATTTATTATATAAAATACTACTACTTAGTATTGGTCCTACATAAAACGAGGAAGAATACAGTTGCCTTTGTCAACTCTTAGATCAATACCCGTACGAACCGTTAGTATTTGCATAACCTATCACTCTGATTATATTATTATTTTTTCAATTTTTTAGTATTTAATCGGCGAGCTACCCGAAGTTTTGGTCGGATCTCAACAAAAAAAAAATAGGAAACCTACAAATTGCTATTAGAATAGTTTGCATTAATTTCAAGACTCTAGCTTTCTTAGTTTTTCAGTTATCTTGCTGACGGACAGACGGACGAACTTAGAATTTGATTTTGATCTGATCCATACCTTTGAAGATATATCTAGCTAGCATATTTCGAGGTGTTACAAACGGAGGAGCAATTTTAATATACCCGATCCTAATCGTACGGTTATAAATATTGTGAAGCACTTTTAGTTTATTTTACAAAAAATCAACTTTTAAAACAAAATAAATAATAAAAAAATAATTTGTACTTTTAATTAAACATTTTTTTTTTTATGTTTTACAGGTTAGTATTTTGCAGCTTTAATTAAAAATAATGGTGGATTAATATAAAATTCAAGTAAGCATTAAAATAATTTTCTAGATTAAGTTCACTCTATTAATTTATATAAAATAAGTTTTAAAATATAATCATAGTTTGAGACAATTTGATTTTAAATAGAAAAACTAAAATGTATAAACTTTTAAAATTTCTTTAATTTGATTCATCAACGCTCCATTGTTTCAGTTTCTTCCACAGGATTTAAAATATGGCTAATATCGTTTGGTCATTTAACCAGACCTATGGTAGATGTATAACACGATGAAATTATGATAGATGAACAACTTCCTAAAGTCTTAGTGTTATCAAAGTCCAAATTGAATTAAGCAAAACTACATACCTTAAGTTTATTTAAGTATCTTTGCAGTATCTACTGCAAAGCGTATTGTTTTTAAATAATTTAAAAAAAAAAAAAAGACCTTTACCAAAGACCAAAATTAAAGTTGTTTAACGGTGGACATTTTAAAAAGACAATAAAACTCATTCTAGAATTTTGACTACTTTTCCATAAAATTTGTAATTTTTCTTAGAATTTTTTATTTATGAAAATATGATGAAAAATTACAAGAGATTTTCTTCAATTTTTATGTAATACTTACAATAAATTTGGATAAATGTCCAATTAACCTCTCTTAAATACGGGGAAGTATAAATATTTTTCTTTAGTAAACACTATAATTCTCAAAGTTGTTCTTTCAATCAAAATTTTTAGCTTTTGACTAACTAAAAAAGTTACGGATAAAAGGAATGAACCCAGAATCTTCTAATATTTTATTAACTTTCATATAAAGGTAAATTTACCTACTAAATTGCGCCGTTGCTTCATAATAGATGTAGCTACATAAAAAAATTTCCAAAATATTATGAAACCCATCCATGTTTAAAATTTCATTGCTGCTAATTAATTTTAAACATTTTTTGAAAAATAGACAAAAAATTAAGCTTTTATTTTTTCTTTTTAAATTAAATTTTTAGTCTGTCTGTTGCTCATTTATCTGTCTCTTTGTTTACAAAACTTCAAATAAATGAGCAACAGACATTTATAGTATCTGCCTCTTTGTTTACAAAACTTCTTCATTGCTTGAGATACAGTAGATAAAATAAACTCGAACATTATATTTTTACATTTATAGTAACGTCAAAATTATATTATAGTATTTTCTATAACTAAAATGGAAATAAAATGGAAGAAAATGTCTCTTAATTTTTTCTCAAAATTATTACCCTCCAAAATTTATTACCCTTCAAAATAATCACAATACAAAAATATCTAGTTTGTAATTTTTAAAAAGTTTGCCTTTAATATTTTTTTGGTTTCACATGCCACTTTAACCCGTTAAGGTTAAGCTATTTACTTTAAATTGTTATTTTGTGTACATTGAACGAAATCATTACATAACATTACATTATCTTTAATAAAAACTTTAGTTTTATATCATATTTTGATCTTTTTCTTATTCAATATATTAATATTCTAAGAAATAATTAAATTGTTAAACCTTTAAAGAAAAATTCAAAGAAATATTCAAAAAAACTTTCCGATTAATGTCAATTAATATCACTTCTATAACTCCCATTACCTATATTTTATTTTTTCTAAAATTTGAAAAATTTATGAATCGAACCATTCGAATCGAACCATGTAAACAAATATGTTTATTATTAGTACGGTTCTAATAAACATAATTCAAAAAAATTGATGAAAATCCAATAATTTTTAAATTTTTAGATAGAACAAAAAACACAAATAATTCTCATTATTGAATGCTTCATTTAATTAATAATGTTGCGGTCGATTTCTTAAATTACCTACATAATAATATTATTATGAAAACTAAAAATTTTACTGTAATTTAAAAACGGTATAAGATTTATAAATGATAAAACAAGGCATTGTGTAAAATGGGAGGATTTTAAAAAAATATTTTAAAAACGTCATTTTTAGATGTAAAATTTTCTAGAATCGTAATTCTAGAATTTTCAATTTTCTTTGACATTTTTTTTTTTTTTCATGCAAACCCAATATAATTGATAGTTTTTTGGAAAAGCCGTTTACATAATGTTAAAATATAAAGTATACCTTTTAGTAAAATTAAAAAAATACACAGGTTTCTAAAAATTTTGCATTTTCATTTTATTTGCATCTATCACAGCTCTTTAGAGAAGCTTTAAATGAAAAATTCATTCCTCTCAGAATATCAATTTTTTAACTTTTAATTTTTAAGAAATATATGAAGGAGAGATGAAAAATTTTGAAACCATAAAATTGAATAGATACTTAGAAATTTGTTTACTTTCAGTTTCATAGAAGGGCAATCTACTAAAAGTTATATCAAGGTTTACAAAATTTTATTGCTTTAGCTCAAATCGCTTAGATATTTTTTAAACAAACGAACTGATGGATCAGAAGTCAGAATAGAACTAATAAGTAAATTTTTTTAAAAATAAATTTTAACGGTAAAAAGAATTGATTCAAAAGTATTAACAGTTTCTTCTTTGCTTTCATTTTTTGTTGTAGCTAACTCTCACCTATATAGCACCTATGTAATTAAAAATCATTAACCATAAAGAACTTATGATTGATTCAAAAAAAAAAAAAGAAAAACATTTTATTGCAGTCATAAACATATTGTAGTTTTTTTAAAATAGGTTGTACCTTTGTACTTCGTTTTTTATAAAAACAAAATGTTTTCAAAATTTATTAGTAAATACTATGTAATTATGAACTTTGATAGGTACTTCCTTTTTTCTATTTTTGTATTATTTTTTGCAGATTTTACCAGGCTTTTTTTTTTTTTTTTCATATTATATTTTTAGTTAAATTATGTTTTTTTTTTTGTAAATATTAGCATACATTTATGTATGTACATAATAATAATATATAATATGTAATAAAAAAAAAAAAAAAAAAAAAACTCTTCAAAAAATCATGCTAATTTAACGCTTCATGCTTATTTCAATACAATAGAATTCATATTGTGCCTATAACTATGCTAAAATATATTTATATTTATTATTATTTTTTTCTCTATTTATTTAATAAAAATCATTTATATATATGTATATATATGTAATATTATTAAAGTCACATTTTTGCTAAGTATATTTTCATGCCTGATTATTGTATCGAAATGAATATAAAAATTGTGGTCTAATAATTTTTAGAAGACTTTTATATAAATTTTTACGCATGTTTATTTCTATATTGATATGTACTTATTATTAGTCGTATGTTAATATTTATGTATAGTTATACATATATTAATAATATAATATTAGAATAATATGTTATATAGTTTATAATGTAATCTAAGTTTATTCTATGGTGTATATCTGTATGTATAATGATTTCTGATAGTTAGTAAAATTATTATATCGTGATTTTAATACTAAAAATTACAGAATCGCTAAAAAATATTTGGTTTTATATTAAATATAAATTTATATGCATTTTATACAAAGATTTATATATAGATTTGAAAGTTTTTTAGCTTAATCATTTATTTTATTTTATTTTGCTTCTTTTCTCCAACTATTTTGATTTTTTTGAGGATTCTGAAAGAAGTGTTGTACCCGCATAGGACCAAATAACTATATCCCAAATATAGTTGGTATTGCCAGCTTTCATAAAGTATATAAGAAATAAGAATATTATAGAAAATTCTGAAGGAAGTGTTGTACCCACGTAGGAGTTAGTTTGCAGGGTTTATTGGCTAAATTTTAAAATATTTGCCTTTTAAAGAAAGATATTAAAAAAATTTTTTTTTGTTTTCAAAAATGGTCACCTTTGAACTACAATATCTTCAGAACGGCAACACTTATCGTCGTCATCAAATAAACGTTAAAATATTCTTAAGACTGTTATCTCAATTAAAAGCAGAATTAAATATATATATATACCTAACAGATCGTCAGATATAACGGTTTATTTACAAAAGGCCAAAACAACAAGGATACTTTTAGAAGTATTTTTTTCGTCCTTAAAGTATAATATGCGCCATTAACGAAATATACCTTATGAAAGCTGGCAATACCAACTATATTTGGGATATAGTGATTTGGTAGTACGCGGGTACAATACTTCCTTCAGAACAGCCATTTATTTTAATTTTTTTTTAAAAAACTTTATGTAGGTTAAGTTTTATAAAGATCATCACATTAATTTTTAAAGAGTATGTCGAATTTTGCATTATTTTTCTGTCACTTTATTTTTTTATTTTATTTTTTTCAATACTCAATATTTTTATAAATTTAGGTTTATATATTTCTGATTATTTATAAATTTAAGGTTTTCTTCGATAAAGTCGTTATTTTTTATTTTTTTTTTATTTTTCATAAAGTTCATGTCGTTACTGTTGTTAATACAATGTTTAATGTGATATGACTATGTGAGACAGTATGAGTAACTCTCATTAAGAAATAATTCCTTGTCAATAATTCCTAGTCAATAATTCCTTGAAATAACTCCTTGTCATAATTTCATTTTCCTATCAAAATAACTCTACCAAAGCGAAATGAGTCTACAAAATCAAAATCCCATCATAAATCATAATTTTTTTTTTTTCATTTAAATTTTTTAGGCATTATCCAAAATGGGACATATACCATTAAGAAAAGAAATAAGTTCGCAAATTTGAAATTAGATTTATAGATAGAAATATGTACCAAATTAAAATAATGAAATATAAATAAAGAATTTAAATTTAAAATCAATCCTAACTCATAATATCGCATATAAATATTATGCATGAAGAGTAAAGCATAATTCTCTTTTCAAATCTAATACCCCTCCTAATTCAGAATCTCGCCTACATACATATATCAATTAATGGTATATATAATATGTATGAAAAAAATAAATAATTAAGAGGGATTTTGTGACATAAGAGGGATTTTTGGATTTTGACAGTTTGTTACAAAATCATGGTTTCAATCATTTGCTTAGCAAGGGTTAAAGGACTTTAGCCCCAATTATTTTAAAGACTTTGATGTTGAAATATGTACACATAGGAAAAAAATTAATAATAACTTTAGAGTTGGTTACAAAATCAGTATTATACAAAACTTGCATACATACAGATCTTATTAAGCCAATCTTTTATAAAATAAAATAAAATTAAGAAAAAAAAAAAAATAAATAAAATAAATTTGCAAAATAGGAATTAAATAAATGTGCACAAAATGAAATAACTCCAAAACAAAAAAAACAAAAATGTTTGAGGAATATTTTAATTTTTGGATTGCGAAGTTATTTCTTAAGAATTTATTTCATACTGCTGTGATGTGATCACACACAAAATTTTCTTAAAAGAAAACAATACACAAAATCAATTTAAAAAATTTTTCCAGCCTATAGTAAAAATATTACTTAGGAAATAATCTCCAATTTTTTCCACTTCAATAATATAATTTGAAAACTCATAAACTATAGGATGTTTTAAAGTAGATTAGAGTAGATCGGAATAAGAATATGATCGTTTTTGTTTGTTGGTCATTTTAACGAAACAAACAAAAATAAAAGTGTTTTATAGAAAAAAAAAAAAAAAACCTACAAAAAATTCTAATAACCCCATAACCCCTAATAACTCTCTCATTTTTCATTTCAAGGTTAATGGTATAGACCATGAAAATCAATCAATCAATTATCTAAAAAAAAATTACATACTCGCGTATTTGATTAATGACCACATTTAATTGGTAATCTTGATGTTTGTAACAAACTGTTCTCTAATTATTTTATGACAACCGATGGCTAAATATGGGCATAATTAAATGATAATATTAGGGGATAATGAAAAAGATTGAAAATATTTTTGGTTCGCCAAGACTATAATACCTATCAAAAAATTAAGTGTTTTTGATTGCCTGATTTCTGATAAATAATTTTTGCCTAAATGTTTACAATAAAACTAATAACTCCATTATATTTTATAATTTGTTGAAAAAATTATTGATTTTTGGTATTAATTGGAACATTTTTCCATATCGATAATATTCTTTAAATAGTTTCATGTTTAAGTTATTAATTTTAGACAATTACGTTACGCATCATTTTCCAAATAATATTTTTTTTTTATTATGTTTTTAATACAACACACAACTAAAAACAATAAAGATTACAAAAAAAAAAAAAAAAAACAAAACCCTATAAAAATGAAAATATTCTAATAACCCCTTTCTTTCGGTTCAAGGATATTAGGTATAGACCATGAAAAAAAATCAATTATTTAATATAAAAATGACATCCTCGCATATTTGATTTAAAAGTGTGCCGAAAATTTTTTTTTTTTTTTTTTTTGTTTTGTTTTGTTTTGTTTGTTATACACGATATAGTGCGAAACTCATTAAATACCATTTTTAGTTATTAAATATTATTGAAAAGTGACAGTACAGTTATAGAAAATATAACAGTACAGATAGAAAATAGTATGAGGTTTTTGTGGATATTTGATTCATAATATGCGTTAAGTAGCAAACCTAACAAAAAAAAAAAAAAAAAATTTTTAAATTAAAAGGAAAATCCTTGAATTAAAATTCAGGATAAATTTTCTTTTCATTCTTTACCGTGCATATAATTATTATTTTTTTTTTTTTTTGTTTTGTTTTTGTTTTTTATTTTATTTGTGCCAACAAGTGCTTCATATTCATATTATTGTGCATTTTAATATTTTAATATTTTCAAAATATTCCTCATAATGGACTTATAAATATATATATACATATGTATATATAACATACTCACTATATATTATATTATATAGAAACGAAATTATACACTTCTCCAAATCATTAAAATCACATTGAATTGAAATGTGAATATTAAAAGAAAAAAAATAATGAATGTGTATGTGCCTAATATACTTACATATGCTAATTGATCATAAGAATGCGTTATACGATAAGGATAATAAATGGAAATGGTTATAATACTGATGATACTAACATTGATAATAGTAATAATGATGATAATGAAAATCAAATCAATGATGATGATGATGATGATGATAATGGTCAAACAAGAAGTGTAAGTGATTTGCTCTGTTCAGTTCTTTATTATTTTGTTGTATTTCTCTTTAAATATTTTATAAGGACTAAGTGCATATTCTAGTTTCCTGTTAATTAAATGTGTAACGTGAGATATTTTTTCATTCAATATATTATATATATATGAAACTATATTATGTAAGAGCGTTAATGAAAAAAAAAAAAAAAAAGGAAAGGATATTTAATTTTTTTTTTTTTTTGTTTTTTTTTTAGTTAAACGTGTGTTGGTGTATGTAAGAACATTTCATATAATTTACATGCTATACTTATAAAAGGTATAATTTAAAATAAAATAAAAAAAAAAAAATTTAAAATATAATTAGTAAATTACCTTTATTAATTACTCTATATACAATGAAATTATATTTAGATGGTATATACTAGGTATGCATTTTTTTTTTTTTTATAAAATAATGTGAAATAAAAAAGGGTGTTATTGAATTTAATTTTATTTAAGTTTATTAGTCGTTTTAATTTTCATTCATAATTAAATATTGCACTAATAATCGAAGAAAATATTTCAGTTTTATGCAAGAAAAGGGGAAAAAAAAAAATTAAATGAAAGTACATTTCAATTTATTAATAAAAGATACGATATTATAGATTATATTGCTATTAATATTCATTTTAGTAATAATGTGTTAAAAATATAAAGAATTTTAAATAAAAAATGGAAATAATAAAAGTGGAAAAATATATAATATAAAATAATGATTACAATTAATTTTATTATTGTTTTACATTATATTTGTGTAGGGATACTTACCTAAGGTCCCCATAATTTATTATAATTTAATTACATGAGAATATTAATACTGTAAAATATATCGTATACAAACTAAAAATGACATTTTGTGAAACACACTTTATAATAAACTCTTCTCAAGTAAAAAACTTGTTTGATTAGAATTTTGTTTCTGGTATACTCGTAGATAAAATATCTAAATTTCTAGGTTGTCTTATTTGTTTGTATTCAATACACCCGAAATTATACTTTCCACAAGCTGTTTCCAATACAATGTTAGTTCCAGTACAGCATTATATACAATTTCTGATTTATGTAAGGACAGTGAAATGATGGGAGCCGGCTTTTTTGTCGAAAAAAATAAAATGGCGAATAGTTCAAAATGTTGAAAAATAATATTGAAAAAGAGCATGTCGAAAAAGAAAAACATCGAAAAAAATAATGTCGAATTTTAATGTTGAAAAAAAAATTTTCAACATTTTTTTTAAAAGTAGTTTGTTTTAGAGATGGTTACACAGATTAGCTTTTTTCATTCACGAAATATGTATGTAAAAAATATAATGATGGAGGATTTTAGAATTGGGTATAAAATCATAGTTTCAATAATTTGTTTAGCGTTGATTTGGGGGCGATAGCCGCTCTATTTTAAAAGCTTTGTTGTTGAAATATATACGTAAAAAAAAATAATTAGGAGAGATTTTACAGTTGGTTTCAAAAACAGTATTTCAAACGGTATGGTTTAGCCGGGGTTTTGCGACTGTCGCCCCTTCTATTAAATGTTTTGTTGTTGAAATATATACATATATATATACAAAAATAATTAGGGGGGATTTTAGAGTAGATTTCAAAATCAGAGATTTACGCTTTTCCCAGAATATTTAAATATATATACCTATATATGAGAGATTCTGAATTAAGAGAGATTTTAAAGTTGGATTCAAAAGCTGGGTTATAAGCTTTTCCACAATATTTTTTTATATGTATATGTGAGATTCTGAATTGGGAGCGATGTTAAGTTAGTTTTAATTTAAAATGAAAAATATTGTAAAAAAAAATAAGTAATTTTTTGAAAAATGTATTTTTTTTTTAACATTTTTTTTTCGACATTTTTGTTTTTCAATTTGTTTTCCATTCAATTTTTTTTTTTTTTGAAATTATAATTACCTACTCCCAAAATAATTCCAATTAAAACAAATTTTAATTTCCTTATCACTCCTTTTGCTGTTGTGTTTTCAGGCCGCTGATTAAACGTAACCAAAAGGTTGAAAACTTGTAACGTTGGGACCCTAGCTATTAACATTTCGAACTTTTTTAATTTCAATGGTAGAGAGGATTAGACTTGGTATTCGAAAGCATTCAGTAGCAAGTGGCTTGACCTTATGAAAATGAATTTCTTCATTATTAGCGACATGTTCGGCTACTACCGCACGGCTTTCATGTGTTCTTGCAATTCGTCTATATGCTGCGTTTTCTTTTTTCAATGTACATTTCATCACAGCCGCAAGGAAAATCGCATACACCTGGTTTATTAATGGAATTTAAGCTTTTCGTGATCTTAAAAGATGGTGAATTTTTAGAGGTAGGCGAAATACATCGGTTTTACACAATATTTAAAAAAATTTGGCTCTTGTCATTCACATTACCACTGTAAGATAAAGACAAAAGGTGTAAAGGTTCGCTTTTCATTTGTTTCTCCCCTCCTCTTTAGTTTAACCTGTGGTTTGTGTATCCATTTCCTTAGTTTTACTCCATAATTGTTGTTTGTTAATGCATCATCAATATGTTTCAGTTCAACATTAAGCTGTTAAATGTCATATGTAATACATATGGAAATATATCTCGAATATATTATCATATTATCTATATCTGTTTCTATCATATTTCCTTTGAATTTTTAAGATATTAGAATATTTTTTGACTTAAATTCTTTAAAATTAATTTCTTATTGTTTCGATAGTGATATTTAGAACTTTATTTTAATTTAAAAATTTACGATTACATAATATAAATAAAAAAAATATGAAAATATGCACTTATTTTATGATAATTTAAAATATATTTTTCTACCTATAATAATTAAAAGTTATCTTACTGTTCTACTAACTTAATAGAAGAACGAACAATCTATGTGCTTCTATTTTCTACATTTTTATTATATATTTTCAAAATTTGTTTGCTTATAATTTCATCATGATCCATCTGTCTATTCGCATCGTTATATCTTTTGAAAAAACCAATATATTTTAGCTAAAGATATATCTCATAAGAAAAATGATTGCAGAAGAAGAATTTTTTTATATAGACCCCAACCTTTATGGAAATATAGTTTCACAAAGTTGTATACAAAGTCATATTGTCAATTGAAGTGCTACTAAATAGCTTTTCCATTTGAAAATGGTTTAAGCCTTTAAGTTCCAGACTTGTTTTAATGTTCCCGACATCTTTACAAACTTTAATACCCTAAATGAGTCCTCATTTACGAAATTGTGATAAAAATATTATAAAATCTATCTATAATATTCTAAAACTTTACATTATTAAAAATTTATTTAAAATTATTCATAGTTTTTATGAAATTTTTTCTTCGTCAATTTATAATTGGTTTTTCAGTTTTGTTTGGACAGACGAACTAATCGTTTCGTTTTGTTAGGATTTTTTTTTCTGTAGGTCTGTGGAGATCTTCAAAAGATACTGTAAAACCCGTGTTCTGCTACAGTATGCCTAAAACCACGTTTCCTTCTGTCGACACCAGTCCGTTTGATCGACTAAAGACTTATCATAAGGTATAATTTAGTTATTTATGAATACAGGAAGATTGGCTATCTTTTTGAGCGTGAAGTTTATGTGTGTTGATTTAGTTTCCTTTAACTGGATTCTCCATTTTTGCGTCCAAGTTATTATTTTATTCATTGCGTTTTGCAATTTATTTGTGGCGTCAGCAATACAATTTTCGACTGAGAGAATCGCAGTATCATCGGCAAATATCGCAGTATAATTTTGAGGAATATCTTTTGTGAACAATAGATATATTACAGGCCCGAGAATACTTCCCTGTGGAACATCTGCCATTATTGCTTTTAGGTCTGATTATTCAGTTCCATAGCGAACTCTGAAGTATCTATTGCTTTAGGTATGAGTCAAGCACTTTAAAATTTGTTAAGATATGAAAAAGTTAAGACCAACACTAAACATTCTTTTAAAGAATTCAAAACTTAAGTTATCCAAAACGCTTAACATATGTTGATATGGTTATACTTATAGCAATTAAGTCGTTAATTTTCACATACTATATTCAATCCTATTTTGACATACTTCATCTTAAGATCTTATAATGCAATCGGCTTATATTAAATTATATTTTGTTTTCTAAAAATTTAACAATAATATTTTTAATTAATCCATAAAGCATGGATTCTTTTCGAAACAGGCAATTACTTTTATATGATATTTTATATGAAAATTTTTTTTTTTTAGTGTATTTCCCTGCCACATAAATGTAACAAGGAAATTATACAGCCTTTCCTTTTCAGTCTTGGGTGTACATGTTGTAAGGGGGAATTACTCTTACGGCGTGAGGGGGTGTTTACAGCGTATTTTATAAGCTCTTATCCACTAGGCCACTGAGGTCCCGTATGTTTAAATCTCATAGTTAGGCCTAGTTATATAATTTAATATAAAAAAAGCTTAAAAATAAATATTAACCTACTAGATATTTAGTAAAATTTTCTTAACAAAAAAAAAATGTAGGCGCTAACACTTACCCTACTTCTCTTCACACATGTATTTGATTTTATATTCTATAATTTAGCGCACTCTATTTTATTAATCTATAGGTACTCTAAATTGTTAAGCTCACCCTCAACTTAAAAATTTTCAAATTGAAAATACTCGAATACAAAATGAATGTTTGATTTTTTAAGTATATATATACTATAATATATGTATGCAATTTCAACCCTAAATAATCATTTTTTAATTAGCATTTTCCGATTCAGTTAAATAATAAGTGTTAACATTTTATAAATAATTTTAAATGAACGTAGTGTGAAATATTTTAATTGTTTTACATTAAAAATATAAAATGCTGTTCAAAATAAAATGTTGGAAATTTTCAAAATTGTTTGCATTATTAATATTTTAGAAATTAATTAAATTAAAACTTTACATATAATATCTAAAATTTAAATAATAATTTAAAATACATTATTATGAATCAAAATGATTTAAAAGTTTATTTAAGCATTTTATGACCATGTAATTGAATGTTTTTTTTCGTATTTAATGCAAGTAGAATATGATTTATATGGCAACATGGCCACAAATTATTTTAAAAAGCAAATTTTTAATTTAAAAAAACATTAATAGGAATTAGTTATGTAACATATGTCGAATTATGTATTTTGAAATGTTTTTCCTCACTTGCACTGATTATGATCTCGAAATTTAGACATTCATTGAAAATATGAATTCAAATCCCTAAATTATTTGGGAATTTTAATATTGAACTAAACCAGAGATGGGGCACAATTCTCAAACTAAATTTGGGGAACATAACACAATAGCTATTATTGACTGATAAGGGAATCCCGGAGATTATTCTTTAGGAGTTGTGTTCGGTCGACCAGTAGCTATAACCCGATATCCGATATAATGAAAAGAAAGTTATTCGATTTTATGATGCATAACTGTAAAAAATTAATAATTTTTTAGTTAAATTAAATTTAAATAGATAAATTACAAGCTATTAAAAGTTATTTATTTAGTAACTATAAACTTGTTTGGAAAATTATTAGATGATATTATTTTTGACTTTTATTTAGAAAGATGTTTTGTAAAATCCGTAATATTGATTCATATACGGATTATTTTAGTTTAAATAAATTCTTTTTTTTTTTTTTTATTATGGAAAATATAAAATAGAAAAACGGAAAAATGATCCCAATGATATCCAAAATTCAAAAAAAAAAAAAATCCCAGTATTCCATAATTTTAAAATTCCAAGTTACAGAATCCGCCAAAAAAAACAAAATTCCAATGTTTTAGTGTCTATTTATTCATATCAATCACCAAGATGTTGTTACTGGATTCCAAACCCTTGAGTAATTTTATAATTTATTTCTTTCGTAAATGAAACCAATACGATAACACCCTGGAGGTATCACGAAAACGATCATGATAGTCGTTACTATGTAACCACAAAAAAATTGTAACGGATTTTGGAGTTGGTTAAAAAATGGCGACTTATATGCTTTTTCCAGAATTATTTATATTGTAACGGGTTTTCTAATTTGAGTGATATGATTTCTAAGTGACGTTTCGGCCATTTCTAGTATGTCATGATCTGTAATTTTTTTCAGTAATGTTTACAATTTCATCGTGGACCATCGGACAATTCACGGACAATTTCATCATGGAACAACTTGAAAACGATAACAATTTTTTTAAGAAAATCATCTTCTCCGATGAGGCTCACTTTTATCTGACTGGTGCGGTAAATAAACAAAACTGTCGATTCTGGTGCGAAGAAAATCCACAAATTATTTATGAACAACCAATACATTCACCTAAATTGACAGTTTGGTGTGATTTTTGGTCTGGTGGAATCATCGGTCCGTACTTCTTTCGAATTGAAGCTGATAACACCGTTACTGTCAATGGAGAGAGGTATAGATCGATGATAACCAACTTTTTATGGCCGAAATTGAACCATACAGCACGTGCAACAACCGAATTATTGTGAGAAAAGTTTGGAGATTCGATTATTTCAAGAAATGGTGACATTGAATGGCCTTCAAGAAGTTGTGATTTAACACCATTAGACTATTTCTTGTGGGGTTACTTGAAGTCATTGGTCCTTAGAAATAAACCAGACTCTCTTCAAGCTTTAGAAGTCAATATTGAACGTGTATATTCATGACATACAACTTGATTTAGTGGAAAAAGTGCTCGAAAGTGTGAAAAAATTAGTGTTTTTTTTTTTTAAAGAAATCATATCACTCAAATTAGAAAACCCTATATATATGCGATATTGTATATATATTATGTATATATGCAAGATTCTGAATAAAAAGAGATTTTAAATTGATTACGAAATTTCCCTTTTTTCCAGAATTTACTAGAAAATGACTAGAAAAACTTAATAAATTCTCCAAGGTATAACTGAAAAATGTTAGTCAAAGTTAATAAAATGAAAATGAATTGATGAAAATTAATAAAAATGAGGTAATATTTTTTTTAATCATATAAAACATACCATTATCTACCGTAATTAAAGAAAAACATTTAAGATATAGCCTACATGATATCGTTCTAATTTTTAATAACATGAAAAGTATCTTAAGAACAAATATTCCTACACGAAATTTTATATTTTACCTGATTAGAGAACATATGTAATTAAAGTCTTTAAATTTTTCTAACAAAACTTAAATAACTGAAAAATTTTCCCATATTGTTCTCGCATTTACAAAATTTTCTTAAATTTTTAAATAAAAAAAAGTTTTTGTTTTGTATTTAAAAAAATAAATTTTGTCTTAATATTTTCATTGAAAAAAAAAAAATAAAAATTGATTTTTTATTTTTGAATTGTTTTTCCCTTTAAGTTTTTAAAAGAAAATGTTCTACAAGTGGTATTACTAATTTTATGCTAATGGCACAATATAACAGAAAACTGAAACACTTATAATATATTATGTATATATATATTTTTTTTTTATTCCTATATATTATCCTTTGTATTATAATAATAAATTTTATTTGGTATGTACGTATATGTAAGTTTGTATGTGAGAGATATGAAAGAACATGTAAATATTTTTTTGAAGAGTACTTTTTAAAATAATTTGACAAACCCCTAAACTCAAGTACTTGAATTTTAACACAAAAAAAAATTGTATATATATACATATAATATATATATATATATATATTGTATTATGTAAATAATACAATACATGTAATATATATATTTTATCCTTTTTATCTTAACCGTTACTTCCTTTTGTAATATTCTATATATATAATATCCCAATAAATATATATATATATTTTTTACCCTTTAATCCGCATTAAGGATCACTTAAAACTTGTCCTTAAGCAGATTTTATTTTGTTGTATATATCAAAAGCTTGTAAATGAATCATTTCGATTCATAAAAATTTGAAGTATGTATTTTTTTTCTTTTTTAAAATTGAAAAAAAAAAAAAAAAAATACAAAAATAATAATAAATTTTCCTTGAAATATTAAAATAAAAATTGAACAAAAAAATGTACATGAATAAAAATTAAAGGATATTGTGTTCTATACTTTAATTTGTTTTTTTTTTTTTTTTTTTTATAAAAATTAAAGAATAATAATAAATTTTAAATTTTAATATTTTTGTATTTCCCAAAAATTTAGTTCTTCTTTTTAGTTAAAATTTTGTACTTCAAAAACTTTTTTTTTATTATGTTGTTGCTTTTATTTTGTCTTTAATTTTTTTTTTTTTTGTTTTTCAAGAAAATCCAACCATCAAATTCTAAGCAGACAAGGATAATTTTAAATAAAAATGGGAAATGCTAGCAATATTTTAAAATAAAATAAAATCATTTAAATGAATGAAAATAACAAATGTAAATGTTTCAGCGCTATTGCAATTAACTGTAATCGAACTTTAAAAAAAAAAAAAATTTTTAATTATGCAAAATATATTTTTCAAGGTAGCCTAGATCCGAAAAGAAAAGGGTTCATAAACTTATTATAGTCATTATATGGGTATAAACGTATTTCAAAATTAAAGACGAAATTCAACGGAGTTTTTTTTAAATCATAAAAAATAAAGGATAAAATGTAAAAACAGTGTATAAGAGACTAAAAGACGAATATGTTGGTAAACAATTATAAAACTGTTCACTAATACAAGAAACTGCTTAATAAAAACCAAATGTAAAGAACACTGAATGAAAGAACCAATTAATAAGTTTAGTTATTCTATGACATTTGGTCAAATTTTATTAAAAATTGCCCACACATAAAATTTACTTATTGTGAATATTTCATCTTGTGAATATTTTTCATCTTCCCTAAATTTTCTTTAATTTAATTATAAAACTGCAAACAGATAAACAGACCATAAGCATCTTTGGTTTCATCTTTTTTCATCTTGATCCGAAAAAAGAAAAAAATTAATTTCAAAAATATGGCGCTATGTCATAAGATTGAAAATCATAGGTACGAAAATCAAAAATAATTTAAGTACGAAAAAATATCTAAATTTTACTTTTCAATCGGAAATAAAGCCGATTTTATTTTATTTCTTGGCGTATATAGGTTCTAGACACCTATGCATATATATACATACTTATAATTGGTTGTTATATTAATAGTTAGTTAGTAAATCAGGGTAATATGTTCTATTTCCAGAATATATATGTGGGACTCATATAATACGTGAGACTTTGACTTAGAAACGATTTTATAGTTGATTAGAAAGCCATAGGGTTATTCACCTTTCGAAATATAGTGGGTAAGAGCGTATAAAATACACTGTAAACACCGAGGAAGTGTGGGTTCGAATCCCACTTACATCGTAAGAATAATTTCTTCTAATAAACAAAAGAAGAATATAAAATCATAAGATATTAATGTTTTATTTATCAAAAATTTACCATTTTTCAAAAAGTGACAAGTATTGACCAAATATGCAATTAATAATTGAAATATTTTAACACTTGTTTCATAAATCCATTTAATTATATTTTTTCGTACTTAATATGACATTCTGAAATAAGTTCGAATTTTTTTTAAATATATAAGTACGAAAAAAAAAACAAAATGTTTTTCGTACGTAGATATATCATTTTTATTTTCGTACTTATGTCTTTAGAACTTATGTCATACCGCCTAAGAATCTGTGTACGTATAAGTATATGTTTTACAAAACCGTTTTATTTTTTTAATAGAGTGCTTTATTTTCTATCAAATTCTAGAAAACTGTACAATGCTATATACACACATATGTATAATAATTATTATATTCAATACAAATACAATTATTTTATACTCGAAAATTTCAACCTATTGAAAATTATTTTACTTAAAAAAAAAAAGAAGAAAAACAAACATAATATAATAAAAAATGAAAATAAATATCAGATTCATATACAAAAGCAATTTAAATACAATTAAAAGAATAATAAAAAAAAAAAAACAAAAAAAAAAAAACGCAAGAAAAATGTCTTACTTAAATTAATTGGAAAATCCTATTTTTATAACAATATTTTAATTCGTATACCCATAAAAAAAAAATAAAAATAAAAAAAAAAAATAAGATTATCTGTTAAATGATGAATAAATTGTATAAAAATTTAAAATAATATTGACCGAAAAGTGCAAAAAAGAAAAAGAAAAATTTTCAATTTATTAATGCTAAATATATCTAATATACCTACAAGCTTTTCATTCAGTCAAATTTACGAATTTTAAGACATATTTTAGATACACATATATAGTTTTACCAACTGTTAAGACTGTTATTTTTTAGTATACTTATTTTCGAAATTTTAAACCGATTGATCATTGATCTGCTTTATAAAACATTACAATATTAAAAAAATCAATGAATCGTAGCCAACAACTCTACTCTTCCATATTATATAGTAATTGCATATAGTATGTAAAGTTTGTAAATAAAATAATAATATCTTAAAATGTCTCAATTATTTCAAGCTATATTTATTTACTAATGAATTTTCTCATATCTAATATGTTGTTATAAACTATGTTTGGGTTCAAAACCAACTTATAAATGCAAAGTTTGAATATTGTAAGTAATAAAAGATAAACATCGTATTGAATTCAATTAATTTTTTTTTTTTTTTTCTTTCTCACTCCTCTAAGAGGTGACTCCTAATGTCACCCACTAAGGCATTGATATAATTGACTGAGTTTCAGTTTTTAGAATAATTATTTTCATGAGCCGTTGATTACTCGGCTATTGGTATTATAATAGACTATTAAATACAAATAAATATTTTTATTTGTGCGCCATCTTTTATCTTACACCAAGAGTTATTTAATTTTTTTTTATTTTATTATATTTCGATATGATAATAATTATATATAGTTAATTTTTATTTTTTATTTAATTACCTATATTAAGGTGTTTAAAGTAAAAAAATTAATATATATATTATTTTTTATTAATTTGTATAACACAGAAGCCTTTCAAATGAAAGCTCGGTACCATAATCATTACTCATTACATTATGATGGCATTTTACTTTTCTATTCGTTATATCCCAAAAACGGTTAGAGATAGAGAAAAAGTTATTAGGTATTAATTATAGGGCTTGAAAAGTTGTTTCGAAATATGCTATAAAAAGTATACCAAATACAGGGTTTTTGAAAAGAAAATTGAGTTTGAAACATAATTTTTTTCATTTTAAATCACTTTGAACCTTCATAATTTTGTAACTGTTGGGTATATGGGGATCATTAGTATATGGGGATCATTTTTTCATTTTAAATTACTTTGAACCTTCATAATTTTGTAACTGTTGGGTATATGGGGATCATTAGTACATAAAAATCAAAGTTACAACTTACTCTATAAAATACATTTTTTTATCTCTGTATAGATTTTTTTATGAAAAGTTACTAAAACATTTTTAACCCCTCATATCTCGAAAAGGGTTCAGAATATACCCTCCCCCCTCTCCCTCTTTCCAATACAATTTTTTGTTCGTCTCGATATGCCCGATCACCCATTTTAAGGAAGACCGCATCAAATCGGAATCACCCTGTATAATTTACTTTGAATCATATATACAACTAAAACTTAGATGCATTTTATATTACACTATAACCTAAAAAACAATATTTTAATATTTTTTTACATTTAACTAAAGACAACATTTTTTTTGCAAAAATTCAAACCTTAATATTTTTGTTAGCCATTATTTCTATTTTGTTTTTTTTTTTTATATCCCATCATAATAAACAATTTGTTGAACGATACAAAATTTTCCATTTTCAAATTTTATAACAATATTCTAAGTATGTTCTTAGATACTTTACTTACTTTAGATAATATTCCAGGTGTAAATATCAATTTTATTCTATAGAGTTCAAATTATATTAAATATATATATATATATATATATACTACAACAATGAAACAAAAATAAAAACAGTTGAGAAAATGAGAAAAAAACAAGAAAAATAAAAAAAAAAAAAAATGTATTGAAATTACAGAGAGAAGTTCTATAAAATTAAAATGAATTTTATGAGGAAAAAAACAAAAAAAACAAAAAAAAAACTCAGGCCTTTACCTAAACATTAAAAGAAAATTTATTTTTAAAAATAGAATTTTCAAAGTAAAATCAAAAACGTTAGAAACACCTGTTGTTATCATTTAAATATGTTTTTTAATTTTTTTTTTTTTTTTTTTAAGTGATAACAAAAGGTATACAGTAGATTTTCTTTTATTTCCTAAGAATATCAAGTATAAATTTAATTTTATTTTGTTTTTATTTGTTTTTTTTTTTATTTAACTTTTGTATTAAAACTTTAACTTTTCTCGATTTAAAGAGAATTTTCCATTACTTTCTAAACATTTTTGTAAAAATAAAAGAATAAAAGATACAAAAGAAAACTTTAATATAACAATTTTTTAAACAACAAAAAAGGAAAAAACAAAAAAAAAAAAAAATTTATTATTTGTAAAATTATTTTATGCAATAAATACCTTCTAGCAAAAAGATTAATGCGAATATTTTTTATTTCTTATTTTTATATTTTGCTAGAAAATATAATAAAATGTTTACAGGATGTCAGATACAAAAACAAAAATAAAACCTTTTTAATTTTCTTTTATATAAATTATTATTATTAAAGAGAATTTTAAAAGGATCGAAATTATACTGTTTTACTGTTTGATTACCCATACCAACTACCATTCACTATTTTGACTGGTTTTTGTTAATTTTTTTTTTTAGACTCTTTAATTTAATTGATTCAGACTTAATTTAATACAAAAAAAAAATTAATTTAAATAAGATAAACCTTATATTTAGTACATTTCCAAAAAAAAAAAAAAAATTAAAAAATGTGCTTATTAGTTTCACTCTATCCCTCCGTTCGTCCGTCTCTCTGTCTGTTTACAAAACTTCTACACCATTGAAGATAGTGAAATTAAATTTTAACCATGGGTAAGTCTCATAAAAAAATTAATGTTGTAGAACAACTTTTTCATGTAGCCTCATCCATTACTGAGATACAGCTCCTTCAAACTTTGAAAAAATCCTATTTTTAAATGTATAGATCTTAGGTTCTGATTAACATTTTTCCAATTTAGAATCGCCATTTCACAAAAATTTGTTTTACCTTTTTAAATCAATATCAAAATTATACAATATTTTTAAATTTAGGATTTAAATTTGCCGTTATTTGAAAACAGAATTTTATATGATTTTTCTTTTTTCATAACTCAGGCACGCACGCTTTTAGATAGGGACATGAAATTTTGTGATAAGAACTTTTAGAATAAGTATATTAAGTTTCCTCAAAAAATTTTTTTGTACAAGGACTATAAAGGACTTAAAAATTTAAATTTTCCTATTTTTAAACACCTGTAAGTTGGCACCCGTATAAATTTTTTCAAAATTAAAAGCAAAAATGAAGCCTTCAACTTTATAATTTAACACATGTTAATAGTTTTTCTTAATTATGTAAAGTTCCCTTAAAATTGATGAAAGTGTCTCTTTATTTTTATTATAAGTTTCATTCCATTCTATTGGCTAAAGGGAGAGATGGGTTTGGTCAGTAACAATCTGATACTAATAAGGCGACTTTTTTGGTGTCTTTGGAAAATTCAATTTATTCCCACCTCCTTTTAAAAAGAAAATCGGTATGCGAAAAACAAATTTTGCAAGATTTAGGTGAACCTGAATATGTAATAATAAATAATAAAATATAAATAATTTCCTGGTGATATGAATATCACCGGAAATTATTCACCGATAGAACTTTGAAAATTGAAAAGATCCTCGAACCTTGAAATTGAATGATGGAATTTTGAAATTGTATCTTTCACTATTCAAGAGCCATTGGGGGTCAAAAATTCATAGTTTTCTATTTTTTTAGACACATGTAACTTCATTTGTACAAATTTTTTCAAAGTAAAACTCAAAGATTAAAGAGAAACTCAAAGATTCAACATTATTTTACATGTTAAAATCTGTTGTTATCATTTAAATATGCTTTTTATATTTGAATTTTTATTTTTTTTAAGTGATAAGAAAATGATTTTTAAGATTTTCTTTTATTTACTAACAATATTAAGTATAAATTTAATATTATTTCTTTTAATTATATAGGGTTTCCATAAAACTGAAGAAAATATCTATTAATTTTTCATAATTTTTTTGTTTTATAATTCTAAGAAAAATTACAAATTATTTTGGTGCAATTTAAAGTTTTTTAAAATGTGTGCCTATAAAAACGTTTTGGTTTTCATTCTGTTTTCAATTATAATTTTATTTTATTTTATGTTGGTTATATACGAGGAAGTCTCTTTTAACAACACTTTTGTTTTTGAATTTTAAATATGAGTAAACATATTTTTGTTTTTATTACAGATTGTAACAATATTGTTAGATTTTCCTCACCTATTTTTTCTATCTTTTTAAACTGCAAATTAAACTAATTACTAGATCTTATACTATTTTGAATATCCAAATTTTTACTGCCACAACAACAACCACTTTTTAAACGCGAACGTAAAATTTTTAAATTTTAACTTTGCCACAAAATGAATTATTAATAGAAAAATCAATTCAGAGAATTCAATTCTAGAAAAGAACAAGGCAGAATGTAAACCAATGGTGGCGCATATTTCCAAAAAACCAATACGAACTTTTTAGAACTGTGACTTGCACCAAAATTTAAAAATTTTCTTAGAACTTCATATAATAAGAAATATCTTCCCTAATGATGTAATAATTAAAGGCAACCCCTCTGTAACAGTAGCTGCTATTATTATTGATATTAGCATTAATTATTAATATTATTATTATTTACTACAGACTTTTTTTCTCAGAATATCAAGTCTCAGTAAGACTTTTTTTTTTTCTCAGAATTTCAAGGTTCTATTTAAAAGTGACCCGACAAACTGCTGCAAAATTTTATTTCTACAATATTAATTTTTTTTTTTAAGAGACCTATCCATGGTTAAAATTTCGTTGTTCTATCTTAAACGGTGTTAGAAGTTATGTAAAGAAACAAACGGACAGATAGATTTAATCTAATACATAAATTATATTCATTTGACTTTATATGTAGTTTATACGAATTCATTTTATTTTCGTCAATTATGACAGAGTTTCGAGCCTAGTAAGAAAATAATATGAGAAACGATATGATAATTTGGAATCAATTTATTCTAATTATTACCTTCCGAATCGGTATTTTTACTGTATTCTCCAAATCTGTAATTCAATAAGTTTAGTTATCGCTAATGTAGAAGATTTAATGATATTTTTTTACAAATTAAGATATATTTTCATGAAAAGCTTCAAAAACATGCTTTGTTTTCTTTGTTTGTTTTCATTAGCAATAAAACATTATAGCATTTCAATGACTTCAATATATAGAAGCAAGGCATTTTAATTCTGTGTATCCTACTACATTTTACTTCTAAAAATCCACCTTTTAATCATTCATTAATTATTTCCTTTTTCACATCTTTTATATCTCAAACCTAAAATAATAAACTTATTTTTTTTTCTTTTGTTTCTTAGAATTTAAAGAATACAAAATTTCTTTTCAAAGTTTATACTGCGTTAACTTTGATACTTAATATAAAATTTTGTTACTTTGTGCCACACATTTAAAATGTTAAAATATCGTTTTTCTATGAGCGTGTATCTAAAAAGAATAAAAAGGTTTAAAATTTTTTTGTAAAATATGTAATGTGCGATCCATTTCAAAAAAAAAAAAACTGTTAGTTTAAAAGGTTCTTTCGCATTTAAATTTGATTTATCAAATTTTAAAAAGGATTCGTAACATTTTACAAGATACAAAAAAAAAAAAAATATTCTTAATGTTTAAAACCCCTTCGTTTTTTTTTTTGTAATAAATCATTTTATATGCTCGTAATTTAAAATATTTTTTTGTATCTTTAAATTTTTATTTAGAATTTAAGTTCAAGGTCAGATCTTGTTAATTTATTTATGTTTTTTTGAATTGATTTTAAACATCATATAAAATTTTTGTTAGATGTTTAATGGAATTCTCTTGTTTTATTAAAGATATCAAAGATACTAAATTAATTTTAAAGAAATTTATATAATGATAAAATAATGTTTATTAAATGTTTTAGAAAAATTAAGGGATTTTAGAATAAATTTTCATTAGAGATGTGTTTGTTTCAGCAAAAAAAGGAAAACATTTTTTTATTCGATTTGATTTATTATCTATGCACAAAATTTAAAAACAAGCAATAAACCAATAGGAAACAAAAGGAAAGACTATAGAATTGGTAACAAAATCAGGGTTAAACATTTTTTCCGGAATCGGAATTAGAGTTGCTAAAATTCCTCTTAATTTAAAATATGTCCTAGACATATTTGTACACATAAATATTCTGGAAATAGCAGATAACATTGACTTTCTGCAGACTATGTCTTACCTTTATAATTTTTATTCTGGGGTAATAATACACTATCAAAATAAAAATAAAAAAAAAAACCACAATTATTCCTCCAAAATACGTTGCTTCACATGAAAAATCGCCTCAAATTTCATACAAAATTTTTTGGACTTTTGTGCATCTTATTTTGGAACCATAATTTGTTGGACGTAGCCAAACTTTAATTTAAAAAAACAAAACAACTGAAAAAAAAAAAAAATTTTGAACCGTTGTATGGCAATTATTTTATGTGGAAATTTGTATTAAATAGGTATTAAAGTTCTAGGTATTAATAGTTCTAAATGTCTTTTTTAAATGGAAAATAATAAAATAAATATGAAATGGGGTGACAGGAATATTTTTTATAATATTTTAGATCAACAATTACCTCTAATTATGCTAAAATACATTTTTATAACACTGCAAGGATTTGTGAAATTAGAAAATGATTCATTATCCTTACATATTATTATTTTCAATACTTTATTCTAAAAACAAAATGATTTAATTCAATTGTTCAATTGTTTTATTTGGTTTGGTTTATTAAAATAATGCATTTAATTTTCTTTTCTTTTTTCTTTTCATTTTAGACATACTGTGGTTGAATTATTAAAGTGATTTCAATGAAATATATTTTGTATATATTCACACTTTTATTGTTGAGTATAATAAAAATGAGTATTACGCGTGTTACGATTCAAATTTATCAAATTTTCTTTTGTCTTTTGTTTAAATTTTTCTATAAAATGTGCTATATACAGACATACATACATACATATGTATATATTCAAAGCAATTTACTTTAAGTGTTAATTTTCTATTCAATAATTTTGTGGTCATTAAGTGTTTAATTACCATTTAGTTTTTTTTTTCTTCTACTTCTATATACATATATTATATATATATATACATATATATATTTTTTGCATCAATAGAAGAGATTATTTCCCTAACCAATATCAAATTAGTGAATATAATAATATTTGGTTTTGTTAATGACACAAAAATCCCATTATTATAATTATATTTAGCTAAGTAAATTTCGATTAGAACCAAGAAAAACAAAAAAAAAAAACTAGAACTTGAAAGGAAAATGTGTTAACAATATAATAATATATTAATAAATATGCACTATATAATATTATATATACATCATCATATAATGTAAGTACATAATGGTATATATATATGTACAATTATAAATATTTGTTTTATTTTTTCTTTGTATGTAAATATAAAAAATATTCCATTTCATTAGATATTAAAAATAAAATTCAAAAGATGTCCTTAATTAGAAAATCTTTTCACGTAAAACAGAAATAAATACCCTGCCACTTTTTTTTTTTTCTTTCTTTTTGTTTACTTGCCTTTTGTTTTCTTAACAGTGTTGCCTGCCTAAATTTTTTCTGTGTCTTTCTAATTACATCAAAAAAAGACTGGAAAAAAGAGACAAAGCTAAAAAAAAAAAACAATTACAGACAAAAAAAAAAAAAAACAAAAAACATAAAAGAAAATTATAATAAAAAAATTATTATGTGTCTTTTTTTTTTATTAACAATTTAAATTGAATAAAAGTCAAGCATTTTTGTTAAAGTTTTAAAGAACAAAGAAAAAAAAATTTGAATTTAGATATTAAAAGTAAAAATAAAAAACCCAGATATAAGAGGTATTAAGATATTAATAAATATTTAACAATAATTTTTAAGATTTGAGCAGAACGTCAATTATTCCGATTTCTACTAATTGGACATTGAACCTTGAACATTGCTGCTTCATACATTTTGCTAAAAACTTAGACTTCTTTACAGGGAACGAACATAAATAAAAAAAAAAAACTTATTTCTCAACGAGTTTTTTTTAGAATTTATGATTCATAATTAATTTCTAATTTTTATAAGTAATTATTTATTTATCTTGAGACATTAATTGTACCAACTCTTACCTCCAACAAAACAGTTAAAGTAAAGTATAGAATTAAAATTTGAAATATGTTAATATTGCAGAATTTAAGGAACTTTGAGTTAGCTTTCTTTGGAATCTGAAAATGCTGCAAACTTAAATCGGTGTATAATTACCACTCTGGAGATAACGGTAAACTCTGAATATTTTTTTAAAAAGCTTGTATCGTAACAACAAAAAAAAAAAATGTCGAAGGGTAATCCATTGCTTAAAATTTTTCCAAGGTTTGTGGACGTTTTATAAGAATTGTGAACTACTCTGGCGCGTGTACGTATCTTTAATTGCCATTTTAAGAAGCTTAAAAATTTCAAGAAGTTCAAAAACTTTATGAAAATAAAACATTAACACAAAAAATAAAAAAATTTATGAAAATAAAACATTTTTTAATGCATTCCTCTGCCACATAAATGTGGACAGGAAATTACACAGCCTTTCCTGTTCAGACCCCTCTATACATTTTTGTAGAAATAAAATAAGGTGAACTTCCAGAATGTATTACTAGAAATAATATTTGGGAGTCCCCAAATTAATATTAAATGAACAAAAATAAAACGGGCCCTAAATATTGTTAAACACAAACCAAAGTTATAAAAAAAAAAAATAAATGAAGGTGATGAAATTTTTATCCGCGCCAAAAAGCACCATAATATTATGTCGGTTAGTATGTCGGTTAGTATGTCGGTTAGTATGTCGGTTAGTCACATATAAATTATTTTTTTTTAATAGTGTATACTGTTATATTGCTTATTTTTGTTATCTTAATTATCTAATACTGTTGTTTGTGTATTCATTTATGATTCTCAAATATTTGTATGTTTTTTGTTCATAAATAAACTTTTTATACACTTGAATTGTACTTTCGCCGTAGTTGAAAATAAATATCTTACTGCGAAGGAAAAGCTGACCTTACTCCTCTATCATATTGTATGCGTTATGGGACGTATTTAAAATAAAATAAAATAAGAATTTATTAACTTAACTGATCAAGTAAAAACTGTAATAAGTGAAATTCCTGAAGAAATTAATCTAGAAAGTTTGAATTGATTTTTCTTTATCATAAGAATAGTATTGGATTCGTCAAAAACTTTAACTATTTTTCTCAAAGTCTAAAAATGTGATTTTATTCTATTAACATTGTTCAACTTTTCTGCGCTTTTATTCTATTTTATTGTTCAACTTTTCTGCCATCAAAAGTTGATTTAGGAGTGGCAAGGAAAAAAAAACCATCAAAAGTCAAAAGATCTCTTTCTATGAATCAAAATTTGTAGTTTAATCTAAATTATACTGTTATTGTGATTCGAAGCACTTCTTGTTGATGTAAATAAGCAAATAAGATATTTAATTTACTTTTACCTGCCTAAATATTGATTTCCACGTTCGCCTTGTAAGATAAAACATTTTAAACAGTGAATTTGACGTTTCTAAGCAGACTTGTCGATTTTTATTTAAATTTAAGAGGTCTAGATTTGTTTATATTTTGAAAAATAGCAAAAAATGGTGTCCAAAGCAACCAGTAAATTAAAATTGATCAAAATAAGGTAACTTGATAAAAACATTAATTTTGGACATACAACATTTTTATTACATATAATGCATCTTATACTATGTCACCTATTATTATATTAAAAAGACTAGCAGTTTAAAAAGTGGCAAACAATTTTAGCCGCCACTTAATCTAATTATACGTTAAATAATTATTTCTAATTGGTTACAACTGTACGCCTTATAACGCCTAATTGACAAGACTAAGGTGAAAATTAACTTATAAGACAAAGGTGAAAATCAACTTATAAGACAAAGGTGAAAATCAACCTTAAGTCATATCCAAAATTGTATAGAATAGTACCCTGTTCTCTTATTATTTTAAGGATCTCAAAAGGTAGAAAATACAAAATTTAAAAATGGTTTTTTTTTTGTTTTTGGAATGTTTTTTGTCTGCTTTATTTTTAGAATATATAAAACCTATCAGACACTTACATAAAAATATACATGAACAAATAAAACATTCGTCGTAAATAAATTATTTAAAAGTAAAAATTGTACAAAAAACAGCTTGAATAGATTTTATCTCATGGTTTTTAATGATTCAGGAAGTGAATTTTTGCTTTTTGTTAGAATTTTTAAAGTCAAAGGAATATTTCTGGCAAGGATAATATTCTATATATACATACATATATGTATGTATAATTTTTTTTACAATTTTGTTTTTATTTCACCTGATGACTTTTATCTTTATCTATAGTATGTATTTAAAGTTTTTATTCTTCTTGGTTATATAAAAAGGAACACTTTTTACTTCAACAACTTATAATCATATTTGAAAAAATATAAAAGTATGGATTGTATGCAACTTTTATACACAACAAATTTATTATCATAAAGAAAAAAAGGTTAAATATAGCAGAGGTGAATAATAATACACATATATAGAGAACACATACATACATACAGACATAGATATATGCATATATAGTTGGTTAAAAACTTTTTTTTGTACTTGTTTTAAGTTAATTCAGGATAAACATGTAGGTATTCTATTTTTATTTTTTTTTGTTTTGTGTGAAAAAGACAGAAAATTTATTTAATTAATGATTTTGACATCTTTATTTTAGTACAAGAAAATGAAACAAAAAATTTTCTTTGTTTTTGTGTGAAAAAAGAACATGTAAGTCGATATTTTACTGTCATAAGTTTCTTTGTCAAAAAGGAAGTCAATATTATGTGTTGTTTGGGTTATTATAAATTATGAGTTCTTCATTTTTTTTTTTTGGAAGTTGTTTATATTCAATTAATTGCTATTTTAGGGGGAAAGTTAAAGATAATTTATTTACTTGTATTATTCTTGAGAAATAAGTCTGTAGAATTTTAAAGATAATTATTGTTCATTAGATTGTCCTTGTATAAACTACATAAACTTTTGAATTCTATAAAAGTTAAATGGTTTTCTTGCAATATTATTAAAATTATTAAATATAATGGGTTTGTTAATTATTCAAAGAATTTTACTTTAAATGATATTAAACACAATACTGTTTAACATTATAGGACATTATGATGTTACCCTACAAAAAGTACAATAAATTTAATTGTAATATTTTTCATTATAATTGTGACTCAATTTTGTTTTAACACATTGATTCCCACGTGTATCACCGATGAACATCACTCAAATGTATCAAAATCCTCTGGTCACCAGTGAATATAAAAATAAACTAGCGTTAAATAACACATGTATAACTTATGTGATTGTGTATTGTTGTATGTTCTTAAAATTCCGAATCAATTTAATGTACATATTTTTCTCTTTAAAAATGTTCACCGATAATACATTGGACGCCTTGGAGTTTATTTTTATGTTCATCGATGAGCACAAGATTTTAAAATATTTGAGTGATGTTCACCGGTGATACACGTGCGACTAAATCCAAATATTTTTTTATGTTCACCGGTGAACGTGCTAATGTCTCTTGAACAAAAATTTCTTAAGCATTTCGTAACAAGAGTAAATAAGTAAAATTATGAATTAAAAAAATTAAAAACTTAACCCTGAAAAATCGTTTAAATGAAAAAAAAAATTGATAGAGCTGTAAAAATTAAAAAAAAAAAAAATGAGTGGAACGGTTTCACATCCTATTAAATTGTAAGGGGAAAAAAAATCAAAAGAAAGATTTTAAAATTAAAGATCAATCATCCGAAAAAAGAAAATTCAAGTACACAGTACGGTCAAAAATGTTCTTGAATATAAGTAGGTAATAAAATATTTTTTATTAAATTTTTTTTCTTTTTATTTATCATTGCAGGATATTTGAAGGTCAAAAATATCCTGCCTGACATATAATATTGAAAACCATATACTAATTTTTATTTACATTAATTATGATTCATTGATTGTCATTATAATGAATTCAAGACTAACTATAAATGTATGTACAAGATCTTGGTATGCAATTTTTTTAAACCCAGAGATGGGGTTCCCAAAAAAACTAGTTTTAATGATTTTTAATTTTACGAATATGTATTTCTTATTAAAAGTTTGTTTACTTTGCCGAAAAAAATTTTATAACATTTTTGCTATTTTTCTTTTATTATTAAATAATATCCTTCTATATATGTATATAATTATATCATGTTCACTTTAAATGCCAATTTATTCTTTTTTGCTTTTTTCTTTCAAGTAAATCATAATTTTAAAAAAAAAATCATATTTTTTAAGTTTATTTTTTTGATTATCAGAATAAATTTTTTTTTAACCTTGATTCTTCCTTTAATATATTTAATTGTATTTTATTTACCATGCTGTTTTTAAATTTCTATGAAAAAAAACCTCAATTACATTTTTTTTTCCTTTTGTTTTTGATGGGAAATTCATTTGAATTTTGTTTTGTTTTTGAAAATTTCATAATATAAAAATGGAAAAAAAACAATTTTCACATGACCGTATAAAATTTAAAAAAAAAACAAAACGCAAAGCATTAGTCATTTTCAAAATTTTTTTTTCCTTTTTTTTATGAATTTTTTAGTTAAAAAAGATATTTTAACGAACCTTTACAACAAAATACATATAAATCTAGCTGGTTATTTAGTTTTTCACTTTACCAGATGTAACCCAGATTTTCTCAAGGACAAGATTGTGGGAAATAAATATTTAAGAAAAATATTTGTATATAATATAAATACATAATACATATGTATAAGAAGCTCAATTTATTAAAAATAAATATATTATATATATATATATGTATATATACTTTATATAAATAATATTGTATTTATGTGTATTTACACGTTCTTCAGATATTTTTTCGCGTGTGTTTCACAGCAGTTAAATATTTTCGAAGGTTAATAAATTTGTTTAGAATTTTTTTGTTTTTTTATTGTTCTTTTTTTAGGTCTTCAAAAGATACGGTGGATAAAAATTCAAAGTTCAGATTATTTTTCTATTATTTATAAAAATATCTTTTATTTTGGTTTTTTATTCAATTTAATTTGTGTGCTTGTCATAGATTGGTCGAAAATTAAAAGAACAGATTTTTTTTAGAAAATTTTCATGTTGTTTTTGGCGCGAACATTAATATATCAGCTATAAAGATATCAGAGGGAAAGATCAAAATTAAAAACGTCTAAAACATAAACTTAAGTGAATATTTTTGTCTTAAAGCTGTTTGATGATTTGAGATGACTAATGGTCAGTTATTAGTGAAATATGTAATAATAAGTATATAAACTTAAAATGAAATAAAACCTTTCTTCCAAGATTCTTTTTTTCATCTTTAATGTTAATAGTAAATTAAATTATTGTTCGAGGTGAAGTGCCACAAAAATTATTAATTTGATAAATATGGAAAATTTTTTAAAATTTTTATTCTTAAGAAATGTTAAAAGAAAATTAAAAGTTATTAATATGTTATTAATTCAATTGAAATTAGGTAATAACTAATAAGTATATACTTAAGTAGTTCATTCTTTTTCGTAATATTTCGTAAAATTATGTTGAAATTTAAAATAGAATCGTAATTTTATATAATAAAAAAAAATTTAGATTTAATTCAATTAAATGAAATCTTAAGATATCATAGCTTTATTAAATATCATTTAGAACAAGCAAAAATGTATCTAAGTTAAAACTTCGATAAAAAAATTTTTTTATTTTTAAATCCCAAAAATACAGGCCACTTAATAAAAAAAAAAACTATAGGAATAAAAATATAAATTGTTATAAATTATAACAATGGGGGGGTGGGGGCCTAGTGGGTAAGAGCGTATAAAATATACTATAAATACCGAGGGAGTGTGGATTCGAATCCCACACACGTCGTAAGAATTATACCCCCTTACGACATTTACAGGCACGCCTAAACAGGAAAGGCTGTGTAATTTCCTGTCCACATTTATGTGGCAGACAAATGCATTAAAAAAAAAAAATCCTTCATTACTCTATAACAATTCTGCTATTCTACTCAATGATGGATTGACCTATAAGCAAACTAAGCAGTTGTTTAAGGTATCATGATAATTACGGTAGCACAAAAATTCTGCAGTGACGAACAGTGTCACTTTTTTTCTAGAGTAAAAAAATTTCATACAAATAAATTTTACTCAGATTATTCAATTGAACACTAGCTTTAGTCTATTGTAAGCAACTCTAGTATTCTTGTACTATTGTAATTCGACTTCTAATTGCCAAGATACGGGGCAATTTTTAGACTGTGATACTGGAAAAGTAATTTGTAATTACAAAAATAGTCGTAGGTTGTATGAAAATGCCTATATTCAAAAAATTCGAAATTTTGACAAAATGTTGTTTGTTCTTTTATTTAGACGATTAGTGTCAATAATTTTAAATCGCTAAACTTCAAGAATGCGTTCGCAATTTGCTAGTATAAAATTTTGTTATTTTTTTTTTTTTTTTTTTTTTTGAAGTGCTTAGGGCATTTGTAGGTTTAATCCGTGCTATTTATTGATTCTGTTTTGTAAAGGCATTAAAAACAGATTTTAAATTTAAAATATAATTCAACTGAAATTTCTTACCCATAGATATTACAATATTTATATTTTAAGTGAAATGATCATAAAAGCTGAAAGGAAATTATAATAAAATTATTTAAAAAAAAAAAAGAAAATAATATTATTTGGAAAAGTAATAATGTAAAACTGTTTCTTTATTAAAAAAAAATAACAGTCTTAGGAAGTATTTATAAATTTTTATATTATATTTGAAAATACATATTTTGCTATCCCTGATTTACCAAATTTAAGAGGGGCCTCGGTGCCCTAGTGGTATAAAATACGCTGTAAATACCGAGGGAATGTGGGTTCGAGTCCTACACACGTCGTAACAGTTATTCCTCTTATGACATTTACAGCCACCCCTGAAAAGGAAAAACTGTGTAATTTCCTTGTTACATTTATATGGCAGGTAAATGCACCAAAAATGCTACAAGCAAATGATCTTGATTTTAAAAAATTGAAATACATTTTAATCGAAAAACGTATATTTATATTATTTTTCTAACAAAAATTCATTTTACAGTTGACAAAAACAAAATTCCTAAAAATAAAAATAATTTTTTAATGCGTTAAACCGTTAAATGAAAGTATCTATGTATATACATAGTAGTTTAATTCCTATCCTATAATTTTATTATATTAAATGGAAAAATTAACTTTAATTTCATTTATTTATTTTAAGTATCTATAGTTTTTTTTTTTTTGGATTTAAAAATATTTGTTTCTGAAAAATATTTAAAAATAAAATTAGGTTTTTATAAGTACCTATAGATAAATCTTTTATATTTTTGTTGATAGAAAAACAAATATTTTTATAAAGAAAATTAAATTTAAATCTCTTTTCATCAAATAAAACCAAAATATAATTTTTAAAATAATTATTTTATATTTTTTTTTATAAGCATTTCCATATAAAATTAAATTTTTAAGATTTTTCAATTTATAAGAAATTAAAATTTTAAGAATTAGATGAAAAGAAAATTGAAATGCTAGAATAGAATTCTTTTTAAATGCTGTGAAAATTTGAAAATTGTAGGATACTGAATTGGAACTTTTTGTTGTCAAATTTATTACTATATATACAAGAATATTTCTAAAAATGAACAAGAACTTTCAATATTGTCAAAAGAATACTTTTAAAAATTCTTGATAACACTATAAAATTTAATTTTAGATTTTTTTTTCTCATAATTAAAAAAAAAATCATTGTTTAGAAAAGTAGTAAAAATTTTTAAATGGATTTCTTTTTTTTCGTAGTTTATAATAACTTCTGTCGAATAAATATGTCGAATTTCAATTAAATTTCATTGTACAATATATCATTTTTGAATCATTATATTTTTACTCAAATGAAAATGTTTTTAGTCTCACTTAATAGCACATAATTTAAGTTTTAAAATTATGATACGAGATGGATAGGGTACACATTTAGAAAATAGCCAGAAAATATAGAAAGAATGGCTCTAGAATGGAAATCGGAAATTATCAGAAGATATAGTCGCCCGAACAACACCAGCTAACAACGAAGAACATTTGGCGACCAGCTGAAGATTAGTATATTATGATAAAATACCAAAAGCTGTTAACCAAGTTCGGTGGGAAAAAAAAACTAATGGTGGCGATATGCTTCCGAAGTGGATAAAGATAAAAATAAAAAAAATGATGTCTCCAAACTTAAAGAAAACCAAGTTATCTTAGTATAAACTTAGCTCAATTTTAAAAATTTATCTGAAACATTTATAATTTATTGCATTAAGAAACCTTTAGACTTAATATATATCTTTTGTTATTATACACCATAGGTACTGTTTTTAAAAAAAATATTTTGAAGGTTGACATTCATTAAAGCTGCGAAATCGATTGCTTTATATTTGCAATACTTGTTTTAAAAAAAAAAGATTAATGACTATGCATATAAAAATTTATCAGAAATATTTTAGTAAGGGATTCCGAAGATTACTGGACCCCGCGTAGGGTAAAGTCAGTGTATGTTAATTGAACCACGTAACGTCAACTTTTCAAAAACATACATCACTATCTTCGTCTCGATCTTTATGGACAAAAAGGATATTTAAGAATCATTCATTTCAGTTTTTTTTATATAAACCGTTATATCTATAATTCTATATGAATATATATTTAACCGATTACCTTAATTAAGTAGGGTAATGATCTTTAATAAAATCTTGAAATATTTATAATAATAGTTTTAACTTTTATATCTGCATAACGGTAACACTGTTTACCAAACAAACGTTAATATAATTATTAGATCATTACCCTACTTAATTAGCTTATATATATATATATATATATATATATATATATATATATATATGCAATATACCTAAAGATATAACGGGGAAAAAATAAAAAATTTAAATGGACAAGCATGTTTTTTAATACCCTTTTCATCCTTGAAGAACGAGATGCGGGATAATGCGATTTAATATGTTTTCAAAAAGGTGACCTTAAGAAGTACCGTTGACATACATTGAATTTTACTAACGATGGATCCATCTAACTTTAAAAAATGTCTTTCAGTTTTTATTCTAATCAATTCAAACTATTTTTGTATTTTTCATAATATTCTTTAAAAGTTATTATCAAAAAATGTTTTCAAATTACTGCCAACTTAAATAAATACATATTTAAAAATAATACAAATATTTCTGACGATTATTATTAAATTTATTTTAAATTCAATATTATCGTTACACAAAAGAATTATTTCTAGACTATTTCTATTAACAATCTACTTTAGTAATCATCTGAAAAAAAATAAAAACAAAATTTTCAACTCAATTAGTTGGTCAAATTTTAAAATTTAAATAAATTTTGTGTTACTTTTTATGAAAATACTTTGAGCATTCAAGAAGATAAACACGTTAAAAATACAAAATACCTTAAAAGAAAATAAGAAAAACCTAATTTAAAAAGAGTCTTTTGTTACCATTAAACAAAAATTCTATTGCTTTTAAATTAATTATCGGTTTCTATAGTCTACTGAAATCATTAAACAAGGACATAATTTCACAGAATAAATGAACTCAAAGAAAGAACCATATTATAATGAGATTTTATAAAAAAAAAAAAATTAAAATGCATAAATAGAAGTATTTTTGATTTATTTTTTTTTTTTTGTTTTTTAAATTCATTTATTGAAGCAAACGAAATTGACAAAATTCAAAAAATTTATTTTATTATTAAAATTGTTTGATTTTCTTTTAGACTATCTGTTTTTTCATAATATTATACAAAGATCTTTTTAGAATTTCAGAATGATTAGAAAATATAATCAACAACAGCAGAATTTTAAGCGGTTTTATATTCAAGTTGAAAAACTTTTTATATTAAAATTGTTTGTAATTAAAAATAAAACATAAAAGAAATTATTATGCCTTTTTAAAACTACTTTTTAAGAGTATACTTCATTATTGTGATTTACTCATTTTGGTTTTTATTTATATTTCATGAATAACTTTTTCATAAAAATTCTAATAAAAAAAAAAACTTGTTACCTATGTAAGATTTGAACCCTCACTTTTTTAATTAATAAGCCATGTGGTCAACTACTCGACCATTGGGACGATTACCTTATCGGTAAATATACTAGAAAATTAGATATGTATGTGGATTTTATCTGTAGATTTTACAGAGAAATTTACGCTTTAGAAAGCATGTTACTTTCTCTGTACCTGTCACAATCTGTCAAGAAAAAGGGAGAAATATTTCGGTACTTTCTTTTTCCAAGATTTAGGTAAAAATGGAATTGGACCTGCGAAGCTTTTAAAAAATCTTCGGTCAGAGTGATATCATTATTTTTCCATCTTATTAAAAAACACTTGCTATCTGTGCAGAATTTTCAACCGCACACCTTCGGTTAATAAGCAACGTGGTTAATCACTAGGCCACCGAGGCCCCCCTTTTTTTTTTTATAATTGTTTTATTTATTAATAAGATTACAGTATTATAAAACTAATAAAAACTGAACTTTTGCTAAATAAAACTGAAAAGAATGAATTGTAATTTTATATCCTTCTTAACTAATGACTGAGTATTGTCAGCTCGCAAGTTGATACACATAAGTATATTATTTTTGTATTGTGTTTTCACTTAACTAATTTTTTATTGTTATAATTTATTCTTATTATGAATTATTAATATTAATAAGTATTTAATATTATTTGTTTATATTAAATAATTATTGGTAAAAAATTTACAACAAAAAAACCCGCTATGATAATAACAAGAATAAATGTACAACTAATTAACCTTAACCTAACCCTACCTTAACACAACTAATCTAAAACTTAATCTAAATTTTTCCAAAAATATGGTTTTTTATATTTAAGTTTATTCTTATTAGAAATAAATTTATTATATTGAGGTTCCCCTTATAACTCTAATCACTAAAAGTTTTTTTCTATAAATTGCATACTTTTAGGCAATACGAAATTTATTTTTATCTCACATGACGTTTAATTAATTTTATTTCCTTGATATTTTATATTTTTAGGAATAGATATATATTTTTAGAATATAGTTAATAAATTAATAACTTTATAATTTACTTTGTTAAATGTTCTGCCCACACTTGCCCCCCACTTTAATGTAAGTTTTTGTTAAATTTTCTTTTTCCTAAATTGGTTAAGTACAAGGGTTTAAATTTTTTGTATACCATTATTATACATTTACTATTTTTGTACACTATTATTTCATTGTTAGGTATCTGTTACTTGCTACATTAAACTATATTATGAATATGCTATGAATTTTTGTGTACTTTTCTCAGTATTCTCAAAAGTTTAGAAAAAACAACACTATTATCATAAAAGCGATAAAAAATTTAAATTCCTACATTTTCATTTAGATACTTTGTATTCAAAAATAATAAAAATAAATCAGTAAAAATTTATAAAATCAGATTATCATAATAATTTTCTTTATGCTCTTAAAGTATTTTAATAAATTATTTTATTACAATTTTGATTCATTCACTTATTTTAATTTTTTTTTTGTTTTTTGATACCTTTTTGGATAATTTGAAAGTAAAATTTATTACAAGTAACTTTAAAATAAACCGAATTTACATAAAAATATATATACATATTTAAAAAAGAAAGTAACAAAAAGAAAACTGAGAAAAGGAAGAAATATAAACAAGTACTAGAGAAAAACCAAGGGTTTTCAAAAAAGACCATGTCCAAAATTAAAAAATATTTCATAAAAAGCCTAGACAAAAAAGTAGATATATTAAAAAATAAATTGAGAAAATCAAATCACACTTTCGTCAATTATAAGGTAATCCTATATTATTAAGAAAATGATTAACAGAAACAAAAATATAATGTTCGAGCTTTAATTTTTGTATATTACTTCAAAAAAATGTGGACAGGTGTCCAAGTTACAGATGTTTAAAAATAGAGAATTTTAAATTTTTGACCCCTTACAGCTCCAAAACAGGGGCCGACACAAAAAAAATTCCTGAAATAACTCATACTGATTTCGAAAGATCTAACGTCTCTCAAAATTTCAAGTTTTTAAATTAAAGCTTTTGAAAGATAGAAGGTGTTCAAATTTTTGCAAAAATTGAGTTTCACATAACGGTATATTAAAATATCTCATGGCAAAGCCACATATTTATTTTATATATATCTATATATAAAGTTTATAAAACTAGCTATCATTTGGCGTTAGGCGTCTAAATTGAAAATATGGCTTATAGAACCTGTGTTATAATAATTTAAAGATAGAGCTTTTTCGAACTTTGTAGAGCTGTACCTCCGTAACGGGTGGGGCTACCGAAAAAAGGTGTTCTACAAAATTAGTTTTTTGGCGATGCCTATGCGTAGTTAAAATTTAATTGCTTTATTTCAAACGGTGTAGAAGTTTTGTCAACACCCAGACGGACAGAGTGACACTAAAAAGCACATTTTTTCAAATTTTTTTGAAAATGTGCTAAAAAAAGAAGGGAATCAGAGAAATTATATATTATATACAAAATATAATATTTATATCGACATTGAAACAAATTTAATATTATTAAAATTTTTTTAAGTATTTTACAATAATCAAAAATTATTATTAAATTTGCAATTCAAATTCAAATTTTGATTTTATGCCTCGATTTATAATAATTTAAAATTTTCATTTTATTTTCTATATTCGATATAAATTGTGTTACTACTAAGTTTTCTTGATTTAAAAGAAAATTTTTTCATAATTTTTAATTAACACGTTCCTTTTTCTTTTATTGTCGCTTTTTGTGTAAAAATGACGTTTTAAAATGAGCCAGTTTAATTGTTAATATGCATAAGTATACGGAACAATGATATTATTAGCTTATTATTATTTAAGAAGTATCAGTGCGATTTTTTGATGTATTATTTGATGCCATAAAAAGATTGAGGACCTTCAAAGGGAGTTGCAACTCCTTCTTTTGTAATTCGCTCCCTCTTTTATGAGATAAGAAAACTGCAAATCTGCAGTTCAATATACCATTAGTGCACATATTTTCCTCGAAGTAAAACTCCACAGTTTTAGAATATGTATCTTGGAATCTCTTCTTCTTCTTAACAGAATCTTCATGTACCATAATTCTCTAACATAATTTTCTTTAAGTGCCCCTTTATCCAGTAATATCTGAACATGAAGACTGTTAGTATTTTATTTTCATTAGATCCAAAGATTTTTCCAACATCTTTTGCGGTTATAGTTGTCAAGAAACTGCTTGGATTGTCTGAGTCTGGATTTTTCGCTACCTCATTTTCTCATTTTTAGTGCTTCTTTTATTTTCTATACGCCATAAAAATATTGAGGACCTTCAAAGGGAGTTGCAACTCCTTCTTTTGTAATTCGCTCCTTCTTTTATGAGATAAGAACAGCCGAGTAATAAACAGCTTAGTGAAACTAATGATATCAGAATGCTGAAACTTAGCCAAATATGAACAATAAATGACTAAGTGAATACCTTTTGCTCCTTACAGAAGTAAAAATTAGAAAAAATTAAAATAAACTAAATAAGAAATCTAGAATATAGGGGAATAAATAATACCAATATAAATGAACTTATCAAAGATAATATTAAACTTATTAAAGATAGTTATATAAAGATAACATTTGCTTCATTAAATCTTAATAGACAGGATACATAATGTGTATGGTGGAGAAAAATCGGATGCGACATAAAATGTTATAACTTAAACTTATACTAAATTTAACTAAAAGAAGAATAAGAAAAATATGAAAAAATAATCGGGACCGAAAATATGGGGAGCTACAGTATCCAAGTACACTATTACTCGTATATATTATTTTGCTCAAAATTTACAATAACATATATTTTAAATTATCTTCTATTTAAAAATAATATTAATCAAATTATTTAAGGACTATCAGCGATTGTTCCTTATAATTGCACGTACCCTATTTCAAAATATATCCTTATATATAGTCAATAAAATTTATAAATTTTGAATTAATTTTTATTTAAGTTAAAATAACCCTTAAAGGTCAAAAGTGATTAAATTTAACAAACAAAAAAAAAAATCTAAAACTAAATTTATTTGAAAAGGACATATCAAATGATTTATATATTTAAATACATTTAAAATCATACACATACACAAAATTTTTACATTAAAAAAGGAAAGTAGTGACATTTAAAGGTTATAACAGTAATTTCAATGTAAAAGATTTAAAAGATATCACATTTTTAATGTTAAATTTATTCTTAGTGATTTCATGTTCATTAACAGTAATAATAATAATAATATGTCAGTTTTGTTTTCTTTTACACTTTAACTGCCCTTGACGTATTCAATGTCATGCCTTATTAATTTGGTTTTTTTAACACTATTTTCAAATTTTCTAATTAAAAATTACACAATAATAAGTGGTAAGGTCGCCGTTTACATTTTATTTTTTTTACAGACGATATATATATATATAATATTTATATAGGTATATACATTTAATAATTAATTATACATTCATTGTGAAACTTTCAATTATATTTACAGTTATATAACTAATTTTTTTCACTTTGTTTTCTATTCCTTATTTTGTAAAAAAAAAAAGATTAAAAGAGAACAAAAAAATGTTGATGACAAAAGACAAAAAAAAAACAAAAAATATATAAATAACTGTTTTTTATGACCAAAATATCACTATATTTCTTAAATAAAGTGAAATGGTGATATAAAAACAAAGAGTTAAAAATCAAATTTATTTAAAACAAAAAAAAAAAACTACTGTCACTCGTTTTAACACAATTTATTTTCACCTCTTTTTAAAAATACAGGGAAGGAAAAATATCACACATAAAATTTTCTTTTTGCTCCTCTTTTATTTTTTTTTTGGTTTTATTTGTGCGTTTATGTGTCTTTGCAGTAGTAATTTTACATACATACAAACTGTAAAATAAAAAGTAAAAATCGATTATAAATATTTTTCTTTCTTTTTGTGATTATTATTGTTATTTTTATTTTTTTCTCTTGTTTAGCAAATGGTTGTAAAAAATTTGCTTATTAATTTTGCTCTGCTCTACTCATTTGTCCGTTCGTTCATTGTTCTGATCAATAGTATTTTAACCATTGACATAAAAAAAATTATATTCGTGGACCAACTTTTTTACCAAAGCTTATTTACCTAGACCTATTACAAAGAAACAGTTCTCAAAGTGACATTTTGAAAGAAAATTGGTTGCTTCCTATTTCCCTATCTATTGCGGAAAATCTTTAAGAATAAACATAAGTTATCTCAGAAGAAATATTTATACTTCCCGCTATTTACGAACTGTTTACGAACTATTAGAAATCGAAAATTGAAAATTCATTATATTTTGATATCTGCGTAAGATGAATATCTGCGCAATTTTCTTTAAAGTAAAATTGCACAGAAAATCTTAACAGATAGAAGGGCCTAAATATAAGAGCACAAAACTAAATTTTGAATATTATATTTTTGCATGTGCTAACGATTATTCTTAATTATAACAGATTGTATATGTTTCTTGATTTTTTGAAACCAACTTTTTTGAAATTACAAATTTTATTTCATTTTTTTTTTAAATTTAAAAATTGTAAATTATAAAATGTTTTTATTTACTTGTAGAAAATGCGCCCTTTTAAAAACTTTCGGTTTTACTGCATTACTTTTTTATTTAAAGTACTGTTGGAACACCGGATATAACTTTTGTTAGTAATGTTTTTAAAATAAATATATATACATATACATAAAAATATATGTATATATATGGTTATAGAAAAAATAAATATTTTAAGTAGTCTTGACATTTATAAGATATTTGAATATTTATTTTTAAATGAATAATTAACTTAATAGATTTAAAATATTGTTAATTTTATTTTTAGAATTTAACCGGATGTAGGTATACCTTTTAAAAGGAAAAAAATTTAAATATTAATTTATTCATAAAGGACTAAGAATTTTATATTTAAATTAATTTTTTTTCGTTTTTTTTTTTTTAAATTCATTCTTTTTGATTTCAAACATAATGTTTGAAGGTACACTACTATCCTATAGGGTCTAGTGATTGTCATATTTTATCGTATACTTACATATTTCAAACATAAGTTAAATTTTATATTATGAAAATTAATAATAACCAAGTTCCGAGGGCCTAATTAAAACCCTTTTACTGAAATAAATGTTTAGCATAAATTTATGAATTCAATCAAACCATTTTTTAACTGATTATCAGGGGAAAATTGAATTTCAATTTATTATTGACACAATGGAAAGTGGCAATGAATTTTACAGATTATTATTATATTATAACTGATAGTAAAGTATCAAACCCCTTTTTGAGTTATATTAAGAATTTACTTGTTTTACACTTTAGTTTAAGCTTAATAGATTCTAAAAGAAAGTTAAGAACACACTCAGACCAAGTGCATCACTCAGGCCAAGTGCATTTTTACCTTTAAAAATATTCACCGATGTTATATTGAGACTTAACACAAGTTTATAATTTTTCTTCGCCGTTGATATCGGTGGAATTTAATGCAAACCTTTTTTTATATTCACCAATGAGCGTGGGACTCATCGTGTTAATGCAAAAGAACTCGTGTTAAACTCATATTTTCCATATAAAATTCTCTGTTGACTTTTTCAAAATTATCATTTATGGAGACTGAATTCTTACATAGAATATTTCGATCCACAACACTATATAATATGTCCATATATAAATCGAAAACAATGAAAACTTAACACATTTAATATGAATTTTATAAAACAAATTTAAAATAATTTAAAAAAAAAAAATATATATTTATACAAAAAACAGAAAAAACAAAATGCAATACAATTTCAACCATTATCCTGTAGCAGGAAAGAACAAAGAAAAAAAACAATAAAATCAAATAAAAAAAAATAAAAAAAAATGAATCGGTGACCATAAAAATAGAAATGACCGTAAGCGCTTTTATCCTTGGCATTTTGGGTTTTCATTATTTCATTTTGTTTTATTTTATTCCATTATTTGTTTTATTTAATTTTATTTTATATCTTTATGTCAACAATATATCCTGTAAACTTTTAACTGTATTACTTAACTATTTCTTGAATGTATATATGTATATAGTATTATAAAAAAATAACAGTTATATACAATTTTGTGCATGAATATAAAAAAGAAATTCATAGATTGTTTTTATTAAAAAATATAATAAAAAAAAAAAAAAAAAAAAAAAACAACAAATTATTTTTAGCTGCGAAACTTAAATCCGGTTAACAAACATGCATTCTAGGATATAGAAATAAAGTAATAAATTTTAATAAATTAGAGATGATGATAAATGTTGAAAGAAAAATATAAATAAAACTTACACATACATATATTGTAATACATATTAAAAAAAATTATTTTAACCCGATGAAATTCTTTAGTGCGGTATAATATTTTGTTAGTTTTTTCTTTATTTTGATGGGGTTGTAAAGTGAAATGCTGAAAATAAAAAAAAAGATATATTCTATAAGACATTTAGGGTTGTAGGGACATTATTTTCATGTTAATTTCTTATTAATTTTAAATAATTACTAAATTAAACTTGATTTCAATTCCAAGATCACAAATTTATTAAAGTTAGTCAAATATTACCAGAAAAATTCGTAACTTATTCAAATAAATACAATATAAATAAAAATTTCAAATAAATTATGAATTTTCACTTTTTATTACGATTCTTTGTTAATTTTTTTTAACAGTTTGTAGAAAATACTAACATGTTAAGTGATAAAATGACCCATGTTCAAAGTTTATCAGTTAAAAAAAGAAAATGCTAGAATATAAACGAATTTTGCTTTATTATACCCTACACATTAAGTATAGGGTATATTAACTTTGGTATGGTGTTTGTAACCACCAAAAGGAAGTGAGTTAGGTATAGACATGTATATATATTCTGAATCAGGATCACCGCCTGAGTCGATTTAGCGATGTCCGTCCGTACGCACGATAACTCAAAAACTAATGATGCTATCTTGATGAAATTTATACTGTAGGTTAACACTGACTAAGGTAAGGCGGGGATTGTAAATCGGCGAAATCGGACCATGCGTTCGAGTACCTCACATACAACTCCCAAAACCTAATACGCATATTTTCGAAATTAATAAAGATAGAAACTTCAAATTTGGTACTAGGGTGTTGTTTTCTGAATCCCTGATTTGTCTAAAATTTGAGATGAATTGGAGTGGTCGTTCGGGTACCTCAAATACAACTCCCAAAACCGAACAAGTATATCTTCGAAATTAATAAAGATAGAAACTTCAAATTTGGTACTAGGGTGTTGTTTCCTGATTCTCTGATTTGTCCAAAATTTAAGATGAATTAGAATGGTTGTTCGGGTATCTGCCACACAACTCCTAAGACCAAACATGGATATCTTCGAAGTTAATAAATATATAAACTTGAAATTTGATATAAGAATGTTCTACCCTGTTGATGTCTCTAAAATTTGAGATGAATTGGGGTGGTTGTCTGCGTGCCTTCACACACTTCCCAAGACCTAACAAGCATATTTTCGAATTTAATAAAGATAAAAATCTGAAATTTTGTACAAAGGTTGTAAAAGCATTTATTTTTTTAGCTTAGTTATATTAAATACCTAACTAAAATAACTTATGGATTTTTAATTTAATTTGAATTTTTTAGGTGTAGGGTAAAAAAATAAATCGGTTAGATCGACTTACTGTTACTTTTACTTGTTTTTAATTTGAAACATATATAGAGAAAATGAAATCAAATATAATAATGAATGTCACCTGTGAAACTTTTCCGCAATTCGAGTGATCGAAGATTTCGTTCTCTTTATATTTAATTTTCACAATAAATATCATAAAAAAGCCAATAAAATGATTTTTTTTTTCTTTTTGAATATATGGTATATTTCTTTAATGCCTACTTTAATGGATTGTTTAATTCTTAAATTCTTATGCAACACGAAATCATTTTATCATACTTATTTAAGGACATACTTATTTAATATTTCCATTTTTATACTCGTATAAACCCGTTTAACGGTATAATAAATTTGCCATTATATTTGTGACACCTTAAAGGATTCTAGATAGATATAGACACAAGTGTATGGATCGGCCATGTATCTCCGTTTGTTCGTCCATCCGCACGATATCTCAAAAAATGAAGGAGCTAGAAATCTAAAAAAATGTTCACGTTACTTTTGCAAAATTGTTAGTTTTACTATTTAAATCGAACAAGTTCGGTCATCGGATTCGAGTATCTGCCATACAGCTTATTTCTTTATATGAAAATAACTCAATGTCTATTGAAACTAAGTATCTGAAATTTCTTATTTGTCATTGTAAAATTTGGTTGTGTAAGTGCAACAAGTTCAGGGTAGCTGCTATACAACATCTCTTTTTAAATGAATATAACTCGCAGTGTGCAAAATTTATATAATTAAGTAAAACAACTGAAATTTTGTAAAAGATGATTAAGTATTATGGGAACAGTATATATATGTTATGTTCATACGGGTATCCCAGAGTTGACATAGTCTACTCTACTACAATCTTTCTCGTTTTGTAATTAAATCATTTAATTTTTTTTTATAGACGTTGAATTTTGTTGAATTATAGTTGAATTTATACTAATCGTATAATAGTTCTCCATTGTACTAAATAATTTATATATTTTATAATGATTTAAGCGTTTTAGGAATCCATAATCTAACTAAAAAATCTTTGAACTTGTTAAAATTAATATAAACGTTTTATTTTATAATTGAATTAAAAAATTGTATCTCGATATCTGCAGAAAATTTCTGGCTAAAAGCTTTCAATTTTAGTAGAAGAAATTTCTCTTGTGTATCTTCAAAAAAATCCTGTTTAAAAGCTATTATTGATTAAAAATTGCAAATTGGTTATTTTTAAATAACAGCTGTAACTTTATTGTAAGTGAGCCATAATAATTAAAAGTCCAATATTTTTACATTTTTTTTTTTTTTTTAATTAAACTTTATTTTGATCCTTTTATACAATCTTAAAATTAACTTAGCCTATAAAAAAAGTTTGAAAAAAACAGCTTTTAATATTATTGCAATTAACATTTAAATTTGGAAAAATTTTTATGTTAATATGATTCTTAATTTTTTTAAGTTATTTTGATATTATTTTTGTATTTTTTTATTGAAAAAAAAACGAGATTATAAAAAAATCAATATTAAATTTTTGTTTTAAGATAAAAACTTAACCTAACCTAACCTACCTAAAACTACTTAAACTAATTAGAACTAATCTGTATATTATACTTGGAACTGATTATGACTATTATCCAACCACCAATAATCCTTGTTTATAAATTTGTCTCTGTCCGGTATGGACATGTCAAATCTTAAGTTTATTTCGTTTATGTCGCCCGGGTTATATTCTATGGTTTTACATGTAGCCCGTCTATTATAGTGATATAATAGAGCGACATGATTTTAGTCTTGAATATAACCATTTTCATCTAAAAAGATGAAGTGCTCAGGGGCGATAAATCCCGTGAGCAAAGTCTTTTTAATGTACTCCTCATTGTGGTAAAATATATGAGATATTAAACCATTTTCTGGAGTGTTTTGTGATCTATCATAATGTTTTCGAATCAATTTTATCAGAAAATTGTCGATTCTTATTATGTTTGCTTCCTTGTACAAGTATTTATTGGAATAATAATGCTTGTAGTCGGATTCGGGCTTTCTACAAATATTGGTGTAAACTCTTATACACTCTCTTTCGAACTTTCGTATTTTTTCCATTAAGCTTGCACTTACGTTGTACCATATGGGTGCACCGTATACAATTATTGGCCTTATTACTGATTGATAACAAATTATTTTAACCTTATTACTAATGTTTTTGTTATAAAGTATGTTTTTTGCTATCATAAAGGCCTTGTTGCCTTTAGAAATTGTATATTTGATATGTTCGGAGTAATTTAAATTGCGGTGAAGAAAAACTCCGAGATATTTAACAACTTTTTTGTTTGAAAGAGGTGTATTACTGGGAGTTTTTATAGTGAAACTTTTCCAATTTTTTTTTATGTCTGCACTAGTTTTGTCCACCGTATTACGAAATAAAACGGTTTCACATTTAATATAGTTCACTTTTAATTTCCAAATTTTGCAGTAGTCCAGAGTAATGTTGAACATTTTTTGAACTTTGGACTGTATGCTACTAACAATGTTGTCCGCGCAATAAACTATTATATCGTCTGCAAATGCTAGTTAGTAGGTATTACCTTTTACAATATTTTTACATTCCAATATTTTTATATTTTTATATTTTTATATGAATGTTTTATTCTTAGGCTTTGATTAAAACTGAATCTCTTAAATTTCCCAATTTTTTTTTACATAAATATAAGCAGACACAATTCTGAAATACTTTTTATTGCTGTTTTAGGTTTGACTGCCTTTTTCAATTTCAAATTAACTGAATACAAAACGTATAGAAAGTATAAATTTATTACCTATCAATAGTTTTACAGTAGAGTTTTTCAACAGTTGCTTGTAAAAAAGATTACAAAATGAATATATATAAAATGTGTAAATGGAAGTGTACGATTACACCAAACTATATATATATATATATATAAATAAAATATATATATAAATAAAATAAATATTAACTTAAATGTTGAAAGTCCAATATTGTGTTTGTCCTATTTCCAAAAAAAAAAAACTTAAAAATAAAAATGGCAAACTTCTTAAATTAACTAATCGTCATATTAAAAATTACTTATTAATAAAATTAATTTGTTTCTTATTTTTATCTTTTATTATATTTAGATATTTATTATGGTTTTTATTTTAAACTTTTACGTCTTATAATCATAATATCTTAAAGTTTTTTCTATTGTTAAATTCAACCTAATTTTTGTAAGTGAAAAGTTTCTTTTTTCTCTTTGTGAACATTTTGTTGTTTTATTATTTTCATTAACAATATTTTCTATCACAATTTTTATTAGTTTAGATATTGTTCTTTATTTTTATACTTTGTTTTTTTTCTTAAAAAAAAAAAAAAAATTAGATAAAAATTTATAATATTTACCGTTGTTATAATAACAGAATATTAATTCTAATAATTATTTCATTAAAATCACCTAAAAATATGCAATATATGTGTTAATTTTCATTTCATAATATAACCGTTTGTTATGGTTTTTATCGGTAACCAAATGGTTGAAGGTTATAAATTTTTTTTGGAAATGATTGTGAAATATATATAGAATGCATTTTCAATAAAATCAATTAATCAAAATTTAGTATAAATAATATCAATCAAAATTAATATAAAAGTCAGTCTTAAATTATTGTCCAAATTGTCACAAATCATAGCCAATTTCGGAATAATAAAATAATTAAAAAAAATAATGATTTTTTTTTGTTTTATTATTAATTAATCGAAATTATTTAATCTTATATTAATGTCGTATTAACCACGTGAGTGCGTAATTAAATCCTGTGCAGATAAGACAAGCATTTTTAATAGGAAATAAAATTAAATAAAATGATTAAAAACGTAATTTTTCTGAACAAATCCTCTTTACGACCAAATATATTAATATTATGTAAAATAATTATTTAATAATATGAAAGCAAAATAAATACACATAAACAATATTATAAATTAATAAATAGCATTTATAACCTATTATGCCTTTAGCAGCTCATACGTTTTCAAAAATATTATTTGACCCAATGTGATATATAAATAAATAAAAAAATGTGGTGAGTGATGTGCAATATTAAATCTAAAATCATAAAATTTATCATGACTTTTGCATCCTTTATTGGCTTTTGCATCCTTTATTCCTTTACAAAATTAAATGAAAAATATCATTTAAAATAAAATAAAAGATTAAAATTGACATGATAATCTAAAAATAAAAATTTAACTGTCTAACTTTGTCTAACTATAGTCTAACCATGTTTTTCGAAGAGCGAAGGAATCAGCAAAATGTTTAGGCTTCCTGTATCGCTGTAACACCCAATTTTTGTCAGATTTTTAAACTAACTATAAATTTTTCGTCAGGCTTAAAATGGAGTACAATGCAAACATTTTCCAGGAGTCCCACAAAGTGATTTGGGATAACTAAACAAAGTGCAAATCACTGCAATTCGTATAAAAACATCATCTCATTGCTATTTCAGCTCTGGCTCTACTAGGTTATCGAGGTTTCATTGGAGCACTCACTCTTTTTTATAGATATTTTGCTGGTATAGGAACCTGTTCAAAAGAAATAGCAACCTTAATGCCTCCTCTTAAAAATTCCAACCGATATGCAAGGATGCCTGTTGCACAAATTAATCCTTATACATTAAAAATCTCCAGAATGGCACACATTCTCAAATGGAAATCTGCCGAAAGTATTCACAAAAATTGACAGCTATAACGTGTGTGATATCGATAATTTCAAGAAGTATATCAACATCTTTGTTCTAAATAATCTTCCTAACATCCAATAACTTCCTACATTTCCCAATTTTCTTTATTCATATTTCTTTATTACAATGTTTCCAATCTCCAAATCCAACAGTACATTGTACCATAAATTCTAACCTACTCTTTGATTTAAAAAGGAAATGACATTTAGTTAGTTAAAGTTCAACATACGAAAGAGTATTCGCGATCTCGTTGGTGTCTTTAAAAATTCCCACCTACCCTCGCAAATAAAAAAATAATTGAATATTCTAAGTAGGATAATGCCATGAAAATTATATACCAAAATTCTTAGCCAAATTTATTGAAAAGATTAACAATTGATTAAATGGACAATCAAAATAAAAATTGGCTGTTTGTTCTTTTCTGTAATAATAAAAGTTATCTATATCAAAGAATGTGTACTTAGTTTGAGTGGATAAATTTCTAACTGATATTTTTTTTTCAATTATTTTAAGTGATTTTAATATTCTAACATTTCCGATTTTCAAAGAAAAACTTTTCCTATCTTTTATTTTTTTTGCTTTTGTTTTTTTTTTTTTGGTCCTATTACAATTTTTGCATGATATAACAAATAAAAAAGTATATATATTTTTTTCTTATGTTTCTATTTTTTTTTTGTTATACATTTTGTTTATTAAATATACAAATATTGTGTGTATTATGAATAGATACTGGATTTTGACTGCAGATATTAATGTACCTACTTACATACATACTACCTTTAAGTATAATCGGAACCTTTCATTCAATTCAAGAAAATTGTCATCATTGATATTCAAGTGCTATGAATTTTAACTTGAAGAATTCTCGATATTTAGGTACTTATTTAGATTCTTAAGAATACAATATGATATATATATATAATTATATCTGTATAGATAATTTATTTTTTTTAAAGTATGAGGAAGGCGTGGTAAAATTATTAAATTAGGTATTATTTTAACAATCATCTCTTATTGCTAATAATTTATTTTGTTGATGGTGTATTTGATAATATTATAATAAAAAAAAATATTTAATAATAGAACTATTAATAGTTTAAAAAAAAATATATATAATTTTCACTTTACGATTATATATCTACTTGAATTTTCTATAATATTTAATGATTGAGAATTCGAAACAAAGGAATTTGTCAAAAATCTAAAATAAAATTGAATAGGACACATAAATGTTGTCATTTGAGGCGTAAGATGTTCATCTCTTATAGAGTATGTATCTATAGAATTATCTATTTTTTTTTTACAGTATCTTACATTAAAAAAAAAGGTATAGGTATTCTTATATATATAGGGTGATTATAGCATTTGGTTTTGAATTTTTTTAAAGTGTTTTTGGAGAATGTAAAATTTAAAACGAATAAAAACAGGAAAGGCAGAAGATAGCAGTTATTTTAAAAGTTGAAGCGAACTTTGCAACAGTGTGCCAAATCTGTTCCGTAGTTTTTGATGTATAAATGAATTAATTAAATATTTCAATTTAAAAAAAAAAAAAAACTCCTATTATCACCAACAAAAACTCCTATTCCATATTATCTCGTTTTAACTGTCCCTCCAAATACATTTAATATAAAAATCGTAAAATGGAAGCACCCAGTATAAATATTACAATATTTTGTATATTAAATTTTATATGTATAAATATTTCCCATTTTGGAATTGGAAAATTTTGAAGGATTCTTTCTATAATTTTTTTTTTTTTGTATTTAAAATTATTTTTCAGAATTGATTCATCAATATTTATTCGATTGAATAAATTTGATTTTGTTTCTTTGTCGTTTTAAAGATCTATGCTTAAACGCTTTAGGTATTGTTGTTTATTTTTTTAAAATCTTAGTTATCTTAGTTATCTTTAAATATATAGTATTTTTGTTTACTTATTAGGTCTACTAGAAAATAATAATATTTTACAACCTTAATCTATATGTTTTGCCTTATGTTATTTCCTTTAATAGTCCCTAATACAGTGCTGTAATGTTTTTATCTACTTTTATTAGAAACTTAATAATTCTAGAATCTACATATACTTTTACAAATTAGGATGGTCTATAATTTTTTTTATTTAAGTTATAATACTATTTATATAACATATAATATAACAGTACATATAACATAGTACATAATGATCACCAGTAGTGATGTAAGTGGTTACTTATTTTTCCTAAATTTTTTTTTCTTTTTTCGATCAGTACAAGATAGGAGGCCTGGGTGGCCTAGTGGGTAAGAGCGTATGAAATACATGGTAAACACCGAAGGAGTGTGGGTTCGAAAACCATACACATCCTAACAATAATTTCTGCCTTACCACATGTATAGTCACGCCTCAAAGGGAAAGGTTGTGTAATTTCCTTGTCACATTTATGTGGCAAGGGAATTAGCTAAAAAAACAGAAAAAAAAAAAACTCCAATATACAATTAAGTGCGAAGTGTAGAATAATTAAGTAGGTGAGGATTTTTTTGCACAAAATTAATTTAGATTTGTTTCCAATTAGCTATTTGTGCATTTAATCAATGCTAATAAATGAGATGAAAAGGTCATAAATTATAACTAATTCTAGAACGCAAACTGCTCAATAGTTAAATTCTTCAAACTTCTAGCTTTTCAAATTTATTTCACTCTGCTGAACTACAAAATATTAATACAATTTCATTTATGTTCATTACTGTATGGTGTCAAGTATTAAAGATGAGAGGAAATTGAATAAATTTGTTGCATCCACAATTAAAGATTGTAATATCAGTAAAAATTTTAAAGTTTAGAATAATAAAACTTTCCGATAAACTTAATATAATATAAATATAATATATATATATATATTTTTGTTATTTATAAAAATATATACAATATTATATATTTACATTTAATTTTATTTTTATTATATTCTAATATATTATATTGAAATGTTTGGTCAAGTGTGATTTTTAATAATATTCTTATAAACATCGATTATAAATGACGAAGGATATACTATTTGAAAGAAAACAAAAAGGACATTAAAAATAACTATAATGAAGTTGATCAATATTATATTTATTTTTACAAGGATAAATTTAAGAAATTTAAAAAAAAAAAAAAGATTTTGGAAATATTAAAGATATTATGAGAAAACAGTTTCAAAATAGAATATTTTCTTTAAAAATAAAAGTAATAGGTATATACATATGTACATGTATATATGTATATGCAAATTATAAGAAAATTTTAATCTTTTCTATTAATATTGAAAATTTAATATTATTTGAAAAATGTAATTCTTTAAAATATATTTATTTATTGATTTTTTCTGTTTTCAAAAGAAAATTTAATTGGAACTTAATTGGTATTTAATACATTAAAGTATCCTTGTATCCTTTTATATTAAATTAATGAATCATATATGAAATATAATTTGTATAAGGACTTCTAAAAGAAGTTTAAAAGTTAATTTTTAGAAAATTTTAACCAGTTGTAATTTCATGATGTAATGTTTGCTTTGCCTCGTGCGCCGCTTTTGTAATTAAATAGAGAAATTCATTTAAATACGAATTGACCAAACACAAAGCTAGAGTAAAGGAATTTTCTACTTTTAGTCGCTTGATTGAATGTCAATAAAATAAAAAACATCTTTGTGTTTTTTTCATTTGTTATTTTCTATTAGTTGTTACTTACACTGGTTGCCATTGAGAATTTAATTTTCCACACTGTTTGCCTACAAAATTTAAATTTAATTGACAAAGCGACGCTGACATTTCATTATCAAATATTATCATACCACCCCTTAAATATTCATACTTTAAAAATTTTGTACATTTGTATTTTAGGTCAATAATTTTTATTAAAAATTTAATTTTTTTTTTTAGTGCATTTCTCTATCACATAAATGTGAACAGGAAACAGGCACACAGCCTTTGATTTTCAGACGTGGCTATAAATGTCGTAAGGAGGAATAACTCTTACGACGTGTGTGGTATTCGAACCTACACTCCCTTGGTATTTACAGCGTATTTTATATGCTCTTACGCACTAAACCACCGACAGATTTTTTAATTATCTTATGTGGAAAATTATTTTATTTTATTTGAAGAAATAATTTGCTTCATTTCCAAAGAAATTGTGTTCAATGTCTAAAGTAAATTTAAATATATGTAGTATATATCTATAATCTATATATATGTAACATATACCTAATTAATAACAATTTAAATCTATTCAAAATTATTAGCCCTGAAGTCCTTTCAAATTAAAACAAAGAAATCTAGGATTAAAAAATTTAAAACTAAAAGAATATTTTGAATCATTTTTCTGAAATATAAAAACAGACAAAGTTTACTATTAAAAACAATAATTATGTATAAACTATAAATTTATATGATTTTTCAGTTTCGTTCATAAAATTAACTTTTCGGTCGAAGATTTGAAGCAACTATTAGATAAATGTTGTTTAAACATTTAATATATATTGGACAGATTGTATTCTATACGGCTATTAAATAACCCGTATAGAATACAATCTGTCCAATCTGGAGATCATCACAGATAACCAAAGCCACGAAGATAAGGATATATGAAGCTTGTGTGAAATCGATTCCTACGACCTACAAACTATCTCTAGACAAGAAACCATACTCTGCCAAATAAAGAAAAAGAAATGGAAATGGATAGGTTACACACTTCACTTCACGAGGTAAACCAGGATAAAAAAAAAAAAAAATAGAATACAATAACTTTGTAGGTCAGATTTTTTGAAGATAGGTTTTAAAAAATTTTGCCAGATCTAGTTTGAATTGGGTGATGAGTTTTATATTCTTAAAACTGTTACCAACTGTCATATTGGTTCCTCAAAAAATGAAATTAATTATGGTTTAAAATAATTAATTGTACAAAAATATTTTCATAGTAAAATTTGACTACAATGTATAATAAGATATCCTTTATAACTTTAGAAAGTTATATTATATAACTTTCTAAATTTCAATGATTTTGATTATTAATTTTGGTGTTTGATAAATACAATGAATATAGGATATAATAAATCATTCAGATTTAAAAATTTTTTGTTTTTTCTTTGGGTAAGGTTGATGAGAATTTACGAAAGATACTTTATGCAACACATCATAGTATTACTTTAACTTCCTAAAATTACCAGTCTTGTCTTAAAAAATAACCATTAATTTTGCGCTAACTTTTATAGATAAATTGGAGCTACAGATCACCGAGCATGAATGTGTTTATCACTAAACTTGGTGACCTAGTTCTTTTAAGCCTACTATTGGTATTTTCGGAGTTTTAAGAGTTTTAATACTTCACAGATTTATGTATTCTTACGTACCCTAAAGGGGTCTTATATTGTAGTCCATGTTTTTGTATTCTTATTTCACACTAGAAATCTCTAGATCCCTATGTAAATCGCAATTTTGTACGTACCAAGTGGCATTTATCATTTTACGTAAAATTGGGATTTTGGAAAATTTGGATGCTCTGAATATGTGTTTGTTTTGCACAGCCCCATACCTGTATACAGTACAACGAAATAAGCTTAATTATTTGGTTATATATTTTTAATTTTTTAGTTCGACTATTTTCTTTTTGATGTGCTGTTTCCACCTTAGCTTAACATCTTACAAAATTCCTAGATATTTTTTTATCTTGAAGTATATCTATCACAGTTAATTTTAAGGCTGGAGAATTTCTTATGATTTTATTAACTGTCAAATATACTTGCATAGATTTAAGATCATTAAGTTAAATTTACCATTTTTTGACCCATAGAAAAAGTTTAAAACTTGCTTTCTGTAACTAATTATAAGTTTTAAATTTTATTAATTTATTTATGTTTTAGTTGTAATATTTTTGCATCTAACATTAAAATATATTTTTTTGTTTTTTTGAGTTACTTTAAGTTTTTCCTACTTTTATATAAAACTATAGTTTAACAAAACAAGTAATGGAAAAAACCAAGGGTTATCAAAACAGCACATTTCCAAAATAAAAAATATTCCATAATAAGCCTAGAGTAAAGAGTAGATATATTAAAAAATAAATTGAGAAAATCAAATCACACTTTCATCAATTATGAGGTAACACTACATTATTAAGAAAAATTAGTAACACAAACAAAAATATAATGTTGGAGCTTTATTTTTTTTTTTGTATATTACTTCTAAAAAATTTGGACAAGTGCCCAAGTTGCAGATGTTTAAAAATAGAATAGAATTTTTCAATTTTCAGTTTTTTATCCCTTACAACTCCAAAATGGGAGACGACACAAAAATATTTCCTGAAATATTCCAAAGATCTAGATGATTTCCAAAGATCTACTCCTCTCAAAATTTCAAACTTCTAAGTTAAACCGTTTGAAAGATAGAAGGGATCCAAATTTTTGCATAAATTGAGTTTTACATAACCGTATATTAAAATACCGCAGGGCAAAGCCACATATTTATTTTATATATATTTATAAGGCCAGCTATCGTTTGGCGTTTTAAAATAAGCCTTGTAGATTCTGTGTTATAACAATTTAAAAATAAGGCTTTTTCGAGCTTTGTATACGGCTATAGCTCCGTAACGATTTGGCTACAGAAAAAAGTTTTTCCACAAAAATAGTTTTTTGGCGATGCCTATCCGTAGTTAAAATTATAAAGCCAGCTATCGTTTGGCGTTTTAAAATAAGCCTTGTAGATTCTATGTTATAACAATTTAAAAAAAAGGCTTTTTCGAACTTTGTATAGGGCTATAGCTCCGTAACGAGTTTGGCTACAGAAAAAAGTTTTTCCACAAAAATAGTTTTTTGGCGATGCCTATCCGTAGTTAAAATTTAATTTCTTTATTTCAAACGGTGTAGAAGTTTTGTAAACATCCAGACGGGAGCACAGACGGACAGAGGGAAACTAATAAGCACATTTTTTTAAAATTTTTTGAAAATGTTCTAAAAAAGAAAATTCTAATAAAAGAATAACATAAATTGTTACTTATTTACTTATTCATTTTTCCCAATGGATAATTTTATTAGAGTTCATTAGATCAAATTTATATCTCATCTTTATTAACATAATATATTTTAATAAAATGTTATAGGTCAATAAATACATATACCTATCGACCTACATATAAATGTTATAATCTATACATTACAGAAAATTATATAGAATTATAATAGTAAAACAAAACAAATAACAGATGTTAAATAAACAAATTAAATGTCATTATACGGTTCATAGTATAGTATCCAATTTGTAATAAAATACACTTAATAAAATAGTAATACAATTATTTTGTAATAAATGATTTTAATTAAAATTTAAAATATATATATATACATATATATATAATATATTTTTAAATAATATAAATACATATTTAATTAGTAAATATTAATTAAAAAAAAAAAAAAAACTCAATTAAAGTTATTAAATATAATTGCAAAATAAAAATACGTATTATTTACATTTAATTGTATAATTTAATAAAATATATTTTATTTTTGATATTATTTTAGTTAATTTTTTTTTTTTTTTTTTGATATTATTTAAATTAAATTTAGTTTTAATTGAAAAATTCTCAATAAATTTTTGCGAATATTTTTTTTTGTCAACGGTAATTTGAAAAATCAGATTAACTGTCCTGTGTAATGATGGACAGAAAGTTAAACTGATTGATGTGTATCGTGTACCGTGTGTATACCATATATTGTTATACACAAATCACAAAACATCGATCGTGTACATAATCTTCTTTTTTAAATAATACATATAACTCTAACATTTTATATGATGTAAAAATGTAAATTTGGTTTAAGTATGTATATAATATAGTGATGAAAAACCATTGTATTATTACTTTGAACGTCGTACAATGCTAAAAAAAAAAAAAATAGACAAAAATGTTTTGTAGGACTTTATTTTAGATAAAGTAAACCTCGAATATAAAATTTTTTTGACGAAATGTCGTACTAATTCTAAATCTTGTGTTATAGTCACCCCTCCTTTCAAAGAGCTTAAATTGCAAAACAAAACGGTTAAAGAAATAAACAAAAAAAAAAAAAAAATGGTTAACGTTTTTAGAATATTTTTTTTTAAATATTTTCTTTTAAAGGTAGGGTATTTTTTTTTAAAGGGGATCTCAGTTTTTAGTTAATTTATTTTTTTAACATAAACAAAACCTAAGTTTGAAAAAGACGAAGATATTTAAAAAGCTTGAATTTAATTGGTCAATCGATTTAGAATTAACAGCGAAAAATCTTTTTAAAAAGCTATTGTGTGGCAACAGATCAATGAAACTTAATGGAACTTGACTTTTTTTGAAATTTTCCTTTGGATTGCCGTAGCGTGCCGCGGCAACTTGTAAGAAGACTATTATTCTTTTTTGTTACCGTCAATTCCATTGTCAAGGTGATCCGTATATTTGAAGTCGATCAGCAATCCGTTTTTATTTGGGAGCGGAAAAATGAAAAAACTTTTTAAAGGCCCTTGTCCTAAACAAATTTTCAAACTTAATTCTGGTTAAAGTAATTAGTGTTGTGAAAAATTGGACATAGATCACTATCAAAAATAATTTTAAGTAATCGCCGTAATGAAATAACTTAGAAAATTCTATGTTTGGTATTGTGACCTCATCTTTCAAGCAGTAACGTATGTATAAAATTTTAAGTTAATCGGTCAAACCGTATATAATTGGCAAACGAAAAAACGATATAATCTTTTGGCTCTTTGAAAAGCTCTTGTGACGACGATAAACCAAATATTTTCTAAGCGTTTGTTTTTTGATTCAAAGTAGCCCTGTTCTAATTTGTACCTAACACACTAATAAAAAGTTTTTTTTTCGAATCATTCCACTGTAATTTTATTCTGTCTTTATATTATACGAAAAATTTTAACTTAATTAAAAGGAGGAAAAGAGCAGTAGAGTAGACTTTGCCAATTCTGGGATACCCGTATGATAGTAATATATGCTCTTTCCATTAAACTTGATCATATTTTGCAAAATTTCAGGTACTGTACCGATGTTAAGTAACGAAATATATTTATGTAAATTTTGGAATTGTATGGAAACTGGTTGGTTGCAGCAGCACAACCACATTTTACAAAAATTATTGCCATAAAACTCATCATCTGCTGCTCTAGTATAACTAAATTTCACAGAAGTTGTTAGTGTATAGCTCGACCACTATTCACAAAATTTCTATAAATATCTATAAACCTCAATAGACGTTGAGTTCTTTTCATTTAAAAAGAGAAGTTGTATGGCAGCTGGCCGAATCTGTTGCACCAGCAGAGCTAAATTTTACAGATGTTGTTGACATGCAACTGGTCACCTTTGCGGAAAATTGCAGATACTTGGGTTTAATAGACACTGATTTATTCCATATAAAGAAATAAATTGTATCGCAGCTAATCAAACCCACTGGTCGAAAATGTGTATTTAAAAAGTGAAACTAACAATTGCAAAATGTGACGTAATAAAAATTTCAGAATTCTAACTGCTTCATTTTTTCAGTTATCGTACGGCCGTACGGACATACATGAGTTAATTGATTCAGAATTCGCTTTTGAGCCGATCCATACACTTAAGACTATATCTAGCTCGACTTTATTAAGGTACAAACGTAACGGTAATTATTATTTTATCCTTGATCATACGTTATACGGGTATAAAAATAAAGATTTTCTAATATATTTCAACTATCGAAACTTCATTTCACAATAATTTATAATTTTTTTAATTCGTTAAATATTTGTTTTTGCTATTCTTTGAACATTTGTTTGTTGTAAGTAAATGGTTGACCATGGCATGATTTTAAATTTATTTAAAACAAAAAAAAAAAAACTGTTTGAAATAATACTCAACTATAGAAAATATATTTCAATGATACAAATGTTTATTTATTTCAATGCAATTCAGTTAATTGAATTCTCATAATAGGTATCTTTAATTCAAAGAGAAACCATCGTTACTGATACAATGTATAGGTACTATAAAAACCTATTTTTAATAGTGATCGCTACAAAGTAGCTATGTATCTACTAAATACTTTTTATATTTCTCATTTCACATTTCTGATTTCTATACACAATTTTTTTAATACTTTTGTATTTTATTTTTGAAAAATGACCGTTTTAACATTTAAAATGGAATTGAGAATGAAATTGAAATTTTATTTTAAATAGGTATTCGTATAAAACAAAATTTTGAAAAAATAAAAATTTGAAGTGGTACTGGTGACCCAAATAAACGAAACGAAATTATTACTATTTAACAAATGGTAGTTAACGTTACATAAAATTGACAATTTGGTCATAATAAGTTAACGTTGAAATTTTCGGTCAATTCTTTACAAATACAAAACATCAAAATTAAGATTTTTTTTTGAAAATATTAAAATAAAAAAAAAAATTAATTTCTTTAATAATTTTAAGGAAAGCTCGAAAAATTAAAGAACAATAGAAAAATTAAAAATTCACTTATTTATTTAAACTCTAATATACTTTACGTAAAGTTGATATAAGGGACCAACCTAAATCAAAGCGTACGAACTACGACGTATAATTTCTGTCAAAATATTTTTTTAATATATGAATTTATATGAGAGCATCCGAAATACGCGGCGTACTATACGTCGAGCATTTGAAATTTAAAAACTGACAAAGCGTATAAAAAAATTTGTTGTTGTTTTTTTTTATATGAATTTTGAGAATTGAGAGAGAATTGAGATTAATTGAAAATATAATAATGTTGTATAGACTTGGTTTTTAGCACATTTCCAAAAAAATTTTGAAAAAATGTGCTTAGTAGTTTCACTCTGTCCGTCCGTCCGTCCGTCCGTCCGTCTGTTTACAAAACTTCTACACCGTTAAAGATAGAGAAAAAAAATTTTAACCATAGGTAGGTCTCATAAAAAAAATAATTTTGTGGAACAACTTTTTCATGTAGCCCCCCCCATTACGGAGCTACAGCCCCTCAAACTTTGAAAAAGCCCTATTTTTAAATGCATATATCTTATGTTCTGCTTAAGACTTTTTCAATCTGAAAACGTCATTCGACAGGTATTTCTTTTATCTTTGTAAATTAATATCAAAATTATACAATTTTTTTAAATTTAGTATTTAAATTTACCGTTATGTGAAAACCAAATTTTGCATGATTTTTATACTTTCATAACTCCGACACGCTTCTAGATAGAAACTTGAAATTTTGAGGCAAGAAAGAACTTTTAGAATTAGTATAAGTTTGCTCAGAAAATTTTTTCGGATCACCCCCTGTTTATGAGCTATTAGGGCTTAAAAATTGAAAATTTGCTATTTTTAAACACCTGTAACTTAGGAACCTGTACATATTTTACTTCTGCAAGATATGAAAATTAAAGCTACGATAATATATTTTTAAGTGTGTTAAAGGTTTATTTTAATTGTTAAGGGTTCCAAAGTTGCAGCTCTTCAAAGTTGCAAAAAAGCCCCATTTTCAGATGTATATATCTCGGGCTCTGTGTAATAATTTTGCAATCTAAAACCGCCAGAAGATCGAAAATTTTATTATCTATATAAAACAATATCAAAATTATGTAATATTTTGTAATTTACTATTTAAATTTACCGTTATGTGAAAACCACATTTTGCATGAAATTTCTTTTTTCATAACTCCGGCACCCCTTTAGATAGGAACCTGAAATTTTGAGACAAGAAAGAACTTTTAGAAATAGTATAAGTTTCCTCAGAAAATTTTTTGGTAGCGCCCCCTCTTTAAGAGTTATTACGCCTCAAATATTGAAAATTTGCTATTTTTAGATACCTGTAACTTAGGCACCTGTACAAATTTTTCTTCGGCAAGACATGAAAATTAAAGGTTTAATAATATATTTTTACGTGTGTTAACGGCTTTTCTTAGTTATATAGGATTCCGGACTTATAGCCTCTCAAAATTTAAAAAATGTCCTATTTTGACATTTTTTCGTATTACATGAAATTTTCAAATTTTTGTGTAAGTCACACTTCTAAACAGTTTGTATTGAGTTTTGGAAATGTGCGCTTTTAAAAACCGTTGGTTTACATTCTACCTTGTTTTTTTTAAATTAAAATTTTTTTCTTTATAAAATAGAAATCAAAAAATTATTTTTTTTTTTGTTAAATAAGAGTTATGATGACACATTAAATAATGATTTTTTTGAGAAATTAATTATTATACGCGCGTATAAATTTCGGGATATTTCGCCGACGTATCGACGTAGTAGCGTATACAAATTGTACGTTGTACGCTTTTATTTAGGTTCACCCCGAAATTTTAACAAACTTAACGAACGGAATAAGTGCTTATTTTGGTTCAATAAATATGTTTCTATTTTGCGTCACGTTTCTCTTTGTTTCGTTTCGTTTATTTTGACTTTAATTTTTACCTTAATAAGTATATAAAGATACTTAAAATATAATTCATTTCAATAATATAATGAATGATCAATGATCAAAAGCCAATTGATTAAAAAAACAAAAAAAAATTCAAATTATTCTTTTACATAATAATATTGTATATACATACATACATATTATCTTTATTATGAAATATAATCCCATTATATTTATAGTATTTAAATAGAATTAGACAGATTTGATAAATTTTCATAATATTTTAATAAAATTTTTTTTAAATATAACACATGTAGCTATATATTTACAATAAACGCATACATATACAATACAAATTATAGAGAATATATTAATTTATAATATTTCAATTTATTTTTTAACCACTTTTGTTTAATTCCTATACAAAAATAAAATATCTTTTTTCTCGTAAATATTAAAAAAAATTTAAAATAAAGAAAAATATATTTTACTGTATACAAAGACATTATTAAAAAAAAACATTGTGTAAAATTGATGGAAGAGTATACGAAAGGATAAAATTGAAAAAGAAAAAAAAAAAACAGAAAAAGAAAAATAATTTTCTTTTTTAGATATGGGTTGACATTTACATTTTATAACAACCCCTGAATTCTGTACAACAATAGCAAAAATAAACAATCAAACATTGAATTAATATAAAGGATCGAAAAAAAAAAAAAAAAACAAATAAAAATAAAGGATTTAAATTTTAAAAATGAAAAAAAAAATTGTAATAATTTTCAACAAAAAGGATTTTTTTGACATTACTGTTTTACTTCATCACAATATAAAATTCTCTTTATACTATACTTTATACAGTTATTTTAACTGTTAAACAACGCCTGTAAATCCTTTTTTTATTTTATATCTATGTGTTTCTTTTTTGTTTTTTTTTTTTTGTTTTTTTTGTTATTGTGCTGTCAGTATCATTTTTATTTTTACGCGTGAAATTAAATTTTTTTTTTTTACACCAAAATAAAATCGGAGCTTTATAATTATAACAGTTTTTATTCAATAGTGAAACATATACATACATATTTTTTGTTTTTATAAATGACAAAATGATTTTAATGCAACACAAAAAATTATTTGTATAAACTTTAGAGTTGTATTGTACAATAATTTTTTTGAGATCAATTTTATGAATACAAAATTTAATTGATAAAAATAATAGTAAAAGAGTAAACCAATATTCTAATAAATAAATTAAATTGCTAAGTTTCTTGTTACATTTTATGTTTCAGTTTAAATGATTAGATAAATAAACGGTTTTCAGGACATTTTTTGCAAAATTTCGTTATTTTAGTTCTCCTCTATTGGTCTTGCCTGTTTATTGCCTGTTTATTGCCGTTTGTTTAAAAGAGGGCAATGGAATTTTTAACCATAACTTCAGACCTCATACAAAACATTATTAACACTTTTATGTGTAGAATTACAAATTTTAATATAAAAAAAAACACTTTTTATGTCTCTTTTTGTCTATGCGCACATTTTCACTAGAAAAACCTTTGGTTTTACTTGTTATTTTTTTGATTTTGCTTTTCCATCCTTAAAACGAACAACCATTACAATGGGCATCTTCTAAGTCGCTTATTTGACTGAGCTTGATTTTATTTTTAATTACAAATTTGCCACTAAGCCGCTGATTAATCAGCTGTATAGTTATATTGTTCAAGACTATGGAACATTTACATTATTATATTTATACACCATCTATATTTTCTCGATGAAGAATTGAAGAATTACTGATAAATATATAGCATCGTACACGTTATAAGGGGTCAATATAAATTTCTCTAGTCAATAGTTCAGGAAAAAATTGAAGGAAAGTAAAGGTATCAATAGGAAACAATTGTCATGGCTACGAAATACCAAAAATTGAACTTGAGTAACAAATATAGGAAACTGGATGGATTTTGTGAGACAGAAGCAACTTCACAAATATAATAAAAAAATATCCATATTATGTCCAACATCCAGTATTGGATAGGCAGCATATTTTGAAAAAAATACACCATCTATTATCTTATACAAGAAATAATTATTTTTATTTATTTTATAATATTATACGAGTTGCGATTAATTATAGGATATATGTGGGTACTTAATTTAAATTGAATTATATTATACTAATTATAAATAATATTAGAAAAATCTATATTATATTTTATTAATCTATTATGACTCAGTTGGAGTTTAAAGCTGAAGCCGATTTCGAATGAAAGACTGGTGTTTTAATCACTACGCTATTGGCTAGTTTTACATACTCCCATTTATTGCAGTCTCATTCTCATGATTAGTGTTCTATTAATAAATTTATATTATTATTAGAGTTTATAGGTCATTTCATTTGTAAAAACTTACGACCTATAATGGCCTTAGTAAGCCGATGGTTTTGTAATATTGCAATATTCTATGTGGTTTGTAATATTAATATAAATAAATAAATAATTTAGCGATTACTTAATTTGTTTAAAATTTATTATAGAAAATAAAAAAATTATCAACTGGAAATTATGACATCAAGTTATGATTTTGAAATCCTCTTATACAATTCTTACTATTTTAATTTGAATTAACCATTGTAACCAAAAATTTTGCTTCCAACGCAATTTAATTTTACAAAAACAAAAAAAAATTGAAACAAAAGTATTACAAAAATCGTTGAAAAATGTATCTGAATGATTCAAAATTTTCTTTAAAGTTTGTGGTTATTTAAAAAACGATCTGACTTAATGACATACTAATTAAGTCTTCAAATTTTTAATCGGATAGTTTTTACATTCAAACCCCACTTAAATTATAGCCAATATTAGTAATATATATCGTAAAATTTATATCGTAATATAAAAATATTTAAATTAATAATTCTTGTATAAGATAATAGATGTCGCATAAAGTTTATTTTAGTTACTTTTAGTTAGGGTTGCAGACATAATAAAGTTATTTCAAAGTTTTGAAAATTTTGCAAATTTTCAAAAATCATCCGGCTAAATATGACTGACGATTGACGAACAAATGTTTGATGTATGTTTGAACAAATGTTTGATTGAACAAAAATGTTTAGCAAACTGAATAGTACTATTTGTTATTATCTGAAATAAAAATTCAATTTGTTTGAAAACGAAGTAAATGTTCAAAATAAAGTAGAAAGTTTTACTCTGGTTTTATTTATACCTACAATATGAGTCGTATAAAAAATATTTAAATAATATTTTATTATTTTTCTAAATAACAATAAATTGCAACATAAAATAAAAAAATTAATAAAATTTCCAATAAGCCGGACATATCATAATTAATTGTTTTTTTTTTTTTTATTATCTTTAGAAATGTCCCATTGATATTGTGGATAATCTATAAAACGTCATAACAATTTTTTTAGCAACTTTTTGAAAAATTTGCTTATTAATTTCAACGTGTCCGAACGTCCATCCATCCGTCCATCTATTTACAAATTTGGAAAATTGGAGAGCTTGAAAATTCTAAGCAAAAAAAAATTATATCCATATCAATTACACCAAATTCAGCAACTACTAGCTCAGTATACTTTGGTTTTTCATAATTTTTTTTTTACAATACATATAAAATTCTATGAAAAATTGTACACCTATAAAATCCTTTTGTTTTACATACTTCCTTGTTTTGTTTTTCATTCAAAAATTTTTCCAAACATTTCATTTTAAATTCAAAAACCGAAAAAGAAAACATCTATAAGATAATTTTTCTTTTATAATCTAATTATCAATAATATACCTATTACTAAAAACTGCTTCAACTTATTTTGGCTTATATAACATGAAAAATAATATAATAGGATACAATTAAAAGTATATTAATTTAAAACAGTCCTGAATGGCCATTTAATCGCAAATATTAAAATTTCGACGCTAATAAAAACACAATATACATATTTATCACAATAAGTATATCCCAAGATTTCTTTATTACAAAAACGTTAAATAACTCAGACAAGGGACCTCGAAGGCCTAGTGGATAAGAGCATATAGACTACGCTGTAAAATACCTAGGGCGTGTGGGTTCGAATCCCACACACCTTAATTCGAATCCCACACAGAGTAATTCCCCTTACATATTTGCGGTCACGCCTCTGAAAAGAAAAACTGTGTAATTTCGAATCCCACATTTATGTAACAGGGGAATAATTAAAAAAAAAAAAAAAAAACTCAAATGAGAACCAGCTAAACGAGCTTGGATAAAAAAATGCTTCGGACAATTTATGATTCCGGCCAAAACAAAAACAAAATTGTATTTCAGTTTATAACATAGGACTACAAATAATCTTATACCAATTAGAGAATGAATAAAATATTTTTACTGATTTTATTTATTTCATTTAATAATACATAATATAATATTATGTATAATCTTTAATAATTTATATATTATATAATATTTTTCCTCAAACATTCTTATAATATAGGACTAAATCAGATCAAAACTTTGTGTATGCGGATTTTATTTTATTTTTTTTATTTTTTTCAATCCCTGCACACTTTATCCAATCTATACGTCATGTAATTCAAATACATACATACATAATTATACATATAATAAAAATAAGCTTTTCAGCTTGCTGCAATTATTTACTAAAAGTTTTGTTATTTTTAGCGCATTTTCAAAAAATTTTAAAAAACTCCGCTTATATGTTTCACTCCGTCAGTCTGTCCGTCCGTCAGTTCGTCTGGCTGTTTACAAAACTTCTACACCGTTTGAAATAAAGCAATGAAATTTTAACTACAGATAAGCATCGCCTAAAAACTAATTTTGTGGAACGACTTTTTTCTGTAGCACCATCCGTTACGGAGCTACAGCCCTACAAAGTTGGGAAAAGCCTTATCTTTAAATTGTTATAACATAGGTTTTATATAAAGTATATTTTCAATTTGAAAAAGCCAAACGACAGCTGATTCTATCAACTACCGTTATGTATACCGTTATATACCGTTATGTGAAACTAAATATTTGCAAAAAATTGGATCCCTTCTATCTTTCAAACGGTTGAACTTAGAAGCTCGAAATTTTGAGAAGAGTTAAATTTTTGGAAATAAGTATAAGTCATTAATTTTATAATGATATTTTTGTGTCGCCCCCCGTTTAGAAGTTGTAAGGGTTCAAAACTGAAAATTTTTAAACACCTGTAACTTGGACACCTGTCCAAATTTTTTTGAAGTAATATACAAAAATTAAAGGTCCAACATTATATTTTTGTTTGTGTTAATAATTTTTCTTAATAATGTAGTGTTACCTTATCATTTACGTAAGTGTGATTTGAATTTTCTTAATCTTAATTTTTATTGGTTTCATTATTATTCATAATTTGCATTAATAAAATACGTAATTTATATTATTATAAATTTATTTTTCAATATATCTCCTCTTTACTTTTTATTATGAAATATTGAATTTTGGAAATGTGCTTTTTAAAAACCTTTGGTTTTTTTCATTACTTGTTTTATTATTATTATTTATTTTTTTTTTTTTTTAAATCAACTGAAAATAAATAGGAAATAAAAAACAAAAGAAAATAAAATAAAATGTATATAGATAAAGGATATGGAAACAAATATTCATAAAGATAAATGTTGATAAAGGACATCGATGGAAAATTGAAAAATAAAAAATTAAAATTATTTTTGCATTCTATTTTGTTTTAATTTATTTTTTATTTATTTATATAAATCGTGAATAGGATAAAATATAATTTAGATTCTTTTAAATTAACTATATAAAATATTTAGTGTTAATTTTTGATTTGAAATTATTACAAGAAGTTTTAAATGCATTATGTTCGTACAATGTTCCAATATTTAAAATTTTCGCACAGTAATTTGAAAGTAAAATTTTGTAAAAAGCTGGCAAAATGACTTGAATTAAGCATATTAGTACTGAATTTAGTTTTTAATAATCAAATGCTTTAATATTTTTGGAATTTATACCTTTCGATTCACAAATTTTCAACTACAAGTCTACAACGATTATATTTTTCTGATATGTTATGAATTGAGAAAATGTTGTTGTAGAAGAAATCTTTAATATATTATTTTGTAGTAACTTATGAAGTTTGATTCTTCCATCGGGTAGTTGATATTTTAAGGTTTAAATCGGTTAAAAAGGATTTCTTCGTTTGACATGGACTCATGGACTGATCCCGTTTATCTAGCTTCTTATACTCTTAATTGATCTTCATTCTATAACTAATCGGAGAGTAGTGGCCCCCCACTAACAATTATACTGGTAACGTATTACCCGCTAGTATATATAACCAAATTATTATATAAAGAGCTTAAAACTATATTGAACTATTAAATATCGTAAGTGAAAAAGCTTGTTATGGTCGAAATGAATAAAATGCAAGAATGTTCCTCACTTGTTTGGCATATCCTATGAGATTTTGAGAAAATTATTTGTTTTCTTTACTTTTAATTTTCTTCTTTACTTCTATTTCAGCACTCTACACCATTTTCTTTTTGAAATGTAAAGAATATCTGTCGAATTTTTTTTTGTTTTCTACCATTTTAATATTAACGTATATCTGATTTGTCTGGGACTTCTTTACTCAATGTTTTATTATTCGATCAACAATCAATAGAATTGAAAACTTTCTTTTCATTTCAGTTATTGAGAAAATTGTAGTCAGTTTTAATTTCATGTTTCTTTTTTTATCCAATAATCTCAATCTAGGAATATGTTTCTTTGTACTAAAAAGTGGTTGAGATTAAATTGTATGGGATACGGACGAGAAAAATGCGTATAAAGGGGAATGAGACGGTAATTGCGTCATAAATTTGTTAAGCTTCGTCTTGAATTTGTGCAAATTGTAAATAAAAAAATCGTCAACTTTTGGAAACACAGAGGATGATAATAGGTTCCACATTTTTGCAGTTCTGACAACAAACGAATTACTATAATCAGAAGAGTACCATTTAGGAAGTAGGCATGAGCATATAGTAGGCATGAGCACTTGAGGCCCTTCTAGTGGTGCGTGGAATGTTTTGAGAGGTGACATCAGCGATATTATCTCAATTGAACAAGGGTTACATTACCCACAAAATATCTATAAAAAAGAGAAAAAGCTCCAATATTACGACGAATGCCAAGAGAAGTGAGACAAGTAGTCTCAGCGGAGTCGCCAATAAGACGAATGGCGCGTTTATGAATTCAATCGAGGAAATTCAATGAAGCAAGTGAGACGTCAGCCCATATATAGGAAATGTACTCCGTCTTGGGTCCTGAAGAGGAAACCTAAGTATTTAGCAGCACTTTTTGCTATATCAAAAATATGATCATTCCATATCATTTTTTGATTTAGGTGCATGCTCAAAATGCTTAGGTTTACTGATCGTTGCACAATTTCATCCTGGAACCTCAGAGTAGGGTTACTATTCGTTGTTTTTAGTGAGATCTGAAAAACATTGAGTTTTGGTGGTGTTAAACCCCACTCTATTGTTAGCACCCCAGCTAGCAATTATGGCTAAAGCATGGTTGACCGTGTTGAACATAGTAAGCCGTTGTAGATAAGAGATTGCTGATAAAAATCAAAAAGAGAGTTGGGGCAAGGACGGATCCTTGTGGAATACCAGCATTTATTTGAAATTTGCCGGACGTTAACCATCAACTAGAACACGAATACAGAGATTCGAAAGAAAATCTTCAATTCATTTACAGAAAGTAGTTCCAAGGCCTATTAGCTTGACATTTGCTCAAAAGAGCGCCGTACCAAACTCGATCTAAAGCTTTCGAAATACCAAGAGCAACAACCGTACATTCCCCAGAATATTGAATGCTGCTGTTAAGTTTTCCACAAATATATGTCATAAGATCGTCAGTGGATCGGTTACATCTAAAACTATATTGTTGATCATTCAAAATACCATTATCATCGAGATATTTCTTAAGCTCTTGGTTTATGATCGTTTCCATAACTTTGGAAATAATCGAAATTGTAGCTATATGCCTAGAGTTGGAGGAGTCGCTTTTGTCACCATATTTGGGAATTGGTAAAACATCATCAGTCATTCAAAAGTCGAAAATGATAGGTAAAAAAGGTTGCGCAGCGGTTTCGAAATAGAAAAAGCAATATTTTTCAGAACTTACGTAATAAACACAATTTTGACCATCGATCATCGACCACCGTCGAAATTCGTTTCGCCAAACAAATTTTTCGTCAGATGAAATATATGATGAAACATATAATTCTAAACCTAAACATAATTGTAAACCAAACATATGATGAAACATATAATTCTTAACCAAAAATTAAAAATTTAATTGCTTATTCAAAATGAACAACATATTTCATTTTAGCTGCTTAGATATAAATGCCAAACCCGACAGCGAGATAAAATTGAAAATATTTTAATTTTGGCGACGACAAATTTTTTAGTTGGACGTCGATAGTCTCAACTATGACCAAATTCTTAAGAATTCGTTTCTTTTAATTTTTTTAGTCACCCAATTTTTCGTCGGTGGTCAAATTGTTTTACTACTTTAAGCTAAGTACACACGAGAGAATGAAATAGGCAAAGCTTTACAGGAACAAAAGTTTTCCTATACCAAATATGTGTACACCAAAGTGTAACTCACGACTGATTGCATGGTCTACGTATTTTTTCTATATGGTAGACCTGCTGTAGAGTAATAAATAGAATTCACCTGAAAATATATTAGTTTGTTCTTGTTGCAAACGATTGATCAGTTTATTTTGCAAACAGTTTTTTCAAAAATGAGTTCGAAACAATTTAATATTGCTGCGGCTACCGTATGTTATTTAATTATTTAAAAAAATATTTGACGTATTTTGATTAATTTATTAATGAGGAAAACGATTTTATAAAACAAAATATTTAACATTGATTACTTATAGAAACATACATACTTATACATACATACATACATACTTTAAATAACAATATAATATGCAAAAATACATGGGTTATATAAAAATCTACGGAAGAGTCTACAAAAACGATTGTAGATCTATAGAGTTATCGTAGACACAAAAATTTATCTATTTCAAAGTGTTTACACCGTAGAAAAATGTCTAACAAAAAATATTTAGTAGAGTCGATGTAGAGCCTAACTGTAGACCCCTAACGAGTGTTTACATAAATAATATAGATCGTTCTACCAATATTTTTGTCTCAACTCTACCGTGTGTACTTAGCTAATGTTACTGGGTTTTATAGTTTAGCTTTATCTATAGTTTTCTTCAATGTTTTTAAGTAATGCATTATGATTAAAATATTTTTGTTATAAAATTTAAATTATACCTAGTTAAGTTGTTTTACCTTCTGTATTTTTGATTAAGTATTTCCTATTGATATTTTTTGGAAATAGTTCCTCCTATAGTATATTTCGCCTTGTATTTATGTACGTATATATATATTCAAATTTCTAATAATAGTTGTGCAGGATCCATTAAAATGAATCTATCAAATGAATTCCATGGTAATATCTAATATTTTCATTATGTATTTATTTATTTCATATTATGGTGCATTCTTATAATATAAAAATAAAATAAAATAAGATAATCTTTATATAAAATATAATGTGAAATAATAAATAGTATAATGTTTTGAAATGCAAATCGAAAAGATAACAAAATAAAGTATAAAAAAAATAATAATAACAATATTTAAAAAAAAACAAAAACAAATATTCGAATAGTATCTATTGCTTGTAAAAAAAAAAAAAATTATTTTTATTGGATTTTTATTTATTTAATAATTTTTCATTTCTTTTAATATTTCAAATTTACATACAATATTTTGCATAAAATATATACAATATAATAAAATAAATAATATAAACATCTAAATTAATTCATATTTTAATGAATTCATTGAAAAACAAAAAAAAAAAAAGATAGTAAATATAATTTAACCAGAAAATCCTCAATTTTTCGTTTAAATTTTAAATTTTATATGATATATAGTAACTAGTAACTTTTAAATATATTCATTGTTTATAAAAAAAAGACGCCATTTTTTTATAAAAATAGACCTATTATACTTCTCAATTTTTTATTAACAAAATTTCACTATCGGTACTTACACAACCACGTTGTCAAACTCCACTATAGGTATACTTACATAAACAATTTTTGTTTTGTTTGGTAATTGTTTAACGCTTAAACTGCTAAGCCTATCTGCACTGTTGTAATAAGTGGGAAGGTAAGTTTGGTAAAATAGGATTGGATGGTAAGTTTGGAAAAATGGGATCAGAAAAGCGAAAATATGTTTAGGAATATGTACTCTAATATTGATTTGAATTGATTATTTTTCAATTACTACCTTTGACAGTTACACTAGGTGTGTCTATCACATGTAGTAAATTACAATCAATACAATATTACATTTTGTTAAAATTTTATATTTGAGATAATATAATGTATAATCAAAAAATTATTTGATTGTGTTTGGATATTTTAATATTTCATTTTCTGTGAGTTATAAATGATAAGTTAAAATATTTTTGGTTTATATTTGATATTTTTTATACGCTTATATTTTCTATTATTAGTAAAATAAAATATTATTTAATGTTTGCCATAAAATATTTTATCCCAATATCAGAATCAAGTCGAACACTATAGATAAAAAAGGTTTTCATTTTTACTGGTATTTGAACCTAGACTTCCTGAATGTTAGATCTCCATTCTAATAATTATTGTGCCATACAGCCTAACTAAAAACGAAGAAAAATATTTAGTAATAATTTTAAACATAATTATTTTAAATTTTTAATTAAAAATTAATATTTTAACTGTAAAATAAAAAAAAATTAATCAATACAAAGAATGTATGAAATTTGATTTTTAAGTTTCGTATTTAAGTTAAAAGGTTAACTAAAATGTGTAATACAAAGTAAATCCGATAATGCGTTTTATGACTTCGGGTTATTTACAATTTATGGAAAAATTGGTTCAAACTTCTCTTTTCCCGTATATTTGCATTCAAAGATCATAAAATGAAAAGAAATTCATAATAAAAAAAAAAAAATAGAATAGAAAAAATAAAACTTAAAAAATTTTCCACTTTAATAAAGGAAATTGAAAATATTGTTTAAATAAAAAAAGCTTTAGAATAACAAACAGTAAGGAACAACAAGTATACAAAATGTTTTTTCTGCTTTAAATAAAAGATATTTTAGCAGTTGTCCTATGTTTTATTTGTCAACAGTTTAGATTAAATGTGAGAATACACTATTCTTACATTTATTAAGATACCACTGAGATGCAAGAGTCAGGAAACCGCTATTTTTTGTTATAAATTTTTTTTTACTGTTGAAAGTTGAGTTAACGCGACAGTAATCACTGAACTACAGTAGGCCCGTATTGTAAATTCTAAACGTAGGAAAACCTATTTTACCAGAATGGATTTTAAGTTTCCCTAAATTTAACCCGTGATGACGAAAGAAACTTTCAAGGATTCCCAGATCCATGTCAGAAAATTCACCTAAATCTTGGAAAAGTAAACTACAAAAATATTTCCACCTTTTCCTTGACAGACTAGGACAAATGCTGAAAAAGTTCCACGCTCCACGTTTTCTATCGCGTCACCTTCTCTACCAAATCTACAACTAAGATCTAAATGCATACCTACCTAATTTTTTAGGTCTTTGTACATTATTAGATGAAGAGACATTAGTTCATCGACTTCCATCCCACATTGTGTCCCAAAACGTAAAACAACTAGTCACCAAATATTCATCAGAGATTTTATTTCATTGAATTCTGTGGACTCTTAACATAAGTATACATTATATGTGATTAATTATTTTTTACCAAGTATAGGTATATATAATTTGCCAATTTGCCAATATGCTATATACAATATTTATCTACATTTTCCAAATATTTTTTTTATATTATGTATTTAAAAAAACAGTGTTTTTTTTACATAAAAAAGAACAAAAAATATTTTACAACCTTTCAACAAAAAACAAAAATTGCCTTTGAAAAGTGTTTTGTAAGTGTAATATTCATGTTTTTCCTTATCTGATGGAAACATTTTTTTTTTTTATTTTTATCAATTCCAAAAATCCTCCATATTTGAAAACAATTCCAGTTATTTCATAAAAAAATTCCAACTTATAAAAAATCATATCCTTTTTTACATCATATTATTATTTATTTTTACTAGTATTTTAATTACTTTCGTCTAAGTACTTTTTAATTATTATACTCAAACTTTATATACTTTTTATATTCTAGTTAATCGTTAGAGTTTGAATTTTTTAAATACTTTCTTTTCCAAATTTAACATTTTCAATAAAAATGTTAATTAACAATTTCAACAATGAAAAATCCAAAAAAAAAAACAACTTTTATTCAAAAATTTTTGTAAATTAGGATCACATTAAACTATTCAAACTCAAAAAAAAAGACTTTCATTGTTTCTTGAATTAGAAAACAAAAAAAAAAACAATTATTAAAATTTTAGTTAGTTTGCTTAACTTTAATAAAAATAATAATGTGTAAATTCGTGCATAAAATTTTATAGTTAGTAAATTAAAATGATATCTACATATAGTAAGTAACGCAATATTCACAAACCTTCCAATTCAATAGGTATATTCTATTTATTTACCAAACGTAATATTTTAGGCTACGTACAGGTAGCTATATTTGAACCGAATAAATAAAATAATCAAAAATTTATTAATTTTTAACTATTTGCGCAATCGAGATAGATAATTTTTCTTAGTAGATTTTGTCAACAGTTTTTCTTTTCATGATCAACATTTTCATGCAAAACATTTCAAGGTGAAACAAATTGAGCTTCTCTGATCATCCCTATGTAATTCAAATTCCCAGATGGCTAATTCAGTTTGGGTAAACTTGATTATGGTATGAACTTCCCGAATGTGAAATCATCTCCCACCACATGTGTTCCCTAGAATTGGCGAGGATTACAATATATTATGCAAAGTCCAAAGTCTGAAGGCTAACATTAACAACTTTGTTGCCTCTCAATTTGAAATTAATTTTCATTCCTTAGATAAATTAATTTTCATTCTTTAAAGTCTAAACTAAACTTCCCTTGACCCCCAATTACAGGTCATATAGCATATTATTCTTTGAAGTAGTAAATTTCACATAATTAGCCCATTATTGCTTTTGTTCAAAAAAGGAGATAGTGTTTGGTGGGTTATAGTCCTACACATTCATTCAGGACTTGTGCTCGTTTCACTTATCTATAGTATCTTCAATGACTTCCATCTATCTATTCCATACCCATTTCCATCTAATATTCAATGATTCCTTCTACATTGGCATAAAAAATTCAAAATATAAATCCAAAAATGATGTTGATATATCAAGTTACATCTCAAGCTGGTTTAAGTATTTTAACAGAATGGCTACAATTACCTTATACTTCCTATCTATAATAAACGTATTAATAAATATTACAGAAAAATATTTGTCCTACTGCAAAATACTACAAAATGTTTAGAACATGATAAAGTATTTTCAAAATGTATGAGGCTTACCGATATGCAATAGACATAAAATGTTATCTTAACAAATTCATAAACAATTTTTCCTACAAATGTACAATAGATTCTTGATACTTGATATCTCTATCTTCACAAACGAAATTTTAATTCTAAACAAAAGAAACTACAGTTACTTCATTTAATGAACTTATCGCACATAATTTTAATTGCAATTTTGTCAGGATCATAAATTTGTTATCATTATTCCAATTGTTTTTTTTTTTTTACCGCAGCCATAACGGTTCGGAAGTTAAAACTTCAAATACATTATAAAATTAACCTAAAAGCCACGATAGGAATGATTAAAACCATCACATAATGCAAAAAAAAAAAAAACCCCAAAAAAGATTGCAAAATCTTTTTATAATAATATATTTTGCCCCAGTTAAAATATAAAATATATGGAAGTATTAAAGAGAAAATTAATGATTTAAAAAAAAAAAAAAAACTTAACATGCTGTTGAATGATCAAAGACATAATACTACGTGTATATATATATATATATATATACATATAATATATCTGACAATTTTTGTACGCTTCAAGATACAATTAAAGTTTTTCTTTACTAACAAAAACAACAAAAATTATGAAAAAAAAAAGAAAATTATGAAAAAGAGGCGGAAAAACACAGAATTATTTAACTTTACAATTATTATTCTCCATTCATTTTCAACAATCAACTCACAAAATATGTGAAAAAAAAAAATACAAAATATTATAAATAAAACTTTTGTTAATTTAAGTTTAATATTTTTTCTGTGAAATTATTTATATTTCAAATAATCGTCAACACGATTTTTTTTGGATTCCATTTTACTGCATATCACTTTTTTCCATAATTTTTTTCTTCAATTTTTTTTTTTTTTTTTAGAATTTCTACTTGCCAAAGTATGCATTTTTTTTTACATTTATTTTTCTTTTTCTCATCATTCATCCATTTATTTGTTTCCATAACTTGTTTTCTGTTTTCAATAGCTGGTAAAAAATATGTCCATGAGTTTTTGTTTTTAATTTTTGAGTTTTCTCTGATATATGTAAAAGCAATAAAATATCCATCCATTTGCTATCAACAGAAAAGCAGGAGTCATTTTTTTTTTTTTTTAGGATATTTTTCATACAAAAAAGTGATGAATTTTTCCTATAAAGAGAAATGAGAAATTTTTTAAAATAATTTGAATCTTTGTGTTGTCGCGTTCTGATAAAATAATACCTCCACTTCAATCCTATAATAAAAACAAAACTATATAGAAAAACATCATTACTAAAACAAAATAAAAAAAAAAAAAATAAAATAAAAAATTTCAAAAAAAAAAAAAAAATGCAAGGCCATCAAGAGCATAATGAAAAACAATTCTTATATGCCAAGTATTCACATTCTTCATCATCCGTTACAGCTAAAATATACCAAAAACTTGAAAAAAAAAAAAAAAAAAGTGAAAAATAAAACTTTTTGATTTACGTACATTATCTATATGGCATTTATGAACACAATATAAAACAAGTTATAACCAAAAATAATAAGATAACCTATATTTTCTATAATAGATTTTCCCATTTTTATGCTTCTGAAGCTGTGTGATCTTATTTTCTAAATCTTTTATTAATTTTTTTTGTTTTTAATTAAACCCATGTTTTTATCAACTTTTATAAAAAAAATGTAAGAGTAAGGAAGATAAGGATTTGCGTTTTTTGCTAGGGTAGATGGGAAACTTCGAAATACATTATGGAAGATTGAAAATGAGCACGAGTTCTCTATAATAAGTGTGTGAAATTTTAAACCACTAAACACCACCTTCCTTTTTTTACCAAACAATATAGGCTATACAACCTTTAGTATGTTCTCATGTACATACCTGATCAAAGGAGGTTGAGTTAGGGAATGAAAATTGATTTCAATTTGGTAACCATATTGTGAAAAAATTGTTAATTCAGTTGCTTATTCAACAAAATACTTAAGGAGACAATCTTTTTAATTGGCGTCCCAACAATATGAGAAAAACAGAAGAGAAATAATATAATGTTTAATAAGAAACAGTGAGTCACTGTTCAATTACAATCAAATCAATTATACAATATATAAACCTTTAAAAAAATATAGAAGGAGATTATTTCGATTTTCTTGGTGCAAATATATGGTTGCAAATATTCAAAAAAAAAATTATCCAAAAACATTCAAACCTATCTTTAAATCATATCAATATCTAACAACCACTAACAGCTTTAAATAGTTATGATTTAATATTTAAAAATTTTTTCAAAGTAATCACTTTCTAGTTTTTACCTTTAACTCTATTTTTTTTTATTTACAAATTTTCCATTTTACATTCGTAAAAGTTAAATTTTATTGATATCTAAGTGATTTAATTGATATCGTGTAAAATGTAATAATCGATTTCATGGTTTACTTCTTATATTCTATTTTATCTAAAATTATTACTCTTTCTTTCGATTCTATACCTTTGGGATGGTAAATTGTAAATGCAATTTTTGGTTCAGAATATTCTTTTAGTAGATAGTTTCAAAAAAAAAAAAATTATTGATAAATTTTTCATGAAAATTGCAACTGAAAATAATATATGCTTAAATTGAGTAAAATATATTTAACCTGTGATAAACACTATAAATATACACAACAATACTATCAAAGACACAAACTAATTTACAATAATTCGAAAATAGACACAAACCAACCGTTAAAAACAAATTCACATGTAGCAGAACAGAAATCTCAAAGAAACTATACTATACTATTCGTATTACTATTCGTATTACTATTCGTATTAAAAAGGGCAGTATGTAAACTTTTTAAAGGCGTTTTTTTTTTTAAAGACAATGAAAACATTCTTAATTTTGTCTATATTTTTGCATCAAAATTTGTTTAATTTCCTTAGAATTAAAAGATTAAAACTTAATTTTTCTGTGAAAAAAATTGCGAAAATCAACAGACACTTTCTTCAATTTTAAGGAAACCTGTTACAATTAAAAAGAATCCGTTAACACATTTAAAACTAACTGTTAAAATTTTAATTTCAATTTTTTTACTTTACAAATTTGCGCAATTTTTTAGATTAGAAGTGTGTAAAGGTTTTTTTTAGGCAACTTATATATACTTATTCTAAAAGATCTATCTCCTCTCAACATTTCAAAGGTTTGATTAAAAGCGTTGGCAAATCACTAAATTTCTGATGAAAATTTTTTAAAAATATGATAAAAGTTAATTTTCATATTTCTTAAATGGAGGATAATATTTCTAATAAAAGAAAAGAAACTCCAATATTTTTTACTTCCAGAATTACGAAGCTAATTATTGATAATAATCCCATCCTCTTTTTACTTGACCAACAGTGCTTAAAATGCAGGCTCTTCAATCAAAAATTCCTGCATTCTAACGCCAGGCAGATCAACTATACAAAATTAATAACAGTGATTTACCAACATCTCTATAACGGCTCAGAATCCATAAAATATATCGCTTAGCATTAATATTAGGCTGTAAAAAAATAAATAACCTCTCTCAAGCGGTATTATTTAATATTTATATTTGAAAGCTTCTCTTAACCATTTGTTATAAATAGATCAGCCAAAAATTTAATTAACTTCATAATACCTTCATAATTTTGAAAGAAATTGAATCATTTTTAAGATTATGATGGCGAATTTTTCTTTTTTCAACTTAAATTTCAAGTGAATATTTTAAATCGCGATTTTCCCCTTTTTTTTGTTTTCATCTACTATACGTCTACAACGATGTTACACATCATCACAACTCATTTTAATCATCTTCAATATGAGTTGAAGAAGGATTCAAAAATGAAAAAAAACAAGGCTGATTGTAAACCAACGGTTCTCAAAAGCGCACATTTCCAAAAGATAATACAAACTGTTTAGAATTGTTACTTGCACCAAAATTAGAAAATTTCATATAAGAAAAAATGTGAAAATAGGATTTTATTTTGAGTGGCTGTGAATCCGGAACGCTATATAACTAAGAGAAACCGTTAATTCACGTAAATATTACTTGAGCTTTAATTTTTATACCTTGCCGAAGAAAAATTTGCACAGGTGCCTAAGTTGCAGGTGTCTAAAAATAGCATATTTTCAATTTTTGAGCCCTAAGAGACCTTGAAGAGGGCTGCTATAAAAATTTTTCTGAGAAAACTTATACTAATTCTAAAAGTTCTTTCTTGTCTCAAAATTTCAGCAACTATCTAAAACGGTGCCGAAGTTATGAAGGTAGAAAAATCATGCAAAATTAGGTTTTCACATAACGGTTAATTTAAATACTAAATTTAAAAAAAAGTATATAATTTTGATATTGATTTACAAAGGTAAAAAATTATATACTTTTCCCATGTATTGCTGTCAAATGGCGTTTTCAGATTGAAAAAATGTTAAGCGGAACCTCAAAAACACGCGTTTAAAAATAGGGCTTTTTCAAAATTAGAGAGGCTCTAGTTCCGTGATGGATGGGGCTACATGAAAAAGTTGTTCCACAAAATTAATTTTTTCATGAGACCTACCCATGGTTAAAATTTTTTTTCTCTACCTGTAACGGTGTAGAAGTTTTGTAAACAGGCGGAAAGACGAACGGACGGACAAAGTGAAACTAATAGGCACATTTTTTCAAATTTTTTTTTAGAAATGTACCAAAAAACATAAAATATTCCATACTTCTTTTATAAGAGCAATTTATGGGTGATCATGATGTTTATATATTCTGTATGTAGATATTATATTTATACATATATTTTTGAAAAACTTCAAAAAAAACTTTAAAAAAAATAAAAAAGGAAAATTAGAAGGAAAAAAAAAAAGGAGATAGATATAGTTTCGTCAGTAGTAAAAAGACATGCTAAAAATTCAAATTTTAAAATACAATTCACTTTTTGCTTTAGCAAAAAAAAAAAAAAAACAAAAACCTTAACTTGAGTATAGAATTGAGCTAAGAATAAAATTTCTTATTTAATAATGAATTTTTCTATAAAATTGATGTATAAATTAACATATATACCATATATCTAAATATCTTGTATATACATATAATGCATAACATGCATTATAAAATATCTGTATTCGAAAAGCAATTCATATCAACCGCACTGTTTGAATATTATAAGAAAGATGGTGAAAGGTAGTGATAATGAAATAAAAAAAAAAAAAAAAATAAAAGTATTTTATTGGTTTTAGTTTTTTTGGTTTTTCTACATTTTCGTTTTTGGTTTCATTTGCTAACAGTACTCTGGGAACATAATATTTCATATATAGAAATTGAATTATAAAAGTAGTATATCCTTTCATGGATACAAATGAAAATTAAATGTCATTTGAAAAGGAAAACAGAAAATTTTGTCTTGTTTAAAATAAAAATTTTTTAAAAATTTATTAGATATAACACGTATATAAGTGCCATTGAAAATTAATATAAAAATTCTTTAAAAATTCGCAACACCATATTATGATAATAGTGGATGATCCCAAAATACTTCTATTAAAATAATAATTTAACAAGTAATGGTTGAATGAATGAATGAATCTTTTATATTCTCTAAACATAATTATTTACATATTATTTTGTATTGATTTGTATAATTTTTGGTGGTAATGGTGTTTTATTAAATTATAGTTAATATAATATAATTTTTTTTTTATTAATTACTTAAATTCTATTTTAGTTTTTGGAGGAAAGGAACAAAAAGTTCTACTCAATTTTATATTTAATAATATTAAAACTGTGTACTTAATCTGACCTGTTACCTTTATAAACTATAACCCAAAATAAACATATGATTTATTTTCTATTTTTATTTTTATTTTTTTATTTTTTTTTTAAATTAATTATTTTTAATTTTAATTTAATTGTATATGTTTATTATTATTATACTATAGGTTAAATAAATTACTGTATTTGTTGCGAAAGGAATTGTTTTGTTTTTTATAAATAGCGTTTTCCATTAATTTAATATTATAAGAACATTCCCAAAATATCATTATCCATAATTTTAAAAAAGAAATCCCTAAATAAAAATCCAAAAAAAAAAAAAAATCCACAGAAAAAATTCCAAAATTCAAGATTTAATAACAAGCAAATACTTTAAATAGTAGCTTCCTACTTGCTAAATAATTAATGATTGAAACTCTGCTTTTGTAACCAACTATAAAATCTCTCCTAATTCAGAATCTTGCATAAACATGACATACACAAATATTCTGAAAAAAAGTTTATAACTCTGATTTTGAATACCAGTAATAATCTCGCAGAATCTCTCACCTACTCGTCATATAAATAAATATTCTGGAAAAGGGGAATACACTGATTTTCTAACCACCTTTAAAATCCCTTCTAAATATTTTTTTTACATGTTTATTACTTGTAATTATACATAATAATATTATAGTCTATATACTTTTTTGGATTTTTCTTTTATACAAATTTAAAGAGGTAAGCAAAAATGCTTAGTTTTCTATTTTTCTATTTAATTCACTATGTTTCATATAGAGAAATGTCAACATTTATTACTTTTGTAGGGAAGCCAATAAGCATTGACATATACTATTAGTATGTCATATGTCATATGACATACGTCATATGTCATATTAGTATGACATATACTATTGTCATACTAATATGAGTATATGAGTATAATATAGTATATGTCATACTAATATGACATATACTATCGTATATGTCATATTAGTATGACATATACTATATATTTTAGAGTTGAATTCAAAATCAAGATTGCCATCTTTTCCAGAATATATATATATATACATATATATACGTGAGATTGTGAATTAGGAGGCATTTTTGAGTTGGATTCAAAATCAGGATATTCCCCTTTTACAGAATGTTAAAATATATGAGAATATATTCGGAATATACGTGAAGTATACGTGAAAAACAATTTTTTTTTTTTGGAATTTCATACCCAACCCTAGAAAAATACTTTTGATTGGGGACTTTTTTCCATAATAATATTTTTTGAAGTGCATTGAAGGGGATTTTATTTCATATGTAAAATGTTCCCAAAATATAATTTTTATAAAAGTCTCAAAAATACACGAAAAAAGTTAACGACAATTTTTGGATATGGACAATTTTGGATTTATATGCAAAAAGTTCCCAAAGTTTCATACGAATTTTGTTGACTATTTTCATTTTTGGTTTTGGGAACTTTTTTCATTCAACCCTAAAAATGTTTATTTAAACCAAATGAATAATGATTCAAAATATATTTTTGGGTGATTTTTCATTTTCAAGATTTTGGGTCATATTCCATAATGAAGAATCTGTTATAAATTAGAAATATAAAATAATGAAAACTTTTTACAACTCTTTTTAAGTGGCTCTTATGCATCTATGTAGTTACAGATATATTATTATGTATTACTTGTTTTTGTATAAAATAAATAAACTATTTTAATTTTTCTAATAAAAATAATTTTTCAAATTTTTTAGGATATCTTAATATTTTTTATCAATGATCAATTCTCTCTCATTAAAGTTTATTATCATTCTAAGATAGTAGATATATACATATGTATGTATATCTATTTGTTATAATTCTATCCACTTTATGGATATTATAGGTACCTATACATAGTAAATTCACTTTTTTGTATAATTAAATAAAAATTTTATTATTTTTAATATCCTTGAGATAATTGTCCTGAACCATCATTACAACATTCCTTTTGATGTCTTTTTAGTATGGATTGTTTTATATTATTTATTTAGGTGTGTGTATATTACGAGTATGTAAAATAAAATTAACTTCATATTATCAAACCACATAATATGGTTATGCTTCAAAATGTATAAATTTGAGTTAATTTTCAAGCTTGCGGCTATCATACTAAATATATAATATTATATATTATATACTGTCAATATGTATATAATTTGTACAATAAAACTTAATTAAATTGTTATGTAACATATTATATTTAAGACAATAATGTATAATATTATATTACTATCATTATTATAATTATTGTTGTTTTTAAAACCAAATTTAAGTGGTTTTTTATTATTATCTATTATCCTTGCTATTAAAATATGATATTGTTTTCTTAAATCACGTTTTTATAATACAAAAATCAACACACAAGATAAAATATAAAAAAATCAAGCTGTCTCCACCATAGAACCGACCACTATTATACGATAAGTATAAAGCCAAAATTCATAGATTTTCTACATAATAATTTATATCAAAGCAAAAGAACTTCTAATAGTTTAACATAATTTTTTCCGACCGCATACAATTATGTATAAGGTAGGTATTGTTTTCATACTAAAAATTTGTATCCGAGATTTTGGCAAATATGCACTACTCAATTTTTGGCAAATATGCACTGTAAACAATTTTTTAGCATGATGCCGGTCTGTATGTAAGACATTACGCTAAAAAAAATGTACAGCCTTCTACGCACTGGAGTAGTGCATATTTGCAAAAATCTTGGGTACAAATTTTTAGTATGAAAACAATACCTACCTTATATGTACATAATTGTATGCGTTCGATAAAAATAAATAATTAATAATAATAATGTCTATGTCAATTTCTTTTATGTTAAAATGTTAACAAATTACTATTGTATCAAATATATTTCATTGATGGTGGTTTTAAAATGAATGAAAAAATAATTTTCTGACTTTTAGTCTATTATTTCATATTTTGGTAACATATTACAAAGATTATTACTTTGGCAGGGGTTTTAAAACTGAAAGAAGTGAAAGAAGTCTAAAAGTAAAAATTTTACTTGTATTTGGGAATGATGCAGGGGCAAAACTCCAGGTGCTAGAAATCTCATTGGGTTTTGTGACCCACTTCAATGACCTAGAAGTCCAATGGAACTTTTGTCTCACTGTTAAGGGTAGAAGCCCCGAGAGGTTTATTTGAGTTTTTTTTTTGTGGGACTTTTCTCTAACAGTAACAGTCAAAAGTCTCATAAGACTTTTACTTTTTTTAATGAGTCAGAATTAGTATTATAGGATATCTGACGTTGGAAATTTTGTCCCTATCCAAAATTTGGATATCCAACGTCAGTTATCCAATGATACCCTTCGGAATAGTATGTTATATTGAATTGTTTCTACAGTTATGTACTTCTCTTAGTGTTGCTTTTCTCCCTTACTGTATCTACCATTGGAAATGAATATAATAACAAAACCTTTGATAACAAAATCAAATACAAGATTGAGAAATTCATGAATTATAAGACCATAATTTATTCCCTCTGTAATTTTTTTTTTTTTAGTGCATTTCCTTGCCACATAAATGTAACAAGCAAATTATACAGCCTTTCCTATTCAGGATTGGCTATACATGTTGTAAGGGGGATTACTCTTACGACGCGTGTGGGATTCGAACACACACTCCCTCAGTGTGTATGCATATTTTGTACGCTCTTACCCACTAAGTCACCGTGCTCCCTACTGTAATTATTATTACAGTAAAAATTTTAAATTTATTATATTATAACTTTCAATAAGTCAATACCGTTTTCTTTCTTATTTATATTTTGTAAAATGTCATGTTTGGATTGTGCCTAAGGTAAAATTAACTTAAACAATTTGGGGCAGTTAATTTACAGTTAAAATTTATTATAATCTATCATATTACATACATTAACACAGTTATAAATAATTTTTCTATATTAAACCAATTTTAGAGTAGATTTAAATATTACAATAATAACAATTCTTGTTAAGTTTCTTTATTTTTTACTTAAACAGTGTTGTTAATTGAAGGTTATTTTAATTACCTTACAAAATATTAGTTACATTTATTACTAATAAATTAATGTACCACTTATGTTCATGTCTAATTAAATTTTATTTTTTGGTTAAAAAAAAAAATATTACAATAATAATAATCATTGTAATTATTTATAGAAATTTTATAAATTTAAACATGTGTTACAATTTACTTAACAATGTTATATAGGTGATATATTTTAGATTTAAAAGCAACATGTCTTATAGGTATACATTATGTTAGGCTATGCTGCAATTATAGCTATCATTGAAATTTTTATTTGCAAAATTTTTTTTTGCAGTATAGACATAATATAAGAAGGTTTCCTTCCCGTTGCTGCTTTTTCATTGCAAAAACGAGGAAGAGTGCAGTAGAGTAGACTGTGTCAACTCTGTGATACCCGTATGAAAGTAATAATATATCATATTTCTATAAAACTTGATCATCTTTTAAAAACATTCAGATGTTTTAGTACCGAACTACAGAGATATATTTATGTAAATTATGGAGTTGTATGACAGCTACCCGAATCTATTGCGCCTAGCTTCATTAAGTTCCAAGAAATGCAAGAAGCCTAAACCGGCTGCTTTAGACCAATCAAATTTTACAAACGTTTTTGGAATGCAACTCGACACTTTTTCACTAAATTTCAGATAGCTAGATTCAATAGACACTGAGTTATTTTCATTTAAAAAGAGAAGTTGTATGGCAACTACCCGAATCTGTCATATCATCACAACCAAATTTTACAGAAGTTATTGCCGAAGATCATCATTCGGAAAATTTCAGATACCTAGATTGAATAGACACCGTGTTATTTCCATTTAAAGAAAGAAGTTGTATGGCAGCTACTCGAACCCGGCGGCCGAAAATGCTGGAGTTAAAAAACAAAACTAACAATTTTGCAAAAGTGACGTATACAAAATGTCAGCCTTCTAACTCCTTTATTTTTTGAGTTATCGTGCGGATGGACACTGAGTTATTTTCATTTAAAAATAGAAGTTGTATGGCAGCTATCCGAACCCGTCGCACCACCACAAGCAAATTTTGCAGAAGCTGTTGCCATAAAACTTGATCTTCATTCGCAAAATTTCAGATACCTAGATTGGATGGACACTGGGTTATTTCCATTTAAAGAAAGAAGTTGTATGGCAGCTACTCGAACCCGGCGGCCGAAAATGCTGAAGTTAAATAGCAAAACTAACAATTTTGCAAAAGTGACGTCTACAAAATGTCAGCCTTCTAGCTCCTTTATTTTTTGAGTTATCGTGCGGACGGACACTGAGTTATTTTCATTTAAAAAGAGAAGTTGTATGGCAGCTACCCGAACCCGTCGTACCACCACAACCAAATTTTGCAGAAGTTGTTGCCATAAAACTTGATCATCATTCGCAAAATTTCAGATACCTAGATTGAACAGACACTGGGTTATTTCCATTTAAAGAAAGACGTTGTATGGCAGCTACTCGAACCCGGTGGCCGAAAATGCTGGAGTTAAATAGCAAAACTAACAATTTTGCAAAAGTGGCGTAAAAAAATGTTCAGCCTCCTAGCTCCTCTAATTTTTGAGTTATCGTGCGGACGGACACTGAGTTATTTTCATTTAAAAAGAGAAGTTGTATGGCAGCTACCCGAACCCGTCGTACCACCACAACCAAATTTTGCAGAAGTTGTTGCCATAAAACTTGATCATCATTCGCAAAATTTCAGATACCTAGATTGGATAGACACTGGGTTATTACCATTGAAAGAAAGAAGTTGTATGGCAACTACTCGAACCCGGCGGCCGCAAATGCTGGAGTTAAATAGCAAAACTAACAATTTTGCAAAAGTGATGTAAAAAAAATATCAGCCTCCTAGCTCCTTTATTTTTTGAGTTATCGTGCGGACGGACACTGAGTTATTTTCATTTAAAAAGAGAAGTTGTTTGGCAGCTACCCAAACCCGTCGCATCGCCACAATCAAATTTTGCAGAAGTTGTTGCCATAAAACTTGATCATCATTCGCAAAATTTCAGATACCTAGATTGGATAGACACTGGGTTATTTTCATTTAAGAAAGGAAATTGTATGGCAGCTACTCGAACCCGGTGGCCGAAAATGCTGGAGTTAAATAGCAAAACTAACAATTCTGCAAAAGTGACGTAAAAAAATTTGCAGCCTCCTAGCTCCTCTAATTTTTGAGTTATCGTGCAGACGGACACTGAGTTCTTTTCATTTAAAAAGAGAAGTTGTTTGGCAGCTACCCGAACCCGTCGCACCACCACAACCAAATTTTGCAGGAGTTGTTGCCATAAAACTTGACCATCATTCGCAAAATTTCATATACCTAGATTGGATAGACACTGGGTTATTTTCATTTAAAAAAAGAAATTGTATGGCAGCTACTCGAACCCGAAGGCCGAAAACGCTGTAGTTAAATAGCAAAAATAATAATTTTGCAAAAGTGACGTATACAAAATGTCAGTCTTCTAGCTCCTTAATTTTTTGAGTTATCGTGCGGACGGACACTGACTTACTTTCATTTAAAACGGAGGAGTCATATTATTATACCCGATCCTATCGTACGGGTATAAAGAGAAGTTGTATGGCAGCTACCTGAACCCGTCGCACCACCACAACCAAATTTTGCAGAAGTTGTTGCCATAAAACTTGATCATCTTTCGCAAAATTTCAGATACCTAGATTGGATAGACACTGGGTTATTTCCATTTAAAGAAAGAAGTTGTATGGCAGCTACTCGAACCCGGCGGCCGAAAATGCTGAAGTTAAATAGCAAAACTAACAATTTTGCAAAAGTGATGTAAAAAAAATATCAGCTTCCTAGCTCCTTTATTTTTTGAGTTATCGTGCGGACGGACACTGAGTTATTTTCATTTAAAAAGAGAAGTTGTATGGCATCTACCCGAACCCGTCGCATCACCACAACCAAATTTTGCAGAAATTGTTGCCATAAAACTTGATCATCATTCGCAAAATTTCAGACGCCTAGCTTCATTAAGTTCAAAGAGGTGCAAGAAGCCTGAACCGGCTGCTGTAGACCAACTAAATTTTACAAAAGTTGTTGGCATGTAACTCGACACCTCTTTACTAAATTTTAGATTCCTAGCTTCAATAGACACTGAGTTATTGTCATTTAAACGGATAAGTTGTATGGCAGCTACCCGAACCCGTCGCACCAGCACAACCAAATTTTGCAAAAGTTGTTGCCATAAAACTTGGTTATCATTTGCAAGATTTCAGACGCCTAGCTTTATTAACTTCCAAGAGGTGCAGGAAGCCTGAAGCGGCTGCTCTAGACCAACCAAATTTTATAAAAGTTGTTGGCATGTAACTCGACATCTCTTTACTAAATTTTAGATTTCTAGCTTCAATGAACACTGAGTTATTCTCATTTAAACGGAGAAGTTGTATGGCAGCTACCCGAACCCGCCGCACCAACACAACCAAATTTTACAGAAGTTGTTACCATAAAACTTGATCATCATTTGCAAAATTTCAGAAATCTAGCTTGAATAGATACTGAGTTATTTCTATATAAAGAAAGAAGTTGTATGGCAGCTACTCGAACCTGCCGACCGAAAATGTTGAAGTAACATTTTTGCAAAAGTAACGTAAAAAAAATTTCAGCATCCTAGCTCCTTTATTTTTTGAGTTATCGTGCGGACGGACGGACGTACATGGCTTAATCGACTCAGAATTCGATTCTGAGCCGATCCATACCTTTGACACTATATCTAGCTCGGCTCCTTTAAGGTGTCACAAACATAATGGCAAATTTATTATACCCTTGAACATAGTTCATACGGGTATAAAAATGATGATGCACTCTAACGACAAATATACTTTGATTTTAATTTGAGACGAATTTTACAGAACATTTTTCCTGATTGCTATTACCGACCTTACGAAATGAAACGAATTTCAATGAAAGCTATAACTGCAGTCTTAGATTATGAAAAGTTTCAAAAGTTTAAAAGATACAGAAAAATAAACAAAACATTGTTCTGAGAGGGGGTGAGAAAAATATTTCTTACTTTTTTGTAACATAAAACGTTCTCTTAAATTTCATTTTTAAAACAATAAACCTAGATAACATATGCGAGCTTTTAAATGATCTCTTAACATTTTTATATGTCAAACTAATAATATTATTTGAAAAAATTGTATGTCATAATTTGTTATCGAATATTATAGAAAGAAACTGTTATATAATTAACGTACGTTTTTTATGAAATTTTCAGCATATTTCCAAAAAAAATTTTAAAAAGTGTGCCTATCAAAATCAATATAAAAACGAGGAAGAATACAGTTGACTTTGTCAACTCTTAGATACCCGTACGAACCGTTAGTATGTTCACAGCCTGTCACTTTGCTTACAATATTATTTTTTTAATATTTTAGTATTTTAAAATAATTTGGGTGAATTTTATAATTTCTAGAACTATGGGTTGTACATATATTCAAACTATATGTTTATACATTCTTCTAAAGCAGATTCTAACCTTCCACATAACGATTATCAATCCAAAACTTTTTCAAATATTCTATAGTACCATTTAATACTAAGCGGTAAATGTATATTAAATTTACTAAGTACAAAACAGTAAATATAATTTTAAATATTATATTATATTATATTTAAATATTCCATTGACAGAATAATTTCTATAAGTACAATAAAATACATATATGTATGTAAATACGGCGCTATATAATATACATCTATACTCTTATCATTCATTCACTAGTGACATATACGATATGTAAATAAACATGATATTATATAAGTATGTATGTATAACAATATCATATAAATAAAAATTCTTCTAGCAACCGTTATGTTGTTTATTTATTTACATTTTTTTGTACTACGCATTATATCCTCAACAATTTCAAATTATCGAGTAAAACAAAATGCAAAAAAATCGTTAAAGAAATTTGTTAGAAAATTTGAAAAAATCAAGTAACACTTTCGTCAATTATAAAGTAACCCTATATTCCTAAAAAAAGCTGGTAATACTGAAATAAGAGTATAATGTTGAAGCTTTAATTTTTGTGTATTACTTCAAAAAAATTTTAACAGGTGTTCAAGTTACAGGTGTTTAAAAATAGAAAATTTTCAGTTTTTGACCCCTTACAGCTCCTAAACGGGGAGTCATACAAAAAAAATTTCTGAAATGACTCATTCTAATTTTCTGACAGATCTAACTTCTGTCAAAATTTCAAGTTTCCAACTTTAACCGTTTAGAAGATAGAAGGGTTAAAGAATTTTGCAAAATTTGAGTTTCGCATAACGGTAAATTAAGACACCGTATGCCACAAATATATATTTATAGTGTATACACTTTTAAAGCTAATGAAAGTAGTAATCGTCTGGCGCTTTCAAAATGAAGATATACTTTATACAACTTGTGCTATAACAATTTAAATATAGAGCTTTTTTGAACCTTTGGGGAGCTGTAGCTCCGTAACGGGTGGGGCTAAGAAAAAAAGTTATTAAAAATAAAATTAATATTTTTGTGAGATCTATCAGCAGTTAAAATTTCATAGCTCTATTTCAAAAAAAATGTCGGGATCTAAAAGTTTGGTGTTCGAGAGCTACCTTAAGGTTTGGCCCAAACTCACCAAAAAAAAATATGGAACCTACAAATTACTCCAAAAATATTTTGTGTAAATTTCAAGATTCTAGCTTTCTTCGTTTTTGAGTTAGCGTGCTGACGGACGGACATGGCTCAAAAGTCTTAGAATTTTTTTCTGATCCGATCCATACCTTTGAAGGTATATCTAGCTCGCTTATTTCGAGGTGTTACAAACGGAGGAGTAATTTTATTATACCCGATCCTATCGTACGGGTATAATTATACAATTATTTTAAAATTAATATTTAAATTTACCGTTATGTGAAAACCAAATTTTGCATGATATTTGTTTTTTCATAACTCCGGCACGCTTTCAGATAGGAACTTGAAATTTTGGGACAAGAAAGAACTTTTGGAATTAGTGTAAGTTTCCCCAGAAATTTTTTTTGTACCACCTCCTATTTAAGAGCTATTAGGGCTCAAAAATTTAAAATATGTTATTTTTAGATACCTGCAACTTAGGCAGCTGTGCAAATTTTTCTTCGACAAGACATAAAAATTAAAGCTTTAGTAATATATTTTTATTTGTGTTAATTTTCTTACATATATGGGCTTCCGGACTTACAGCTCCTCAATATTTCAAAAATGTCCTATTTGCACATTTTTTCTTATTAGGTATATGAAATTTTAAAACTTTGGTGCAAGTCACAATTCTACACAATTTATATTATCTTTTGGAAATGTGCGCTTTTAAAAACCGTTGATTTATATTCTGCCTTGTTTTACCTAAAGTATAGGGTATTTTAAGTTGGTATGGTGTTTATAACCACCACAAGGAAGCAAGTTAGATATGAACAGGTACATATATTCTTAACCAGTATCATCTTCTGAGTCAATTTAACAATATACGTTCGTCCGTCCCTACGTCCATTCGTACGATAACTGAAAAACTAATAAAGCTATTTTGATGAAATTTATATAAAGGTGAGGAGTACAACTGGGAAAAATCGGTTCATGAGTTTGGATTTTGGAAGCGTTCGAACGAAACCAAGAGCAAACGAGCATATGAACAAGCACTCAAAAACCAATAAAGATAAAACAATTAAATTTGGATCAAGGGTGTTCTATCATTTTTCATTTATGTTCCTGATTGGAGATGGTGCCTACCATCTTAAAAGCATATCTCCGAAACTAATAAAGACAGACCCTTGAAATTTTGTATAAGAATACTCAATACAAAACTAGTAAAAGCGTTTATGTTTTTAATTTATATTAAATACTTATCTAAAATAACTTATGTATTTTTAATTTAATTTGAATTTTTCAGGTGTATTATTAATAAATCGGTTTTTTGTAGTTTACTAACATGCTACATAAATGTGACAAGAAAATTACATAGCCTTTCCTTTACGAATCAATATTACCTTGATATTAACACCGTTTTTTATACGCTGTTACCGACTAGGCCATCAAAGCCGACAATTAGCGATAGAATATGATTCACTAAATGTTATAATGTTTTTATATAATTATGTTAAATGCTACTTTTTTCAGATAATTTAATATCACGTCTATTAAAATACTGTTAATTGTTTTTTTATACCCTACACATTAAGTATAGGGTATATTAACTTTGGTATGGTGTTTGTAACCACCAAAAGGAAACGAGTTAGGTATAGACATGTATATATATTCTGAATCAGAATCAGGAATAATATTATTAAATATATTTTAAAAATTATGATGTAAAACGATCAGCAAGTTGAGAGATTATACAATCTTACAAAATTCTGGATAGAAAAAAAAGTCTCAACAATCACTTGGAAGTAAAAAAGAAACTATTGTTGCCTATTATACTAATTGTGATATTTGTCGATGTTTAAGCCATAAACCAATAAAGGCTTGAGTAAATTTTACGAATATGTGTGTATAGAGAAAACTTTATGAAAATAAAAAATTTAAAATTATTTTGCTTAAAACAACTTCGTAATTAATTTTCTATGTAGCCGGATCTCACTTAAAATTTAAAAATATGTTGAAAAAGAAAAATATATATGGTAAAATTTTTACTCCTTTTTGAATAAGTCTCAAAATAAAATTTTAATTAAAATTCAATTAAAAATTTCCGAAAAGCTATAATATATTTTTTTAACTGTATAATAATTCTTTTAAAAATGGCAGAGATGTCAAAAAAAAAAAAATTGATTCGCGCGATTTCCGTCCGAATCGAAACCGAAAAAGATGTCATTGTTCGTAAAGCGTAAAAGGGGTAATATTGCCATTGAATAAGGATTCGAAGATAACCAACGTTATTAGATTGTTGATATCTTATTTTATTTATCCAAGTTTTATATTCGTTAAGAATAAAAACATTTAATTATAATGTCGATTTACATCCGTACAATCCGTCATTAGATTCCATTAAATTCTATAAAAACAATACAGATATCTAAGACACCTACGGTATATATTGTTATCGATTTCATTCAAACCTTAATTATAACAGTTTTAAAAATATCCTTTTTTTTTTTTGTAATGTAATAATGTAAATAACAACTTGACTATTCGTTAAAAAAATATTCGTAATTAATATGACCTCAAACAATTTTTGAAAAACAAAAATGAACAAATTAAAAAAAAAAAACATCCAACAATTTATAAGTTTTAATGATTTAGGTACCATCTATAATATTTAAAAGGAAAAAAAAATCCAACTTTTCGAAATCAATTTTTAATAATTGGTAATTATTGTATAAAAACTGTAACACTAAACTTCTGTACACAAAAAAACTAAACACTTTAATTTAACTTTAACTAAAAATTTTTTTTATTTTTATAACAAAATCCTAAAAACACAAAAATTACAAAACAAAAAAATTTTTTATATTAAATCAAATATAAAATAAGTAATTAGTAATTACATTTAATCATTCTGAATTTCAAGGAAAAATTGACTTCTTAAATTATTGGCTTCCTTACAATTTTAATATTCGTATTACAGAAATCCCGTCAAAACAAATTCAAAAAAAAAATAAAAAAAACACTTAAATTATACCATTAAATCAAATAATTATCAATTTAATTTACAAAATTCTTACCAATTTAATTTGGTTTATAGTTGATTTAACCTCAATATACACAACCAAAAAAAAAAAACAAAAACCAAAAATTAAAGAAATTGTAATTAGGCCACAAAAAGAAAAACAAAACAAAACAAAAAATGCAAATTTAATTCTAATTCAATTGACCTGAAAATATTGAAAAATACCTTTATTATTTTTTACGGGGAATTTGAATAGTGAGTGTACTGTGTATTGTGTATCGATACTGAATATGAATAGTGAGTGAAAATAAGTACATACATATATGTATATACTTATATTATAGGTAGTAAAAATATTTATGTGGAATTTTTTTTTTATTTACAAAAGTATAAAAACAAATGATTAGGGTGTATGATTTTTAGACTAACGCATACTATTTAAATACAGTTTTACTTTATTTTGAGTTTTATACATATGACAAAAAAAAAAACAAAATATTAGTTTTGAAGATATTAGCAAATTACTGAAATTAAAATATTTATATGGTTGACGTCCGGTGAAAAAAATTGTTCGAATGAAAAATTCCGTTCCGCATTCTAAAAAATTGGTATACTGAAATCCATTCGGCTGCAAATACTTTTTGTAGATATCAAAATCATATATTTTATAAAATATTTTTTGTATCTATAGGTATTTTTTGATAGATAATTAGTTTTTTTGTGTTTGTTCAGTATAAAGAAATAATTCAAATGTAAAATACGTTTAAAATAATTTTTCACAAATTCATGATGAATTTTGTAGCGACTTCAGAACAATTATTGGAAAATGAAGAAGTGGGAAATTTCAAATGATTTGCGTTTGGAAAGAAAACTACTTTTAAATTCATATATAAGAAAATATTTTTAAATTTATAACTTAAAAAAAACAAAAACTTATCAAAACAAAATTTATCTTTACTTTTTTTTTATTAAAAAATAAAAATTATTTTGCACTAAGCAACACTTCCTTCTTAACTGTTAGTGCTTGCTCTTGAATAACTGATTTTGTCGAAAGGAATTTCATTAATTTTCATTAATTTTACATTTCGACGGCCTACAGCATACACAAAAATAAAACAAAAATTTCGAAATAAAAATAACGTTATGCAGCCGTGAATAAATTTCTGATTACAGCATACCATATGAGAATTTTTGTTCATCGAAACATTTGGACGGACTTCAGCATAGCATAACTATATTTATATAATAATATTTAAAGAACAGAAGAATTGAAGAAGAAGAGCCTATAACTAATAATATATTACTAATTAAAATTTGAGCTAACGGTAAAATTTATCTTAAGAACAGCTTGCATATTAATAAAAACTTATTAAATTACACTAAAAATAGGCTTACATCTATTATTAATAATTGGTGAAACATTAAAACTTTTTTGATTTTTGCTTTTGACAAAAACATTAAACATTAGATCTTTTTTTGACAAAATAATGGATTAGAAGACATTTGGTACCCGTTATTCTATTTTAACAAGGGTGTTCGAGGCGAATACATTTATGTTGTTTTATTAGTGAATTATTTAAAATTTGCCACTAGGTAGGAATAGTAAGGTTTGTTATAATATTATTCCCTGCTTAATTGTTACACTAAAGAGGTATTTCTTTCAAAAATTTTTTTGTTATGTATTTTAAGTTTATTAATTATTTAAGTTAACTTTTCTTTCTCTTTTAGATCTTTGTTCAATTTTTTAACTTTAAAATATTTAGTCTCCATATTCTCAATTTAGTTGGCTCTAAAATCTGTTTAGAAATTTATATATAATATATAATATATTAATTATTTTTATTTTTGTCGTTCTAACTATATGCTCGTTTATGTACTGAAAAATATCTTCCTTTGAAATATATGAAATATGTATTAACATATAAACTTAATAGGTATATTGCTTTTAATATCTATCAGTTTGACATATCGACCATATTGGTTTAATCTATAACTAAATTTTTAAATGAAATAATCATTTCGAAATAATTCGTGAAACCGAAAAATCTTTATCAAAATATTTTTGATATCTGAAGTTAAACAAAAATTAGAGTTTTTTATTAATTTCATTTCATTCTGATTAATGTTATTGAAAATAGCTCTGACACTACAAGAATTTTTATGTATTGATTATTTTTGTGACGGTTACTAATGAAAAATACCGGCGCTAGTTTTCGTTACTACGGGTAACAGAATAAACATAAACAAATATTAAGTAAAAAAGAAACAAATATCTATTTAAAAACAACACTTCAGTAACAGTATTTGACTATCAATTCTTTGAATTTATTTTTAATTATAAAATCGCGATAAAAATATTAAAAAAAAAAAAATTATATTTTTAAAAATACTAGATAAATAAAATAAAACAAAATTAAAATATTAATAATATATTCCAATGATTTATTTTTTCACAGCCAGAAAAAGTTCACCGACGTGACCGTAAAAATAAGAACGTACTTCATTACTGCAGTAGCTGTAGAAAAAATACAGACCTCGTGGCTGCGGCTAGTGTAGCAGTTAGAGCTCCAGAATTACTGGAGTCAGCCGATGAAGATGGTTTTACACCCCTTCATTTGGCCGTTATTCAAGGTAATTTGGCTATGGTCAATTTACTCCTTGCTAATAAGGCCGATGTGAATGCTGTTGATAATGAAGGGCATTCAGTTGTGCATTGGGCAACTGGTAAGTAAAAATATATACTTTTTAAAAACATTTTTGTTCCATTACTTTACAAATGTTTAAATAATGATATTAATTTTAAATTAGTTTGCGGTGAAATAGAAGCGCTACGTTCAGTATTGCAAGCTGGTGCCAGTGTAACAAAACCTGATATAAATGGTGGCAGTCCATTACATTACGCTGCGCAAATGTGTGGTGCACATTATGAAGGAAAATTAAATCAGGCAACTTCATCTAAATTAGCATTAGAAATATTAACAATTCTTTTAAATCATCCACAATCATCAGTTGATGTTACAGATAAAGATGGACGGCAACCTCTTTTATGGGCTGCTTCTGCTGGTTCTGCAAAGGCTGTGATTGCGCTGGTTAAGGCTGGTGCTCGTGTAGAGAGTTCTGACAAGTAAGGAAATTTGGTGATTTCGTTATGAATTATTAGTTTTACAAAGTAAAATCTTTTGTAACAAAATAACATTTAAAATTTCTGTCAGAAAAATGCTCATACTATTTTTATCACGTCAAAAATTATTCTTTGTATTGAACTAGATTTTTTAATTTTTAATATGTTATGTTTTTAGTTAAACAATTTTTAGTGTTTGTTAAAAACATTTCCCAAAAAAATTTGAAAATTTTTATTATTTTGTAATCCTTTATTTATTGCAGAGATGGTTTAACAGCACTACACTGTGCAGCATCACGAGGTCACACAGAATGTATTGACACTCTTATAAGTCTTTGTGGTGCACCAACTGATTTAATTGATTCAAATGGCTGCACAGCCCTTCATTATGCAGTAACCTTAGGACATGCTGATGCTACTTCACGGTTATTAGATTTGGACGCAGATCCGAATAGACAAGACCGTAAAGGTAGAACACCAGCACATTGTGGTTGTGCTAAAGGACAACTAGAGACAGTTAAACTATTAAAAGAACGTGGTGCTAATTTATGGTTACGAAACGCAAAAGGTGACTTACCATTACATGAAGCAGCTAGTTCTGGTCGTAGAGAATTAGTTGAATGGTTATTAGACCAAAGACCAAAACAAGTTAATACAACAAGTAATGATGGTAGAACAATGTTACATATAGCAGCTAATAATGATTTTACAGATATGTGTAAAATGTTGATTGATTTTGGTGCTGATATAAATTGTATATATCGGAATAGCAAAGGTATAGCTATGACTCCTTTAGATTGTTCTTTACAAAAAGGATATCGATCTACAGCTAAATTTCTTCAATCAAATAACGGTCTTCCAGCTAGTAAATTACGTCTTTCAGGTCGTCATCCAAATGCATTCAATGATCAAGAATTAGTAAAACCCTTAAAATATGCTGAAAAAGAAGAAATTCTTGATTTAAAAAATCAAAAAAAATATATTATATATGCAAAAAGATCCGATTCAGAATCATCCGGATGCAGCTGCTCAGAGCACTGGTACAAAAAAGAACATCATGTCAACCATGTATGTAAACATCACAGGAAACGATTACGAAGAAGAACTAGCAGTTGTGGTGAAGTTGATGAGGTCGGAAATAATGATAGTTGTAATGATATTTGTAGATCTAAGAGTAATATTGAAATTAGAAGAAAAAGATCTAGAGAAAGAATTTATACAAGTGATGAAGGTGACTCATGTGAAGTTTGTTGTAGACATAAACGAAGATTAAAATCTAAAAAAAAAGAACGTTGCCATCAGAGACGTTATAAGGAAATCAAGTACTCTGAAGACGATGATGATGATGTTAAAAGAATGCGGAATCAAAGACGAGTTGAAAAAGAAAAAGGCAGATACAGTAATAGATCCGATTCTAAAGGTAACATTTATATTGAATCTGGAAATGTAAAACAACAAGATGATCCACAAGACGATCCTGAAAGATCAAGTCCTCCAATTGAAAAAACACAACGTCCTCAGTCAGCCAAAAAGCGTCGACAACAGACTAAGGAAGGAACTTTTATAAAAACCCCTCCACTAGACGAAGCGACCGGTCCCCTAGATATAACTGATGAAGATGATGTACCAAAATCAGAAGTAGTCGTAACTGAAGTTCAAGTTCATAAAGAAAGTGAGGAACCTTCTGCACCTTCTGTGCCACCCAAAGAGGAAAGTCAAGATATTGAGGATCCAAAAGTACTTGTAGTAGAGGAAATTTCAAAAGAAGTGAATGAAGTGCTGAAAGATGCTACTGAAACAGTAGAAAAACTAACGGATATTACTCCAGAAGAACCTATAACAGATGAACCAAAAGATGTATCTACCTTAGAAAACCTTCAAGAAGAAGAGAAAAAAGAACAACCAATAGAAACAGAAATTACTAACGCAGTTATTGAAGACACGCCTCTAGAGCCTTCTTTTGAAAAAGAAACAAAAGCTGAAAACGGAGAAAAAACTGAGCAAAAAGATGTTACTTCCGAAGAAAAACAAAGTGAAGAAACTAAAGTTGATAAACAAGAACTTGAAATTTCAAAAGAAAATGAAATACAAGCTAAAGAACCATCTGATGAATCTGTGGAAAAATCTCAAGAAACAGTAGAAGAAAAGGCACCCGAAGAAACACCACCAGTTGAAGGTCAACAACCTTTAACCGAATTGCCATTAGCAACAGAACAAATTTTAAAAGAGCCTACCGAACCTACGGAGTTACAGGCTGATGAAGAAAAAGAAAAAATTTTAACTACTGAAAGCAAAGATGAAACAGACGATAAAACTGAAAAACCCAGTAAAGAACAAATTAAGGAAGAAAAAGATGAAGCTGAAATAACAAACAAAACGGAAGTTCAAAAACCAGCTTTTGTAATATTTAATGATGAGGATAAAAAATTAGATGAAGATGAAAAAGAAGAGAAAACTGTTCAAATTATAACAGATGATGATGTAGAAAAATCAAAATTAAGATTAACTCCAGTAGAACAAATGTCATTGAAAACACCAGTTGAACGTGAACAAGAAAGTCGTCGTTCATTTACATTGTTGCCAGATTCACCAGTTGCTGTTAGTGAAGTAAGTCATTTAGATGAAATTGAAGATTCAACTATACGTAAAAGTAGTTTTACTGTGTTAAAAAGTGATGAATCTGTTGAGAATTATGATATGCAGGCCGATGATGTTGGAAATGAAGTAGAAGAATCTAGTTTTCAAGTTGTTTCAAGTCCAGAAAAACCTATTATTAGCAATCGTGTTACATATAGTTCAGAAGAAGCCGCTGAAGTTGGTGATGAAGAAGATGAAGACCATCAAAATATTAGAAATGGTGTTTCTGGTGCAATATATGTTAGCAGCAGAGATGGTCGACATTCAGCTATGGCTGGTTCTGTTTCCGATGCTGGAAGTGGTCGAAGAAAACGTTTAAAAAGACGTGTTAAAAGTGGAAGTAAGGTAAGGGGTTGGAGAAGTGTCGAAGCAGATGAAGAAAGTCCTGGTGGCCAACAAGCAAGTCGTGATCAAGACTCTGGGTTTGAACCAAGTCCAAGAGCAACCACGAAGTCTAAAACAACAACATATGGTAGTTTTGTACCGAAAAAAACAATTTATGCAACAATTGATGGAAGATCATGCAGTAGTAGATTAGAAGGACGTAAACCAGGTGATAAAAATTCATGTAATATGACTGCAGTTACAAAATCAATACACAGAAATATTAGAAGGTAAGTGTTTTTAAAAAAATGCATTATAAAATACTACCAATTTTTTTTTATTATGTAACAATTTCATTATGTCAAAAACTTAAAAATTAACCCCTTTTATATTAGACGATTATATTAAGTCAATTTTTTCGATTAGATTTATCGGATTAGATTTCTAATATTCAAATTATTTACAGATATGGGTAATTGAAAAAATTTACAGTAAAAACAGAGTGACTCTCATCATAAGCATTTTAGTAATTAAATTACTAAACATATTTTTTTATACATTTTATTTTAAAATATCTTTTAAATTTAAAATTAAATTTCGAATTTCCCTACAGTTCTAATTTGAATTATAAATTGATATTACATACTTTTAAAAAATTTACAATTATGCAAGAAAAAACTTTCAAATTAAGTTTTAACTTACTTTATCATTAATTTAAGTTACATTAAATTAAAAGAAAAAGAAGTAAAATAATATTAATAATTCAAAGACACTATACTTAAATGACATAAAAAAAGAAATTTCGATAAAAATGATTTGCTTATTCACACATAGATTCACATATACTTATTACCTATTACTACCACCCAAAAAGTCAGCCAATTAACCCTTGTAAATTGATTCATTACATTTAATAAATTTTAATTTACTGAAAAAAAATTTCTGAAAAACCACCTACATTTTCACTTACTATTTTCTATACCACCCACATTTTCACTTACTTTTTTAAAACGTTTTAATATTTTGAAACTCTTTAGTCTTAAGGATACCATACATTTTTTTTTATTCTGTTTTTATTTTTTATATTCTTTTGTTATATTGTCCCTCCCAAATAATTGTTAGTACAAAATTTAAAAATTAAAAAAACTGAAATTAGTCTTGATATGAAGAAAAAAGCCGAAGGCAGTTAGACATTTTTTTTTTTCTTTTTTTTGCATCTTTAAAGAAATTAATCTTTTATTTTATGGTTGAATTGTTTAGAGCTAAATTTTTCTTTATTTTTCTCACTGATTCTTGATTAAAATGTAATATAATTAAAATTCTTCGAAAAAACCAGTTGAATTGATTTCTGCTGTCATATTTTAACTTTCATTCATTCATTTAACTTATATTTAAAATCACACATATTTTATAACCAAGACAATTTATATGCAGAATGCTTTTATATTAAAAGGAGTAATATGAAAAAGTATACCATAGAACTAACCACTATACATTTGAATAATAGGTAGAAATAATTTATTTAATTTTAATTCATCTTAATTTTGATTTAATCCATAAGATTTGGAATTTATCTTTTAATCAGCCCATCAGCTTTTAACGCCATTATATGGGTTTAATAGTAGTTATATTATATAATATTATTTTATATAGTATCTAATATTATTAATTTTTCTTTACTTTATATTTACATTACATAATATATATATTGTCTCAAAGGAGATTTATTAAGAATTAAAATTAATATGAATGTTTTGAATTTTAACTTAATTAATTTTACAAAATGTTTGCATACTTTTAGGATGTAGTTTTTTTTTTTTATAGTGTGTATTCAATTCACAGTTATAGTTTAAGCAAAATTCTTGTTAATGTAAGAAACGTGTCTCTATGTTTGAATAAAATAATGATAAATTATCAAGAATTGTTTTTTTTTTTTGCAATAAAAAGAAGTTCAGTAAAGTGCCTAAAATAATTTGATGGCACACAGATTATCTGCAGTGCGGTACGGTATACTTTACAATTAGTAAACAAAAAAACAAAAATATATTTACTATTTACTTTAATACTTTTTCCCTCCCATAACTCTAAAACATATTTATTTACTGTCTATTTACAAGCAATCCATGTACATATGTAGATTATTTAAAATATTTTCCACTTAAAGATATTTGGTTTTCTTTTTTTTTTTTTTTTTTCTTATTTATTTATTAAGATACTTGCCTTAAGTATTTTAACTTTAGGCATTTTTAAAATTACCTAAATCCTCTTTTTAAATTTTTTTTTTTTTTGTTCAGCGTTTATTTCTAAAGATTTCTTTTTTTCATTAAATTTTGCTCATACATTTCTATAACGGGCTAAGCCACACGACAATAACGTTAAATGAGAGGGAAACAGAAACCAAAAAGATATTTACAGACAACTTTTTTTTATAAGGACAGGGATGAAGATATAGAGAGGGGTTATATTTACTTTACCAAATTATATTTTTACGTCTTTTCAAGTATTTAAAACTAAAAAAAACAAAAGCAAAAAAAAATAAAAACACATTAGAATTCACTAATACTTTCACAACCTGAAAAAGTTTTTTGCCTCATCATCATATTACCATTTTTAAGCAAATCTGTATATAAGTACTTTTTTTAATTCTATAAATTGATACACAGTAATATTATGGAAAAGTTCAGTTACTCTAAAACCCATACAGTACATACTCATATGGGTACATACAACTGAATGATCAGTGCGTATTCACAGTAAAGTTTTTGTTCATGAGTATTGATTTTTTCAATGATCTGATTTTAGATTCTAATAAAGCTGCTTAAAGTTTAAATAAATTTCGATTTTATTGTATAATTAATTTTATTCTTTATTTAAATGAAAGACAAAATTAAATTATAGTTAATGAATTTTTATATTGCATACAATCAAAGTTGATAAAAATCTGATGAAATGTTAAAGTGGCTCTAGATAGTGAATGTCATTAAAAAAATGTTTAAAATGTCTAGCAGTATTTATTAAATACACATAGTGTAATCGATTATTATTCAAAAATTAATACAAATTAAAATTCCATCACGAATTTGATTATTTAAAGCTGGTCACCAAATTAATAATAAGTTACCTAATTTCTGTAAAAACCGAAATTGGAAAAACAAATTTTTTTTTTTTTGTATTGCTATATATACAGAGTAAAAGAAAGAGACGAAAAAATATTTACCTCGGTTACAGTATAGAATCAAAAAAAAAAAATATTGTTTTAAAGAGTAAATAACTGTACAAGCAACCACCTGTGGCTGAATATTATAGGCTTTATTTTGTGAAAATATGTCTACTCTTTTGCGTTCATCGTTTTTTAACAAAATTTTCCCTTTTTGTTTTGTGTTTACTCAAAACATATTTTTCAAGCTTTTTAGGATTCGAAATTTCTTTTTTTCTTTTAGGAGTTTTGGTTTGTTATTCATTTTAAAGATTCATTTATTTTTCGTTGCCATTTTGTTGAATGAGAGCGATATGATTAAAGTTATCTTTTAAATATAATATGAGGGTGATACAAGTGTTTACAGTTTGAATCAAAATTCAAGACAATAAAAAAAAAAATTAGTCTTTTATACTAAAATTATAAAATAAGAAAATATAAAAAAAAAGAACACAGAGTGTACTTTCGTATCGGTTATAAGTTTCAAATTTTTTTAAAAAGCAGAGACTTTTTCATAAATTTTTTTCTTTTGTTTTATAACATTAGACCATAAACGAATATTTTACTTTATGCAATTAAATTCTGGGAAGATTAACTTTGAAGACAAAAATTTTTCATTTTTAGGTTTTCTAGATTTGTTCTCTATTAACTTTTTCCGTGATATTAATCACTTTGCAGAAAACATCGATTAAGTAACATTTAATCAGTAAAGGTCGATTCCCACTACATTGGGACATGAATAACACCGTGAAAACGCCGTACCCTGATTGTTGTTCATATTATGCATTTCTAATTAGTATATTCACATTGGACGACATTGACATCATTGATGCCGTACCGGCACCCAACCGCGATTTAAAATATCGTCCTCAACGACTTCTTCATGTCGTCGTTGCCAGTATACAGTATGAATATATTCATAAAAAATACATTTTATCAATTAAATAAAAAATTACAAAATAAAATAATTTCACTGATGAAAAAACAATCACGTACGACGTTATGGCTTAATACTTATGGCGAATGATTTAATACCCCTAACCACAATGTAATTTTAATATAATAAAAATACGGTGTCATCACGTCCGACATCAATATACTGTGAATAAAAATATGTTGTCGTCACGATACGTCGTCATCAAGGTGCCGGTATAGTGCTCGAATCAAACTTAATACTTCAATTATAAAATGATCAACTGTAATAGCGATCAGAAGCATATTATATCAGAGTAATGCATTTTTTATAAACTAAACTCTTATATATGATCGTTATTTATCTTAAATTTATGACAATATAAAATTTCATTAAAATTATAACATTTACAATTTATTATTCGTATAATTTATATTATAATAATGCTATTATAATATAATTGACACACCCTGTAGTACAGTTCAATTTTTGCTGAAATATGCATGTATGGGAAGGTATAATTATAAAATAAATGTTAGAAATATTCGTATGTAATATGAATACATACCAGGTTTATGTTGACACAACCTTTTTTTATTCATAATACCATCTTTATTAGCTCTTTTGCTATTAAAGGTGTTGTGGTTATCCTTATTAAAATATTAAAGTAAATAAAAAGAGAATACAATGAATGGTATATGTACATTTACATATATATCTATGTACCTTAATTTATGTATTCATTTGCTTAAAAAGAATCTAAGACTAAAATAATACAAAAAATATACTAGTTTGTACTTTGTTTTTGCAAATATAAAATCGTGACAAAAAATTTTGCAGTTCGTGGTAAAAAATTTATTTTATTTTTTTTTTATTTTCAAGTGTTTTTTCATAAATACTCATAATGTTTTAAAATCGAAAACATAGTATCTAAAATTGATGTAGTGGCACAAAATATAATACTTACATACTTATTCTGTATTTGGTGCGAAAAATATAATATAGGTACCAATAATTTTGCATATCTATATGTATTTAGGTACAATAGAGTATAGATACAAAAGTTTAATTTCTTTTATAATAAATAATTATAATATAATACTGAAGATTTTTGTGGTTTAATGATAGTTCTGTTTGAATTATTTTGATTTGAATAAAATATTTTAAAATTAAAAAAAATTATTGTAAATTATATCAAAGTTGACATGAACATAAATGATTTTCTAATATTTGAAACTTGCTGAAATATAGTAAATAAAATTAGTAAATAAAAAGTAAAATCGATCTCGTTACTAGCACATTTTCAAAAAATTTCCTTATTAGCTTCACTCTGTCTGTCTGTTCGTCCGTTCGTCTGAGTGTTTACAAAACTTTTTTTAATGCATTTCTCTGCCACATAAATGTGGACAGTAAATTACACAGCCTTTCCTGTTCAGGCGTAGCTGTAAATATTGCAAGGGGCTGTAGCTGTAAATGTTGACTCTTACGACGTGTGTGGGATTCGAACCCACACTTCCTCTAAGGGAGTATTTACAGCGTATTTTACACTCTCTAAGGTATTTACAGCGTATTTTATACTCTTTTACCCACTAGGCCATTCAGGCCCCTGTTTACAAAACCGTTTACAAAACCTTCTACACCGTTTGAAATAAAGCAATGAAATTTTAACTACGGATAGGCATCGCGAAAAAACTAATTTTGTGGAACAACTTTTTCTGTAGCCCCATCCATCATGGAGTTACAGTCCCTCAAACTTTGAAAAAGCCCTAGTTTGAAATGGGCATATATCATGTTCTGATTAGCAGTTTTTCAATCTGAAAAAGCCATTTGAAAGGAACGTTTTTTACCTTTGTTATACAATTATACAATTTTTTTAAGTTTTGTATTTAAATTTACTGCGGTTAGATAAAAATCAAATTTTGCATGATTTTTCTATCTTCATAACTTCGGTAAGCTTTTCGATAAGGACTTGAAATTTTGAAGTAAGAAAGAACTTTTAGAATTAGAATAAGTTTCCTCAGCAAATTTTTTTGGATCACGAAAAAGTTGTTTCCTGTTCATGATCTATTAGGGCTCAAAAATTAAAAATTTCCAATTTCAATTAACCCATGTACGTCCGTTCGTCTGTTCATCCCTGCTATAACTCAAAAAAAATAAGAAGCTAGGAGGCTGAAATTTTTCTTACTTCACTTTTGCAAAATTGTTAGTTTCGCTATTTAAATCCAACATTTGCGGTCGTCAAATTCGAGTAACTGCAATACAATGTCTTTCATCAACTCAGGAACTCAGGAACTCAGGAAATAACTCATTATCTATTAAAGCTAGGTATCTGCAATTTTGCGAAATGGCGTCAATTTACAGGCCAACAATATCTGTAAAATTTGGTTGTGCTGGTGCGATAGTTTCGAATAACTGCCTTATAACTTTTCTTTTTAAACGAAAATAATTTAGTATCTATTGAACCTAGGTATCTGCAATTTAATGAAGAGATGTCGAGTTACATGTTAAAAACTTTTGTAAAATTTGATTGGTCTAGAGCATCCGGTTCAGGCTTCTTACACCTCTTGGAACTTAATGAAGCTTAAGCCAGAAATCTTACAAATGAAGATCAAGTTTTATGGCAACAACTTCTGTAAAATTTGGTTGTGCTGGTGCAATAAGTTCCGGTAGGTGCCGTACAACTTTTCTTTTTAAATAAAAATAGCTCCCAGTCTACTAAAGTTAGGTATCTTATTTTATAAAAATATGTCGAATTGCATGCTAACAATTTCTGTAAAATTTGGTTGCGCTAGAGCAGTAGGTTCAGGATTTTCCACCTCTTGGACTATATGAAGCTAAGCGTCTGAAATCTTACAAGATGATCAAGTTTTAGGGCAATAATTTCTGTAAAATTTGGTTGTGCATTGCGGAGCAGCTGTCATACAACTCGACAATTTACATAAATATATCTCGGCAGCTGAGTACTAAAACATCTGAAATTTTTAAAAGATGATCAAGTTTTATAGAAACAGGATATTACGTTCATACGGATATCTCAGAATTGACACAGTCTACTCTACTCCACTCTTTTTTTTTTTTAAATTTCTTTGCTAATATTTAAAATAAAATGAAAAAATATCGAAAAAAAATCTTTTAGTATAAAATTTTCAATAAAAAAAATATAAAAGTATTAAAAAGGTATCGAGGGATTTACAAATAGCAAAATTAAAGATAATTTGAAAACTCTCCTCTATATATGAACATCACATCATACCATAAAATTTGATTAAAGTGAAAACAATCCAATTAGTAACAAAACTCAATTAAGTTTTTTTTCTTTTTATTATTTTTTTCTGACAAATTTTAGCATATATCGAACAAATACAAAAATATACAAATATGTACTCATGTTTTAGTATTTTGATTGTGTTTGTATAATGAATCTTAAAGAATTTTCATTCAAAGAAATTTAAAATTTAAAAATTATATATCCTATATATAAAACAGTCAAGTACAAAATAATTGTATCATGTATATTTTTTTCAAAATTAAATCATTAGAATAACTAATTCTCCTCCCTTAGAATAAATATCAAGGTGCGAATTTAATTGCAAAACCTCACATATCATTTCTAAATAAATTCAGTTTCCGAATTATTTGATCATTAAAATCATTCAAATTTTTTTATTTAAATTTATTTAATTTACATAAGTTCAGAGAAAAAGTTCAGAAAATTGGCGAAAGCGGAACTCAAGCATATGTAATTATTAAACTCTAGGTATGCAATGCATTTTTAAAAGAGAACTTAAGAGAGAAAGAGAACTTATTCGACAAATGAGATATATGTTGTATGAGTAAATTTCTTTAAATTTATGTCACGATAATATCACTCTAGAGGAAGAAGTTTTGAAAGCTTTTTAAATTCATATCAGAAAATTCACATAAATTTTGGAAGGTGAAACTACCTAAACTAATTTTGGGAAGAGATAATTCCCCCTTTTTCTTGACAGACTAGGATAGGTGCAGACTGCAGATAAATTACACCACGATATCTATAGTGTCAATTCCTTTGCAAAATCTACAGTTATCCACAGATCCACATGCATACCTAATTTTCTAGTATGTCTACCATGTCTAATCTTTTAGCATTCCTACCGATTAGACAATTACCAACACATAAGAAATAATATCCATTGTAAATAAATTTTAAAAGAAACATAAATAAATTGAAGAAACTACGATTAATGATATATTATGTAGTTATCATTTTTGCTGTGTATATAGTAAGTCAGTAGTAAGTATCAAAACGATATTTTTAAATCGAAACCAATATTGTTTATTCTTTCATTGTTGTATTCCATTTTTTTAAGTGAAATTTTAGTAAATGAAAAATGTATATCACTTTTTTATTGCCTTCTTTTATCTTTCTATTGACTGGTTCATATTAAATACATACCATAATTGGTACTACCTAAGTTAGGAGTGAAAAGATTAGAAAATGAAAACCAATGTGAACTTGATCTAAAGTTGACTGGGAATATATTATATTATCCTTAATCAAAGCAACAAAATTAAACCAGTAGACTACTATATTTTAGTGTGTCACACAAAAACTATATGGAAAATTAAATTAATTACTTTTTACTTTATTGTTTATTGTTCCTTTTCATATCTGCCTGTTTTGTTGCTTTAAACTATAAATTATTATCCACAAAGTTTAAATTATATATCAAAATTTTGTTTCTAAAGATAAATAGACAACATACTCGTATATACATAGTTTAACTTTTGATGATAACTATTGAGTTTTAGTTTAAGTTTAGTATTTAAATTTAATTTTGATTAAAATATTTTTTTAATAAATTTAAAGAAAAAATTTTTTCGATACATTTAAAACAAAAAACCTTCTAAGACCTACTGAAGCATTCTTTTACCTACGAATCTAATGTAGCACAAGGGAACAAACAGTAATTCTTTTACTACAAAACTACAACTACTTTTCATTTTCCAAAAAACTACAATAATTCATATTATTATGCATTATTATGAATCTATTGTATGAACTGTACCCAGGACGGAATTCTTTCTGTAATAACTGTAATATCTACTTTAACTTTGGAGAAAAAACATCACGTATTTTCACCGGTGAAAATGTATTGACTTTTTATGTTATGTATACATTATTATAGCATTATTATCTAAATTTATTTAGTAAAAATCGGAATATATTTAGTAAATACTTGAGAATATTTTGTAATATACACATATATTACAAAATATATATACATATGTAGGTAATCAATTACTAAATATTTAGCGGAGTCATAAACCTAAAAACTTATTTCTGAAAAATAATACCTATAAAAAACAGAAAATAAAACACAAGATCGTAAGAGTCTACGTTTCTTGTGATTTTTTAAATATTAAAAAATAGAAATTAATTATTATATTTTAAAAAAAAAAGTAATGAAAGCCCTTATCCTTTATTCATGTATGTATGTATAATAATAGAAATAAATTATTAATGTTTCTATTTTTTTTAATGAAACTGTACAATCTTTTATAATCAATTGCCAAATATTTAGTTCTAATATAATTTGATAAAACTTTCCAAAATTTATAGATTTCATCATTGAAAGAGTTTTGGATCTTTAGGGATCTTAATATTTTCTGATGTTCTTTAAAACAAAACATATACCTATACCTACATTATTTTAATATATGTATATGAATATTTTTATCTATGTTTTCATTATATTCTTAATGTATCTATATGTATGCATTATGTATATAACATAGATGTATCTAATTTTAAACATATGTAATAATCCATTCTTTTAAAAAAGTTTATAATATATGTATATTGCATAATATTAATATGTTTTGTTGTATACTAAGGCTGCCATAAGTTCTGTTTTGGAAAGGACAGTTCCTTTTTGACTGTGTTTCTTCATCTCAGAAATTTTTCCCTTTTTGTCATACTTTTGTGGCTTTTGTCCTGTTTGTCCCATTTAATAAAGTTTTTGTTTTTTAAATATAAACAAACAAGTATTTTATATATGCATACCTTAATTTAATATTATGTTAACGTACAAAATGAATGGATTAAACCTTTGGAAGAAATGAAAATTTTTGAGTGGCTATTATTACAAAAACAAAAATTGGATAAGAATGAAATAATTAACTGGTATTGAAAATTGATAGAGAGATTCAGTAAGAGTCTAAATATCAATAATTTAAAACTATCAGATGAAATTAGCCGCGTAAATATTTTCTTAACAAATGAAATTCTTTCAAAATGGACCAGTAATAAAACACAAACTGACACAAAAACTGGGTGGTTATTCTCACACATTTTAAAAAAAAATAAATACCGCATAATAATTTATTAAAATTGTTAGAAATATGTTTGTGTTTACCTTCAACAAATGCGACAGTTGAACTGAATTTTTCAATTATCAATAATATATGGACTTGTGATAAGTCAAGTTTAAGAATTGATACTGTGACTGCATAGGCTGTAATAAAGGTTAATAGCAATTATCAGCTAATGATAGAAGTTGAGCTAAATGATAATTTTGCTAAACAAAATAAAAAACAGCTAAAAATATAATTAATTTACTCGTAATTATATATTTTTTTTAAAACAATGAATGAGGTTTCTTTGTTTTAATGTTTTTATTATTTTCTTTTTAAGAAGCAATTAATCAGAATGTGATTTCCTTTTTACCGACCGCATACATTAATGTATATGGTAGGTATCGTTTTCATACTAAAAATTTGTAGCCGAAATTTTGGAAAATATGCACTACTCCGGTGTGGAGAAGGTTGTAAAAATTTTTTTAGCTTGATGTCTGCCTGTGTATGTGGTTTTTGGGTGCGTGCGTGTGTGGGTGTCTCTGTGGGCACGTGTACAGCTTAAACGACTCAGCGGAATTTTTTGCTATTTCATATTTTTGGCGTAAATATCTAGGATTGATATGCTTTTGGAGCAAATTGGACAACCGCAAGTGGTAGTTTACTAGTATACTTTTTAAGTTTTTTACAAATATTTCGTTTGTGAGAAAAATTTATGAGAAAAATTATTAAGAAAATGTTGTTACACAAGTAAAGAGCAACAACTTTGCCATAGAACATTTTTTGATCCGAGTAACTTTAACTTTTATTTAATTTGTTTTCATACGTCTAAATTTCATACATTACACTCCATATGAATTTATACGAACAATTTTTTTTGTTTTTTTATATCTCTAAAAATTTATATACATACATATGTAATATGTATGTATGTACCTTTATCTATGCATATTATTCTTTTGTTAATGACATAGATTTAAAATGGTAAAATTTTTGTTAGCAGATTCAATATTAATCTTATGTTTTTTTTTGTATTTGTTTACAGTTTTTATTATTTTTTACTTCTAATATTTTTGAATGAAAAAAAAATCATGTACATAAATAATGTAAATGGATGTATGAAAGAATGCACAAATATTTTTACGATTTCATTGCTTATTATTGTTATTGAATAAAACAAAATGTTGTTAAATTATTAGAAGTTATTTTGCTTATATGTATGTAAATTATTATGTAAAAAATCTATAAATTTTGGCATTGTACTTTTCATGTAGTGGCGGTCGGTCCTGTGGTGGAAATAGCTGATTTTTTTTTTAAATGTTGTTATTGTTTTTGTTTTAATAATAAATGAATTAATTTTAAAAAAAACCAAAAGCACATTTAAACTTAATGTTTTATACACATATGCAAAGTGGCAAAAAAAAAGGAAAAAAAATGTTCCTTCCTGTCGATTCCAGAAAAAAAAAATTAATGAAAAATCCTGCTTTGGTCATTAAACAATCTGGCAATCTTAGTATAACAAAACTTTGTACAATGTGATTTAAAAAAATATAAACTAAGATTTCTATAACCAAAATATGATATTGTTAAAATTGTGGGATTTTTTGTTTTTGCGATTTTATTTTGTTTTGCATCTCAACTTACAACAGAAGGCCTGGAATAGAAAAACTCTTGATGTTCAATATTCTTAAAACAACTTTTTTCTTTCTTTTGTTTTATTCGTTTTTACTTGCATTTGCTGGGGCCGGATTCCGCAATAGTGCAAATAAGAAAATTTGACAGTTCACGTGCAAATTTTCAGTTTGCACCGGTTTTTAATTCCACAAGACTGCAATTGAAAATAATTAATATTTTCAGTTTGCATGGTGCAAAGTTTTTTCACCAAGTATTTATCTTTCTCTCTGCAAATGCAAATGAGAATGCAAACGAGAAAGACAGTATTTTTATTTATTTATAAAAAAAAATGGAAAATTATATAATTATTTAGTATTATAACATTAAATTGTTTTGTGCACATTTTATATATGTATTTTTTCATTTTATATTTTCTATTGAAATGACCAGTCAGTGCTGTTTATAATTCATTCAGCATTTCAGTTTTCATTCACGCTTGCGGAATTGAAATAATGGTGCAAAGGCAAACTGCTGGTGAGAATGAAAAAAGTTTGCATTTGCACCAATAAACTTTACACCGTTGCGGAATCCGGTCCCTGTTCCTTTTATAATTATTCACGTCTAGGTACATACATACATATATATTAATATGTGTGCAATAATATTTTAAATTGTACAAAATTGTTATATATTTTTCAATGAATTTATATAACCGAATGAATGCATGTATGCATACATATGTATATATGAATAGTATATGCATATACTGTAATTTAAATAGACTTTTACTAGAGAATAAGTAAAAGGCAAAGTATTTCAATTTTGGTTATCGTATTTGATACTTAGTGTTTTACATTTATTTTTTTTATTTTTATAACTGTAAATTGGTCTTTTATTGCTATAAATCCATAATATTTTATATGATAATTGCATATATGTATAGGTATATACATAATAATCTATATGTATGTGCACATATATATTAGTCGTATTCTTTTTTTTTTGTAATACATATTTATGTTTTTGTTGCGGTAGTATTTTTTTAAATCAAATTTATATGTATGTATGTATATTTTAGGATATAATATAAGAACGAGTATATAAATGATTATGTACCTACATATATGGATATGTAAATGTAAATAAATATGTGTTTTTTATGCATTTATTTGTTTTGGACATATGTAAGTAAAAGTTTTTTTCAGGATAAGGAAAGTTTTCATTTTATTTTAATAATTTTTTTTTTTTTTGTTGTTCCTTTTTTGTTATAATTGTTATTATATTATATCCTTTTCTTCATTAAAAATTTATTTCTTAAAGATTTTGTCATAACGATAATTAACAAATTTTTAAAATTTAGAAAAAAATTTTTGAATCCTAATTCTATTACATATTTTTTTATATTTTTGAAAATTTTAAAATTAAAAATTATACTTTTGTATAAAGGAAATTTATTTGATTTAAAAATATAAAGTAAACTGCATTTATTTTATTTAATCTATAGATATATTTATTTTAAAAGATTTATTTGAATATTTCTACGATGTAACCAATGGTTCATAGCAAACAAAAAACCTTTGTATTTAAATACATATCTCGTTTTCAAACTAACGGTACAAAGATAATTAACGGTCAAATGGTAATAAATTTAATAAATGCAAGATTAATATACCTATTTTAATGTGAAGGTAAAAAGATAGTGTTCGATTTTCTGCCAATTTTGAGCTACTTTTTGTCCAATCCATTTATTTTATTAGCAAAAGAGTTTAGAGTTTATATCTAATTGATTTTTGTTTGTTCTTTATAAATTTGCATTTTGTTTGTTTACATTTAGATATTTAGACATCTGTGAGTTATAAGATATAAGTTAAAATTATTAGTTTACATTCGAGATTTTGTTTTGTTATAACTATTTTAACAGTTATTTTTATTAAAGATATAATTATAAAATCTTAATAAATTATTGTTTTAACATTAATTTAAACCCATTTATAAATGATGAATTAGGTTAAAAACCAGATAACGCACAGTTTTAACATTTTCTAGTATTCAAAATATTTTCTTGTGCCCAACTAATAAAAAGTCATTCAAAGAAATAAAATACACTTTTCCTGAAATTTGAACCGTGTATTCTTCGATTCAAACTTCATCATCCTAATTACTATCCTATGCTATCCAACAATATACAGCAATATTGAAAAATGGAGTATGTAAAACAACAAAGGTTTGTAAAGGCGTATATTTACGAATAGACAATAAAAACAGTTTAGAAATTATTACTCAAAATTTTATAATTTTTCTTAGAATTTTATATATAAGAAAAATTCTGAAAAACCAAGGGACACGTTCTTCAATTTTAAAGAAATCCTATATAATTAATAAAAGCAATATTAATATGTGTCAACACATGTAAAATTTACTGTATAGAATTTTTAATGAATTATTGGTTTCAAAAAATAGTAAATTTTTAACCCTTAATCACTCTTAAAAAGGTGGAGGTTCAAAAAAAAATTCTGAGATATTTTACACAAATTCTGAAAGATAATTCTTTTCTTAAAATTTTTTAACTTAAACCCTACCAGAGATATGCAGTAATCTAGCAAAATTTTGTTTTCACATAACGGTATAAAAGTTTGATGAAGTTAAAAAATATCTCTTGTAGTTTGGCGTTTTTGGATTGACAAAATATTAAACAGAACCTGGGATATGCTTTTTAATTAGAACTTTTTAAAAATTGGCTTTTTCAAATTTCAGAGGTTGTAGCTCCGTAATTCATGGACCTTCAAAAAATTAATTTTTATATGAAACCTATGGATATTCAAATTTTATTGTACTATTTTAAAATGTGTTGAAGTTTTGTAAATAGTCGGAAGAGCAGACAAAGGGACAAAACGAAACTAATAAGCTAATTCTTAAATTTATATATTTTTTTTATGGAACTTACTTTCTATTTTTATATACTTATATAATATTATATAATTTCAAATGAAACTATGTATGTGTTTGAAAAATAATTTTGTTTTTATTTTTTTTTTTTTTTTTGTTTTTGTTATCACTTTTGTTTTTAATACAAACAATTAAGAAAAAATAATATGAGATAAATGCTTTTGGTAAAAAATTATTATTGTTAACAAAAGAAATAACCAATTTTTGAAATACATAAGTACATATATATATATTCGGAAATAAAAAGGAAATTTGAATTTGATTAGAGTTTAATTTATTGAAGTAATACACTCCTTTTATTTTATATAATATGTATATATATATATATATTTTTTTTTTTCAAAAATAATTTAAGTTTTAATTAAAAAATATTTTAAGATTTTCAATTGACTAAATAAAGATAAAAATATTTTTATGAAGTAAAAAATATCAAATTGGTTATGTTATGATACCATTAAATCAATTTCAATTCTAATTAAGTGCTGACAATAATTTTACAGATATGGAAAATAAGATCCTTTTAATCCTTTATATATAAAATATATTAAAATTTCTTCATTGTTAGAATGAAGAATTGTTTCTTTTCGTATTCGAATGTTGTTTTAATTTGAAAGTTTTGAATTAAATCGAAGTCCTTTTGCAGGATCCTTTTTTCAAACTTCTATAAAATAAATATGATGTACTTAATGTGTATTAAATATATAATCAATTTAAACTACGAACAAATGCTGTATTTGTTTTATTTCTACAATTTTGTAGTATCAACATTCTCAACGTCTTTGAGGCTGAAAATTTGTTAAAAATATGTCTGTGCACACGGGTGTTTGTACGTTAATCTAATAATTTATTATAAATACACTGCAACTTGGTATACCCGTATGAACGTATGTTCAAGGGTATAATAAATTTGTCACTGCATTTGTTGACATCTTTAAAAGTTTATCACATGATAACTCAAAAAATAAAGAAGCTGGGATTCTGAAATTTCTATAACGCCATTTTTGTAAAATTGTTAGTTTCACTATTTAAATCTAGCTAGTTCGGCGGGCGTCTGAGAGTAAACTGGCAAACAACTTCTTTCTTTAAATGGCAGTAACTTAGTGTCTATTGAAGCTACGTATCTGAAAAGATGCTGAGTTGATGGTAAAACCTTTTGTACAATTTGTTAATGCGATATAGAGCATCAGTTTCAGGTAGCTTGCTTATATTGAAAGATATATAAGCTAGGCATCTGAAATTTTCTAAAAGATAATCAAGTTTTATGGTAATAACTTCTGTAAAAGGTGGTTGGTTTGGGGCAGGTTCAAGAAGCTGTTATACAACTCCCAAATTTACATAAATATATCTCGGTACTACTTAATTAAAACATCAAAACATCTAAAATTTTGTAAAAGATGATCAAGTTTTCTGGAAACAGCTTATATTATGTTCAAACGGATATGACACATTTGACACAATCTACTATTTTGAACTCTTCCTCTTCGTTTTCTTTAAAAGTCGGAAAACCTCCCATATAATATAATAATTATATTATCATCAACAAAATCGATCGAAAACTTTAAATCCTTTTAATCTAGGTGAATGAAATGAAATCTAGGTGAAAGAAAACGTATATAATATGTTCTGTGTAAACATTTTTTTTTTTTTTTGAAAATCATATAACCGAACACAATGTGTGGCATAATGCATAATATACAAGAAAAAAACTAAAGATATATAATACATCAAAATAAGCGGGAAACAAATTCTTTTAATATTCAAAACATCAAGTTACTCAATGTTTCAAAAAATTAAATATTCTATAAAAAATCAAAAGAAATACACTCCACATTCATTAACCCAAATCTTACTAAATTTTAAATAAATATTTATATTTAATAAAAAAATCTTTTCTAAAGTGTAAGAATTTTTAAAAAGGACATAATGATTCGAGTTAATACAAAATTGCTAACTTGTATCTATATATTATATAAATAAAGACAACTTGTATATATGTATTATATAAATTAGTGTAAATAAAATTCAGTTTTGCAATTTCATTTATCACTTGCAGAGATTTTCAATAATATTCTGTAATATTTATTAATGAATTCAATGAATTTAATATCTAAATGAACATAAAGGAATCTTTCATTTTCATGTTTTTTTTTTTTTTATTATATACTTTTAAATCAATTTATTATTCTACATTTATTTTTTGTCATTGTGTGATAAGGAAAAAAATAAGGAAGAAAAATTATCTCAAGGATAAAATTATAATCAGGTGTATTTGTTAATATTCATGTTTGGAAAATTAATTCATCCAACAAATTTTGTCAGTTAAGTTTTTATTTTATTCGTTATATATTATCTATACATTGATACATCAATTTATTTAAATATGTATGAATGTTTTAGAATTTACAGTCATGATCAAAATATTTGATTCGGAGTTTATATTATTTAAATTTATAATTCAAAAATTAAAAGCAATAAAGGTTTAAAATGATTTAAAACTAAAAAATTATGTTTCAAATTCAATTTTCTTTTGAAACAGCCTGAATGCGTTGCTTTTTATATAGCATATTTCGAAACAGCTTTTCAAGCTACTACTTAATAAGTTTTAAAGCTGACAATTTACTGTACAAAATGAATTTGTTTTATCTTTCTATAGCTAAGCGTTCAAAAGTTATAGATTTGTTTATGAAAAACTATTAAACTATTAAAAGCTTCATATCTTGGGAACGGTGTCGAATAGATCCCCTCTCTAGTACAAATTTTTATTTGTTTTAGTGACCACAATCACTAGGTTCAGTGCAGCTATTCTAGTCGCAAACACCCTATATATTTCAGATTTACACCAATAAACGAATAATACCTTCTGATAATGATAAAAAGATCTATACTTAATATTCTTATATACTCTTTTCATCAAAAGAATTATATGAGGCAGTTCATTTTGAGGAGATAAGACATTTCTGCAACAATTCTTATAACAATAAAATAAAAGATTTTCAAAAAACCTTAATTTTTTATAAATGAAAATATATTAAAAGGATAAGATACACCTGGAAATTTTTACTTAATAACTGGACATTTGATCAGTGGACATTTAGCAAAAAAGACACATTTAGCAAAAAATTCACTTAAAGATACTTAAAGGCACTTAAAGAAAAAAGATATTTAACAAAATGAACATTTAACGAAAAGATATTTAACAAAATTGACATTTAACAGTGTTGGACAATATTGGCAAAATGGATACTTAACATTTGGCAACTTTTGTTTATGCAGGTACACGGCGCTGAGCAAAAAAATATGTTAGGAACTAAAGAAGAAATGTTAAATACCTGTTAATTTTTTGGCTTTATTTTATTTCTACATTTTCAATATTAATTATTTCGACAAAGATTCATGCTCTCAATAGAAAAAAATAATGTAATTATAGAGTTAAAAATTAAATTGTTGATTGTTAAAAGCTGCGAAATGTTCACGTGTAAAAGTTGTTAAGTGTCCAATTTGCTAAATGTCCATTAATTAAAGTTGTTAAATGTGCTTTTGCTAATTGTCCTTTTTGTTAAATGTCATTTTGTTAAATATTTTTTACTATATATTGTGTTTTTTTGCTAAATGTCCATTAAACAAATATCCAGTTGTCAAGTGAAAGTTACCAAGTGGCCGGTTCCCGTAATAAAGAATTTTATTCAGAATAGTGTTTTAGAAATTTAATTTATATTCAATTTTAACTTATATTCTAAAAGATCTTACAAGAGACCGTATATACATAAAGATTTTCAAATAATATTAAATGAGTTTCTATAAAATATGAGGTGGCATTAATACAGTGTGTCACATGTATACAGTTTGGGATAGAATAGATGTGTCTAGATGATCCTTTTGGTTTTTATACAAAAAAAATTTTTTTTGTATGATTCGACATTGATTTTTTGATTGATATATCAAATGTAATAAAAATTAAAAGTTTTTAAAACTTTATTTTCTAAATAAACAGAATAACATAATCTTTTATGTTTATAATATTATGTTGGTGTATCTTATTATTGAAATTTTCTATTTTTTTATACAAATTATGATCATATTCAGATTTATCATAATAATGATATATAAGATAATAATTTCGTCCTTGACAATTTAATAGAGAAATTTTGCTTCATAATATTCCAATCAAAAAACATTTGATTACAAAATAAAATCTATAAGTACAATAATTTTATAGTTCTTCCTATATACAATAATCTAAAAGTAAGACTTATTATGACTAAGTTTTTATACAAAGATTTAAAGTAAATACACGTCTTACACATTTTTATGTCACATTGAATAATTACACCTTAAAGGCATAATATTGAATAATTTTTACCTTGTATGTAGGAGAGATTTAAAAATAAATCGACAAAATATTCTATACGATTTTTATTTTATTTTTTTTTTTGTTTTAAATAATCTTAACTTAACATTCGATTCAAATTACAATAAAAAATGAATCGAATCATTTTGAAACGTATAATTAAAGAATATTGAGTTCGTTATGTACCTATAGATGATTTTTGATTTTTATATTTTTTTTTTTTTTTGTATCTTGAGTACACCAAGTTTGAAAAAATAAGAAAAATTTATTAAAACAAAATTGAACGGTTTTGTTTTCCTACAGAACAGTGGGTTCTCAATAATTGTTATGGTGCACTGTCACAAAAAAAAAAAAAATCAAATGGTTATTAAACATCTACTGTTAGATTATCAGTAACAGTATACTTAAATAAGCAATGTACAAAACTGTATCTGAAAGTATACAGATTAGTAAAAGGGTCATAAAGTCAGTGATTATTCACTGTGGAAGGGCATATTATTGAAAAAAAAACTTGTGAAGCATAAATGAAATGAGAGCTGTGTGAGGCAGATTAAACAAAATGTGACCTCAAATTAAATAAATCAAATTCGAGTAAAAAAAAAAAACATTAAAATTAATATAAAATATCTTGACTTGCATCTGATTGGCATTGGTCATCTATTTAGAAATTATAAGTTAAAAGTGATATCAAAACAAAAATCATGTAATTACCTTCTATATCCCGCCTAGAGACTTTTTTAATTTAAATATTTTAGTTTAATTATTTGGATGACTGAAAATGTAAAATATTAATAAAATATTAAAAAATAAAGAACATTAATGTAAATTTATTTTTACTTTGAAGAAAAAGTTACAAATTATTATATGAATATTATACTACTCGAATATTATGTACTCATATATTGTAAGATCTTCTAGTAAATAATAGATGGAGCATAATACAAATTAATTTATTATTCATAATAATGGTTCATGAGATAAGTAAATCTTAAAATTCGATAAAAATCCAAGAAAAAATTATCAAAACTCAACAACTTAATAAATTTGTAGACTGTAATGGTGTAATGATTTTAACCGAAGATAAATATTAAAGTTGAATGATAACTAGTCATCAACTCTGCTGTTGCCTCTTGGCAACAATCATAGTTGAAAATAAATAAATAAATAATTAAAATAATTTCTGCTATATCAAGAATTTTAGATAATCTCTTTGAGTTAGGAAAGAGATTTAGAATAACTTTTATTAAACTTATTTTGAAGTGAGTTTTTTTGCTTTTGTGTGCTAATATAGTTAAAGGCTGATAAACCTGTCATTAAACCAATGGAACATGTTGAAACAAAAGTGACAGTAAGCAACGAAATTGAAAATATATGGAATAATGAAGAAAGGAAATGGGAATATGTTGGAATTGATGTCAATTAATTCGCAGTCAATTAACAATAATAGACAGGCCTTAACTTCAACAGTACTAGATAGGCCTTATTGCAATTTGATATTTCAGTTATAGATAGCTTTATAATAGCTGTATTAAGTTATAGATAGACTTATTGCAATTTGACAATGACGATAGATAGCTGTGTCAGGTCGAAAACTTTAATTTTTATTACAATTCGAACCTAGGCTCTAAGTAAAATAGGTCGACAGTAAAAATCCTTTAAGAGATACAGGTTTCTCCATTCAAATCCATGGATTTTTTCCTTATTTCAACCTTTCCTATTATTATATATTAAATTATTTTGTTTCTTTTATGGGACACCCTATAAGTTATAATTTTAACATAAAATAATTATAATTTATTATTTTAGTTATAAGCGTATATTATGTTATGTATACCTATATGTATTATTCTATATATTTTAATAAATAAAAATAATATAATATATAAAATGATATTATGTATATTTTTAGATATTACATGGAGCGTAAAATATTTCAACATCTTTTAGAATTGAAAAGCCTACAGATACGTTCTAGTAAATTAAATGAAGCTGTTCTAGTTAAACGAGCTGTTGATGATTATCATAAATCTTGTATTGCTTTAGGTGCTGAAACTGGTGGTTCATTAAGACGATATCCATATACTGAATATACATTTAAAAATTTTGAAATGTTTTTGTATGAGACATTAAAATCTTTACAGAAACCTGGTACATATAATTTTCAAAATATTAATGAAGTATACGAAGAGGTTTGTACATAAAATATAATATATAATATTATATATATATATCTTATATGTATATACATATATATATAATATTTTATATTGTATAATAAAATATTATGAGGTTATTATTTTTAAATAAAATGTAATATACGATAAAATTCAATAAATTTTAACAGTTAATGAAAGGTTTTAAAATTTTATTTTATTAAAATTGTGATTTTTTCCACGAAAAATGGATTTTCATTGATCGTTTTAAATCGTTTTTTAAGTAAATAAAGGATTATTACCTTTAATATTGTTATATATATTTCTTTGTATTAACAAGTTTTTGTTGAATTTGATCCCGATAAATGTTATTATTATTCAATAATTTATTTTTTTTTTTGATTTTAGGCTGAAAGGAGATTAAGTCCAGATTATAACACATATGAAAAAGCTTTACAATGTACAACAAAAACTCATAGATGTCTTCATGCTGCCCATGCATATACTGGTATACCATGTGCTGCATATAGTAAGTAAAGTAATTTAAAATTATATACGTTATGTAATGACAAGAAATGAATGAAAAATCAATTTTATATAATAATAATAATAAAAACAAATTAATTTTAAGTAAACTGTTCTCTTTAAAATTAATATAATGGACATTTTATTCAAAAGGCAATCATTAAAATATTTCCTTCTAATAATTAATAGAAAATATTTTCTATATCTACAAATTATTTTATGTTCCTTTGTAGTAATACTTGGATGAATTAGATGAAAAATAGTTGAGTTTGGCTCAGATTTTGTTATTCGTATACAAAAACAGTACGTTTTTTTTTTTTAATCAATTTTTAAACTATATATAAAGTCAAAAATTAGAGAAAAGGGTAAGAGTGCTGCTAAATGCTTAGGTTTCCTCTTTAGGTGCAAGACATATCCAAGGACTTGCTTAATATCTATAAGACTTATATACGCCCCAAGATCGAGTACAATTTCCATATATGGGTTGGCGCCTCACTTACTTCATTGAATTACCTCGATCGAATTCAAAAACGCACCATTCGTTTTATTGGCGACTCCGTTGAGACTGCTTGTCTCATTTCTCTTGGAATTCGTCGTAATATTGGAGCCCTTTCTCTTTTTTATAGATATTTTGTGAGTAATGACACTTGTTCAGTTAAGATAAAATCGCTGATGCCACCTCTCAAAACATTCCGCCGAACCACTAGAGGGGCCTCAAGTGCTCATGCCTACTATGTGGAACTTCCTAAATGGTAATCTACCGGTTATAGCAATTTGTTTGTTCTCAGAACTGCAAAAATGTGGAAACTATTACCATCCTCTGTGTTTCCAAAAGTTGACGATTTATTGATTTACAATTTGCTCAAATTCAAGACGAATCTTAACAAATTTATGACGCAATTATTGTGTCATTCCCCTTTATCCGCATTTTTCCCGTCCGTATCCAATACAATTTAGTCTCAAGTACTTTTTAGTACAAAGGAACATATTCCTAGATTGAGATTATTGAATAAAAAAAAAAGAAAAATTGGTAAATCGATGGTTCTGAATAAAAGAAGGACGACATTTCAATTCAAAATGTATAATATATTTACCCGTTTATTTTGGTATGAATTTTAACATTACAAGAATGTTGAACTACATCTGGTTCATTTAATTCACCAGAAGGTATGTATAGTATAGCCCGATTAATTTTTATACCCGTACAAACATAGTTCTTAATTTGATAGCCATTTAGTTGACGACACTGTTTCATTGGTATTAAGTTTATGACATTATAAAAATAAAAATGCAAAAGTTTTAAACATATTCTGGGATAGGATTGAATTCTGAGTAAATTTATCTCAAAAAAATTATAGAACCAGGATTCGGAAAGTTTTATCACTTTATTTTTATATAAATGCTCAACTTTGCTTTTGAAAGTTCGGCTGGAGGGTTTCACTAGCTGCCATATATAACTTCATTTTTATATGAGCATAATTCAGTGTCTAAGTAAGCTGGGTTTATAAAATTGACAAAGGAAGTTAAGTTTTATTCTAAAGACTTCTAAGTTTCCTTGATCTACCGCCACAGGTTCGGATACACTCGTAGTTGTTATACGACTGCGAAATGTATCTTGATACTAAATCAATCTATAGACATCTGGATGGACATCAATTGTATAGACATATTCGCGTAGGTATCCAAGAGTTGATACAATTAACTCAACACTGATCCTTGTTTTTTAATTTTAGTTTTTTTAATATATAGAATATCACTTTTTTTTGTTTTTAACTATAACTAACACTTAGATTCACTCTTTATTAAAGCCGAAATATCCAATGTTTTAACTTTTTCAAAAAGGATTATATCTAAATTTTACTTTTTGGGACCCTTATTAAATATTTCTTGTAAGTTAAGATTGATTTTTAGGTTAATTACTAAAACATAGCGAAATTCTAACATAAAAGAATATTTAACTTTTTAGTTTCATACTAAAGATTTGAATTTATTTTAATTTTAAACAAAACATAAAATTAAGCATCTTAAATAAAATTTATTTAAAAAAAAAAAAGAAATCAAAATCTATGATTATCCTAAGTTAAATGTTACCTACCATAAATAATTAGAAAAATTAAAAGAAAGACTTTTAATTTGACTTTTAAATTGTTTAGAGGTCATTATTTTAATTTCTTTTTGTCATTCTTTTAAATTCTAATCAAAATTATCCATGACAAAAAAAAAACAAAATAAAACAAAGTTTTCCTTAAAAATATATATGAAAATTTTGTAAATCTATGTATGTATATGCAGGATAAGAAAAAAGAGAAAAAAAATAAATTAACCTAAAATTAACCCAAATCTTAATAAGAAGGAAAATAAGGGACACAAAGTAAAAATACAAAAAAAAAAAAAAAAAAAACAAAATAAACTTCTTTTTAATTCATTCAATCTTCACAATTAAATTTCACCGGACCATAATAATAAAAAGTGAAAAGAAAAAAAAAATAAATTAGAAAAGGAAGGAAAATTAGAAAAAAAAACACAATTCTTATTTTAAAAGATAAAAATTAAAAAAAAGGAGACTAAATAGATAAAAGATGGCAAAAAAAAATGAATGAATAAAGAAGCGTGAACATCAACTAAAAAGTCTAGAAAAAAAAAATCTCTACAACAAAAGACAAAGACAAAAAAAGAACAACCGTAAATTTTGCCAGAAGCATATTTTTTTTTTTTTTCCTATTTTACACTTCTAGGATTTTTCTTTTATTGTTTTCACATTCATTAAATAAAAGAGAAATTTTCTTTTTATTATATACGCTTTAATTTTTTATGATATTCATATATTTAACGTTTATAATGCACATACTTCAATCCGGTGCGACATTCAATTTGTACATCCAAATAATGAGTTCTATTTCTAAAAAAAAAAAAAAAAGTTTGCTTTATTTGATAGAAATTTAGTTAGGAGGCAAGTGTTCTTTCAAATTCAATTGAAAGTTAATTTTCACTTGTATATTATATTCGTTTTGAGTTAATTTAATATTCAGAATTTAAAATCTATAGAATGCCAATGAAAAAACAATTTTTTCTTATATGTTCTCGAACAAATATATAATAATCTTCAAAATGTTTGGAGTAACCTGATTTTTAAAAAAAAAATATCATTACTTTACATTTTCTTTAAGCGATGCCAAAGGGTTTCTAAAAACTTACCAATGATACAGTGCTAAAGTCGCCGGCATTTCTGTTGAAAGTGTTCGAATTTTATCCTATGTAAATGAAATTCACCCTCAAATCATATTCAAATAAATATATCTAAAATTAATAATAGTATCTTATCGACATATCTAAAGTGCAAAAGTATGTAAAATCTATCGAAATAAATTAATTAAAAAACAAAGAGAAAAACAAAAAAAAAATCTTTTAATAATTAGGATAGGTAGGATATTCTAAATTTTAAAAAACTAAACACAGTTCAGATCGACTTCAGATCAATCGACAAAAATATAAGCCTATTAGATATAACTATCTAAAAGTAAAATTAAACAACTAATTTGGTGCATAAAGTCTTGAGTCTGAATATAGATCATAATGGACAATTGAAGTTACGAGTAAATGATATCAAAACAGAATCTCTTTTGTGGTATATGTGCTCTCTAAGATAGAACTGTAGAGAGTTACAATGTAAACCAACCAACTAAGCAAACTCAGTTTGATCATTTATAATAATCAGTCTGTTCTTTAAAATGTATATAGGCATTAAACTGTATAGGTACACAAAATATGTACTCATTTTAATCTGTTTATTACACTGCCATCTATGTGGTAGGTCTATTTAAATTTAATTTTTTATTTTTTATTTATTTACCATTAAATCTAAAAACTTTAAAATTTTTAAAAAGGTATTTGTCCTTTCAATTGTTGGATTCATTAGATATACAGGTCGGATTTCTTATAATTAGTTTATGTATTATATTTTTATTGATTCATTTTTTTTTTATTTCATTTTTTATTATTATTTGACTTATTAAAATATTTAATATGATATTTATAATATCTTATAGATACATTGTATACCTAAACATTATGTCTTTCCACTTATTTCTTATCAAAATATAATCTTAAATATAAAATCCTTTATCAAAATCATCATCGCTATTTACACAATTTTCACCAACATGCTTTTTCCTTTCATATACACTTTCTTTTTTTTTTTCACTTTTTATATTCTGCATAAAAGTACATACACATGTATGTATGTATATTAATATATGCAAATATTATGTACAGTGACGGTTATTAAAATAAAAACAATTTGTATTTTAAAAAATTTTAACGGTCTATATTTATATTTTCTATTGTTTTTTGAAATACACTTTTAACTGTTAAATAAACACAAAAAATATTTTTTTAAAATGAAAATAACACAAAATATTTAAAAAAAAAAAAACGGGAAAAATCTAATTTTATTCTGGATTGGAATACAAAATTAAAAATATAAATATAATATATTATAACAGATTATTTCTCTTTTTATTTAAAATCAAATCTTTTTGTAGAATGAGTATAAGTTATCTTACAGAGCACAATTGTCACAAACTACTTTACTACTTGTCACTACTAATTGTAACAAACTACAAACTACTACTTTAGTAGTATTTTCTTACTGCTTGCAGCGGTTATAGGAGGTTAAAAAAAAATGATTCCAAAAAAAAAAATTTAAAATACGTAATATGTGTATTAATTTGTATGTTGGAAACGTATGTGGAATTTGCATATTATGTTTAATCATACTTTTTTGATAATATAGAACTTGTACTTGTTTCCGCTTACCCAAGCAATTCCTATCTATATTTGCCTATCATGTACTATAACCACCTTGAATCGAACGCCTAAAAATAATCTTAAACTCAAATCTCACTTTTTGAGTGAGTGCAATTTAAGTTTAAGCTCAGTTTTATGCTTGAACTCATATAGTACTCGTATTTGTTTAAGAAGGTGACATTTAAGTTCAAGCTCAGTTTTATGAATTCAGAATCCTTGTGTTAAAATTTTCTTACAGTATACAAAATGTTTCTAATAAAATGAGTACAACTGTATCCTGTATTTTTATTGTACTAAAATGTATAGCTTTAGTTGTATTAAAAAGTGACAATTTTCAATTTAGGTAAAAAAATAGAACAATTTTTATTATAGATAATAACAATAATAATAGTAATAAGATTGTAATAAGGAAAATAGAAAAGAATGGCAAAAAAAATAAAAAATAAAAATTGAAAATAAAACGATACGTTATGTTTACTAATAAGAGATAAACACTAGGTGGTGTGAAATTTTAGATAATGATGGTGAAATTTTGTTCATTTTCATTTCCAACTCTTTTTTTTTTTTAATTATTTTTTTTTTATATCATATTACAAAACTGTAACTTAAAATTATTTTTCTTATCAAAGAATACAATTAAAAATTGTTCATATGTACATACATAAAATAAACTTTGCCAGTATATAATATATATAAGTATATACGTATATTAGTTTCTATTTCAGTTAGTTCAGTTTGCGTATAAATGGGTATGTGCTGTGCCCATGTGTAATTAAGATTTATTTATAATAGAAAGGATGGAAAAATAAAACAAAAAAAAAAATAATTTTCTATCCTTTTAATGAGGATATCATTCCTAGCCGTTTTTTTTATTTTTTATTTTTTTTTTATATCCATCTTATTTTTTTCTTCATTTGTCTCTTTTCTTTCTTATTATTATTTTCATTCTTTTTTTTTTTTTTTTGTATTTGAAGCTTAGTTGATATTTTAGTTGTCAGCTTTTTGTTCTTATTTGTTCTGTCTTTTCACTTCCTTTGAAGAGTTTTTTCTCTTTCTGTTTTTTCTTTTAATTTTGCTCTCTTTTATTTTTATTTTTTTTTTAACCGAGTTTTTTTTTGTTTTTTTTTTTTTTTTTGAGTCAGAGAAAATTAACGAGGCTTGTGAAAAGTGTTTTACTATTATTAATATATTTTTGTTTGCACAGTTTTTTAAAAATCAAAGATTTAAGAGTAAAAAATAAAAAGGACGTTAAAAAGAAAAAGAAAAAAAACAGTTAAAAATATAGTGAATAATGATTAAAAATAAATAAAAAAGTAGCAATTTATTATAGTTAGATATAAAGAATATAAAACTTTATAACGATTTTAGACTTAAGCTTGACTTAATAATATTAATTTGACTTTTGATGATATTTTAGAATCTTCTGTGCAAGGTTTATATTGAATTTCAAAATAATTTGCATTAAAAGATATGGAATGGGATAATTAACGATGATAATAAGATTTTACAATAATGTAAGATTTTTTTATCTTAGACAAAATATTATAGATTTGTCAAGATGTATAGAATAATGATAACAAAATTTTGATGTTGGATTTTTGGAAAATTATCAAAATTATATCATAGAAAATTTTACCTATCTAATAATTTCTTTAAAAATATATTTTTGTTTTTTCTTTTCCTAAGGGAGGTGGGAATCTTTCAAAGACATCAAGAATTTCCCCTTGGTAGTGTCAGATTCTTACAGACTAAACCCACTTCCCCCTTTAGCCAATTTATTGGGATGAAACCTTTACCTGCTAACGCAGTATATTGGCTACGGAGTAGGGATAGGAAAGGATAGGAAATGGATGCGGAAACATTGAATTGGGAATGAGACTGTAAGGAAACAATGAATCCGCCTATTATTATTACTATTTTGTTAACAGTGACTATAGCCGTTACAACAGTTACAACATGCCGTAGTATATAACACCTTACTGTATGAGGTAATTATTGAAGGCAACCCCCGCTGTCACTGTAGCAGCTATTATTATTGGTATTAGTATTACTTATTAATATTATTATTATTATTTTACTACAGCGTCAGGGCCATCAGTGGATTACAATGTGCAGTAGTATATAACATCTTCCTGCATGATATAACCAAAGATAGCTTCACTGTAGCAGCTATTATTATTACTATTATTTGGTAAATATTCTACCAAACAAGGTTGACCAAAGAATTAAATATTTAAAAAAAAATTATAAAATTAAACTTCATTTGGCAACACTTCTTAATTGTATTAAATTAATTTGCAATAACTTAACTTTTCATACTTTCTCTTTTTCTCTTAATAAAATTTCGAACATTATATAATTATTGCATTCTACTAAGTAGAACGAATTAGTTGCATTTTTGAAGTTCAATGTTAAACTAGTTTTTTCCTCTATAAAAGAAAAATGCAAAAGAATTTATTCTCATATGTATATGTATGTAAAAAAAATTGAAAAATTATGTTTTTAGTCAGAAACATTGGCTGTACCACAAATAAAGTACATTTATTTAAATTGAAAATTAATATAATCCTATTCCATATCTGTATATCGGAGCTATGAAGTATGTATCTGCATTTTTTGTTTCCATTGAGCATTTATTGGATGTTTCTATGTTATAAATTAGGATTTTTATATTACTGATATATAAAACAATATTATGTAGTAAATCAATACATTATGTAATATATACCAATATCTTTTACTTTGATCCTTTACTTTTTTACAAAAAAACTTTATTTACTTTTAAAACCAAAGTGTTTTATTTTTTGTATTTTCTTTAAATACACAGTCGTGTATTTGAGTTTCTTTTAAATTTTATTCTTGTATTTGACAAAAAAATACTCAAAATAATGTAATTTAATAATGTAATGCTTTGTGTCTCCAATCAATTTCAGGAAGATTTACCGTATCAGTGATATGCAATAATTATGACAAAATGGGGCAGTATAGTATAGCGTTATACACAGAACTGACTGTTATACACAGAACTTGAAAATTCAGCTTAAATAATATTATGTTTTACGCGTTACCATTTTTAGTAACGATCTTAGACTTATTATAGACCTTATATGATCTTAAAATGATTTTTGATGGAAAATTCATTATAATATAATACAGCTACACTTATTTGCCACCAATTTAAGCCTAATGATAAACGCTATCTGAACCTTTGCAAATTACTGTTACTACTCGAATTAGATGTTAGCACAATTCAAAAAATTTAACTGTGCCATAAGCTCTTTTTGATGTCTTATCTAAATTTTTTATCTTAAAATTTAGATTTTTATCTTAATATTCAGATTTTTATTTTAATATTCAGACTTTTATCGGATTTACGGATTTTTACTGCTTTGTATATATTATATTTGTTTTTACGACTTTTACTGCTTTGTGTATATTATATTGCAATAAAATAAAAGTGCTGCCAAATTAAGATCATCACATAAATACATATTATTGAAATTTAGGGTTACACCAATTTAGATTACCAATTTAAGTTTTTGAAATTTTTGATTTTGATATTTTCAATTTATAATCCTTGATTTGCACAACTGATGTTGGTAGTACGTTACATTTTCGATTACAGTATTTTTTTACAAATGTTTTTTTAATCTTTATAAATTTGCGAAATCATAAAAATATGAAAATCCAATTCAACTCATAAAAAAATCAAAATCTATTTCAGTTTAAAAAGTTTTTATTATTTTAAATTTTTTAATCGATTATTCATCTTAAGATTTATTTTTCATTCTATTTTAACTTTATCATGTTCTACAATTTTCTTTTATTTACTTATTAAAAACCTTTTTTCTAAGCTTGAATAAATTTATGCACGACAAATTTAAATATAGAATAACTCGGTAGCTTTTTTTTTTTTTTTATTGTTCTTAGTCCTTCATCCACTTAAAAACTTTATCGTTTTTTTTTTTAATTGCTCAGATTGCTTTTTGAAGAATATTATAAGTGTGTTTTAGAAGTTGAATGAAACTTAAAAAAAAAAAAGTTAAATAAAAAAAAATAAAATAAATAAACTGAATTAAAATAAATATAAAACTTGTACTTAGAAAAATTACTTACCTGTATTTATATTATATATAATAAGTATATAGAGATACATTTATAGATGTTATTTTTGTATCTAAATCGTAATTAGCATTTTACTGTTAATTCAAGAATTTTTCAAGTTAAATAAAGAAAAAGAAAGGTAGAAATAAAAGGAAAAACTAAAAAAAAATTAAAGAAAAATAAAAAAAAAAATAAAATAAAAATCTACGACAATGACTGTGAAATGATGTACTAAAAGTTTTGTTTTTACACTTTTTAAGCATCTTAAAAGGACCTTTATGTTTTTTTTTTTTTATTTTAATTCATTAGTTAGCATTTTTTTATTTATGCAATTTTAATATTTCTTTTTTTTTGTTTTAATAAAATGAATTTATATAGTTAATTTAATAAATTTATTTTATAGGAATTAGATAATATTGTCTGTCTGATAAAATACTTAGATTGTTCAAAACAAAGAAAATACATTTTGTATAAGTTAGTAATTCTTCTTATTGAGCTTTGAATTTGAGATTGATTGAGCTTTGAATTTAAGATAGGATCTTGTATATAAAAAATAGTGTTATTTTTATATATATGCATGAAAATTAATTGTATTGTGAGGTAGGTAAACGGATAGAAAGGGATGCATATGTACACTTAGACCAGTTCAGACCCATTATGTGACACTGAATCAGTTTTTCTCCTAATTAAACTATACATAGCAAGCTTATTATAAAGTACTGTAAATTGATTATACTATTTCCGGCAGATCGAAAAGGTTATTTAAGATAAAATTTCGGTAGAAACTTACTTCCTTTGAAAACAGAAACTGGGAATAGGGAATAGATGAACACAATAGATGAAGAAATAATTCCTCTTTATCTTTGCGCAGCTTCTACAAAAGTCATATGATCGAGAAAGTCTTAATCTGATGGCATGTCTTTCAGCCGTACAGTGACCGGTTAAAACTCTTATTACACTACTGATTCTGCAGTGCTATAAGCATAAGAGTCTAGTGGATCGTTTAAAATCTAATAAAAGCCAAGTCTGTTTGGTAACAACGGAAGTTTTAATAGAAACCCATCTACCGTATGTGAATTGTTAAGATAAATGTATATGATTAAAAATTTTTTTTTTTTATATTTATGTACATGTAATAATATATTATTATACAATTTAATATAGTTAGTAGTTATCCTAGGTATTTATCCTTAAAAAATGCTATTAAGTGTAAAATAATATTAAAAACAAAAGATTAACTGAATTATGTAAAAAAATGAAGGGAGTTTCTTTTCATCTAAATCTTTTATAATCTTTTAAAAATCTTTTATAATCTGACAATTTTAATTGCGATTTAATTTTTCTAAAATTATTATCTATTGTTGCCAATTATACCGATATCTTAATAAGTAAAAAAAAAAATAAATGAACATTTATTTAACTCACTTAATTATCTTTTAAATTATTTTCTATTTTTTTTAATATATTTTTTTTTTTATATTGTTTTTACATTATTTATTTTTTTTTTTAACAAACTTTAAAAAGTTTCTTAATTTGAAAAGTTATTTGTTAAAAAAAAAAAAAACAAACAAACAGCATTGAAATTAAAATGTTCAATTTTGTATCGATTAATTTTAATTTTATCGATAATTACATTGTGTTAGTAATGTAAAAACAAAAAAAAAAAAAGTTTTATTTTTAAGGATTTTTATTTTTTATTTTTTTTTTTATTCTAAAAATTTGAAATTTAGTTCACCTCCTTATATCGTAACGTATAACAATAAGAAAAGTTAGCTAAGTTCTTTAATTACTTAAAGTTCTCTACTTTTTTTTTTTACAAAAAACAATCAAAAGACAAATAAATGACTTTCACACTTTATAAGAACGCAGATAAATTTAAAAGATAATCAAAAAAGATAGTTGTAAAATTACTGTTTTGTAAATATTTTTGGTAGATATACAGGAAATCTAAAAGTTAAAAAGTTTTAAAATATTTTTTGTACCTATATTATATCCTTTTTTAATTGAAACAATTTCAGTTTCAAATAGGTATTAAAAAGTTGTGATTTAAAGAATTTTTCTTCTTTACTATATGTTCAGTATAAGGGTAATATTAAATTTAAAATTTACATATTAAATATTTTTGATACACAGATTGTCCCTTGATACGGCTTAAGTTTTTTAAAACACAACGTTTTACTCTACTTTTTTCCTTTTGTTTTTTTTTTTTAGTTTATTACACAACTTTTCCTCTCAGGTGTGGCCGTTAATCAGGGTAAGGTGGAATTATTCTTATATGATGTGTGTGAGATTCAAACGTAAACTTCCTTGGTGTTTACAATGTATTTTATAAGCTTTATTTCACTACGCCATACCGAGCCCCCCGCAACATTCTAATTTTTAGATTTTTTACAATTTTAAATGTCCTCGTCCGTGGGATAACGAAACGAAACATTACTAAAATCATTATAAAATACATTTCGTTTAAAGTAGGAAATTGAAAAAAAGAGTTAACAATAATATGGGTATGGTATGGGTATGGGTAACAATAATAATAAAAGTTGGCCGCAAAAATTTTAAAATATTGTGTTAGTTAATAATAAATTATCTAGGAGTTCTAAAAGATAATACTTTAGTTTAACTCCCGCACTGCATAATTTAAACATTCTTTGTTACGTCCTAAATACCCGTTGATGACATTAAAAGTATCAAAAATCCATTCAAAGTTTAATTGTGTGCTTTGTATTTTTTATCATATATCTTGAACTAAGAGACCTTTTACTAACATTTTATACTTGAATGAAATGCAAATAAACCATTTTGCTTTTAATTTAAGATTTTAGTAACTTCAAGATACTGATAATTAAATAACCCTTCTTTTTTCCTCAGGAAATTCTATTTAGTTAAAAATATTATTTTGACTAATATATAGTAAAAAAATACTGTTTAAGTTTTAATTTTTGATTTTCTCTTTTAAAACAGTAGCATTGGTTGAACATTGCTGGTTCCCAGATAGACAAAAATTTACTAATTTTTGATTTCTAATCCTTCATATCTTTCAATTCCTCTTCTGGACCCCTCTTAAAATGAAAAGAATAAGTAGAAAAATTTATTCACAGATAACTTATAGGTATTTATCTTAAAAGATCTCAATATCTATACTAATCTTTTATTTACAAATAAAATTTTGATTTTCAATTAATGACCAAATTTATTGATTCGTATGTGGTTGGAAATGTACTGTATAAAGCATTTCATTATACCTATTATGTATTTTTTTTTTCGAAAATATGTGGTCAATTTTGAAAGTTACTCAAAGAAACAGCCTGAAGTTCTTCTGGATAATATTGAACATTAACTCAGCAAAATCTTCACGTTTAAAACCAAACTTTTGGATGGGATCTATTATGCAAATGTATAGTTTGATTTTGCCAATAAGAATGTGATAAGGTTTCTTGAAGAATTTGGTTTAGAAGTTTATAAATGATTTATAATATTTAAATAAATATAGGGTGTCGGTTGTAATGCCCCAGAAATAAATTGAAAGCGACTGTAAATATATGTAAAATATATAATTTACAGGCATTTTAGAGTCGAATACAAAATCAGAGTATTTTCTTTCTCTAAATAAATGTATAAATACTCTGGGGAAAAGGAGTAGCTCTGATTTTGTAACCAATTTTAAAATCCCTCCGAATTTCTGAAAATTGTTTTTTTTTTCGGCTATATTCAAAATGTGGTCTTTAATTTTTTTTATTTATCTTTTTTACAATGTAATTTTTTTAGAACTTGAATATTTCTTTGATATTAATATCAGTACCATGACTGCCATGTTCGCACATAGCGGGCTGGCCAATATATGAAAAATAGATGACTTGTTGAAAATATTCGAATTTTATAGTCGATTTACAAAATCAACGTTAACGGTTTTTATAACGGTTTTTCACTGTTAACAGAATATGTAACTATATAAAATATGTATATATGCGAAATTCTGAATTAACAGAGATTTTATAGCTGATTTAAAAATCAAGGTTTCAATAATTTGTGTAGTGGGTATTTTTCTTGAGGAGATATCGGAAAATGTGATGTTGAAAAAAGGAGATTAAAAATGTCGGCTTTTCGTCCCACATCAATTTTTATTTGATTTTATTATACATAAATTAAAATTTCAGAAATTTTTTATTATAAAAATAAAATTCAACTTTATTTACTTTTCAATTTCGGCTTTATACCCCTTTTCAAAACGGTAAAGAGGCCGAAGTATGAAAATTCGGGATTTTGTATTTATTTTCGTATCGAAAAGGAAGTGAAGAAGATTTGGCTTTATAGACAGGAGTATTATTTCCGGTTACCTAAATATAAATTTAATATAAATCAAATAAAAAAAAACTTTAATACTCAACCAATTTATTCGTGCTAAAATTAGTTAATTATTTATTAATTTTAAAATTTTATAATATATAATTTTTATTTTTATACAACAAATTCAACAATTCATATATTTTATAACAATATAAAAAAAAAACATATTAATATAAAAAAAATTAGAATTTTCCTCATAACCTCATAAAAACCATCTCAAATCTCATAAAGTTTTTCTAAAAGTTTTTTTTTAAAACCAAAGTTAAATTTTTTACTGTGACATTAAATCAATTTATTTCTCATTTTCTTTTTAATTTTTTTTTTTTTTTTTTTTGTTTTAAATTCATGACATTTTATATGAATATTTTGTAGATACAAATCCGTGCAGATAAATTTTATAAAAATTTAATAAGTAAAAAAAAAAAACTAACATTAATCCACCAGAAAACGAAACAAATCAAAAATACATAACAGATATCTTACATATAAAAAAATAATCCACTCTTAAGTGACAACCTGCTCCAATATTATTTTGTTTTTTTTTGTTAAAATGTAGAAAACTAAAATTTTTTTCTTTAAATATTTATTTTTCTTTTCCAATTTCTTTAACTATTTTGTAGGAATTGTATGTGTGGTGCAATATACAATATAATGTATATCTTTTCTTATATACTATAAAATATTATTTTTTTCACAATAAAAGGGAAAACATTTTATTTTCTTTTTAATATTTCTAAGATTTTTCACATAAATGACTTATTTTTTTTGTTTAGCTTTTTTTTTTTTTTTACCAATCAAAATTCAGAATCTGAAAAGCTCCAATTCCCTTTTTTTTTTTTTTTCTTTCATAAATAGAAAACAGATTTTTTTTTTTCAACTTTAACAGTTTTAAAAAAATTTATAAAAAAAAAAGAAAAACAAATCTTCATTTTTAATTTTTTTATATAGTTTTATTTCATTTCATTTTTTTTTTTTTTTTCTGGTTTTATTTCAGTTCCAATGATGAATCACCACACAATGCCAAAATTTGGTTTTGGTTCATATAAAAAATCTGGTGGTGTTGGTAGTTTTTATTTACCAAAAATTTTAACAAGTCCTATCAAATGTGGTGGTGGTACATCAAAAACTACAAGTGGTGGTGGTGGTACTAGAGTATCCTTAGAATTGTCACATGGTAAAACTAAACAACTAATATCATTACCATCAGATAAGTTAGACAGTAATAAAAGATATTATGTAACATTTACTGTTAAAGGTTCCGGTGAAGGTACAGTAACAGGAAGTCCTGGTAAAACAAAAATTGAATTATCATCTGACGGAAAACTTATTCAACAAACTGATGTAACACCAATTGAAAAATAAAATATATGTACATATATATATATTAAAAAAAAAAAAAAAAACATTAAAAAAAATAATATTCTAGATACAAAAAAAAGAATTTATAATTTAATTTAGAGTAAAAATAAAATGTCGCAAATGACACAAAAAAAAAAAACTAGCTATACTCGTATTATATTAAAAATAATGCATTAGAAATTGAAAGAAATGTAAAAAAAAAAAAAAAAAATAAAATGGATAAAATGTTATTTAAAGGAAACGGAAGTCACATTTAATATCAAAAAATATATTACACCATAAATTATTACAAAAAAAAAAAAAAATAAAAGGAAAGAATAAAATAATATGTAAAAATGTGAATGAATAAAAAAATTCTAACCCAAGTATGATATTTATTAAAAAAAATACATTTTGTGTTCAATTTAATTAAAAATTAGAAATATACAAAATTATAAAAAAAAATAAAATAAAAATAAAATAAAATTTAAATGATAAAAACGTTTTTAATTTGATATCCTGTTTATGAGATACAGATAAAAAAAATACATACATTAGAAAAACTACAAAAAAAAAAAAAAAAATTATCTATAGTTAAAAATATGAAATGAAAGGAAATTTTATGATACAAATGCAATATTTAAAAGATATATTTAGAAAAAATATAAAATATTTTAAAAAATGTTTAAAAATAAAAATTTAAAGAAAAAAAAAATTACACAATTTTCTAGATAATAAAGTATTGAGGGCCCCTAAAAGATTGTAGCATTTGTATCATTTAAATATAATATTATTATTTTAATGTATTAATATAAATTCTTGTAGATAAATGTTTAGGATAAAGATTTAATTAAAAAAAATTAATTAAAAAGCTTTTTTTTTTTTGCTTTGTAAATAAAAAGAAAAAAAAAAATAAAATTGATTGTAGAAATTATAAAGGAAAATAATATTAAAAGTTAATAAAAATCAATAAAGGACTTTATTTTCTCCATTGTATCTCTATATTTATAATAAAATAACTAATTTCTTATATTCTATTATATTTTTAATAATTAGATGAACTACATATATATTAATTAATTTAAAATAATTGCTTTTTTTTAATGTGTTATTTTTTATTCGACAAATAATTATTATAATTGTGTTTATGATATAAAACCTTCACGTATTGGTTGAAACTTTATACAAAAGTATACATTGAGAACTATTATAAGCTACCAACATGTACCTCAAATTTGAACATCTCTTTACTTGATCTTTATTAATCTTGCCCAATAATAATTTAAAATAGTCAGTAGTTTTACTGCTGGGAGTAAAAAATTACAGGAGGAAATAAAACCTACAGCAATAAGATCTAATAGACCTTATTTCACAATTGAGTTCAGAAATAAGGCCCTTGGCGGGGAGAAATAAAGCCTAAAGCAATAAGACCTAATAGGCCTTTTTTTCACATTTGAGTTGAGAAATAAGGCCTATTTCGTAAAATTTCACGGTAGGTCTTATTTCTCATTTGAAAGAGAATTAAAGCCTATATGCCTTATTTCACTTTAGAAATATTATATTATTATTATATTATTCCAATTACAAATTTGTAGCTGACTGTAAAATCTGAATATTTTGAACAGGTTTCAAACAATTTTCTATATTCTGGTCAGCCCTCCCTTTCGAGCCACTATCTTCGCGCCTTCGCTTTCGAGCCACTCTTCGCCTCTCTCTTAGCTGATCCCTTCACACTTCCCTTGAAGGAATTAGAACTGCTATCTCTGCTACTGCGCCCGTGGACAACAACGGCGCCGGGAAAGCGGGCGCGGGGATAGCAGCCCTTATTCCTTCAAAACAATTTTTTTTTTGTTTTTCATAAAAATGTCTAAATTTTCACAAAATTTATTACTATATTTCAGAAAGAACAGTCAAAATTTAATACTTTTGTATGGAAAGCTAAAAAATTATTTTTTTCCCCCATGATTTCAAAAATTCTTTGTAATTAGGAGAGATTTTAGAGTTGACTTCAAAATCAGAGTTAAATCAGCTTTTTCCAAATTATTTATAAATATTCTAGAAAAAGCTGTAATCCTTATTTTGTAACCAACTATAAAATCCCTTCTGTTTTAGAGTCCCGCATACTTACGTATATTCATATTTCCGGAAAAGATGCAATCCAGATTTTTTAACCAACTCTAATAACTGAACTAAGTTCGACAAAATTATTACATTAAAAAGTGAAATAAGTTTGAATGTTGAATTTAAACGACATTTTTTAATTTTTAACTTGTCGAACTTATTTCATTATGAAGAAACACTGACTACTGACGCACTTGCACAGTGAAATGTGCCAAAAAAAAACAGAAAACATTTTATTACTTAAATAAGCTGAAATATATGAGAATTAAATTATGAAAGAAAATATTAAAAAATGTTATTATTAGAATAATAAATTACAATTAGGCTTTAATTCCATTATTTTAAAAAAAACTTTGGAATCACTTTGGAATGATTTCGCGAATTAGGCTTTCTTTCTCATTCGAAAGTGAAATAAGGTCTATTAGGCTTTATTGCTCTAGGCTTTATTTGCCCCCGCCGAAAAAATATATAATTTTTGTTTGATAAAACAATTATGCAGACAATTGGAATAACGATTAAACTTGAAAAATGTTGTTACTTAATAAATACAAATCATATGAATTGAATTTTTATTTAATTCAATTTTATTTTGAGATCATTTAGATTAACAGATTGTCTGCATGTAACAGGTTAATCTCAGGTTAAAACAATAAACTCTGTTTACTTTAAAAATAAATTTATACTTACGCTTATAAATAATACAAAACAGATAATAAAAAGTCGCCTGTAACTTCAAAAGGATGGGTCATAATTAAAAAAAAAAAAAAATTCCAAAATATTCAGAAAAAGTCCACAAAATGAAATATATTCTTTGTGATTGATGAAGTTTTAAAAGTAAAGCAAGCTTTCAAACTTCAAAAAAATTTGATTAGTGGGAGCGGGAGTCTATAGGTACTTTACGAAAATAAAAACGGAGATTTGGGCCGAATTTTTAGTTTATTCTATTAACTCACAGGATATTTCTGTGACAAATTTTATATAATATAGAAGTAGCATAGAAGTAATATAGAAGTAGTTGATATTTTGGAGTTGTCTATAGGCAACTCAACACTATGTGCCTACTCAAGAGTTCAGTTAGTAGTGTTCAAAAACGAAACAACTACTATATAAATATAATTAATAATTTTAATATGTTTATATATTGTAATATTATGAGTATCGACTATCAATTCTTACTTCTTGATTATCAATTTTGTTAGCTGTTTTCTTCTATAAGATAGAAAAAAAATTTGATGCTCTAAATGTTTGAATTATTATATTCTATCTTAAAACATTATGGATTTAAAGATTTCATCGTTTTAAAAAAATTATTTTAATAAAACAATATATTAAAAAATTGAAGTTTTCTGTTTTTAACAAATTAATAAAATTTTTTTTTTTTATTTTAGATAATAAATGACAAGATATATGAAACAATCTCAAGTTTACCGTCTTTAAAAATAGTAACGCATGTGGTGTTTCTGCTTACATTAAAGAAGAAAGTATTGACTTAGAACATTAATTAGGTAACTAGAGGTACACGACTATTTTTCGAATAATAATTAAAGGAGAAAAATTTTTTAATTCACTATAGTAGGTTGAAAATATGAAGGAATGTAATGAAGGAGACTTTTACAACATAGTTTTGAATGCCAGTCGGCCAAGCTACAAATATATACTTTTAGAAGATTTTAGATCTATAAATATAAATAAGGTAAAAATATTAAAAGTGTTTTCAATGGCGATTACGAATAGATTTAAAGCTAATATACTTACAGTTATTAAAGTGATACCTTATACTAAATATATAGGCTACAAGATATGTATAAGATATCTAAAAGATACTTAACGAAATTTTTCAACTTTTTCAAATAGTTTTAGCTCTGATTTTAAGTAAATGGTTTGTTTTAAGCAAATTAAATGTAAAGTGTCAGTTGATTACTTTAAATTAGAAAACTTTTATATTAAAAACCCTGAATTCTTTTACAATTAATTGCATGTATTTACTTAATACATCCTTTAAAATAAATACTTAATTTTTAATATTCTTTTAATATAGCTATTATAATTATTTATAAAAAGCTTTACATATCCTTCTACTTTTATAGTATAGTTTTTTACTATTTTACTCAAATTATAGAATATTGAAATAAAAAATTAAAAAATATACATATGTACTTATTTTTGTTAATTTGAAGTGTTTTTTAAAATAAGTATAAAAAAATTTATTTTAGTTGAACTAATAAATATATTTTACAAGTAGATATTAAGGAAAAAAAAGAAAATTACTATTGAAAATAATATTATGTAACAAAAATAACTTTTCAGTACAATTCGAAATGTAGAGTGTATATTATATTCATTTTCTTAATTTTTCTCGAATTCTTAACGTTTTTTTTTTTTTTTTAAATTTTTAATATTTTACAATTTTCCAGTATGTTCAATGTCTTTCATCAGTACAGTGCATAAAAAGAATAATGATTTCCTAAATTGAGCTACAACATTAAACATACACCTACCTATTAACAGTACACCAAAAATAAAAAAATAAAAATTAAAAAACGTAAAAAAAAAAAAAAAGTTTTTCTTAATATGAAAAACACTTTAAATTGTCTAGACAACTGATGTTTCATCATTACTCTTATTTAAAAATTATCATTCATGTACATATTATTACATGTATACAATATCTTCCTTATGATAATCACATCTCAGTAGCACCTATTCAACATCAGAATCGAGCTTTAGAGTACCTACCTATACCTTATTAAAAACATAAAGAATAAGAATAGCAATAGAAAATCTCTTTTTTTTTTTTTTTTATTTTCTCTTTCTACATTTTTTTTTTTTGTATCTTTTTTTTTTTTTATTTATTTCTTTGCTTATTGTCAGTATTATTGTTATGTTGTTGTTTAGATACTTAACAGTTTTTAAGAATGGAAAAAAAAAAGTAGCAGCTGCATCTCGTATATTTTAGTATAGAAGATATATATTAACGGTAAAAATAATGTTTTCTATATATATATATATATATATATATATATATACATTCATACATATATAATAAACATAGAAATTAAAAATGTAAATTGGTAGCCTAAAGGTGTTATTTTACACGTACTATAATAACTCCAATAATTCACAAATGATTGTGAGTGCTAATAATGAAATAGAGGTGGATTTTATACGTTACCGTTATTTTTTTTTTTTTTGTTTTTTTTTTTCCTCCTTCTATTATGTTATTTTAATGTATGAATATTTATTGTGGATGTACTTGTATACTAATTCAAATAAGTACATAATATGTATATATTATATGAATATGTGTGTATGTATAAGGAGGTGATAAAATGTTTAACATCAATAAAAGTGTTGTAACAATGTAATAATACATATATTAAAAAGAATATATATTTATTTTTTATTATGATTTTATAAGTTGGTAACTAATGGAAGTTAAAATTTTAAACACCTGTTTTAAATGATGCTGTTATATTATATTGTATAGAAATAGCAAAGAATGAAAAATGTTTTATTAAATCTTAGTTTATAAAAAGAATAACAGTTTAATATAAATGTGCAATGAAATAAAAGCATTAAATTTGATTCATTGCTGTAAAATTTAATACTATAATTAATATGTATGTAAAAAAAAGAAAAAAGGTAATATTTGATAATTGCAGATAATAGGTTAACTGGGCGATTTACTATAAAATTTGGCGATTCAAAAACTTATATGGCTTCCTAATTCAATACAAATTTCTGTTTAAAACTGCTTCTAGTTTTTACTTATAGCTGTCTTGGTTTTTACTATATATGTAGTAAGGTCGTGTCCGAAACTATCGCACTTCGCACTAAATACTAGCTAATCGCACTAAATTAATTCCGAAAAATTTCGAAAACTTTTTAATGGATTCGAATATAGTGCACTAAATTGTTTGGTCGCACTTAATTATCTGTCAATCTTTTAGTGTACTCTCGACTACACTAAATGTGCAGTCTAACAGAGTAATACATGTAAGAAAAGAGTGTGAAATGTTTAGTATCAAGTGCTAGTGAGATAGATTCGGAAACGGCCTAAGTACTTTTATCAAAACTACCAATCACATGGTATAAAAATTTTCTGAGTAGTGTGTTTTCATAAATGCTTCAGACTGACAATAAATTTGCCGCCATTTTACTTCAAATTTATTTTAAAAAAATATAGGTTTAATTAAACTTCAAATAAATTACAGATATTTTATAATTTATAATTTCGAATAGATAACTTCACAATAATTTTAGAAGCTGTAATAGAAACAAACAGTGTAGAAAATTCTAGTAGTAATTTAAAACGTAAATCGAATAGTGTACCAAAATGTTATAATTAAAAAATTATGTTTTCCATCGGAAGCCTTGTTATAATTAATAATTTTAAAAAGTTGTGGATCATTTTTAGCTAGTACCAGTTCCGCTTACTTCGGCATCACTATTCCTACATTAAGACTAAATTCACATTTTAATGTAAAAAATAAATATTTAAAAAGAATTGAATTGATAATAAACAAAAAACTTTTAATTTACAAAAAAACTTCAAAATACCTAACAAAAACAAAATAAAGTAATACAAAAACATTTGTTACCTACAATAATTTTCCTTCTTTAAGTTTGAAGGATAATTATAGATAAATCAATAACCAAAAAGCTAATGAAGCTACGCCCCAACAGAAAGAACAAATAATGAAATAAAAGACCAATTCTATTCGCAATTAACTGCAACTTTGCAAAATATTCCCAGAACAGATATCATCATAATTATGGGAAACCTCAATGCTAATATTGAAACCAGTAGTAATAAGAAAATCGTAGGAACGCACGGTCTGGGCGCAACTAATAACAATGGCCACCTTCTAATAGATATATGTCTAGGACACAACATGGTTATTGGTGGAACCCTCTTCGCACATAAAAACATTCATAAAATATGCCAGACAATCACCAGATGAGCGAACAAGAAACCAAATCGACCACATTTGTATCAGCAACAAATAGAGATTGGAGACATATACCCATTGGAGACATAAGATTAAAACATAAGATTAAGACGTAAGATTAACCTGCTGCAACTCATAACAATACAACTTCAAGGAAAAGAAGAATTACTATTCTGAATTTAAAATCCGAAGTTACAAAATATGAATTTATATCAAAAATGCAGACCTCAGAGTAACATATTGTCAAAGAAAATATTTAAACAACCCTTCGATAAATTGGAAAAGATCACAGGTACAGTGGTAGTAAAAAGAAAAGAGCGGATGTCAGACAAATAGCACGTGGATCTCAGACAAAGTCACGTGGAACTTAATCAAAGAAAAACACTAAGATCCAAAACTTCTAGTAGAACAATCAGAAAGACTAAAACGGAATACAACAACAAAGCAAGAGAGGCCAAATATCGGCGATAAGAGATAAAAGAAAATTCTACAACAGTATAGCGATAGAAGCAGAAAAAGCAACCAAATGGTCAACATGTGGAACCTATACAACAAAATAAGAGCCCTGTCAAATAAAAAAACGCGATGCAATCAGCCGATCAAAGATAAACAAGGGCATCTACTAACCTCGTCTTCAGAACAAATATCAAGATGGAGAGAGCAAAGAGAAATTATAGAAGTGTTGGCAAGATTAAAAAATAATAAAGCTGAAGGTATGGATGGCATTCCAACAGAACTCCAGGATACACAGCAGAAACTCTTCACCTTCAAAATACCAACACCTTCAAACAATACCTTCAAAAGAAAGGTGACCTTAAAGATTGGCTAAACTGGCGGAGCAGGAATAAAATGGAGCAAAACCAGTCGCCTAGAAGATTTAGATTATGCAGGCGACATAGTCCTACTCGCTTACACATATAGAGATATGCAAGAAAAACTTCAAGTCCTGAACATCAAGGCGAAAGAAGTTAGGCTGAAGATAAACATAAGAAAAACCAAATCATTGCGAATAAATGCCACAAATAGCCAACAATATAATAGAAGATGATTGAACTATCTCGGTAGCATAATTACTACAAATGGATTGGCAGATGAAGACAAAGAAAATAGACTAAAATAATCAAAAATAGCATTTGGCAGATTATGGTAAGAACCATAGTTAAGATCTTCTGCCCTAGACGATTTTCCAACACAGATCTGTGCTCGCTCACGAAACAAGAACCAATGGCACATCAAAAAAGAAAGAAATGGAAGTGGATAGGACACCCTCAGAAAAGCACCAAAAACTATAGCTTGCGAAGCATTACAGTGGAACCCACAGGGCAAAAGAAAAATAGGAAAACCACGCATGACATGGAGAAGAACAATATAGAAAGAAATAGAAGAAAACGTTAAAACATGGGCAGAAGTAAAACAAATAGTCATAGTCCAAATCAAAGTACGATGGAGAAGCTATGTGGAAGGCCCTCCCTATTCCCTCCAGGGAGTAAAAGAAGGGATGAAAATTTTTTTTACGTCTAGATTTCTTTTTCATTTATGAACAACGTTCTGAAATTTGACATCAGTTTCCATTTATTAAAAATTTACAGATCTACATTAAGGAAAAGTTATGAAAATGGGGGTAATATTATGTTATGTTATGCTAATTTTAAAAGATCTTTCCTTTTTCAAAAATTTTAAGGTTTTATATAAAACATTTCGGAGATATAAAGGAAGCCAAATTTTTCTTCAGACAATGGCATTTTAAATATGTACTAAATTGTTAATATTGCATTGCTTTCCACAAAAATTATAGCTTCATAATTGGTGATATAATTCCAGGAGTTTTATAAATAAAATTAATCTTTTTTTTATCACACTTGACAATGATTAAAATTTCAATGTAGCTTTAACGGTGTAGAAGTTTTGTAAATAGGCAGACGACAGACGGACCGACGAACAGAGCAAAGCTTATTAGCACTTTTTGAAATATATATCTACAAAAAGGTAATAGGTATTTGATACAAGTTTAATTCGATGTGTTGGCCTTGAAATTTCTCGTTTCAAAATCGTATACGGCTTCCTAATTAGACACATATTTCTGTTTAAAACTAAGCTACATTTATCATTAACTTTTTATATATTTAAAATAAACTTCTATACTTTTCTACTTAGATTATTGGGAACTTAATAATAATGTGAAACTCCAAAGGCATTTTTACATATTAAAATTTCATTCAAATTGCATTACATTCTTTCTAACCATTTTACTATAAAGATTAACGATTTAAGTGTGTATTTAATTTACCTTATGTTCACCTGTCACCAACTCATAGTTGAAGACGATTGAATTTCATTTATAACGAAAAAATTGTAAAATTTCATTTCAATTGTAAAAAATTTATTAGAAAAAAATGATTTTTTTTTTTAAATAAAATCTGCTTCAGCCCTAGATTATAAATATGTAGAGTTTTTTACTTGAGTTAATATATTTTTTAGTACAAAAAAACCAAATTTAAATAATTTGAGTTTTATTTATATTTTTCATTGTTCAACCAACATTAATCTTAAGAATTAAAACGTCTGTTAAACAAATTTTTTGTAATTATTGGACTTTTTTTTATCTTCCATAGGTTTTTTTTAATTTTGTTTTTTTTTTCATAAAAAAAAATTATAAGATGATTTTGAATTTTTTTTTTTTTACATTCAAATGTAAAATGCAATATTCAGAATCTCAAGTTTTTCTTTACTACTTTACTACTTTACTTACTAGTGACAAAACAAAACAAAATACAAAATTAAACTTAATATTACTGCAAATACACTACTACAGTACTACACTGTTGACTGTGATCAGTGCTGTTGCCTGATGTGGTCTGTGTTGCAAAATACAATTGGCAAATGAAATGAGGAAAGTGAAACACCACAGAACTTAAAGCCAGACTGCCACTCCACCAAAGTACAAATAAAACATATGTTAAACCACAGCTGGAAAACCACTAGCCAAAGGAAAGGCAGCTATTGTCAGTGTGGTTAAACTAAAGTTAAATCTCATTTTTATTGCTACACCACAAATAACAACTCATAACTTCACAAGATGTGTTTCATTTTCCTTTTACAAAAGTACTTTACAATTTTTTTTGCCAATCTAGAAATTTTATGCGATTTTTGTTTTTTACTTTTCACATTGTTGCGATTTTTATATTTTGTTGTAATTTGTGATCTGCAAGACGGGTCTTCTGCTGACGTATAATATAAGTTTGTAAATTTAAATATAATGTACCATTAATATCGGCGATTCAATTTTATATAATTTTCCTACATATGTATTGTAAAGCTGGTAAAGCTTAAGTATGCTGTTTACGTAGAATTTTCACAACTTATCTTAATGCATTAGTTAAAAAGAGCCTTGAAATAGTCGTGAAAATTTCATGCAACAAATTTTCATTTTTAGGTACGCAATTCACGGAAATAAAAAAACTATTATTTTTCACCGCCAGATTGTGCTACAAGAAAACATTTTTCAAGCTGTTTTTCACGTTTCAAGCTATGTCATATCTGGTCACATCTAAAATAAAACAATTTAAAAAAAATTGCTGGGATAAACAAATAATTGCAACAAATTAAAAATTTATTTTTTAACAATTTAAATTTTTTTAAAATAATTCAAAATGCCAAAGGATTTGATTTATTGATTTTCTTCCAATTCATTCAAATCCATTATTTTTGATTTATTTATATTTATTCGAATTCAACAATTATCAAAGCAAAACAATTATTTGACATTTCAGTTTAATTTTCATTTGTCATTTTTCACTAACAAATATTATTTTATAATTATGCCTAAATTTCATATGAAATTTTCAAGCGAACAGCACAAACGTATCAGCCAATCAATAAATTTTTTGGCCTTATTAAAAATTCTATACATTTAAGCAGTTCGAATTTTGACCGCTTAGAGCGCTGATGTTGGTATAAGTTTTTATTTTCTTTTATATTATCATTTATATGGTTTCTAAACTTTTCTAAATATTTTTAAATATTATTTAAAAAAAATAAAGAAATTTTTTTTTTGTAAATATGCACTTTTTTAAACTTCTAATTATAAATATTTTTTCTTAGCTTCACTTCTCTGTGCTTTTCGTAAAAACATATACAATATAACTATACTATCTCAGAATGTCAGATAGATAGATATATACATACATACATACATAATATAATTACCAAAAATTATTTTATTATGTATGTATGTATATTAGATAGGTACATTGAATATCGGAACAAGGCATTTTTAAATTAACAGTATGTATTATTATAAATTAATTTTGTCTATGTTTCGTAAATTTTTAATTTAGAATTTACAATTTATTTTGACTTTTTTTCTATACAAAAAAAAAACATATTTTGTTTAAAATGGTGGTTTATTTACTGTAGGCTCAACATTATTTTTTTTTCATTAAGCATTATTACATACATATTTGAATTTATAGGTAACAGTTTTTAGTAATTTTGAATATGGTGCAATATTACAGCTTAGCAAACAAAAATTGCAGTTTTGCACTTTGAAAAAAATAAAATGATCGAAACTAGCAGTAGTTTCTAGAGATTAAATGTATCAGAAAATAAACTCATAGTGGTAACTAGCAATATCAATGAGTTTTTCAAAGAGCATCCTAAAATAGTGTTAACTTCAGCGACAATTATTTTTTTCTTTTACAGCCAAAATTAATTTTTTGATTTATAATTTGTTAATGTTCAATTAACGAAGTTAAATATAGGACATCTGTATTTGAAACTTAAAAACATAATGAGTACATACATAAGTCTCCATACAAAACAAAAATAATTTTATTAATTATTTGATTTGTTTTTATTTTAATTATTTAAATGTACAATTTACAATCACTATTTTAATTTTCATATTTACATTTTTAATATTTTTTAAATTATTTTATATATTCGTTGCGTAAGGTTCACAGCGATTTTCAGTTGTCAGGCTTACGTTCTCAATTATGCGTAAAGCATAAAAAGTTAAAAGTTTTTTCATGACTACGTCATAGCTGCGTTTATTGTTGACACTTTCATATAATTTAATACATTTAACTTTACTTTAAAAATTGGATGTGTACAGAGGCGTGTATTTTGGATGCAATATAAATTTTAAGCAACTTTTTCACGATTGCGAAATGGCTTCATATATTATAAATACTTGCGTAACGAACTCAACCTTGGCAGCTGGCTGGAAGCGAACACGAGCGTTCATTGCAGTTTCAGCTAGCATTACAATTAATATGCTTTAACTTTTTTCCGTTCGTTTACATTTGTCTTCTCGAATCTACTTTTTTCATTACGTTTCACCCTTCTTTCAAATAAACTAGTTTTGTGACTTTGTAGTTTTAAAATTTTATTCTTCTTTTTTCTACACCAGAAATTTTAGAGTTGGGAGAAAGAATCTACTCAAAGACAAAATGAAACAAATATTTTTTATGAGGGTCACAAAAATTTTATGTAACTTTTATTTTGTATTTGTATGTATGCAGTATGTATCTCTTTTTTCAAATTTTTTTTTTAAATATGCCCGCACACATAAAAAATAATAAAACTATAGTACAGGCGAAACTCACATCAATTATCAGGCCATGAAGTGCAGAGAGTAAAAGCTTAATAAGAGGTCAGCTTTTAACAAATTTACAGGTAGTCTTATATAAAAAAATAGTGGGCCAACTATAAATCTTGAAATAACAGAAAAACCCATTTACTTTATTCAATTTGGTCCAAAGAGAAAATTAAAGTCGCATCTTTTTTACATAATTCATTAAAGAAAAATATTTTAAAATATGATATTTTCATTCATAAAAATGCATTTAAAAATTATCTTTCTTTAAATTTTTTATTTTAAAAGTTTCTTAAGATAAATTACCTCAATATCTCAATAGTATACGTAGAGACTATTTTCATACTTTAAAATTTTGTACACGCTCATATGGCTATAATCAAAAAATTATTCATACGCGCGATATGTGAGAATCGATTGCAATTCTCGCACAAATACATTCATGTGTTTTCAGTTCTTGGCCTGTTCACTTAGGGCTTTGTTTAGGTATAGGCAGGCCAAGAACTGAAAACACATGAATGTAGTCGTGAACATAAGACTACGTGTAAATTTGTTAAAAACTGACGCATTATTAAACTTTTACTCTCTTCACTTCATGGCCTGATAATTGATGTGAGTCTCGGTATAGGTTCTTTATGCTTTTACCTTACCTTTTTTATTTGTTTACTTTTTCTTCTCGTTTGTTCAGATGACGTTTTTTGATTCTCTTGAGCTGCAAAAATTTTAAATATATAAGCGATATTATGTTCGAATCGTCATTGGGAGAGATAAATATCTATGGTTTAAGTATATAGAACAGTTTCTTTCTTCTAAAATCAAATCTGACTGTACTCGGCGCAGTAGCAAAAGCAGCAATAAAGGCAATGATAATAAAAAACATAAAAATAAAAGTCTAGATCAGAATAACAAATCAAATAATAAGTAAGAGAAATAATTTAAAAAAATAATTATTCATAATTGAAAATAAATATTTCAGCATTCTCACAAGAAAATTGCCAAACGAAATAAATTCAACAAAATACCAAATATTTTACGTCGCTTACGTTTATTGCGACCAAATATAAGGTCAAAATGATGTAACATATTTCGATAAACAGAAGATAAAAAGACTGCATTATAATTTTCGAAAAATTACTTAATTTAATTGTGATGTAAATACAAAAATGTATGCTTTATCAATTTTGAAATTAACAATTTTTAATTTAAATTAAATATTAATTGAAAAAGATTGAAAATTAAATGTTTAGGGAGAAACTAAATAATGCTAAAACCGCTGTTTCTTGTTAAATTTTTGGTTATGTTACTTATCTTATAGTTTTATATCTATGATTTTGACTAATAAACACTCATAATACCTATATCGAATATCTATGGGCATTTTTCTGTTTTAGTTCATATTTGTGCTCTGAACAAAAATCGAGTAGATTGAGTACGTTCTAAACAGATTAAAAATATTTTGTCTCTAAACGCTCCGAAATAATTTTGAAACACAATAGAGCTTTAACCTATCAAAAGTGTCAAATCATATATAAAACTAAAATTTTTGACATTTAAATTCAAATGCTCTACGATATCAGTAAATGAAAATCGAACACTTAGATCATACTGTCAGCGCACAGTGGATCATACTCTGAATGAAAAAAGAAACACAAAAGATAAACTCTGATCATTCAGAGTGAAAAAAGAAACACAAATTTTTTTGACAGTTCTGGTTCTGCTTTGAACTAAATAAAAAAAACACCCTAATATAGAAGCAAAACAATCGATGTCATGACTATCGATAGTGATCGATAGTTTTACGTAAACCATCGATAAATTATCAATAGTTTTCGATAGTATGGTTTTATCTTTTATATTGCAACTTTTTAATTGTCAAAACTGCTTTTCCAGGAAATGTTTTCTATTAAAAATAGGGTTGTGCATTTCTCCAAAAAAATCTTGGTATACGTATACATACTTATGACCATCACTTCTCAGCCCTGGTTTCAAAATGCATATGTATTGTATTGCATTATATACAATGTACATGTATGTACATATAAAGACTATTCAAATTTGAAAATAAATTTGTTAAGTCGTAAAGTTTAAGTATAGACGTAAATTTAGAAAAAATGGAAAATCTTATTTTGAAGAAGAAGTCTTTCCGAACTGTGACACTAGCACTTTCCTAAAATTCTTGATTATCGCACTAAATTTTTGTCCAGATTACAAATGGCAGTTAAAAAATTTTTAGGAGTAGATATTTTTACAGCATTTATCAAATTTATTTTGACAGGTGCAAAAAAGCATTTTATTCTAGCATTGTTTAACTATATTTAGAATTATTTATTATCACTATGGCAATATTGAGTAAATTTTGAATGCACATATCATTAATTGTCAGTTGTTATTTTAATTTTTAATTTTTTTGTGAAAAGAAATTCCATATTTTTGTATTATATTATAATTATAACATACATTGGTAGGTATAAATTTTCCACATTAGTTAAATTATTACAATAACCAAAAATTAACTTACTAGCTATTCTCTTATTTCCTAAAAAAGTTGTATCATTTAATAATAAAGAAATATTATTTCGCAGAATAATATTTATTATATTCGCTCTTCTTTTATTTTTTGCATTATTATTCATTTTTATATTTTTATATTCGCTATACTTTTAACAAAAAGAAAAAAGAATTACTTTAATGCAAGTGCGATCATCTAGTGTGGTTTTCAAAACACTAATTTTTGACAGATAATGAAGTGTTAAGTGTGATGAATTCCGGACAGCGCTTAATACTATTCGAAGTTTTCGGATAAAAATTGTGCGATAAATTATAAAATAGTATTTGATTTAGTGCAAAGTGCGATGTTTAGTGTGATGATTCGGAAAGGTCCTAAATTTTGTTATTATAATTTTTATAATAAAAATTAAATTTGTAATATTTTATATGTATGTATGTAATTGTAACGTAACTAAAATATTTTGAATTTTTATATTGAAATTGTTATTTTGATTGACTATAATTCGAACATTAATTTTTGATAGATAAACCTAAATTTTTTCAAAATATTCCATAATGATAAATGAATTTTAAAATTATGAAAAAAAGCCACTTGATAATTGGTTGGAGAACGTCTCATTTGATATTAATATCTGTGCTTATTACTCAACTTAATTTCAATTTTCAATTACACAAATTTCAAAATGCAAATAAATCCAGCTGCAAATGACAACACTATTAACCAAAGCAATTGATAAATGCAAGGGGGTGTTTTCTATTAAAAAAGACAATCGAGTTGGCAGTTCAGAATTCAGATAGAAAATCGCAAAATTTACATGATTTGCTTCAATATGGAAAATATCGAAAATGATCGATAGCAGTAGAGTGCTATCGATAATAAATCTATAGTGCAAAACTATCGATAGTTCCGATAGTACTATCGATAGTTTTTCTTCTCTACTTATAAGCATCCTATAAGTTAATATTTTGATGCAGGGTACGTTTGTGCCTTATATTATTAATTATTAACTTATATTTTATTATACATTATTATGCAGCTCAGTCTACATTGTAGAATAAATTATGTATGTACAAATGTATGTATTGTCTATTGATCAAAAAAAAGCACTAATAACTCATGTACTTTTTTTTAATGTCAGACAAAAATGTCAACATTATATCAATATGTAAATAAATACAATATCTCATAAGAACATGTAAGAATATAATGTAAAAATATATGAACACATACGTACGCGTATAATACACATAATAATAAAGAATTACATATATATGTATGTATGTATAACTGAGTAACAAACCAGTTATTCTATTCAAAGAAATAAGAATATTGTCTGAACAATAGACTAGCTAATGATGAACGTGAAGAGTAATATGTCATTCGTAAGCTGATGAGATATGAGGTAGAGTTCATAAAAATGAAAATGATAAATCATAACAATTGTAGGTACCTGTAATACAATTTTATTGTATATACATATATATTATTATGTACACAATTTTTTATCTAAAATGTGTGATTTTAAAGTACTTGTACATTCTTATATAAATTTATACAATTACAATATGTAATGCATACAGATAAAGGTGTTTTTGAGGTATTCAAGTACATAATATTGTATATTTCTTAAGAGTTTAAAGATTTTTTATATGAAAAGATAATTTATGTTCTTCTTTTTTACTTCAACATGTCATAAATAGGTATATTAAATGTTATTCGTATTTTATAAAAACATTAATAGAAAATAAAAAAAACCGTTACTAAATAGCACTACTTTAAAAACCTTTTACAGGTATTTACTTTAATTTTTTTTAACGGATAGAAATTTAAAAATATCTAAAACAGTATTTTAGAAGTTGGTTACGTTAATCTTTTCTATAATTTTCTATCTTTTTTTTAATCCCATTTCTTCTACACTTTTCTAAAATGACAGGAGTCGTAACTTTTTTGAAGCTTTTACAAAGTAGAATGAAAAAATGAGAGAAGTTCAATTTTTTAAAAAAGAGTAAAAAATATAATGAAAAAATTAAAAAAATTCAGTTTTTTGAAGCGTTTATTTACTTTATATTTCAAAATTATTTTTTAAAATTTTGATCATACTATTACGAAGTACATGTCCATATACATATGTAAATTATCTATGATTTTGACCATCTCTGACCATTTTGTGACCACAATAAAAAAAATATACTTTTCAGAACTTCAGAAAAGTTTACCAGTTTCATCGTACTTAATAGTCAAACGACTTGTCGAAACAATGTTAAAACAAGTAATGGAAAACATCAAGGGTTTTCAAAACTGCACATTTCAAAAATTAGAAAATAAATAAGCCTAGAGTAAAGAGTAAGTAGATATATTGAAAAATAAATTTATAATAATATAAATTACGTATTTAATTAATACAAATTATGAACAATAATGGAAAAAAATAAAAAAAATTGAGAAAAATCAAATCACACTTTCGTTTATCATAAGGTAACCTTATACATATATTATTACGAAAAATTATTAACACAAACAAAAATATCCGATTTGCTCCAAAAGCTTATCAATCCGAGATATTTACATCAAAATCTTAAATATAAAATTTCAAAAAATTCCGCTTAGTCGTTTAGGTACACGTGTCCACAGTCATACACACACATACACACACAAACACACATCACGCTAAACATTTTTTTACAGCCTTCTACGCAGCGGAGTAGTGCATATTTGCAATACCTACCTATCTACCTTTTTTAAAATGCGGTCGGGTAAAAAGTCAAAAAAGTAAACAATTACCTACACAAGTTTTAACTAAATAATTCATTTCTTCATGATACAATAGCGAAGCAATAACAAATTGTGAAGGATTTTTAATTACTATCTCTATCTCTTTAATTACTATCCTCGCTACCAGCATTAATTTTTATCTTGATATAAATATTTATCTAATAGGCGGTACAGACCTTAAAGCGTTAGGCGATACAGACCTCAACTGGATATCCACCGATGTTTCATAACTCTAATGGAAGTTTGGCTATCCTCGACGTTTAACTCCATAAGGTTTGTACTCAAAGACTCTCTTTGCTGGAGCATTGGAAGGAAATACTTTAAGATAGCAAATGACAATTAACAACATAATATGAAAAAGTTTTCAAGCCAAACTTTTTTTATACTAAATGAACATACCTTTGACATGTACTAACATACATATGTATATATGTAGGTACGTATATAGGTATTTATTAATTATTTAGCTTGCTTTATCGCCCCTGTTATACATTTTGGGAAAACTAAATAGGTATCTATTATTAATAAATTGTCATTAAAAGGTGAGATATTTAAATTGATCTTAAGATATCAAATTAGTAAATACACAAAAATAATTATAATCTGTATTCATTGTTAATACATATTTAAAATATGAATTCTCATTACTAACTATATATACATACATATGTATGTATAATTTTATTGAAAATATTAAGACTGGAAAACATTTAAGACTAAAATTCAACAATTCATTGTAAATTCAAATTCATCGAAAAGTATAAAATAGTCAAAGTGAAACAGCTAAAGTTTTATGCAAAATTACTTTTTAAATTAATGGTATTCAATATATTTAGGAATTAGATATGTACATTTAAAGTTGATGATAATTCTCAAAATAAATACAATGTCATACCTATATTGAAAAAAGCCAGAATCCTATAACAAAATTAAATTTTCATACAATATTACAAAGATACCTCTTTATAGACGAACGAACGTAGTTAAAGGGTATAATAAATTTATCATTACGTTTTTCACATCTTAAAGAAGGCGAGATAAATATTGAAAAGTGTACATATTCTTGATATGAAATTAAATTAGCCTCAATTCAGTTATTGGCATTCATTGGTCCGCTAATCTGTAAATAAATTTTTAGTTTCGCTATTGAAATAGAGCAAGTTCAACAGACGACTTCGAATAGCTGCCATACAATTTTCCTTTTTTTATATGAAAATAACTCGGTGACTGTTCAAGTTAGTATATGAAATTTTGTGAAAAAAAGTTAAGTCTTATACTAATGAGTTTAGCCAAATTCCTTTAATCTAACACAACAGGTTCTGAATTAGACATATCTATAGATAACTAAATTTTGTAAAATATGATCAAGTTTTATGGCAATAATTTCTTTGAAATTTTGTTAGTTTGGAGCAACGGTTACTGTCATACAAATCCAATTTTTACAAAATATATACATACATACATACATATGTATGTACTATCTACTTAATAAGGTCAGATATGTATATGTGAAATTTTCTAGAGGATGATTAAATTTTATAGAAATAGCATAAATATTAAGTTTTTGCAGGTATCCTAGAGTTTACAAAGTCAATTAACACTCCTCGATGTAAATTTAATTAAGAATACTAAAATGTAAACAATGAAAATTGATTTCAGTTGAATTCGTTCTACATGAATTTTCTGAAAATTGATAAGTTTAATTTTATTTAATTTTTTTTTTATTTTTGTAGTTTAATAAGTGTGTAACTAAATAAATTCTCATGAATAATATACCTAGTATTTTTTTTTAGTTTTGCAAAAACTATTCTTTTCCAGTTTGAAAATTGAAAAAAATCTAATAAAAAAATATTGGAAAAAAAAAGTTAATTTGAAAAATTTCTTTTTGGATATGAAGTTTAAAAAAAGAGTTGCCATTTTTTTTTTCTTCAAAAAATTAGTAAATAAATATGACATACATTATGTACAGGTTTAGTTAGCAATATTTGTAGATAAATTCTTTTTGGATATGAAGTTTAAAAAAAAAGCTGCCATTTTTTTTTTTCTTCAAAAAATTAGTAAATAAATATTATGTACAAGTTTAGTTAGCAAATTTGTAGATAAATTAAACTGCAATTCAAAGGCCCATATTCAACATTAATTTTTTCCTCAATTTAATGGACCATTAATGGACAATAAAATTGATAACCTACCACACAGTACACAAGTATGTTGAACAATTCAATTTCGTATCCATTTTTTTTTTTTGACATTTTGTAATGCCATATTGTAGAAGTGTTCTGAACATATTAATAATTTCAAAACATATGTATGTACATACATACATATATAATATCACATTCAAAATATAATTTCTGAATAAAAAGATAAAATAAAATTTTGTTTATAAATATAATGTTTAGAAAACAACTATTTTTTGTACCTTTTTATAATAATTAGTTTACAATTATTATTAACAGCTTTTATTGAACTTACTCGTAGTTAAAGGAATCGTGGAATCTTCCAAGCTATTTTAGAAACACTTCACGTTGAGCTAGAAATTTTGGACACAGTTTAGATTCCGGTGACAATACATTCTAAATAAATAATAATACCAAAAACTAAATTAGCAAAATAATTTTCATACAAAAATAATTACAGATTTTTTAACAAAATTATTACAGAGTAAAATAAAAATATGAAATTTGTCTAAGACATGTACATATGTATTTGTTTAGTTGTTACTTTTTAGCTATAGATAAAACTAAATGTATAGGTACCATATAATCTATAATTATAATTTAGTTGTTTTCAGACACACACTACGTATTATGACATTCCACTAAGTTTTGAATACAATACAAGTACATATTTGGATACGATTTTTCGATTACAAAATCTACATTAACATATAACATACATACATACATATGTATGTTTAGAATAATTTTTTTTTTTTTTTTTGGTGGAATCAAGAAATTTTGTATACCATACGAATTTTTTCTAATTTAGATGTCACGGTAAAATATACTTTCACACCAGCTACAGGGCCCCTAGTATTAAATAATTTTACACAGTAGTCATTATCATTTAGTCTAGTTTATACATTTTTCTTTTTCATGAAACACACAAACAAAGAAACTGCAATCATTTTTAAATTTTTGTTTGTTGTATTATATATATGTAGATATTTACGTTAATATAAGTAACGGATTTTTCGTTTACATACGATGTAAGTATATTATGCTTCCCATACACGGCGGACTAGGTTGTAAACTTGGTACGCGGACAGGTTTTAGAAGCATACCACACACTATCCAACCATTATAATTATGTACTTTATATTTTTATTATTTTCTCAAATCAAAAAATCTCAATATTAAAATGAATTACAAACCAAAGACTCCGCCCACAAAAATTAAAATTTTTTGATATTCTTCCAACCACCTTTTCAACCATCAAAATGGTTTTACAACTTACCCATACACGATACAACTTATCAAGTCCGCGTACACGATACAACTTATCAAGTAAGCATTATATAGAATTCGATGATGTTAATACGATTCTGTAATACGATTGCAATTAGCATTTAGCAATAGTATTTTTTTAATATCTATTCTTTTTTTTAAGCAAATTCAAATTCGGTATACATAATTTTATTCTTTTAGTTTAAAATACCTGTAATTAATTTTGTAATGCAGACAAACTACCGAACTTTTTTAGCACATTTCCAAAAAAAATTTGAAAAAATGTGCTTATTAGTTTCACTCTGTCCATCCTTGCGTCCGTCCGCCCGTCCGTCTGTTTACAAAACTTCTACACCGTTAAAGATAGAGAAAAAAAATTTAACCATGGGTAGGTCTCATAAAAAAAATAATTTTGTGGAACAACTTTTTCATGTAGCCCCATCTATTACGGAGTTACAGCCCTTTAAAAAAGCCTTATTTTTAAATGCATATATCTTATGTTCTGTTTAAGATTTTTTCAATCTGAAAACGTCATTCGACGAACTTTAGACACCTGTAACTTAGGCACCTGTAAAAATTTTTCTTCGGCAATACATGAAAATTAAAGGTTCAATAATATATTTTTACGTGTGTTAACGGTTTTTCTTAGTTATATAGGATTCCGGACTTACGGCCCCTCAAAATTTCAAAAATGTCCTATTTTCACGTTTTTGCTTATTAGATGAAATTTTCAAATTTTTGTGCAAGTGAATTTGGATAAAAGTATGTATGTACATACATACATACGTATATTTGAATACTTTTTTTTTAATCTTTCGAAATTTTATGATTTACAGATTAAATATTATGCTTAATGCTTGATTACATACTTATGTGTTTTTATGTATTTATACCTACCTATTTAAATTGAAATTATGCGTTTCATTAAAAACTAAAAAGTATGAAATAAAATAATGTAAAAGTTTTTTAAAGTACATAAAAATATATCAAATTGAATATTTTTATGTACTTTAACAGACTTTTTCTAAAACAAAATAAATCAACCGATTTTAAATAACTGCATTTGTGTGCCAATTTCTTTCTAAGCATATATATACTTAAGTATGTATATTTTAAATAAATTTTATAATTCACACAAAAAAAAATAAATATTCACACATTCATACATATTTTTATAAAAGTTACAAATTCACTTTTTTCTATAACTTTAGTTTAATAAACTTTAAACAACTCAAGTAAATAACACAAAAAAAATTAAGCATTGACGGACGATGAATACTGAAAGAAAAAAAAACAAAAACAAAAGTCGCATAGTTTGCTACATTACAGAATTAAGTACAGACATTTTTAAGAAAAGAATAAAATTATGTATACATATTACAAGATATTACATACTATGATTACAGAATGAGAATTCACCTAAAAACGAGAAAGAATACAGTTGCCTTTATCAACTCTTAGATACCCGTACGAACCGTTAGTATGTTCACAGCCTGTCACTCTTACAATATTATTTTTTTAATATTTTAGTATTTAAAAATAATTTCGGTGAATTTTATAATTTCTAGAACTATGGGTTGCACATATACATATTCAAACTATATGTTTATATGTACATTCTTCAAAAGCAGATTTTAACCTTCCACATAACGATTATCAATCCAAAACTTTTTCAAATATTCTATAGTACCATTTAATACTAAGCGGTAAATTTATATTAAATTTACTTAGTACAAAATAGTAAATATAATTTTAAATATTATATTATATTATATTTAAATATTCCATTGACACAATAATTTCTTATAAGTACAATAAAATACATATATGTATGTAAATACGGCGCTATATAATATACATCTATACTCTTATCATTCATTCACTAGTGACATATACGATATATTGTAAATAAACATGATATTATATAAGTATGTATATATATCAATATCATATAAATAAAAATTCTTCAAGCAACCGTTATGTTGTTTATTTATTTACATTTTTTTGTACTACGCATTATATCCTCAACAATTTCAAATTATCGAGTAAAACAAAATTTTTTGCATGTTCGTTAAAGAAATTTGTTAGAAAATTTGAAAAAATCAAGTAACACTCAGTAAATCTCAAGTCAATTATAAAGTAACCCTATATTATTAAAAAAAGTTGTTAACAGAAATAAGAGTATAATGTTGAAGCTTTAATTTTTGTGTATTACTTCAAAAAAAATTTAACAGGTGTTCAAGTTACAGGTGTTTAGAAATAGGAAATTTTAGGAAGTTTTTGACCCCTTGCAGCTCCTAAACGGGGGGTGATACAAAAAAAATTCTGAAAAAATCTGAAATGACTCATACTTATTTTCAAACATTCTGTCAAAATTTCAAGTTTCTAACTTAAACCGTTTAGAAGATAGAAGGGTTAAAGAATTTTGCAAAATTTGAGTTTCGTATAACGGTAAATTAAAACACCGTATGCCACAAGTATATATTTATGGTATATATACTTTTAAATCTAATAAAAGCAGTAATCGTTTGGCGTTTTCAAAATGAAGATATACCTTATACAACTTGTGCTATAACAATTTAAATATTGAGCTTTTTTGAACCTTTGGGGAGCTGTAGCTCCCTAACGGGTGGAGCTACAAAAAAAAGTTATTAAAAATAAAATTAATATTTTTATAAGATCTATCAGCGGTCAAAATTTCATAGCTCTATTTAAAAAAAAATGTGGGGATCTAAAAGTTTGGTGTTCGAGAGCTACCCGAAGTTTCGGTCGGAACTCAACGAAAAAAAATAGGGAACCTACAAATTGCTCCCAGAATATTTTGAGTAAATTTCAAGATTCTAGCTTGAAACGGACGGACGAACGGACGAATTGAGCCATCGACTTAGTATTTTCTGATCCGATTTCTGATCCGATCCATACCTTTGAAGGTATATCTAGCTCGCTTATTTCGAGGTGTTACAAACGGATGAGTAATTTTATTATACCCGATACTTATCGTACGGGTATAAAAAAAAGAATTGTATATGTACATATTAACAAATGCTAAATTGTTAATATTGCTATCGTATTATAACATTACATAATTAATTTAGTTTAGGAAGAACACGTATATTGTTATACGGAAATATAGTATCTTGGCCCCTGGCACATACATAAGTATATAATTGCTATACTGAGATAATTTTTTTCTTTTAAAGAAACTTCCATTGTAACAATATAATTTAGAAAATTACAGAAAAATTCTCAATTAAAAATTTCTTTTCTACTTTTTAGTTCAAAAAAAGCTGTTTTTTTTAATTTTTTTAATTATTATTTTATTTTATTAATACTTTTCTATTACTTAAACGAACATAATAGACAATAATTTAAAAAAAATAAAAACACATGCGAAGGTTCAGATGGATATTATTTTCACTGTTACCTATACGAAATAAATAAGTATCATATTAACATCAAACTTTGAAAAAGACCTATTTTTAAACGCGTATATTTATGTTCCGCTCAACATGTTTTGAATCTGAAAACGCCATTCAACAGAAATTTTCATTACCTTTATAAATCAATATCAAAATTATATATATTTTTTAAATTTAGTATTTAAATTAACCGTTATGTGAAAACCAAATTTTGCATGATTTTTCTACCTTCATCAGTCCGGCACGCTTTTAGATAGGGACTTGTAATTTTGAGGCAAGAAAGAACTTTTAGAATTAGTATAAGTTTTCTCAGAATTTTTTTTCGTATCGGCCTCTGCTTAAGAGCTATTAAAGCTCAAAATTTGAAAATTTGCTATTTTTAGGCACCTGTAACTTACCTGTACACAATTTTCTTCAGCAAGACATACAAATTAAAGCTCCAGTAATATATTTTTACGTGTATTAACGGTTTTTCTTAGTTATGTAGGGTTCCGGACTTACAGCCCCTCAAAATTCCAGAAAAGTCTAATTTCATGTTTTTTCTTATTACATGAAATTTTAATTCTAAACAGTTTGTATTGCCTTTTGGAAATGTGCGCTTTTAAAAACCGTTGGTTTACATTCTACCTTGTTTGAATTACAGACAAATTGTGTATGAAAGTACATATTGTAAATAAAATTTAAAATCCATAAATTTTGGTGTTATATCTGCAAACTATACCCTTCTAAAACACATGTACCTTTCAAATATTTTGGTTAAGGTTTGTTGAAAATAAATAAAACACAGGAGTGCGTTTCTTACTCTCAGCGTATTAAAGTTACTCTATGATAGATACAGTTGTTTCGAAATGATCAAATTACAGTTTAATTAACTCCATGACGTCATAATTAACGTTTCGAAACGCATATTTGAATTAGCAGAGTTAACTTTTCATCCTACTCGGGAGGAGAGTTAAGAAGTGTTACAATCATTAATGTCAAAGAGTTATGAATAGTCATTATTGTTTTTTATTTCAAATTTCATTATTGTAATCTTACATTTTGACATAATTATAAACGAAACGTTTAATTAAATTTATAATTCTTCTTAAAATTAAAATTTTTTTTTGAAGGCTCCATTATTTGTTTGAAATAAATGATCCCATTTAATTTTGACAGTTCAAATTCAAACTTAACTCTATCCATTTCGAAATGGCAGAGTAACGTTAATTCCGCATGTGAGTGTGGTAGTTAATTCTATAAACGTAAAAGTAGTAAATAGCATCGTTTTTTAAACGTCATAGCATAGGAATCTATTTTCTACTTTTCCTCGCACTCAGTCATTTAATAATAAAACATAAAAATATTTAAGGCGTTTCCGGACCTTGTGCACTTAAACTTGATACTCGCACGAAACCTGTCAAATCACACAAAATTTATTCCTAAAAACTCCGAAAATTTTTTAATGTGTTCGAAGGTACTCGCACTAAACTTGTCAAATCGCATTTTATTAGCTGTAAAAATTTAGTGTTTTTTTTTTACCACCCGCACTAAATATCGCGGAATAATGTTTTTTGTTTTTATTTTGATAATTTGACAATTACAAATAGTATATATCCTTACAAATAGTATTTATCTAAAATTGCAATAATCATTATAAATATTGCTAAATAAAGCCGAAATATACATATAAAATATATAAAGAGCTTTTCTGCTGCTTTCAAAATAAATTTGACATAAAAATGTTAAAATAATATGCATTAAGGTAACACTGACTCTACTATTAAAAATGTAGTACTGTCCTAAATTTTTAAATCCGGATAAATATTTAGTGAGAAAAATAGTGTCCCGTGGCCCGTACCGCGTGCGATAAATTAGTATTTTCGGATACAGTGGAAGTATCGAGTGCAAGTGCTAGAGGTCTGGCTGGAAAGTCGAAACGCCCTTAACCAAAAATTTCAAAATAAAAATAACGAATAACAAAAAAACTAAATTATTATTTTAAAATTTTTCTTGAGCTTTTTATTGTTTATTTTTATATTTTATTTTTATAAAATAAAGAGTTCAAGCGTAGTTTTTGTTTGAAAAAGTTAGATTTGAGTTTAAACTCAGGTTTATGCATTCGACCCAATTTTAGTTGCACAAAGCAAAGTTGGAAACTTTGCTAAAAGGTAAAGTACAAAGGTAAGGTATATTGGATCAGAATTGGGTGAGCATTGCGTCAGCACATCAACTTAAATATCACAAAATTACTTATTTTATTATAATAAATAAAAATAATACCCGGAATGAAACATAAAACAAAAAAATTATACTCGAGTCTCAATATTTCATTTTCAAAGAATTTACATTTTCAAATATGCTTAGAAATGATATGCTTAGAATACAAAATTTGTTTTTGTTACGTTAATTGAAACAAAATACTAGCTGTCTAAACCAAAATAACTAAATAAGAAAAGTAAGTACATATATAATATAGTAATTAAGTATAGATAGATACATAGAATTTATGAGAATTGGGACGGCAACAAATAGCTTTGATCCTTTTATATATTATCATGTCCTTTTAGCAATTTTTTTTATATGAAAAAAAAAAACAAAATTTTATGAATCATTCTTTTGAATTTAAAAAAAAAATGCACCAATTTATTTTATTTTTATGAATTATTATGAAAAAAAACAGTCAAACTCTTTCAAAACTTTTTAATTATATGTACATATACAACTAGAAGTGAGATAGAATTCTAATGATCATTCGCAAAGTTTTATCGTATATATATCTATAATTAAATTTACCTTGTTCATACAAAACATTTTGTTGTTTCTTTATTATGTTGAATATAAAATTGAGTAGAAGAACTTGTGGTTTTTTTTTGTTTATGAGCAAACAAACTTTCATTAAAATGCCGAAAGCATTTCCTCATAAACAATGTTATGTGGGATATTTTTATTTTAACATAAATCATTTTCTACATGGCGGCATCAAAATAAAATAATACTTCTCTGGTTGATCTGTTTACTTTAAGGTATCGCCTTAAGATAGTACTATTTAAATAATTGCCAGATGATACAAATAAGTATGTATAGGAACTTGCGAATAAAACAATACATAATATAACCTAAATAGTTATTAAGAAACAGTTATTTCAGATTAGGGTAAAATTGAAAAGAAGACCGCGTAACAAAAAAAAACAGATAATAATTTTAAACTAATGATGAACTTAACTTTAGGTTGTAAAGTAGTGGGGTAGTGGTATTATTAAGATTATTTAAGAATGAGTAGCTTACATTTACACAAACTAAATCAAAAAAAGCTTTTTAATAAAAAAACCGTTCTAAAATTAATAATCAACTAAGTATTTATTAATAAACAAAACGTATAGATACATAGCTAAGAAATCAACTTGGATTTATTATGTTTCTAAATAAAACTTTTATTTTTGTTCGAAATTTTTAAGCTTTACGTAATGAAATGGAAACATATTAGGGGTCTTCACGTAAAAGTGCAAACTAGTCTTGCATCGGATTTGAGGAAATTTTTGACAGAAATTCTTGTTGTTTCATGTATAAATAATTTGCACCGATCCTCCGATCCTCGATTAAAATAATAATTAATTGAGGATATTTTTTTAATCTAGGATATTTTTTTGAAGTTAATTTGACATTTTGTTTTTAGAATTTATCTGGAGTTTAGAATTTATTCGGTTTTGATTTTGGAATTTCTTGGGAAGTGCATCAAATAAAAATAGCACATTCGACTAAATAATTTCTAAAAATGCATTAAAAATTTTTTTTGCATTTTTTTTTATTTAAAAATTATTTATTTTCCAAAATCAAAATTCAAAAATTATATTTTAGTTTTTCTAAATTCAAATAATAATACAACATATAGATACTAACTAACACTTTTTAAAAATACTAATCAACATTTCTTGAAAGATACCAATAAACGTTTCTCTAAACCCACCAACATATCTGTCATCTGTAATTCGTCTGTAGGTCATTGACGTAAAGTGAAAAATATTTCCTTCGATGCACTTTTAAGTGAAGACCCCTATATAAAAATACTATAACATTATTTCCTTAATCTCAATGAAATATTTATATTTGTTTCTTTTTTCGCGTTTTATATCCGTTTTTGTTTTCTGGTTCAATTATCTTTAAGTTGCGTTGATTATTTGTCACTATTCTGGGTGACATGTGACAATATAAAAATTTTACAATATATTTATATCTAGAATGAAAAAAAAATTTTATTTAAAAACGTGACATGATGTCGTATTCTCTTAATCCTTTTAGAGTTTATCTGAATTGAATATTGTATGGTCGATTATAATAGTATGTATAATGCTATGTGACGTGTTTCATTAGTATCAGGTATTTTTAGCACAATTCTTCGTTGTATCATAAAGAAACTATACTATATAGTACCTATACTATCGTACAGTTTCTTTATGGTTGTATAGTAAAACATTTACAATTTAATTATATAAAATTTCATAAAATTTTTAGTAATTTTAAGATATGGCTGAAAATAGTGACTTACATTTTTTAAATAGAATTAAATACATTATGTTAATATTTTTATGATTCTTAGAAGAATATGTATAGTTTTACTTGTATTTTAGATTTTCGGTACTGGAACAGGGAACAATCGAATTTAATTGAAAAATTTCGTTTTAAAAAACAATTGAACAAAATGCATGTGTTGTTTATATAACAAAAATAAATTTAAAGAGAACATTGACATCTGTTTTTACCTCTTCCAACATAGTTTTCTCTTAACTTTGGCATTTCACATAATATGTAAGTATAATTGTGAAAACTTAATGTACATTGTTGTACGCTTGCTTTGCTTTGACAGTTAAGGTTTTTCCAAACTTTTTTAAATCAATTCCTTTTGTTATTTTTAAAATCTTCAAAGTAAACTAACCATGTGGTTAACATTCGTTTTACTCTTATCCAATAGGATCCAGATACACCTTAATATTTAACTTAAATATTAAAAGGTTATCATTAATATCACAAAGCGAAAGAAGTGTATATGGCGTATTTATTTTAAAGTTTTTTTCCCCTTTGTGTGATCAAAAACTCAAAATTTTCATATTTTGTGAGTTAAAATTTCCCGCGCTTTTAAAAAAGTTGTATAATTTTCAGTGTAATACCGATGATTTCCACCTAGACGACAAACGAAAATAAAATGAAAATAAAATAGTTTTTTTAGGGAAAGATATAATAAATAACTAACGGCTTCCGAGATAACGCCCTTCAAAGTAATTTCGTTTACTTTTTGAAGAAATAACAACATGTTTGCCCATGTGTAACATAGAAAATTCGTTTAAGTGTCGGTAGCTGGTTGAAGTTATGGGCTTTTACACTAATATTTCATCTTTTATTTGAATTTCATATTTGAAAAGTTACAAGGTTTTAAATACGAAATATATTTATATTTTTCACTGTTTTTATAAAATAACTGTAATTTTTGTAATAACTGTAACTATTTTGTTATATGTACTTCCCCTTGAGAGACGAATTCTCATCTAGAACAGTAAGACTTAGTTCATATAATCATTTCCAAGATCACCTGTTGTGTAACTTCGGTTATTGATCTAACATATGTAACAAATTAAGCGCTATCAATTTCCGTGTTAAAAGAAACTCTTATAATATATTCGTATTATAAAATACACAAATAATGAGTGCTACATGAAAACCGTTTTAATCTATAATTTTGAAATGGTACAACATTAAATACTCTAAAGTGACATATACATATTACGTTAATTATTACATATATGTTAATATATACATATACATACATATATACATAATTTATACAATTTATTTTTGTGATAGAAGCAAAAAGTCTAACCATAGACTAAAGAACTTTAAAAAAAAGTTAGGTATTAAATTAGAGGTTTAACTAAACTATTCCTATGTATGTCTATCTAATAATGTTTTTCTCCAATTTTATACTTATTACCAACCGCATACAATTATGTATAAGGTAAAGGTATTGTTTTCATACTAAAAACTTGTATTCGAGATTTTGGCAAAAATGCACTACTCCGGTGGGGAGAAGGCTATAAAATTTTTTTTGCGGGATGTCTGTCTGTGTATATGTGGGTGAGTGTGAAGTGTGTGAGTATGGCTGTGGGCACGTGTACAGCTTAAACGACTGAGCAGAACTTTTTGAAATTTCATATTTAAGATATTTGATGTAAATATCTCGGATTGACAAGCTTTTGGAGCAAATCGGACAACCGAAAGTACTGTTTACAAGTGTTATTTTTAAGTTTTTAAATTTATATGAACAATTTTTTTTTGTTTTTAGCACATTTGTAAAAAATTTGCTTATTAGTTTGACTCTGTCAGTCCGTCTGTTTACAAAACTTTTACACCGTTAAAGATAGAGAAAAAAAATGTTAACCATGGGTAGGTCTCATAAAAAATTAATTTTGTGGATTAACTTTTTCATGTAGCCCCATCCATTACGCCTCTCAGCCCTTCACATTTTGGAAAAGCCCTATTTTTAAATGCGCATATATCATGTTCTGCTTAACATTTTTTCAATCTGAAAACGCCACTCGACAGATACTTTTTTACCTTTGTAAATTGATATCAAAATTATACAATTTTTTAAAATTTAGTATTAAAACTAACGGTTACACATTTTGCATGAAATTTCTTTTTTCATAACTGCGGCACGCCTTTAGATAGGAACCTGAAATTTTGGGACAAGAAAAAACTTTTAGAATTAGTATAAATTTCCTTAAAAAAATATTTGTACATCAGAGCTTAAAATTTGAGAATTTCTTATTTTTAGGCACCTGTAACTTAAGCACCTGTACGAATTTTTTTTCGGCAAGACATAAAAATTAAAGCTCCAGTGATATATTTTTACGTGTGTTAACGGATTTTTTTTGGTTATATAGGGTTCCAGACTTATGGCCCCTCAAAATTTAAAGATCCATCCCCCCCAAAAATTAAAGATCCATCAGGGAACTACAGCCCCTAAAACTTTAAAAAAGCCCTATATTTAAACTTGTATATTTCATGTTTTGCTTAACATTTTTTCAATCTGAAAACGTCATTGGACAGATATTTTTTTTACCTTTATAAATCAATATCAAAATTATATATAGTTTTTAAATTTTGTATTTAAATTTACAGTTATGTGAAAACCAAACTTTGCATGATTTTTCTACCTTCATAATTCCGGCACGCTTCCAGATAGAGACTTGAAATTTTGAGACAAAAAAGAACTTTCAGAAATAGTATAAGTTTGCTCAGAAAATTTTTTTTGTACCACCCCCTGTTTATGAGCTATTAGGACTCAAAAATTGAAAATTTGCTATTTCTAAACACCTTTAACTTAGGCATCTGTACACATTTTTCTTCGCCAAGACAAAATAATTAAAGCTCCAGTAATATATTTTTATGTGTGTTAATGGTTTCTTTTAATTCCATAGGGTTCCAAAGTTACAGCCCGCAAAAATTGCAAAAAAGCCCTATTTTCAGATGTATATATCTCAGGCTCTGCGTAGTAGTTTTACAATTTAAAAACACTAGAAGCCGGAAATTTTCTTTCTTCTATAAAACAATCAAAATCATGCAATATTATGTAAGTTAGTATTTAAATTTACCGTTAAGTGAAAACCAAATTTTGCATGATATTTCTTTTATCATAACTCCGACACGCCTTAATATAGAAATCTGAAAGTTTGAAACAAGAAAGAACTTTTAGAATTAGTTAACCCCCCTTGCTGGAATAAAAAAGAAACACGAACCTCAAATTTCCTAGATTTTTATTTAACCTTATTCCAGCAATTTACTTTTATATTATAACAGTCCAAAATGCTTGCACTAGCAACTCACTTTTATATTATAACAGTCCAAAAAGCTAAAGTTTTGCAATCAATTTTATTTTCTACTTTTTAGGGGGCGAATTCGGTTTTGATAAAAGCATATGTATTTTAAAAATTATTTATTTTACTTATTATTTTATTTCTTATTACATGAAATTTTCAAATTTTTGTACAACTCACAATATTCTAAACGGTTTGTATTCTCTTTTGTGAATCTGCCCTTTTAAAAACCGTTGGTTTACATTCTACATTGTTTCTTATTATACATGAATTTTTCAAACTTTTGTGCAAGTCACAATTCTAAACAGTTTGTATTGTTTTTTGGAAATATGCGCTTCTAAAAATCGTTGGTTTACGTTCTACCTTGTTTTTTTATATCTCTAAAAATTTATATACATATGTATGTATGTATATCTATGCATGTTATTCTTTTGTTGATGACGTAAAATTTAAACGGTAAAATTTTTGTTAGCAGTTTCAATATTAATCTTAGGTTTGTTTTGTATTTGTTTATACAGTTTTTATTATTTTTTACTTCTAACATTTTTGAATGAAAAAAAAAATCATGTACCTTGTACCCTATATTTACATATGAATGTAAATAGATGTATGAATAAATGTACAAACACATATTTTTACGATTTCATTGCTTATTATTGTTACTGAATAAAAAAAAATTATGTTTAATTATTAGGAGTTATTTAGTTATTTATATCAAAAATTATTTTTTTTTTACAATCTATGCAATTTTGCATGATGCCTTTCGTGTAATAGCGTTCGGTCCTGTGGTGGAGACAGCTGATTTTTTTATTTACACTTTAGATTAAGACCATATGATAATATTACATATGAAAAAAATTTTTTGTATTCAAAGCGTGTTAAAATTTTTTTTTTCTAAATTACTAATATATACACATAGAATAGATTATTTAAGCTCTAAAATTATTTAAAAAAAAAATCTCTGTAAATTAAAATGTACATGTAGTTGTATGATTCTGATATACTGCTGAATAGATATACAATGCAATCAGGATATACAATCCTGATAAACAATGTTTGATAAAAAATAAAAAAACAACAAACACGTACGTTTTTATACAAAAGAAATTAAATGTAGAACTAAAGAGAATAACAAAGCAAACAAACAGGAAGAGATAAATACTATACAATAAAAAGTAATAAACAAACAATTAATGTGATATGAAATATAACGGTTAAAAAAACTGAAAATGTTGTCTTTTGGTATTATATTATACAATATAATCTAACAGTAAAAAATAAAAAAAAACTAAAAATATAAAATAAAATGACGCGACAATAGAAGCGGTCGATATACTGTTAATGCATTTTATTTGTTACCACTTCATCATATTTTTGTTTCATGTGGGGACAAAAACAAAAAAAAAAAAGAACAAAATTATTAAAAAAATGTACTTAAGTCCTTAAATAAAAAGTTATAATGGGTATTAATGTCAGACTTTATATGTCTATTTAATCATATAACCATTATTGTTACAATTTTTTTAAGATATGGAGTTGTAAAAAAATTACTGAAGTTAACTCTAATTTAAACGCTACCAATCACGATTCTTAACAATGATTATTTTCTGATTTTGTATATACATATGTATGTACGTACATACATATGTATGTACACAAACACCATGTATAAAAATACATTGTTTGTTATTAAGAAGACAGTGAACATGATAATTTTCACTTTTCAAAATTATATATGAAGCTTTTATCAAGTAACGAACATTATAAGCCGAATACAAAAAAAAAACAAAAAAAAAATACTAACACTACCTTAAATAATTACATACAGTTAAGTTTTTTAAAACAATTCTTGAAATTGTTGATAAACAATGACCTTTTTATTATCTACCCTCCTTAAAGATAAAATTGCCAAAAGTAAAACCACTAAAAAGAATAATGTTTTTTATACATGTAAAAATTAAAAATAATCAATTATATATTATTTTATTTTGTTAGCATATTTTTAACTCTTATGCCAAACTCTTCTTGAAGCCCTCTCTTGGTACCAATAATGTTTTTCATACATTTTGTATAAGAAATAATATGTAAAAAATAAAATGTTTTTGTTTTTTTGTAACTTTAATTATTCATAACTTAACTTTAACAAAATAAATAAGTTTAACAAAATAAAACTTTTGAACTTTTGCCGCGGGCTTTATTTTCCTTTTGAATTGGAATTAAAGCCCACACTATTTTTTGTTATTAAAATAAGAGAGTAATAGAATATATAACGCAAACGTATATCTACTTTTGGATCCAACTCTAAAATCCGTACCAATTCAGAACCTCACATACACATATATATAAATACTCTGGAAGATTCGTTTAAACCTGATTTTGAATCCAACTCAAAACCCCTCCTAATTCAGAACCTCTCATATATGTACATATATATAAATACTCTGGAAGAGGCGTATAACCCTGATTTTGAATCCAATTCTATAACCCCTTCTAATTCAGAACCTCGCGTATAAATAAATATAAACATATAAATAAATATTCTGGAAAAAGTGTATAACTCTACTTTTGAATCCAACACTAAAATCTCTCCCAATTCAAAACCTCACATATATATATATACAAATACTCTGGAAAAAGTGTATAACCCTGCTTTTGAATCCAACTCTAAAATCCCTTCCAATTCAAAGCCTAACATATATATATATAAATATTCTGGAAAAAGCTTATAACCCTTCTTTTGAATCCAACTCTAAAATCCCTCCTAATTCAGAAGCTCACATATACATATATATAAATTCTCTGGATAAGGCGTATAATCTTAATTTTGAATTTAATTCTAAAATCCCTCTCAAAATCCCTGAAGCCTTAACAATGAGACAAAAGCCCGATGGGATTAAGTCATTGAAGTGAGTAAAAAGACCCAATGGGACTTCTGACATGTCACCAAATAAACTTCAATCAAATGAAATACTACAGACTCATGATAGTAACCTTTGCGTTACTCAGTGGGCTTTAATTCTTTTCCGAAATGGACTTAAAGTCCCCGATCTAGTGGAATTAAGACCCGTGGGCTTTAATTCCAATACAAAAAGGAATTAACGCCCGCGGGCTTTAATTCCAAAACTTTTGGAAATTAATTATTTCCTCGGGCGTTCTGTCACTGCACCATATTTTTAGTATGTCTTTGATTCATAACTCTTTAATTGAAGATGTCACAAAATTACAGATTTGTACTTGAAGAATTGTGGGAGATATAGCGGTTTAAACTTAAAGTTGTTACATTTGTACCAAGAGTTTCACATAAGGATTAATATATTGAATTAAACTATATATGAGATTGAATTATATTTTGATATAGACAGTGATGTATTATGGCTTTTTTGGTGTGATCAATACACATTTTTTAAACAACTCTAAAATTTCTCTTAATTCACAATATATACATACATATACACTATATAATAAATATTTTGGAAAAATTGTATAACTCTGATTTTGAATTTAACTCTAAAATCTTCCCTAATTCAAAATCTCGGATACTTGTATGTACATATACAAATATTCTGTTAAAGGCGTACAACTTCTAAAATCCACTTCTAAAATCGCTCCTAATTCTGAATATCACTTATTCATATACATAATATGTAAATGTTCTTTAAAAGGGGAATACCCTGATTTTGAATTCAACAGTAAAAACCCTCCTACTAATAAACAATCTCGCATATACATATATGCATATATAAATATTCTGGAAAAAGCTTGTTATCTTCCTTTTGAATCCAGCTTTAAAATTCTTTTTAATTACTTTTTTTTTACATAGTATACGTATTAACATATTTACTTTAGAAATTTTGCTTTTGAGAATTTTGGCTTTGGGTTTGTCTTTGAGAATTTTATTTTTGGGGATTTTGTCTTAGTGGGGATTTTTCCACCGGGAATTTTGTTTTTCGGGGATTTTGTACTTATTCCAATTTAAACGACCTGGGAATTTCAACAGTGAAATTATGAACATTTCTTGCCTCTCTGTTATTACATTGGAATTGTTTGAATCGAGGTATTTCATTTCGGCAAGTATTTTTTACCTATGAGATATCTATAAAAAAAGAGATAAAACTTTTAGCTTTTGATGATTTTCAATTTAATATAATTACAAACATTATTTCTTACAAATCCAATTTATTAGAAACTTTTTGTCTTAATTGCAATTATTAATTTTTTATTTAAATGTTACAAAACAAGTTTTGTGCTTTGTATGATTTATATGGTATAAGTAAGTATGTATGTATATGTATGCATGTTAATGTTTGTATGTATACAATAGAAAAAAATAAAAAACATTTTACCCTTTCTAATTTTAACATAATTTTATTCTTTTTCTTATCCAAAAATATCTAATTCTTGTTCTCATTCAAAATATTTATATGTATATTTGCTCCAGAAAAAAAAATAAATGATTAAAAAGTGTAATTTTTAGGTATCACAATGGGAATTCTAATTTTTATAATGATAACATCGAAAAATTCTGACCTAATTTTTTTTTATTTTCTCTAAAAATTTAATAAACTTTGAATTAATTTTTTCCTTTTTTTTTTTTTTTTTCATTAATTTTAATTTTTTTTGTGATTATATAGAAAATCTCTTAAAATAAGGATAAAAACCACAGAGAACCACCACAAGGATAATGAAATACAAACATAATCAATTCCCAGTACAGAAATAAACCATTTCCCAAAAATGCAATAATTATACATACTCGTATATAAACATTTTTCATTAGCTTCATTCATTCATGTTATACTCGTTATGAGGTTATCAACCTTATCTATATACATACATATATATACATATGATTAATAATAATATGTGTTATTTTGAAAGATTCCTTCAAAATTGAAGATGAGTACCATTAAATTGGCCTACATTTATAAGAAGATAAAATTAAAGTATATGTAGTCTAAATTTTGAATTTAAAATTGAAAGAAAATAATTAAAAAAAAAAAAAAGAAAAAAATCTTTTATTTTCGTCTTATACACACGTCTTATATAGTAGTCTTATACACACATCTTATTACAACTGGTATTAGTAGTATCTGTTATAATAGATGTTGAGAATTTTTATTATCTTCCCCCAAAAAAAAAAATGAATCTGCACATCTTTTTAAAAACATTATTTAAAAAGTTTATTTTTAGAAAGATAAAATCAAAAATTTGAAATAAAAAATTCATTTAAAAAAAAATTATATTACTCATATTTTTCTCCTACAAAATGTTTAGAGTTTAGAATAGATATTATAAGTACTTGATTTTATATCACCATATTATAAAAAGTTTAAGAAAATTTAAAAAAGTATTTATTCTAAGGATTATTTTTAAAGACTACCTAATGATAATAAAATAATCCTTTAAGATTTATTTTTGAATTTATATGGGAATGGTTTTGTTGAAATTGAATCAAATAAAATTTTTATATTAAGTATATAAAGTTTTATGCATACAATATTTGGAATTATCAAAAATTTTTTTATACATATATAATAACTTTTGAATAATTTTTAGCACATTTTCAAAAAATTTAGAAGAAAATGTGTTTATTAGATTCACTCTGTTCGTCTGAACGTCCATCCTTCTGGGTGTTTACACCGTTAATTGAAATAAATCAATGAAATTTTAACTACGGATAGGCCTAATTTTGTGGAGCAACTTTTTTCTGTAGCCACACTCGTTAGGGAACTACAGCGCTACAAAGTTAGAGTTAGATCTTTGAAAATAAGTATGAGTCATTTCAGAAAATATATTTGTGTTGCTGCCCCTTAATCAATTATTTGGTGCGTAAATTTAATAACCGCAGAGGAAATTTTCGCTTTGTTATTATTTGATAGATTCTTTTGACTGTATTTAAATCAGCTCTATATGTAATGTACAAAATTGAGAGAGATTTTATAATTGGATTTAAAATCAGGGTCATACGAGTTATGTAGATATAACTATATATTAATTATTTAAACTATTATTTTATATAAATTATTATTTAAACACAACAAAAAACAAATAATAATAATATTAATATATAAAATTTTAATTGTCTAAAATTTTGCTGATACAAATTGCTAAATATTATTGACCGAAAAATGATTCCCCGAACTTACGTCCAAATGTACTCACGCCCAAATCAAAAATGAACTTATGTATATCCAAATTTTGTTTTGATTTTTTTGGGCATTAATTCATGAACTCACACCCAAAAAAAAGAAATGAACTAAAAATTTTACATTTGTGTAAGTTCATTTTATTTGGGCGTAAGTTCATAATTTTTGGGTCTTAGTTCATTTTCACTTTTAAAAATAAATCCCATGAATTTTCAAATATATAAGTATTGTCAGACTTGCATAAAACACAATTATAAAAATTTCAATTGCAATAACAGCAATTTTTATGTGGTAGCCAGCTAATTTTTAAATGTAGCTAAATCTACTTCCTTACTTAACATTCTGAATTAGGAGGGATTTTACAAAATCGAAATTATATTCCTTTTTCAGCTTTTTCAGAATATATTGTGGACATACAAGATCTAAAATCAGGATTTCTTCTTTTCTGTTAATAAATAAAGTTGAATTTTATTTAATACTTTATCGCTGCCCGCAAAGCTTATTAGATACCCTGGGTCCAGTTTTTGTTCCAAAATGAAGATTTCCTTCCTTTCTGGAATAATCAAGGGATTCTGATCATCTGCGCGAAGATTGCACCTCGCGGCTGCGCTTGCACTTTCACCCATGTTTTTGCAACAGCATCGTAGCAGTGACACAAAATCGAGATTATAAGCTTTTTCCAGAATATGTATCTATGTAGATAAATATACGAAATCTTAAATCCGGAGTAATTTGTAGTAAATTTGTTACATATGACGTAAATCTGCAACGCTAATTGATACACATATAATAATTATAATGTTTCCATTAACTGTTAGTAATAATTATAGCTGTGTTTTAACTGAATGAAACACGTGCATTGAATTAATTATTAATAAATAGTAAATAGTTTTGCTTAGGGAAGTAAAGAAGGGTTTTTAAGAATAAAAGAGTTTTTTGTGTACATATTTTTTTTTTTTGTCATCATATTAGATTTTTTTTTTATCAGGGATGACCCAGTCACAGATCATATTTTATCGTAACCGTTCTCTATAAAATATATTTATTTATCTAGGTTAGATTAATTATATATACTTATATGTATATAAAGGTATACATATGTAATCAATTTTAAAGTAAATTTAAAATTTCAAATTTTTTTAGAATTATATTATTATCCTTTAATTAAAAATTTCAGGATAAATATAATTAAAAAAATATAATAAAATTTATTCCAAAAATTTTTAATTTCTATTGTTAATACAACACTATTGTAAATGAATTTAAAATAAAGCTCAAATAACATTAGTTACAACTTTAAAGTTATATATTATTCTATAGATTTTATTTTTGATACTTATGTCGAAAAAGAATCAAAAAAAAAAAAAAAAAAAACCAATCAAAAGGAATTATCAACTCTATTCAATACGTGTAACACAATAACATAATAAATTATTATAAAATGAAGTGAAACATTACAACATAAAAATATATATATACATATAATATGTATTTATATATATGTATGTACATAACAATAACTTTTCTATTTTAAACTTTAATACATATGTAGGTATATTATAACACAATATTTATATAGATAAACAAAATAAACTTTTATTTTTGTATTCAATTAAATAATTAAAACTAATATTTAAATAAAACGACGAAGAATACAGTTGCCTTTGTCAACTCTTAGATACCCGTACGAACCGTTAGTATGTTCACAGCCTGTCACTCTGCTTACACTCTGCTTACAATATTATTTTTTTAATATTTTAGTATTTTAAAATAATTTGGGTGAATTTTATAATTTCTAGAACTATGGGTTGTACATATATTCAAACTATATGTTTATATGTACATTCTTCAAAAGCAGATTCTAACCTTCCACATAACGATTATCAATCCAAAACTTTTTCAAATATTCTATAGTACCATTTAATACTAAGCGGTAAATGTATATTAAATTTACTTAGTACAAAATAGTAAATATAATTTTAAATATTATATTATATTATATTTAAATATTCCATTGCCAGAATAATTTCTTATAAGTACAATAAAATACATATATGTATGTAAATACGGCGCTATATAATATACATATATACTCTTATCATTCATTCACTAGTGACATATACGATATGTAAATAAACATGATATTATATAAGTATGTATATATATCAATATCATATAAATCAAAATTCTTCAAGCAACCGTTATGTTGTTTATTTATTTACATTTTTTTGTACTACGCATTATATCCTCAACAATTTCAAATTATCGAGTAAAACAAAATGGAAAAAATTCGTTAAAGAAATTTGTTAGAAAATTTGAAAAAATCAAGTAACACTTTCGTCAATTATAAAGTAACCCTATATTATTAAAAAAAGTTGTTAACAGAAATAAAAGTATAATGTTAAAGCTTTAATTTTTGTGTATTACTTCAAAAAAATTTTAACAGGTGTTTAAAAATAGGAAATTTTCAGTTTTTGACCCCTTACAGCTCCTAAACGGGGAGTGATACAAAACAATTTCTGAAATGACTCATACTTATTTTCAAAGATCTAACTTCTGTCAAAATTTCAAGTTTCCAACTTAAACCCTTTAGAAGATAGAAGGGTTAAAGGATTTTGCAAAATTTGAGTTTTGCATAACGGTAAATTAAGACACCGTATGCCACAAATATATATTTATTGTATATATACTTTTAAAGCTAATACAAGTAGTAATCGTTTGGCGTTTTCAAAATGAAGATATAAGTTGTACAACTTGTGCTATAACAATTTAAATATAGAGCTTTTTTGAATCTTTGGGGAGCTGTAGCTCCGTAACGGGTGGGGCTACAAAAAAAAGTTATTAAAAATAAAATTAATATTTTTGTGAGATCTATCAGCAGTTAAAATTTCATAGCTCTATTTCTAAAAAAATGTGGGGATCTAAAAGTTCGGTGTTCGAGAGCTACCCTAAGTTTTGGTCCAAACTCAACCAAAAAAAACAGGGAACCTACAAATTACTCCCAGAATATTTTGTGTAAATTTCAAGATTCTAGCTTTCTTAGTTTTTGAGTTAGCGTGCTGACGGACGGACGGACGGACATGGCTCAAACGTCTTAAAATTTTTTTCTGATCCGATCCTTTGAAGGTATATCTAGCTCGCTTATTTCGAGGTGTTACAAAAGGAGGAGTAATTTTATTATACCCGATCCTATCGTACGGGTATAATGAAATAAAATATGATTTAAAAATGGAAAATCAATTTTTAATTAGATCAGAGTAGTAAAACTTTAAATTCATTAGTTATTATCTAATAAATCTAACTAAAGGTAAAGATGATCAATTAAATAAAAATTTAAAAAAATAAAAACAAAAAAAAAATCAAAACAAAACGAAAATAAAAGAATATAAAACCAAATTGCCTAAAACAACAAAATGTATCCCTTGAGCCTAATTACATAATATATAAAATTTAAAAAGTTCATCAATATATAAACAAAAAAAAATAATAAACCAAATTTTAAATTACTAAATAATGTGTAAAAATAAAAATACAAATATTTTTTTTTACATAATATATGTAGTTATATAAAAGGGAGCAGAACGACACATTACAAAAATTGTTTTGCAAAAAGCCGTTTCATCAAAAAACGTTTCTCAAAATAATACATTTTCCAAAGTGGACATTTGAACTTAACATTCATTTCACAAAACGATATATTACAAAAAGGTCACTTTGCAAAGTTAAAGATATAAGCGAAATTCTAAATTAAAAGAGCTTTTAGAGTTGGATTCAAAATCAGAATTTCCCCTCTTTCCAGAATATTTATATATTTGCATAGAGTCGGATCTCAAAATCAGAGTTTCTACTTTTTCCAGACTAATTTAATGGTTGTTTGTACTTATGTATATGAATCACCTTTTGTAAAATATTCTTTTTGGTAAACGGCTTTTATCAAAATATACGAGTTTTGCGTATACCATATATTTTGGCTATTTATACCATATATTTTCGCATTTTCGTCAAATGGGGAAATTGGCGTTTTTGAAAAACGGTAAATTTGCAAGGTTGTAAAATGGTGAATTTACGAAGTGATTTTTTTGTAAAACTAGTTTTGATGAAAGATATTTTTGCAATATCTTTTGATAAAGTGATACATACCCATAAAAAAGATAGATTATACATATATATCGCTTATAAATATAATTAATTTTTATTTATATTTATTATCCATATTATTTTTATTCATAATTATGTCGGTTTATTTTAGTATTATCCTAAATTAATAAAAATTAAACAAAAAAAAATATTAAATTTTATTTTCTCGTATTATTTGATATGTATAAGTATAGGTATGTAATAAAAATAAAGCATTGAAATTTCGAAATTATTCGACTAGGAGATCTAAACAGATTTTGATGTTTTCAATCATCCTGAATTCGAAAATAATAATTTTTGGAAAATGTCTCTCATTGTTAAATTTCTTTTTTTTTTTTCATGTGGGAGGTCTTGTTCTTCAAAAGATACAAAAAAAAAAGCTAAGTCTCCTCGGTAGTGTGGGTTTTTACCCTTTAAAACTACCATCCAATATAGTCAGTATAATGGGGTTATTACACCCTAACTACAAAATTATATATAATGGCTGACGAATGGGATGACGAAAGGAAAGGCAATAAGTTGGCGAAATTTTGAACTTAAATTGTATTGGCTTAAAAAAAATTTTTTAGCAGATATAAGTTGACTGATTTGATGAACTTGTAATGAGGTCCATAATTTAAATGTACGAGTTAAGAATGAGTTCCTACATTTCGTTATTTTAGTGACCAAGAATCAAATAAAAAATTTTTTAGATCAAATTTTCTGGGTAGTTTAATCTCCAAAACGATTTGATTTGGTTTTCATCTTTAAAGTCATGTCGAAAAACTTAAAATGTTGACGGCAATGAAATATTAAAAATCTAAACTACATGAATTAAAAGAATTTATTAATTAAGCTAAAAAAATTTTTAGTCACAAAAGTATTTTATGACAAAAAAATAAAGATTGGTAATTAAAATAAGGACATTTGTATTGTAAGGATAATATTATAGGGTTAACAATTAAAATCAGATTTAAAATTAAGATAGTGTTCACTATTACAAAGTTTTTCATTTAAAAAAAAAATTATAAGATATAATTTGAGGTATTATTTATTAAAATTATTTCGAGAATCGAAAATGCTATGCTTTTGGCAAATTTTTATTTCTTATTTTTTTTTACGAGGGGTGATGGAAAACATCGAAAGTCAGTCAAAGAAACTGCATGAGGTTCCTCTGGATAATGTTGGATTTTAATCCACCAAAACCACCCCCTTTATAACCAAACTTTAGGATGATTTTGATGATAGGATGTGGAATGGATTATTTGCGAAATTTGGTTTGGGATAATTAGGATTATAGAGAATGAAGGCGAAAATTTGGAGAGTTATTTAAAATAAAAATGTTAATCTTCTTCTTAAATTTTGTTATGTTTATGTTTGAACCTATAAGGTTCAATAAAAACAACGTGCACATAACAAACGAATTTTCAATTGCTGTGTTACGCCATATACCAGGACATGTAGTGTACAACTTCAATATTTTATATTGGTATAATATACCTGTCTGTAATATGCCTGTCTATAAAATTATGTTTTTTTCCTTTCTGTAATATGCTTTTGGAAATAAGTATACGAGAAAGTCAAAGAGAGGACACTTTATTGATTTATTATTCACAATAATTCAAATAACTTTTTACAATAAATTTTTGTAATTTTCAATTTGAGAATAATTAAAATTTTGGCATTTGGGTTCAATTTTAATTTAATGGTTTTTGGTTTAAATTTTTGTTATGGGTTCTGTATTTAAGTTTTTTTTTAAATTTGCTTTATTTTGATACAATTTTCATAATTTAATCATAAATTAAAAAATTGAGGATTTCATTCAATATATATATTGTATGAAATTTTCAAAAAATATTCTTTTTCACATACTTTAACTTTACTTAAGTTTGATACGATTTTCTTTGTTTCTCTGTTTGTTTATTTGAATTTCCTGTTTGTTCAACTTCTTTGAAATGCTATATATCTACGCCCATAGCACCTACTGAGCTGAAATTATACACATGTCGCTATTTTGCTATAATTTTCATCTATCCAGCTCACATGAGCTTCTGATTCTGAACACGTTCTATACCAAGAATCATTTTATTAAATCTAGACTGTAAAGATTTTTTTTTAAATTAGGATATTTATAACACGTTACTTACATATGAAATTTGTTAACTAAGGATATTTTCAACAAAATTGTAATTTTGGACGGCATCGTTATTTTAATTGAAGAAAAATCCAAACAAAAAAAAATTTTTTTTTTAACAAACTCTAAGAATTATTCAGAGGCATCATAATGCATACTCTCATCATGGTGAATCAAATCAATATAAAAATATCAAAATGATTTAAAGACTTCAGTTGGTAAAAAGGCTTGCTTTTGGATAGCTTGAATTTAATCGATCAAAGAATTAAGCATGATAATGCAATGAAAAGTGATATAGCATTTAACACTTGCCAGTCTTCTGATCGTATGGATCTATGAACTTCTTCTTTTGATGTGAACTGTAGACAAAAAGAAAACAAAGAAACTGTCATTCTATTTTATATAATGGATCATATCTTAAGACATTTTTTATCAAAGTTCTTTACAGAAAACTGTAATTCGTAATAATTAAAAAAATATTTTCAATACATATTGGTTGTATGTCAAAGTGAATAGAGTACCTATGCCAATACAATTAGGTAGTCAAAACATTAATAAAAGTGATATAAATACTTCTATCTTTAATATGGTATTGGACTACAATAATAAGTAATAAATTAACTTATATACAAAAATTAATAGAAAACTTTGAATAAATAATTATTTTAATTTATACCTTATAACTCATAATGAAAATTGAACAGACATTATATAATGAAATCTCTAGCAAACTATCTTACATAACATAGTAATCAAAATTCAAATTTTGAGAGTTTAATAATAGATTTTATAAATTATGTAAAACATTACTAGATACTCGTATCTAACTACCCCTAAGTACAATATAATAATATTATGTAATATATATGGATATATTGTTATTTTTATAAGCTCCTGTGGTAAAGAACACTTATTATAGTCTAACAGTTGAATAATAGCAAACAACTTTTTTGAAAATACATGCACACAGAACTGATCCAGCCCACTACATTTTTGTTAGCAGCATTTTAAATCTTGCCACACACTCCAACACATCTCAATCCAGATTCACCCCTTATTGTATTTTTACAGCTACTGCACTCTGCCATGTTATATCAACTATTAGATTACTTAATTTATATATTAAATCCTATCATATCTCAAATTAAATGAAATTTAAACTATTGTTAATGTAAAATGTATTAAAAAAATTAAAAATAAAATTTTTTGTAAATAATCAAATTAAAATTAAATGAATGCGCGTACGCATACACGTTACCCGACGCTTATCGCAGCACTGTTTATTAACCTTGAATCGAGTGTCTATTATTAGTAATTAACAATAAGTTTTTGTTTGTTTTTCATGAGAACATCAATAATAATGATGAAGAAAAAAATGTATTTTTAACTAACAATATTTTGTATTTAAGTTTTTTTCCTTTTTTATTATTACTTTAAATAATATGTGAAAGATTATATTTTTTAAATAATTTGAAAGCAAATTCACTATAGTATTATTGTATTTATGAATTATAATTTTAAAGTTTATAGTTTATTTTATATTATTTTTTTAATTAACCAATATATTTTACCATCCGACAATTTAAAGAGACGACCCGAAAAAAAAAGCTTTTAACTTAAAATTTTACAATTCGCCACATTTTTAGCAATTTTTTTAAATATTTTAATTTGTCTATTTTTTACGAGGATTCGTGAAAACCGTCACCTAGCGGAAATTCACTTTGTTTTTCCTGATAATGTTGGACTTTAACTTACCAAAATCATTCTTTCTTTGAAAACCAAACTTTAGCGTTGGATGTTTAATACAAATTGAATAGTTTGGTTTTCAGAATTAGGATGCGGGAAGAAAACTTTGGAAGTGGGATTTCGAAAATATAACATTATATGGGGGATGGAGAGTAAAATTTTGAGGGATATTTTGAAGAAGACGTTAATATTTATACCCGTACGATAGGATCGGGTATAATAAAATTACTCTTCCGTTTGTAACACCTCGAAATAAGCGAGCTAGATATACCTTCAAAGGTATGGATCGGATCAGAAAAAAATTCTAAGACTTTTGAGCCATGTCCGTCCGTCCGTCCGTCCGTCCGTCAGCACGCTAACTCAAAAACTAAGAAAGCTGGAATCTTGAAATTTACACAAAATATTCTGGAAGTAATTTGTAGGTTCTCCATTTTTTTTGGTTGAGTTTGGACCAAAACTTAGGGTAGCTCTCGAACACCTAACTTTTGGATCCCCACATTTTTTTTGAAATAGAGCTATGAAATTTTAACTGCTGATAGATCTCACAAACATATTAATTTTATTTTTTATAACTTTTTTTTGTAGCCCTACCCGTTACGGAGCTACAGCTCCCCAAAGGTTCAAAAAAGTTCTATATTTAAATTGTTATAGCACAAGTTGTATAAGGTATATCTTCATTTTGAAAACGCCAAACGATTACTACTTTTATTAGCTTTAAAAGTGTATATATAATAAATATATATTTGTGGCATACGGTGTCTTAATTTACCGTTATGCGAAACTCAAATTTTGCAAAATCCTTTAACCCTTCTATCTTCTAAATGGTTTAAGTTGGAAACTTGAAATTTTGACAGAAGTTAGATCCTTGAAAATAAGTATGAGTCATTTCAAAAATTTTTTTTGTATCACCCCTCGTTTAGGAGCTGTAAGGGGTCAAAAACTGAAAATTTCCTATTTTTAAACACCTGTAACTTGAACACCTGTTCAAATTTTTTTGAAGTAATACACAAAATTTAAAGCTTCAATATTATACTCTTATTTCTGTTAACAACTTTATTTAATAATATATGGTTACTTTATAATTGACGAAAGAGTTACTTGATTTTTTCAAATTTTCTAACAAATTTCTTTAATGAATTTTTTCCATTTTGTTTTACTCGATAATTTGAAATTGTTGAGGATATAATGCGTAGTACAAAAAAATGTAAATAAATAAACAACATAACGGTTGCTTGAAGAATTTTTATACCCGTATGAACTATGTTCAAGGGTATAATAAATTTGCCATTACGTTTGTGACACCTTAAAGGAGTCGAGCTAGATATAGTGTCAAAGGTATGGATCGGCTCAGAATCGAATTCTGAGTCGATTATGTCATGTACGTCCGTCCGTCTGTCCGTCCGCACGATAACTCAAAAAATAAAGGAGCTAGGGGGCTGAAATTTTGCAAATGATGATCAAGTTTTATGGCAACAACTTTTGTAAAATTTGGTTGTGGTGGTGCGGCGGGTTCGGGTAGCTGCCATACAACTTATCCGGTTAAATGAGAATAACTCAGTGTTTATTGAAGCTAGGAATCTGAAATTTAGTAAAGAAGTGTCGAGTTATATGCCAACAACTTTTGTAAAATTTGTTTGGCCTAGAACAGCCGGTTCAGGCTTCTTGCACCTCTTGGAAGTTAATAAAGCTAGGCGTCTGAAATCTTGCAAATGATGATCAAGTTTTATGGCAACAACTTCTACAAAATTTGGTTGTGCTGGTGCGACGGGTTCGGGTAGCTGCCATACAAAATCTCCTTTTAAATGAAAAGAACTCAGTGTCCGTCCTCACGATAACTCAAAAAATAGAGAAGCTAGGAGGCTGAAAATCTTTTTAACGTCACTTTTGTAAAATTGTTAGTTCTGCTATTTAACTCCAGCATTTTCTGTCCTCGGGTTCGGGTAGCTGCCATACCACGTCTTTCTTTAAATAGAAATAACCCAGTGTCTGTTCAATCTAGCTATCTGAAATTTTGCGAATGATGATCAAGTTTTATGGCAACAACTTCTGCAAAATTTGGTTGTGGTGGTGTGACGGGTTCGGGTAGCTGCCATACAAAATCTCTTTTTAAATGAAAGAACTCAGTGTCCGTCCGCACTATAACTCAAAAAATAGAAGAGCTAGGAGGCTGAAAATTTTTTTACGTTACTTTTGTAAAATTGTTAGTTTTGCTATTTAACTCCAGCATTTTCGGCCGCCGGGTTCGAGTAGCTGTCATACAACGTCTTTCTTTAAATGTAAATAACCCAGTGTCTGTTCAATCTAGGTATCTGCAATTTTGCGAATGATGATCAAGTTTTATGGCAACAACTTCTGCAAAATTTGGTTGTGGTGGTGCGACGGGTTCGGGTAGCTGCCACACAACTTCTCTTTTAAAATGAACATAACTCAATGTCCGTCCGCACGATAACTCAAAAAATAAAGGAGTTAGGAGGCTGAAATTTTTTTTACGTCACTTTTACAAAATTGTTAGTTTTGCTATTTAACTCCAGCATTTGCGGCCGCCGGGTTCGAGTAGCTGCCATACAACTTCTTTCTTTAAATGGAAATAACCCAGTGTCTATTCAATCTAGGTATCTGAAATTTGGTAAATGATGATCGAGTTTTATGGCAACAACTTCTGTAAAATTTTGTTGTGATGATATGACAGGTTCGGATAGTTGCCATACAACTTCTCTTTTTAAATGAAAATAACTCAGTGTCTATTGAAGCTAGCTATCTGAAATTTAGTGAAAAAGTGTCGAGTTGCATGCCAAAAACTTTTGTAAAATTTGAATGGTCTAAAGCAGCCGGTTCAGGCTTTTTGCATTTCTTGGAACTTAATGAAGCTAGGCGCAATAGATTCGGGTAGCTATCATACAACTCCACAATTTACATAAATATATCTCTGTAGTTCGGTACTACAACTCTGAATGTTTTTAAAAGATGATCAAGTTTTATAGAAACAGGATATATTACGTTCATACGGGTATCCCAGAGTTGACACAGTCTACTCTACTGCACTCTTCCTCGTTATTTATATGATATTAATATATATACATACTTATATAATATCATGTTCATTTACATATCGTATATGTCACTAGTGAATGAATGATAAGAGTATATATGTATATTATATAGCGCCGTATTTACATACATATATGTATTTTATTGTACTTATAAGAAATTATTCTGTCAATGGAATATTTAAATATATAATATAATATTTAAAATTATATTTACTGTTTTGTACTTAGTAAATTTAATATACATTTACCGCTTATTATTAAATGGTACTTTGAAAAAGTTTTGGATTGATAATCGTTATGTGAAAGGTTAGAATCTGCTTTTGAAGAATGTACATATAAACATATAGTTTGAATATATGTACAACCCATAGTACTAGAAATTATAAAATTCACCCAAATTATTTTAAAATACTAAAATATTAAAAAAATAATATTGTAAGCAGAGTGACAGGCTGTGAACATACTAACGGTTCGTACGGGTATCTAAGAGTTGACAAAGTCAACTGTATTCTTCCTCGTTATTTTCTCAATTTAAATAACGAATAATACTAATTAACATTTTAAAAAATTAAATCCTTAAAATAAATCTAAAATAGGTGAAAAAAAACTTCGCAATCTTCGAAATAATTAAAATAAAAATTTAATTCTTTATCCGAACAGGATGCAAAATATATTACAGTTTCCGTTACTTGTAATATTTTATTATACATACTATATATATGTATATGTGTTTACAAGAAAAAAGATATATATTTTAAAGATTTAATTTGTAATAATAACAATAGAAATTAGAATCCTTTTTTATATACTATCCTGAAAATTCTTAAATTCCTTGAACACATATAGCAGTATTACAGTTACAATTTTAATTCTTTGTACTTATTCATATATTCATATATTATTATATACATACTTATCCATACTTATAAATACATGATATATACAGAATAAAATACAATTATGGGCTAGATCCTGAATCCTTAAATGTAATATGTTATTTAAAATAATGTCATATATGTATAAACTTTTCTCCTGAATAATAAAATAAAATTTAATGGCTACATAATATGTATATATATATATATAGAGAGAAATTGGTCTATCTATATATGTTTATAAAGGATCGAATGAAAGAATAATATGGTAAGTATTACAATTTTACTTTGTGATAAAATCAGAAAGTTAAATTCACTATTATATCTTTCAGTTAGGTTTTTTTTGGTTTTTTTTTTTACTTTTTTTGGTTACCTATTCAAAAGATAAAACAATGGCTTTATAGGGCTAACGTTTGGAATATCATGTTTAATAATAATATTATTAATGACATCACTTTATTTTTTAGTTTATTCCCATGCCACATAAATGTGACAAGAAAATTACATAGCTTTTCCTTTTCAGAAGTGGCTGTAAATGTCCTAAGGGAGAATTATTCTCACGACGTGTGTGGGATTCGAACCCACATTTCCGCGGTGTTTACAACGTATTTCATGCGCTTTTACCTACTAGGACACCGATGCCCCACATATTTTTCTATTTTTTAAGGTTTTTTTTTTTAATTTTAGATAAAATTTTGTGCCGATCTACCTATATTGTGTATCCGTTGTACCCTAATAGGTATACACTATAATTTTTTTTATTTTATTTTATTATAATTGATTCAAACTTTTATTTTTGTTTTGTTTTTTCTTTTTATCCAAAAGTTTAAAAGAATTTGTATTTAAATATTTGATTAATTAAAAAAAAAAAAAACTAAATCAAAAAGAGTATCTAATTTTAATTGTGAAAAAAAAACTGTAAGTCAATTGGCTGAAGAAGGATATTTTTATAATTCACAAGCACATATTAAGTAAGTATATATGTAAAAAATATATAAATTTAAATGGGTTTTTTATTATTTTAAAAATACAATTAATAGGTACTAATGAATTTCCATTTTATGTATAAATATTACTTTAAAAAATATAAATTGCTTGAATTTATAGATTTTTTTGAAGATTTGTACTTAAATTTTTTTTTTAACGCTTAAATAGATCGCTTTACAAATTTTGAAGCATCAAATTAAGCTATTTATGCTTAATCGATTAGTGACAATTTATTTGACGTTTATTTCTTTATTAATTTTTAATTTTTTATATTTAGAAAAATTATTAAAATTTCAAATTATTAAAAAAATTATTTAAATTTTGCTGCAAAACATTTAGTAAAATTTTTTGCAGCAACATTTTTTAAAGCATTGAAATTCATATTGCTTCATTTGATTGGATGCAGTTAATAGAATAGTATCTTATAAAATTTTCAATCAAAACTTACCTATATAGAAACAAAATTATTTAATATTGAAAATTAATTGAACACGTGACTTAAAAAAAAATTTGCGAGATGGCCGAAAAATTATTAAGAAAGAAAAATTAAACAATAATCTGAACTATTTCGTATAACTGTATATTAAACTTTTTTTAAAATTAGCAAATCTACAGTAAAAAATGCTATATATATAGTCTATATACATGCTATATATATATATATATATATATATATATATATATATATATATATATATATGGTCTAAATTAAAATTTTAATTAAATAATATATACATATATATATGTTTTTTGTCAAAAAAAAAGAAAAAGAAAACCTCATAGATTTCGGAAAAACTAAAATAAAAATATTTTAATTTTCTTTGTTATTTGTTTTTTTTTTTTTTCTTTTTTCATTTTAATTTCTTTTACCATTTAAGAATAAAATAGAAAAAAAAAAAATAAATGAAACCCGATTAATTGGTCTGAGTAATTTTTTTTACTTAATTTTTAATCTAGAAAATTCTTTTACCAATTTTTCCTAATAGTTTTACAAACTTTTTTTTTTTGTTTTTCTTTGTTTAAATTTTGGTTTTCTTTATTTTTCCTTAACTTCTGTTAATTTTTACTATGTGAAAAGCATAATATATCCTTTTTTTTTTATATGTTTTAATTTATTATTTTTTTTTTTTCTTTTATATTCTTTTGTGTTTTTTTTTCTTTTGTGTTTTTTTTTTTTAACCCAATCAATATATTATTGTACATATATCCTTCCTTATTATATATCGCATTATAACATGTCTATATATACTTATTTACATATACATATATTATATAATTTATTTACTATAGGTATATATAAATAAAAATTATCTATAAATATTAATATATGTATATATATAACTATTTGACAAATTTTAATATATATATATACATTTGTATAGCTTTGTATAGATTTGTACAGCTTTGTATAGGAATGATATCCTAAATGTACCAAGAAAAAAAAAAAATAAACTCGGAATATAAAATAATTTTTATTATAGAATTGACTGACCTAGTTCCTCTATAATCGAAATTATATCCGAAAAAAAAAAAAAATAAAAACAGAAAAATAAAATTATTTTCTTAAACTATACGATTGTATAATAGATTCAAAACAAATAAATAGTATATTTAGTATATACATATTATATTATAATATATTATATTATTATATATGAATGTATAATAAAAATTAACAATAATGTCTTTGAAGGATTAATGAAATTCATTGCCATCATCAAATACAAATCGAAATTCTTTAGATAAATCTTTTCAATAAAAATAAAAAAAAAATAAAATAAAAAAAAGCGAAAAAAAAAAAAACGAAATCAAAATTAAGAAGAGCTAAAAAAATAAAAAAAAAATAAAATGGAATTAATCTGATAATTCGCATATTTTCAATATTTATTTTTTGTCTTTTTGTTTCCTATTTTATAAAAGTACATAATATTATATATTCTATAGAAATTTTTCTATATAAGTGTTACAAAAACAACAATAAATATTTGAAAAACGAATTGTAAGTATTTTCCTTTTAACTTTTTTATATACTATTTTGATTTAAAGATAAATATTCATATATACGCAGGATGTTTTCTAATTAACTACACATTTGTGTACATACTATGTAAATCGAATAGATTCTTATGAGCAGATACTTTTTTTTTTGTGTGGCATGGAAACTCGTTTACATGATAACAAACATGCATTTTTAGCACATTTCCAAAAAAATTTTCAAAAATGTTCTTATTAGTTCCACTTTATCCGTCCGTCCGTCCTGCGCCTGTTTATAAAACTTTTATATCGTTAAATGTAAATGTTTGATGATTTTTTGATGTAGCCGCATTCATTACGAAGCTATAGCTCCTCAAATTTTGAAAAAGCCCTATATTTAAATGCGTATATCTCATGTTCTGATGAACATTTTTTCAATCTAAAAACGCCATTGTGAAAACGACAGGTATTGTTGTTACCTTTGTAAATTAATATCAAAATTATACAATTTTTTTTAAGTTTGGTATTTAAATTTACCGTTATGTGAAAACCAAATTTTGCATTATTTTTCAACCCTCGTAACTCCAGCACGCTTTTAGATAGGGACTTGAAATTTTAAGATAAGAAAGAACTTTCAGAATTAGTATAAGGTTTTTTGAAATTTTTTTTTAGACTTAATGAGCTATTAAGGCTTAAAAATTGAAAATGTGCTATTTTTAAACACCTGTTGATATTTTTTTTCGACAGGACATAAAAATGAAAGTTCCAGTAATATATATTTACGTGTGTTAGCGGTTTCTTTTAGTTGTATAGGTTTCCAAAGTATCTCGAGCTCCTCAAAATTACAAAAAAGTCCTATTTTCACGTTTTCTCATAATATGAAATTTTCAAATTTTGGTACAGAGTCTCAATTCTAGACAGTTTGCATTATCTTTTGGAAATGTGCCCTTTTAGAAACCGTTGGTTTACATTCTGCTTTGTAAGTTCGTTTATATTTCCACATTTTAGAACTCTAGAAGTTTGAAGTTTGAAAACGATGAAATATAGAAAAGTGAATAGATATACACTCACTGTTTAAAAGAAAATTTTTTGAGTTTTGAGCGTAATTTCACAGAATTATAATGGAATGGATGGAAACCGAGTTAGATGTCAATTTTTTAAAACTGAAAAAAATTCTCATATCTGCATTCCCATTTAAGTCCCCTCTCTTGGAAACTAGAAAAGTTAACACTTAGCGCTCGTATCAAAAATATCCATTCATATTATGTTTGAAAGGTAATCCCATTCATAAGAGTCTATACAGCGATACATAGCAATATAGTTAATTAGGAAACACCATGTATAGATAAAAAAAGAAATTAAAGATAATATTATAAAGTGTGACACATAAGTAGTGATGACCTTTGTAGCAGGAGATGTGGTTCAAAACAAAACAAAAACATTTCATCACATGTAGAGAAAAACTAACCTAACACCTTTTTGAGATTATAAAAAGAAGTTAATATAAAAACTGAATTTTATAAAAGATCGTATACCTAATTTTTTATTTAAATCTCGAATCAACAAATTCGAATAATACCGTAATTGCTTTGAAATAATTTCGTACAAAACAAAATTAGCTCAAAAAGTAAAATAAATTTTTTTTATTTAAATATTTTGGCAACTAAGTATTTATGAAATATGTTCCGAATAAATTTCCAAAAATAAATAAGTTCATAAATTTTTAAATTGCGTATTCGGCTGGATTTAGCATCCAGACTGCCACAGTTAGGTAGAAAATAATCAAAATAACTAATTTTTTCGATATTGTATATGTATCAAGAAACTTTTCTAATAAAAAGCGTAAACACTCCTTTTTCAGAAGTTGTATGTAAAGTATTAATCTTGATTTACTTTGTCTATTCTCTGTAAAAAACTGACTTTTTTTCTTTTTGTAAAAGTTTCTTCTTCCCAATTAGAATTATGCCACTTGTTGCCATAACTTTATAATTTGTTAAATTTTTCAGTTTCGGAATCATATCTTGTTCGTTATTTAATGGAGTTTTCTTTACCACCCAAAATTCCTAGCCATATATCTATTCTAATTATCTATAATTTTATATTACAGGAAATCGTTATCGTACCGCTCCTCTTTAGTAACTTTCGATAATCCCCTTCTAAACATCCGTATTTTTGTTTATTTTGATATTTCAGATATTAGCAGAAATCAGATCTTGATACCTTCATTAAAATTTGATATTCAATTTGATTTAATTATAAACGATTACAATACTTTATTTATATTTACAAGAATATAAAAAGAAAAAAAACATTTATATTATAATCTTTAATTCAAAAGAATTTTGTTTTTTAGATCCTTTTTAATCTGTCTGTGTCAATCGTCTACTATGGTATGGTATAAACCATTTTCTATTTTATTTTCTATTAAATTTTCTAAAGCCTAAAGTATAATCTACTTGTTTGCGGGTATTTCATTATATAAATATATATATGTATATATATATATATATATATATATATATATATATTTATACTAAAAATACAATATTGATAAATTCTTAGATATTATTATTAAAGCAAAATCGTCAATATTATAAAAAAGAGATAATGATGGTTTTATGCAAACATAATTTCGATTTAATCAAAAAAAAAAAAAAAACAAAAAAAAACAATCATTTTTTGGTTCTTTTTTTTTTTTGAACTTGGTAACATTTTTGGTGTCCCCCAATTGATTCAATCAATATTCAAGTCATTGTAAAATTCAATAAAACAAACAGACGAATTGATGTTTATTTGTTTGTTTGTTTGTGTATAATTGATTGAAATCTTAAATTGTGATTAAAATGGAGATTTTCTTTTTTTTTTCTTATTTTTTTTCATTTTCTTTTTGTGGAAGGAAGAAGAAAATTAAGAAATTTTTCAAATTACATTCAATTTAATTTAATATTAATTTAACAGAGACTTTTATTAGTTTATTTGAATGTTTGTTTAAGGAAGTGATTTTACTTATATATTTACTTATATAAAATATGTAAGGATTAAGGATATAAATGTGGATATGCTTTTTTAAGATTTTAATATTGAAATATTAAAAATTATTGAAACTCATAAATTTTTGTAAATGAATCTGTTTGTCGAAATTAAAACAATTTGCAAGTATTAGATGATGTGATTCGATATCAAAATTCTATAACAATGATAATAATTTATTTAGTAAATTTAATTATTTAGTTTTTGAAATTAAAAAATAAAAGAAAGAAAATTGTTTTAAAATATATCATGACGATCTGTTTAATACAAACGAAAAAGTTTGATAATTCCTACATAATAATATATCGATATAAATCGAACATTATTTGTAAAAATTAATGATTGTAAATCTGATAAAAGAATAATAAGTACTGGATGTCTAAGTATTGGGTGTTCCTCAGGGCTTAATGATAAGTCCAATTTTATTCAATATTTTTGACTTTCGGGAATCCCTAGTCCAGAAAATTGAGAAATAGGGTAAGTATATTAATTTTGGTATGGAGAGTTTGTAACCAGCTAAAGGAAGCGAGTTAGATATGGACATTTATATTCAGAATCATTATCATCACCTGATAACTCAAAAACTGGTAAACCTATCTTGATAAAATTCATATAGTGTTACTAATTACGAAAGAAAGGCTAAGGACAAAATCGGTCCATGGGTTCGAATTCTGGAAGCTTCAAAACGAGCCCCAGAGCAAACGAGATTATCTCCAAAACCAACAAAGATAGAACCTTTCAAATTGGTATAATGGTGTTATTTCGTGTTTGATTTATGTTTCTGAAATTTGGAAGGATTTGGTCCATGGATTCGGATCTTGGAAGCTTCCGGACGAACTCCAGAGACAACGAGTATATTTCTATAACCAACAAAGATAGAATCTTCTGTTATGTTCTGTTATGTTATGTTTCTGTTATGTTTGTTCTGTTATGTTTCTTTTTCTGTAAAATTGGAAGCTGATATTTAAAAGGATTTGGACCACGGGTTCGTATTTTGGAAACTTCCGAACGAGTATATCTTCAAAACCAACAAAAGTAGAACCTTTAAATTTAGTAGAATGGTGTTCTGGCATGATTTCTTTATGTTCCTGAAATTTGTGAGTATTTCGACCATGGGTTCCGATTTTAGAGACCTCCGAACGAGCCCAAGAGTAAACGAACATATCTCAAAAACCAATAAAGATACAACCTTTATATTTGGTATAAGGATATTCTGTTATTCCTTTTATTTAAAATTTAAAACAGACATTTTAGATGATTTGGACCATGTGTTCGGATTTTGGAAACTTCCGCCTCTTTTTCGTTCTTGAAATTTGAGTTGAATAAGGAAGGAAAGGGAAGCGATTCAAGCAGCTGCTAAAAAACTTATGGATTTTTAATTTATTTGGAATTATTCAGGTGTAGGGTATTAATGAGTCGGTTGCATTTATATTTTAGATATGAATACAACATTTACTTGTTAGTATTCATATCTATGCCACTATTATTCCTCATAATCTTTAAGGAAGATATAAACTTATTAGCTACTATGTTCATAGATGGGATATTAAAATAATGTTTCAAAAAATCAAGGATTCGTTTTTTAATAGTAAACATAGGATTGATTTATTATACAGATGAAATTTGATACTACATAATATAATTATAATAATCGCGTGAGAACAAGAATTAAAATATGTTAGGGCTTCAATTGGACAAAAAACTATTTTAAACACATGCCTACTATCTTTATAATTATATAATGTGATATCATTGTAAAATATATATTCTTTCCTTATTCCTTAAAAACCGTTTTAAATAGATATTAAATGAAATTTATTACTTATTCATATTGTATTAATTTTTTTTCATATTTTCGATATTATTTTGATTCTATATTTTTTGTTCTTTTCTCGAGGCAATTTTTCGACAAGGAAAAAAGTACAGATTTGTTTTTAAGACTATAAGATACTGCAATTAAACAACTTTAAACAAGAAGCAAATTTTACTGCAATTACTTTAGTCCAGTTTTATAAAAAAAAAATAAAAAACAAAATAATTATTTTTAAATTATTAAAAAAAATATTTAATTTAAAATTTATACAGCGACAATTTTTTAAGCCCTGCAATTCATCATTGCTTCATTCAATTGAACTTAACCATAGATTCAAACAAATTTTATACATAAACAAGGTATAAAGATTTTTAAAGGCGTTTAATTTCAAAGTCGTAATATGTTTTCTTTATCTCCCTCAAATTTGAGAGGGTTTCGACCATGGTTTCGGATTTAAGAGGCTTCCCAACGAGTTGTAGAGCAAAGGAGATATCTCAAAAACCAACAAAGATAGAATCTTTATATTTGGTACAAGAGTGTTCCGTTATTCCTTTTCTTTAAAATTCAAATCTGACATTTGAGATGATTTGGACCATGGGTTCGGATTTTGAAAGCTTCCGAATTAGCCAAAGAGCAAACGAGCATTCCTCCAAACCCAAAAAGATAGAACCTTTAAAATTGGTACAAGATTGGAATTGTTCTGTAATGTTTCCTTTGTGTCCCTGAGATGGATTTGATGAATTGGAGTGGGAATTCGGGAAGCTGACACACGCCCGACGAGACCTAACAAGCATATATTCAAAATTAATAAAGATAGAAACTTGAAATTTTGTAAGTTTTAACACTTTTGGTGTTAAAGGATGTCTTTTTACGTTCCTGAAATTCGAGTTGAATAAGGAAGAAAAGGGTAGCGGTTCAAGCTGCTGCCAAAAAACTTGGATGGATTTTTAATTTAATTGAAATTATTCAGATGTAGGCTATTAATAAGTCGGTTGCATCGACTTACTGTTACATTTACTTGTTTTAATTTAATTAAGAAAAACTGTTAACATATTATGTAAAACTATAAAAACTTTTTCAAATTCATAATATTTAAATTTGCATATTTGGAAAATATGAAGGTCCAAAATTTTTAAAATTCACATTGAAAATTTCAAAAAAATTATACATATTATTTTTGAAACTTCCTGTCGAATTAACGGTTATTTAGATTACCTACCTATATTTCTTTTTTCTAAACTTAATCAACCATTCGAAATTTATTTAAATGTAAAGATCCAAAAATTTAAAAAATACATTTTTTATAAATTTGTTTGAATTACAATGTTCACTACTGCAGCCATAATAAATCTATTCATTTCATTGCCATTTTATTTGTATTAATAATAAATTTTTGTTTTTTGTTTTTTTATTGTAAAATGAATACCTACAGGTCAGTTATTTTAATGTAATTTTGTATTATTATTAATTAATGTCAAAAATATTTATTTTACATGTTATCTAATGATTGGAATACTAATAAAAATTGGAATAATAAAAATAAAAATAATAATAATGTTTACACTTGGATATTTCCTGTGAAATATAATAAATATTACATATTTACTTAAAATAACTTTTTAAAATTAAAAATATTATTTTGTAGATACATAAAAATATTGTCTATATTTTAGATTATTCTAAATTAAAATGTACAGTTAAAATTTTTTTAAAAAATTAAAACATTTTTTTTCTTCTTTAAAATCATCTTGTCTTTAAACTAATAATCATATAACGGAGTTTAATACATAATTTGAAGGAGCATCTTAAGACTTTTCTTCTAAGCTATCATCCAATGTTAAGCGTTTAATATATCTTTACTGTGACATTAATTTAGTATGAATATTTTCAAAATGATGAAATTAACCCCTTAAAGTCTCCGACGCTAATTGAGATCATTACAGAAGTTAATTTTTTTTTTATGGAATTTCGTTTGAGAAAAATTTCAAAATTATAGGGATTGACGTGCTAGTCTGCAGTATTATAGCCAAATTATTTTTATTATACCATATTAATAATGTATAATTTGTATAATATATTAAAATATTTGTTGTTATCTTAATGTCTGTTAATGTTAGCTATTTATTGTAACAACTATGAAAATGTGCAACATGCTTTCATTCAATGTATCATCCTCTGATAATAACGCTATTTTAAAATTTTGCAAATTTCCATAAAGAACCAATTTAAGTTCATCTATAACATATCTTCCAACTTTCCTCTATAATCCCTTTTCTCTTCAATTCCTCGCACCTTCCTTTATGCAAACCTACAGTAGATTTTATATAAAGGAATCGTTTCCTTTGGGAAGCTTGAAGAAAAAAAAAATTGGAATATTTTATATCATGTTATTAACAAAGGCAAAGTGTTATAACAATTATTGATACTTAAGCCTTCAGTCCATACACTTTCTAAGTTCAGTGAATTAACCGTTTAACAATCTTAAATCTTATAAAAAAACTAAAATGATAGATATTATGATTGTGCAACTAAAGTTTTAAAATATTGTTTAAACATTGAAAATAGTAGAATTAGATAATAACTTTCGCCACTTTACTATAAAAACTTTTGGTTTTACATAATGCCTTATGTAGTTAATCAACTTAAGATGTGGTCTTCATGTCAAACGTATTTTTTAATTTTTTACCAATTAAAAAATTAGTGTTGCAGAATAACTTTTCTATGTAACCTCACCCATTATGGATTTGCAGCCCCTTAAAGTTTGAAAAAGCCTTATTTTCAAATGTATATATCTCAGATTCTGCTTAATTCTAAATATTTTTTTCAATCTAAAAATGCTTGAGAACAAAGAGTTTTTGTAATTACCATAAGTTACCACAGAAAATTTGTTTAAACCCTGTTTAACGGCTATTAGGGGTCAAAAATTGAAAACATCATATTTTTAGACATCTGTAACTTAAGTACTTGTATAAACTTTTTCAAAGTAAAAAACAAAAAACTAAAGCTCGAACATAATAATTTTACATGGCGTGCTAACAGCTTTATTATTTAAATTATTTACTTATAATTTAAGATATAGTGCCTATTGATTTTCACAATATCTTTTTGGAGGGGTGAAATAAAGGCGAACGAAATAAAGTCGAAACGACTTTATTACCAAAAACAATGAACAAATAAAGTCGAATTAACCATTCTATCTTATTTTCAATTAAAATTATCCAAAAATAAAGTCGAATGCAAAAAAAGGAAATAAAGTCGACTCGAAACTCTTATTATTAAATATTAAGAGTTTTATTAAAAAAGCACGTGCTCTTTCTCATTTTAAAAACAACTATTAGTTTTAAAACTCAAAAAATGTAATGAATAGTAAATGCAATTGTTACATTTAAAGGAATTTTATTCTATTGATAATAAATTGAAACTGTTTTAATTTTTATTACTTAGAATTAGATATTAGGTTTTGTTAAATACACAACAACAAAAACATAGTTGGTTGCCAAATTAGGGTTGCCTCCTTTAATGGAATATGTATTTGTAAACTTCATTTTCATAAATATCAGTCTAAGCTTTAAACTAGGAGGATGTTTCAGTTGAAAAATTAAATTCTATTTAAACCCCATTTAGATAGAAAAAATTTATGTTTTATTTTTTACTTTTTAGTTCATATTTTATTACTTAAATAAAACACATGTTAAAATTTATATTAACTATGTACTATTTATTTATCAAATTCATTCTGAAAATCAAGTATTCCTCTTTTTCTAAAATGTCTAATTAAAACTCCTGTTTCAATATAGAATATTCGGCAGACGTGTTTTTTCTAAATTTAAAATAAGATATACTCGTATTTTAAATTATAACTTTTTTTCATTCAAGACTTTTACCATATTTTCGAATATTGCCATTACAAAACATCAATAGAGCTCTTTCAACATTATAACTATAATATTTTTATAACCAAAAGATGGGTCTTTAAGTGCGTTAAATAGATACTAATTTTTGTTTTATCCTCATTTTTCAATAATTTCCTCTTTAAGAGATGAAATTAGTGAACTAAGCTTATGCCACCGAAACAAGCAAAATTAGAGTTATATACAAATTCCGGAAAAGGGGTCAAACTTGTTTTTGCAACCATTTATGAAATTCTTCCTAATTCTGAATCTGGCATGTACATATTATCTTCTATTATATAAAGAAGAAAGTTTTTTTGGTTTGTTTGTTTGCTTATAACTTCAGAACAACTTTCATGGAGCTTATATCGTTGTAGAAGTTATGTCATATTACTGTGATATTATTCTTTGTACATGTAATAAAAAATATAATTAAATGTTTTCAAATTTTATTTTTTCGACTTTATTTCATTTATTTTATTTTTTGAACATTTTTTTTTTGGAAATAAAATCGAATTTTCGAACATTTTCATTGGTTTTCGTAATAAAATCGAATCGGTTTTATTTCGTTTTTTTGCTTTCGATTTTATTTTTTGACAATTTTTTATTAGAAATAAAATAGAATGGATAATTCAACTCTATTTCCAATGTTTTTGGTATCGAATCGACTTTATTTCGTTCGACTTTATTTATGCCCCCCTACCTATTTTGTTACATACAATACACATATACATTTTCTGGAAATCACAATATTCTAAACTGTTTTTATTGTCTTTTGGAAAATATACCGCCATAAAAATTTTGCTTTTAAAGTTTGCTTTATTTCATTTTTATAACAATTTCAGAATGTCAGCACTAACTGGTTTAAACTTTTTATTGTAAATTATCTTTAAATTTAATTTTAACAGTTTCCGTTTCTATGGAAAAAAATATGTCTAGAAGTAATAAGTTTTTTTTTTTTTTTTCAACTTTTATGTTCATGACTATTGAACACTTTAGTTTTTTTAATAAAAGTATAAAATAATTGTAAATGAAAATAAAAGCCACTTAAAATTCTTATTATCTTTAATATCCCATATAAAGTAGTACTTAAAAGTTCAAATCAATAATCTGTTTAGTTATGAATTATGATATTTTAAACTTGGTAAACTTTTAAATTTCATTTTAAAATTTATTAAAATCAATAATTTTTTATATACATTATATTATAACAGTGTATCTTAATCTGTACATTAATATTATTAGCATTATATGAACGTCTAATATAATAAGTACTTAATTAATTACTACTTGTATTTCCACACCCACTAATATTTTACAAAAACCAACTGAAGCGTGTAATAATAATATGTACATATGTATGTTAACAATATTTTTATTTTATAGCATTGTTTAGTAATGGAAAATTTATAAATTTGAAAAACTTTTTATGATATACAATGATGGATAATGAAGTTCATAATAATGATTTCAACAATTTAAAAAATTATTATATTATTTTTAGAATAGCGATAAGAATGAGGACATTTTTAAAGCTGAAGGCATGGTAATAATATTAAATGGTTTATTTAACAGGAGAAACTAATTGTAAAATTAAAGCGGTAACGGTAAGGATGATGGCTTAAACTCTAATGGCTTAAAATAATTGTAAAATTAAAACGGAAACGGTTAGGATGTTCTAACCGTTACCGTTTTAGTTTTACAATTAGTTTAAGCCATTAGAGTTAAATTCTCAACGCTAAAACATCATAAGACTCTCTCAACGCTAAAGCATCACAAGACAATCTATGTGTTCGGTATCTAGCAATGCATTTACTTTTTTTGGAACATTTTATCTTGTATTTTCATTTATGTATCCTGGCACCCTCCCCTGGTTTCATAATGCATTCAAATGTTTAACATTATTTCCTTTTTGTTCTTCCCCTTCTAAGTCTTTTTTTTTTCTTGATTTATGTTCTAGTTTACGAGATTGATAGTTTAAGTCATTATATATTTTATTTGAATACTTGTATTTTTAATGTAGGTACATTTTAATTAACATTACGCGGAATAATTTAAAAATATATGTATCATCTGACCATACTAGCTAAATATAATATTTTTGGATGAATATAATATTTATAAAGTTAGTATTTTTGTTGGTAAGAACCATAATAAATCGTCAGAATAGTCCAAGTTTTTGAACCTTTTCTTGAAAGCTCTAATTAATATTCGGAACAATGAAACGTTTTAGTGAAAGAAAAACTTAACTCTTTTCTGAAGATATTGAGAATAATAAATTAATTAGGTATATTAAAATATAGATAAAATTTAAATTACTTATAATTTTGTGGGACAACTACAGCTTTATTAATATTTTAACACTATATGAAATTAATGTTTGTTTTATAATTTATAGTACAATGTTCTATTATACATTTTTTTAGAAATTATATTAAATATAGGTAAGTGTAAGTAAATGATCTTGTAAAATAAATGTGTTAGTTGTGTATATAAGCATATAATAAACAACTTAAAAATATGAGTATATAGATTTAGATGTATAGGTGTCAAATGCATACATTACCCTAAAAACTAAACTTTTAACAATCTATTAAAATAATAATGAGTTTTACAGTAATAATAAAAGTTATATATACAAGTGTGCACCTATTATTACATATTATTATTATGAATTTTGCATATATAATATGCATATGTAATATTTTTATATCATTTTTTAAATCATTTGTTTTGATGCAGCTGACGTACTCTGTGTACTATATGTTATTGTTAGGCATTTATTGGGGCGTAAAGATGATGATAATAAAATGAATATTAACTTAAAATTAACTGGTAAAGTTTTAATATTTTCTTTTTTTTTTTTTTTTTTGTTTCTTTAATATAATTAAAGTTTTAGAGATTTTTTTTTAAAGAGAGATTATTATAGAGAGTCTTTAGATATTAAATCTATATCTCTAATTCAAATTACTATAACTGAAAGTGGTATTTAAGTTCAATGGCCGTTTTTACCGTTTACCGTTTTTTTATATGTATGTATTGTTGTAACTGTGAATGACTTCGTCACTGTTAGCAAAATTGTAACAAAAATAATTTCTTGTTTTTATTCTATTCTTTCTAACCCTAATCTGTATAACAAATATATTCCATACCATTATCTTGTCATTAATAGGAGTTTCATCCCATTATATTGGTTAAAGAAAGAGGTTGTTTTAGTCTATAAAAATTTTACAATACCAAAGATTAGTTATATTAATTGTTCTTCCACAGACAATATTCCTACCTCCCTTAGTTAGAAAACAAAAGATTTAAACTATCAAAATAAAAAGTTTGACACTTTCATAAAGTTATTAATTAACAGTTAAATAAAAATAAAAACATAACTATAAATACTTATAAATATTATGTTTAATGACAAAATTTAGTGTTACTAAGTCAAAGGATACATATCTTAAACAAGTTAAAGTATCGTTTTCTCAAATTCCCCTAAACATATTATAACTATTTTGCTTGCAAAAAGCTATTCACTAAAAAAATAACCATTTGCTTTCCACATAATGTGCAATATATATACATATTATACGTATACTTGTTTAAATTGAAAGTCAACTTATATTATAACAAGTCAATAAGTAGACACTTTAGTTCAATTAAGATCATCATAATTAATTTTACACATATTTATGTAAAATTGTTTGTATATTGTATATTTAATAGATAATTTTATAAGGGTATCGATAATTTTAATATAATAAAGGGAAGCATTAATTTTTTTCATTTTTAATTTGTGCATTTTAAATAATTATCAGAACATCATAATATTTAAGAGATAATTAAAATTCAACGACAATAATTAATTTTCCATAATTATAAAGTTTAAATATTATAATTTATTGTTTAAAAAAAAATGGTTTTTTTTTTTTTTTTTTATTTTCATAATCAAATCTTTTGTAATAAGAACTTTTTAGGCTTCATTAAATATTAATTGATAATCCTATTATTGATAATTGAATAGTTATTTAAAATGTTTAATTCATTTGAGTTTTTAAAGGTTAATGAAAATAAAGTTTTTCATTTAAAATGAAATTCATTTATAAATTTAATGTTAAACAAGATTCAAATATCAAGGGTTTTTAAAGGCATTTTTAAAAGAATTTTCTTTGCAATTTGTTTCAAAATCAATTTTATCAAGTTTTCAGAAATAGTAGATCCTTCAACAATGCAATACCTATATATACATTCTTGCAATGTATCATTCAAAGATAATTTCCTCATCCATTATTTTTTTCATTTTATTTCTCAGCCATTATCCTACTTTTCGGTTAAGGTGATTACACCATTATACTGGTTATGGTTTTAACGAGTAAAAATCAAACACTATAAAGGGGGCTTAGGTTTTCTTGGTAATCACAATAAAAATTGGGAAAAAACTAACTATTATTATTTGAAATATTTGATTATATGAAGTTCAATTTTTCATCAGAAATATTAGTTTAATAAAAATATTAGGTAGCGTGTCATTATGTCATAATATGTCTATATAACATCATTTGCCAGAAATGGCATTTAACAATATTTTTTGCAAGTTGGCATGATTGTCTTTTAACTGGATTTTATTTTACTATATTTCACTTGACTGGTTTCCATGTATGGAATTTAGAGTTAGAGAGTTAAAATCAGAGTTATACACTGTTTCCAGAATATGTTTATAAATGTACATGCGAGATTCTTCGGAATTAGGAGGGATTTTATAGTTGAGTACAGTCAAATAATTGCCTGCAGGTCAATGAAATATGCACTGATAATAGTGCAGGCAAACGGAAATATCTACTAGTAAGTGATATCAAGTCAAACATCAAGTCAAATGAAATAGTGGTTTATAATAGTAGCTTATAATATTATAATAAAATTTAAAAGAAAAAAAATAATATTGAAGTTAATAAAATTTAAAAAAAAAAATATATTAAATAAAAATTCAAAAGAAATTTTGATGAGTAGTAATTAACACAAATCTCTATTCATCACTGCCAATTGTGGGATATGCTATGAACCAACCTTTTGTGGGATATGCTATTAACGTTTTGCTGACTTTTCTATTTTTGATTCTGATTTTGTTTTTTTGCCACGTTAATGTGTGCCTACATAATAAACTATCTCAAATTTTCAAAAATTCATCTTCATCACTGCTAATTTTAAGATCAAATTCTTCTTCATCGCTTCTATTGGCAATCGCTTCTTCAACCCATCTTTCGTGGGGTATGCTACGGAGGATTATGTATCTGACTTTTCTATTTTTGATTTTGACCATTATTTTTTGTCACGTTTATGTGTGCGTACATAATAAACAATCTGAAATTTTAAAAGTTCGAAAATGTGAAATTTCCTTTCATAAAGTTGCGTACAAGAACAAAAAAAATCAAAAAAAAAAAAAAAAATTACCTTTCAACAGAGATTCAAATAAAACGGGCATTATAATGACCGCTTTTATAGTAGTATGACGCTGTAAATGGATTTATTGTACTTTCCAAATTAAAATTATTATATATTATGGAAAGTTAAGTTATTATACCATACAGCTAAAGTATAAGGTAAATTAACTCTGGTATGGTGTTTGTAATCACCAAAAGGAAGCGAATTAGATATGGACATGTATATATATTCTTAATCAGGATCTCCTCTTGAGTCGATTTAATGATGTCCGTCCGTTCGTCCGTTCGCACGATAACTCAAAAACTAATAAAGCTATCTTGATGAAATTTATATAGTAGGTTACTAATTACGAAATGAAGGACTCGGTTACTAATTACTAATCACCTCGGAAAATTCGGTCCATCGGTTCGGATTCCGGAGCAAACAAGATTATTTTCAAAACAAACAAAGATAGAACCTTTAAATTTGGTATAATGATGTTTTTTTATGTTTGATTTATAACTCTGAAATTTAAGAGGATTTTTTCCATGGGTTCGGATTTTGGAAGCTTTGGAAGATTTTGGAAGTAAATATTATTATTATGAAGTTTAAACCTTTACAAAAAAAAAAGTTTAATTGTATCAATCAATCTGAACTTATCAGACGTATTTGAATTTCAATATAAATGTGTAAAAAAAAAATAAATTTAATTTTATGATATTGAATTTATTCAACATATGCACTGCAAGCACATACACAAGCCTTAATATGTGCACATTATTTATAAAATTAAAAAAAAAAATCAATTGATTATTATTAGACATTAGTAGAATTTTGCATATGCTTTTTTGCTGAATATAAACAAACAATTATTTTTTTTTGGTACTTAAAATAAAATTATTTAAATTTACAAAAACAAAAAAAAAAATTTGTTTATGAAATCACTTTATGTCCATTATGTTACCAAACACCAAATAAAAACAAATTTTTTATATATTTTTTTTTTATTACCCTTATCATAATAACAGTCACAATCATACGATATTTACTGTTTTATAAATGCTGAAATGCTGTTCAAAATGAGTATGGTGTAATGAGTATGGTGAGTTGTAAAAAAAGTGACTAGTGCTTGGTGAATGCCAAATGCTACAGCATTTTATTTACGTCACGCACTTATGTGTTTCATGTCCTTTTAATGAGAATAAAAAAAAAACAAAAAAAAAAAATACTATAAAAAATTAATTTTTAATAAACAGCAATAAGCTTTTAAACACGATGCAACATCCATCCGACAAAAGAATTTTAAATAAACAAGTAGTCAACAATTTTATAGTAGACAGCTATGATAAGGTACCACCTATTGAAAAATTATTGTTATAGTAAAAACTTGAACAATGATGTACAAGAGGTAAAATATTTATAAAATAACTTTTTATATTTACTTATAATATTGTATTGAAACGAAAGCAATCACAAGAAAATTTAGGAGAACATAAAGTTTTCTTTACATACAAAAGGGCATTCTAAGCATTGTTCATGTTTTTTATAAGACCAATATAAAACTCAATGATCCTTTGACTATAAGGATTTTTCCTTTTGTTTAAAGTTTCTCTATACAAAGTAAAAATCCTAGATTCCTGGATATTTTCATCCGTTTTCAGAGGTAGATCGATGGTACAGCATATGAAAAACAATGAAAACCTCTGAACAGAAATACTTTTGTCTTTTTATTTCCATATTACGGTAAAATCTGTGAAACTACTTATGGCATTAAATAGCCTAAAAAAATGCAAAGTTATGATATTAAATTTGTTTTCCTTTGTTGGATGCATGTTAATTAGTGTGAACTGACTAAATAATTTTTTTTTTTTTTTGTATAAATGTACATGTGCATGTATGTTTGTATGAATGTACATATGTATGTTAAATTAAAAAAAAAAAAAAATGTTTACACTTTTTTAATAAATTGAAATAAATAATATAAATAATTTTTACTTACGCATTTATTAATGTATATAATATGTAATAGATATATAATAGCGATGCTACATTATATACATTTGTTTATGTTTATTTGAATATCATTAGGTTTATAATTAGTTGCTTCGATGGATATAATTAAAAATAATTATTATAAATCTTATCGGTCAGTTAAATTCAACAAATATGTGTATGTGGTTTTTATATTTAATAAATTTTATCTGAATTTAGTTTTGTTGTTGTTTTTTTTTTGTTGGATTTGGGATCTGATTATTAGTTTCATTTGGGGTGTCACTCTGTGACAGGATGTACTGTCTGTCCATTCATTTCTTTGTTCAGAAAACTTTTACATCATTTCAGATAAATCAATTAAATTAGAAAGTTAAGGCTTTTTGGGTCTATGGAACTAAACAGATCTCTGATGATTAAAAATGTTTTATATTATAATCGATATAACTTAAGTTCAACTGGAAAATTTTTCAACTTCAGGTGCTTCAAAACAAACATTTTTATTTTTGGGGTTTTGGATTTATGATGGATGAAAATTTTTATATTTACTTACACTAAGAAACTTTGACCATAGTGAAAAATTTTAAACACGTGGTCTAATTCAGGTCCACCTGTATTTGTGAGCCTTTTAATCATAATTTTAAGTAATCAATTTCATAAAATGTTCAATAAAATTCAATACAAATAATTGTACAATCTATGTATGTATTTCGCTGGTATGACTCTAACTTGACTCTTCATATTAAGGTTCCATTACTTTTAAATAATAATTCATGTTTTTTTTTTTAATTGACAAGCTCTTATACCTACTTCATGTGTTAAGGATCTAATATTTTGATTTGCAATTTCAAACTTATAACGGAAATTACAGTTAAACGATAAATGTATATTTTTTTGACAAATATTTATTTAAAATATACCGAATGCATTTCATTGAAAACTAAGAGTTTGACTATGATTCTAAGAAAATATTAATTATGAAAAATATAATTCATAGGAAACCAGTTAGATTTAATTCTGAAATATTGTTTGTAAGGTTAAATTATTAAAATTACTGCAATATTACTGGTATACTCATGACAGTAACGTTGGAAAATGTAATCTCATTGATAAATACTTTACACTTTTGCTTTGCATTTAACTTAACTAAATAATATAAACCGATTCATGGCTTAGTTTTTAAGTCGCCGGTCTTTTAGTCTGCAGATCTCGTGTTCAAACGTTGATCTGATCATATGCAAATAAAAAATACAACTTTATTGAAATCAATAACAGGTATACACATCAATAGTATAATCTCATCCTAGCGGAACTGAAATTTCTGTCTTGAAATTTTTTACAGTTATTTATTACTGACGAAAGTAATTATCTATTATAAACAATTCTCCACAACAATAGTTGGAAAAGTGTATTTTGATTTTTTTCAAATTTTCCTGAGAGAAAATTTTTATGAAATACTGTAATGGGAAATTTTAGAAAATTTTTGATAATTAATTATCTTAAAATGTTCATTTAAAAACCCTTGGTGTGTAACCTTTTTTTTTTTTGTTATTGGAAAAATAGCATGAAAAATGTTTTGGTTCATTGAATTCATTTGATAAATTTGCATGTATGAAACCAATAAAGAATTAAATATAAAAAGTGTGAAATTACAGAAAAATAACTGTAATAAATATAAATATAGGTATAACTCTTGGTAAATAAATACATATTTTTTTTAAAATTTTATTTCGATTTATGGAATGATATTGGTTAATTACATTTACCAATAATAACAAAATGGTTTTAAACACTAGTGTGAAACAGCACTCAACTTTGTATTATATTACTGGAAAAAGAAAACAATCTTTTTATTGTAGTTAAATTTTTCTTTTTAGATTTTAAATAGCTTTTGAAACCGTTAGACGTTAATACAGATACATATATTGCTAAAAAAAATTTTAAAAATATGGTCTCCATGATATGGTATAAAAGTATTTTTTTAATTAAGGAAGCAGACAACTTGTGTTTAGTGAAAATTTTGTATTGTAGAGAATTGGTAAATATTGGAGCGTCATCAGAAATGATAATAGGTGATATTAAGTCAAGTATTAATTTTAGTAAAATTGTCATATTTGTGGATGAATGGCGTCATAATTTAAAAAACCAAAAATTCTAAAGTTAGAAATTTCTAACAATGAAAAAAAATAATTCTAAAAAATATAAAAAATTCCACAAAACAAATTTTATAAGGAAATGTCCTGTTTGTTTTGTAATTTCGTACTCAATCCATTTGCGGGCGAATTTTCATTATAAATAACGGGTATAAACATAAAAAAATCATTGTAATATAATTTATGCAGACTTACCTATTATTCATTTCGATGAGAATGAATAAGTTGAAATGAATAATTTGAAATAATCAAAAAAAAAAAACTTTCTGATATTAAAAGTGTTGCCCTACTAATAATATGTTATTTTAATTTAGGTTAGAGTTTTTACTTAAATACTTAATAGATTGTCTCCTTTGAACAAGTTCACATTTGGAATAGAAGAGTTTTGAAACAAACTTAAGAATTTCAACAGCTTTAAAGCTTATAGTCTGTGGGAATCCAGTTATTTACTATATAATTAATAATCCTTATATCTACATTATTGTTAAAATGAACTGTTATGTACTATAATTATTTCTTATTTAGTACATATTTCCTCATTTCTCTCTGTATTGTTTGGATAGGAGAGATGTTTAGTATGCCATGATTACGAATAACCATATTACGCAGTCAAAAGAGGGAAACAGTTAGTTGTTGTACTTTCTTTTGCTCACCGATAGCCGTAGTTCCGCATATTCTAAAATCAGATATTATTGCTATACACTACAGCCTCGAGTTGCATCGTTTCAACTTGCGTCACTAAAAATTTTAACACCATAATTTTGAATTGTGTCGTATTTTTGTCGCAACTCAAAATTTGTCAACTTGAAATAAAATTGACGATTATGACAAAATTGAGAAAAAAAAATTTGATCTTCTTTTTGTCTTACATTATTATGCAACACAAAATATAAAAAAAAGGGAATTTCCTGATTATTAAGAATAGATAAATTTAAAAAATAAAAGAATTTTGTTATGAAATTTTTTCATTTGTTCAACATTCAGAATATGTTCAATATTCTATTTATTTGTGCATATAAATATGAATATATAACGGGGATGTGTTGATTTAATAAACACATATTATCAATATTATTTATTTTATATTGTTTTTATTTAAAATAGCTTTGAATGCGAAAACTGTAGGTATTAAAAAAATAAATTTCGAGTTGCGTCGTTTTCGAAATGCGTCGCATTTCTCTGGAACGCATTACCGACGCAACTTGAGGCTCTGGTATATTTAAAATTTAAAATATGATTTTGACAGAACATTATTATCAGTCGCCTTTTACCAGAGTCTTTATTTTAATGCGTTTATATATATGGACGGAAAAAATGTTTAAATTAAAAAAAACAATTACATAAATAAAATAAAACAAAATTAATTTTATAATTACAATCATTTTTTGTATATTTCTTTATTTTTGGGAGCAAACATACAATTATTTTTCTCTTATTTTTTTTTTTTTTTTTTTATTTTTTTCTTAATTTTCTGTTAAAGTTTTTTGTTTTGTTTTTTTTTTTTATTTTATTTTTTTTAATATATTCTTAATAACATAACATTATGTTAGAAACACACTTTTGAACTTGAATAAAAAATCATTTTTATTACATTATTTTTTTTTTTTTATATTATATTATTTTGTTTTTTTTTTTTATTTAATGTTTTTGTTTTTTTTTTTGGATTTTTTTTTTATATAAATTGTAATTGTTAAATTATAATTATTTTAATAATATGTATTTTTATTAGTCTTAACATTATTAAATAAATTTTTTGTTTTTTTTTTTTTTGTTTAAAGTTTCTTTATTTTTATATTATCTAGTTTTTATTTTTAATAACTAATTTTTCTTCTATATATTTTTTTATTTTATTAATTTTATTTATTTATTTATTTTTTTTTTTTTTTCAAAAAAACTATATTGTAAACTTAAAACAATTTTATAAACTATGAATTCATTTAATATAAAAAAGAGAACGTATTACTAAAGTGTTTTTATATTTTATTAAAATATTTTTTTTTTTTTTTTTTAATTTATTACAATAAATCTTAAATGTTTATAACTATTATTATCTTTAATAGAACTTTTTTTTTATTTATTTATTTATTTATATAATATATAAAATCTATAAAATAAAAATTAAACTAATATTAAAGTTTTCATTTGTTGTTTTTTTTTTTATTTTTGAATTGTAAAAAAAATTATATTATATATATATATGTATATTTTTAATATATTAATTATATTACAAAATTATAATTTAATTTTTTTAAAATATTTTAATTCTACAATATCTTCTAATTAAATAGATTTAAATTTAATATGTAAAATAATATTAACGCTGAAAAGTATAACAGAGAGCCTCCTATAAATCAGTCCTTCTATTTTAAATTAAAATGTTTAAATCTCTAATTAAGTTACTGATTTTCCTCAAAATTTATAGAGTTTGTTTAATTTTTAATTTTTAAGTAATATTGTTTCGAAGAGGGGAGAGGATTTTACCTACAATAGATCTTTCTTATTAGGTTTTGCGATCCATTATGCTACGTACTTTTCAATTATTATAGTACTTAAATAAACGTTAAGAGATAATAAATTAGAGTTTGTTACGAAATATCGCGTTTCAAAATCTCATTTCCGAAAATTTCACGTTTTAAAATATCACTTATCAAAATCTCGTGTTTCAACATTTTCTTTAAAATAAACATCAGATATAAAGTAATGAGATTAAATAAAATCATGAGATTTTGAAACACGTGATATTAATTTGCAAGATTTCGATACGCTCCCAGTAAATATTTAAGTTTAATCACAAATACATAGAAATCATTCCATACCTAACAGAGATTAACAGTTACTGTTGTTCGTAAATATGTTAACGTTGTAGTAAATATAGTTTGTGGTTTTTAGGGTTAAATATTGAACATAAATAATGTTTACGTTCAATGCAAAAATAATGTTATTTTTCATATTAAAATTAATATCTATTTAATGTAGTTTAATTTAATTTACAATTTTTAATTAATTTTTATTTTAATTTAATTATTAACAATTTTGATTATATTTAATTCCCAATGTTTAGTTTGATTCAATTTATTTTGATTTTTTTGTTTTTATTTTATTTTTGATTTTTATATTTTTATGTCTTATTAACAAAAACAAAAAAAAAAAATTCTAAAATATTGTTCTAGGTTTAATTTAATATTTTAATCAACTGAAAAATGTTTAACACTCCTCATTGTAGGACTCCTTAAAAGAAATTTAAGTTAAGTATTTTTTTTTCATCCGCAATTAGAACATTTAACCGGATTACAACTTGGGGAGTTACGTTTTTTTAGCATATTTTTAAAAAAACATTAAAAAAAGTTTCCATTTAGTTTCACTCTGTCTGTTCGTCTATCTGTTTGTATGTCTGTTCGTTTGTTTGTCTGTCTGTTCGTTTGTCTGCTTGTTTATCCGGTTGTTTAAAAAATGTCTACACCATTTAAAATAGAGAAATTAAATGTGCTTTTTTGAAAAGCCCTTGATTTCTTATCACTAGTTTTTTCTCTAGTTGATATATTACCCAATTTGTTGTGGATATAATACATTTTTAATCATTTATATTATGTTGTGTCTCAATTGTTAATTTAAAAAAAAAAAAACAGATATTTAGATTAACTATTGTTCATTGACTGTTAAATGCAGTTACGTTACGTACATATAAATACTAGGAAGAATATTATATTTTTTTTTAATATAAAAAATGGTTCAAGAAATTAAAGATTTTTTTAATATTTTGAGCTTGTAAAGTTTCAAAGTTGTTGTATTGAATGTGATGTATTAAAAAAACAGCTTTATGATTTATACCTGAATGGAAGTAGGTAATTTAGTTTAAGCGCAATTTGGTTTTAGTTTGTCTAAATAATATTTTAAAATATAATAAATTTGCAAAAGTCTCAAGTGTTAAAACATTTATTTACTACATCATTTTATTTGCGCCAAATTTTAGTAGAATTAAGTTGTTATGAGAATTCTTCCAAAATAAAAAGAAATTAAAAAATTTTCTGAAATTAATCAACATTTATATTTGAGGATTATAATATAAATATATCTTTCAAAAACTGTAATTACATTGACGATATGAAAATTTTTATTCTTTATTTACCATAAACCGATCTAAAACTACATGATTGGCTTTTCAAGATAGTATTTTGTCTTCGTTATGAAAGAATGAATAATGGATTATATTTTTTTAGTAAATTGATTTTATCAAAGAAAAACTTTTTCTTTCACCTTTAAAACTGTGCCTTTATATGTTTGCCATTAGCCGTGCCATTAGCCGTTTGAAAATTGATTTGTGTTGAACAAAAATGGTTAAAATTTTTTAACTATATATATTTAAAAGCTATGAAAACTTGAAATTTGATAAGTAAAATGCAAGAGATATACCATTATATGCTATCTGTATCTAGAAACATTATAAAATTTATAAAAAATCTCATAGTATAGAGTTATTTTTACCCTGAAAGAAAAGTTCTTTTTACTATAAATCGTTTTTATATAGAACAATAAACATCGAACAATGAACATTAAAATCATATTTGACGTTAAAAAATTTAGCAACAAATGATTTTTTATAAATGTCATTATTAAATGTCAATGTTACAACGCTGTAGGTTGTAACATAAAATCATAAATTAAAAAATGTTATTGTTGCATTAAATATTTTGGGTAAAATTTTTATAATATTTTTTTTTTATTTTTGGGAAGATGTTCTCCATATATTAAAATATTTTATAATTTTGTAAACTTTTCGAAACGTATTTTAATATTTACATCTGTCAAAATGTACGCAATTCTGTTATATTATATAAATTATTTGCTGAAAAAGATTAGTGGACTTTTAATTTCTCGAAAATCAAAAATTAAAACTTTTAATTAAAATTTAAATTAATACATAATTTTTGTTAAAAAATAACAAAATAAAGTGAAAATATATAAAAAATAAATGATAAAATATAGAAATAATCATTTTATTTTTATTTAATAAGATAATATGTTTAATAAGACGAAATTTTTAGGCCATTTTTTTATTTGAATTATAGAAAAATTAAAATACAATATACATAGTTAAAATAAAATTAATGGACTGATAACAGAAATTTTTTTTTTAATTTTTATTATTTTACAGTTTTTTTTTTTTTTTTTTTTTATTATTTTAGAATTTTTTTCTTTTATTATTTTATTATGTCAATATTGTTTTTGTATTTGTTTTATTATACCTTTTATTTTTTAAGTAGAACAGTGTTATGATATTTTAGTGTTTTATTTATTTTTTTTTTTTTTCTTTTTCTTAATTATTATTTTGTGTTGAATTTAATTTTTATTTCTTTTCTTGATTATATAATTTCTTATGTTATTTTAATAATTCGGAATTTAAATGGTATTTTTTTTTTTTTCATTATACTTTAATTACATTTAATTGGTTGCTATTTTCTTTAAAAACTTTGTTTAGAACAAATTTAATTATTGATTTTTTTTAAATTAGAAAATTATTTTTTGATTTATAGAATATGGGAGGTTTTTAAAAAAAAAAGAAAAAACAAAAAAGATTATTTTAAACAATTTAATTTTTTTTTTTTTTTGTTATTTAAATTTTATTTTTTATTATTTATTTATATTTATTATTTTAATTTATTTCTCTTAAATTATTTAAGATAATTTTTGTTTTTTAAATTTGTTAAATTATTTTGAAATAAAAAAAAAAATATAAAAAAAAAAATTATTTATTATTTTCTTATATACGTACAAAAAATTACTTAAATTTATATTTAATTATATTTAATTTTTAATATTTTACAGTTTTTTTTCTTATTTTTGATTTTTTTTTTTATAATTTTAATTATTTTTATTTAAATAATTTTTTATTTAATTTAATATAAAATAATTTAATATTATTTTTATTAATTTTATGTTCCAGTAACGGTTGTAAATTCAATTTCACCGCGTGGTAAGATTAAGTCCGGGTCTGCAATATATACTGTTAGTTTGATTTTGTTTTATGTTTTTTTTTTTTTTTTTTGTTTTATATTTAATTGTTTTATATATTTTTTAAAATAATTTCGAATATTTTGTTTTGTTTTATTAATTAGTAAATTACCAGCAACATGTGATTGTTAGTAAGATTGGATAGTTGTTTTTTTTTTTTATTTTTTGGTGAATAAGTGGTTAATTTTTAAAATTTTACAGCAGTAAAAACATTTTTCGTTTTTAGAAAAAGAAAAGAAAAATGGAAGAAAAGAACAAAGAGAAAAATTTTACAAAATAAATTTTATTGTTTATTTAATTTAAATTTTATTTATTTTAACTAAGCAAAATTAAATAAAATTAAAAATTACAAAATGATTTTTCTTTTTCCAAAAATTAAACTTGTATAATTATTAAACATGCAAAATTTATATTAAATACAGAGTGATCTAAATGTATACATGCAAAAGTGATTAAAAAAGTAAATGATGAGTGCTTTTTTGTATAAAATTAATTTTACTTTTATTGTATTGTATATTATGGCATCAGTTCTATACTAATTAAATGTGACATCTATTAAGATTTCAGTTTTTTTGAAGATTTTTTTATAATTTTTTATTCTCGAAAAATTAAGAGGAGTTTGCAAGTTTTCTGACTCTAACGTTTAAATAAAAGATAATATTGTGAAATATCATGAAAAATATTTTATGCTAACTAATGATTTATTAAGAATGGGTTAAGGTTAGAAGTTCTATTTGAAATAAAGACCCTTATTTAAATCTAATCAAAAATATGATAAAAATAAAAACAAATGACGGCAAACCTACCAAAAAATTTATCGTAAAAATATCATAATGCTCAATGAAATCATTGAAATCAAAAAGCAAAAATAATTTCATTGTTGTATTTAAAAAAAATATGCTTTTTCTGCAAAAGTTTTTTGAAATTATAATCTTGTTTATTCATTATAAATCGAGGCTTATATCTTATTCATGAGGTCTAAATAAAGTCCTCTATAAAACTTGAAAATTGTTTTATTATTTTATTATCAGGAATTCAATTTTATTATTGGAATTCAAATAAATATATTTCCTCGAGCGAGCAGAAGTTATAATCTGGAGCCTTGATAAGTTTTTAACTTGAATTTTTTAAATTCATAAAATACAAATTCTAGTCGAAAATAAATAAATAGTATGTAATTTCTATTCTTCGACTTTTGTTTATTTTTTTTTTGTAGGGGAATGCCACATAAATGTGACAAGGAAACTACACAGCCTTCCCTTTTCAGGCGTGGCTATAAAATTCGCAAGGGGGATTAATTTTACGATGTGTGTGGGGTTCGAATCCACACTCCCTCAGTGTTTATGACTTATTTCATACACTCTTACCCACTAGGCTGCCGAAGACGCTTTGTTTATTTTAAGAAACTAAAATTTCTCATGTTTTGGGAGTTTTTTTTTGAACAAAAATTCTAGATTTTTCCTATTACATTACAATTCACTTTATTATTTACAGGTTAAAATTATAATTCTTATTAAAAATTTTAAAATTTGATTTGTCAACTTTGTTGTAAAAAGTAATATTAACCTTTTAAAGGCTTCAATGCCAATCGAGACTTTCACTTTTATTGTTTTTATTGCTAATCTACATAATAGCCAAAATATTTGAGTTCAACTTAAAAGAAACATATTTTATCATCATATTGTTTTTCATTTGCCAAAAAAAAAAGAATTTCCCAATTATAAAAAAATTGTTTAAGTTACAATTAAAAAATTATCCTTAAAAGAAATAAAACAATGAAAAATTTAATATCCATTCTATTTGATAAATAAAGAAAACTTTTAAGATTTATTAAAGATTGGAAGCAACAGGTGTAGCATATTTTGAGGCCAATTTATTTAATAATATAATAAATTTAAATATTTTTTATTTTAAGACAACAAATCTTACAGTTAAAATAAAAAAAGCAGCTTTTTGAATAAAGTTATAAAAAGATTCAAAATGTACTTGAAAAAAAAAATCAGGATTGGAAAACGTATACTTTGGATTGAATTATTTTCCTAAAAAAGGATCAAGTAGTAAACAACAATATTATATTAAACATATTATTATTTATTTAATTAAATTAATAATTATTGTTTTTTACCGACCGCATACATTAATGTATAAGGTAGGTATTGTTTTCATACTAAAAATTTGTACCCGAGATTTTCGCAAAAATGCACTACTCCGGTGTGGAGAAGGCTGTAAAAAAATTTTCAGCATGATGTCCGTCTGTGTGTGTGTGTGGGTGCGTGTGTGGGTATGTCTCTGGGCACGTGTACAGCTTAAACGACTGAGCGGAATTTTTTGAAATTGCATGTTTTAGGTTTTGACGTAAATATCTCGGATTGATAAGCTTTTGGAGCAAATCGGACAACGGCAAGTTGTAGTTTACTAGTGTACTTTTTAAGTTTTTTACGAATATTTCGTAACAGAAAAATTTTGTGAGAAAAATTATTAAGAAAAAGTTGTTACACAAGTAAAGAGGAACAACTTTGCCATAGAACATTTTTTGATCCGACTAACTTTAACTTTTATTTAATTTTTTTTCTAAGTCCAAATTTCATACGTAACACTCCATATGAATTTATATGAACAATTTTATTTTGTTTTTTTTTTTATTTCTCTAAAAATTTTTATTCATGTATGTACTTATATCTATGCCAATGCATATTATTCATTTGCTGATGACATAAAATTAAAACGGTAAAATTTTTGTTAGCAGATTCAATATTAATCTTCTATCTAAAAATCTAAATGTTTGTTTTGTATTTGTTTACAGTTTTTATTATTTTTTACTTTTAATATTATTTTTTGAATGAAAAAAAAATCATGTATCTACATTACAATAATAATAATAATAAATGGATGTATGACTGAATGTACATATATTTTTACGATTTCATTGCATATAATTATTTTTATTGAATAAAACAAAATGTTATTAAATTATTAGAAGTTATTTTGCTTTGATATTTATTATGTAAAAAATCTATAAACTTTGGCATTGTACTTTTTGTGTAGTGGCGGTCGGTCCTGTGGTGGAGACATCTGATTTTTTTTGAATGCATTTCTCTACCACATAAATGTGGACAGAAAATTACACAGCCTTTTCTGTTCAGGCGTGGCTATAAATTTCGTAAGGGGAATAATTCTTACGAGGTGTGTTGGATTCGAACCCACGCTCTCTCGGTGTTTACAGCATATTTTATACACTCTTACCCACTAGACCACCGAGGCCCCATTAATAATTATTAATGTAAGCTCTTTGTTGCAACAACGTTCATATACTTATTTATATCAATTATAAGTCCGATAATGTATTCAAAACTTAGAACGTTTTCGGAGATCTCTCGCAGTCTCTTGCACTTAATACTTGCACTAAACCTATAAAATCACACTAAATTTATTCCTAAAACTCCGAAAATTTTTTAATGTGTTCGAAGGTACACACACTAAAACTGTCAAATCACATTTATTACCTGTCAAAATTTAATGTTTTTTATCACACTAAATATCGCTTTAAAAGGCTGAAATATAAAATCTAAAAAAGATGAAAGTCACACAAAAGATGAGTTCATATTTCACAACAGAGCTTTTGACGAAAGCTGTAAGTAATTTGTATATTCTACTAATTATTGAAATTATTGAAAAGTATTAAAATTTCAGGCTCCAGAAAAAGTATTTTTAGTGAATATGAAAAACCAGGATATTACCGTCTACCGATATGTTGAATGGCATTGAGATAAAATGTAGAAAACATGTAAGAGTTTCATATCGCTCTTTTAAGAAGTTCGAAACCAAGAAATGTATTATTTTTTACTTACATTTATTTTTTTCAAAACTCATTTTTTCCTCTTGTAAATAAATAATTTGAAACACCTACAGTTTTTTTTAATTTGAGAATTTGACGGAAAATTTATCGGATATTGGCATAATCATCATAAATATTGCTAAAACAAGTAAATGTAACAGTAAGTCGATGCAACCGACTTATTAATACCATACACCTGAATAATTCGAATTAAATTAAAAATCCATAAGTGTTTTTGGCAGCTGCTTGAACTTCTTCCCTTTTCTGTCTTATTCAACTCGAATTTCAAGAACGTGAAAGAGGCATCCGCTTGGGATATGCTTGACACCCTTGTATAAAATTTTAAGTTTCTATCTTAATTATTTTCGAAGATTCGTAGTCCTTGGGAGGTTTGTGTCAGCTACCCGAATTGCCACTCCAATTCATCGAATCCATCTCAGGAACATAAAGAAAACTTGCCAGAACACCATTCTATTAAATTTAAAGGTTCTACTTTTGTTGGTTTTGGAGATATGCTCGTTGCTCTTGTGCTCGTCCGGAAGTTTCCAAAATACGAACCCATGGTTCAAATTCTTTCAAATGTCAGTTTCCAATTTTACAGAAAAGCAAACATAACAGAACACCTTTGTACTAAAAATAAAAGTTCTATCTTTGTTGGTTGTGGAGATATACTCGTTTGCTCTGGGGCTCGTCCGGAAGCTTCCAAGATTTGAACCCATGGACCAAATCCTCACAAATTTCAGAAACATAAATCAAACATGAAGGAACACCATTCTGCCTAATTTAAAGGTTATATCTTTGTTGCATTTGGAGATAATATCATTTGCTCTGAGGCTCGTTCGGAAGCTTTCAAAATCCGAACCCAAGGACCAAATCCTCTCAAATTTCAGAGGCCTAAATCATACATGAAAGAACACCATTCTGCCAAAAGTAAAGGTTATATCTTTATTGGTTTTGGAGATAATCTCATTTGCTCTGGGACTCGTTCGGAAGCTTCCAAAACCAAACCCATGGACCAAATCCTCTTAAATTTCAGAGACATAAATCAAACACGAAAGAACACCATTGTACCAAATTCAAAGGTTCTACCTTTGTTCGTATTGGATATAATCTCATTTGCTCTGGGGCTCGTTCGGAAGCTTCCAAAATCCAAACCCATGGACCACATCCTCTTAAATTTTAGAGAAATAAATCAAACTGGAAGAAACATCATTAAAAAAATTTAAAGGTTCTATCTTTATTGGTTTTGGAGATAATCTCGTTTGCTCTGGGGCTCGTTCGGAAGCTTCCAAAACCCGAACCCATGGACCAAATCTTCTCACATTTCAGAGACTTAAATAAAACATGAAATAACACCACCCTGCCAAATTTAAAGGTTATATCTTTGTTGGTTTTGGAGATAATCTCATTTGCTCTGGTGCTTGTTCGGAAGCTTCCAAATCCAAACCCATGGACCAAATCCTCTTAAATTTCAGAGACATAAATCGAACGGGAAGGAACATCATTGTACAAAATTTAAAGGTTCTATCTTTGTTGGTTTTGGAGATAATCTCATTTGCTCTGGGGCTCGTTCGGAAGCTTCCAAATCCAAACCCATGGACCAAATCCTCTTAAATTTCAGAGACATAAATCGAACGGGAAGGAACATCATTGTACAAAATTTAAAGGTTCTATCTTTGTTGGTTTTGGAGATAATCTCATTTGCTCTGGTGCTCGTTCGGAAGCTTCCAAAACCCAAACCCATGGACCAAATCCTCTTAATTTTCAGAGACATAAATCGAACGGGAAGAAACATCATTGTACAAAATTTGAAGGTTCTATCTTTGTTGCTTTTGGAGATAATCTCGTTTGCTCCGGAATCATTCGGAAGCTTCCAGAATCCGAACCCATGGACGGATTTTGTCCAGATTCGAACTTAGCCTTTCTTTCGTAATTAGTAACCTACTATATAAATTTCATCAAGATAGCATCATTATTTTTTAAGTTATCGTGCGTACGGACGGACGGACGGACATCGCTAAATCGACTCCGGCGGTGATCCTGATTCAGAATATATATACATATCTATACCTAACTCGCTTCCTTTTGGTGGTTACAAACACCATACCAAAGTTAATATACCCTATACTTTAGGTGTAGCGTATAAAAAGCCGAAATAAAGTGCTCTGAAAGTGTGAAGTGAAAATATCAAGTCCGAGATGTCCGCAAATGTCCTTAATAATATTTCATTTTTAATAAACGTATTATTAATCACAATTTTCATTTTACCGTGTACAGTAGATACAGTAATACATCATGTACAGTAATTTGATAATAGATTTAAGGGTTAAAGAATTTTTTTAAAATAGGAAGATACATTGAAAGTTTTATTTTATTCATAGAAGAAATGCTTTTTTTAAGGACAAACTACTCGTTTTTTAGTCCTTACTTAGTTTTTATAGAGAAAAAGAAAAGATATTATTTTTTTTACAGTAATATTTTAAATTTTACAATAAGAATTAGAGTGAAGAGAATCTTTAGAAAAGTTTTCTAAAATTTATATCTAAATATTCAAAAACATTTCATTAGATTTATATATTTTTATTTCAAGACCTATTTAACAAAAAAAAAAAATAAAAAGGATTTATTTTACACCTTAACTCATGCTATGCTAAAAATTGTTTTTCTCTTATTACTAAGTAGTAGAAAAAAAACTTTTTTTTTTAGAATATCAAAAATACAGTAGAGAATATAATAAAATTTGAAACGTATTTAACATTTTGTAGTTTATATTTTAGAAAAATTGTTTATATTTTCAGATTTATTTTTCTATCAAAAGATTCATGTAAAGAGTAAAGCACTACATAAAATTTACATATACAAAATACAAAAACTCTAAAAAGCAAAACGTATCTAAATTGGGAAAATGATATTTTGTAGTTTTCTTTTTAAAATTTTTATAAATTGATTTTATTAATGCTAAAGATGAGTAACAATACATATATAAATAAACTATTTAAGTAACAATACATATATAAATAGTTTATATGTCTTCATATTGAATACATCAGACATCCAGTCAGACAATATTAATATTCCTTTTTAATAAGGAGTGTTCTTCCATAAAATTAATTTTAGTTATATTTTAATATAAAATTTGACTGTGTAGTGTAGTTTGCACAATGTGTCTATGAGTCGAAGGTTACGAAGAAAGAAGATGATAGAGGTAATCTCAATATTCTATTTTCTTTTGGGACGAAGATATTATTATATTTTTAAAAACTTAATGAAAATACTTAATTAAGACTGTTATCCAGGAAACAGTTAAGAGTAGACCTCCATCTATCGTCCTCCGTAATAAATTTTGGGTTGTTTCGACGTCCCCTATCCCTTTTTCTTCTTTATGATATCCTGTATATTATGTTGCCAACCATTTGTAAAAGAAGATAAGTGAATTTTTTTAATAAGATCTGATATAGAAAAATTTTAAAGGTCAGTTAAAGCTTTTTTGAATGGCAAAATAAAATGTTACAAACTTCAACAAGTTTATTTTGTAATTTAAGTTACACATTAATTTTTATTTGTAAAAATTGTTTATAAGTGACTTGGTCTCTTTTAAGGCGACAGGCATATATCTGATGTTTAATGCCAAAAAATGTGATTAAGTCAATTAGTCAACTGGCTTAATTGATTGTTATACTCCATTACTTTTACTACTAATTCAGTTAAGTAGGGAATTGTTAAATAGTAGAAGATGAGAAAATATTACATTCTGAGCTATGTTATGATTTATAGGTTCTTTGGCAACTATTATATTAATTGGATAATTCTTACTAAACTTGTAATAAAATTATGATTATGACATTTAATTTTAAGGGACTTTAATTTGATTTAAACTCTACAACAAATGAGTAAAAAAGTAAAAGAAAGAAAATAATCTTTATAAATATTTTATTTGGAGTCGAAGCTTATTAATAATAATTTAAACTATAAAAAAACAATTTAAGGTGAGATCTTTAACTTAAATCTTCAGTTATTGTTAGTAGTTCGAGACATGTCATAGTTATTTTATGTTATATGTAGTCAAGAGAATTAAAATAGAATTCAAGAGAAATTATGGAATTATTGATTTTTTAAAAAAAGGATTTAAATAAATATCCTAGGTTTAAAAAGAAATTCTTTTCTATATTATCTCAATTTTGAATATCTTTTTTTAAGATTTAAGTTAAAGAAAAGTAAGGAGGAGATATTGTCAATACTTATTATCCATCAGAAATTTTTTGTAATTTTATTTTTAATTTTACAATTTTTAGCACATTTTTCAAAAAAAAAAAATATGAAAAATTTCCCTATTAGATTTCCTCTTGAATGTTGTAAAACAACTTTTTTATGTTGCCACATCCCTTACAGAGCTACAGTCCCTTAAAGTTTGAAAAGGTCGTATTTTCAAATAATATATAACACAAGTTTTGCTTAACATTTTGTCAATCTGAAAACATCAAACGACAGGACATTTCTTTAAATATTAAAATTATTAATTTTTTTTTTTAATTTAGTATTTAGATTTACCGTTTATGTACAATCGAAATTTTACAAGATTTTGCTTCCTTCCGAACATCTCCGAAAAATTTAGAGAGGTAGATATAGAACTTGACATTTCAAACGCTCCTGAAAAATGTTTATTATACCAACTTTCGCGTAAGAGATATTAGAAGTTAAACATTGGAATTTAATATTTTTGCCACCTGTATAAGTTTTTTCAAAATAAACCGTAAAAATTTAAAGTTTATAATATTTTTATAAATTACTAACGGTTTTTTTTTAGTTATATAGGGTTGTCTTTGAATCGAAGAAGTGTTTATTTGATTTTTACAAGTTTTTCTTACATAAGCAAAGATTGGCTATTGCTTTGGAATTTTATAGATTCAAACTATATTTTATTTTTAGACTTAATTTAACAAGTATTGAACTGATTATCTTAAAGATGCTAATTTATATTCTATTTTAAATATCTTCTCTGGAAATAGTTATTATTGAACACAACCTTAAACTGAAAAAAAAAAAAACTTGATGGAACTTGAAATTTTCTATTTCGAAATACAAATTGAATTAATAGAAAATGTAAAGTTGCTAATCAATAAAAGGTAACAGAAGTGATTTGTTGTTTTTATTTTTGATATATTTATAGTCATTTAGATTATTTGCAGATATAAAGGTGGTATTTCATTGGTTACTTTACATTCTTTTTACTTCATTTACTTTGTCCAAGTATTTAAAGAAAACAAAGTGTTTAAAGTAACTGATATTTCAATGTTTATTTTTAGAATTTCCTACGAAATTTAACAATAATGACATTTTTTTGTTAAAACAAAACAAAATAAATTGTTTTTTATATTAGAAGTTCCAAAAATTTATCACATACAAGAATTTTGAAATCTAGTTGGAAAAAATTCTCGGTATAATTATTACATATAACATATTATGTAATACAGGATGTCTCGCATAATATACCTATCCGTTCTGGGACAGGTAGGGGACAAAAACTATCTTTTTTCACACATATAGCGTATAAAAAGTAGGGGAAATACACGGTGTTTTAAAAGAAAATTAAATGTGAAACAAATTTTTGTTTTCCAAATCACTTTAAACACATTAAAATACTCCAATCCTCAACTTTGTAATTGAGATCTGATCTGATCTGATTTTCTATCTTCGCTACTAGGTCCTTTGCTGGGAAGCGCAAATTATTGTTCGTAACTTACTCTACAAAATACATTTTTTCTGATTATATTTATTGTATATAAAGCATATTCATTTCGGGAACTAGGTGGCCTAGTGGATAAGAGCGTATAAAATACGCTGTAATCCCACACAAGAGTTATTCCCCCTTACGACATTTACAGCCACGCCTGAACAGAAAAAGCAGTGTAATTTCCAGTCCACATTTATGTGGCAGAGAAATACGTTAAAAAAAAAAAAAATTAATTTTTATATAATATGGATTATGGGTTAACTTTATCATAATTTTACCTAACTGTTCAAAGCAAAGCATAAAAATGAAAATTCGTCAAACTAAAATTATTCTTCTATTGTTTATCACCTCGAGTACTTTTTGCATTGAAACAAATACCATAAAAACGAATACTCAGTAATCCATTTCAACTTTCAAAGCATGTGTAAAGGAAGCAATGGAATCAAAGTAAGCTATGAAATATCACCTTAACGCATCCATAATAAAAATGGATGCGTTAATAAAATATAATAATAATAATAATAATTGGCTCCTTACACCTTTTTTTATTGAATCATTTTTAAAACTTTTAAGTTCTTTTTGATTAATTACTGAAATAAAAAATTTTTGTTTCTTGCAAGTCGAAAAAAATGTCGTGTCCCGTTATGGTTAAAAAATCTATTAAATTGACTTATTGTAAAATTTTCTTTTTTTCGTATACAAAGGAAACTGTTCCCTAAAATATTATTTAACATGTTAAGCTGCACGTATATCACCGGTGATTATTGCAGAATGCTCTCAAAATTTCGAATTTAATATATAGTTATTTTTACCTTTAAAAATATTCACCAGTGATACACCAGTGATTCGTCGTGGGACTTAACACAAGTTTTATTTTATGTTCACCGGTGAACGTGCCAGACTCAAATAAAATAAGTCTTATAAATAAACTATGTGCTCTATTCTACATCTTTTAAATTTTAAATAATGTTCAACTACTTGTAAATAATAAAAAAACTTTATAAATAGTAAGTACTTAAATATTTTTTGGTTTTGCTTTTTATTTTCTGTTACTGTATTTAAAAAATCAGTAAAAATTTTTCAGTACTATTTTTTATAAATGAAATTTTTGGTTTGTTATTCTTTTTTTCTTTGAAAATTAAATTCTTTTTAAAATGACATTTAAATATCAAACGATTTATAATGCTGCAATTAGCATTTTATTTAGTTTCTTTTTTAAATGTTTTTTTTTTTTTTCTTTTATAATAAATTTATTCAGAAGAAACGTAAAAAAAAAAAAAAATACCGTCCCTTTAAATAATATACAGAAAAAACAACAAGTTGAATAAGAATAAGAAGACGTAGTAAGAAAAGGGGAAGGATTAGGAGAAAATTATGTAATGTAAAAAGGTAAAACAAACAAAAAAAAAAAAAAAGAATAAAGTAAAAATGGAAAAACCGAAACATTTATTTTGTATGTTAAAAATCAGAATATTATATTCATACATTTATATTTATATGTAATTGTTTTTTTCTTTTTTTGAAACAAAATAATGTCCTTTATCCTTTTCTTCAAAAAAAAAAAAATTGTATAAATTTTTTTTTTTTTTGTATTAAATTAATGTCATTAATATTTATTTTGCGCACAAAGCATTTTTTAATTTATTTATTTTTTATTTTATTTGTGAATTCAAAAAAAAAAAAAAAAAAATAAATAATTCATGGAAAAATGAATAAACGAGGTCTTGTGAATTTTCAAAGCCAGCCGATATACAAAGATATCTTTTTAAATTTTTGTTTCTGTTTTTGATTATCCTGTGTTTTTTTTTTTAATTTTATTTTTAATTACATTGATATGACAGTATGAGTGTATATTTATATATGTCACATATTTAAAATGTTATCAGTTTCAGAATTCATTTCATATATAAAAGTACGTTGAGTGTATGTTTTTAAAAAGATACAATGTAACAACTCCTTTTACAAGATATTTTAAATTTCCTTTTTGTTTTCCTTTTTCATTATTTACCAGAAATTTTATTATTCTTTAAAGTCAAAATAAAAAAACAAAAAAAAAAAACCAGTAAGTAATTAAAATTATTTATACCTTTTAAAATTTTGAAAAATTTGCTCATTTATATTTCAGTCTGTCCATCTGTTCGTATGTTTAAAAAACTTCTACACCATTTAAGGAAGAACAATGAAATTTTAACCATAGATAGGTGTCTTAAAAAAATTAAAGTTGTGAAATATGCTTTTTATGTATGCGTCACGAAGTTACAGTTCCTGAAACTTTGTAAAAGTATTATTTTTAAATGCTTAAATTTTGCTTCAATTTTTCAATCTAAGAACACTGAATGGTAGAATTTTTTTTTTAACTTTACAAAATTTTGCAAGATTTTGCAAGATCTCGGTAACGTTATAAAGAACCTTGAAATTTGAAAGCATGAAGACGTTTTTGCAGACCATTGCCAGTCTAAGAATGTATTAGGACGCTGTGAGAGTGAATGTATTTGGACGCTTTGGTTTTCATTCTAACTTCTTTTTATAAAATATTGCATTATAGCATTACATTATTATATAACACTGAATTTTTTATGTAATATTAGCATTAACAGGAATAAAATATAAGTGTGAAATAATGTTGCGAAATGTGTTACGAAAGATTAAAAAAACTTTACATAAACTTTTTTTGCAGTTCATTTTTTTACTATCGAATAGCAAAAAATATTTATTTATTTATACATATATTAATTTAAAAATTATATAGGATAATGTAATATTACTAAAATATCGATTACTTAGGTTATTATAGGTTGGGTACTATTCGTATAGTTAATATATTGTATTGTAATATTTTGTTGCAAGGGGAATTTGTTAAAAAAAATTACTTGGAGCCTTCGATTGACTAGTGGGTAAGAACATATAAAATACGTTGTAAATACCGAGGGGGTATGGCTTCGAAACCCACACAAGTCGTAAGAATAATTGCACCTTACGACATTTGCAGCCACAACTAAAAAGGAAAGGCTGTGTACAGGCTATAATATTTAGGTGACAGAGGAATAAACTAAAAACAAAAAAATCACTTTTATTAAAAAAATTACAGTAATTTTCTTTCCAATTAAAAACTAACTGCCAATGGTGCAGAATTTAAACCTTATATACTTCATCGTTCAACAAGTTATGTGTTTAGTCACACCGTTACCGAAGCCTTAGCAAAAATGATTGTTATATTTGTATTTATTTATAATGCAAGAAAAAAAATTCTTGTTGTCTTACATTTTCAGATTGTAAAAATATCTTGTAATACGTGAAGAAATAAACGTTATTTTTTTTTTTTTTTTTAATGCCTCTGCCACATAAATGTGAATAGGAAATTATACAGCCTTTCCTGTTCAGGCGTGGCTGTAAATGTCGTAAGGGGGAATAACTTTTACGACGTGTGTGGTATTCGAACCCACACTCCCTCGGTGTTTACAGCGTATTTTTACGCTCTTACGCACTTGTCCAACGAGGCCTCATAAACGTTATTAAAATATATATATGGTTTTTTTAAATTTTAAGTTTCACTGGGCTATATTACGCTGGAGCTACATTAGAAAGTTGTTTAACAACATTGCTTTTTTCTTTTTAAGTTAAATCCATCCTTTAATTTTTTAAAGTCAAGTTTTTTTTTGTCACATGATATAGGCAGGTTTTGTAAAAAAAAAAAAACAACTAGACGAAGAGTAGAAAAATAATCTAAAACAAGGTAGAATGTAAACCAACGGTTTTTAAAAGCGCACATTTCCAAAACTCAATACAAACTGTTTAGAAGTGTGACTTACACAAAAATTTGAAAATTTCATGTAATAAAAAAAAAATGTGAAAATAGGACATTTTTGAAATTTTGAGGGGCCGTAATTCTGGAATCCTATATAACTAAGAAAAGCCGTTAACACACGTAAAAATATATTATTGAACCTTTAATTTTCATGTCTTGCCGAAGAAAAATTTGTACAGGTGCCTAAGTTAGAGGTGTCTAAAAATAGCAAATTTTCAATTTTTGAGGCGTAATAACTCTTAAAGAGGGGGTGCTACCAAGAAATTTTCTGAGAAAACTAATATACTACATAATTCTAAAAGTTCTTTCTTGTCTCAAAATTTCAGGTTTCTATCTAAAGGCGTGCCGGAGTTATGAAAAAAGAAATTTCATGCAAAATGTGGTTTTCACATAACGGTAAATTTAAATCGTAAATTACAAAATATTATACAAAATATTACAAAAAAGCGTGCCGGAGTTATGAAAGTAGAAAAATCAAGTAAAATTTGCTTTTCACATAACGGTAAATTTAAATACTAAATTTAAAAAAAATTTGTAATTTTGATATTCATTTACAAAGATAAAAGAAATAGCTGTCGAATGACGTTTTCAGATTGAAAAAATCTTAAGCAGAACATAAGATATATGCATTTAAAAATAGGGCTTTTTCAAAGTTTGAGGGGCTGTAGCTCCGTAATGGGGGGGCCACATGAAAAAGTTGTTCCACAAAATTATTTTTTTATAAGACCTACCTATGGTTCAAATTTTTTTTCTCTATCTTTAACGGTGTAGAAGTTTTGTAAACAGACGGTCACACGGACGGACGGATGGACGGACAGAGTGAAACTAATAAGCGCATTTTTTCAAAATTTTTTTGGAAATGTGCTAAAAAGATTGAAATATTAAAAAATTAAATAAATTATAGTTTTAAACTTACAAATTTCATTTATTCAAGAAGAGAATATCAAAAAATATATAGTAGGTTAATAAAATAAAAATGTTTAATTTTAAATGTGCAATAAAAATATTGAATCAATTCAATTTTTTTTAAAATTTATTACATTAATAATGAATCCAACTAATGATGTAGTGGTTAAGATACCACTCTTTCATTCAAAAGGTCTCGAATTAAAATGTCGGCTGGCTCATAATATAGATTATTAAAAAAAAAAATTATAGATTTTTCTTAAAATATATATATGTAGGTATATTCTTATAATATATAAAATAAGTTTCTAAATTACTATTACTTCCTATAGTTAATTAGCAACACATCGAAATTCGTAATAAAATAAAAACAAAATAATTCTTGTATAAAATAACAGATGGCACACAAAACATAATTTTATTTAAGTTCGATAATTTTGGATAATATTTTGACTAGCCGACGAGTCATCAATGCGGTTTAGTGAAACTAATGATTCCAAAAACTAAAGTTTAGTCAACAATATGAATAATAAATGATTTAATGGATGTCTTTCATCCTTTTAGGAGTGGGAAGGAGAAAAAAAAACATTAATAAGTAAATGAATGCTTTATACAATACTTCTTTAATAAGTGGAGCAAAAAATTACATTAAAACAAAATGGTAACTAATCATAATTTTTATATGCACCATTATATAAAATTATTGTTATATAATAACTATATAAAATTTAATAAAAATGAAAAAGAAAAATTTAAAATAAAACAATTGGACCGACATTTTATATTAATATCCTTTTTATAATATTAACTTTGATAATATGGTCTCTCCATTAAAGTTTAATTGAATGTAATGGAACATCATATTATTTGAGAAAATAGGAAATTAAAAATTAGGATTGTTGTAGGAGTATATACTTCTACATAATATGTATATGTATATATATATATATATGTATATATATTGATATTTATATAATATCCTTAATAAATTTTATTTAAATTAATATACATAAATGCACTGGAAAAAAAGAAATCATATAAAGAAAATAAAATTATATTATTTTAATAGCTGTATGAAAAAGAAAACAAGGTAGAATGTAAACCAACGGTTTTTAAAAGCGCACATTTCCAAACTCAATACAAACTGTTTAGAATTTTGACTTGCACAAAAATTTCAAAATTTCATGTAATAAGAAAAAACGTGAAAATAGGACATTTTTGAAATTTTGAGGGGCCGTAAGTCCGGAATCCTATATAACTAAAAAAAGCCGTTAACACGCGTAAAAATATATTATTGAACCTTTAATTTTCATGCCTCGCCGAAGAAAAATTTTTACAGGTGCCTAAGTTACAGGTGTGTAAAAATAGCAAATTTTCAATTTTTGAGGCGTAATAACTCTTAAAGAGGGGGTGCTACCAAAAAATTTTCTGAGGAAACTTATGCTAATTCTAAAAGTTCTTTCTTGTCTCAAAATTTCAAGCCTCTATCTAAAAGGGTGCCGGAGTTATGAAAGTAGAAAAATCATGCAAAATTTGGTTTTCACATAACGGTAAATTTAAATACTAAATTTAAAAAAATTGTATAATTTTGATATTAATTTACAAAGATAAAAAAAATACCTGTCGAATGACGTTTTCAGATTGAAAAAATTTTGAGCAGAACATAAGATATATGCATTTAAAAATAGGGCCATTTGAAAGTTTGAGGGGATGTAGCTCCGTAATGGGAGGGGCTACATGAAAAAGTTGTTCCATAAAATTATTTTTTTTATGAGACCTACCCATGGTTAAAATTTTTTTTCTCTATCTTTAACGGTGTAGAAGTTTTGTAAACAGACGGACGGACGGACGGACGGACGAACAGAGTGAAACTAATAAGCACATTTTTTCAAAAATTTTTTGGAAATGTGCTAAAAAATGAAATAAAATTTATAAAGTAATTATTTTTTTTTTACATAGTTTTGGTAGGTATTCAATTTCATATTAAAAATATGTTTTTTTTTTTTTTTTTCAAAATTATTTCCAGGAAATAAAACGTCTATTAAATAAAATATTTTTATTTTACTTTTAATGAGAACCTCATTAGTTTATAGATATTATATTAAAGTATCCATTTAATTTGAAAACAAGAAAGCGTAATTTTCAATTTTATATTTTTTTTTTTTAAATATTTTTAAAAAATTTTTATTTTTATGTAATTATAATAATATTTTTGCTAGAATTGAGTCAAATACAAAATGGACTGAAAATTATAAGTAATAAAAAATATTATTCTTATCGTTAAATCTAAAATATTTCCAATTATTTTCTTACAAACATAATAACAAAATTAAAGCATAGACAATTTCCATAATGATGTTTAGGATGTTTAGAATTTTGGATTTTTCGAATTTTGAAATTTGTAGTTATGTGATTTGAGATTTTTAGAAATCAGATTTCGAGACGCTCTCAAATCGCAATATTATCTAATTATTAAAAAAAAACGTACCTAACAGTTTCCTAATTTTTCACGGTTTTCCAGAAAACTTTTGTGTAGAGAAGTTGTTTTAAAAAATATTGTTGAACTTTCCTCTCCTCCATTAGACAAAATCGGGCAATTTTCAAACACTATTAATTAAGTAACTATTGAATTTTTATCAATTCATGCAATTTTTTTAAGTGAGAAATTTATTTATTTTGAGTTTTTTGATAAATGAACTTAGGCATAATAGATATTTTATTGTCTGAATTTTTGTCAAGTAAAAAAAGGTAAGTTTTAAATATGGACTTTAGCTATAGAACTCAAATTTCATATTTTTAAAAAAATTCTACGAGTTGAGGTAAAGATTTAGAAAAAGTCTAAAAACAGCAGGATATTTCCGAAGCATTTCCGAAAATACAGATTTTAAATGAATTTTAATTTTTAAATAATATAAAAAAAACTTTTATTCAATTTATTAAAGTAAAAATATACTTTAGTTAAAATGTATTTATACCCGTACGATAGGATCGGGTATAATAAAATTACTCCTCCGTTTGTAACACCTCGAAATAAGCGAGCTAGATATACCTTCAAAGGTATGGATCGGATCAGAAAAAAATTCTAAGACTTTTGAGCCATGTCCGTCCGTCCGTCCGTCCGTCAGCACGCTAACTCAAAAACTAAGAAAGCTAGAATCTTGAAATTTACCCAAAATATTCTGGGAGTAATTTGTAGGTTCCCCATTTTTATTGGTTGAGTTTGGACCAAACCTTAAGGTAGCTCTCGAACACCTAACTTTTAGATCCCCTTCTATCTTCTAAACGGTTTACGTTGGAAACTTTGACTGAAATTTTGACAGAAGTTAGATCTTTGAAAATAAGTATGAGTCATTTCAGAAATTTTTTTTGTATCACCCGCCGTTTAGGAGCTGTAAGGGGTCAAAAACTGAAAATTTCCTATTTTTAAACACCTGTAACTTGAACACCTGTTAAAATTTTTTTGAAGTAATACACAAAAATTAAAGCTTCAACATTATACTCTTATTTCTGTTAACAACTTTTTTTAATAATATAGGGTTACTTTATAATTGACGAAAGTGTTACTTGATTTTTTCAAATTTTCTAACAAATTTCTTTAACGAATTTTTTCCATTTTGTTTTACTCGATAATTTGAAATTGTTGAGGATATAATGAGTAGTACATAAAAATGTAAATAAATAAACAACATAACGGTTGCTTGAAGAATTTTTATTTATATGATATTAATATATATACATACTTATATAATATCATGTTTATTTACATATCGTATATGTCACTAGTGAATGAATGATAAGAGTATATATGTATATTATATAGCGCCGTATTTACATACATATATGTATTTTATTGTACTTATAAGAAATTATTCTGTCAATGGAATATTTAAATATAATATAATATAATATTTAAAATTATATTTATTATTTTGTACTAAGTAAATTTAATATACATTTACCGCTTAGTATTAAATGGTACTATAGAATATTTGAAAAAGTTTTGGATTGATAATCGGTATGTGGAAGTTTAGAATCTGCTTTTGAATAATGTACATATAAACATATAGTTTGAGTATATGTACAACCCATAGTTCTAGAAATTATAAAATTCACCCAAATTATTTTAAAATACTAAAATATTAAAAAAATAATATTGTAGGCAGAGTGGCTGTGAACATACTAACGGTTCGTACGGGTATCTAAGAGTTGACAAAGGCAACTGTATTCTTCGTCGTTTTAAAATGTATTAAAAATAAAAAGCAAAAATCTTTTAATATAATTTTTTTTTTAAATGCATTAAAAAAAAAAGAGACCGATTTTTTTTTTTATTCATTTTTTGCCCTATTTAATAAAATATAATGGTTTTTGCGTTCAAATTCAATCATTTCCTTTTTTTTTCTTTGAATTGTGCATCTGTTGATTATTATCTTAATTTAATTTTGTTCTTTATAAAATTTGTAATGTTTTTTAAATACAAAAAAAAAAAAGAAAATGAAAGGAAAGGATTAAAAAAAATTATTCAGTATTGATATTATAAAATTATTTTTTTTTTTTAATTATGTATAAAATAAAGTAAAAAATGCTTTAAATTTTAGGTTTGTTTGGTTTTATATGAAAAATAAGATTTTCACTGGAAATTATATTTTTGGATAACTTATCATGTATATTTTTAACACTGTTATATAAAAATATTTGGTGTTTATATATATTGATTGGTTGATCTTTATGGCTATTCCTAAAAATCTATCAATAGATCACAACTAACTATGTTCTATAAACAGTTCATAGAGTTCAAAAATAAAATTAGTTCTTAAATTTTCCTTTTGGTTAATTTCTGGTTTATGTATGAGATTTCTACGTTCTGGGCTGATTTTCTGATTGATCTTAAGTAGGCCGGATAATCGCAGAAAAGTGATGGTAAGTTTTTTTCATCCCTTCCGCATTGCAGCTTTGACATTATGTGCTGTAAGGAATACACATTGTGGGTGCGCGGCTGCCATTTCCTATCGGTCAGTGATCTGTAATTATCGCTATGGTTCTAGCAGATTTTTTACGATTGTACGTTACGAGTTGTTTTGTTCTTTGTTCTCAAGAAGTGCGCCAAATCTTTCTTGATATTTTTTAGCTGTCTAAGTAACCCCACCCAGATTTTGCAATTAATAAAAATGAAAAAAAAATTGTGTTTTTCATTGTTCTCAGAGGAGTTTATACTATGTTTAATTCAGAGACCCCTGTTTTTCCTAATTTCTCTGATCGTTCGTTACCTTCTTGTGTACTTATCTTCTTTAGGTATTTATTAATTAGCTAGTTTTGTATAGAATATATACTTAAAAATCAAGGTAAATAAGAAATACCTGTTTTATGATATTATATTTAACGTTCAATTAATAGATTTTGTACAAAAAAACTGGTATATATAAATTTTATTTTTCCAGCTGATTGTGAAAATGTATAAATTTGAAAATTCAAATGGTTTAACTAAAAAAATTTCATTTTTTCAGTTTCAGGAGTTTCAATAAACTGAACTAAGACAAAACAATTTCTTTTTCAGTTTTATAATATTTTAACATTATTAATAGGAGTTTCTTTTAAAATCATTCCCTGATTTTTATTTGTAAATTATCACATTTAAGTTTTAATATTATTTTAAATTTCTTATATTTAAATAATTTAAATATTTGCAACTACAAAAGATTGTTAAAGCGTTAAATAAAAAAAAAAAAATTGTAAAGCATTTTAAAATAATTTTTTTTTTTTTTTTTAAGAATTTATTTAAGTACTTCATGCACAATTAAACGTATACAAAATCTTAAATTATTATTATTTTTTAATATAAATTATCTACTAAATTAATATTCAAAGATAAGAATAAATAAATCAAACAAAATATAATATTTAATTATTTACATATTAAATAATTTTATTAAAATAAAAATTCTTAAATTATAATTTAATATAAATTATTACGCAATTAAAAAATTAAAAAAATTAAAAATTTTCATTACAAATTATTTTCAATATCATTCAAATATTCTGTACAAAGGATCAATGATTATATTTAAAACAAAAAAAAAAAAAAATCTTTTCATTTAATATTATATGAAACTTTTTTTTATTTAAATATTTTAATTAAAAAAAGAAATTATTATTTTTAATTTTTAATAATAATTAAAAAAGGTAAAAACTCTAATACAAAATAAAAAGAAAAATAAAAAAATTGTTTTAAAATGCAATAAATTTGAAAAGAAAAATAAAAAAAAAAAGAAATAATAATAATAAGGACTACTTTTAAAATTCATATTGAATTTTAAATTACAATCTATGATAAATCGAATATGGAATACCATTTAAACTGGGTTGAGAATATTGTACAAATCCTTCTGATACGTATCGGCTACTTCGAGGACCTTGAACAGCTGTTGTATGACTTTGTCTTATGTCAGCTGGTCTTTGAACCATTTCTTCTTCATTGAAACCATCTTCTTCTATATACATTGATGGAACATCAGTTCGAGCAGGTCTGAAATTAAAAAAAAAAAAAAAAAAAATCAAAAATTAAACACACATTTAAATATTTATAAATTTAAAAAATTTCGCTCATACGTATAATGTTTTAGTTAAAAGATTTTTCTTTTTTCTAGCGTTATATAAAAAATATACTAAATATATTTAAAAACTTAGTTAATCTGTAAATTATAATTACGAAAAGGAAAATTAGTATCATTAATATATTTTTCTCTATGTAGCAAATGGAGATCTAAATAACAAAATGATAATCAAAAATTCATCCTAAAGTTATGCAATGTGTCGTAGCGCAACTATTTATTTGGGAACAGACATTTTTTTGTTAAAATCGGTTAGGACTTCGATACCTTTTTTGTACGTTAAGTTCAAGGAACAATATAACAAAAATAGGACATTGATGACTCAGTGGTTAAAGCGAATGTCATATTAAACTGAAAAGACAAAAAGTTCAAATCCTTCATAGATACAAATTTTTTTTTTTTTATTGTAAGAAAATTTTTTAAAAATGTAATTTAAAAGTAATTTTCAAGATAATTTGCTTTCCAATACATGCAATTAATTTATTTAACAATCGAATATATATTTTTTTTTTTTTCCTAATGGAGGTGGGAATCTTCCAAAGACACCAAGAATTTCCCCTTGGTAGTGTCAGATTCTTACTGACTAAACCCACCTCCCCCTTTAGCCAATATAGTGGATTGAAACCCTTACCTGCGAACGCAGTATATTGGCTAGGGAGTAGGGATAGGAAAGGATAGGAAAATGGATACGGAAACATTGAATTGGGAGTGGGACTGTAAGGAAACAATGAATCCGCCTATTATTATTATTTTGCTAACAGTGACTAAAGCCGTCACAACAGTTACAACATGTAGTAGTAGTATATATTACTACATGAGGCAACTATTGAAGGCAAACCCCACTGTCACTGTAGCGGCTGCTATTATTGGTAATAATATTCTTATTAATATTATTATTATTTTACCACAGAGTCAGCGCCATCAGTGCATTACAACGTGCAGCAGTATATGACACCTTACTTGCATGATATAAACAAAGATGGCTCTACTGTAGTAGCTATTATTATTATTATTATTATAATTATTGTTTTACTATTACTATTATTATTATTGTTATTATTATTATTATTACTATTATTATTATTATTATTGTTATTATTATTATTATTATTGTTATTATTTTACTACACAGTCAGCGCCATCCGTGAATTACAACATGCAGCAGTATATAACACCTTACTTGCATGATATAACCAAAGATGGCTCCACTGTAGCAGCTATTATTTATTATTATTATTATTATTATTACTAATATTAATTATACGATATACATTATTACGATATAAAAGTACTACATATTTTTTTATTTATGATCTGACCAGGGTTTGAACCCAAGACCATTCGATTGAAAGGTTGGCGACTTAACCACTGAGCCATGAGTCAGATAAGTCAGATTATCGATTAATGTTATATAGGTAGCCAAGAACAATTTGCTTCAACATTTTTTTTAAAAGGATTCCTAGATAGCTAAAAATAATGTTCTGATTCTTTGAAACAGTTTTAAACCTCCTCTATAATAATGTAATTAAAAATTTGTGAAACCCATAAACTTTAAAGTTTATAATCAATTTTTGAAGTTATTATATATATTTTCAATATATCTACATTAAATGAAAAAAATTTTACGTAAAAAACAAAAACATCTTTAAAAATATAACCTTTCTCAACTTTTTATTATATTATTTATACATTTATTCTTTTTATTCCACATTTTATTTTACATTGTTCCACGAGTATATATATACATATCATTTAAAGCTTAACATTTTTTATATTTTATTTTAGGTGAGTAAAAAACCTTTTATATTATTACTTTAAAAACTGGTTAAAAGAACACACCTGTTCCTTCTTTTCATGTTTTTATATAGGTACATGTATATATTTATATTTATCAAATATGTACATACATATATATTATATACATAGAATATGTACGTGGAATTAAAACATACTTTTTAAAATAATTAAGAAAAAAAAAAAAAAGGAAATTTGTAGCAAACAAATTTAATAAAAAGTTTTCAATTACCTACTTCACACGCCAAGAAATTATACACAGGTTTAAAAAAAAAAAAAAAAATGGTATGAAAAGAAAAAGTAAAAAACTCAAGTGCAACTAATGGTATTAAGAAATAACAAAAAAAAAAAAAAAATGGTAAAACAATTTTTTTTTTTTTTTGTTTAGATATCTAAGTATATAATTCGTATATATTGTCATATGTGTTGTAAAATTTTTTAAAACATCTTATTAACTTCAATCACCTTTACAGTCTTATACCAGCCAATTTATTAAAATTTAAAACATTCAACAAAAAAAGAAAAATAAAAAATTAATTTTAATTTTTTTTTATTTTAACATTATCATCGCTTTTAAAATTAATCCTGTTATTTTTTTTTAAACTTTCATGCAATATCCTCTTCCATAAACAATACTTTTATACATAATACAGGTAACTATTCACTTAAAATTATTAAAGTAAGAAAATATTCTCCGCTATAGCAATAACAATTAGAATATCCTATACAATATATCTATTATTAATAATAATAATTGCATAAAATATTACATATAGGTAAAATATTCTTTATTTAAAAAAATTTAAACCTAGTAGCTGATAAAAAAAAAATTCATTGACAAAGTTTAAAATAAAACCCAAGCATTATAATACCAATATATTTTTTTTTTTTCATAAGACAATTTTAATATTGTTTAGGATTAGAAAATATTCTCTTAAAATTTCAATTCTTCTCTATGAACACTAAAGATAAATATCCTTAAACGAACATATAATTTGTTTTAAGCCCTCCCAGATATGATCTTAAGGTAGATATCCTTAAACAAACATATAATTTGTTCAAAGTCCCTCAAGTAAATGATAAACATCTTTCTAAAATCTGAAAAACAAAAAAAAAAAAAAAACAAAATCATTCATTTGATTATAATCAATCAAACTATTACTATATTGATGAATTATCCATCATTACTCTATTTAAATAATTTTAAATATAAATTACATTTTACATTGCACCGCACTCTGTAGAAAGACAGACAGAGCTGTTAATTGAGTTTAAAATTAAAAATACCAAAAAAAAAATTTAACCCAAGTTAAAAACTTGATTGTAAACTTGTGGTACAAATAACATATAATGGATATTAAAATGGAAGAAGAAGGAACAAAAAAATCCATTAAAAAAATTTTTTTTTCAACTATTCTCTATAATGATAAAAAAATGTGCAAAAAAAAAAAAATAAAACTAAAAATTTTCTTTACATTTTCTTTATTTTTCTGTAAATTAATTTTTTCTTTATATTTATTTTTTTTTTTTTGAAATTTTAGTGTGATAGTGTGAAGGATAACGTTAATAATAGTTTTGTATTTCATATTCTATTGTTATAAGCAATAGAAAAACTGCAAAAAAAAAAAACAAAAAACACAAAAACAATAAAATAAACAATTACTGTAAAATACAATCTATATAATGCGAGTTAATAAAAGTTAGTATTAGCTTCTGACAACTCTAATAAAAAATCCAAGTTACAAAAAAAAAAAACTTATCACACGTATTGCACACCTTCTGTCTTTAATTGAATATAATAATAGTACTTATATACTTATATATATGTATGTCTTATTATATTATTAAGTATAACGTATACCATAATCAATTACATACACACGTCATCATATTATATAATATATTTTGTTCTTTTCAAAATTTAAACACATGTAACGGTAAATTTTTTTTATAGGTAACAGTTTTGAAAATGTTTTTAAATAATTTGTATGCAAGATAATGTGTTTGTAATAAGAGAAAACGAGGAAAAAAAAAAAAAAAAAAAAACAAACAAAAAATAGGAAATTTTTTTTTTTTTAGAATTTGATAATTTCCTTATTCTAATGTACCCGTTATACTTTCCATAAAAATTTAGTCATTAAAAAGATAAAAACAAAAAAGAAAAAGAACAAAATTAAAATAAAAATCTGGATAATTCCTTTTATGATTCTGGCACACCAGGTATGAAATAATAATAAATGGTGTTTTTAATTTTTTTTTTTTATCAATTGAATAACTGCTATTCCTGCTGCTGCTGCTGCTGTTATAATACAGTACAGTTGTACAGGTGTAACAATGTAAGAATATAAAACTGTTAATTTTAGTTATATACAGTTATCGGTATTATTTTCTTTATCTTTTTCAATTTCATTGTGTTTCCTTAAAAATTTATATCAGGTAAAATTCAATAGTTTATATAAAATGAATAGAATAAAAAGAAAAGGAAATAACTATTAAAAAATGACATTGAAAATTTGTTTTCTTTTGTAAGTTTGAAAGTTAAAAAAAAAATGATCATTTTTTTTTTAGTATAATTTTTGTGATAATATTTTAGTGGGAGTAAAAGTTAATTTTTTGTTTTTTTTTTTTTTTTTATTTAAATGAAATCTTTTAATCACTTAAATTAGAAATTATTAGTGAGTGTAAATTGATATGAAATTTTGAATGGTAGTTAGAGATACTAGATATATAGTAAGAAAAAAATTCAAAAAAAAATTATTTAGAAAGTTTATTAAGAAAACAGTTAAGAAAACTGATTCTGAAATTAGTAAAAATTTATTAATATAAAAAATGTAATAAGAAAACATTTTATACAAATTATAAAAATAAAAAAAAAATTTGATAGTTAATATGGGTTGATTTTTTTATTTATTGAATGGTTTAGACTTTAAGAGTTACTTATAAATATAGTTAATATATCTGAATTTTTAGCACATTTTAAAAAAAAAATTGTGGGGTCTCGATGGCTTAGTGGTTAATAGAGGGAGTGAGGGTTCGAATCCCACACACATCATAAGAGTTATTCCCCCTTACGACACTTACAGCTACGCCTGAACAGGAAAGTCTGTGTAATTTCCTGTCCACATTTATGTGTTAGAGAAATGCATTAAAAAAAAAACAAAAGAATTTATGTTGCAGAATTTGTCTTTCTAAAGTAGATGGCTCCACCCATTTAGGTGTTACAGCTCCTCAAAATTTGAAAATGTCCTATTTTTAAAAGTGTATATCTTCTTTTAATTTAAAAATGTCAAACGGTAGTACTTTTTTTTCTTTATTTATGCAAATTAACATCAAAATTATTCTTTTGTTTTGTAATTTAGTACTTACATTTACCGTTATATGAAGATAATATTTTACAAGATTTTGTTCTCTTCATAACTCTAATAACGATTTTAATTAAAATCTTGAAATTTTGAGAAAAGAAAGATCTTTTGAAATTAGTATAAGTTATCTCCACAAATTTTGTAGTTTTTCTGTCCCTGTAAGAGCTATCTATTAGGGGTCAAAATTTGGAATTTTTAAAAAATGTTTTTCATTCTTGTTTGTTGATATTAATATTTTTAGATTTTACATAAAGAACTTAAGAAATATTTATTTGATGTAGCTGGTTTTTTATTATAAAATATAGTATGAAGTATTAGGATTTCTATTTAGTCGTTTATTATTATTCATATCAGACAATTAGCATTAGTTTATTTTATAATATGATAATTTTCAATGAGTTGTTGATTCCTGAACTGAATTTATTATATAAGATTATACAAGATTATGAACGCTTTGAGCAGAGTACGCTCAGATCACTCAAAACAGGATTGGAATAAAGGGTCGGTTTTAGTTTGTTGTCGTTGGAATAAAGTAGTCGTAAAAAATAGAGAATAAAAATGAATTATTTGAAATAAAAATAATGAATTAATAATAAAAAAAAAAAAATGAATAAAGTGATAAATAATATAATAATAATTTAAAAAAAATAAAAATGGATGAATAAAATAACAAAGAAAAAATTCTTTTTTAAACAAACGTCAAAATCCATTTGTCTATTTGTCAAAACAACATCAATTTTCTTCTAACTGTACTGAAAATATTTATTTAAAAATAAACATGAATTTTATTTTGACAGATCATAGCTCTGATCCAAAACGCTTATAGTTAATATTATATAGTAGATAAAAAAAAAGCTGAGGTAGCTACTATACATTTTTTTAAGAACTTTTACAATTAATTTTTAAATTTATATTAAATTATAAACAGTTTCAACTAAAGCATATTCCAATTATTTAAAATTACCTATTTTGCCTTTTTGAAATGAATTTAAGCGTCGGTTGATTTTTTTTTTTGCTTTTTACTTAAATTCTATTTAATTGACTTCATTTTTTCGTTTTTTTTTTTATCAAAATCTAAGAACGGGTGAATAATTTTCATTATTTTTTATTCTTTCCGATCCTTTTCTCTATAACATTAAATTTAATATAAATTAATATTTTGGAAATTAGGTCTCAAGGTTTTATTTAATTTTGAAAATATTCTTGTAATTTTTCTTTTTGTGTTATTTTTTCTTTTATAATGTGTTAAAAATTGTTATTTATGAGAAAGATTAACTTTTATTAATGAACGCAATTTATTTGTTAGAATATAGTTTTTACTTTATCCAATTTTGTATTTTCAGAATAAAAAAAAAAAAAAAAACAAAAATTGAATTAATTTTTATGAATTTTAATAATAGTTTTGTTCAGGTGGAAAACTTTTTAAGTTATTTGATTCAATTATTGTGTGGGCTTAGAATATTAAGATGGAGTTTTCAATGTATATCCATAGTTTTTTTTTATCTTTATTAAAAAATATGGTCCCCGAAATCTCTATTGTATCTTTTATATATACTTATGCTATTAATTTATTCAAATTATTTAACTAGAGAAATGTATTTTTTTTTCTTACATAGCAATTCAAATTTTAGTTTAAGAAATATAAAAAGAAAAATTAAATTACAGTTTTTAAAGTAGCTCTGTTTTTTTATATTATTATATCAAAAGATATTCTATTTGTATTACTTTGTGACTTGCACCAAAATTTGAGAATTTCATATAAGAAAAAATGTGGAAATAGGACTTTTTTGCAATTTTGAAGGGCTGCAAGTCCGCAACCCTATAGAACTAAGAAAACACACATAAAAAAATATTACTGAAGCTTTAATTTTTATGTTTTGCCGAAAAAAAATGTGTACAGGTGCCTAAGTTACAGGTGTCTAAAAATAACAAATTTTGAATTTTTGAGCCTTAATAGCTCTTAAACAGGGGGTGGTATAAAAATAATTTCTGAAGAAAATTATACTAATTCTAAGAGTTCTTTCTTACCTCAAAATGTTCTATCTAAAAGCGTGCCGAAATTATGAAGGTAGAAAAATCATGCAAAATTTGGTTTTCACATAACGGTAAATATAAATATTAAATTTATATAATTTTGATATTGATTTATAAAGGTAAAAATTCTTGTCAAATTTAGTGTTTTTGATTGTGTGTTCAAGTGTTTTCAGATTGAAAAAATGTTAAGCAGAATTCGAGATATACGCGTTTAAAAATAGGGCTTTTTGAAAGTTTGAGGGGCTGTAGCTCCGTAATTGACGGAGCTGCATGAAAAAGTTGTTCTACAACATTAATTGTTTTATGAGACCTATTCATGGTTAAAATTGTTTGTATTTATCTTTAACGGTGTCGAGGTTTTGTAAACAGACGGACAGACAGACGGACGGAGGGACGACAGAGGGAAACTAATTAATAGGCACACTTTTTCAAAATTATTTTGGAAATGTCTTAAAAAACAAAATTAAATTGTTCTGAAGTTTTTTATTTTTAATTTATTATGTGGCCTTGGATGTCCTATTGAGTAAGAACGTATAAAATACGCTATAAAACACAGAGAAAGTGTCGGTTCAAATCCCACATACGTCGTAAGAATAATTCCCCCTTACGACATTTACAACTAAATCAGGAAAGGAGAAGCTATATAATTTTCTTATTACATTTATGTGACAGATAAAAATTTGTTTCAGACACCTTTATAAACAATATTACTGGATATATTTTAGTTGTTGCATTTGAATAAAAAATCCCAATTTCTTTTTAAATTTTCAATAATTCTTAATAAGGTACAATAATAATATATTTTAATTTTTTGTTTCATTTTTTGAGTTTATTCATATTTGTGAGTTATAAGGTATCAGTTAAAATTTTTCTTTCTTTTTAAATTCACTAATTGATTTTTTATTATTAGTTATAGTTCATATTTTTTTATTATTGATATATTAATCAGTATTAAAATTAATTTGAACACAATGAATGAATGATAGCTGAGTCAGGTTAAAAACCAGTTAATAAAACTATTCACTTTTATTCTAGGATATGAATAGAAGATGTTGTTAAGATTAAGTTTTTTGTTAAAAGCAAGAAATAATGAATAAAGAAGGAATCAAGTAAAATATTGAAAATACAATACAACCTATAGTAAGAGATTTCTAATAGCTGCCTAAACGCAGTAATTTTTTATTACCTAATCTATGATGAATATTATAATGTACGTAATCAGAAAATACAAGAAAACCTATAGTGATAGATTTATAATAGCTTTCTAAATACAATAATTTTACTGCCTAGTTAATGGTAAATATCATATATGAGATAATCAAGAAACATGAAATAAATTAAAGGTAATTTTATCAAATTTGATTATGGTGTAATAATTTTAAAAATAATGTAAAGTATTTCTACATACATAAATTTTTAAAAAGATAAATATTTAAAAATTCTGTTAGAATATCAAAAAGTTACCGAAACAATATTAATTTGTTAAAAATTTCACATATCTACATATCATATACCTACATAACATATCTACAATACAATAAAAAAAATTTTTCCCATCTTTTATTTAAATTTTTAAAAAAAATATTTTCTTTCACCATATAATAATTATTTCACCACTTTGTTTTTTTTTTTTTTTTTCTAAATTTTGTTTCACATAAAAATTTCAATTTATTTTAATAATCCAATTTAAAACAAACGAAATAAAATTTTATTTAAATTATTTTCTTTTTCCTTTTTTTTTCTTTTTTTGTGTAACAATTTCATTTTTTATATCATGACTATTTTTCCAACTTTATTATTATTTTTAATCCTTAAAAAGAAAGGTACACGTGTATAATTTTTACCTTTTATATTTTGTAAATTATTTAACAATATCTACACTAATGTTCCTTTATTATGTTTTATGTTTTGTGTTTTGTTTTTTTTTTTTTAACTATTTTTCAAAAATAAACTTTAAATAATATTTATGTTTAAATTTACATGGTTTTTTGAAAACCTCTAGTTAATTTTGATATACATATATATATACATATATGCATATATAAAATTGCATATATAAAAATATTTGTTTTGTTTATTTTTAGTATACATGCATACACACATACGTATATATGTATATATTATTATTATCATTGTAGAAATTTACTTATGATATACATATGTATTTATATATATATATATTATTTGGCTATAAATGATTATAAAAGTATATTAAAAAACTTGTCTAGGCTTACAACTTAATTTTAGGCTATAAATTTTATTTAACTTTTTTTTTTTTTTTTTGTACATAATATAAGCTGTCATCATTTTTTTTTTCCTTCCGTTTCATTTTTAATAAAGTGGTATAGAAAGATTTTCACAAGTTTACACCATCGTTTAAATTTTACCACACATACATAACATCACAACACCAAAATAACAAATAAAACAAGAACAACAAAAAAAAGAAATAACATAAGCCGCTAATAAAACACGAAATAACAGAAAAAAAAAAAAACCAAAATGAAAAGAAAAATACTAAAAGAAGAGTGAAGACTATAATGTTATCAAAATGCAAAAAAAAACAAAAAAAATAAAAAATAAAAAAAAAACTAACACCAAAGTTAAACAGTAAATAAAAAATAAATATAATATAAAAATAATATAAAACTCGTGAGTTTAACACAATCTTTGGGATTTGTTAAAACATTCATCTATGTTTAGTTTTTGTTTTCTTTCTATTTTTTTCTCTTTTTTTGGGTACTTGTGTATTGGGTTTTTCTCTCCCTCACTTTTTTTTCTTCTTGTTTTTTTTTTTTTTTTTTTTTTTAATTTTATTAGTTTGCCTTTTAGGGAAATTTATACTGTAAACCTAACCTCACACATTTCATTTCATTTTATTTTATTTTTTTTTTGATGTAGAAAAAATAAATGAAAAATTGTTCTTAATAATTTTTATATTATAATAGCTAATATTTTATATAATGTATACCTGTACAATATTATATGATACAATTATATTAATGTATTATATATTATATAATATATTATAAAAAAAAATTTCAAGGCAAAGGTTACCTAAGGATTAAGAAATTCGATTATAATAATTTTGAGGAGTCCCAAGGAAATTGAAAAAAAAAAAAAAAAAAAACAAAAAAAAAAAAATAAGTAAAAATCAAAAAAGTGAAATTGCATTATTGTGGCTTTTAAAAACTGATATGAATCACGTAATATGACAAGAAAAATCATGCTATTTAATATTTTTTATTATATAAAATGATAAGTTAAAGGTAAATATAATTATAAGAGTACATGTATATACATACACAGATAGACACACAGAGGAAAGTTTGAAAAAAAAAAAAAAATTTATTTTATGTCTGTAACTATCAAACAATTTAACAAGTTAATTAAACTATATATATATATATATATATGCACATCTTATTAGGTAGTTTGAAAGCGATTACCATTATATTGTACAAAAATTAGAAAATACTTTCGCAAATAAAAAACAAAAATTAAGATTTAAGATAAAAAAAAATTATTATTATTTTAAATTATTATTTATTTTTTTTTTTTTGGACTTTGAATTAAGAAAGACTTTTTAAAGAGTATTAAACACGTTATTAGTTTTTATTTTATTTATATTAGGCTTTTTTTTTTTAGCTTATTATTTATGATAAATATTAAGTCTCATAAAATTATTAATAAAATTTTAAAATTTTAAAATTTTATATTAAAGTGTTGCTAAAACAAAAGTTATTTCAAGCCATTTGATTGAGATTTATTTTAAATCAATATTTACATATATAATATTTTTTTTTAAATAAAAACACTTTTAAGCCACTTTTAATACACACTGTACCTGTTAATGAACAAATTAAAATGTCTATTTAATTTAGAAGAAGGTATTTTTGTTAGTTTTTCAAACTTTATACATTTAAAATGTCCTATCATTTTATCGCATTGTAACAACAACGCAATCGTAAACGAATTACGATTTATATAGATTAGAGTTTGTTTATTTTTTTTTTTTTTAATTAAATCCTTTACCATATGACCATATATGATCATATAGAGACTGACCATAAAGTTATCTTAATAATATTATATAAAATCTTTTATTCAAATTATACGAAGCTTGAGTCTTTCGTTTTTTTAATTTCATTAAACTGTTTACTTTTCGACTGTAACTATTGTTAGTATTTTTGCCATTTAGTATTTTTGTTCCTTCTCATTCCTATTAGAAGCATATGGCTTCGACTAAGTCATTTATTATTCATATTTGACTAAGATTCAGTTTCGAGAATCATATTAATTGCATTAAGCCGTTGTTGATTACTCAGCTGTAGCTATTGTATACAAGACAATGAAATGGAAATATTTTTATTAGTACGCCATCTATTATTTTATACAAGAATTATTATTTATTATTATTTTATTATATATTAAAATATAATAATAATTATAAGATATATATATATATATATATAATATACTTATTTTTAATTAAATTAAATTATATTTCTGAATGACTCAGCCGCAGTTTGAATTCGGAACTTATCGAATGAAAGATCGGTGTCTAAACCACTACATCTACTATATAGAACAATAATTATTTTTATTTGTTTATTTAGTTTTATTTATAATACATAAAATGTATTTATTCTCTGAAAAGTGATAAATCTTAACAGGAGTGAAAGTCATAACGATTCTTTATTTCTATTAAAGAAATTTTGTTATTTTTTGGTAGAAGAGAAAATTCTTGTTAGTTAAATTAGAATATTTTTTTTTATAAATAAGAAATAGTACAGAAATGAGCCATTAAAATATTAGTTATTATAGTTTTTTAAAGAAAAATAATTTTCATTTTAAGTGCAATTTTTTTTTTTTTAATTCAAGTATTTTCATTTTATATTAAAGTTTTCTTTTTAAATTGCAAAATGCAAGCTTTTGTTTTTATGTAGTTTCTTATAGTTATAAAAGCAATCAATTATATTCTAATTATGTATATGTATGTATGTATATTATTCTTAGTTTTTTTTAGATATGGTAAAGAAATACGTGTAGTAGTTTTTTATTTTTTCTAAAATTTCAAAAAATACATTTTCAATCAGATAAAATTTTTATTAAAATGAGGATCAGATAATAATCAATTTTTGCAATTAAAAAAAAAAACTGGCACCAAATAAACAATACATGCAATTAAAAAGGAAATTTTTTATTTAAAATGAAAATTTTTGGTATTAAATTGGAATTACTTTCTCTTAAAGTAAAAAAGCTATAAATAAATTTTCCACGAATTTAATTTCTAAAACACATTAAAATTATTACTTTTTTTTCGGGTGAATTTAACGAGCCCAACAAAATAATACTGAATTCCAATTTATTGGATAATTACTAATACTTTTCATTTCAATTCCCTTCTCTTTTAATAAATTACAATATTGAAGTATATTATGAATTTTTTCTTTAATAATTTGTATTTATATATGACTTTCGTCTGAAAAAATACCATGACTTCCTATTAAAATATAAAATAAAAAATCGGTTTTTCAGTTCATAAAGCACAAATCTGTAAATTGTAGTCTGGAAGTCATATAAGAAGAGCAAAAAATAAGTGAGTTAAATGTTAGAAAATTTATGAGTATTTCTTAAATTGGGGAGAAAAAATTTTTGTCAATTTTTTACAGGCATTTATTTGCAAAACTAAATAAAACTAGATAATAAATACAAAATCTTTCCTTTTTTGGGGTTGTTAGATGTTCTTTTCATGAGAAAACAAAAAAGAAAAACTTTTAAATTTAAATATAAGTACTTTAAAAGTTTTATAATTTTCAGGACTGCATTTTTAACTGGATTTTCAATTTCTTAAATCATAAATAAACATATTATAATTAAATATAAAAAACAACGATTTTAATTTATGCTTATAACTCACATATAACGTATTTAAAACATTTGAATAAAAAAACAATTTGAATTTATGCTTATAACTCACATATAAAACGTATTAATTAAAATGAAAAAAACTTAAAACTTAAATTTATTTTGATAAGTAAAAACTATTACAAATGTTTATTTAACTAAATTTTTAATAACTGTTTCTTTAGTTTATATCCATATATATAAAGACTAAACGTATTGAATTGTTATCTAATTTTACTCTTATCTAAAGTTCAGTATAATGAAACTAAAACTTTTCTAATTCATTAATGACGCGTTATATATTTGAATGTTTAATTTTATAAGCAGATATTTTCTGTATTCAAATTAGGAGTAGTTTAATTAATATACCCTATTTACTTTAACTGAGGGCTATTTTACTTTAAGTGAATATTTTTTAGTTTAAGTAAAGACATTTTTATTTTAAATTAGAAATTTTTATTTTAGTAATTTATGTTATATAAATATTTAATACATATATATATATATATATTTAATATATTATGTAATACATAATATATATTTGGATTTGATATTTATGCATAAGCTATATATATATATATATATATATATAAGTAAATTATATGTAATGCTTTACTTTAACTTTATTAGAAATATCTTCACTTAAAGTAGAAATGTCTTCAATTAAACTAAAAATGCCTTCACTTAAAATAAAAATGCCTTCGGTTAAAGTAAAAATACGTTCAGTTAAAGTAAAAAAGGATATAGGCTTTATTAATATCTACTAAACGATTGGTAACTCCAGAATAGATTGTTTTGTCAATATAGAACCATTGAAAATAAATAAATTTGTTTGTATACCCATATCGTAATTGAATATACATATGTGTGTATTTATACAATTTTTTTGTTCTTAATTTACCATTTTAAGTTATTGTCCGTATACATACCTACATATATGTGTGTGATGTGTATATATTATAATATTATTTGCACGTTACATACACACGAATATTTATGGTCTAAATATTTATGTATGAAAAGGAAGTAATTTGTAAACCTTTTTCCTTTTACACCGATCTGATATTATAACATTATATGTATATTCTTTTACTCAAATGTTATATGGATTGCGTATTTTCTAGTATTTTATTTCTTACAAAAAAATTTTTTTTTTTTTTTGTATAAAAAATTGTTAATTTTAACTTTTTGAACAAAAAAAAAAAAACATTTTTTATATAATGTAAGAAATTATTTATTTTTTCTTGAAGAAAATAATAAAAATAATTTATTTTAGTGTATAGATCTTGAATGTTATAGGGTTTTGTTTTTTTTGTTCAGAGAAAATAATTAATATGAGTATTAATAAAAGGAACTTTCAGATATTTTCACATCAGATACTTTCAAAGAAAATAATGTGCTTTAAAGGATATGGACTTTGTTAAGGATCTAGAATTTAGAAGAAAATTTTTACTTTTCTTTTCATTCTGAACATTTTCATAAGTCAATTAGAAACGCTATTCAATATAGGAAAAATCCATCTAATAAATATTATATTTTTGAATTTTTAAGAGAATAATTATCAATTATATAAAAAAATTTCACCTACTCTCGCAAAAAAACAACTTGCAAGGGTAGGTGAGAATCTGAAAAATTTCAATGAAATCAACGCACAAATTCCTTTTAGTGCCGTTGAACTTGAACCATATAAACGTCCCCTTTCTTTTAAACCAAATATTAATTAGGTATGGAACACATGGCACAATGTACTTGTTGGTTTGTGGATTGAGAAAAATAGAAATATAGAAATAGGAATAACGGAAATTGTGAAAAGTAACTGGATGTTGGTAGGCGTATTTAGAACACAACATATTTGTGTTCTTCTCAATTTAACGATATTATTCACATCTGATGTTCTGCTTTATTGGTTCGTTTAAAGGCTTCATATACCTCATTTATTAAACCTCTACTAAGTTTGAAAATAATAAAATAAAAATAATAATAATTTAATATTATTGATAAACATAGGTAGTAAAAGATTAGAAAAACTTAAACGTATAAATTCAATTCTATAAATATAAAAAATCGTGTTAAATATGAGAAGCTTCTTCAATAATTGTAAAACCGATTATAAGCAAAACAGGTTAAAATAAAACCATTTTTAAATATCCTATAGTCAATTCATTCTGGATTAAAAATTCTAGTGTCTACTTTACTTGTGTTTAATTAAAAAATTAAAATATTTCTATTTTTCTCAATTAACCTATAAGATTTCTATACATTTTAACAATTGTATATGTTAGACCCCACAAATGTAATACCATATCTTTAATGTTATATTATTATTTGTTTTGTATAAATATTTATAAATAGGTAACTTGAAAAATTATTATTAGGCAAGTTTATAAATCATAAATTTTTTTTTTTTTTTACATACATATATATTTTGGTTATAAAATTATTAAACCGATGGGAATATTTAGGAGAAAGTCAGAAATTCTAATATATAAAATTATTATAATAAATAAAGAAATATGGATGAATATGGATGTACCTATAGGTACATAATCAGAGCGATACGAAAATTCGGTTTTCAAAATCTCGTTCTACAAAATCGCGTTTTTTTCAAAATTTTCTTTTACAAAATCTCGTTCTACAAAATTTCGTTTTTTTTTTAAATCTCGGTAAATCTTGTTTTTAGTACAGCAAAAATAATACATTAAATTTTAGGTTTCCTATTTTTATTATATAAAAAACTTAAAAAAATGACGAAATTAAAGAAAAATTTTCTGGAAAAAGTAATAACAAAATATAATTTCATATCACAAAAAAAGCTAAAACACTCATTTATATAAACCCAAATTAGAACTTCCGCTAACAATCTGTAGATATTTAAACACACCAAATATCTTTTAAGTTAGAAAATTATTTTTTCCTATATTAAAAATGTATTTTGTGTAATATTTTTTATAAAAAGTTAACTTAGGTAATTTATGGCTTCTTTTTAAAATTCTCATTATTTCCCATTAAATGTAAAATAACACCCCGGGACTTTATTTCTCAATCAAAATGAGAAATAACAGCCCCAGATATTATTTCTCCTTAAATGTGAAATAATAATTTCGGGGCTTTATTTCACATTTAATGTGAAATAATACACCCCGGGATCTTATTTCTCATATTTTCTATAAAAGTTTTTTTTTATTATATTGTTCGAGTTTTTTGTTCAAACTGAAAAAAAAAATTACCCCTCCTTGAAATCTGCAATTTAACACAATAATAAAATTCATAAGAATACTGGTTTCAATATTTAATGAAAAAATTAAAAGAGTCATAACTCAGATGTTTTAAGACAGTTGATTGAGTAGTTCAATTTTTAAAAGTTTATTATTTAAAAATTATTATCTTTGTTTCGTTTTTACAAAATCTCGTTTTTTTTTAATTTGGGCGCCCCAAATAAAAAAAAAACACAAAAAAAAGACGAAATTTTGTAAAAACGAGATTTTGAAAACCGAGAATTCGTATTAGACCCGTACATAATACACATTTGTTGTTTTTTATTTAGAAAAAAAATAAAAACATAAAAATTTATATTAAGAATTGAATATTGTACAAATTTTGGTAAGGGTTCAAAAAAAAAAAAAAAGAAAACCAAAAATTAGTTATTTAATAAATTTTATTAAAGTTCCTTTTTTTTTTGGGTTTTTTTTTTGGTTAAATTTTTTTTTCTTTTAAAAATTTTGTCTTATTAAAGAGTTTCAGTTAATTTGATTAGTCAAATTTTTAATTTTTTAAATATTTAAAAAAAGTTACTAAAAATACAATTTTTTTTTTTAAATAAAAACTTTCATGATTAGTTTTTACTTCCGCATACATCACCCTACTCGAAATATTATAGGTAAACAAAATTTAAGGATATGTAAGAAAATAAAATCGACTATGAATTTTTGATGAATTTATTTTTTCCTTTTTCTTATTTTTGTAAATTATTTTCAAAGTATTATTTTATACAAAGTATAATAAAAGAATAAGATGTCAGTTAGTTATTATAGATGGCCAGTCGTAATATCAAGAGATTTAACAGGATTTTTTTGAATTAAAATTTTCAAAAGTTTCTCGAAGAACAAAAACGACTAGAGCGATTTAAGAACTAGCCACTGTTTTACTTTTCTTTAGAATAGAAAATCAATAAAAAACCTTTTTGACATTTCGACGTTATTTCTTTTGGGATTATTTCGTGCGTATCTTATTTTTGAGTACGAAAATCCTTTTTAAAAAATATTTATTTGTATGTCAATTAGATAGATGTTATACATATTAGATAGAGTGTTCTTCGAGATTGTTGCTTTTTGATAAAAGGACATCACAAATCACATTTTGAAATTTTATAATCTCTGGTGAAATTAGATTTTTTAATGACTTTTAAATGCAATATATTGTTGTTCATAAAATAGTATGTTGCTTATGGAAATTATTATTATACCCTACACCTAAAGTATAGGGTATATTAACTTTGGTATGGTGTTTGTAACCACCAAAAGGAAGCGAGTTAGGTATAGACATGTATATATATTCTGAATCAGGATCACCGCCGGAGTCGATTTAGCGATGTCCGTCCGTCCGTCCGTACGCACGATAACTCAAAAACTAATGATGCTATCTTGATGAAATTTATATAGTAGGTTACTAATTACGGAAGAAAGGCTAAGTTCGAATCTGGACAAAATCCGGCCATGGGTTCGGATTCTGGAAGCTTCCGAATGATTCCGGAGCAAACGAGATTATCTCCAAAAGCAACAAAGATAGAACCTTCAAATTTTGTACAATGATGTTTCTTCCGTTCGATTCATGTCTTTGAAATTTAAGAGGATTTGGTCCATGGGTTTGGGTTTTGGAAGCTTCCGAACGAGCACCAGAGCAAATGAGATTATCTCCAAAACCAACAAAGATAGAACCTTTAAATTTTGTACAATGATGTTCCTTCCCGTTCGATTTATGTCTCTGAAATTTAAGAGGATTTGGTCCATGGATTTGGATTTGGAAGCTTCCGAACGAGCCCCAGAGCAAATGAGATTATCTCCAAAACCAATAAAGATATAACCTTTACTTTTGGCAGAATGGTGTTCTTTCATGTATGATTTAGGCCTCTGAAATTTAAGAGGATTTGGTCCATGGGTTTGGATTTGGAAGCTTCCGAACGAGCACCAGAGCAAATGAGATTATCTCCAAAACCAACAAAGATATAACCTTTACTTTTGGCATAATGGTGTTCTTTCATGTATGATTTAGGCCTCTGAAATTTGAGAGGATTTGGTCCTTGGGTTCGGATTTTGAAAGCTTCCGAACGAGCCTCAGAGCAAATGATATTATCTCCAAATGCAACAAAGATATAACCTTTAAATTAGGCAGAATGGTGTTCCTTCATGTTTGATTTATGTTTCTGAAATTTGTGAGGATTTGGTCCATGGGTTCAAATCTTGGAAGTTTCCGGACGAGCCCCAGAGCAAACGAGTATATCTCCACAACCAACAAAGATAGAACTTTTATTTTTAGTACAAAGGTGTTCTGTTATGTTTCCTTTTCTGTAAAATTGGAAACTGACATTTGAAAGAATTTGAACCATGGGTTCGTATTTTGGAAACTTCCGGACGAGCACAAGAGCAACGAGCATATCTCCAAAACCAACAAAAGTAGAACCTTTAAGTTTAATAGAATGGTGTTCTGGCAAGTTTTCTTTATGTTCCTGAGATGGATTCGATGAATTGGAGTGGCAATTCGGGTAGTTGACACAAACCTCCCAAGGACTACCAATCTTCGAAAATAATTAAGATAGAAACTTAAAATTTTATACAAGGGTGTCAAGCATATCCCAAGCGGATGCCTCTTTTACGTTCTTGAAATTCGAGTTGAATAAGACAGAAAAGGGAAGAAGTTCAAGCAGCTGCCAAAAACAATTATGGATTTTTAATTTAATTCGAATTATTCAGGTGTAGGGTATTAATAAGTCGGTTGCATCGACTTACTGTTACATTTACTTTTTTTTACTATATTTGTTTTTGTTTTGGGAGGGGTAGGTGAGAATCAAGTAAGACATCAATGAGATCATTACGCGAATTGTCTTTGGTAATGTTGAGATTTACATTTAAAAATACAAGAAAGCTATAAGGAATGTTCATTCATAATTTTTTTTGTTTTTAATTTTATGCGTGATTTGTTTTTCTTTTAATACTTAATTGTATAATAAAAGATACATTTGTTCAGGTGCAAGTTCAAATTTATAATAGGTATTTATTTTGAACTTGTTATCGAAATATTTTAGATGTGATTTTCTTATTTTTTTTTGTTTTACAGTGATTAAAAATAAATTCAACATCGTTTACAACATTCAATTTTAGATTATATCTTAGTACATAAATTATTTTTTATCAGGATTGAAAAAAACTTAAAATTCGGCTTAACTCATCACTTAATATTTCAGCCCGCTCAACCTATGACTGTAGGTACATCACTCAAGACATGAGCGAACTCTAAATTTGAGTTAAGTGATGAGTAATTGAATTTGCCAAATTAATTCGCTCATTTACAACTCTGTTATTAAAATTAAACTTTATTTATGTGAATAATTAAAAAAAAAAGCCTTAAAACAACCTAACAATTAATGGATACTTTTTGGTAAAATAAGTATATTTGTGGAGTAATAAAAATGAAGAGTGTTATTGCATTCTATTTACAACTTTTTAAGCTGACTTTTATTATCGTCAAACCAAAAAGGGGAGACATATTATAAATGTAATGGCTGAAAAATTGTTTTAGTTATGAGTATTTTATAATATATCGATAAAAAGGAGTTTTTATATATCATATTAGTTATAAGGCTATAAGGCACATTTGTTTGTCTTATCAATTATATTGGTAAGATTATGATGTTTGAAAGTAAATCAAGAATCAAGAAATACTTAAATATTTTACCATTTCCATACAAATATTTGCTCTAAAATTTAAATTTAAAGAGTTTTTTTTTTATTTTTTTATTAATTATTATTAGATACTTTTCAATTGCAATTTAAACCTTATAATACCCCTGCATTATATTTATTATCAAAACTGCAACTGCTAAATAGATGTAAGGCTGTAGGCTGGTATCAGGAAGTTGAAAATGTTTACATGTACGGATAAAATATAAAGTCTTTTGAATATTTACGGTGATTTTCCGTTAGGAGTAATATTCATTTAATTTGCCATGAAGTTTATTTTCTATTTGTACTCATAATATATCAACGGGTTAAGATAGCTGTATTTTCCGCAAAAACTAGAAGAAGGTTTATGAAAAGAAAAGAATTCCATAATTGAAACATTTTGTAAAGGACCTACCTACTCTTTTCATTACTTTTGATATTTCCATTTATAATTTTTATAATCCTGATAATTTTTTTAAAAATTTACCTAAAATATTCTAAGATTATAAAAGTGTATACGGTTATTTTGCCATTTATTTTGGCAATTTTCTATAATATTTTTTTCTACCAGTTTAGTCCTTGTAAATAATGTTGAAAAGCGATGCATTTCAATTTGCTTTATATGAAATTTTGTATATTGACTCAAGCTATTGTATCTATAGTTCTGCACAAGATATGACTATTGCAGATAAGTTTTGCTATACTATTTCCGGGATACCACCAGCCCTATTTATTGCTATAAATATTGATAAAATACATTTTTTTTTGTGTGGTATATTTTCCAAGTAGGAATTTTGTTTAAAATTATTGCTTTGATTTTTTAAAATATTAATTTTTACAATATTTACATAATTTTATTGAATTTTTCACGCTAACTATGAACTATGTATGAACTATGTTCTAGGGTATAATAAATTTGCCATTACGTTTGTGATACCTTAAAGGAATCGAGCTAAATATAGTGTCAAAGGTATGGATCGGTTCAGAATCGAATTCTGAGTTGATTAAGTCATGTATAATGCACGTGTGAGTCGATTAAGTCATGTACGATAACTCAAAAGATAAAGGAGCTAGGAGGCTGACATTTTTTTTTACGTCACTTTTGCAAAATTATTTATTTCGCTATTTAAATCTAGCATTTTCGGCCGCCACGAAGAAGTTAGATATCCAAAATTTCGTGAAAAGATGTCGGATTGTATACTAACAACTTTGATACAATTTGTTTGTGCTAAAGCACCAGCTTTAGGTAACTTCTACGTCTTGGAAATTTATCTGGCATCTGAAATCTTACAAAAGATAATAAAGTTTTAGTGCAGTAACTTGTATAAAATTTGATTGGACTGGTGCAACAGGTTCGGTTAGCTGTCATACAACTCCAAAATTTATATAAATATATCATGGTATTTAACGGCGGTACTAAAACATCTGAAATTTTGTAAAAGATGATCAAGTTTTATAAAACCAGTATTTATTACGTTCATACGAGTATCCGAGAGTGAACACAGTACGTCCACTCTACAGCACTCTTTCTCGTTTTATTTTAATTCCATTAAAGTTTTCAAAAATGAATTTTTTAATAACCAAAAATATAAGTCCTAATGAACAAATGGTTATTTTAATGCTTAAAAATTTTCATTTAATTTATATTAAATATGTCTTATACTAATTACGGCAAAACTCATCATATATGTTAATATTAATAAGTCTGTTCCAAATTATAATTTTATTATAAGTTTTATTTCTTTTTCTTTTAATTTAATTAATTTTTTTTGTATTTTTTTTGTATTTTATAATATTTTAATAAGCGGTTTTAGGTCATTAAAATTGAGTCTTGGTTTTGAAAAATGTCTAAAAAATATAAAAAAAAAAAAAAATTATAATTAAAATTATTCAACCAATATTTTATATAATATAGTAATGATAATTAAAGAATATTTAAATTAAATTAAACAGAAAAATAACATATTATATGTATATATGTATGTATGTATATATATATACGTATATTTTTAAACTTCTATTTAAATCATTAAAAAATAAAAAACCATGATTTTATTACGATTGTGATAAGCTTTATAAATTTATATAATTACCAGCAGATTTTTCCTTTTATTTTTTTGATTTTGACCATTTTACAAACTTTTCCTTTCTTTTTTTTTTTGTTTTTTTATGAATTTTAAATTTTTACTATCAACTATTTAAAAATAAAAAAAAAAAAACATTTTTATTTTCTATTTAATTTTAAACATGAATTTTTTGCAATTTATTTTTTGTTTTTTTAAATAAACTTCACTTTTAATTGACATTTAATTAAAGGACCTCGAAAAATAAATAATAAAAAAAAAAAATCAAACTCAAACACTATACGTTTGAGTTTGTACGTTTGTACATTTGTCATTAAAAAAAAAAAAAAAAAAAAAAATTATTTTATGTATATTCATTTAATTATGTCCTTGAATAAACTTTTTATTCCTTTATTTTGAATATATAATATAATACTCGTATAGGATCTCTCTACTATACCGTTGTTTTTCTCTGTTCTGTTCAGTTTGTTCAGTCAGTGAAAAAGAAATCAAAAAACAAAAAGCAAAATACAAAAAAAAAAAACACAATTCCACAAATCGTTATAAACATAACATTTCTTTTTTTTTTTTTGTTTTAATTAGAAACATTAGAATTAATCCTTTTTTTTTAATGTTTTTTCACATTAAAAATTATGAAAATTAAAATCACACTTGAAAATTTTTCACTGATATCAAATTATTATTTTTATATTGTAGGTATGTAAATGACATTATAATAATAATGTACAATTTTATTTTTTATATATGTTATATATTGTATATATAGTATTGGACAAAAATTTTCGCCTTTATATAAATTTGTTTTGATGTTTTTGATTTTTAACCTTCACAGAATTTTATTTTTTATTTTTAACAAAGGACTAAAAATAAAATTTTTAGTTTAGAATTTGTTCAACTGACTGTTACTCATGAATTATGAAGACTTATTGGAAGTTTATAGAATATTTAAAGATCACATGATGTCTTTCTGATAACTGTGTATTCAAAGTTAATAAAACAATATCAAAAAACTCTTTATTTTTTGTTTGAACCTATTGGTTGGTTACAAAAAGAAGTTGAGTTATTCCATATACGATCATAAAGTGTAGTTCGTGTAAGTGTATTAGTTTCACTCCTTTATAATATTATGTCATTATTCTAAAACTTTGTTTTAGACCTTACTCCCTACTCAAAAATATCTGATTACCTTTAAAGTTCCTTTCAAACATATCTTTAGATGAATTTCATTTTAATATATATAGATACAATATAATAACTAAAAATCTATAGATACAACTTATAGTAAATACTATATTATCTTGAATAAAAGGATATCAATTAGGAATTATTTTTGTTGATTGCCATTAAAAGTTTCAAATGAAATGAAATTTCAAAAATAAATAATAACCCCATCATTTTGTTTAATACTTTACTTATAATATTTTTATAAAATATATAAAAACAAAATGCATACGGCCTACAACTGAACTCAAGTAAACTTTGCACTCATTAAAATTATGTTAATTTGCGCAACATTTTTAATGTCCTTGTTTTTTTTTTTTTTTCTTGTGTTTTTTGGTTTTTTTTTTTTAAATGTTTGTGTATAATGTTTGTTTGAAAAATAAAAAAATTAAAATAAAAACTTTTAAGTTCTTTAGTTGGGGGTAAAAAAAAAAAAAAACAAGGAAATAATAAAGTGAAATTAAATAAAAATGAAATTTAAATAATAATAATTTTTAATTCAAAGTGTAAACGCTTTTAATGTTTTTTTTTTTTAAGTTTATTTATTTTTCTGTATGTTTGTGTATACCTATTGTTGCTTTGTCTTATTTAAAAAGGAAAAAAAAACAAAACAAAAAATTAAAAACGATTTTTTGTTAATTTTGTACTGTGTAAAATTTCCTTTTTTAATGTTTTTACTGAGAAAAATTTCAGAGCATTTATGAATGTTTTATGACATGTAAAGAGAAAAAATTGGCAAAAATGAATGTGAAATAAAAGTGTGACACCCCAAAAACCAAACGGAAGTGGTTAAATATAATAAAATTCTACCCTTATCTGTTTTTTTTTGTTTTTATAGCTAAAGTAAAATTTTTTATTTTTATTTTTGGGCATAAAAAAAAAAAAAAAACAAAATTAAAAAAAAGATTAAAATAACAGTACGCCGTTGACAAAAAAACAAAAAAACATGCGAACGTTTGATTTTTTTCAACAATGGAAGGAAATAAAATCGAAAATATAACACCGATTTTAAAATTTTTTTACTTCATAATGTGTGGTAACTTTTAATTATTAAAGTTATAATAAATTGTTTTTGCTTTTCTTTAAAAAAACGTGGAATGAGAAGAAAAAATTAAATTTAATATAAGTAAATATAATGTTTTTATACATTAAAAACTAAAAACAAATAAGTATTGAATTAAAGAAATAAGTATTGGTACCCACACAATTAGAATTTGATTATAATTATCGTTTTAAAAAAAAACTGTTATCAGATCTAACAAAGAAAACGTCAAAAAAATCTCAACGTCAAATGTCAATATAATCTATACTTCTAATCTATGCACTCTAATCTATGTTAATCTATTTGCGTGCTTCAATTATCTTGGTACTATAATTACTTCAAATATAGGGATAGATAAAGACGTAGAAAATACATTGAAACAATCAGGAAAATTAGGGATAGATGAAGACGTCGAAAATATATTAAAACAATTAAGAATGGCATTTGGCAGTTTATCATCTGTATGGAGATTTTCATATCTGATTAGTGGCACCAAAATAAGAATATTCAATTTCTGTGTGAAATATGGGAGTGAAAATTAGTTCGTAAAACAGTCAGCAAACAACCTGCAAACATTCATAAATAAATACCAAACAACCATATAATGAACATCTTCTGGCTTAGGCGAATTTTCAATATAGATCTGTGGTCTCTCACAAAACAGAATCTAAAGAACACTAAAACACATCAAATAGAGAAAATAAAATGGAAGTGGGTAAGGCACACACTCCAAAAAGTATTCCACATAACAGCTGACGTGCCATTAGAGTTAAATTACAGAGAAAAATTAAAATAGGAAGACCAGATGTGTTCTGAAGAGGAAGAATATCCAAAGAAATGCAAGAAAGCGATAAACATGGGTATAGGTAAAATAAATGGTCTAAAAAGGAGTACGATGAGAAGTTATGTGGAAACCCTATGCTCCCCAAAGTAAAAGAAGGCAAAAACATATTGTCAAAAGGACTTTAATACTTAATTATTTAGGTATGTAGGTAGGTAGGGTAGTGATCTTAACGATGCTGCGTGAAGGTCTCAATTAGCAATAGATTGTCCCATTTTGATACAACTGCACTCACGGGACCTGTGTTTTAAGATTGTTTACGATTTTATATCCAACCCGAGAAATATCCAACCAGAGAGCTCGCTGAGGTTGTGGTAGAACGGTTTACTGAGTGAGAGAAGTCTGGCTCTAGCTAGGGCCGGACATCTGCAAAGAAAATGCTCCAGATTGTCACTTTCGTTTCCTTCTTTGCAACTCCTGCAGGAAGTGTTGTGAGGGATTCCTAATTTGGCTGCACGCGTGCCTACTGACCAGTGACCTGTGATGATTGCCACTAGTCTGGCGATGTCTATGAGAGATTTGGATATCAACTCATTTGATCTCCTTTTGTTGTATGTGGGTCACAATAGTCTAGATATAGTGCAATTGCTTAGATAACTCCACCTCTGTTGCGATTTCGCTATATATACAAAGAAACTGACACTTTCAGGAGAATTAGTGTTCTGAGTGACTTCTTTCTTTGCTAGTTTGTCAGCTTTTTCATTTCCTTCCTACTATTCCTATGCCCAGGCATCCACAAGAAGATTATGTTTAACTTTTCACTTGTTAGGACAAGTTCCTCTTGAACTGCCTAACAAGTTTTGAGGTTGTAATTTTTGCGTTAATGGCTTTAATTACATATTGACTGTCCACACAGATGGCGACTGTTTTGTGTTATTTGATGGAATATTTTCTGTGTACGTTATTTCCGTTCAAAATTCGAGCAGCCTCTCCAACTGCTAGTATCTCCGCCTGAAAGATGCTAGCTGTGTCATGGAATTTGTAGGATTTTACAATGTTGAGTTTCTCCGAAAAAATACCAGCACCGGCTCCTTCCTTTATCTTGGACTTAATTATTTAGTTTGATAATAGTTTATAAGTTTTATGTTATTACCATATCAAACTAATATCAAACCATTTGTCATTTAGAATTTGGACAATTTGACCTGATGTATCAGAATATTTTATTAAAATCACTAAGAGGAAACCTTGGTTTATGTAGTCTATCTTAAATTTATCTTTTGTATACAAGAAAAAAAAAAAATAAAAACACATACTTAAAAACATTCTTTTTAATGGATTTGCTATCTTTTTCTTTCTTTCTTTGAACTTTTAATGTTTTGTATGTATCACAAAAATACAAAACATAACTTCTTTTCTCATAAATTTAAAACATATATTATAACATATATTACAAACTGTATCATTGAATGAAAACAAAATTTACTTTGTACTTTGAACTGAATAGGAGGATCTCTATTCAATATTCTAAATAAAGTATTTTATGCATGTAGTTGTTAATAAAGAATATACAAAAAAAAAAAAAAAAAAATTAAATAAAAATAACGTTATAAAAAAAAAAAAAAAACGGTTTCATTTTATAGTGACGAAAATCTCAGTTAATAAAAGTTTGTGTTGTGCAATAAAATTGAACGCGTAAAGGAAGGTGCTGAAAAAGGATTCCATAAAGTTGAGTTGAAGATAAAAAATAAAAAAAAAAAAATAAATAAATAAAATCCGGAAGAAAATTCAAATTATAAAGTGTTATTTTTTTTTTTATTTCCTTTTCAGATTTTCTATTTCCTGTTTTTTTTTTTTTTGTTTATTCATTTTTCAGTTACGAAACTTTAGAATCGTAAAATTTTGGTATATGTATGTCATTGCGCTTTAGTATATATATAAATATTTTTTAGTATTTTTTACATATCTATACATTTTGTTTTTTTCTTTGATGTTTTCTTTTAGTTTTTTTTTTTATCTTTCCGAAGGATTATATTATTATGTTGTTTACGGACATTTTCGTAATGAATAAATAATTTAAGGGGTAGTAATAATAGTACTAACATTCAAAGATTTATCTGTACAGACATTTTATATTATATGAATATATTATAATTTTTCTATAATACATTATATGTGGATATATTTGTATAAAATGTATATTATATGTAAATGACTTATATTTATAATAATAAAACAAATGATGAATATTCAAGAAGAAGCGTTCATTGAAAAAAAATTTAAAAAACGAAACTATGATAATATGTACCATATAAATACATTTTAAATGGAATTTTTTTAGTTTTAAAAAAAATTCTTTAAAATAAATAAATTTTGAATTTATATAAAATGTATACCCATTGAAAAGAATCTTTTCTTTTGAATAATTTTAGATTTATTTTCAAGTTATAAAACAAGTATCTAGTAGATATTGAATTTAATAAAATATTTCCAACTTTTATTTATTTTGGGGATTTTTAAAGTTGTGTGTTTTAAAGTCAGAAGATAATCATTAGCGGTCGAGTAGGTAAAAAAAAACAATTAAATACCATAATAATTTTATATTAAATTTTTAAATCATAAACAAGAGTTACCTTCAACATTGCCTGTTAAAAAAGTAGTTTAAGAAAAACCCATGCTACATTGAATTTTTTTTTTTACAAGGGACGGTGGAACACATCTGAAGTCATTCAAAGGAACAGCACATCGGCGTTCCTTTCGACAATATTAGACATTAAATCACCCCCTTCAAAACGAAACTTTAGGATAGGTTTTATTTACATTAATAGCTAATCTTCCTTACAAAAGGTAAGTCTAAGTAAGTTTTTTATTATTAAATTTAATGATATTTAAATACTTTTATTAAATAAATAAATTAATTGAATTAATTGTTGGTCCCAAAAAATTGTAAATTGGGCGACAGAATAAATAACAAATATTGGGGAAATTTTATTTTATTAACTGTGAAACACGGTCCCATAATTTCATTTTGATAATTTTTTTAAAAGAAACTCTTACTAATATAAATGTTGATTCAAATGTTATTTCTTATTAACTGGACAATAAATTTGGTCCTCGTAGTCATTACTTCAATTAAAAAAAAGTATTGCAGCTCTAGTTGATCTACTGGAAATAAACCTGCCTCCTGATACATCAGAACTTTTTTCAATGCAAATAGTACTCAATTCTATTTATGATAACTGCACTATATTTTTATATAAAATTATCAATAATATGATTTCGTAAAATGTAAATTCACTGTTCTTTAAAATGAATTACTTTTTATACTATCTTTTTTTAAATATAAAGAATGGACAAACGAATAATAGTAACGGTATAAGCAGACATAATCTATAACGATTTTAAATCAATACAACTTGCGATCTTCTTTATGATGACATTATCATTTTTTATTTTTTAATAAAAGAAGTTCGAATTTCCTCTTTAATTTATTAAGAAGATAAGTACATTCATATTTTGCAGAATGTAGTGATTAGGTGTTTTTTGGGACAACAACATCTCCTCCATACAAAGATACCTCAGATTTTTCTGAAATTAGTAATCTTAATCTTTTAAACTTTATTAACTCTATTAATTATGTTACTACTTATGTTATATATCTTCATATTAGATACCTATCTATTCTATAGTTCATATCTGACAATTACACATATCTAAGAAAAAATATGTACATATCTATAGAATTAAGTATAGGCAAGCAAATTTGATATTGAAAGCGATATAAAAATATATTATTATTTTTCAAACTTCAATATTTCGACGTATGTTAAGAAAAGTAAAGATTACTTGAATAATACGATCACCAATCAGTCAGTGTCATTAAGCCGGATTTTGGATTTTATTTAGGCAATCTAATCAAGAATAAGAAACGTCGGTTCATATGTAGGAGTTGTACCTTATCTTAGCATGAATATATATTTTATAGATATTAACCAAATAGCTGAGAAAGATAATATATATAAGAAAAATTAACTTTACAACGAGAAAAAAAATCGAAACATTTAGCAGCTTTTACTGTACCATCAAAAATATGCTGATTCCATAGGATTTTTATCGACCGCATACATGAATGTATAAAATATATAGGTATTGTTTTTATATATCTGCATGCCTAAAATGTTTAAACTTTTAGACCGTTACATATCTAGCTTTCAAATGAAATCGCACAATTGATACAGATTAATTAGTCTTCAAACAATTATGTATGTAATCAACTAAATATATTATTTCCATAGTAAAGCATGATCTACATTTTTATTTATTAACAGTGTTTTATGCATTTCAAATTAATTGATCAGAATTTGTATTTTTTATATATACCTAATCAAATAATATGAAACCCTCTTAAATTAGTACCATTGTAAATTGAAAACCTCCTTAATATTTAAATTATGTCTGTTAAATAATATTACACTTAGAATTTAAAAACACATTTATTTGAAGTGATTTAAAATGACTGCATTGACTGATGATTCCTTTCACCTTTATACAAAACAAATAAACTTCTTTAAAAAAATATGTAATTATTGTTAAGAATGACCTTTTGAATTTTATTTCAAGCATCTAAATTTACAATAAATTCAATTAATTTCAATTTTGTACCATATTGTACAAAACAATATGCAAAAGTTTATTATAAAAGAGTATTAACCTATGTACAATTTTAACACATAAAATTTAAATTTAAAAAAAAAAAAAATAGAAAATATTAAGGTAATTTTCCATTTTCATATCAGTTAACTAACCGAACACCAATCAACTAACTAACTGTAAGGAAGGAAAATAAATAACACAATAAGAAATTACATACATATATATATATGTATATAAAATTATCCACGACAATGTTAGGTATATTGGGTTACGGAAAGGTGACATATAGTTAAATAATTTTCTTTTCATTTTCATTTATTCTAAGGCATGTTCTGAATATAATATGTTACATATGAATATTATGTACATACATACATATACCTATATTATGAATAAAGCTAAGGTAAATAATTAAATAATATGGTGAATGAATGAATGGTGAATAATGAAAAACAGTTAAAAGGAAATTCTATTTCTATGAACATAAGACAAAAAAAAAGAAAAAAGAAAAAAGAAAGAAAAATAAAAAAAAAAAACAGTACCGGAAAATTATGACAATAATTGCATGGTTGGGAAAATTCTATATAATATTCTGTAGTATTGTGTTGGTTGACAATGATTAACAACAACAATAGTATAAGTGAATCTACTACAATAGTAAAATATAACACTTGGGTATAACCTTAAATGAATACACAATTTTAACGGTTATTTCATCATAATATTGTTTCAATACAATATAAGTTAGTGCAATTGTTAGTACATCAAACTCTATAATACCATAAAAAATAAAACGTGTGTTGCAATAACAATTAGAATAAAAAAATTTTGAATTAAATAAAAACTTAGTTATAGGTATATATTCAAAGAATATTAAAATGTGATATGCATTTACATATTATATGCAATTTGTTAGTTAAAAATTTTGATTTAAAAAGAATTTTAAAAATAATTTCTGTCTAATTATTTTGACATATTTTTTAGTACATTTTCCGAAAATGTTTTATGTACCACAAGCATAATTATGAATTATAGTCCCTTAAAGTTCAAAAAATCTTTTTTTTTTTTTTTAAATTGGTATATCTCCGGTTCCGGTTCTCCTAAACATTTAATGTAAAAGTGTCAAATGATCGGAGATTTTTGAGCTCTATAAATCAATATTAAAAGTATTTTGTAATTTTGCAATTTAGTACTTAAAAGTTACCGTTATATAAAAATATTATTTTGCAAGTTTTTGCTTCCTTTACTGCGGCATAGTTTTAGGTAGAACTTTGACACTTTGAGAGAAGAAAAATATTTTTCAAAATTAATATAAGTCATACTTCAAATTTTTTTTTTTGTATATCTCCACCTCTTTAGGAGGTATCATAGCTTTAAAATTATAAATTTCCTATTTATTATGTAATTTAGACACCTGTATAAATTTAAAATAAAACGAAAACAAAAATGAAAGCTTTAACATTTTTTTGGACAGACTCCCAGAAATTTATTTTGACAAAATTTTTTTTTTGGACCACCCCCTGTTTATGAACTATTAGGGCTAAAAAATTTAAAATTTTGTTATTTTTTAAAACCTAAAACTAAGAAAAACCGTTAACCGTTTAACGTTATGTCTTACCGAAGAAAAATATAAACAGGTATCTAATGTTTAATTTTTCTTCGGTAAGACATAACGTTAAACGGTTAACGGTTTTTCTTAGTTATATAGGGTCCCGGTCTTACAGCCCCTCAAAAATGCAAAAAAGTCCTATTTTCATATTTTTTCTTGTATGAAATTTTCAAATTTTAGTGTAAATCACAATTCTAAACAGTTTGTATATGTATCTTTTGGAAATGTGCGGTTTTAAAAACCATTGGTTTATATTCCGTTTTGTTTTTTAATTATATACAGGGTTACCTAAGTGTTTTTATAGACTATAGAAATTCTTATTATATGAGTATAGAGTATATGTTTTGTATAAAATATTTAATGTAATGATAATGGCGTTAGAATTAACAACCTAAAATATGCTAAAGACACAATTCCAATTTGTATATAAGAAGATTAAACACAATATTATATAGAAAAGACTTAATGAAATAATACACTCAATAAAGTGTCTACCTTTAGTGACAAATAGGGTATTCTTCCAAATGTAATTAAACCGCAAATTTGGAAAAGTTGGAGTCAGCTTTTTCTTTAAAGTAAAAAAGATATTTTGCAACTATTATTTTAATCTTTAATATTACTGCCCCTATATGGAATGAAACAATTTACAGTAATAGTATAGCTTCTTTTAACTTTTGAGCTATTGATATATTAAAAATATTAAAAATTATCTGAGTTGATAGATTTAATAATTTAGAAATTCTGGGAAAAATTCGAAATTCATCGGAAACTGCAAATATTGTAGAGGAAAAAAAAACCTAAATTACTTTACTGGAGTCTCATCATTATTAGAAAAAGCGACACGTCCAAAAACCATATTCTTCATGACAATATAGAAAGAAGAGGAGAGACAGTTAGAAGAAGAATATATTATCTTGATTCCATTATCGCAGTAGATGTTTGAACATTTCAAGAAAATAATAATTCAGAATTGCGGTTGATAAAGTTAAAATTGCCATCCTAATAATCAATATAGCATTTACTGAAGATGATAACATATTTATTGAATAGAAATTTCAGAATTTTTATTTAAAATTAAACGCCATACTTCTTTTTGTCCGAGAAGTTTTTTAATGAGGATTTTGAAAGGGCCACTTGTAAATTTTAATTATATATTTTATATAAAATAGTGTTTTAATCATAAAACTATTTATATATATGTAATTCTTAATGTTAATTAAGAAACACTTTAAGCTATTTATCACATATTATAATTTTTAAAACAAAAAAAAAAAATAAAAATACTGCTACTATGAAAAAAATTTAATTAAATTCAGATATTATTCATTTATATTATGGTTTCATTTTAAAAATTAAAATTTAATTACTGAATAAAATAACAATGATTTTATTTTAAATAGACAAATATTTAAATTTATTTTAATGACCTATTTTTTAAAAAGAAACAAAAGAAAACTGTTTCCTCTTGCACTTTTTTAATCATATTGCAAATAATAAAATTTAAAAAAAAATCTTTTGCATTAAAAAATCTACAAGATAAAATTTTCTTTAATCAAAAGATTGGAAAAAAAAAAAAAAAAAATTAATCTAAAATAAGACAAAAGGGATCTGAATGTTATTAATACGAAAAACAATCTCAAATCCCATTAATGAGAGTATGAAACCACTACTAAATATAATACATTTGGGTATTATATATAAAAAGAAAGGACAAAATTTGTATATAGGTATGTATGTATATTATATATATGTATACATATACAAGTATATAATAACATTTCTTAATTTCATCTTTAATCTTTTTAAAGTTGCTTTTAAAAGATTTTAATTTCAAACCCCATCTGATTCATAATTTTTTTTTTTGTTTTTTTTTTTTTTAATTCATCCACAGTTATTTGTTATTCTTTTCCTTCGTCTTATTCATTTTTCTCTTTGTTTTTCTTCAATCTTTAAAATAAACATTTAAAGATATAATATTCCATTTTATTTTTCGTTTAACGGTCGTTTTCCCTTGCAGACAGTTATAATGCAAGTTTAATATTACGTGGTAACAAAAAGTAAAATTTTTAAATGTAAAGATTTTTTTTTTTTTTGAAGTTGAGCCGGAACGTGAATACAAAAATGTACCAAACATATTTTTAACAATAATATTGCTATTCCTATTTGTATGTCTTGGATATATTGTGTGGGTCAAGGTTTGATATTGTTATTACTTCCTCGAACAAGAACAACAACAACAAAAATATATATATATTTCTTGTTTTACTGTTATTTTCTTTTTTAAAGTAATAAAGGGAAAACAAAAATTGTTTAATATGCTGTTTTAGTGGAAACACAGACAATATTTCACAAATACATATAATATTAAAAGAATAATATAAAATTTCTTACCTCATTCTTTTTCGAACATCTTGTGGCTCAGGTGGTCTTGGTCGATATCTACACGCAACAACAATTCCAGTAACAATAATTGACGTCACTATTATAGCACCAGCAGCCATAACAGCAGCCATTATAACTAGTGTTGATTGTTTATCATTGCGTTGATGGGTTGTTTCAGCTGGGGTTGGATCTTCTGATAAAATTGTTTCATCTTTTTTTTTTTTTGTTTTGTTTTGTATTTGTTTTTCAAAGTATATTAAATTTTTCAGTTGAAAATTTTTTGTTGTTATTGTTATTGTTGTTGTAAAGTAAAGTTTTTCCAAATTGATTATAACAGGAAGCAAATTACGATATTCCATTTTTAATGTTATTTTGTTTTAAAAAGTCAATTGTTGTTATTTTACCAAAAAGAGAAACGTGATTCCCATGACAAAAATAACAATATTGGCATAATATGGTAGCATAAAAAAAAAATTAAAAAAGAAAACATTTGATGAAAAATATAAAATATACAAAAAAAAAAACTTAAATATTACCTGCAAAAAAACAAAATTGTTAGAAAGCTCAGATATTAAAAAAAAAAAATATATAATCAGAAATTATATTCTATATACGAGTACATAATTATGATACATATATGGTAAGATTCTAATTTTCTATACAATCTTGTGGAATAATTAGATACTTACTGTGTTTACAATCTATTAAAATTAATAATTTTGTTTTTTAAAAAAAAATCTATTCATACAAATTAAAACGAAATTGAATTTCGCTTTCCGATTTTAAATTTTTAAAAACGAAAAAAATAAATGTTGAGAAATTATAGAAAAAATATTTGTAAGGGATTTATCAAAATCTTTTTTGTAAGCAAATTGGACCCAATTAGTGCAATGCATCCAAGAGAAGGTTTAAAAAAAAAATGCTTATCGAGTTCCGTTAATATATGAAGCAAAATATAAATCTGCATCAAAAGGTCGCAGTGTTACTTACCCAGTGCTGGATTAATCTATAAGCAAACTAAGCAAATGTTTAGGGCATCATGAGAATTGGGGCACCACATAGATTCTGCAATAACGAACAATGTTGCTTTTTTTTTTTTATCGTAAAAAAATTTCAAACAAATAAATTTTACCCAGGTTTTTTAATTATTGTATTCATTTTGGAATACCTAATAAGAGAGAATTTGTCTTTTATAATTAATATTGACTCTTATTTTGAAGAAGTGCAAGTATCTTGGAAACCATTACAATTTAAAAAACCTAGTCCCCGATACTGTAATATAAACTAAAAAAGAAGAAAAATTTTTAAAAAGTCCCTAAAAGTGGCACCTTAGTTTTTTTAAGAGCTTAAAATTTCAAGTTTTTTTTATTTTTTCTGTTGTATTAAAATTTTCTATACAAAATCGGTGAGTACCTTTTTTAAATCATGCCGGCCCGACTTCTGACTACGGAATCTACTGAAGATACGGAATCTACTTAGCAAGAGCACAATCATAGGTTGTTTATTAAAATGTCTATACCTATTCATATAAATATAAATACATATAAATCTTCGCAAAATGTGGTAAGATTTCTTTTAGACGATATTTTGAGGAGTAGTGTCAAACATTTTTATATCAATTCTTTTACATCGCTAAACTGTAAGAGTGAGTTTATAAAATCTTGTTTTTTTTTTTTAAGTGTTTAGGGCATCTATGGATCTTAATACGGCCCAGCTTATATCCCTTAAAAAATAATCTATAATACGTTAAGATATTGGCGGTACAACAGTTTTTTAAAAATTTTTTCTCTCTCAATTTTTAATGGATCGAACGATTGCGGTTAAGGTTTTTCGATGTCATTCTCCTCTCCAAACCAAATACATATTATGTTATAATTGGTATAATAAATTAAAATATGTTAATCCATTTTCTCATGTCGACTCAGTAAAAAAGTGTAAATATTTTTCAAAAGTAATTATTTCCAAACTTTTGTTCAGATTTTTTAACTAATTTGAGCTGAAGAGCTTTTCAAAGAAATTTTTTAACGACTATAACGGTACAACTTTTTTATGTATGTTCTTATCCAGCCATTGGTGCAGTGATTGACGCATCGTTTCTCATTCATACATTCCCTTATGAAAGAAAGGTCTCGGGTTTAATACGGTGGTACATGAGAATCATTGAAAGACACTAAGGAGTAGTGGTACGAGCACGATTTCTTTATCAACGTGTGGCATTTAACCCACTAAACATCCAAGTTAGACGATTAACCTTAGTACTATATTGTACTGTTTGGGCAAGGGAAGATTCTCTTATATGGAGGAAAAATACGGTTAAGGTTTGCATGAATGTCATAAACAAGGGGTTCTCCCTAAACCTATGTGAATTGAAAATGCAATCATCTACAACTGCAAGAATTTTGTATTTATTTTATAAACGTATATAACGTAGATATTTTGTAAAATTTCTCAAACATTCCAAAATATTAAATTCAATTAATTTCCAAAAAAAAAGGTTGAAACATCATGAAGAAATTAGAAGGGATTATAACGTTATCTTAGAAATTTTCAACATTTAACATTATACTGAGTATATATCTTTTAAATGTTATATACCATTGTATTCAACGGTTAAGATACAAACTGTTTAGGAAAACAAAAGAGAAATCTTATAAATTAAAAACAAAAAAAAAAGTTTTCGAAATAACGGTAAAATTTTTATTTTTTTAACAAGGAAAAATCCCTTTCAAAAATGTTTTATACGAATTTATCGTTTAATTTATCTTTACTAATATTTTATTTTTTCATTTTAATTATTTAAGTTTTATTTTAATTCTTTTGTTACAACTGATGGAAATTCAATAATCAAATATAATATTTTATTTTATTTTAATTTTTTTTTTTTTTATTTTAGTCCTTTCAACAATAATTCATGTTACATATATATAATAAAAAAAAATTTATAATAAATTGTCTTATGTAATTTATTTGAATGGGAAAAAAATAAACAAAAAAAAAAAAAAAACCTAAAAATCTCTAATTGAAATATCCTTGTAAATTATAAATAATTAACATTTCATATTATAATAAATTTCAAGATCATAACCTTATCTTTAAATACATTTATACAAAATATATATAATATAATAAATTTTTATTATACATATTTATTACTTATACATACACATAGTATGTATCTATAGTACAAAACTTGCAAATTACCATTTCTATTTTCAATTTTCAATATTTTTTATTTTTTTTTTTTTAAATAATTAAATATATCAAATATTATATTATTATATATACAAAAGAAAACTAAAAAAGAAAAAAATCTTAAAAAGAATTATTGATTAAAAAAAAAAATAAAAAAAATCGTACAAAGGAAGGCCTCTACTAAACCATAAGATAATAATAATTAAATAAAGAAATTGGATGTAAAAAAAAAACACAAAAAATCGAAAAAAAGCAAACGAAAACAAAATGAAAGATTTCTTGAATTAAATTAATTACTTAAATTTCCCCAATGATATATGATCGTTCTTGGAAATCGTTTTGACCTCCCATTTGAATTAAATTTCCTTTTTTATTTTTTGTTTGACTTCCAATCTTTTCACAACCTAACAAATCAAATCCTTTTATAAATTTTCTTTTATGCATTCATTTTAATTATATAGTATCTGGTAGGTATATCTTTAGGTGTGTTAAAAAAAAAACAAAAAAAAAAAAAAAAACTTAATAAGATACATTATATTATTATACCTATATACCCAGAAATATTTTTATATAACATATTATATTCTTTTCATATTTATACTTGTACATGCCTAATGCCTTTATATGAATGTATTTATGTATGTAATATTCATATTATATTTATCAATTTATTTATTAAAATCACATAAATTATGTTTTCATCCTAAATATGTCATTTCAGGATTGTATAAGTGGTTAAATATATACATATACATATATATAAAGAAATTACATTAAGGCGTTATATAGAAAACAAAAAAAAAAAAATAACAAAAAAAAAAAATAAAAATAAAAAGAAAAATTATCTTTTTGAGAGAGAGATTTATATAATGTATCAGTATAAGTTTTAAATGTTTTGTTCAACCTCAAGTGACATATTAATATTTTCACATCAAAAGAAAATTTCATTAAAAAAAATCAAAGTGAAATAATATTATAAGATATAATTATATTATTATATCTAAACAAAAAAAAAAATATGTATATATATATGTATATTATATAAAATTAAGATTATTTAATTCTGAGATAATGTCCAACACAAATGTATCTATAGATTATAAATAATGAAATTTTCGGAAAAATCAAAATAACATCGCATCATTAAATGCAAATATATTTTAATATGTTGAACTAAGCTTTTTCCATAACAATATTTATGTACGTATAGGTATTAAATGTACCTAGTACCTAATATTAAAAAATTTTAGTTTTTAGATAATTTATAAAAGGATCTATTATAAAAAAAATATGATTTTAATTTTATCAAATTGTGGTGAAATAAAAATATAATAAGATAAAATTATTAAATTAGAATTATTAAACATTTTTAGATTTATTTTGTTTTTGATTTTGATTTACTTATATATAGCTAATTTTTCCCTTTTAGTGTACAGATTTTTAGTTTCATCTTATAGTTTTCCATCTGATAGTAGATCTTATATAGTTTCATCTGCAGTTGTTAGTTTGTAACTATATATGTATAATCGAATAAAAAATTCAAATTTTTGTTTTGTATTCAAAAAATGAAAAATTACTTATGAAGTTTTTTAAAACCAAAAAACATCGCACAATTTAAAACACAAAAAATTAAAAGATGATGGAAAAATAAAAACAAGAAAAGCAAAAAAAAAAAAAAATACGTTCTATTGAAAATAAATAAGATAAATTGAGTTTATAATCGAATAAATAAGATAAATTGATTTTGAAAATAATAAAACAAAAGTGTATGTAAGTATGTATTATAAAATATTATATGTTAAATTCAATTAATGTATTTTTAGTTTTATACATACATACTTATTTTTGTAATCAATGGTATTCTATTTTTTTTTTTTTTGTATTCCATTCCAGGATTTGCTAAATTTTCTAAGTGATGCTTTAAAAGTATCAAAAGTATTTTAGTTTGATTAGGAAAAACGTAAAACGAGAACATTGAAACATTTCTTCCAAAAAAAGGTTTGATTCTTACCCAAATCAATGAACCCAGCATTTAATATAAAAAACTTGTGTTAAATCTCACATGTATTACGGGTGAACAGCATTCAAATGTTTCAAAATCCGCAGTGCTCTTCGGTAAACATGAATAAAAAGTTGCGGTAAGTCTAAATGTTCAATCTATCGGTGAACATTATTAAAGGTAAAAAAAAAAGCATATTAAATTGATTCGGGATTTTGAGTGCAAAAATGATCATCAGTGATATACGTGGGACTTAATGTGTTAAAAGCTTTAAGAAAGGGAACGCACCTCATATTTTGTAGACAGATTTTAAATTTTTGAATTGAATTCTTAAAAATGAAATTTATTTAAAAACGGGAGTTGATAAGAAATATATTTAGTTCCTTAAGAACTCTACGGAAAAGAGTTTACTAGATCTTTGGTCAGGATATAGTAGTTTTAAGTTTTTAATGCGTTGACTACCAACTACGAGTTAACTCGTAAATGGTATCTACATAGGCCACAAAGTACGACTTAACTCGTATATACTTATCGCTTAAATTTCTGAAACTATGAGATAACCTGTAGTAAATCAATATAAATTTTATATTTCTGGTATCTGAAATAAGAAAAATAAAAAGGTCTGGTAACCTGAGTTAAGACACAAAGACTAAAGACACAAAGAAGATATCCTACAAAAAATTAAGCATTAAATTATATATGTGGATTTCCGGAGAACATTTTCGGATATAATGCGATAGTCAACGTGTTAAGGATATCTTATTTTCAATGCAAAATGCAAAAATAAATATTAAAAGTTCAGGAAATAATCCACATTTTTTGACCCCGAAAACCAAAAGTATATAGGTAGGTATTATAAAATATAGAAATTTGAATTTAAAAAATTTAAATAATTCAGTTTTCTAATATAAATTCTAGTTAAAGTCTATTGTAGTTATAAAATTAATTCCTATGGTACTGTTGTACAACTTTTTTAAATAATATCTAATAAACTTTTTCAACCATTTGTTATACAATTTTATCAAAATAGATCAGCTCGTATTTCTTTTTCTTTCATTAAAGAAATAAAATATATGGGCCAAAATATATTTAATTAATCAGTCAAATACAAAAAAAAAAATCCCGTTTTCCAAATACCACAAAAAAAAAAAAGAAAAAATAAGAAAATATTAAGATGAAATTTAAGAAAAACTTGAATGAAAAAAAAAAAGAATAAAATAATTTTGTAAATAAATTTTCTTTCCTATTAAGAGTATTTTTTCTTTTCTTTTATCTTCTTTTTTTTCATATGTACTTTAATTTATTTTATTTATACTTAATTTTCTCTTTTTTTTTTTGCTCTATTCTTAAGTATATAAAACTTTTATTAATTTTCGATTTGTTGAAGAAAAGTTATTTTTTTCCGCACCATTCATTATGTTGCTTTAAGTTGAAGGACTATGACTTCAGTTTTTGTTTAATTTTTTTAAATATTTTTCTCCCTCCAACTATCTGATATTTTTTTGTTTTTTTTTTTTTGGCGTGTTGATTAAGTGTCAAGAGGTTTTCAATAAATAGAATTGGTATGAAAGAATTAACATGATGAAAACAGTCAGGGATAAATAATTTGGAAGTGAAAATTTAAATTGATTGAAAGTTTCGGTTTTATGTGTAAGTTTAACAATTTTATAGTAGGTAATTTAATAATTTTTTTCATTTTTACTTCAATATTATTTATTAAGTCATTGATCTTATTATCACTATATTAGTGGAGTTTACTAACATAACACCCATGCTTAACAAGCGTGGAAGATCTCGTTTAAGACCTCTGATAAAGGTATCTAGAACTTTGTCCCTATAGGCTTGAGTCATTGTTTATAAAGATTCTTGACGCAATTCCATGGAAGAAATTCTATTCAAGATTAGAGAGAGGTGATGGTAAGCCTCCTCATAAAATTATTGAAAACTATTGTTCTTCTGTGTTAACATAGACATTTGATACTCTAAAGTACCCAAGTCTCTTTGTCAGAGTAATGCATATTATGACATTTTAATACTTGCTTTCAATCTAGTGGGGTATTATAAAATTCGAGGGCAACGTCAGCGCTTCTGACAATTTTATTGTGGACCACGATGTGTAAATAAACTTTTCATGTTAGTTAAGAATTCAAGATGACAATAAATAAAAAAAAAACAATAAATAAAATTTTTGGAGCTACCCTTATGTGGAAACTTACTCAATTTTAACTTTTGAAAACTCCAATTTTTTGTTTTTACTGAAATTTTTATGTAACATTGTGTATTTGTCAGATATGCATAATATATTACATACTTTATTGGCAAAAGTTTAGAATAGGTACATTGTGCTTTGAAATTTTGCACAATGAAAACTCTGTTAAAATAATGAATTTCTGTGCGGGTCGCGATTGGCGACGGAGGCTTTAAGGGGTTCTAACGGTGTTTTGAAAATTGATCGCACTTGCTTAAATAACGATAAATATCTCAAAAATTGTTAGATCTATATAAATCATTATAGTTTCAAAATATAGGTCTGTAAACAACCCTTAAAATGATATATATAATTAGTTTAGGCTTTCTTATTTGAGTACAGAGTTCTTAAAACAAAAAAAAAATTTTAATATGTATTATTTTCAAATTATGTTTAATCATTGGTTACTCTGGTTATGGTAAAATGTTTTTGGGTAGAATGAAAAAATTGTTAATTTTACATATTAAAAAAAAATGTGAATAAAAATCTTATTTGATCAAAATCTTATTTTTTTCAGAGGGTCTTTTCAGAATATCTTAGGTGAGATTTTAAGTTAGGAAGGATTTTAGAGTTGGATTCCAAAGCAAGGCTATACGCCATCACTATGTAAAAATAAACGGATTATTCTAACAAAATGCATGTCAGAACACTACTGGCTAACTTAAAGAAAATTGGAATAGAGAATGACTGTGGTACATGCAAATTCTGTCAAGAAAAAGAAAAAACTCCAGTAGGACACATATTCAAAAAATAGGTAGCTTTACTCCGTCAAAAACATGTGTAAATAGAAGCGTATTATTTTGTTGAAGATTAATTTCTAGCTATTCTAGCTATTTATTAACCCACTGGAGATTTTCACTTTAGACATACAGTAGAGTTGAAAGGAGTATTATTAGTGGAGACAAAAACCATAATTGGTCGCAACAGGGGGGATGACAAACAATAAATCTATACATTAAAATATCACAATGTTGCTTACGTCCCCTAAAGCAATAATCTAATCAAATTTAAGGAATAAAAAGATTTAATCGTTTAATATCATCAAACACTGGCTTGTGGGCAAATAATTTTTCTATTTAATAATTTTAGCAAATTTTGTCTGGTATTGTCGTATACATTTTATAACAAAATAAGTTTTTTTTATAAATTTATCTTTTATGATTTAATATAGATACTAATAGAAGAAGCCATTCATTGTAAGGATAAACTTTTAATATATATATATTTTTTATAAATATGAATATAATGAAAAATATTGTGGATAGCGATGAGGATTTTAACAAAGTTCTTTTATCAAGTGTTTACACTTCTGTAATTGTCACAATATAGTATTTATTTTCTTGTCAGAATGAAAAACAATTTATTAATTATTGAAAATGTAAGTTTTTACATTTTGTTGTTTGAGGTTGACTTTGTTTTTTGTTTTTTTTTTTTTTTTTTTTTGTCCTAGAATATAGTGAATTTGAATTTGATTGATATTCCAAATAATTCATATGTTAAAAAAGAATATAAATTGATTTGAATGAGTGATATCTGCTTGTCAAGAGTTAAATAAAAGTTTAACATATAAGTTATAACAAGAGTAATTACATTATAAAGTTGGAAAGAAAACAAAATAACTACTTTGAAAATAGATTGATATAAGTTGAAAATAAACGTTTTTAGATAATCATTAAACTATTAGATATATTAAAAGTATTAAACAAATATTATATTATTTTTTTAATACTAGATGTTGACAACGAAAAGATTTAAAAAAAAAAAATATTCATAATTTAATTAATTATATACCTAATAATTTTTTTGAAATAAGTTCTATCTGAGCTTTTCAAACATTTTTAATATTTTCTATTTTGTTATTATATATAATACATATATAAATCTTACCATATGGTCCTAAAAGTTGTGGTCCTATACGTATTCTATCTAAAACAACAGGTGGATCACTTCGTCCTTTTGCATTTACTGCATATATCATTAATTGATATTCACGTCCTGGTTCTAAATTATTCAGTCGAAAAAGGGGTTGTGCTTCTTCAAGTCTATATAATGGTGCTAGTGTTGCCTTTTTTTTTTTTTTAAATAAAACAAAAAAAAAAAACGAATTTAAAATCAATAGATATACGTATTCATTATTTTTTAAATGAACGTGTATTGAGAAAATATAAAATAAATAATATTATACATACTTGATCATTCATTGTAGACACTTCACTATCAATTTCATTAAAATCTACTTGATTACCACCAACAACTTCTAATAAGAAATGCTGTGATAAACCACCATCTGATCCAGCAATACATATAACTTCTAAACTTGTTTCATTACGTAGTTCACAGAATTTTGGTGCATCGGGAGTTTCTAAGAAAAAAAACAAAAATAATAAAAGTTTTGAAAATATTTTTAAAATAAAAAAATTTATAATTACAAAAAAAATATATTAAGTTTATTCCAAATATTTTCATTTTAAATTAATTGTTTGGTTAAAATATTTTAACCCTAATGTTGTCAAGCCGCTTTTTTCATTAACTTCAATTTTCTTTTGCTTTAATTTATTAGGTCGTATACTGACATTATAGCTGATCCATTAAAAATGTTATTATAACCTTTTATAAGTGTAAGTATAAGTATAAGTGTTTATACTTATATAAAAAAATTTAAACATTTAAAAAGTAGAAATGCGATAAAAACCAATTTTTTATTTCAATAAGAAATTAATAAAAAATATAACGTCAGAAAAAACAAAAGTAGGTATATGTTTAAGTCATACCAAAAATTTAATTGGCGAAATATTGCCTTTGTTAAAACTTTTAAAGAAACGAGAGGTGCATCTATTATGGGCTCAAGTCTCATCTACTTTAAATGCCTAAATCGCTTGGTAGACGTGTTTTTAACATTCTACAAATATATTTTAAAGATAACTTTTTTTAAAAAGTGTTAAGTAATTGTAGTGTTAAATTTGCTTAACAAGCCTAAAACAAGATAGCTAAACAAATAATTTCTTTACTTTGTATATATCGGTAATTTACAAAAAATATTTATTATTGTCATCACCGTCATCATTGTAAACGAAAGGACAAGCTAAAACAAATGAACGGTATTTTGTGCATTACTATAGTAATATAGAACATCATACATATGTAAAGTTTTGTTTAAATAATTTTGCGTTAGTGTTACAAGTGTAATTTATTATTTGCTCCAAGTTTTATTTTATTGCTTACCTTAACAAGCTTGCCTCAACATAAACTGAGAATTCTAACAGAATTTTTGATGGCACCCTGCAGAACACAGGGAATTGAATTTAGAATGACAGTACATGTAGATTCTCTCAAGAGAAAAAGAAACTGCACGACACATTGAAGTTCAAAAATTGCGGAAGTTTACTCCGAGTAAGGTATCTGCACCTTTTCCACAGATTATTCATCTTACAATCCATCAATAAATCCTCTACATATATTTACTTTCTTAAAAGCGGTACGGTTGACAGAAGAATTATAAGTGTTTTGCCTTTACTTCGATAACACGTAGAAACAGGGGCGGAATCAATAATCCTTTAAGCAATAATCTAATCTAATTTAATCTACCTTATCAACCATATTTGTATAATCATAATACCATATAGATAGATGTTAATGACTCTTAAGTTATAAACATTACATAATTTTCAGAAATGTAATTTCATAAGATTATGTAATGTTAAATTAAAACTCCACCAAAAGCAAATTTCTATTTTCTTATAATTTATAACAATTTTCAAGGGGCGTTCTACATCAATATATTACCAACAAATACAAGTAAAAATAATAATATTAATCAGAAATATTTGATATATATACAAACATACATATTTTATATATGACATAAATTAAAGAACTCATTCTAACAAACATCATCTGTAAAAATGATTCAATAATTAAAGAAGAATCCACTTTAAATGCCATTCACCCATATATATAGATTTAATCTTAAAATCATTATCCCTATTAAACCAATGTGAATAGTGTTGTTGGATAGGGTAGTCAAAGTATTGTACAACCAGCAGCTGATGTTGCATTTCAGATAAAAAAAAAAAATTCAATTAAAGGAAAAAGTTTTTTTTTTTTTTTTAGTGAAAATGCAACAAAAACGAATACTTGGTAAAATGAAATTGAAATAAAAGGAAGAAGTTAGAAAACAAAAAAAAAAAACAAAGAGAGAAAGAAAAACATTAAAATAATGAACCCATGCATTACTTTAATCCTAAAATTTATTAGACATTTTTATGACTTCAATTAAAATTTCAGGAAATTCCATCTTTAAATTAAAATTTTTGTTTTTTTTTTTATATTTTTAGTTTTTGCAACGAAACCGGAAATCATTTTGAAAAATTATAAAGTTTTGTTACTTCCTGTTAGTTACTAAAAGTTATATTTTAATTTTTCGTTTTTTTTTTTTTTTGTTTCATTAAAAGTCATAATAATTGTTTAAAGTTATATTGAAACTATTAGAAAAAAAAAAAAGTTGAATTATTTTACAGTTGATCAAAAATTTGTTATAAAAAAACAGTTAAAGTGAAATATTGTTTTATTTGTTATGGTTAATGAAGACTTGAATATCACTAATGTTACCGCCAATTAAAAAAAAAAAAAAAAAAAAGTTATTAAAAGTTTAATATTATTGCTATTGGTTAAAGATATTTAGTCCAAATGGATTATGGGAGAATATAAAAAGAAAATTTTCTTCACAGTCACAGTATCACCGTTAATTTTGCAAAAATGCATAATATTTTGTTGTTGTGCAGGCTGCACCGATAGAATTTAATATTGTACTCGTACGTATATTGTCATTACTGAATATTTTTTACAAGTGCTTATATTGTGTCTGTGTTGTGATAAATTTAATGTTGACGTTAAAAGTGATAAATTTGATGTTGACAATTAAACGTTTTTTTAATATTTTGTATCTTTCGAATATGCAGAAGGATTTTTTATCGAAATATTTATTTCTAAAATTGACTTTTACGTACATATAATGAATTATGGACTAACTAAAAATATACTATTATGATAATTTGTTTTAACAAAATTTAATTAATTTTTAAAAGTAATAAAAGCTTGATAAAATATGGTGAAAAAGCTGAATTGATTAAATGAAAATTAATTTAAAAAAAAGGGGGGGGGGAGGCTGAATTGTAAATGTAATATTAAAAATCATGAAAATCGAACACATTATAGGAATATTTTACATCTATTTTACAAAATCGGCTTCTATTCGTTTTTAGAAAGTAAATAACGCAATTTTTAGTTTTACTTAGTACTCAGTACTCAGATTAAATGTCTGATAAAGCAAAAAAAAACATTTCGTTACGAAAATTCTAAATGTTATCTTAGAATTATAACTATTTCGAATTTAAGAGTCTTAATATTAATAATATATATTATAAATAAAATAATAATCTTGTTAGCTTTAATTTATTTTCGTTTTTACTAACATTTACTCATCTGTAATTTACGTTTTCAATTGAAAATTAACTTACTCAAAACGAGGAAGTGTGTTGACTACACAGCTAGTAGCTTGTAGCCAGTAGTCTACACAACTTCAGCAACATATATATACTGTTCTATAAAATTTATGTCGTTCTTAGAATTATATGCGACAGCTACACAAATACGATGCGCCGAATCAAATAAATTTTACAGAAGTTATTGCGATATAATTTGATAATTTTTTACAAAATTTCAGATGTCTAGCTTAATTAAATGCAGGATATTACAGTTATCTGAACCTGTCACACTGGAGCAATCAAACTTCATAGAAGTTATTGTATAGAAAATTTATCATTGATCATTTTGTAGAAAATTTGGATGTCTAGCTTTATTAAGTACCTTGAATCTGCTAATATAAAAATACTTATTTAAAAAATGAAGTTATTTGGCAGCTATACGAACCTACTACTCTAAACCAATCAAATTTTATAGAATTTGTTGGCATAAAACTTGACTTTTTATGCCAACAACTTCTATAAATTTTGGTTGGTTTATCAACGCAGGATTTGACTCTGAGCAAGAATATAATATTCTTTGTCATATATCTAGCTTATCATCTCCTTTAAGATCTCGCAACGTCTTATACTTTGAGAATTAAGTTGGTACTGGTATTCACATGCTTCACTTTGGAAAGAAGAAGAACTCATCCGAAAAATGACCGGAAAAATAAGACCGAAAGCGAGAAGTATTTATTTAATTAATATTTTTATTATTTTCTATAATGTGAATGTTAGAATAGAAATTTAACAAAAAGATTTAATATTGGATTAATATACAATGATGTTTTGTATTTTATGGACGTTTGTTTTTTTTTTTTTGAAATTGTATTATTAAAATCATGAATCTGAATCAGAAAAATGTTTAAAAGTTTTCTTGGAATTTTAAAATCCTTCAGGGATTCTAAAAATTATTTTTATCTGACTGAAGAACATTGTAAGTCTTATCGAAAGATTTAAAAAAAAAAAAAAAAAACTGAAAATAAAAATTATGTTTTTTTTTTAACTTTAAATAAATTTCAAATTAAACTTACGAAGTCAGTAGCTTGGAGAAAAATTCAGTTTCTTTCAAAAAGAAAAAACAAAAAGGTCATACATATTTAGAAATTCAGATCATCAAAAGGGAGTTAATAAAGCTCTGTATTACATTTGGGTTTTGAATGTTTTTTTTAAATTTTACGTCTTCAATTTTAGTTAAACGCATAATATATCTATAACAGTACGTTTATGCCAGATTTATTAGTGAAAAATTAAAGTTTTTAAGAATAAAAAAATCAAAAAAAAAATAAGAGAAATGAAATTTTACCAAAAAATTATAAAAGAAAATCTTGTGATTGTTTTTTTCTTCTTGGAATAAAAAATAAACTAAAAGAAATTTTTACAAGAAATAATGTTGGAAAAGTACCAAAAAGTAATAAAGTTTTATTTCACTTTAGAATTTTCCATTAACAAAAAAAAGTTTCTCAAAGTAACTTCAGTTTAAAATAGAATGAAGCACTCTAAGTACAATTTTAAAAGTGGTGCCGTAAATTTTAAAAAACTTTTATACCTACTATTGTTTATTTATTCTGATTTCTGAATACCTATTTAATTTTAGTTAATTGAATATTAAGTTTTATCATCTTAATATTGAATTTTTATACAGATAAAAAAAAGTATAAAAAATATGACAGATAAAAAAAGTATAAAAAATATTAAAGCAATGAAAAATGACTACTATATAGTAATGATTTGAACAGTAGCGACTCTATATCCCTATCAGAAAGTAAGTATATTTATATATATTTACTTACTTTTGGTTTATCTACTTTACCTTCCATAAGTTTCTAATCTACTTACATTTTTTTATATTTTATTTTTTATCAATTTTGTCAAATGTGACGCACATATAAAGTTTTAAACGATTTTAATATAAAGTTCTCATAAACTATGCAATGAAATGTCAAATTCTAGAAAATATTACTTGACAATAATTTGACATCTAAGTAAAACATTACGAAAATGCATCGCTACCTTAGAAATTTTGTTTTAAACAATGTACTCGTAAGCATACCACTTAAGTCGATAGAAAAAAAAAACCGTTAATATTGTTAGAATAATAACACAGTAATATGAATGTAGAATAAAAAAAAAATTAAGTAATGTGTGTGTATTTGTATTTCAGGAGCTTACTAAAACTAGTGCATTTAAATATGTAACTCCAAAAGCGAACCATTTTTATGCATTTTACAATATTAAAAAAATGAATGAATACACAATATTTTTAATATTTAAAATATTGATTTTAATATAATATTATTTACGGGACCTTATTTACGGTCTAGTAGGTAAGAGGATGTAAAAAACGCTTTTAACTCTGAGAGAGCGTGGGTTTGAATCCCAATAATTCCTTTTTACGATATTTAAAGCCACGCATTTGCAACAACTTTTTTTTTTGTAAAAAAACAATCCTGGTGCTTAATGTAAATAATAGGATTACTATCGCAAGCCTGTATTTCATTTGTCTGAATTTCAATTCAGATACTCACATATAATATATATGTAAATATTCTGGGAAAAACGTTTATGAAATAATACATACAGGCAACTTAAATACAGGCAAATGATAATACAAGCAAATTGCAAGAAATACAGACAGACATATGACACCCTCTCTAACTAAATATTGTTTTATGAACTGTTTTATTTTATTTTATTGTAGCAGTTAAGTTTTTATTTTTATTTTATGACCAAATAAAAAATTGTGTTTTAATTTTTGTTGCAGCGAATTTTTACGCAACAACATGTAAAATGGGCATATACTACGTCTTACCAGATTGTAAAAAAACTAGACTATCATGGAACTACTTAAATTTTCAGTTGGGAGACATTAACAAATATATAAAATGTTCTATATTCAGGTCTAGGTCATGAGGATAATAAAAAAGAAAGCATAACTAAGTCAAAGAAATATTTTATTAAATTACAGTTTGAGAAACCGTTTTATTTTTGGGTGTTTTTATGCACCTAACAACTTTATTCTATGCTTTTATAAAAAAAAAGTTGAAGATATATAATGTCAAATCTGTTGGTTCGTTACTTTATGTACGTAATAGTAATGTTTCAGCTAATTCCTTTCACTAAAAATGAAATTTAGATAAAAATTAAAAATAGAATCAAAAAAAAAAACCGTAAATTTTACTTTGCACCAATTTTCAGAACATAATATTTTGTTTTCACTAAGTTGAAAAATAAAAAAAAAATTTGTTAGATACTTTTATTACTAGTTTTTTTTTTTTTTTGAGCTTATTGCAAATATTTTTTCTTACTTATCGCATTTTTCGAAAATAAAATAATATTTTGTTAAACTAATTTGAACTTTTTATAAATTATTTCTATTTAACTTTTGTAAATGGGTATGTTATATCTAAAGCTGTGAAGAACATTTTTTTTACTAAATTTCAATTTGTGTCTTTAAGCACTTTGTAACATACGAAAATAAATATTGCTTTTTTTTTTTTAAATTGAACCAATTTTTGATTAGATTCTATTGTTTTTTTTTTTTGCAAGGTGTATCCAAGGAGGTTGTTATAATTAGATTATGCTGATTTATTAATATTTTTCCTTTAATTATACATTGGAGGATTCATTCATAAAAGTGAATGGTGTTTTTAATTAAAATTCACATGACGATTTGTTTGTAATGCGTACATCTCTAATATCAAATAGTTTGCCAGCGAAACTATTCCCAAAAGTTGGTAATGATAATGTGTACAATATTATTAAATTTAAATTAACTCCTCCCAACATTCAGAAATTTTCCATATTTTCCAATATCCTTATTATTCATATTTTTCTCAATCCGAAACCAAACAGTACTATACATTGTATTATAGGTTTTAACCTAATGTATTTAGAAGGAGGTTTAAAAGGATGTGGCGTTTGTTTGATTCAGTTTCAACACAATCAAAGAGATGTCGCGCATTGATTTCATTGGTGTTTTCCAAGGGAAAACACCCCCTAGCAAAAAAAATCTTACCTACCTAGCAAAAAAAAATCGCTGCTTAACCCTAAATACTTATCGATATGATCCTCCTATTTTAAATCCTACTTATCAAAATTTTGAAGTAGAGAAAAATTGTAAATCAAAATTCATACTTTATAAACATTTATTGCACTTTAATGCAGAGTATTAAATTCTTTTGGAACATTATAGAAAATGTCTACATAATATTTACACAAAATATTAAAGTACAAAATATTTAAGTCCTGCTGTACTGATAATCAACTTATAGTAAAAGTTTTCTTATAAATTTTTATTATTTTTCCTTTTGTTTAAACATTTTAACACACTTTATCAACTTATACCCATAATATGTGTACAATATATGCTACAACTATTAAATTAAGTATAGGGACTCTTATTTCATATACTTACATAATTATTTCAATTAAGATTATTTTAATTCAAAATAAACTTTAAAAGATTTACAATAATGCAAAATAAGAAACCTTCTAGAACGCTTCTTTTAAAATAAAAGGATAATAAGAATCTAGGCGACCTAATGAGTAACACGGTATAAAATATGCTATATCAAACACCGAGAGAGTGTGAGATATACGATACCACATACTTCGTAGAAATAATTAATTCTTACCACATTTACAGCCACTCGTGGAATGAACAAAAAACGGAGTCAAAGGATGTGTAATTTTCTTATGTAATTTCATTTATATTATGTACATAGGAGAATAATTATTATATAATTATTTATGTTATGTTATGTACACAAGGGAATAAATTAAAAAAAAACAAAAAAATCAGAATAAAAATAATTTTTTCAACAGGATATTTTTATTTTTCATTTAGAGTTAAATTTAAATAAAAGTTTCCTTGTGGTTGAAGGTGATCTCTAACTCAGATCATACTTTCTTTTTGTTTTGTTTTTGCTTTATTTTTAATCACAACAAAAGTTAGAACCTGTTCTCTATAATGGCAATTTTATTTTTTAACGCTATGGTTAATATTTTCTTTATAAAAAAATTAACACCCTGTACTTTATTTAATAAAGTATATGGACTGTTGTCAATTTCAATTTTCAAAAAAAAATATATATATAAAAAATTTAACTCATGCTGTTCTTCTTTTTAACTTTTCATTGAAACATAATAATAATTTTATGTTCATTATTTTGATTTTAACCATTATCCTTTACAGTTAAAAGTTTAATTATTTTCAATACAATTATAATATTTTTATTATTTTATATGTTTTATAATAAACATATAATATATATTTGAATCAATATATATATATATATATATATATATATCAATATGCTTTAAATATACTTACTTCCTGGTAATATATGAATTAAACATGGTGTTGTTTGTCGTCCAACAGCATTACTTGCCCAGCAGGCTAAAGTTATTAATTCGGAATCAGTTTGAGGTTGATATTGCATTGTGCTAACGAGTCCATGTGATTGAGTACGTGAATTTAAAACCTGAAAGCAAAAAAAAATATAAATATATACATATATTATGTATATTATATTGTTTTATATTAAAAGAAAAAAAAAATTTTTTTTTTTATTTTGATTTTGTACTCAGTATTTTAATTAATTTAATAAAAGTAAAAAATATTTGAAAATACAATTATTATTTCTATAGAATTAAAATTTATTTAAAAAAAACCAAAAGAAGAGTAGAGAGTTCACTGTATTAAACTCTAGGATACAAATCGCACGAACATAATATATACTATAATATCATATTGTAGATGCATGACAGCTACTCAAACTCATTGCACCAAACCAACTAAGTTGCCAATAGAATTTGCCATAAAACCTGGTCATATTTTGGAAATTTTGAATGTTCATGTTCAGGTACTTAATTAAACCTAAGATACCTAAATTTAACAGTTGTATGACTATATTACCCGAACCTGCGTCTTTAGACCAACCAAATTTAGCATAAGATGGTTGACATAAAACTTAACTTTTTCAGACGAAATTTTAGATACTTATTCAAACACTGAGTTATGCTCATATATAAACATAAAATTTTATGGCAGCTACCCAAATTCACCGGTCAAACTTATTAAAATAAAATTTCAATAGTGGCATTTATATAAAAATGAGATGTTATAAATTTCAGAATAACGGAATTTTCAGAATTTCAGAATTTTTTTTTATAGTGCAAATTGATGGAAAAACGGACGAGTGCAAACAGCTATATCGACTCACAATTCAATCCAGAGGAAGAATATATTATATATTTTTCATATCAATCTAATCTCCTTCATGCTGTCAGAAACTTAATGCCAAATTTATTATACCTACCCATAGTACTACGTTTGTACGGGTATAAAATGAGGAAAAATTTATTTTTTATAAATTGCATTTTTTGCTTCGAACATTTTTTGCACAGAAAATTGTAGAAATCAAAAGACAAGTTTTTCATGGTTAAGCAAACTTTAATTAAATAAGAAAAAACGATTCTGGTGACAATACATGATTCTAAAACTAATAATAATACCAAAAAATAGTAAAGAAGTCAACTAAATTAGCAAAAAAATCATACATTTTTTAACAGAATTATTACAGAGTAAAATAAAAAAATTAAATTTGTCTTGACATGTATGTATTTGTTTAGTTGTTGCCTTTTAATTAGCTATAGACTAACGGCAATCATTTTTAAATTTTTATTTGTTGCATTATACGTAAATATCTACATATACATACGTAGATATTTACGTTAATATAAGAGTAATGGATTTTTTGTTTACATACGATGTAAATATATTAGAATTCGATGAAAATAATGGCTGTATAAAGAAATTCGATGATGCCATAAAGGCTGTGAAATTAAAATAAAAGCTGGAGGTATCAAACGCAACTATAAACTTAAATTTTGAAAATATTGTCTCCAGCTTGTATATTAATATCATGGGCTTTATGGCACATATATAAATGCTATATTGAGATAATTTTTTTTAAAGAAACTTCCATCGTAAAAATACAATTTAGAAAATAACCGAAAAATTCGCAATTAAAAATTTATTTTCTACTTTTTAGTTCAAAAAAAGCTGTTTTTTAAAATTTTTTTTATTATTATTTTATTTCTCTAATTATCACATACGTTATCTTTCAAATATTTTGACAAGATGCCACGATACTTTGGATGAATACGAATACGAATTAAGACCATAATAGCTTTAATTCGCATTTTATAATGAAATGGCAGCCTTCATTATTTTTAATGGCTTGCTGCTGAAATATGAATGTATGAAAGAATAATTAGGAGAGTCTTGATGGTTTCTTACAAAATTAGGATTATTCGTATGCTTTTCTAGAATATGTATATGTATATATATTTGCAAAATTCCGATTTGGTGATATTTTATAGTTGATTACAAAATCAGAGTTCCTTTTTTTCCAGAATATTTACATATTGTGGCCAAACAAAATGAAGCGAACAAAATGCAGCGGAAAAAATAACCCCTATATTTAATAATAATTTGTTCTGATACAACTTATGATTATTCCGAAATATTACCGTACAAGTTTCAGGGATTTTAAAGGCTTAGTTACTGAACCGTAACAAAAACTACATAAAAATTTGCTTTTTTAATTTTTTGAAAAGATCTTTCCGTATAGTTAAATTTCTCAGTTTTATCTACAGTGTAGCAGAATAGACGAGCGGAAAGAATGAAAATAATTATTAAAATATTATTTTACATTTTTTTTTAGGAGTATCTACCTAGGCACTGTTAACAATTGTTTACAATATTCTACTTTTGTTTTTATACCATATGAACTATGTTCAAGGGTATAATAAATTTGCCATTACGTTTGTGACACCTTAAAGGAGTCGAGCTTGATATATTGTCAAAGGTATGGATCGTCTGAGAATCGAATTAGGAGTCGATTAAACCAATTACATCCATCCGTCCGAACGATAACTCAAAAATAAAGGAGCTAGGAGGTTAAAAAGTTTTTTCCGTCACTTTTGCAAAATTATTAGTTATATTATTTAAATATGGAAATAACTCAGTATTTATTGGAGCTATAGGTGTCTCAAATTTTGTGAAATCGTGTCGAGTTACAGGCCAACAGCCCCTGTAAAATTTATAGAGCAATTAAAATAAAGCTAAGTATAGAGCAGCCGGTTCTGGCTTCTTGCACCTCTTAGAATTTAATGAAGCTAGGCATCTCAAATCTTACAAATGATGATCAAGTTTTATGGCAAAAACTTCTGTAAAATTTGGTTATGGTGATGCGACGTGTTCGGGTAGCTGCCATACAACTTCTCCGTTTAAATGGGAATAACTCAGTGTCTATCGAAGCTATGTGTCTGAAATTTTGTGAAGAGGTGTCGAGTTACATGCCAAAAACTTTTGTAAACTTTTGTAAAACTTAAAACCGATCTAGAGTAGCCTTGAAGCTTCAGGCTTCTTGCATCTCTTGAAACTTAATGAAGTCAGGCGTCTGAAATCTCACAAACGATGATAAAGTTTTATGGCAACAACTTCTGTAAAATTTGGTTGCGGTGGTGCGACTGGTTCGGGTAGCTGCCACACAACTTATCCGTTTAAATGAATATAACTCAGTGTCTATTGAAGCTAGGTATCTGAAATTTTGTGAAGAGGTATCGAGTTATATGCTAACAATTTTATGTAAAATTTTTGTTGATCTAGAGCAGCCGGTTCAGGCTTCTTGCACCTCTTGGAACTTAATGAAGCTGAGCGTCTGCAATCTTGCAAATGAAGATCAAGTAAAATTTGGTTGTGCTGCTGCAATAGATTTTGTTGGCTGTCATACAACTTCACAATTTACATAAATATATCTCGGTAGTTATAATGTCGGTACTAGAACATCTGAAATTGTTTAAAAGATGATCAAGTTATATAGAAACGGGATATATTACGTTCGTACGAGTATCCTAGAGTTGATATAGTTTACTCTACTGCACTCTTCCTCTTTTTTTTTTTTAATATTAATTTAAAATTTTTTGATTTTTAAAATAAAATTCTCGCTTATTTAACCGTAGTTTTGTTTTAATAAAATCTTAAAAGCTTATTGATAATAAAACGAAACCGGATGAAAAATTATAAAAATAATATTAAAAAATGCAATGTATAATGTGTAGATACATTCATTCGCTGTAGTATATTTTTGGGAAAATTATTAATCGATGCATTGAAGAGAAAATTTTCATTCATTAATGAGAGAATAAAATGTAGACGCGTAGGATATAAAAAATTCATATAAAAAAAATATATAAATAAATTTGTTAAAAACTTTATAAATTTGGAAACTACTTTGTATTAATAGTAATTATGAGTAAAATATTATTTTATAATTATAAATTTAATAATATTTTAAATCCTATTAAATTAAAATTTCGAGAAAATTATTATTTTTTTTTTTTTGGTTAATAAAATAAAATGAACCAGTAATAATATAATAATTTTCTTATTAATGCATTAATTATTTAAAATAATAATAAATTAATTCAAACGAAAAATAAATATAAATATTTTAAAATGGTTTTTTTTTTTATTATTTTATAAGTTTAATTATAAAATATAAGAAAAAAGTTTTCATTTATATAATAATATATCAGGATATATTTAAAAACAAAATGCAATTTCAAGATTGAAAAGACATACATAGATAGATATGAAAGGATAGAGTACACTTTACCAAAAGATATTATATTGCAAAAATATTTTTGATTAAAAGTCGTTTTATATTTCAAATTCGATAAAAATGCACAGCAGATAGGACCATTTAACAAAAAGGATATTTGACAGAAAAATGTTTCAGAAAAAAAATTCATATTATATACGACAAATAAAAGTCTTTTTATAGTCCCTAGAAAAAAAGGAAAATCTAAAAAATTTTTTCTCCCTTTAAAAGCTATTTATGATTTTTAAAATATTTTCAAAATAAAAATTAAAACTATTTAACCGTTTTTTTGTTTTAATTACATTAATTTAGTAACATTAATTAAAAAAATCTTGGTAGAACGTGAAACTCGAAGAAGAATTAAATGTAACAGCGGTGAATATATTATTTTTTTTTTATAAATATATATATAAAGTAGGTATATAAATGTAGATATTTTATATTCGTATATGTAAATGTAAAATAATTTTGGTTTAAGTTAAAATTTAATAAATTAATGTTTCTTTTAAATGATGCGAATATAATATGCTTGCGTATCTAATATATAAGGAAGAAATTCTGTTTGTTTGTTTGGCACGGATTCACGTAAAAACCACCAGTCCGATTGCAACAAAATTGCGGCCCGAGAGCGTTTTCAAGCGTTTTGGTTTTTTCGTTGTTCTGCCTAAACGGTTTGACTGATTGAGTTGAAAATTTGCACAAATGTTCTTCTCACCTTTAGGGCTGTACTCAAGAAATTGGGTTGCCATATGTCACCCGGGTTCGGCCCGGCGGTTTTCCAAAAAATTTTTTGTTTCCGATTTATGTCCCATTTTGTATGGCGGTTTTATGGTCTGAAAAAAACCCTGAGACAAATTTTTGTAAAGTTCCGGTAACCCGTTTGGGCACGAGAGCCGAGTTCATTAAATTTTATTGCTGTCCTGCTTAAACGGTTTCATCAATTGATTTGAAAACTTGCAAAACTGTTGCTCTTTAGCAGAAAAGTTCACTAGATTAATTTGGTTATGATCCATTAATCCGTTTCGGCACCAGGGCTCAGTGAAATTTCTTAATCTACCTTAATGTCGCGCTTAAACGGTTTGACCAATTGAGTTGTAAATTTACAAGAGTGTAGTTCTTCACCCCAGAAGCTCACTCAGTTGACTTGGTTACGATCCGTTAACCCGTTTCGGCACCAGAGCCCAATGAAGTATTTTAATTTTTTTATTGTCGCGCTTAAACGTTTGGACCAATTGAACATTGGCACAATGATTGCACTTTAAGACAGAAGCTCATTTAATTAATTCTGCGGTGATACATTAACCCATTTCAGCACGATAGACTTTCAAAAAAAATATTTTGTTTTTAATTTTTGTCTAATTTGGCAGGATGAATTTACGATTCTAAATAAAGCCTGTGACAAATTTTTGTTAACGTTCGTTAGCCCGTTTCGCCACGAGTACCTATTAAAAACACTCTGCTCAATTTCTGGTGTTGTTATTATTATTAAAAAGATATTTCCAACACTTTTTACTTTTATCTACACTGTTTTTAATATTCCATAAAAACCTTTCAATGCAAATTTCTAATATATAAAAATAATTAAAATAACCTTATTAAGTATCTTAAGAATACTGTGTTTAAGTCTTAACAACATAACATTTTTGGCAGTTAAAACACCGAAACAATCTCCTACATACGACAATCATCATGTTATCATTGAGAAATGCATCACTTACATGTGGTCTACCTATATAACATACATGTGTATAACACATTTCCCATAAAATATCATTGAAATATGTACATATAGTATGTATAATGTGCGTATATTTAAAAATACTATAAACATAATCAATTAAATTAGAAAACATATTCACATTTCTGTATAGTATTTAATCAAAAATGAGTACAAACATATTTAAAGAATAGAAAACCTTACATTCTTATCCATATACAAATTTTACATATATTTTTAGCCAATCAATTTGAAAACATAATTAGAAAAAGTAAACGTAAAAAAATTCTGGTAGATTTATAAAGGTAAAACACAATCATGTAGTTTTTATATTAAAAATAATATGTTAAACAGAACCTGAGATGTATGCATTTAAAAAGAAGTTTTTTCAAAATTTGAAGAGCTGTCGGTGCTGTTGAATTTCTAACGGTGAGGGTACATAAAAAAGTTGTTCTATAACATTACTCTTTTAAGAGACCTATGCATAGTTAATATTTCATTGCTCCTTATTAAACAGTATATAAGTTTTGTAAACAGTCGCAGGGAAAGAGCGAACCTAATAGCAAATTTTTCAAAATGTGCTTAAAAGGATAATTCACAAAAACATGAAGTGACATTACTTAGGAAAAACAATTTATTACATTATGGTCTTTTATAACTGAAATGCGATTTTATGTTTCGGTATTAACGAATATATTATGAAAACTCACTTCGCCGTAATTGCGTACTCAATAGATTATTGATTCCTTTAAAGATTTTTTGTAGACGAATTGTCTCTAATTCTTCGCTCTGTTTATTCAATTTAACTAAATGTAATAAAAATAGAATATTAACTACCAGCATCTGTAAATGCATAGTAATAAGTTAACTATATTAATTAAATTATATTAACGCAGAAACAAAAGTTAATAATTTTTATTTCATAAAGCCAATAAAATACTCCGGGCAACGCCGAGTACTCTGCTAGTATATATATGTGGAAAAAAAGATTTCCCAAAAACCAACCAATTAGAGGAATTGTGAAAATAGTTAATCCTTTCAAATAAATCTCTATTTGTTACCTATTTATGTATATAATATGTATTCGATATGGTGATTTATGAAAAACATCGAAAAATTTCCTTATATATGTTTCATTTTGTTCATTTTTCTGTTTACAAAACTTCTGCATCTTTTAAAATAAAACAACGAAATTTTAAATATATAGATAAGTTTTTTAAAAAAATTTAATATCGTGGAACATTTTTTTTTAAAGATTTGCAGAATTTCCCTTCCATCAAAATCCAAAACGGTTTTAGTTAAAACTTTGAAATTTGTGAGAGAAGAAAAGTTTTTTAGCATGAGTTAACTCACCATTTTTTTTTTTTTTTGTACCTTTCCATGTTGAAGAAAAAATAGAGGTTAAAAATTGAAAATTTAATATTTTTAAATACCTGACCAGAATTTAGATTAAATAGATACGTTCCAGTAAAACGCATTATTTAATGGTTCAACATTATAATTTTACATGACGTCTTAACAGCTTTTCTTATTCATATAGAAGTTCTCTTAAAATTCTTTAAAAACTTTTGTTTTAACTTTCTTCCTTCATTAAAATTTTTCAAGCAGACAGAATGCAAAGCAGGACAGTAATATTACAACTTATCACTATTGAGTAGATCGAAAAATTCTCGTCAATGAAAATTCATTTTGTCATCGGTTCAAATTCAAATCGGTATTCAAGATTTTATTAATAAATAAAATAATAGAAATCAAACAATTAAGACATAAAGTAATAGGAACACTTCTAATATTGACTATCAATGTACCAAAAAAAAAATATTAAGAGGTCCTTCTTCTTTTGTTACTCATTTTTAAAACTTAAAAAATACACTAGATTTTTCATATGTAACATAAATCTACCAATTTTCCATATAATATTAAAAGTTAAAGGACTGGGGAAAACATTAGAGTTTTATTTAAAATTTTTGTTAATTTTTGGAAATCGATTAATATTTTTGTTATACAAAAATAATACAACAAATTAAGCATAATAATTAAAATCGAAAGAAAATTAATTATTTATTCTTTTCCAAAATAACAAAAAAAAAAAAAAAAATAGAACAAATCTGAAACTTTTCTATTTAATATTTCCAGAAAGATGAATAAATTCTTATTCGAATGGTAATTAAAGTTAAAAAACAAAATTTAATTTTTTTTTTTTTTACTTTTCTCTAGAAACAAATATGAAAACTGAATTTTGCAAAAAGTTGATATCAAAAAAAAAACATTTTTGTTCCATATGGTGCAATTTATTTGTTACATTTTATGCTACTATAGATAAACAATCAAAAAAAACAAGTAAAAATTTAGTTTTAATTGAATCAGAAATTGTTCAGTGACCTGAATATATTAAATATAATGTTCTTCTTTTTTTTTTTGTTTTTCATCATCATTTCAATTACCATTATCAGGTTCATTTAAACTTTTATTATCACCAAAAATGAAAATAACATTTTAAATTTTACGCTCATATACAGGGTAATTCTTAATTAACTACACTACTATAATACGAGTATGTAACACTGCATAGATCCTTATGAGTATATATGTAATTTTTTTGTATAGGCGCTAAGGTTAGGTTCTTCTAGTGTTCCAGATATGTTAGAGTACTTTATGTTAGATATGTTAGAGAAATTTTCATATTTTTTTATATTAAATAAATTGACATCTAACATTGTTTTTTTTAGACATATACCTGGTAAGATTCTAACACTGTTTTTAAACGTACCTGAAAGTCTGTAAAATGCAATTAGAAATGCTCTAGAAATCTTCAGTGTTAGATGCTAATTTATTAAAACAAAAACAAAATTTATGAAAAATGAATTTCCCATATCTTAGAAACTAGAAGAATCTGAACTTAGTTCACTACATATAAAAAAAATTACCTTCTCATAAAGAGTCCATGCAGCAATTTATAGCAGTGTAGTTAATTAGGAAACACCCTGTATATAATTATATATATATATAGTACGCATTTTTATGATATCTTAATACATATATTAAATGCCTATATTCATTTGTTCTAAATATAACTTAGAACAGAAAACATAAAAATAAATAAACATACATGTTTACATATTGCCATTTGCATATGCTATACAGAATCTTGAAGAAAAAACCAGTTTTGCCAACCACACAATTTTCCTTAAATCCATTATTACAAAATATAGAAATTTTTCTTTTTGTTTTGCTTTTTCTGTAAGAATAACAAGATATACTTTTTTTCTTCTTCTAACTACAAATTTATACTTCACAATTTTATTAAAATTTGTGTCCTTAATTTTAACTTTATATTTTCATCCTCCTCCTGAATGTTATGTTATTCGATAAAGAAGACAAACTTTATATTGTTATCGTGGTTACTTTAAAAATTTTTATGTTATAATCGAATAAATAAACTTTCTTTTTTTTCTTTTAAAAAAAAAAAAGAAATGGAAAATGGTTTTTTTTTAGTTTATTTTTTCTATTTTTTTTTTGAATTTATTTAAGAAAAACAGATTTTGGAAAAGATTGCACAAAAAAAAAAAAAAAAAAACATGAAAAGAGAGGAGAAAGAAATGTTACAGTTAAATAATTGTTAAAGAAAAAAAAATAACGGTTTTTTTTTTGGAAAAGTCTACTTTGAAACTGATTTGCATTTGGATTACAAGTTAATATCATTTTTGCTTTGATTTATTATTCAAAACTAAAACACAAAAAAAAAATAACAAAAAATAAAATGAAAAAAAAAACGAGGAAGAGTGCAGTAGAGTGGACTGTGTCAACTCTGGGATACGCGTATGAATGTAATATATCCTGTTTCTATAAAACTTGATCATCCTTTAAAAACATTCAGATGTTTTAGTACCGACGTTAACTACAGAGATATATTTATGTAAATTGTGCAGTTGTATGACAGCTACCCGAATCTATTACGCCTAGCTTCATTAAGCAAGAAGCCTGAACCGGTTGCTTTAGACCAACCAAATTTTACAAAAGTTTTTGGCGTGTAACTCGACACTTTTTCACTAAATTTCAGATAGCTAGCTTCAATAGACACTGAGTTATTTTCATTTAAAAAGAGAAGTTGTATGGCGACTACCCAAACCTGTCATACCATCACAACCAAATTTTACAGAAGTTGTTGCCATAAAACTTGACCATCATTTGCAAAATTTCAGATACCTAGCTCGAATAGACACTGAGTTATTTCCATTTAAAGAAAGAAGTTGTATGGTAGCTACTCGAACGCGGCGGCAAAAAATGCTGGATTTAAATAGCAAAACTAACAATTTTGCAAAAGTGACGTAACAAATATTTCAGCCACCTACCTCCTTTAATTTTTGAGTTATCGTGCGGATGGACACTGATTTATTTTCATTTAAAAAGAGAAGTTGTATGGCAGATACCCGAACTTGTTGCACCAGCAGAACCAAATTTTGCAGAAGTTGTTGCCATAAAACTGGATCATCATTTGCAAAATTTCAGATACCTAGATTGAATAAACACTGGGTTATTTCCATTTAAAGAAAGAAGTTGTATGGCAGCTACTCGAACTCGGCGGCCGAAAATGCTGAATTTAAATAGCAAAACTAAAAATTTTGCGGACGTACATGGCTTAGTCGACTCAGAATTCGATTCTGAGCCGATCCATATCTTTGACACTATATCTAACTCGACTCCTTTAAGGTTTCACAAACGTAATGGCAAATTTATTATACCCTTGAACATAGTTCATACGGGTATAAAAACCATAAAAAAAATGTAAAATGGTGAAATAGAAATTTTGTTTTTATAATCATTTAACTGCCAAGTATTTTAAAAACAGGTTGACACCAAGTTACATCTTTATTTTTTTTTTTTACCAAAAAATGAACAAAAAATAAAAAATTGTGTTAAATGGTAAAAAAAAGCAAATCAATATCTAAACTTAAAAGTTTTTAAATGTGCACAATTTTCGAAAGGACAATAAAATGACATCTATAAAATATAGTTATATCTACAAGAATAAATCTGCAATTCTACAATTTGTATTTTTCAAGGTGGAGAAAACGGAATTTTAAATTTTATGGGCGTTGTAGTAACTTAATTTCATTATTAAAAATATTTCTCATATCATTTTACCAAATATTTAAAATCTAATGTCATTTTACCAAAAATTTTAAGTTCTAACTTCGAGCATTTTGCTGATAGTGATAAAATTTATTCTCATATTGATTATAGCGTAGAAAATACCCTTTGTTCGAAATTTTTTTTATTCTGTTTTATTGCTTTAGGGAACATAAAACTTCAAAAAATTCTCTCCACTTTTTTGTATTGCGCTATATTCCTTTAGTTTCTGCCCAAGTCTTTCTAATTCTTTCTATCTCATTCAGGATACTTTTTCTCGAAGTCTTTTCAGGTCTTTCCAATTTTAATAGCCATGAAGGATTTAGTTCAATTCCTGATGTGCCATTGATGTTATAACAGGGGATATGCCCTGTCTGAAGATATGACCGATCCACTTTCATTTTAGATCCATTCGATCCATTTATATATCGATCGGTTTTTAACTGGTTAATACCCATAATTCCTTGTTCAGTATTTTGCTCGTCCGAGTTGCAAAATTTTGGATTACATAAAAAGCTTGTTCTCCAAAATTATTTTTTTTATTGGTTTTCTATAACGTTAATTTTTTTTATTTATGAGTCCATAATTAAAATTCCATTTCTCAATCTTAAAAGATGTAGAAGTTTTGTAAACCGATGAATAGATAGACGAATAAGTGAAACTAATAAATAAAATTTTTTTGAAAAAAATTGTTAAAAAGTAAAAAATTTACTTGCGTTAAAGCACTTTTAAGTTAAAAAACCATCTAAAATCTAAATATAATATGTCAAAAAAAAAAAAAAAAAACGAACTGTAAATATTTGATATTGTAGATAAATAGTATAAAATTATTGTTTTTACTGTGAATGATCGAAAATACTTCAATGATTTAATAAAGTTTGTTATGCCAAACAAGCTAACACTTTTACCGAATTTTTTCTTTAGAATAAATTGAAATATTTCTAATGCTAGACTCAGATTTTTTTTAATTTGAAACAATGTTTTTAAATCTTCTTCTTTAAAAACTTGAATCTTTTGGAAAATTAAAGTTATGAAAGAAGTTTGCAAAATATTCATAAAATTTAGTTTAATTTTATTTTCAGATTTTTCTTACTAAAAATATGTTGTAGTTTGGGTAGAAACACTTCTATTTCTAGATTTTAATATTGACTTCACAAACAAAAGTATCGAGAATTAAAGCCAGTATACATTAAAAATTAAATTGTTCCATATGAGAATACAGCTAAATATCTTGGTATGATTTTAGTTGCGAAACTCAGGTGGAAACCGTATGTCAAGAAAAAAGTAGAAAAATTAAAGTTTAAGTACAGGAAGATATAGTTATTATTGGATTGAATTATTGGATTGAATTTATATAGTAACAATTAGATATAGTTATATAGTTATTGTTACTATATAAATTTCATCAAGATAGCTTCATTAGTTTTTGAGTTATGGTGCGAACGGACAGACATCGTTAAATCGACTCGGGAGGTGATCCTGATGAAAAAGATTTGAATTTTTTTTGAAATTGAAAAAGATGAAAAAGATTTGAATATACATTTTTTATTAACAGTATATTTTTTTAAAGTTATTCTATACGAGTAGTAGTTACATAATATTTACTATAAAAATCCCAAATGAATTTCGGACCTTCATAGTATTATTTATAATATTAACCTATAATTATTTTATCTATAATATAATGTTATTGTATATAAGTATACCCTTTTTTTTATTTTACTTACCGGTGAAACATTTCTTGTATTGTTATATGTCCAACTAAATTTTACAGAATCAGCTGGATCAGCATCAACTTCACATTTAACTAATATTTGTGAATTTATTGCACCAACGGATGTTTGTTCAGTTCCGGGTTTACAACGTGGTGAATCTATAAAAGAAAAAATAAAAATATAGATATAAAATTTCAATTTTTGCAAGAAATTGAATTTTGTTGATATTTTAGTTTAAAATTTATAAGCAATCAAATTTAGAGAATTGGTGTTATGCTGTATACATAAAAGAATGTTAAGTAAAATAAATAAATTATAATAATTGTAAACGATGAGGAAAACAATCCATTAGTTATATATCCAGAAAAATGGTAATATACCTTTAAAGGTATATATTATTATGTTACCATTGATTTAAGACTTACATACATAATATACGTTTACTTTTTCATTATTCTTATATTCATTTAGTAAAATACTAATATATTAAGTTCTTTTGAATTTTATGTTGCACTATGTCCTAAAATGCACAACAAAAATGACGGATTTATCTATTTGCAGTAAATACCTTGTGAGATAGAAAAGATTTTAAGGCTTCCTGTCGTGAAAATGCGGACTAAATGGGCAATTAAAGAAAATTTGAATAAAGAATGTAGGCATATGCAGTTTTTGTCAACAAGAAGAAGAGTTTCCAGGACACATACTCCAAAATTGTTAAATTTTACTCAGAGTAAGATAATTGCACCTAGAAGCATATTGCTTTACCGAAGATGACCTACCAGTAATAAAATCTCTACAGCTATTTAAGTTTTTAGAGTAAATATGGCTGACAGAAGTATTATAAGTAATGGCAAAATACAGAAAATATAGTAATAGGTAGACCACAATTTATAGATCTACATAAAAATATTACAGCTTATATTATACCTCTGAAACAATAATAATCTAAATAATCAAGGGAGGGAGTAATTGTTCTAACAGCACACTGTTATCTATGTAGTAATTTAGTGATATATATTTAAAAAAAATTATTATTATGTGTAGAATATCATATTTTTAAATATAAAAGTGGAATTCTTAAACTGGATTAAGTATAACTTTCATAAATCAGTAATTGAGGGGTAAATTTTTGAAGGTATATCATTCAAAACATATTTCAACTCCGTTATTCAACAATAATTTCTATCTTGGTAATTGGTATAAACTAGTATATTATAATAATATATGGTTGTTGGATTCAAAAACAAATTTTAAAAAATAAAATATAAAACAAAATTTTGTAAGTGTTAAAAATGTTTTTTTTTATTTTAATAATGCTTAGATTACGATAGAAAAATATAACAATTTGTAATCAGGAGCAGTTTAACAAAATGCAACACCAAAATTGTTTTGTACTCTAAAAATCCATATTACCATGTAGGTACGTAAATAAAATATGCGGTAACATTTTTAACAATTTAATTATAAAAAAAATGTATCCCTCCGCTTTGCATTTTCTTTTTTTAATAATAATAAACTTATTTAGCAAAATTATCTGAGAGAGAGAGAAAGAGATCTGATCTGATTTATTTTATTTTAAGTGGATTATTAAGTAAGTTTAATGAAAACATGGGAACAAAAAGAAGTTGAGCATTTGCAGATGATCTCACTATTTATGCTTCAGGCACAAATATAAATGAGATACAATCCAAAATTCAAAACATGTTTGACGAAACACAAAGCTATGTTAATGCTTGGAAACTAAGATTAACTATAGCAAATGTGAGCTAATTCTATTTAGGGATACGGTAGATAAAACAAGTAGTGATATTAAAAAAAATTGAAAGAAATATAGTATAAAGACGATAGAAGGTGCAGCAAAAATAGAAATTAAAGCAGATAAAATAGAAATTGTAGCAGCAAAAACAATGAGATATTTAGGTATAATGTTAAGATATAATTTAAATTATAAATTTCATATAACACAAGAAATAAACAAAGCACGTAAAGCATTCGCAATAGCCAGGAACCTGTTTTATTCAAAAATCCTTTCATCAAGAGTAAAAATAATAACTTAACAGAGTTTAATAAGATCTATTTTATCTTACGGATGTCCTATATATGGTATAACATAAATCCATATAATATGGAACTTCTAAGAAAACTTAGAAGACCGGAATCCGAACAGAGATACTACTATTCAGATAAAGTAATTTATGAGGAAAGCAAAATTAAAAAAATAGACAATTTTATGATAAAATTAACAAGATCATATTTTAACCGAATAGAAGAAGTTCAAAATAATTTAATAGGAGAGTTAATTCAAAAAAATGATGACTATATCAAAGATACAATATTATAATCCGGATATATCCCCCCCCCCCCCGAAGCATTTATATACTTAGATAAAAATAAATTTATTAAAAACAATAATATTCCAATTATATACCATATAAATAAGAATTCTGCACATAAAAGAATATTGTACCCGCCAAATACAAATGTTAACGAATTAAGAAATAGAGGATATAAAATTAAATTCAATACTTATCAAACTGAAAGAGATAAAAATGAAAAGAATAATCACATATGGTGGCTAAATGAAAATTAAAGTAAAATAAGAAGTTGTAATATTTTGTTTTTATTATTGCTTTTATTTTTCAATTTTGTTTTGTTTTTTGTTATATTGTTTTATTTTAAATTTAGATAGTAAGAAGTAGTCATAAGTTTTATTTAAACTCAGAAATTATTCTTGGTTTTTATTGAAATTTTCCAAGTAAAAGTATCGCTATATATTACCATATTTAATTCAAGGTTAAAACAAATTTAATTCAAAATATATAAAATTATCAATAAATAAATTTTTAGAGAGCTCCAAATAGAGACATTAAAAATAAATAGAAGCAAAAAAAATAAAATCGTAGTTTTTAAGGAATTTTGTACACGAAAAAAAAAAAAAAAAAGTGTAAATGATCAATAAAAAAAACAAATATTTCCAAAAAAAAAAAAAAAAAAGATCTGATTTATTTCCACCAATAATAGACAAGATTATCTTGAATACTTACAGTCATAAAATTACACTTCTTAAAACTTTCCCTTAAATTAATTTTGACATGACTTTAGCCACTGAAAAACTATATAACAATTCTGTAAAATTATTAAAACTATATACAAATTTTACTCTATATTATATTGAGTGTACGTATGTGACTCTTTAAAATGTCTATTTTCTAAAAAAAAAATTAAATATTTAACAAGTATTTTATGTCTTGAAATGACATAATCTAATTACAAAACCAAATAACAAAAAAAAAAAACAATGAAGAAAAAAGTAAATTTAACAATTTCTAAACATAATCCTATTGGATTATTTAGATGCATACGTTAAAAATGTATGAAACAGAAATTTGTGTAACTAATTTGCATAAAAATGGAATTTTTAAAATGATAATAACCTTTATTTCACTTTTGTGTTTTTTTTTTTTTTGTTTTTTTTTTGTTAAATACTATTAGTTGACGACTTTTTACTCCAAAAACAACAAACAAAAATTTAAATCCTAATTTTTGAAATGTAAAAAAATATACACCTGCTGTGTCCAAACTACATGACATACTTACTGATAATGTCACAGTAAAACAAAAAAAATTCAAAAAATATTTAACTTAGAGTTAAATTTAAACATTTTTGATAGAGCACATTTTGATAGTGTGATAGTGTGTGTCATTATGATATACTTACAACAAAATATGGACATCATAGTGTCAGTTAATACTTTATATGCTTAACCAATAAACAAAATTGGCCAACAAGACCTCACCCCGTTAATGTATTTATTTATTTAGTTATTTATTTGATTATTTTTTTTTTTTAGTTATTATTTAATTTACATTAATTTATAATATTTATTTATTTATTAACAATTATTACAAAATTTTAAAGTTAATTCCTATTATATAATATGTTACATAGAAACCATTTGCAAAAATGAATATTATTGGAATATGTATTGCATATATTTAGGCGAACAAAGAATTATTAACGTAAAATTTAATAATTTATGTTATTATTAAATATATATGGATGCTCAGAATCGAATAAAAATTTAAAATAATAAATTTAATATACAATAATAATATAATATAACATATATTGATTTAAAAACTAATCAGAACTTTTCAATTTTGTTAATTAAATTCGGGACAGGCACTTTAAAATAATTTGATTTTATAAAAATTTAAAAAGAAAATATTTGATATTCTATTATGATGAAAATTCATGATGAACTTTTTTACAAATATGACAAACAAAAATAAAAGTAAAATAAAAAAAATGGAATTTATTTTTGTTTTGTTGTTTTTTTTTTTTTTTTTTTTGCAAAAATTTAAAATTCAGCAGGACCTGCTGTTGTTACACGTATATCTCATTGTTAACAAAAAAATTTTAGTTTTTTTTTTTTGGAAGTTTTTACAGTTTATGTTATTGTTAAAGGAATAATCTTGGAAATTTTGTTGCACTTTTAGATATATATTATATGTATACATATATAAATATATTTATTAGTGTAAAATTAGGGTATAAAATCCACCCATAAAAATATGGAATAAAATATTGAATACATATAAGAATATACACTTTGTATGATTGCATAATATGAGTGGTTGAAAGTAATATTGTTATTATTCTTATTATTGCAACATTATTATTACATACAATAGAATATATAAAATTTTCTTTTTACATTTTTATTTTTAACTATGTTTATTGTGGTATTTATAATATAACGGGTTTCATTTATATTATTATCATAATATTGTTTTATATTCTAAAATGTAGTTGCAGATCCTGACCGAATAAAACTTATTATTTTTTTGTGGAACAAATTTACTTTTATATTTTTTTTGGTATTCATGTTATAACATAATATGACGATTTTTATAATATTATGATTATTTAGTAATGATATTGTTGGTAATAATGACTATTAATATATATATATATATAGTGATAATGAGAATGATAATCATTTTGTTTTTGTTCATAATATATGCATAATTATCTGAATTCAGTTGGGATTTTTTTTTTTGGTTTTTTCTTAAGAATAGGAAATTTTACCAACAAAATTGTTTTCATTGACAATGCTAATTATTACATATATACTTTCTAATTAAATTTAATTTAACATTTGTTAATTTAGACAATTCACTTGACTCTTCACAATTAAATTCCAATATGATCTGTAAAACATTTAGAAGTAATGTAAAGATTTTGGTAAAATGGTCAGTTAGAAATAATATTAGATTTAATAGAAGGAAACATGTTGTTGATGTAGCTGTAGTAGATTTTAAATAAACATAAAAATGAAGAGTTTAAATATGATATCACAATTAATTACATTAAAAGTGTAAAGTACTTATCGAAATAATATTGAAACCTCGGTGGTAGTATGCTTAAGACCTTATCCGATATTTACCGAGAGAGTGCAGATTTAAACCTTACAAAGAACGCAAATATTTTTACTTGAAGGGAAAAGACTGAAAAAGTAATTCATAAAATATGACCATTGCAACTTAATATATAATATAATAAATATATTATAGAATATATAAAATGAATATATATGTATGTATTACTATATATAAAGAATTAGTATTCAACATATAACGTTTAAAATGTTCAAAGCCGTTGATTTTATTTAGTAATATTGTATAATCTAATAAAAATATTATAAATTGTAATATCTGAATCATGGCGCAGTGTTTAAGTCGCCAATCTTTAAATCGAAGGATCTTGGGTTGAAACCCCGGTCAGGTCATATTAATAAAAAATATGTAGTAATTTCATATCGTAATAATTATATATCGTATAATTAATAGTAGTAATAATAATAATAATAATAATAACATGCAGTACGGTGTTATATACTACTGCACATTGTAATCCACTGATGGCCCTGGCTCTGTAGTGAAAATAATAATAATATTAATAAGAATTCTAATACCAATAATAATAGCTGCAACAGTGACAGTGGGTTTTGCCTTCAATAATTACCTCATGCAGTGAGGTGATAAATACTACTGCATGTTGTAACTGTTGTAACGGCTATAATAGTCAGTGTTAGTAAAATTGTAATAACAATAGGCGTATTCGTTGTTTGCTTACAGTTCCACTCCCAATTTAATGTTTCCGTATCCATTTCCCACCCTTTCCTATCCCTACTCCATAGCCAATATACTGCGTTCGTAGGTAAGAGTTTCATCCCACTATATTGGCTAAAGGGGGAGGAGGGTTTAATCAGTAAGAATCTGACACTACTAAGGAGAAATTCTTGGCGTCTTTAGAAGTTGCCCACCTCCCTTTGAAAAAAAAAAATGAAACAAGACAGAATGTAAAGAAATGATTTTTAAATTTCTCAATTTCCCAAATTTTTTAAGGGCAAAACAAACAGTTCAGAATACTATGATTCCCACATAAAATTTGTCATTTTTGTTAAAATTCCATATATTATAAGAGAAAATATGAAAAATAAAAATAGTTCTAAAAGATCTTTCTTCTATTAAAAGCTTCAACTAAAATCATTTCAGAAATATGAATAAAGTTTAATCTTGCAAAAATTTTCTTTTCACATAACGGTAAATTTTAATAAATTTTAATTAAATTTTACATTTTTATTTTTTAAATTTACAATATTATAAAACATTAATTTTATCCTTAAATCTTCATATTTTTTATTCAAAGCATCATCATCAAGAAAATTCATTTAAATTTTTAAATATATCTACACTCTACAGTTCGATTTTGTTCTATATCATTATTAAAATTCACATTACAAATTAATTTTCACTTAAAAAACACTTGAGAGTTCATAATTTTTTTTGATGACCCCACTTCATTAATTCATCATTTTAAATTTTAGAGAGAACATTTTAATCTTCCATATTTTCTATAATAATACCATACTATTTTAATGCGATAAAATGTCCTTTCCATACAAACTAAAATAATCAAAAAATTTTTTTTAATAAATCCAATATTATCTCAATATAAAATATCTTTTCAAGTAAAAAAAAAATAATAATATTTGATAAAATTTTGAAGAGTACCTAAATGAAAAAAAAAAAAAAAAATATAAATTAAAATATTTAGCAACTTGATAAATTCTAAAGATTCTTTTTTTTTTTTTTTTTTTTTCTTTTCCAATTCAATCCACATTTCCACCGCATTTTTACTGTCTAATGTGTACATAATTGGGTTTTGATATAAAATGATGTTATATGTACTTAGGTTATGGTTTAGTAAGAAATTATTGAATTTTTTCTCATTCTCATTACTATATATGCTGTTTGTTGTTTTTGTTATGGTGATGGTGGTGGTGGTGGTGGTTATTTCATGTCTGTATATGAATAAGAAGTTAATTCATCAAAATTTTTTAACAAAGGAGGCTTAACTTCAACATAACTTTCAATATGAAAAATGAATGGATAATTTATTGAACCATATAGTAATCGAAATGATTAATGAATCGATACAAGATATTTAAAAATCGATTCATCAAAAAATGGAATACAAAAAAAGAAAACAAAGATAAAAAAGAAAATTTAAATGAAATAAGAATAATAAACACCGTTTTTAGACAGAGTACAACATTGTAAAAAAAATTTTTGTATAAGATTTTTTTTTTTTTTAGTCCTTCTTAAAACGATTTCTAAAATAAGGATAAAATGTTACTTACTTTACTTATTATAAAATATGATGAGAATACTTTCAAAAAGCATAATTAATATGATAAAAATTATAATGTGCAGTGTTCTGTCTGTTGATTAGATTATCAAGTATCAAAAACGAACAAACAAAAACATGGATTATTAATTTGGATTAGAATGTAGTTCATATCATGGATGAGCCTGTAGTTTAATTTTACAATTAAATTATGTTGATACTATTAGTCTAATAATTCATATTAGAATTTATTGTTATTATTGTCTGTACAGCTTTCTATAATCAGTAGTGTTATCATTCTTTAAATGTTCACCTGCATGATGATGCCTTTAAAAACGTTGCAAAGCTTTTCTTTTACAGATTTTTGTATCGTTTTTTAATGATTCACTTAATCTCATATGCAATTTTTCTCTTTTTGTGAGAACTCTCGTAGTTGGTGAAAAACTTAAAAAGCCACCCAAAGAAATTGCACATGATACTTTACGGATAGTGTTGAACTTTAATAAAAAACCATAACTACTCCTTTTTAACTAAACTTTAGTTTATGATCTTTAATACAAAATGTACAGTTTGATTAGTGATGTAAGGATATGGGAAGGATTTCTTGGAAAGGTATTCAAGAGTATTTAGTAATCAACCAAAATCATCCTCTTTTAAACCAAACTTTAAGTTGGGACGTTTAATACATTTTAGTGTGCAGTTTGGTTTATGGCATAAGGACGTGAAAAGGAGTCTTTGGAAAGGCCGAATAAAGATAATTTAGGATTATGCAGGATGAGTAACAACAATTTGCGGGACATTTGGAAGAAAGATATTAGAGATATTATATTATTATACACTTCTTAAACTTTACTAACATTAAATTTGTACTTAATTTGTACATAAGACGTGACTTTTTTGAACAAACCTTAAATTTTTTTTTATAATTTTTCAAATACGGTTGTTTTTTTTTTTTTCTCTATAAATTGGGAACTACTGTTACTTGAAAAACGACAAATAATTTACTTTAAACTTTTTATGTAAATATTTTTATTTAGCAAATAAACATAATGATAAATTTGAAGCTTCCATTAGAGCTACAGGATTTCATCATATTTTTTCATAGATTTAATGATTTAATTATTGATATTTTTTATTTTATTGCTTTTTTTTTTGGTTTTTCATTATTGTTATGTTTTTAAGGATAATCAATGCAAACAACATTAATTTCAAATAAATTATAAAGAAAAATGAAAAAATTAGAAGTAGTTCGAAGTATTTCAATATATTCAGTTTATAATGTTATAATTTAAAATTCCTAATGTTAAAATTTATAATAAATATTATTTATTATTCATTTTAAAAAAAAAATTTCCATTTATTAAAAATTTAACTTTTTTTTCTGTTATTTCGGTTTTAAATTGAAATTAAAAGGCACAAAGTTTATTAGCATTTTAAAATCAATAATAGGTATCTTTTTTAGCACATTTCCAAAAAAAATTTTGAAAAAATGGTCTATTAGTTTCACTCAGTCCGTCCGTCTGTCCGTCTGTCTGTCTGTTCGTCTGTTTACAAAACTTCTACACCGTTAAAGATAAAGAAACAAAATTTTAACAATGGGTAGATCTTTTTTATGGATCTCATAAAAAAATTAATGTTGTAGAACAAATTTTTAATGTAGCCCATTACGGAGCTGCAACCCCTTCAACTTTGAAAAAGCCCTAGTTTTAAATGCGTATATCTCATGTTCTACTTAACATTTTTTCAATCTGAAAACACCACACGTCAGAATTTTTTTTTTTTTTTTTGTAATTCAATATCAAAATTTTATATTTTTTTTAAATTTAGTATTTAAATTTACCGTTATGTTAACCCAAAATTTGCATGATTTTCTACCTTCATAACGCCGGCACGCTTTCAGATAGGGACTTGAACTTTTGAGGTAAGAAAGACCTTTTAGAATTAGTATAAGTTTTCTCAAAAAATTGTTTTGGTCCAACCCCTATTTATGAGCTATTAGGGCTCAAAAATTTAAAATTTGCTTTTTTTAGACATCTGTAACTTAGGCACCTGTACAACTTTTTCTTCGGCAAGAAATAAAAATTAAAGCTCCAGTAATAAATCTTTATGTGTGTTTTTGGTTTCTTTTAATTGTATAGGGTTCCAAAGTTATACCCCTCAAAATTGCAAAAAAAAACCCTATTTTCAGATGTATATATCTCAGGGACTGCGTAGTAGTTTTACAATTTCAAAAAAGACTAGAAGATCGGAAATTTTCTTACATTTATAAAATAATATGAAAATTATGCAATATTTTGTAATTTACTATTTAAATTTACCGTTATGTCAACCCAAATTTTTGCATGATTTTCTACCTTCATAACTCCGGCACGCTTTCAGATAGGAATTTAAAATTTTGAGACAAGAAAGAACTTTTAGAATCTCTACAAGTTTCCTTAAAATATTTTTTTTTTAACCACCCCTTTCTTTAAGAGGTATTAGAGCTCAAAAATTTAAAATTTGCTTTTTTAAACACCTGTAACTTAGGCATGTGTGTTAACAGTTTTTTTTGAGTTATAAAGCGTTTCGAACTTACAGCCCCTCAAAATTTCAAAAAAATCATATTTTCACAAATTTTGATGGAAGTCACACTTCTAAACAGTTTGTATTATCTTTTGGAAATGTGCCTTGTTTTTTTTTTAACTTCACGGTGCTACAAAATCGCAACCCTACAGCTATACTAGTCATAACAAATCATTTGAAAAACATCAAATCACTAATGATTATAACCTTTGTACGCTCTAAATTTCGTAAACTATAATGATTTGATGCATGTTTTTTAAATAACAACGAATGATTGTTCTGACTATATGTTTTGGAAATTACTAGAAAAATGTTAAGTTACTAACTTAAATTTTGCTTCAATCATAATATCTACATATAAATTATTCTATTTTGAACTGATTAAATCTTCTTAAGTTACCTTGAAAGATAAAGGATTTATGGTTTCTTGAAAAAGAACTTCATAAATGATTACCAGAAAAAAAAACATTTAAAGTAAAATGTAATGTAATGTTATTTATTACTTCAATAGCTATAACATCATCACTTTCCTATTTGATAATAGACTTAAACATTTTAGCGATGATCATGCGATTACAGTACCGATCTCTAATTGAGTCCCCTACCTAAATTTAAACCCCCTAAAAGTGAAATTATGTCTTATTTAATTTTTCATCTGTTTCAGAATGATGAAAACTGAATTAAAGAAAATTTTGGTTGTTTGTCTGCCTGCTACTCACATTATTTAATCTTTAATGTTGCGAACAGAAATTAAATTTTAAATTTATTTTTTACCCAAAAGATTTTTTTTCTCTGAAAATTATCGAGAATATAACAAAATTTCTGTAGAATAACTTAGATTTTATGAGACCATGTCCAATGACCAAAAATGATGAAAATTAAATTTTTAAAGTATACCTTAAAGTATCCTTAAAATGTACTTTAATTAACCTCATTAGGTAATTTAGTATTAAATTTTTTTTTTTTTTATGTTAATTAAAGTTTTAAAATGATAAGTTATTACAATTTATACATATTGGCCACAAATTGCCCTAAAATGAAAAAGTTTTATTTTAATTTTGATACTGTTATTATACAAAATTAAACCAAATGTATATAAAAGAAAAAAAACAAAAAAAAAAAAAAACAAAAATAAAGTAAAAATGAATATTATATGACCTAATTTCAATTTGAAACTAAATTGAAACAAAATTTAACCTATTAGTAGAAAGGTACCAATAGGAAAAAATTCAATACAAAACATACACTACTATTCAATCCTATTTTGCTCTAATACTACCTATATATGTATGTATATTACCAAAAAATTTATACATAAATGTGTGCATGTATATGTCATATTGTACAAAATTATTTATATAAAACTTTGAAAAAAAAAAAAAATTTCTTTAATTAGGGCTAAAGTTAAATAAATAGAGCAAAACAAAAGTTGTTGAAAATTTGCAAAATTCATTTTTCTTTTTTCAAATATAGGGCAAAAAAAAAAAAAAAATTGCGCGGGAAATTTTATTTTTCTTCGCAGTAAAAAAAGGAAAAAATAATTTCATTTTTTATTTTCAAACAATTAAGTTGTAACACGCAATATCACTCCCACGAAATCATAAACAATGATGATTTATTTCACAAAATTTAATCAAAATTCTAACCTTGATAGTGTAAAAAGTGCACTTAACCGTTATAAAACAAAATAAAAATATTTGAACACGGTAATTTGTTGCAACGTAAAAGTTTAAAAACAATTTTTTTTTTTTTTCTAAAAACAAAAAAATTTTTTACCTTGCACCCATGTACATATAAAGGTAGGTATATAGGTTTATATAGGTATTACATAATATTAATATAATGTTCTTGAGTAGAAATAAATGGAATTTAATTTTTTTGTTTAAAAAAAAAAAACAACCTTAATATTTTCCTAAAAAATTCACTCAACTTTTTAGTACAGGATTTATTTATACAGTGTTTAGGTTTGAATACGACGTACAGTACTACAGTTTACAAAAAAAAAATCATGAAAGTTCGAAAAAAAACTTTAACGGTGTAGTTTTTATGAGAACTTTTTTATATTTATGTAATGTATTAAAGAAAAAGTTTTATATTTGAAGTTGTGAATCACCATTAGATTATAATAGTAATGTCACATGAGTGAAAGAATGATGATATCCATTGCGTTTACTTATTAAAATATTTTAATTTTACTTTCATGTTAAAGAATTTTTGTGTGTATTTTTTATTTTTTTTATAAAAAAAAACAGACTTTTTCTGGGCAAAACTTAATATTAAATTTATTAATTTATAAAAAAATAGAGGAATTTTTTTATAGTGAAGGTAATTTTTTTCTCCTTTCTCATTCTTTAAGAGAACATAAGGCTTTCACAAAACCTTTCCAATTTTCTCTATCTTGCGACAATATATTCATTTCCACCCAAGATTTTCCAGTATTCTCTATCTTTTCTTGGACACTTTTTTTCCAAATCGCTTTAGGTTCCCTCTGCCCTAAGGATTTCAGTCTAATTCTTGTCCACTGATTTTATTGAACGTCTGAGGATGTGGCCGATACTTCTTATTTCTTACTTCTAATTTGGGTATCGATCGGGTCTTGACTGGATAATACCTATAACTTTTCGTTGTTGTTCGTTCTTGGTCAGAAGATTTTACATATTTTTCTTGGGAACTTATTGGTGAAGACCTGTAATTTTTGAATGTTGGTATGGGTTACCAACCAGGTTTTACTTACATATAGTAGCACAGATTTAACATAAGAATTGAATATTCTGTTATATATTTTTTTTTTTGAAATAAAAATAAGTCAAATTTGCTAAAATATAGATTTAGCTTTTCTAAATATATTAATAAATTTCATTAAATTTGATTATTCAATGCTAGTATCCAATTAATGTAATTTTAATGATATTCAAATCAATCACATGCCTTAGGAAGGCTGCTAATTTGTTGAATATGTAAATTCCCCTGATAGAAAAGGTTCTTTCTGGTGATTTGTCTCTTAAATTAGTGTAGCTGTTATTATTTGTTATTTTATCATACAAATCATTTTTGTGGACCTCCATGGTCTAGAGGTTAGGAGCGTATTAAAAACGCTGCAAACACTGAGGTAATGTGGCTTCGAATCCACCTGAAAACACGAGTTTTAAGAATAGTTTTCCTTTGCATCATTAACAACTGCCACAAAAACAACCATTTTTACAATTTTTATAATATTTGCATATTTTTAGGCTGATTGTATTTAAATACGCATTGATATTATTTGATGTCGTAATATAACACTACTATAATTATACGTACAATAAAGTAACAAATTATTTTTTAATTATTATTAAAAAGCTTGTATAAATTCGACTAAACAATTTCTATATCTATATATCGAATAAAAATATAGTAAAATACATTGTTGTTATATAATAGCCACTGCCAAGTTTTGAAGAGGCTATCATAAGACCGTAACATCAATTTTATTTTTATACCATGGCAATCCTCATTATTTTGTATTGTATAAAAGGATATCTGCAAATATTAATATAAAAAAAATTTCAATAATGAAATACTATTTATTTTCTCCGCTGTAACGGTATTTGAAATGTTTAGCAATAAGTTCAAGTTTAATTTTTATTTAAAAATATAATTAAGTATCTGTTTTGTTTTTGTCCTTATATAAAGTTTTATGTTAAAATGTTGACATTTAATTGTTTTTCAGAACTTTTTTTATTAAAAGTTTAAATTTTTTTCTTTATTTATTTCTGCAGCTCGGCTAATTGCACCTTTCTTCTGATATTTTTCTTCTACTTTTTCTTTCCATAATATTATTTCATCTTTAAAAGGTTTGCTATTAATTTAATTTCGTTTTCTCTAGGCTTAACAATTCTAAATTTTTTATAATTTTCACCTTTCTCTTTCTCTATAGACACTGTATTTCAATTATTCACATTAGAAGAAACTTATGATTGTTTACTTGTCCAATTTGTATTATTAGACAGCATTTAGACGGTATTTTTTCTTTACACGCTACTCAAACTCTAGCAAAGTTTTCTTTTTTACAAAATTATTGTAGCTTTGAGCAAGAAGCAGAGGAGTTCAAGGGAAATATGAATATAAAGGAGAATTGGCGGGTAAATGGGAGACGAACTTGAATAGATTTGTATCAGAGGGGAACAAGTTGGATGGAAGCATGTTCCACATTTTAGCGGTTCTCACAGTAAAAGAGTTTCCATAACCAGTTTTAAACCACCTAGGGATTTCCACGGTGTAGAAATGAGTACTTGAGGCTTCCCTAGTGTTGCGTTGGAATTGTTTAAGTGAAGGCAATTTGATTTCTACTAATACTAACTGGAAAACTTATAAACTTATAAAATAATGAAAATTTTTTTAATTTTTATTAAATTTAAAATTTTTGCAAAATTAAATAAATTTTAAATATCTCAAAAATTTTTTATTTCTTTAAATTTAATGGTATAATTTTTTAACTACTTTTTTTTTTAATAATTTCTCTACAGCAACAATTAAATTGTTATTAAGATAAATAACGCGAATGTATACTTGAGTATTTTTTACTGAGTTAATATTTTGTTGGTTAGGAGGATTTAAAAAAAAAAGAAAAATAAAACGCATTAAATAAATTGCAAAAAAAAAAGGACGAAAAAAAAAATTATAAATTTTTTTGTAACAAAAAATACGCCAAATTTTATTTAAGAGCGGAAGTTAGAATTAAGGAATGTATTACTTTCATATAGATATATATATGTATATGTACATATATATATTTTTGTAATTATATATAAACATATCTATAAAAAAAGCTTAAGTACAATCATTATACAAAACATATTCATTATGCGGGGAATAAAATTTCATAGAATCACCATCCATAATATTATATAAAAATGATCAGGAAGAGAAAATAATAAAAAAGAAAGAGACAGAAATATATCATCAAATATAATTTGTTGCGGAAAATATTTTTTTTTTTTTTAGGTTACTTATAGTTTTTTGTTTTTTGTTTTTAACATGTACAGACCATCATTATTAAGATTTATATGGAAAAATACAAATTTTAATCTTGTGTGCATAATATATGAATTTGCATTTTTTAGTCAACTAGAAAATAAAAAGACTTAACTAATGTATGTTCATTTATAATCATATGTAAATATGTAAGTAGATATTATTTTGTGTTCTCTAATATATTTATTTAATTTTTATCTAAATACACAATGCAAAATTTACAAAATAAGTACCCATGAAAAATCTATAATAGAGTAAAATATTGTTTATGAGTGAAAAAAAAAAAAAAAACAATCTATTTAAAATTTTGAAATATTATACCTGGAAGATTAGCGAAATACGCCCTCAAGCTTAATAAAATATATCCAAATTTATATACTTAAAGTAGGTATGGAAAATTATTGTGCAAGACATTTAAGAAAAAATATAATATCCTTTTTATTTTGTGCATATATATGTCTGTTTTATATCTATTTAGAATTTAAAGATAAATTACTTTATGTTATTGGGGGAGATATACAGTTAAATGTACGATTTCTTTAGATATTATGAAAATGTAAATTAAATATTGCATATATTCAGGCTATATAAACTGAATACATACATAATTTGTATTTTTTAATAATTCATCTAAGATGTATAAGCTAACATTTGTGTGTCCTTAAAATCATAGTTTTGGTTAAATTAAAATAAATATTAGAAGAAAAACAAAAAAAAAAAAGACGGAGTAGGAAAAGATGGAGAAGAAAAAAACTAGAATGAAAGGAAAATATAAAGAAGACGGGGTAGGAGAAAAAGAAGAATTAGGAGGAAAGGAAAATAAAAAGAAGGAAAAGAAAGACAAGAAGAAGAGGAAGTAGAAGAGAAAAGAAGAGGAGAAAAAGAAAAAGAGAGTAAGAGAAGAGGGAAAAGAAGAGAAAAAGAGCAGAAGAAGAAGAAAAGGCGATGAAGAAAAAGGAGAAGAAGAGTAGACAAGTAAAAGATTAATGCTTAGAATCTTTCTTTGGAACTAGATTAAAAAAATTTGGATGATTCCTTTCAAAATATGTTATAGATTTTAATTATTAGTTTAACAAAAAAAAAAAAAAATTAAAACAAATAAAATTCAAAAATAAATCTCTTTTCAAACCAAATAATAATACTATTATTACAACATGTTATTTTATTTAATAATACTTTAATTTAATTCTATATCCTACTTTATTTTTATTTTTATTATATAAACTATTTTTTATCCTAAAAACCTTATTTATATACCTATCCATCTACATATTAATATTTAAATTTTATGTATGTATATATATAAAATGTAGATATCTACATAAATATGATGTATTAAAATCTATCATATATTTAGACTGTGATATTTTCTTAATAGATACATTTTTGTTGCATATTTATGGATATGGGAAGTGAATATTATAAAGACATAGAAAACAAAAAACAAAAAAAACAAGTAATGGAAAACACCAAGGGTTTTCAAAGAAGCACATTTCCGAAATTAAAAAATATTCCATAATAAGGCTAGAGTAAAGAGTAGATATATTGAAAAATAAATTTATAATAATATAAATTACGTATTTTATTAGTAAAAAAATTGTGAATAATAATGAAAACAATAAGAAAAAATTGACAAAACTCAAATCACACTCTCATCAATTATTATAAGGTAACACTACATTATTAAGAAAAATTAGTAACACAAGCAAAAATATAATGTTGGAGTTTTAATTTTTGTATATTACTTCAAAAAAAAATTGTGCACAGGTGCTCAATTTACAGGTGTTTGAAAATAGAGAATTTTCAGATTTGATCCCTTACAGCTCCTAAATGGAGGGCGACACAAAAATATTTCCTGAAATAACTCATACTTATTTCCAAATATCTAACTCCTCTCAAAATTTCAAGTTTCTAGGTTAAACCGTTTGAAAGATAGAATGAGTTCAAATTTTTGCAAAAATTGAGTTTCACATAACGGTATATTAAAATACTGTATGGCAAAGCTACATAATTATTTTATGTATTTATAAAGTTTATAAAACCTGCTATCGTTTGGCATTTCCAGATTGAAAATATACCATATATATATATTGGCATTTCCAGATTGAAAATATATATATATATATATTTTTTTTTTGGCTATGCCTATCTGTAGTTAAAATTTCATTTCTTTATTTCAAATGATGTAGAAGTTTTGAAAATAGCCAGACGGACGGACAGAGTGAAACTAATAAGAACATTTTTTCAACATTTTTTGGAAATTTGCTAAAAAGGAAAACGGTTTTATGGAAATAAAATAAAAAAAAAATTTAACAACTTAGTAAAAATAAAACCATACTATAAATATACAATATAATACATATTGAAACATATGTCTGCACATATTATAAAAGAAGACAATATACAAAAAAAAATAAAGATTAAGAAAAAGTGCATAACAAAATAAATTTATAGTTTTTTTTTTGCTCATGTATGAAAATTTGCATTATGGATAAATAATATGTTAGCAAATAATAAATTGTGTTGTGTGTGTAGGAAAAGGAAAGACAATTAAAAAGAAAAAACAAAAAAAAATATAATATTATATTATTTTACCATATTCCTTCTTGTTTTTTTTTTTTTTTTTTTGTTGGTTTTATAATAATTAAAAAAAAACTAAAGTTGTGTAATTTTAAGGGAAAATTGTCAGTATAAGAAAACTAAAAAAAAAAAAAAAAACTAGAAAATCAAAATTTAAAGAATACTCGTATATCATTAGCGGTTATTGTTTGAACGTTTTATATTTTATTATATTAATTGCACGTTATTTTCTGTTTTTTGTTTATTAAATTTTATTTTAAAGTTGCATTTTAGTAACAATAATTAAGTTTTTTTTTGTTTTATCATTATTAGGGCAACAAAAAAAAAAGGCACAATTTAAAATTAATTTATTTTCAACATTTTAAAGAAAAACAAAAAAAAAATTTTAAACGATTCCTTTTTAAATATTTCATTTTTTTTTTTTATATGAAAAATCCTTTTGACCTAATTTTTCTTTTTTTTTTTTACTAGGTAATTTTTATTAAAAACGAATCACTTTAAAAGTTTTTTAAATTTTTGTTTTTAAAGTGGAAGAGTTGAAGAGTCTGATTTAATTTTTAGTTTTAACTGCCTAAGAAGATAAAAAAACATATAGCTAGTATATATATGCAATATATTATATTCAGTATATTCAGCTATAATAACAGTTATTTAAATAAAATAATAATTTTTACGGCGTTATAAACTAACCCCCAAGTCATTAATCCGCAAAACAAAAATGCACTAACTCCCAACTTTTTTTTGGGAGCTAAATTTGTATGAGTTAAACCTCGAAAAATTTCCAAAATTGGTTCATTATTTTTGGAGGTAATGCGTTTTCTTCAATTAAAATATTTAATAGATCATTGCGCGTCTTTTGTCGTGTTCGTGTTCGTTTATATAAAAGTATTTTGTAATGTGAAAAAAGTAATTAGGAGAGATTTTATTGTTGGAAAAAAAATAAACGTTTCAATAACTATTTTAGCGAAAGTTTGGGGGCGACAACTCCTACTATCATTCTTTGTTGTTGAAATATGTCACTAAAAAAGTAATTAGGGCAGTTTTTAAAGTTAGATACGAAATCAGAATATTTCCATTAATATTTTTATATAGGAAAATGTGACATTTTAAATTAGAAGAAATTTTAGAGTTGGATTATGGAGAAGTGTGCATTTGTAACCAACTCTAAAATTCTTCCTAATTATTTTTTTTACGTATATATTTCAAAATCCAGTTTGTAGCCAACTTTAAAGTCCTTCTTAATTATTTTTCGTCTATAACAAAGCATTAAAATTGTTTTGAGCTTTCGAGCTTAATTCGTAGCGAAATTTTTGTGGTTTTGTGGAATAGTTCATTTTTTTTGGGATTCATTTTTTTCTGGGATTCATTATTTTTTGGGATTCATTTTTTTTGGGATTAATTTTTTTTTGGGATTATTTCAGTTTTTGAGGGTAAATTCATTTTTAAAGTTAAGGTTTTAATTCATATAATAAATTCATAAATTCTAAAAATATTTTTGGGCAGTTCTTTATAATTAACACTGAGGAATAGTTCATAATGAACTAACACCTAAAAATAGTGTAGGTTAGTACATTTTTACTTTTGGATGTTAACGACTTGAAGATTAGTTCATAGCGCCAATATTTACGTTCAAACTCTTATTTTCCTTATATTATATACATAATACACACTAATGTATTAACTTCCTGTCAGGAAAATATTAATATATAAAATATAAATATTATATGGGTTCCGATGATTATTTAATTACTTGAAAAAAAGCTGAACATCAAACATCAAAATGTATTGTAAATATTATATTATATTTATGTAGGACTTAAGTTTCTATTGAATGCATTTTATAATTTTTGTCTATTTTTATTTCAAAAGAGAGTGTTGTCATTATACTCGTATTCATGTAAAATGATCCATTTTTAAATGAAAACCTTTTAAATTAAATCGGGGTAGATTATAAATATTTAGTTTTATTTTATAAAGTCTAAAGGAAAAATTAAAAATCTTGAAAATATTAAAATGTGCAGATTTTCTATTTAAGAATTATTAAAATATAAATGACTATTATGATAAAATGTAATGTTTTTATAGATCCGATAACTTTTCATAAAGTTTTAATTACAATATTATTGTTTCAAGTAGTTGGTACTCTTTATTTAAAAAGGAAAGTTTTTATTTTATATTTTGTATTCATATGGAATAATTTGATCTTCATCAGTAATATCATTTTTATTATTATTTTAAATATTAATAAAAGAGGAATTGACGCCATAGAGAGAGCGGAGCACTTTCTTTACACCTGTCCCAGTCTGTCAAAGAAAAGGCGGAAATATATCGGTAGTTTGTCTTTTAAGATTTAGGTAAACTGTCTAACATGGATTTGAAAAATCTTCATAGCTTCTTCCCTCAGAGTAGCATCGTCGTGGCCTACGTTTTGAAGATATACTATGAAGTTAGAGTCTAGTAAATATGTTAACTTAGCCTTCATCAATAAAAAAGAGTACTAATCTGATTTATCCTTCCATCGTAGAATGTTTCTCAAAAGGTTCTTAAAAACAAGTTTGAGTGATGAATGCATTTCTTTTACATTATCACATTAGTGATCTTGTATTTTGTATTTGTATAAGAATTTAACTAACTAATGTGAGAATTTAATTATAAGCCCGTTGTGGCATACGGCCACACAGGTCCTATAAAATTTTATTTATTGATTTGTAAGAAATCTTTTATGAATATACCTTAAATGAAAATAAGCTACCTAGATACATAGCTTTAACTCTTTCCATTTTAAATTATTACAAATCCAATTTTCATGTATATTCATCAATTCGAGAAAAGAATAGGTACAAATACAAAAAAATTTCTCTAAAGACTTTTATAAATTTACGAAAATTTCAAGGCATTATAAACTAAACTGCAAAACAAAAAAGAACTCCCCACTATTTTTTGCTAAAATTTAACTTCCTGCTTTTTTTTTGGGAGTTATCTCATTTTTAGAATTTGGGAATTAATTCCAAATTCCATATTTATGAAGATTACTTAAGTTTTTTTTTGGCGATTATTACTTTTTTTTTTGGGAATTAATTCATTTTCTTGGAGATTAGTGTATTTTCTTCAATTAAGATACTTAATTGAACGCTGCGAGTTACTTGTCGCGACAACGTTTGTTTATGTAAAAGTTTATGTAATGTAAAAATAGTAATTGGGCGGAATTTAATAGCGTGAAAGAAAATAAGGGTTTTACCATTAACAAAGGAGAAATTTCGGCCACCGAATTATATTTTTTTATCAAATATACTGCTAATTAATTTTTATAAAATAAAATTAAGATAAAAGAAATTATAACTAATACAAATAATAATAAACTATTTTTTACGTATTTGCATTATGAACTTTAATATAATTGGGATATTGACATCAGTGATGAACCAAAGAAATATCTGTTCACATATGTAAGTAGTAAGTACATAATATGTTCAAAATGATTAGGATAAATTTTAGAGTTGGATACAAAATCAAAGTACTTATTTACTTACTTACATATACATACTTTTCCAAATATATATATATATATATATATATATATATATATATATATATATATATATTATGCTTATTATATATTATGCTTATGCAGGATTTTAATTATCATATAATATGTATATTATGTTATGTTACAAAATATACACATTCTGGAAAAAGAAGAAACCCTCCCTAATTTTGAATTCAACTCTAAAAACCCTTCTAAGTCATAATCTGGCATTTAAATACATATATAAAAATATTCTGGAAAAATGGAATACCCTGATTTTGAATCTAACTCTAAAAGCCGCTAATTCAGAATGTCACATATTCATATGTATATATAAATATTATGTAAAAGGCGTATAATTCTGATTTTGAGTCCAATTTTAATATCCCCCTAATAATCCTAATTCAGAATCTCACATATACATATATATGACACATACATATGAATATATATATATATATATATTGGAAAAAGCGTATAATTTGGGTTTGTATCCAATACTTTAAAACCCTTTTTTATATTTTTTTTTTACATAGTGCAGCAATTTTGGAAATTAGTTTTAATTTTAGGAATTTAGGGATTAATTAATATATGAAATAAACCTTAAAAAAATTTAGAAAAAAATTTTTGTGAGTTAGTTCATTTTTCTTTCGGGTCACTTCTCAATTAATTATTCGAAGCTAATTCTTAAACTAACATTCAAAAATAGCAGAGATTATCATTTTTGTTTTTGGTGGTTAGTGACTTGGATGTTATAGTTCATAGCGCCAAATTACATGTACTAGTTATTAATAGATTTTATTAATCATAATAGTTTTCAAAATTAATTATTTTCCATATGAAAATGTGAAAATTTAATTTTTTTTTAATGATATTGTTATATGTGTGGACATACTGTAAGTATTAATTGTTGGATTCAAAATCACACCCCTTTCCGGAATTTATATATCCATATATGTATGTCTATGCTAGATTTTGAAATTTCGGAATTTAGTGATTTCGGGTTTTTCTGTTATGTGCAGTATTGGTTTTTGCTATGAAAAATAAAGAAAATTGTTGTAAACGTTTACGGCTTTTATATAATACATAGTTTAAATATTCTTTAAAACTTTTTAATAGTAAAATTATCAAATTACATATAATTCGTTCGTTCTAATAGGCTAAAGGTCTAGTACTTTTTTTTTTTTTTTACTAAACTGTATTATTTGAAAATTATTTACCAATAATATCTATATTTTTAAAATCTAGATATTATGTAATCAATATAGATAACAATTTTTATAATTTTTTTTTTTTATTTTATTTAAATATATCTCATAATATCCAGGGATTTTATTTTCTTATTTTTTTTTATTTTTGTCAAAATATATTAATAAAATACAAATCTTTCGATAGAATAATTTTGGTTCATTATTATTTCAAAAAAAATGAAGAGAAAAGGAGAAAAGAAAATTTCATTGCTTTTAAGTGGAAAACTAAATCCATTAGAATTAAATTATAAAGTAAAAGTTAAAAAAAGAAAAAAAATTATTCAAGATCTTTGATATTTAAACTTTTTTTTTTTAACATTCTGTTCTTGTTTTTTTTTTGCTTTGAGGTTATAATATACATGGTATAAAACCATTCCATAATAATATAACCATTTAATAAAAATTGCAAAAATATTTTTATAAACCATATATGAATCTTATGAATCTCACATTTAACATTACTTATATAATATATACCTTTTAATATACATATACATTAGGTACTTATATAAAATACCTATTTATTCATAATATAGATATGACTTGTTTTATAAAAGTATTATATATCTCCCATACGGACTATTTTCAACATCTAAAGAGTAGATATTGTGTTTTTTGTTTTCATTTTATCCAAAATTTATTCAGCCATAATATACTCTTTGGACATTTTAAAAAAAAAAAAAAACAATGAATATTTTTTTATCTTTTTAAAAAAAATTACTTTATTTTATATTTTTTTATTAAAATAAAACTATTTTTAAGAATATCATATAATTTATTTGTTCTTATATTGATACTAATTTTGTCCATCTATCTATTAAAATCTTCATTGTTGAAAAATATATAATGTGGGTATAATATGAAATCAAAAATATTTCAATATGTTAGAAGGAAGTTTGTATTAAATGTATCCAATAGAGTTATGTCACCAGTTGCCGTATATTAACTATATAATTCTTGAAGGCCAGTGGCAGCTATTTCATAGATCTCGACAGGAGGTAAAATTTAATAAAAAATTTTCGTAAATCGCTGTACGAAAATAGATATTGGATGAAATTATTTGTAAAGTACAAAACTCTGATATCTTAACAAATTTAAAAATCGCCGATATTAAATTTTATTTGATTAATTATTGTACTGTTTTTTTAGTCTTAAGATTTATTGAATCCTTGGTACAAAATTACTATTAAAAGTTGTAAAATTTTTCGAATTGTAAGTTTTTTTGTTTTTGTGAAAAAATTTGTTAGAAAAACTTTGACAATAAATATTGAAAACTTTATCGTATATGTAAAGTTCTCTTTGAAATTGAAAATTTAACAATGTGTCATGTTTTCACTGCAATTTTACATATTCTTATGAAATATAAAGGAATTTTTATTAATTTTCAATTGTAATTTTTATAATTTTACGAATATTATTATTAATTGAATTATCAAAATAGGTTCTTATCTTATAATATCCTAAATAGTATCCAATCAAATTTTTCCAAGAAGGTTCAAATAAAAATGACATTTTCTACTGATAAAAATGACATTATCCTTCCAATTAAAAATTCAGGTAAATAAATAATCCACAAGTGTAAATCCACTTTCTTGGTTGAAATCTCATATGTTTAACCACACTACACCACTTTCGGTCATTAGGCCAACGAAGACACCCATATAATTATCTTCGAATTGTATAATATAATAATAAATAACTATATTGCATATTTATAGGAGAGTTACCGAAATTATAATAGAAATAGTAAAATTGAAATACTGAAGTCCTTAAAACGAAAAAAAAAAAAAATTTTATTGGTTTGTCTTATATTATTTGACAAAAATATTCAAAAAAAAAAAATACATAGGTATTTATTTACATACATACATAAAATATTATCTACAAATAGATATTATGGATGTATGTACTTATGTAATTTTTATTTATAAGACAGTATTTGTTGGATTTTTTAATGTAACTAGAATAAGTACATATATGTTTTTTTTTTTGGATAAATAAAAGGTTTTAATACCTATATACCTACAAAAAATATTCTAATGACCGAGTAAACTTTTATGGTCAATCTAATATTGTCAAGTTGGATTTTATTATCTTAAATTTTTTATGATTTTCTTTTATTTAAAATTTTTTTTTTTTTTGTTTTTATGCTTAGATTTTTGTGGTCTTTTAAAGTCTATTTATATATATATATTGTACATTTTTTTTTTTTTTTAAATATATTTTTTGTATCTTTTTGTTTCTTAAAAAATTGTCTTGTTTTTATTTAGAATTTAGAAAGAATGTGTAATAAGTTTTAAGTTAAAAAGTGATTTATCAAATATATTTTTGCATAGATAAATAATTGTTTGGTAAATTTAATTTTAATTTAGTTTAGTATATAAAATTAAAATATTTTTTGTTTATTTTTTTTTTTAATTATTTAAGTTGTATATAAACATAAACTAATCGTATATTTTATTTACTATATTTTGATAAGAGATAACATGATTTTTTTGAAACTTTTTATTTAATTTCTGTAATATTTCTGAAAACTTTTATTTGTATTAATTCAGTTAATATTTTGTTGTTCTTTAGTTTGATAAAATGTTTACAACCTGTAGAATCCTGTAGAACCTGTAGAATGAATTGAAACTGTAGACTTTTTATCGGTTTTTTTTTTAAATCCTTATCAATTCGTTTAATGAATAGGTCCATTAAACAAGGGAGAAAAGAAAAAGAATTAATATTTTAAGCGGTATCGTTTTTTAACCTCATTATCGTTTTTTAATCATTACTCGGAGGAGTATATTAGTAATTTGGAAGTAAAAGAAGAAGTATTGGAGATCCTACAAATTTCCTAATCAAAATAAACTAAATTTTTACTAGTTTTTCAATATTACTATTTATTTCGAGAGTAATTTCTTTTTTTTTACAAAGCTAAATTTTTCAATAGTGAATACATAATTTGAGTAGATACTTTCTATTATTCAAAAATTTTAAGCAAAATCAAAACTGTGTTGACTCTGTTGGAAAATTTTAAAATTAGTCATATCTTTTGTCAGCATTAACTTTAAATAACAGTAAAATTAAACTCTAATTGTTATGTTGCTTAGATCATTAATAACTCTGGGATGGTCTCGTTAATCTTTATTGTTAGAAGTTCATTTACCTTACAATTGATGGTCGCTGTCAACTATTATTATACCCGTATGAACTATGTTCAAGGGTATAATAAATTTGCCATTACGTTTGTGACACCTTAAAGGAGTCGAGCTAGATATAGTGGCAAAGGTATGGATCGGCTCAGAATCAAATTCTGAGTCGATTAAGCCATGTACGTCCGTCCGTCCGTCCGTCCGCACGATAACTCAAAAAATAAAGGAACCAGGGGGCTGAAATTTTTTTTACGTCACTTTTGCAAAATTGTTAGTTTTGCTATTTAAATCCAACATTTTCGGTCGGCGGGTTCGAGTAGCTGCCATACAACTTCTTTCTTTATATAGAAATAACTCAGTATCTATTCAAGCTAGGTTTCTGAAATTTTGCAAATGATGATCAAGTTTTATGGCAACAACTTCTGCAAAATTTGGTTGTGGTGGTGCAGCGGGTTCGGGTAGCTGCCATACAACTTCTCTTTTTAAATGAAAATAACTCAGTGTCCGTCCGCACGATAACTCAAAAAATAAAGGAGCTAGGAGGCTGACATTTTTTTTACATCACTTTTGCAAAATTGTTACTTTTGCTCTTTAACTCTAGCATTTTCGGCCGCCGGGTTCAAGTAGCTGCCATACAACTTCTTTCTTTAAATGGAAATAACCCAGTGTCTATTCAATCTAGGCGTCTGAAATTTTGCGAATGATGATCAAGTTTTATGGCATTCTTGCAAATTCTGTAAAATTTGGTTGTGGTGGTGCGACAGGTTCGGATAGTTGCCATACAACTTCTCTTTTTAAATGAAAATAACTCAGTGTCTATTGAAGCTAGCTATCTGAAATTTAGTGAAAAAGTGTCGAGTTGCATGCCAAAAACTTTTGTAAAATTTGATTAGTCTAAAGCAGTCGATTCAGACTTTTTGCATTTCTTGGAACTTAATGAAGCTAGGCGCAATATATTCGGGTAGCTGTCATACAACTCCACAATTTACATAAATGTATCTTTGTAGTTCGGTACTAAAACAACTGAAAGTTTTTAAAAGATGATCAAGTTTTATAGAAACAGGATATATTACGTTCATACGGGTATCCCAGAGTTGACACAGTCTACTCTATTGCACTCTTCCTCGTTTTTAATTATAATGTCAATTTAAACTTTACATACTACTTATAAACTTAAATACTTCATATACCATACCATACCATATACCATATATTTCAATATATTTATTGAAAAATTCTATATCTATTTCGATATTTGCGCAATTTTAAATTAACAATATTTTGTCAAGATTTCTTGCCCACAAACTGAGACATTCTTCAATAATAATAATTTTTATACGAAAAACAAATTTTTATCCATCAACTGGACAATAATAATTGGCAAGTTATTACGATATGGAAAATGATAAATTATTGTGATATGAAAAATTACGAAAATATGAGAAGAAATTAGAGATTAATAAGGGAATTAAGGATTTATAATTAGTTTTAAGGATTTTCTCATTAGTGGAATACAAAGTGTAGCAATGCTTTGAACTTTTACCATAATATTCGGTTGAAAGAACAAAATTAAGCATTTATGGATTTACCGATTATACTTTAAAGATGAAGAAATGGTTGAATAACTAACTTTATTTTAATTTAATAGCAATTCTGTTTTTTTTTTAATTTGAAATTTAATTTTTAATTTGTAAACTGAAACTATCGACTACAAATGAAACAGTTTATTGCACAAATAATATCAAACCGGCAAATAAATGAAACAGCGTAACGAATATTTAAGATATAGATTTCAAATGCTTCTAATTACTACAATAAAAAAAAAAAAAGTTTATTTAATCCAAAACAGAAAACTATTTGTCCTGAAAAACCGTAAAATTTAATAATTTATTAAAACTGTTTTAAATTAATGTAAATTTTTAAACAACTAAAGGATTTTAATTAAATAATTTTCGTTCAAATGTAAATATACTATAGTTTTGCATATATAACTATAGTTTTGCATATACACATATACTTTATCATGAAACAAATGATAAAATCTATTTTCAATCCTTCCTATCCTTCATATCCTTCCCTTTCAATCCCTATTAAACTTCATTACCAAATATTTTGTTTTACATAAAAAAAAAAAAAAAATGAATCTGAATTTAATTTGATTTTATTAATTTAGAAATTTTTTTTTTGGCAATCATTGATTTACTATTAATCTAGAAAGTTCAATATAAAAGTACCTATAAATATTTGTTAAAACTAAAAGAAATCCTTAACAAAAGAAAAGTAATGTTTTCAATTTTAAACAAATATTTTTTATTGAAACAAAAGTAAAAATTTAAAAAAAGAATATTCCAAAACAATAAACTTTAAATTCCATGTATATACAATTTGCTTTTATTTCGGTTTTGTTCATTAAAAATTGCTTCATACTTCAAAGGATTAAAAAGAAAAAGAAACGTGACCAATTCCATGAATAAGATTAAATTTGTATAGTTTAAAAATCCAGCTGTATGATTTCATGATCCTTAAACAAAAAAATGTAAAAAAATAAAAATTTTATAGCTTATTTAGAAACATTTTGAAAGCTTTAATAAAAACGTTTCAAGAACAATTGTTTTTTTTTTTTTTGTTTTTTTCTTTTATTTTTAAATATACCTAATAAGAAATCTTAAAATTTCTAACTTAAAGATACCTTGTAACTGTTTTGGATCAAACCAATGTAAATTAATTTTTCTAAAGGCAAAAGATTTAAAAAAAAAAAAAAAAAGAAGAAAATTAAAAGAAATATTTGAAAATGGTTGCAATGAAATGAAAAAAAAAATGAGCAGTACTTCTTTCAATAAGGAAAATGTAAATAATCAAACACAAAGAAAATTTACAAAATAATCTAGAGCCTTAATTAAAATCTTATGCAAAAGGTAAATATTTTTTGTGATTGCACCTATATATGATTACTCCAAATTACAAGATGAAAAAAAAAAAAAAAACAAAAAATAGGTTATAACTAAAAGATACAAATGGGTATAAATTTATTGTTATCGGAATAGAAAAACAAATGATGAATACTTAAATAACTGATTAAATAATGATGATGAAACTGAAAAACATAAGAACCCTTTCATAATTTCTAATAGTAATACCATAAAATTAAAGAATATAATAATATTAAAGAAAACATTTCAAAAGATTTCAAACATTATAAAAATCATATTGAACTCATAATACTATTCCTAAATTTTTAAATTTATAGAGTATAAATAAAAATCGGTTGCATTTTAACAACTATTTTAACAATTTGATCTGAGGCACAAAGTGAATTTAAAAACAACATTGTATGCATTTAAAAACTATCTCAAAGTAACTCAATATTAGCTTTAAGCAAAGAATAAATACCTACAATTCTACAAAAAAAAAAAAAAAAAACAAAAATAGACTAGAAAATAAAAAGTATTTTAAAATTCTTTTTTCTTGCTTTTCCAATGTTACCTGAATAAATCTAAAATTCAAGCATCACATATATTTACAAAAAAAAAAAAAACAAAAATCTCAAAAAAAAAAAAAAACACAATTCAAAAATAAAAAAGAATATTAAAGAAAAATAGCCTCAGCAGAAGTTTTAAACAATAAAAGGAAAAACAATTTTTGTTTTTAACTTAGAAAAAATATTTTAAAATGAAAAATGAACAAATTTAAGAAGATTATAGTTTTTTTTAGTACTTTATAAAATAAATTGTTAGATACTCTAACTTTGTTTAGATATAAAATGGCCATTAAATGGGAATATAAAGTACTAGGCTTACATTTTTACTTCTTCTTTCCACTCCTATTATAAGGAGCATGGGTCATCCACGAACCCATTTATTATTTATATTTGACAAAGTTTCCATTCAATCATTAGTTTCACTAAGCCGTTGTTTATTCGCCTGGTAGTTATTACACAAGACTACGAAATGCAACTATTCTTATTTGTACGCCATCTATTTTTTTATACAAGAATTATTTTATTTTTACTTTATTATAATAGTACGATATGATATTAATCAGTTAATGTTTCATTAGTTACAACACCACTCTTTCATTCACAAAATTTCCGGTTCAAACCTCCGGTCAAATCATAATCAATAACAGTGTATACTATGTCAATAATACTGTATATAATCAATAACAGTGTAAAAAAAATAAGCAATTTTAGATAATAGATGGCGTCCAAAAATAATTTTTGTTTCTTATAATCTTTTACAATAGCTATATTGGTGAGTAATCAATTCAGGTTAATAATGGTTAAAAAGATACTGACTTAGTTATAATATAAGTAACAAGCAACCTATAATGGATGTCATTGCCTCCTATAGGAGTAAAACGGACAAAAAAAATTCTAAATGTCCAAGATAGTAAACAAAATTTATAAAAACCGAAGTGTTTATCACTTCAAATATTACACAATTAAAAAATTTCAAAACTTAAGATAAGTATTAATAGTATCTACAGTGCAAGAAATTGTAAGACTACACATTACAAAAATAATTCTATATTTTCTTCAGTCCTATATTATAACATATATAATACCACATTATATTAAATATTATTTTTCTATTCTAAATTACAGATACGACAAAAAAAAAAACTGCAAAATTTATTGTCAATCTTTTTCTGAATGATCAAAATTGATTTTATTTATGAGTTTACAGTTTACACATTTACAGTTTACACATATTAGCAAAATTAATGGTGTTAGCTAGCAACTTTTAGAATATCTTTCGCAGAATGAAAATGTTCATTTATCTTTTTAAAAACTGTTTAATTACCGCAACAGCTGAAGAAAAAGTGATATTATTTTAAATAAATTTTGAGTATGTAAGTGATGCCAAAAAAACATAAAATTGATTGTAGAAATGTCAAAACGGCTACGTCACAAAATTAATTCTAAGCAAATTCCGAAATTCGACAAAATTCACTTTAATAGAGGCCAATAGAGAAATGTAAAAAAATTCTCTATAAAAATATGAAATATACTTATGTTACCTTTATTTGGAGGAATATTAATTTTATACTTAAGAACTGTTACTGCTAATTCAAATTTTATGATTTTATTTGTTTACTAAAGTTCGAGTTATTTAAAAGTTTCTGTATTTTTTATACCCTACACTTAAAGTATAGGGCATATTAACTTTGATATGGTATTTGTAATCAGCAAAATGAAGCGAGTTAGATATGGACATGTATATATATTCTGAATCAGGATCATCTCCTGAGTCGATTTAGCGATGTCCCTCCGTCCGTCGTCCGTACGCACGATAACTCAAAAAATAATGATGCTATCTTGATGAAATTTATACTAAAGGCTAACAATGACTAAAGTAAGGCGGGGATTGCAAATGGGCGAAATCGGACCATGGGTTCGGCTACCTCCTATACAACTCCCAAAACCGAATACGCATATCTTCGAAATTAATGAAGATAGAAACTTAAAATTTTGTACGAGGGTGTGTTTTCCTGAATCCTTAATATCCGTAAAATTTGAGATGAATTTGAGTGGTTGTTCGGGTACCTCCCACACAACTTCCAAAACCGAACAAGCATATATTCGAAATTAATAAAGATAGAAACTTCAAATTTGGTACTAGGGTGTTGTTTCTTGCATCCCTGATTTGTTCAAAATTTGAGATGAATTGGAGGAGTTGTTCGGGTACCTCCCACACAACTCCCAAAACTGAACAAGCATATCTTCGAAATTAATAAATATGAAAACTTGAAATTTGATATAAAAGTGTTCTATCCTGTTCTGATGATGTCTCTAAAATTTGAGATGAATTGGGGTGGTGGTCCGCGTGCCTTCACACACTTCCCAAGACCTAACAAGCATATTTTCGAATTTAATAAAGATAGAAACCTGAAATTTTGTACAAAGGTTGTAAAAGCATTTATTTTTTTAGCTTATATTAAATACCTAGCTAAAATAACTTATGGATTTTTAATTTAATTTGAATTTTTTAAGTGTAGGGTATAAATAAGTCGGTTGCTTCGACTTACTGTTACTTTTACTTGGTTTTGTGATAATTGGGTAAATTTTGAAATTGAATTTCTTTAAAACAAAACTTTTGGATAATATAAATATGTATTATTTGGAATTTAGTTACATTTAAAGCAAGAATAATAAAACTGTTTAAATTTTAAAAATTAATCAAAAGTTGGTGTACTTTTAAAGTGTAAAATGAAATAAGTTAAAGTGTTCCAAGACTTCATAATCAAATGCAACAATAATCTTAAAAACTATTGCGCGAAAACTATTGTTCGATGTTTTAATTAAAAGGTAATAATAATTTTTTGAAAGTTTGTTTTGAAGAAGCAATTTTGAGGAAATGTGTTGATTACAATTTTGAGGAAATTTTGATTTTAAGGAAAACATTTTTCCTACAAAAATATTTATGACAAAAGGTATAAAGGGAAGAACAAAGTGTTCCCAAGGCTTTGAATGTTACTTTTAGCTTCACTTTCTGCAGTGCGTAAAATTTACTTTAGTGAGGAATGGAAAAAAGAATATATTTAAATGCTCGCATAGATTCGAGCGTGACTTTTAGCTTCACTTTGTGAAATGCATTAAAATTTTTTAATGAGGAAAGAAATAAAGGTGGCGGGGAAATCCTCGCAGAGCTTTGAGTGACACTTCTAGCTTTACTTTTTGAAGTGTCTTTCTATAACGTATCTAAAATTAAATTTTAAAAATGAATAAATTTTTATAAAATACAAAAATGAAAAATAAAGAATACAATGCAAAAAGAAATAGAAAACAGTTAGTGATTATTGATTACCTATTGTTTTTTTTTTAAGTAAACTTAAGATTTCTTTAACAATTTGTCCTGAATAAAACACTTATTCTTAAAAAAATGTTTTTTTTCGCAGTCAACATGAAAATTACCCTATCCACAATTTAATATATTTTGGCAGACCTACTGTATTTTTTCATCTCTAGTCGGGACTCAAATATAATGTTATTCTTCTTGCATTTTGACAGTCAGGATTGCCTCATCATATTCACCTTGTCTCATCAAAGTTTATAAAGCAGACTTTTTAGGATCGAAATGAATGCTTTAAAAGGACAGGACGTATAAATGTGTTCTATTCAGAGGCGATACAATGGACAGTGTTACTATATTAAACAATTAAATTAAAATTATAATTAAGAAATAATAATAAGGTCTGTGTGATATTCATATTTAACTAATCTGCCCAAATTTTAAAAACGCTTATTGCCTATATATCAAAAATTTTTAAATTTCATTTATTTAAAAAAATTTTTTTTTTTTTTCTTGTAAAAACTTTTACATAGTGGATTCTGAAAGTTTACTATAAAAGTTTTAGTATTGTATATACACTTTTGATTTATTTTACCTCTTCAACTTTTTTTTTTTTACTTATTTAAAAATTGTTTCTATTTTTTATACATTTTTTTTTTAGAAATCTTTTTTCTTCCTTTTATTCCTATTTTTCGCATTAAATTTTTTTATAAATTCAAAAACTTCTGAAAAAAAAAAAAATTATTTAAGGATAAACATTTATAAAAAGATTTTCTATATTTTATACGTTCTAGTAAAAATAAATTACAAAAAAAAAATTAAGACTTGTAAAAATTAGGTTCGAAAAAAAGTAAAATACCACAAAAAAAAAAAAAAAAAAATTAACTAAAAAGTTAGTACAAAAAGTTTGGTCCTTCTAGAACGGTCATAAATAATCAATATTATATGAACTGTAAAATAAAAATTCTAATCTCGTGAACTTTAGTACATTTTACTAAAATTAAAACAATTAATTTTTTTTTGTGGTAAAAAGTACTTATTATAAATACTATCTGTTGACCTACCTGTGGATGGCATATAAGGATTATAATTTTATATACAATGAAGTGGTAATAAATTAGTTAGATTTTTTCAGATTTTTTTCATAATATATAGTGAAATATTACAAAAATTTATTGAAGATTTTTGCGTCAAATGTTTTATACATAAAAATAAAGAGTACTAGAGTACTCATTTTTTTTCCCGACAGTTTGCAAAAAAAAATTTGAAAACCAGTTAAAGAATTCAATTAAAATGTCCGAAGAAATCATGTGCAGGAAGCATAGTTGACAGAATTGTATCAGATACTTTGCTCAGTTAGAATTATGATTAATTTTTATTTTAATATAAATATTTAGGCTACTGGAGTCAAAAATACCACGAGGATTATGCTTATTACGTGTGATATAGTGATAAACCGACTATGATTATTGATTTACACTATACATACTTTGATCGCTGTTGAAACACATGCTCGTGTAAAGTTTGGCGGCTCAAAAAGTTCAGACAGTGAGTTGATATCTCTTGATATTCGTTATATTGATTCAAACCTTTCGTAATCTGTTGAATTATATGCAATAACAATAAGTTCTAACGATTTTAATTTGTTCGGATTTTCGCTATATTTCAACTAGTCGTGAATCTGAGGAGAGCGATATAATATCACCGAAAAATTTTTTGATGAACAAACAAGGAGTCCGCCACTAATTGACGTAACTGGAGAGAATTGAGATTGTTTAATAAAAATCTAGCTTATTAATAAGAAGGAAGATAGAATTGAATCAAACCAAGGCAAATGCCATAAAGGAAAATTCTTTTGACCAACGCATAATTTAAGCCTAAAGTCGAATTAGTCTTGTTGAGTTATGTTGTTATAATGACTTTTGAAGCTCAACCTATTATCTGAAACCAAACACCAAAATTGAATTGACAAAATATGCTTTTTCAGATCTTGAAATTTTCTAAAGGATATAGTAAAATTTACTTATAAAATATTTTTACTGAATCTGCGAATATCTAAGTCAATTGAAGAAATAAATTTTGTACAAAATTAAAATTCATTGGGGCACAATATTTTTATTTAGATGGGAGAACGAAAAGATGAAAAAGGTTTTAGTTGTTTGTCGTGCCGTGATGAGCTAACATCCGTAATTTTCCGTATCCGTTTATGCCTTCCACTTATCGTCTCCGTACACGTCTTCCGTAGGGTTTGATACAAATTGAAAATTGGTAAGCGTTTGGAATCGAATTTTAGGGGCAAGTAAGTAGACTTTTACCAAGTTCCTATTAAAACTGTTATATTGGCTAGAACAAAAAAAATTATTTTAATAAGATTTTGTCAAAACGAATTCGAAGAACACTTTCCACTTCTTCTTTTCAAAGACAAAATCACTTAGAGTATTTTTGGTTTTTAACTTTTTCTTCTCTTGATTTTATAGACATTCGGATCAATCCGTCACATTTGCTAGGCACTTTTATAACTCTTTGGAAAAAAATATTACACAAAAATTAAAAAAAAAAAAAAGAAAAAAACAAAAAAAAATATAAAAGAAGGATAAAAAGAATTTATAAAGTTATATAAAAATTTTTTTACATTTCAACTTCTAAGTTAAATAATTTTTTTTCCCTAATATTGTTCCGGTTCGTTGTTATTATTCGGACTTTATTATCAAAAAAAAAAAACAAAATTTTCAGTTCATAATAATGGCATTTAGAAAACGCGGCGATAGTTGAAGTGTGTACATTAAATTTACATTTTTTATTTTTTATTTTTGAAAACGTCTCTATACTTTTTTATTACATTTTTTTTCGAATTATTTTTTTAAGAAGTTTTTAATGTATTCGATATTATTCTGTACTTGAAATTGTAAGGTGTAAGTAAATGCAGGGTTACATACAAAAAAAAAATGCTATGATTTTGTACGTGTAGGAGTGAAGTATGAATAAACTATAGTTTTATTTTTTTATTTTTTTTTAAGGTGATTTTCTTTTTTTTTTTTTCTTTTCTTTTATGAATTTTGTTATGCTAAGTAAGTACTTCATTTTATTTTACTTAGTATATATTTTTACTATTTTTAATGCAATTTTCCTTCGTAAGTTTTAAGTTTTACCATTTTTATGATATTTTTTTTTTGTAATTTTTTTGTATTTTTGGCAAATGGAATTCAAATTTTATGTAAAAACTTTAGGTACTTAATGGAAGTCGACAAAAAATAAAAAAAAATATATATATATCTATTATATAAATATATATATATATACAAAAGAAATATATAAGTGTGAGTCTTAAATGGACTGCAAAGTCAGTTATAATGACCCGTAATTTGCATTTTTCTTCTTCCTACCAACCATTTTTTTTTTATTGTCCTTGTTTAAAAGAGATATTATTTATATTGTTATTAGCAATAGTGTTTGCAAAACATTTTAAAATATATTGATATTAAGTCTGGTAAAATGCAATTGCAAAAAGATTGAAATTTTGGTTTTTGTAATAAAATAAAGTATATAGAAAATGTAGCAGTATAAAAGATTAAAAGAATAAAAATAAAGCCATTATATTGAAAATTAACTTTTTTGTTTTTTTTTTTTTTTTTTTTTGGAAGGAGACATTTTTTGCAAATACAAAATTGAAATTTAAAGGATAATATTTAAAAAATTATTTTAAAAATATTTCGTCATATATATTTTTTATTCATTACAAATTTGTTGCGTTGGCGTTATAAATGTAATAATAAAAAATTCCCTTTTTATCTGATGGTTTCTGCTGAAGATTCATTTTGTCCATGTTCATTGATTGAATCATCTTCTACGCTTATATAAACACATATCCGAATTATAATTGATAATGTGCTGACATATTCAGTCAAAATATTAGAAATGAAGAAACAGATATTCTTTTAATACTTTAACTACATATTATTGGAAATATCTGAAGCTGATGAATCATACAATCATAAACAAAACTTGTCTACTTTGGACAAGAAATTAACTGAGACCTTAATTTCTCAGTTAATTTCTTGTCCAAACGAATTAATTGAATTAATTTCAGAATCATACTTGTTTTTCAGATGTTATTTTTAGTATGGTTTAGTGCTGTTACAGTAACTCAAAATGTAAGTTTGTACATAAGTCTGATATCCGTTTGTGACACCTTAAAACAAACAAGATAGATATGGAAAAATGTATATATATATTCTTGCTGGAGGTCGAATTCTGAATCTATTAAGCTGTATGTACTTCTGTATGGCCGTCTTTTCGTTTGCACGATAACTAAAAAAATAAAGTAACTAGGATTGGAGAATTATTTTCATTTTGTCAATTTTACTATTGAAATACGACAAGTTCGAACGACGGGTTCTAGTACAACTTGTTCTTTTATATGAAAATAACTCAGTGTCTATATTGAAGTGTCTATATGAAAATAACTCAGTGTCTATATTGTCTATATAGCTTTCTGAAATTTTGTGAAAGGAAATCAAATATTATGTCAACAATTTCTGTTTAAATAGCTTAGTCTAGCCACAATTATAGGTTCGGATAACTGTCATAAAATTTCTTCTTAAGAAAATAATTCAGTGTCTATTAAAGAGGTTAGGTGTCTGAAATAGTCTAAAAAGAAATCAAGTTTTATGTTAACAATTTCTGTTTAATTTGGTTGCTCTAGCCACAGTAACTTCGGATAACTGCCATAAAATTTCTTTTATATGAAAATAATTCATATTGAAGACTGAAGTTAGGGATCTGAAATTTTCTGGAAAAAGTGAAATATACATAAATAGATATTTTAAATTTTATAAAACATGATTAAATTTTATAATAAGAATATAACTTATGATCGTACAGACATCCTGCACTTGACAACAGTCGTTCTAGATCTAAAAGTTGACATTTTCTCGATTTTTTTTTTTGTTTTTTAATTATTACCTATAATTTAAATTTAAAACTATACTAAAAATTTATAGATACTTTAATATATTAATGCGTCTAAATCTAATGTCAAAATAAATGAATTTGGATTAAAAACAAAAAGTCATTACAATATTATTGTACTGAAACTACATTTCATTTTAAATATTGTGTTCTTTTTTTTAACAATATCATGAAATTTTATGAATATTTCAGTTTTATTTTAAATTATCGATCAAATTCATACGGGTTTTATAACAAAAGTATGTAATAAAAAATTTTCCTAAACCAATTTTTTTTTTTTTTTTTACCTCTCAATCATATTTTTTTTACCTTCCAAAAAAAAAAAAAAAAATTTGTTTGCATAAATTTAAAACTTAACACCTCTAAAAAACGCATTATGTTAAAATTCCAAAAAAACAAAAAATAAAAAATAACTTGATTAGGTGTTACTAACAACTTTAAATATGACTATCCACTAGAGAGTAATATGAATTTCATGAATTTTTTATACTTACATATAAAATATGCAAAGGAGTAAAACGTAAAAGTAAACAAACAAACAAAAAAAAAAACATAACGTATAGTTGAAAAGGAAATGAAAATTGAGTGCTGTTGCTGACAAAAAAAAAAAAATTATATATCCGGTTAAGAACGGAAATGCTTAAAAAAAAAACAAACATGTTGAAAATAAAGTATAAGAAATATTATAATATTTCTTTTAGTTGCCAAATGAATACACAATTCCATATTTTTCAAATGTAACTACCAAATTTATTATGGAGTAGTCAGCAAAAAAAAGGATAAATTCTTTATGATTTAATTTCCTTCTAAAGGATATATTTTTTTTTTTTTTATTTTTTTGTTTTGTAGCATTCGTTTGTATTGTTGCAATGACTGCAGTATGAAAAAAAAAAAAAAAAAAAAAATAGTAATTTCATTTTTCAATTTTTGATTACTTTCTAACGTGTTTGGTTTGAATTATGAGAGAGAGTTTTAAATATTATTACAAGTTGGATAAATATGACAGGTTTTTGACATTTTTAAGAAATTTATTGGCAATTTTGGTTTTTTTTTTTCCTTTAAATGTTTTTTTTTTTTCTATGAAAGAGAAATAGAAATATTGGGTATGTATAAAATGTAATACATATATAAATTTTTGTATATAGAACTTGTGGTTTATTAACACTTAACAGACTTATTGAAAAAAAGGTTAAATGACAGTAAGTAGTTTTCAATGGTTTCTATATAAAAATGATTGATTAAAAATGATTAGATTAGGAAAATTAACAATAATATATATAGCTATATATATTTAAAAATTTCTAATGTACTTTACATTACAATTACCGTTCATAAATAGTAGGATTCATTTTTTTTAAATTTCGAACCACACGTCACCAAAGGCTTGTAATAAAAAATTTAGTCAACAATTTCATTTATAAAATTTAATATAATTAAAGAAAATGTGCATCCTAATAATATATTCAAGCTTCTAACCCAGAATAATTTTTTTTTATTTCAATTAAATTTCAGATTGTATTTGCACTCATAAAAAATGATCTGAATTATCATCAAAAAATTATTCACGTTTCTAAACATAATAGAATTGTTCTGTTGATAGGAGTCCTATAATCTAGAATTATATTTGTTCGAGTCCTTTGTTTTCAATATTATTTAATATTTTGAAAAAATGATTTTTATTAGAGAACTTTTTCTCAAAATTTCAAGATTCTGACTAAACACCAGGATCCGGCTACCTTTCATTTTTATTTTTTGGCAAAAATGTCAACTACAAATACCGGTCAATTTATATCCTAAAATACAAAAAGTTATATAAATTTTATATTGATTTATAAAACTTTGTTGTCGTTTTATGATTTTATATCGAAAAAATATTCAACAGAATTTGAGGTATCAACAATTTCAAAATATGACTTTTTTTAACTGAAGAGTTATATTTTTTCTTTGAGAGGCTGTGGAAAGATATGAAAATGTTGTTCAACAAAACTAAATTCCATGGTTCCAATTGCATTATTATATCTTAAACATCCTTGGTTCAAATTGCATTATTATATCTTAAACGAAGCGGAAGTTTCATAAATGACGTATGGATAGATGAATAGATGGTGGAATAGAACGAAACCGCAAGGAGCAAAAGAGGGTACTATGGTAAATATTGTACCCTCGTAGGACCAAATGACTATGTCTGAAAGATATTTGGTGTTACCACCTTTCCAAAAATATATATTCTTAATGGCGTATTTTATCCTTTAAGGACGAAAAGGACATTTGAAAGCATCCTTGTTGTTTATATATAGATAGATATATTTATATTCGGTTTTTTTTTATCTTATAAGATAGTAATCTGAAAAATATTTTAACAGTTATTTGGTGACGATAGCTGTTGCCGTTCTGCAGATATTGTAGTTCAAATTTGAAAATTTTTGAAAAAAAAAACAATCTTTTTTATTTTTCTTCATAAACCAAATATCTCATGATTTTACCAAAAAACTCCCCCAATATTTATACATCGTTGGAAAGGTCTATTGTTTTCTATAATTCGTACATACATATTTTGTGTCTATATCGTAGAGTTTAGAAGATATAAGCATTTATGAAAAAAATACTTTTAAAATTTAAATTGCTGACCAGATCATTTTTTAAAGATACAACTGTTTTTTTTTTCTTTTTTTAATTTATTCATAAAATATGGTAAGGAAATTAGCCTTTTATTTTCAGGCGTGGCTGTATATGTCGTAAAAAAGAATTATTCTTACGACGTGTATAGGATTCCAACGCACACTACAGCATATGTTTTACGCTCATATTCACTAGCCCATTGAGGCCCCCATGCAATTTTTCATATATAAATATATCTGTATGGATTAATTTCTTAATAAATATGCTAACTTATTTATTAAAAATGAGTAAAATCTATTATAAAAGTGATGTTAAATTTAGGTTTAGAAAAAATTTTCTTTTTGAAAAATTTCATTAGGTATAAAAAACGATTGACGGAAATTTTGCAATTAGTTTTATACTTCACAGATGATTTTTATAAAAATTTCATTTAAGTATAAGACTAATCCAAAGTTCCAACTAGAGCTTGTCTAGTCAATTCAACTATACAGTTTACCAAAGAAGTCCAGCAATGTTAAAGGACAAAATACTTTTAAAATCAACCCCCAGAGTGTAGTTTTTTTTTCAATCACTTTTAATTTTGAAACGTTTTTACTCCGAAGATATTAATTGATGGCGTATAAAACATTTTTGATTCTACAAACCAAAAATTTTAAATTTTTATATAATAATAATATTTTTAATATTAAAATTTAAAATAAAAAAAAAATAACATGTTGTTAATTTTAACAACTTTTTTTTTTGTTATCATTTTGATGAAAATTTTAAGAAAAATTTCAAATTCGTTTGTTTCTTTTTTTTTCGTATGTTTTTGTTTTTTTTTTTTTTTATGTGGTTCAGATGAATTTTCCACCCTCTAAATTTTATGTTATGTATTATAGCTGGTTGATTATATTTGTATATAGATCGAAAAATAAAATTATATTTTTTTATAGTAGCGTATAAGTTGGTAGGTATACCATATATATATATATATATATATATATATATAAACATACATATTATAATTATTATGTGTGAATGTTTAAGTACTTATTTAAAATTTATTTCCATATAAATACTTTTGAACTGTAAAGTATGAAAAATTATCAAAAATTTAGTATAGGATTCCTTGAAAAAGGATTCAATTTTTCTTTTGTATTTTTATAAAACTAAAATTTTAAACAAATTTCTAAGTAGTAGAAATCTTATTTTTTAAATCTATAGATATAATATTTTCTTTTTTTGGTTCTTTGCATTCTAAGACATGGTGGAAGAAAATTGTAATAAAAATAATTTCATCATGGTGTTTTTTTTATTTTGTTTTTTTTTTTTTTCTTATTCTTTTGAAATCTATAAAAATAAAAGTGCTAACATTGTAGAATTTTATCCAGTTTATTTTCTGGATAACTGAAATTGTATACATATATAAAATATATAAGATACTTTATAGGATTTATATAATACTATATAGACATAATTGTATATATATATTATTATAATGGTGTGGTTTTTAAAATAAACTTTATTTGTTGAAAAATATTTTCTAATGTTATATTACTATTTTTCTGATAAGAAAAAGAGTTTTTTATTTTTTCTTTTTTGTTTTTTCCTTTAACATTGTATAAAAACTTAAGATTTTTCCTTTTTTTTTTTTTTGTACAATTCAGTTCAATTTTTTTTGCTTATTCTTTTTATTGTATATATTTTTTTTTTCTTTTGTTTTTTTTTTTTTTTTTGTAAGGATATCACTAAAATCACTATTGCTATAGCATAGAAAATATTTATTTTACGAGTGAAATAAATGAAATTACAGAAATAAGAACAAAACCCCAAAAAAAAAAAAAAAAAAAAAAATTAAAAGAAAAAAATAAAAACTAAAACTAAAACTTTATTATATTAAAAAAATGGTTTCGTTGTATTGGAGTGAAAAGAAAATATATAAAAAAAAAATAAAATAAAATAAATATACTTACATTGCACTTTTAGTATAATACTAGAGCTTTGAGTTTCGCCCTCTGTATTACTGGCACCACAGGCATATGACCCAGCACTTTCACGTATCAATGATGTTAAAAATAAAGTTTCAGTACTTTCACCAGACATCCGCATATTCTGTAAGAAAAAATGTATATATATATATATATATATTATATAAATAAATAAAAAAAAATAATAAAGAGAAAATTAAAAAAAAACAAAAAAAAACCAAGCAAAAATTCTATATTTTATTTTCTTTGAAAGTTTGGCTTTGAAAAAACTAAGAAATAAATTCTGAAGTTAACATAGAAAAAAAAAATAGTAACTCAAATGTTATCACTGATGTACAAAAATGTTTTTTTTATTGTTTTTTTCAAAAAAAAAAAACAAAAAAAAAAAAAAAATCCTAATGCACATCAATACCTAAGGAGCAATTTATATGTATATTATAAATATAAGTGTTTGTTTGTTTGTGGAATTTATTTTTCACAAACATCACAAATTTCAAAACAAAATGCACATATATTTAATATAAAATATACTTGCATTGCAAAAATAAAAAATATATTGTATCTATATCCTATAGATATTATAGGTAAATAATATAGATATATGTTGAAATTTAAGAACTATTGTTAAAAGATATGTCATATAGTCATGTACATGCATGGATGCCTGCCAATATACAAGTTCAATATAATATTCATAAACACTTCAATTTTTTTTTTTTTGTTTTTTTAAGTTTTCATCTTTTAAAAAAAGAAAAAACCTTTGATACTAATAGAAAAGCAAAAGAAATTATTTACATAACAAATTTTAGATATGGATCTTATAAGACGTCCTTAAATAGTGTCAATTTAAATAGAAAATATAAAAGTATAAGTAGTTGCCAAATAAAAAAAAAAAAAATTATTTTTAAATCCTTATTTAAAACAATAAAAAAAAGAAAAAAAAAAAATCTATAAAACTGCATTAATATATGTATATATTAAATATTCTAAAAGAAAATCTTATTTTTAACTACATAATACATAGTAATATTGCCTTTTAATACATTAATTTATTTTTACTTTAATTTACTATCTATCTATATATAAAATATTTAAATACTGATGATTCTTTTTAATTTTACTAATGGAGATAATATTAGGTTTAGCCAAGATAATTTTTATAAGTAAATTGTACTAATAAATTGCATTGTACATTTTTATTCTATTATAAATTTTCACTGATCCACACTATAAAATTACGCAGCTAAAAATAGTGGATCAAGAGTTTGAACCCGACAAGGAACTTAATACATTTTCCATAACAAAGAAAAGCAAATAAATGTTAAAACAAAAAAAAAAACAGTCAAACAAAATATTTTAATTTAAACTTATAAATCACATATGAAAAATATATGTGTAATTAGAACTTGGCATCATGAAATCTTAAAAATTTCGCTAGGTTATAGCAGTAAATTTCATTGAAATTTTAAGATAATTTTGATTCATTGATTCACACTATAAAATAACCTAGCTAATTGAAATAGTGGATCAAGAGTTTGAACTCCACAAGGAACTTAATAAAATTTCTTTTAAAAAGAAAAAAAGCAAATAAATGTTAAAACAAAAAAAAAATCAAACAAAAAATTTTAATTTAAGTTTATAACTCACATATGAAAAATATATATTATGTGTAATTAGAGTTTGGCAAACACGGAAACATAAAAATTTGGAAAGATTTTACTGAAACTAGTAGAATTTCAATATTAGTTTGATTTTGTTATTTATTATTATCTATAATATTTGATTAAAATTCAGAAAAATGCATTTTAATATTAATTTAAAAAAAAAAAAAACTTCTTTTTATGCGGCGACATGGTTACTTTAAGGACACTTAAAAATAGCATTAATTTTTTCCTTTTTTTAATACGATGATTATATTATAAAGTAATAATATGTTATTTCTCTTTATTTTGGAACATTTTTTAATTTTAATTAGTGGTATCGTAACCAAAAAAAAAAAAACAAATAATGTCATAAAAAAAGCCTTAATTTTAATCATAATTTAAGTTGAATCCATTATTTCTTTATTTAATTTTTATGACATTCTTGTTAATTTTTTGTTTTTTTTTTTTAATCATTTTTTTTTTTTAATTTTTTTGATTTTGAGTATTAATAATTTTCTTTTATTTTGCAAAAAATTTTACATTACTTTAAAATTAATTCATTTCATTTATTTTTATTTGAATTCTTTAGAAAAAAAATTTAATATTACAAAACATTTATTATTTACAGCTTTCATTTTCTTTTTTTAATTTTTTTTTTTTCTTTTTAATTTGAAAAATATTCCCTTTCGTAATCGGTCGTTCTTTTCTCATAAAAAAAAAGAAGAAAAAACCAAAAAGAAAAAAGAAAGAAAAAAAAAAAACAAAAGGATATCTTTTAGAACACTGTGCACCACAAACAATTTGTAATTACAATTTTCAACAGAAAATTTAATTTTCCTTTTTTTTTATTTCTTTGTAACTTCAATGGAATAGTTTTAATGTAAAATAATATGATATAATGGAGAAAAAAAAGAAATTTGAGTTGAAATAAAAAAAAAAAAAAATTAAAATATTATAAGATAAAAACAAAAGAAAAAAGAAGAAAAAGAAAAAAAAAACAAATAAGGTTTACATATTATTATGGGATTGCAGTTTTATTTCATTTGGGTTTTCTTCAGTGTTAAGAATAGAACCAATGATTTGAATAAATAACCTGTTTAGTTGTGTAATCCAAATGAGGTCACGTATATCTTGTACGCAGTCAGTAAAATTCAACTTGAAATATTATTCTTTTTTTACATTTTCTTCTTTTTTTATTGTAGAAATTTTAAAGATATCTTATTATTACTTGCGAAACATGTCGCGGTCTTTAATTATTTTTTGAACTACTTTATTTATTTTTTTTTTTTTTCTTTTTCAACATGATTACGATTTAAAAATTTGTGGTAAATTTAAATAAATTTTCTATGATTTTATTTTCAGTATAATATACTTAAAGGGTTCAATATATACTTGAAAGAATTAAGTAATTTTAAAACATATGAAAAAAATTACATGATATCGTAATAAAAGAAATTTTTCTTTTTTATTTTATTGCATAAGAGCAGATAAATGAGAATATATTTTGTATTGTACGGGGATATTATGGTAAATGTTGTACCCGCATAGAACCAAATGACTATATCTGAAAGATATTTGGTGTTACCACCTTTTCAAAAAATATATATTCTTAATGGCTTATTTTATCCTTTAAGGACGAAAAGGACATTTGAAAGCAACAAGGAATTTTTAGTGTTTTTATATAAAACCGTTATATCTGATAATCTGTAAGATATATACATATTCGGTTTTTTTATCTTATTATTTTATCTTATTTGGTGACGATAGCAGTTGCCGTTCTGGAGATATTGTAGTTCAAAGTTGAAAATTTTTGAAAAAAAAAAACAATCTTCTTTATTTTTCTTTAAAAACCAAATATCTCATTATTTCACCAAAATATTTACCCATTATTTATAAACTGTTGGAAAGGTCTATTTTTTTTTCTATAATTCGTACATACATATTTCGTATCTATATAGTAGAGTTTAGAAGATATCAGCATTTTATGAAAAAAAAAAATTGTTCTGTTTTGTAATTTTTTTGATTATTTTTATTGATTATTGAGGATGGTTTCAAATGTCGTTTTTGTCCTTAAAGGATAAAATACGCCATTAAGGATATATATTTTTAAAAAGGTGGCAGCACCAAGTATCTTGCAGATATAGAGATTTGGTCCTACGCGGGTACAACATTTACCATAGTAGAGCCCGTGATTTTTGTTTAATTTTGTCTTCTTTTCACTTCAGATAAAAAAATAAGTCGAATCGGTCTTATTTCCATTTTTCAAATGTTATGTTTTGTACTTTAATTTCGCTTTATATTTAGAACATATATTTTATTTCACTCATTCCAGAAAGTTTTTGTCATTTTTTGTATTATTTAAAACACATGTCTGGCTTTGGGCTGACTTTGGATGTTTGAATATTAATTTTTAGCACATTTCCAAAAAAAATTTTGAAAAAGTTTTTAGTTTCACTCTGTGCGTTCGTCTGTTTACAAAACTTTTACATCGTTAAAGATGAAGAAATGAAATTTTAACAATAGGTAGGTCTTATAAAAATATTAATGTTGTAGAAAGTTTTCTTGTATTCCCATCCATTACGGAGCTACAGCCCCGCCAATTTTTTTTTTTTTTTATTTTCCTCAGGGGAAAAAAAGCCCTTCTTTTAAATGCGTATATCTCAGGTTCAGCTTAATATTTTTCACATTTAATTAAAAAACGTCATTTTTTTTTACCTTTATAAATCAATATGAAAATCATACAATTTTTTTTAAATTTAGCATTTAAATTTACCATTATGTGAAAACCAAATTTTACATGATTTTACTTTCTTCATAACTCCGGCACACTTTTAGATAAGGTTTTGAAATTTTGAGATAAGAGAGTACTTTTAGAATTAGTATAAGTTTCCTCAGAAATTTGTTTTGTACTATCCTCTGTTTAAGGATTATTCAGGCTGAAAAATTGACAATTTGCTATTTTTAGACACCTTAGACACTTAGACACCGATACACATTTTTTTGAAAATAAAAGGTAAAAATAAAGCTTTAAATTTATAATTTTACATGGTGTTAGTGGTTTTTTTTTAATTATGTAGAGTTCGTTTAAAATTAATGAAAGGGTTTTTTTATTATTAACACTTTTTCTTATTGTAATTCTAAGAACATTTTGAAATTTTGATGAAATTCACAATTTTAAACAGTTGTATTGTCTTTTGGAAATGTGCGCCTTTAAAACCCGTTTGTTTGCATTCTGCCTTGTTTTCTTATGTGTTTTTACATATTTGACACACCTAATAAACTTAAAATAAACAAGTAATGAAAACACCAAGCGTTTTCAAGAAAGCACAAAGTATATTGAATAAAATAAATTTATAATAATACAAAAATTGAAAGAAATCGTTAGAATAATTTGTTAGAGAAACTGTGGAAAATTAAGTCACACTTTTCTCAATTTTAAAGTAACCCTATATTATTAAGAGAGATTATTAACACACACAAAAATATAATGTCCGAGTTTTAATTTTTGTATATTACTTTAAAAAAATTTGGACAGGTGCTCAAGTTACAGGTGTTTAAAAATAGAGAATTTTCAGTTTTTGACCCCTTACAGCTCAGCTTTTTGACCCCCTAAACGGTGACACAAAAATATTTCCTTAAATGACTTAGATAGTTATTTCCAAAAATCTAACATCTCTCACAACTCAAGCTTCTAAGTTAAACCGTTTGAAAGATAGAAGATCTTCAAGTTTTAGCAAAAATTAAAATACCGCATGGCAAAGCCACATATCTACTTTATACATATATATAGAAAACTTATAAAATCAGCTATTGTTTGGCGTTTCCAGATTGAAAATATGCCTTATATAGAACCTGTGCTATAATAATTTAAAAATTAGGCATTTTCGAACTTTGTAGGGCTGTAGTTCCGTAAGGAGTGGGGTTACAGAAAAAAGTTGTTCCACAAAATTATTTTTTTGGCGATGCCTATCTGTAGTTAAAATTTCATTGCTTTATTTCAAATGGTGTAAAAGTTTTGTAAACACCCAGACGGACGGACGGACAGACTAAAACTAATAAGCAAATTTTTTCAAATTTTTTTGGAGAATGTGCTAAAAAAGAACATTTAAAACTGGGTTTTCTAGTTTTTTTTTTTTATGAATAAAATATAATTTAAAGACTAGACACACATATTTTAATACATTATTTAAATTAATAAACTGAAAAAAATATTCTTTAAAAGTAAATTATTTATAATATTAAAAAAAAAAAGTGGATGCCATATCTGAATTTTCTATAAAATATTTTTTTAAAAGGATAAATCTATTATTTTTTTAGTTTTTAAAAAAATTAAAAGATTGTTTTAGTTTATATTTTAAAGTTATAAAGATACGAATGAAATTTAAAGTTATGTATATACCAATGTATGTTATATAGGTAAAAGTTGCTAAAAGTATTATATCATATACCAATGAACGTTATACCAGTATTTTGGGTATACAATATTGTTAATATATATTTTTTAAAACTTAAAATGAACTAGATAAAAATAAAGTCAAACAAGACAGGATATAAAATTAAAGGTACTGTACCTTGCACTTTACCTTAAATTTGGTTACTTAAGCTTCTTCTCTTTCTTCAATTAAAATTGGAAGATTTTAATTAAAACCGTGTCAAAGTTATGAAAGGTATAAAATCGTAAAAAATTTTCTTTTCACATAACGGTAAATTTAAATACTAAATAAATAAATATTTGCTGCTATTTAGTGCGTTTTTAGCTTGAACAATAGATAAGTAAAATCTAAGATATACAAATTCGAAAATGGGGGTTTTCCAAAAACTTCTAAGAAGGCTGCGACCCTATAACTTTCTAGGACCTTAATTTTCTACATTAAGTTTTTTAAGAGATCTATCCATGATTAAAATTTCTTTATTCTATCTGGTTCTATCTCTAACGGCGCACAAATTGAAACATTAAGTTAATTTTTTTTTTCCAAAATCTGCTAAAACTGCAATTCACAATTGTTAAAAATGTAATAAACCTTTTCGTTTTAGTTTATGGTAATTATCTTTTAATTCAAAACCATTAGAAAGAGTTCTTAGATTTTCGTTTGTTTTTATAAATTTTAAGAATTTCTAATTTTTTTTTGTATTTTATTTTAATATTTTTTAAGAGCATCTATAATTTTAAACGTAATATTTTGGTTACTATACATAATATTTATGTTATCTTAGCTTAAAGAATATGTTATTATGTTAATTGTGTATAAATTACTGCGGTTATGCAATTATTAAGGAATGGTTAACCATTACATATTTAATAAATTTAAAATTAAAATACTTTGTTTTTTAACACAACGGAAATAATAACTTAAGATAACTTAACCTCAGTAGGATATCAGAAATTCTATTTTTAAAGCTTATTTAAAACGAGGGATTACTTTAATATTATGTATGTATTTTTTTGTTTAAAGAGAAAAATTCATTTAATTTAATTTAAAGAAAAAAAAAAAAATTCTTAAATTATGTTAATGGCTGTAAAGGAAAAGAAAAATTCTTATTCATATAACGAGCATACATAAAACAACAGAGATATTTTATTGCACAATAAATTTCAATTGCATTATAATTTAAAATTTATTCTTTTTATTTTATTTTTTTTTTGTTTCGGATTTTTATCATGAAATTTTTTTAATATACAGAGTGTTTCCGACTCAATGGTCTTCCTTGAAATGGGTGATCGGGCATGTCGAGACGAACAAATAATTGTATTGGTGGGGGAGGTCTATTCTGGACCCTTTTCGAGATATGAGGGGTTAAAGAGTTTTTAGCGACTTTTCATAAAAAAATCTATAACTTTTGAACGGCTTGCTATGGGAAGATAAAAAAATTGCGTAAGTTGTCAGCTTTAATTTTTGTGTACTAATCAGTTCCATATCATAACAGTTACAAAGCTATGAAGGTTCAAAATGATTTAAAATGAAAAAATTATGGTTCAAAATCAATTTTCTTTTGAAACATCCTGTATTTGGAGTACCCTTTATAGCATATTTCGAAACAGCTTTTTAAGTCTTCTAACAAATCTTTAACCCCTCATATCTCGAAAAGGGTCCAGAATAGACTCCCCCTTCCAGTACAATTTTTTGTTCGTCTAGACATGCCCGATCACCTATTTCAAGGAAGACCATCGAGTAGGAAACACCCTGTATAAAAGCATATGCATTCTCCTTAAATTTTTGGTTTCTTTTTTTTTTTATATGATACTTTTAAAGAAGAAAAGAAGACAACCTAATACTGATTCTGATATAATTTGTCCTTTAACTATTTTACAGGATAATGATTGCTAAGATCCATTGAAAACAATACAAGTGTATGTTTACTATTTTATTTAAAAATTACATATTTTTTAATAAACAAAAAAAAAACATAAGTACTTATGAAAGTGTACTTATATTATTTAATATTTAATCGAAATGAAAATGTCATATTTAAATAAATTTAAAGAAGTAAAATTAAAACAAAAAATTTAAAAAATGTTTTTACAGAAAATGGTTTTTTTATAAATTACTTAGGTATTATTTTCTAAATTAACTCTAAAAAAATTATAGGTAAAAATTTCAAAAGAAAACTAACAAAGGACTATAATATTGAAGTTAAAAGGTTTTTTTTGAAAAAAAAACAAAGAAAGTACTAAAGACTAAACATGGCAGTCCTTATACTCGATATCGGAATTAACATAGACTATCTAATGCTAAGCATACACGCTGAAAGAATAGACAGAGCCGACATGTGAATGTGTAGAAGTTGTTGGCAGAAGGCGAAGACGGTATTAGTCATACTTTGCCAATGTCCGAAGCTAAAATCGCAAAAGAGAGAGAGGAATCTTAAGAGAGGGTTACTGGAAAATCTATCCGAAGTGAGGGGGCTTGACTAGGAGACCGTCGTCAGATTCTTTCGGGTCATTAATGGGCTGGATGAATCACTGTGATAAACAAGGGTGTGATGTAGTTGGAGTGCACAACGGGTCGCAGGACCTAGGAATAAAGATAGTTGTTCATCCTTTCTACCAAACAACAACATCAACAACTAAGTTTTTTTGTAATCCAGTTTTAAAATTGCAAAAAAAAAAAAACAAAATCAAACATTAAACCTAAATCACTTCAAAAAATCTACTAAAACTGCAGAGTCCATAGACTAGATTCGGAAATATTGCCTCGAAATCGCTTTCTAAAGTGGATTTTTTCCATGGTAATGCCTGTAAGAGTGCTAAACGTTCTAAAAGTAGCAAAAACTAAATAACATTCTATTGAAGTGTTTTTCATGTTTTTAGTTAAAACATCCTTAAAATTTACTATCTGTTGTAATTTTAGTACATACTAACTTTGCGCTTTTAAGTATAATTAATTAAGTAATTTTTAAGTATAATTTTAGTATTTGAATATTTCAGGATATTTACATTGGTTTAGATAACATTTTAAACATTTTTTTGTACATTTTATTAAGAATTTAAGAATTGAAGAATTCTTAATAAAATGCTTTGGATTTTCGTTTGAAATTTCTTTTTTTTAAAATAATCTTTTAAAATTTATTCGGATAAAAACATATAAAAAATAATTTTAAATATTTGCTTATATTATATTTAAACTTTCAAAACTAATGATTATAATTTAAATTTAATGGTTTAGAAAAAACTTTAGGTATCTATTCTGTTGGGAAAAACAACTTAAAATTTCTAATAGTTTTCTTTATTTTAATCAAATTAGCCATAACTAAATTGTAATGTTAGTTTTACATCATAATAATGTAAACTATTGATTAACTGAACGTTTGAACGACATGAATCTTCTAGAATTATGAAAAAATGACCTTACGGAATAATTCAAAAGACGTTTTTGTGAACGTGTTTTTTTCTTTTAAAAGATATTATTAGGTTTAAAAGGTTTTTCGTAATATAAAAAAGGAGATATTAATTTTTTTTATGATTTTATATAAAAAAAGCGTATTTTGTTAATAAGATATTGAAAATGTTTAGGTTTCTACTTATTGTTTCTTTAGGTCAACTTATAGCTAAATTACAGTTAAACTAAACTGCAAGCACAGAAAATAGATTTTGATTAAAGAAGATTTGAAAAATTAGATTTTAGAAAAATAGTATTAAAAATAATAATAATAAACTTTGGTGTTGATCATTTTGCGAATCCGGCATTAATTTTTAAAAACGGTAGATAATTCTTTGAAATAAATTCAAATATAGTTTCATTTCATTTTAATTTCCATTCTTTCCCCGTTCGATCGGTGAGAAAAAACAATCGTACAATATGTATACGGTGCTAGAAGTCTAATGGGACTTTTGACCCAATCCAATAAGTCAAAAATACCATGGGTCTGCTTAAAGTGAGTCAAAAGTCCCATTAAAATCGAAATAAATTCCGCAACCAAAAAAATGTATATTGAGTATTTTGAACAGGTAGTTTTGTTATTATTATATATTTATATTTATATTTTGTGGTTGGGCCGAAAGCTGTCAATCGTCGCGTTGAGCGAACCATTACTTTCTGTAAACAACTACAAAATCCTTTCTAATTATTTTTTTTAAATACATTTCGATGTTGAAACAATATGCATGCCAAAAACAAATAATTAGAAGGGACTTTAGATTTGGGTATAAAATCAGGAGTTCAATAATATGTTTAGACTTAAATACCTTGTTGTTGAAATGTGTACGTAAAATTAAAATTCGCCCAGCGCGCACGGTGGATATATATACATGATTCCTGATTCCGTCATCAACTTTAAAATCCCTCCTTGTTATTTTTGTATATACATATTTCAATAACATGCCATTTAAAATATAATTATGAGGGTTTTCATAGTCGGTTACGGAATCAGAGATTTGTTTTTTTCCAGAATATTTATATATATATATAGGTATATGTAAGATTTGGAATTAGGAAAGACTTTAGAGTTAATTACAAATTCAGGGTTATACGATTTATCCAGAATATGTATATAATTCTCTAAAATTCATAATATCGCATGTACCTACCTATAAAATGTTTGCATTCAATGTACGCAATGTATTCAATGTAAATTATGGTACGAAATTTCTAAATAAAAAGTTAAAGTACTTAATATTGAATTATATTATAATTATTTCTGAAAAAAAAAAAAAAACAGAATTGTTAAATAATTGAATGCACCGTATCTATAAATATAAATCTACTTAAATATTTTTTTTTATTTCATAATATTCTTTACTAGATTTTAATAATATAAACATTTTATCATACTAATTAGCCTATATACAAATTATCGTCTTCATTAATAATATTTATGAAATACTTAGGTATATTTCAATAACAAGATGAGTATTCTCTTAAATCAAATAGAAAGAACTTATATTTTATTAAAATAAAAAGATCTTATATTTTTATACTACATTTTATTTATATTTATTAAAATATCTTTTATCTGTGGCCCTATGATGATAACGATAAAACTCGTAAAGTAGACTGTGTCAACTCTAGAAGACACATACGAACATAATAAATGCAGTTATGATAAAATTTAATAATTTTTCTAAAGTCAAATAATTGACCTAATTATATGACCGATATATAACTATATAAATTTTGGAGTTCTATGACAGCTATTCGAAGCCATTCCCCCGAACCAACCAATTTTCACTAAAATTATTGGCATAAAAGTTGATCATCTTCTTCTTTTCCATCTTTGTAAGATGTCGAATTTTATTAAGGACGCAGGTATGAGGAAATCAATTTTGCAACTGTCCAAACCAGCCATTCCATAAACTGCAACATAAAAATCTGAAAATTATACTTATAGAAATATTTCTTGTAGCCATTGATAAAATTTCTAAAAAAAAATGTACTTTAATCCTATTTATTTACCAGACCATCTTTAAAGGTTTATTGAAACCAGGATAAATAAATAAAAAAATAAATAAAAATTATGAATTCTTAACAAATCTTAATATAAATACCTATAAAAAATATAGAGATTTTATAAAGAAATGTAAAATCCATTTAAAAGAAAATCAAATAATACCAATACATATTTTAATTTAATCTATAAATTGTTATTTTTTTTTTTTTGCTTTCAGAATTATTTAAGAAAAGGAGAAAATAAAAATTATATTTTTTTTTAAATTTTATTAATTTATAAATATTTTAGCCAACAAGGTACTAAAGTACTACATTTAAAATAGTGAAAATTAAAAATATTATGAAAAACTATTAAAAAAGAGGCATTTTATATAAAAAATTAGAACAATTTATGGAGAAACACGGTATACTATGAACGTTTTTTAAACAAAAATTATTTTGTTGATTCATCTAAAGCCTAACCTTTCAAATTTGCCCAAGAGTATAATAATTATATACGTCTATTAAATATAAAATTTTACGTGAGAATAAATAATATATAATTCTGTGCAGGATCTAAATCTACACTCTCTCTGTTAACAGGATTAGAACACGACATGCACTTACACAATTAACCACCATTTATTTATTTATTAATGTTAATATTACATACATAAATGTAATGCAATATTATTGAACCATCGGCTACTAAGGCCATTATAGGTTTTTATACTATTATTAAATTATATACTAATATTATTTATTTTGTTTATATTATATACTATATATTTACATTATATTTGGTCCTAAGGGGGTATGTAAAGAAAAAAACACTTACGACCTGTGCAGGGATCGAACCGACACTCCTTCGGTTAATACGCCACACGCCTACCCACTAGGCTACCGAAGTCCTAAAACCACCATTTAATAACATTAAAAAATTTTAGTTAACCTTTTTGTTTGCATATCTTTAGGGGCACATAGTTTATTAATATAACAAAAGTTTTATAAAAAAAAAACAACTGTGACTACAATAACATTATAATTTTTACCAATTTTTTGTTTTTTATTTTTTTTAAATTTCTTTTAGATTTATATAAAAAATTCTATTGAGTAATATGAAATTTTCTTATACTAATTTAATATTGATTAGCATCAGTCAATAGCAAAATCTTGTTTTATTTCCTTAATAACACTTTTATAAAGAAAAATAAGTTTCATTGAATGATTTTCAGTTCTATTTATAATATTAAAGTTTATATAAATCATTTTTAGATATTTTTTGAGTAGAAAATATTTTGAATAAATTTAAAGATTTAGGTTGAAAATGGTTTAGATAACTATAAATAATATAAGAGTTTTGTTAAAAAACAAAAAAAAATATATTTTCTAATGAAAGTGACCTGATTTTTTCAAAATTTCGATACCTACCTACCTAGTACTTACCCATAATACTCGTTTTAAAAAAAAACCAATTTTAGTTCTTACTAAATATATATTATAAAATTAATATATATTGGAAAAGACAAAATCTAACGTAAAATAAAATAATTTCTAAAAAAAACATCTAAAATGTTTTAATAATTAGTGTTTAAATTAGTTCAAGAAATTAGGTTGTTCAAATTTATAATGATAGAAAGTATTGATTAGGTATATGAAAATTACATTTAATTTATTAATTGGCCATATTAATTATTGAACCAGTGATAATTAGAGTTAATTATTAATACTACATTGAATATAACAAAAAAAAAAAAAAAAATACAATATACAGGCTGTTCTACATTAGAGTATAAATATTTCAGGATCTAACTGAAAAAGTAATTACCCCAAGACAATAAATCCTAAGAAGAATAAGCTTTCAAAAAAAAAAACTAAGTTAGCATCTGCAAAGTATGTGAATCAAGTGTTATTCGGCAATTAATAATAGAAAACAAAATAATATAAAATTCTCAATATTTCGAAAACGACTAATAATAGAGACCCCCCGGTTTAATTTTAGTCTCGGAATCACCTCCTGTAATATTTGCACTCTTTAGCGGTACATCCTGTATATATGTATCCTATACTAATGAAATCTCTGTCGAATTGCTCGTTGTCTAAGGATAGGTTCTATCACTTATCTGGTGATACTTCCATTGTAAAACAAATTTTCGAAAAATATTTTGTTTAGATTCAAAATGATTTACGATAAATTCAGTCAAAAATATTTTTTTCATTTCAAAGGTAAAATGAAAATTGGTAAATCTGGGAATTTTCCTGTAGTTAAATAAATGTTTTTTATGTTTAATTGAAATTTCATCTAAACTAAAAAAAACTATAGACTCTACTTTGGTTCATTCTAATTAATATTAAAAATAATTTAAATAAAAATAATGCTAGTTAATAAGAAGTTAAATCTTTTGAGCAAAATTTTGAAAATTAATACCATTTCATATTTCGTATTAAAACAAGATTATGAAAAAACCAAAATTGGTTTAAAATATGATTGCACTGGAAAATTTTAGCAGAACTTTCCAAAATTTTGTCAAACGTATGTTCTTCGGACCATTAAAACACTCTGTAAAGTTGAACATGATTCGAATTAAATTTTGTTTTTGAGAGATGGGCGTGTCCAGCACAGGTTAATTGATTCTAACCATATTAATTCATCGAATTCTTTCGGTAAGGAACTAACGTTACTACAAACTTTGAACACAATCGGTGGACTGGTATAGATATAGGACAATGGAAAAACGAAAAACGTTTAACAGGCATTGGGTACCGGAAAGTGTTAACAAACTGAAAAGAAAAGTGCATAAATGTATGTATAAATAAGAAGCAAACAAACAAACTTTCTGCTTTATCTAATACATAAAATACTAAATTAAGGAAGAAGGTGATATATTGTCATATATTATATTTATTTCTGCAAATAATCAGCTCATCCGAAAAAAAAATTAGAAAAAAATCAGTGGAATCTCATCCGAAAAAAAAATTGATTTTAAAATGAAAAGAAATTTTTATATCATAAATTTAACTTTTACGTTAATTTAAAATCAAATCACAAGCAGCTTCAAAAAAGTATTTGAATTTTTTCATTAGAAATTGTGGGAAAAAAAGTAAATAACTAAAATTTCAAAAATACAATCAATTTATAGATATTCAAATCCATAGCTTTTTTTTATGGTGAATAATCTAAAGAATTACCAATACCAAATTTTTTTTTATAATTAAATTCCAAAATTTACCGCTAGTTGACGACATTTTTGCTATCAAATTTTTAAATTTTCATATAATTCGAATTTATATTCAATATTGAAAAAAGTACACCATACGACGTCCATTTAAAGATAAATTAAATTCGAGATTGTGATAGATACAGATACTTAAGATTTTTTCAAAAAAAAAAAAAAAAAATCTTTTGATCTTTAATCTTTTTTTTTTCTCTTATAAATATAAAAAGAATCTTTAATAATTTTGTTAAAGGTATACTTGATAATATTATGGAAAAAAAAAAAATTACTTATTTTCATTTTAATGAATATTAAGTTTTTCGTCATCACACAATCATCAGCATCATTACTATCATCTGGTGAATAAATTTGTTATGGTTTTTCTCATTACATCAACAATAATAAAAAAAAAGAAATATATATATATATATATAAAAAAAAATTATGGAATGATTTATTTTTGTTTTTATGTTTTTAAATTTATGTATCACAAATTCCCCTCCCAATATTTAAAATGTATATATATATGTACTTGAGTATAGATGCTGTTGCTGAAAGAAAATTTTTCATGAAATATCTTTTATATAAATAAAATCGGTTGGATACATTACAGCAACAATATATAATATTGTGAAGTGGTTTGGAGGGAACCCCATTTACCCAATTTTTTTTTTTATTTTTTTTATTTAAGAAAATATCTTTGATGTTTTTGAAATCAAACATTCATTTTAACTCCAAAATCTGACAACAAACAAGAAATTCATCAAGAAAGAAAATAAATAAAAAAAAATTGAAAAAAACAAAATGTAGAAATGAGAAAATTATTAACAGCCAAAAGATAGAAAAGAATAGAGAATAAAAACTTAGGGGAAAAAATATGTTAAAGTTTAACACTGAATTTAGAAATTGCAAAAATTTGAAGATTTTCCATAAAGTTTTCTGTACATGTATTAAGCGAATAATTTATAAGTATAATTCAGATGATTTCAAATAAACAATTATTGGGTAACAGTTATTACAACATATTAAAAAAAAGGATAAATGTTACACCTTTTGTCTGAATTCAGCTAACAAGAAAAACAAGTTATGTTTTCAAACAAAAAACGTCATGGTCAATTCTAAAAACAAGAAAATTTTTGGGGGAAATTTTTCTTAAATAATCTTTTTGATCTTGATCGAGTTGGACTTAATCGATTTACAGCGTTTTGTAATTAGCTCCCAGTGGTTTAATTAGTAGGAAAACTAATGCATTGTATCAGTACGAGCCTGAAATGACCTAAGTGTGCATCTCCAACTCCTTTTCTACTTATCTAGCTAACAATTATATTTAAATTTCTCTTTTCACATGTAAGTAGTTCATTATTTTATTTCCTTGCTTGTAAAATCTTTTTATCAGGATGATTCTCTTAGTGTCTTGAATATTTATAGAGTATGTTTGGGGAATCAAAACCAATAAAAAATATTCTGCAGGGAAGGAGGGGGTCTATTTTAAATATTTTTCGAGTTAGTAAAATAAATTAGAGACTGAGTCGTTTTCGAGTTAGAAAATAAATATTCAAGACGCTAAGATAATCACCCTGTATAATATTAAAAAAGTACGAAATTTTTAAAAGAAATTAACTGAATATTAATTCATTTTTAGATTGAGTTTTATGTTATATTTTACAATAGGTAATCTAGGTCGTTAACGTTAGTGCTCATTCAAAAGACCAAATTTAAACAAAAAAGAGGATACTGATAATGATGGCATAAAATCGCAAAAAAACGTTTAATATCTACTAATGTATAAATAAATGTATAATCTTTAATCTCCTAAATTCCCCCCCCCCCCCAAAGGGAGGTAGTAATCTACAAAGACACCAAGAATTTGTCAGAATAGTGTCAGATTCTTACTGACTAAACCCATCTCCCCCTTTAGCCAATATAATGGGATGAAACCCTTACCTCCTAACACAGTATATTGGCTAGGGAAAGGAAAGGTTAGGGAATAGGATGCGGAAACATTGAATTGGCAGTGGGACTTTAAGGAAACAATGAATCCGCCTATTATTATTACTATTTTGCTAATAGTAACTATATCCGTTACAACAGCTACAACATACAGTAATATATATGATGTAATTATTGAAGACAACCCCCACATGTACTCTACCAGCTATATTATTATTTGTATTAAGTATTATTTATTAATATTATTATTATTTTACTACAGAGTCAGGGCCGTCAGTAGATTACAACGTGCTGTAGCATATAACACCTTCCTGCATGATATAACCAAAGATAGCGCCACTGTAGTAGCTATTATTATTATTATTACTATTAATTATACGATATACATTATTACGATATGAAATTACTACATATTTTTTTTTATTTATATTACCTGACCGGAATTTGCACCCAAGCCGCTCCGATTGAGAGACTGGCGACTTAACCAATAATATACCATAAGTCAGATGCAGTCAAAATACTAAAAAATTTTGGTTCATTAAAGTATCTTCTATAATAAAATTTTTGAATTCTGTCTTCACCTATTACTTTTTAGTCCATTTTTGAATTTAATATTTCATAAATATGTATTACTAACCAAGCAGCAATATATGAATACCCCAAAAAAAAAAATGTTTTTCTCAAAATTTACTTTTAGAAAAAATAAATCCTAAAGTTTAATTTTCTAGACAAAGTAAACAAAAAAACAAAAAAATTTTTAATTTTTAAAGGTGTTGTATAAAAACGTTAAAGAAAAACTTTAAAACGTGTACTTAGAAATTATAACAAAAACAAAAAATAATAAGATATAAAACAAAAAACAATCAAAAAGCGAAAAAAAAAAAAAAATCTGTTTAAAATTAATATATTTATAAGGTGGGAAAATGTGAGATAAAAAAGGCGCCTTTTTGTTTTTTAAGAAAAGTTTTCGTTAATTAAAAACCTCTTAATTTGTTTTTTTTTTTTTTTGATTTTTTTTTTTTAATTTTGTATTGACATCAACCATTTTGACAGAATATTGAAGTTTAAAATATTGCAGTTTGTCAATATTTCTTTTATTTTTTTAATTTTTTTTTTTTTTTTATTCTTTTGTTTGTATTTAAATTATTTTTAAACTATAACCCAAATTTTTTGAACTAAAAAAATATTATGTACATATTTTTTGTCTCTTTCATTCATATCTTAAAAATAAAAATAATATATTAAGTTTTTATTTGAATATTTTGAAGAAGAAAAATTGAATGAATATTTCAACATTATTAAAAAAAAAAAAAAAAAGAAAAAAAAAACAAATGAAAAAAAAATAAAATATAAAATATAATGGGTGGTCATTGTATATTTTTAATATTATCCAAGTTTTGTTCAATTTATATAATATTTTCAAAAAAAAAATAAAAAGTTTTGCATCTTAAAATATACATAATATAAATTTAAAATTTTGTTGTTGTTGAATTTGTAATGATAGATGAGAAGAAAAATAAGTTTTATTTTCTATTCTAATATTTTAAGCAAGAACAAAAAATAAACCACAATTTATGAATTATATTTTGTTAATGTCATGTTCTATCAGATATTATTATCTTATATATTATATGAATAATAAATTTTAAGATTCTTTTTTTTTTTTTGTATATATATATACATATAGTGTGTATAAACTGGGTATAAATAAAATTAAAATTATTTGAATATTATGTGAAAACACTTGAAAACTGCAGAAAATATCTAAGACAGTTCATTTGTGAAATAAAATTTTATTTTGTGATTTTTGTTTTTTTTTTAATTAAAAATTTTTTTTTGTGAATTAATTTTGAGAAATAAATTTTTGGATTTTCTACAATGAAAGTTTATAATATTATAATATTGTTATTTATGAAAAAAAGATTAATTTGTTTTTTAAGAAAGAATTTTATTTATTTTTTTTTTTTTTTGTTTTTCAAATATTAAAAATGTACCTAATTGAATTTAATATTGTTGAAAAGAAAAATTAGATAAAATTATCGAAGAAAATATAAAAAGTATATCTAATAATTTAATAATTTATTTAGTAGAGAATAAATTTAGTTTTTTTTTTACGTAATTTATTATTTAAAAAAAAAAAAAATAAAAAAATATTTTATATGAAATAAAAGTTAAATTCAGTTGATTAAGACTAAGTAGTGTAGATTTGCATAATATTACAACCGATGGATCGACATTACAGTCCAAAGTAATTAAATGGAAACTATTCGTTACTCGTTTTCAAACAAAAAAGAAAAAAAAAAACAAATTAATAAAATAACACCTATACCTTTTATAACACAGAAATAAGGTTAAAAAACAGCATTGCTTTATTAGAGCAGAAATATTGGGGTCCATTACGAAAAATCGATATTTTTAATTCCATTGTTTCGAAATTCGCATGCTTTTCAAAACTTCGTCAAAACAAAACAAAACCCGGCTATTAAAATATAAGATAATATATAGTACGAAAACAATTATTTATGTATTATAAAAAAAATTTTAACATTAAAATAAGGTGGCCCAGCCTTAACAGCCTTATAATGTCTAAATGTCTATTTTAGTTTATGTTATGAACTAATGTCAAAAAAATATGATGAAGTATAGTAGAAAATGTTAAAGTTTGTCAAATTTAAAAATTAAATCTAGTTAAAAAATATTAGTTATGTTTGAGAAATGAATTAATATCGAATATGTACGGAATATATTAAAAATGAATTAATTTCGAAAAATGTTTAAAAAAAAAAAAAAACTTTACTTTAAAATATCTGAAAATATTTCGATTTTTCAGGTAGTTTTATACGTAATGTCATAATAGCAATGTGGTTAGTCATAAAACTCTCCAGAAAAGCGGTAATATTTGCTTTTACTCTAAAATCTTTTGAACTCTTCGAAAGTTCTCTTGTCCCTCCTGATTATTTTTTTTTTCTTATAAACGAATATTTGCCTTCTTTCAAATGGTTTGTGTTAACAAAACTTTTCGAAAAAGGAAAAATATTTACTTCATTCAGAAATTTTGAAAAAAAAACCTTTTTGCAATCATGTAAAATAGTTTTAGAATACTCTAATTATAATCAAATATTAAAACTATAAATTGTATAGCAGTAATGTTTTCTAAATCTCTAAAGCATTACTAAATAATGTAATATATGTTGGATATGTTTTGTTTCCATATAAGATCATATTTAATATGAAATGTAATAGTAAATAATTTCATTAAAATTAACAAAATTTTTATTTAAAAATTTTTTTTTGGACTTTCAACTCATGAAGGCGCATTAAAATATTTTATAAAGTCATCAATTTCAATTTTAGAAAATTAAGAAAATTCGAAAATTGTCTGGCCAAAAAAATTTTGAAAAAATGTGCGTATTAGTTTCACTCTGTCCGTCCGTCCGTCCGTGTGACCGTCTGTTTACAAAACTTCTACACCGTTAAAGATAGAGAAATAAAATTTTTACCATGGGTAGGTCTCATAAAAAAATTAATTTTGTGGAACACTTTTTTTATGTAGCCCCATCCATCAAGAAACTACAGCCTATTTATACTATTAGAGCTATTAGATAATATATTTTTATGTGTGTTAATGGTTTCTTTTAATTATGTAGGGTTGCAGAGTTACAGCCGCCCAAAATTGCAAAAAAAAGCCCTATTTTCGGATCTCATATATCTCAGGCTGTGCGTAGTAGTTTTATATACTCGAAGACCGGAAATTTTTTATAAAACAATATTAACATTATGCAATATATGTAATTTACTATTTAAATTTACCGTTATCTGAAAACCAAATTTTGCATGATATTTTCTTTTTATAACTTCCGCACACTTTGAGATAGGAACTTCAAATTTTGAGACAACAAAGAACTATAGTATACGTTTCCTCAGAACATTTTTTTGTACCAACCCCTGTTTATTAGCTTTTAGGGCTCAAAAATTGAAAATGTGCTATTTTCAGACACCCTCTAACTTAGGCACCTGTACATTTGTACAGATTTTCTTCCGCTGTACAATATTTTTACGTGTATTAACGGTTTTTCTTGGTTATTGATTTACATTCTGCCTTGTTAATTTATGAATTAAAAACGATCGAAAGTACATTTTTTTTCAACTATTAACTATGCGAAATAAATATATAACAAATTTGAAATTTATTAAAAAAAATACAAAATGGCGAACAAAAAAAAATATTACGTAAACACTAAGAATATATTAAAATTATTTTTAAAGTTCTCATTGGACGTTTAAATTATATTTTTAAAATCAAAAATGTTACTGAAATAATGAAGTTGTATTATACATTGATAACCACAAAATTTGTTAACCGCATGTTATTATAGCAAATATTATATATATTTTATATTTTAATTAAATCGCTGTGATACGCAAGATATATCTAACTGTTTAGGTATATAATCCAATATTATACATGCTAATTTTCCAATAAAATTTAAAGAAAAAAATCTATAGAAAAGAAAAGTTATCCTTGAAAGACATTTTATTATTTTTTCACCCCGATTTTTATATTTTTTTTAGGAGATTTAAAGTTACAAAATTTAGAAAATTTAAAGTTGCAAATCCAAAAATTGAAACTTTAATTTTTTCAAAATAAAATTAAGAAATTAAAAATGTGAATTATATCGTCGGTCTGTCTGTTCGAGGATTTATAAAAGTTCTACACTGTTTGAAATATAGCAATGAAATTTTAACTACGGATAGACATGGCAAAAAAATAAATTTTGTGGAACAACTTCTTTTATTTTATTTATTTTTTTATTTTAAACGATAGCTGCTTTTATAAGTGTTGTAAAATAATATATATATATAAAATAAATACATAGTTTTGTAATACCGTATTTTAATTTACCGTTACACGAAACCAAATTTTTGCGAAATACCTTGATGTCTTCTATCAAACGATTAAAGAAATTTCAAGAGGAGTTTTGAAGATAAGTATGAGTAATTTTAGAAAATATTTTTGTATCACCCCCCATTTAGGAGCTGTAAAGGATCAAAAACTGCAAACACCTGTAACGTGAACACAAAATTGACCAAAGTGTTACTAGATTTTTTCGATTTCTCCGATTTTTTTTATAATTTTGATTTTTCGATATAACTATGTAGGTACTCGTTTTACCCAAAACTTATTATGAAATATTTTTTAATTTTTGGAAATGTGCTTGGTTTTTTAAAAACACTTGGTTTTTTCATCACTTGTTTTCTGTATTCTATACCTCAGCTCTGTACTCTATACTCTGTCTATAAATAATTTTTTCTTTCAGTATAGATGCATAGTTTTTAAAAGAAATTTTTTAAAATTAGGATATATATATGTGTATGTGTATCTATATATTTATTTATTACTTTATTCTGTACAATAATTAAAAAGAAGACTTACAAATATTTGAAATTAATTATATTAATTTAGGTTCTCTTTTATCTATAATAGTAAAATATACATAATAAATATAATATATATAAAAGTATATAGTATTTTACAAGGACATTGATTAAATTTTAAAATCTAAATATAATACAAGTCTAATATAAATATAACTAGGATTTAAAAAACAAAAAAACAGAAATTTTGAATTCGAAAAAATAAAAAAGAAAAACTTGTATGTATCTTTTATTTCTTAAATATTTCCTCGTATCTTTTTGTTAAGTAAAGAGTTACAATTAATTTAAAACGTCAAATTTAAAGTTGTATATTTTAATCAAAAAAAAAAAAATGAAAATATTTTAAAAATAGATTGTGCACATTAATGATTTTTATTTTTGCAAAATTTATACTATTTGACCAAAAGATTAACTTCAAACCTAAATTGGTGACTTCAAAACATCAAACGTTTATTAAATTAATTTAAAAGAGTACAAAAAAAATAATTCCATTAGGTTTATCAAATGGTCAAAAAATAACAGTTTTCTATGTGAAAAGAATTTTCTTGAAAAAAAAACAGGACTAAGTGTATACAGTTAACTATATTGACAAACATAAGTTATGATGCTATCATTTAAATTTAAATATATTTTATAAAATTGGAGATATCTGTCTTAATTAAGCACCAAAATAATAATTTAAGTAGATTTTGGTGTTGTATGGCAGCTAACCTGTTACGCAAGAGAAACTAAATTTTACAAAAGTTATTTGCATAAAACTTGATTTTTTTTCAGAAAAGTTCAGATACTCAGGTTCAATAGACACTGAGTTATTTTCATATTTATGTCATTTATGGGAGCTTCTTAATGCTAGCCTGTTTATTTTTTAAGTTATCGTACGGATGGACAGATGGACGGACGAACGTATTAATCAAATCAGCTTAATCAACACAGGATTCAATTTTATTTATTTATTTATATTAATATTACAAATCACAATAGGATATTGCAATATTACAAAACCATCGGTTTGGCCATTATAGGTCGAATACTATTATTAAAATATACACTAATATTATTTATTTTTTTATATTATATGTTGTATATTTACACTATATTTGGTAGCAAGGGGTATTTGTTTTCAATTAATAACCCCTAGCTACCTGTGCGGGATTTGAACTCGCATTCTTTCGGTTAATAAGCCACGTGCTTAATCACTAGGCCATCGAGATCCCAGAATTCAATCCTGAGCAAAAACATACATATATATCTTTTCCATATCTATCTTGCCTAATTTTAGGCGTCACAAATGTAATGTTAAATTTACTATATCTAGAGAACTACGTTCGTACGAGTGTAATGAGAAATGTGTTGATATGGGTCTAGAAAACCTAAAAGAAGTATTTTATAGACTAACTTTTAAGAAAGCGGTGTATTATTTGATTCTCGTTAAATAATTGGCAACTTCACAACTTTTATTTAATCATTTACCAATTTAGTTTTGTATTTATTTTTTTGTTTAAGTTTTAAAAGAATAAGAATGATGAAAAATAGTGGAGAGGAAAATAAATTGAAAGTTAAAATTGGAAATCATAAAAATGAAATATTTTCTATTTTTATTCTTTATATAGAAATAATTAAAAAAAAACAAAAAAGAATGAGATACCCATATAATGCAATTTTCTTAATGAGTTCGAATAAATAAGATTTTCATTATAATGTTTTTTTTTCTTTTTGCTGTTTTTAAGACTATTGTTCTTTTATTGTTGTATTAAATAGGATTTTAAGTAATTGGAATCTCATTATTATATAATTACTTACATTAAAACAAAAGAAATTAAATTATTATTTAACGCTGTTTGGCAGTAAGTTGTACTTTTAAATTCTAATTATTTAACTAAACTGACAGTTTAAATGTATGTTTTTAAATGTAATAACGTATGTGTGTTAGAGTTTAAACTATGGGGAAACTACAAATTGAACTTAAATCGGATATAAATGTAAGAAAATCCTTTAAAATGATCAAATTTTAAAATTTGTTATAGGACAAAAATATTTTAATTTATAACATGATTGGAACTTTTGCAATTGACATCGTTTGGGCAATCAAGAAATTATATTTTTTTTTAAATGGTATATTAATCGTCAAATCTAAAATAAAAAATTTGATAAGCTATTATTTAATTATTTTATACTATTAGAGTTTACGTATGTGTTTAATGTATGATTGTTTGATTGTTGGGGTTGCTCTATTAGTGAAATATATGCTTCAATTGATAATATAGAAGTTGTCAGAAATAGTTAAGACATCTTCGGTAAAGCAATTTGTCGATTTTATAATTTTAATAATCTTCCTGGGATTAAATCTCCGTAGCTTTTGAGTATGTAACCTGGAGATTTTTTTATATTTTACGTATTTCTCCAGTATTTTTCACTCGATAGTTTACTCCTATACAGTTTTTCTTTTCGATTTTTAGTGCTAATCACATTTTGTATGCCAGAATAAGGATCAGGACTAATAGAGGTAGTTGCAGCTCCCTCTTCTACAAGTCGATCCATTTCCTCATTTCTTTCTAAATCTGGGAGTTCAGGTACCCATTAGAGAGTTACATATACATATATTAATAAATAGTTACTTAATCAAAAAATATATAAAATTCTAAAAGCTTAAATTCCTATTTCAAATACAAACATTATGTTTATTTTCCTAAACTTATACCACTACATCCTTCCTAAACATATAGCAGTACATCATAAGATATACAAGTTTATACATAAATACATTATTTACTAAAATTTCTATTTACCTTTACAAGAGAATTGTAAAAACAAAAAATGGTTTCTTAATTTTTTATAATCTCATTATTGTATCTCATCATTTATTTTTAAAATGGTATTTAATTGTATATCTAATCTACATAAATACTGTATTTTCTTAATAGTAATTAATATAAATAATGTGAAATAAAGCTTAAAAATTGTTTAGTTATTATATATAGGATATTCTTACAAAGTAAACATACATATAATATATTCAATGTTTGCAAGAAAAAAAAAAAACTAAAAAGAAACTAAAAAAAACTTTAAAAACACAAAATAATGCTCTTTTTGTATAAGTTATTATTAATTGCTAATTTACTGTAAGGATCAACCTACATTATCAGTATATATCCATCCTTATATACATGATATGCTTTTCTAAAATACATTAATTAAGATTTTCAAAGGATAAAAACTTTTCATGTTTACTCTTTGTATCAACAGATTTTTGAGTATAGGTACACTACACACTATAATATTATGTACATAATATGTATGTTAAATAAACTTGTTGGATATAATAAAGTGTATGTTATATTATTACATATTACATTAACATTTTAACCAAAGTTTTCATATTCAGTAATCAAAACAGCAAACATGGATACCTCCTTTTTTTCAGACTTTAAAATAAAAAAAACCTATTTTATTGGGTAAAAAAAAAAAACGTTAGCAGAATAATAAGCAACATTTCAAAGTACTGTTTGTAGTGCAATCCTAACCATAGAATTTTTAAATGATACAAAGAAAATTAAAGTTTTTTTTTTTATTTTTATTTTGTAACTAACTCCTTTTAATTATAAAAATTAAGTAAATAATAACTTTAAGTATATAATATCAAAAGAAAGAAATTTCTTAATTATATATGCTATAACCCAATTCTTCTTTTGGTAAAATGGTATTTACAATTCATATTATGATTAACATTGAAACAAACATATAACAATCTAAAAATCAAGTATTGATTACACTTTCTGCTGTTAAATTTGATGTTCAAGGCTAATAAAATTGATTTTGTCGCCAAGCTACAGTAAAAACCAAGGTAAAATAAAAAATTCGAAATGCTTATTTGTAGGTATTTTAATATTAATAATAATAGCTACTACAGTGGAGCTATCTTTGGTTATATCATGCAAGTAAAGTGTTATATACTGCTGCACGTTGTAATCCACTGATGGCGCTGACTCTGTAGTAAAATAATAATAATTATTAATAAGAATACTAATTCGGATTGATTGTTTCCTTACAGTCCCACTCCCACTTCAATGTTTCCATATCCACTTCCTATCCTTTCCTATCCCTACTCCCTAGCCAATATACTGCGTTCGCAGGTAAGGATTTCATCCCATTATATTGGCTAAAGGGGGAGGTGGATTTAGTCAGTAAATATCTGACACTACCAAGGGGGAAATTTTTGGTGTCTTTGGAAGATTCCCATCTCCCTTAGGAAAAAAAAAAGAAAAAGTAATTCAATTTAGCGCGAAAGTTTTTCCAGTTCAAACGATTTCTTATAATTATGTACTTCGAATATTCGCTAAGTAACAAACAACATCTTATGTAAAAATGACTGTTAGAGTTTTTATAGAGTTACTTTCGAATGTTAAAATAGAAAAGTCAGTTCAGTTCAGTTCTCAGAAAAATGTAATTTTAGTTTTATGTTTTTTTCACTTCTCCTCTCTTATACAAAATTAATGAATGCACGAACATGCAAAAGAAAAATAGAGATTTTCTGATATGTTAAAAGGTAGAAAGTGCAATGAAATATCGAGAAAAAAAAACAGTTATTTTAGGTTTACCTTTAGATGTTTTTTTTTATTTTTTTTTTTCGACTACTGATTCCTTTCAGCTGTGAAATTTAAAAAAAAAATTTATATACCTATTAGGTATATATAAGAAAAAGAGATGATAAATTACAATACCTGTAAAAAGAAATTTAAAGGAAAACAAAATATATTGGAAAAGAAAAACAACAGTTATAAAAAGTGCATAAAAGAAAGTGTATAAAAGAAAAGGAAAACAAGATAACGAAAATCATATACTTAGGTAGTATATGTTATATCCTTTGTTTTTTAATTTGTATTTTGTTCGGGAAATTTTTTATTTCTTTGAATTATTTTTAATTGTTTGATTTTTATATTTTCAACATTCCATTTTTTACATCCTATATTAGGGATAAAGAAGAAATTAAATTGTTTTTATGTTATAGTCATAGCTGTTTTCTTTTACCTGAAACTTTTTGTTACAGTTAATTTATTAAGGTTCTTGTTGTTTTATTTTCTTTTTATCCGTATATGTTTAAAAGAATTTTTTTTCTGTTCAATTGATAATTATTTTTTTTAAAAAAAGAAAATGAAAAATATTATTCATTGACTTTTATTTCAAAATGATTTGATTTGTTTTGTGACTGTTAAACTTGAAGTATTATTCTATTAGATACATATTATATTCAAGTCAAAGGTGTAGATATATGAAATAAATATAATAAAAATCTAACTAAAAAGGCAAAAAGATTTAAAACAATGGATTTAAAACAAAAGATTCTGGATTTTTCGATCCTAATTTTCCGAACTTTCTAAAACTTCGGAATACAAAGATTGTTAATAAAATCTAGAGATATTTTTCCCCTTTCTTATTCCTCGTGGAAGCATAGGGTTGGTACCCTATTGGTTGACCCCTCAATTGGTCTCGATTGTTTACCATAATCTTTATTTTCTACCAAGTTTTTTTCGTTTTTTAATAACTTCGGTATTATTCGTAGACAGCTAGATGGTATTAGTTCGTTGTCGCCTTCGGCTTCCTTGGAAAAATCTAAGGTTATTCTGATTATATGTTTGGGTATTTTTTTCAAAGTGTGGCTTATCGATCTTCTCTTTTTACGTTTAATGTGGTTCATTTTTGGCCCTTCGTCTTTTAACTGTCCGAGAATAAGTTTTTTCTTGTTGAGCGTTTTGAACTTAGTTCAGTAACGGCGGTTTTACCCATTCTTAGCTTATTATTGACATCTTCTTCTGTAGCTAACTTCATTTTTTTCTTAAAGAAAGTGGGAATCTTCCAAAGACAAGAACAGGTATATAAACATTTTTAATTTTCTTACGATTAATTTTAAGAATTTATTATTGTTCGAATGTAGTGTTTTGCAACAGAAATAGTTATTACTGTCAGTAGTTTATTGAGTCTTATAACATCATTCCTAAAAAGAGGCACAAAACGATACTTTTAGTAATCATTTGTAGTAATCATATAAAGTATTACGTTTATATTATATACTGTGAATACTTCAAATGCCAAATTTCACAAACTCTTCACACTTTTATTGGCGTTTTTAATATAATAAAAAAATTAGACTTAATAAATTTATGAAAATTTACTAAATACAAATACTTTACAACAATTTAAAAATTGTAAAAATCTACTGTTACTGTAGTTACGTAATAAATTAATACCAGCTGTTTAAAAATTTCATTTTTCCTTTTGAACGCTTTTTTGTTTTGTAAAACATAGGGGAATTTTAATATATTATGTATTTCAACAAAGAAATTACTTTTTTACCTGTATATTTCTTATATGTAAATATTTAAAAATAACAAAGGTAAAAACATATTTAGCTATAATATTATCGTTTTTTTTTCTTATTAATAAAAATATTTTTTTTTAAATTGGATTGTTTTCAAATTTGTTTTTTTTTGTCAAATAATTTTCGATAAATGGGATATACATATATGCTATCCCTATCACATATCGATATGTGATCCAATTTTAATCAGTTTTTAATAAACAAAAAAAAAAAAATTAAAAATTAAAATATTTGATTAAAATTAGATTTTGTAAGATTTTATGATCGAATGTAATTAGATTTTTACCGTATAGAAAATAGTAATTAGATATTGATTATATTGAAAACTTTAAGTACATTATAACAACCTTGATTAACTAAAAATAACCATTCTTAAGTTTTTTTCGAATTAAAAATTAAAAATATTTAAGAATCTTAAAAAGATAGTTTTTTTTTTTTTGTCCTTTATATGGCTGTGCACCACTAGTAATTTTGTAAAAGTGTTAGTTAATTTTTTTTTAGAAGAAGTAGCGCATGAAAGCATATGAAGATATGAAAGTAGAATAATTTTTTTTTCGAAAGAAAAAAGTGGTTCTCTTCGAAAAATATTTGTTGAATCGAATTAAAAGTGGTGATGATGGAAAAGAAGTTAATGTAAGACAACTTTTAATATAAAATCAATTATATTTTGAAGTAAAAATGTTAAAATTTATATCTATAAATTTGTTTGTATTGTATGTACATTTTTAATCATAAAATCTAAGCTTATACTAAAATTGTTTTGTTTACGATTCCAAAAATCAAAAATTAAAAGAAAAAGTTTGCATATATTGATTTGACATATCATTTAGTAGTTAACAATAAAAAAAATTCGGAATGTCAAACTTGAATATTTTATGTCTTTCTGTATACTCTATGAATTTTATACGCCATATGTTTTCATTTTGGCTAGAAAAAGGGATCATTATCACTTTTAAAAATACTATGTATATAGGGAGCACAGCCTTTATTCTAAATACTTAAAAAAGTTTAAAATCTAAATTTTATTAAAAATGTAATAGATTTATAGTTCGATTACATTAGATTATATTAATTTAATTTTTCCTTTAGAATAATTAAAAACACAAAAAAAACAAGGTAGAATGTAAACCAACGGTTTTTAAAAGCTCACATTTCCAAAACTCAATACAAACTGTTTAGAAGTGTGACTTACACAAAAATTTTAAAATTTCATGTAATAACAAAATATGTGAAAATAGGACTTTTTTGCAATTTTAAGGGGCTGTAAGTCCGGAATCCTATATAACTAAGAAAACCCGTTAACACACGTAAAAACATATTATTGAACCTTTAATTTTCATGTCTTGCCGAAGAAAATTTTTTACAGGTGCCTAAGTTACAGGTGTCTAAAAATATCAAATTTTCAATTTTTGAGGCGTAATAACTCGTTACCAAAAAATTTTCTAAGAAAACTTATACTAATTCTAAAAGTTCTTTCTTGTCTCAAAATTTCAATTTCTTATCTAAAGGCATGCCGGAGTTATGAAAAAAGAAATTTCATGCAAAATGTGGTTTTCATACAACGGTAAATTTAAATAGTAAATTACTAAATATTACATAATTTTCATATTGGTTTATATAGATAATAAAATTTTCGATCTTCTGGCGGTTTTAGATTGCAAAACTATTACGCAGAGCCTGAGATATAAACATCTGAAAATGGGGCTTTTTCGCAATTTTGAAGAGTTGCAACTTTGGAACTCTTTACAACTAAAATAAACCTTTAACACACGTTAAAATATATTACTGTAGCTTTAATTTTTATATCTTGCAGAAGTAAAATGTGTACAGGTTCCTAAGTTACAGGTGTTTAAAAATAGCAAATTTTCAATTTTTTAGCCCTAATAGCTCATAAACAGGAGGTGGTCGAAAAAAAATGTCTGAGCAAACTTATACTAATTCTAAAAGTTCTTTCTTGCCTCAAAATTTCAAGCCTCTATCTAAAAGCGTGCCGGAGTTATGAAAGTAGAAAAATCATGCAAAATTTGGTTTTCACATAACGGTAAATTTAAATACTAAATTTAAAAAAATTTTAAAATTTTGATATTAATTTACAAAGTTAAAAAAAATACCTGTCGAATGACGTTTTCAGATTGAAAAAATCTTAAGCAGCATAAGATATACGCATTTAAAAATAGGGCTTTTTCAAAGTTTGAGCGGCTGTAGCTCCGTAATGGATGGGGCTACATGAAAAAGTTGTTCCACAAAATTATTTTTTTTATGAGACCTACCCATGATTTTTTTTCTGTATCTTTAATGGTGTAGAAGTTTTGTAAACAGACGGACGGACGGACGGACATAGTGAAACTAATAAGCACATTTTTTCAGATTTTTTTTGGAAATGTGCTAAAAAACGTTTAAAACACAAATCAATGTTGAACTTGATTCGAAGGTATGAAAGATAACAAGTATAAAATTTTACCTTTTAATATAAATAACTTATTATATTTTTATTTATTATTATTAATGGTAAATTTTTTGAATGGGCTGGTGTCATAATTTCAAAATTAAATAATTTCAAAAAAAAAAAAATTCGACAAAACAAATTCTAAAACAAAATGCTCTATTACTCCATAAGGAAATGCTCTATTACTTCTATGGACTACAAAATTGAATAGCCTGTTTTTGGATCTAATAATATTTTAGGATAGAGCAACAAATAGAGCTAGGATAGAGCCCATTTAGGATAGAGCAACAAAAAATATTTCAGTCTGCACAGCTACAAATTTAAAATTTAAAATAATTCAACGGGATTTGTGAGCAGCAACCCTCATTATTTTAAATATTTTGTTGCTAAAAAATATACATTTAAAAAAGTAATTAGAAGGGTAAAAAAATCAGGGTATTTACCTCTTTCAGAATATTTACGTGTATGTGTATACGAGATTCTGAATTTGAAGGAATTATTTTAAAGTTGAATTCCAAATTAGAGTTATACGCCTTTTCCAGAATATTTTTATATATGAAGGATTTTACAGTTGGTTACAAAATCAGGGTTTCAATAATTTCTTAAGCGCAGATTTTGTCCGACAGTCCCTACTATTTAAAGTGTTTGATATGAAATTTTTTTTTTTGGATTTTTTTTTGGAATTATATGTAAATTTTATATTGGACATGGTTTTTTTTTTTATTTTTCGAAATTTTGTACCCAATCCTTTTTGAATAGTTATTAATAAAGTTTAAAAAAAAAATAATATAAAATAATAAAAATCAAACATAATATCTATAGATATCCTATCAAATTTAGATAGGTATCTAAGATAACTTTGTATTAAGTAAAATGTTAAATATTAAAAGACAATGAGTACAATGAATGGTTATTAAACTAACATGATAATGAATGGTATGGTTCTGATAATGATCTGCAATAATAAGTTTTGGGAATTTACTAAGAAAATTATTTCAACCAAAATACAAATAACTCATTAATATAAAATGAATTTACACCATTATATTTTTCATTATTAAGATAAAAACAAAAGTAAAATTAAATTTAAATTTGAATATATTTAAGAATATTTTTGAAGGTTTTAAAGATTTATGCAAAAATTAATAAAAATAATTTTTCTTTGTACAACTTCTCTTTATAAGTTAAATTTAATTCATTAACAAAAACAAAAAAAAACAGATTTAAAGTTGAAAGAAAAGCAAAGGATAAAAGAATCTATATTTTTATATACATATATATTTTTTTTAAATGTCATAAAATATTAAAATGATTTTGTTTTCTCTTCGTTATAATACATTTTATATGAGTAACAGCATAAAAAAAAAATGAATGTTCATTAAACATAATATTTGCTCCGATAAAATAAAATTATTTTCATTTTCATTTTTTTTTTTTCTTTTTGTTCTTGTCCTTAACTCATGCAAACAAATTGAGTAAAATAATGTAAAAAAAGAAAAAATTTATCCTATTTTTTTTATCAAGAAAATTTCTTTTCATCACAACAAATTTATAATGCAAAAAAAAAAAAAAAAAAAAAAAAACAAAAAAAACTTCATATAAAACATTACTCAAAAACATATTTCCCATATGACATAATTTATCTTAAGCCAGAGGGAAAATTTAACAAAAAAAAAAAAAAACAAAAGATAAAATAAAAAAAAATTATTATTTTTTATACTTACATTTTTAAACCATGAATATGACGTTACGGGTGGTCTAGCGTTTGCCCTGCATTTGAGCGTTACATTTTCCCCTTCAGCTCGTATCACAACACGACTTCGATCTTCGTTAGCCAAATGTACTGATACTGTTGGTGGATCTGATAAAAAGAAAAAAAGAGTGAAATCGATTGGAGTAAAAACAAAATACATATGTAGATAATTAAAAATCTTAAATATCAAAAATTTAAAAACTAAAATGTTTTTATTGTATTTTTTATACGTGAATAAAAATATAAAAAAAAAAAAAAACCGAAATAGAAAAAAATTACAAAAACAAAAAAGAAAATTTACTCAAATAATATTATGTAAAATTATTTGCGTCGAATATTGTGTCGAACTGTATATTCAACCATCTGTTGGAAAAAGTCATAGCAATTTAAAAAAAAAAAAAAAAACATAAAAATTGAAAGAAACACATACTGAAAATTTAAATCTTTAAATATAATATGACATACACATATATACGAATTCAACCAACGAACCAACGAACCAACAAACAACATACATTAAATGTCATTTTTTTTTTAAAATTTTCTTTTTATATTTTTATTGTTTTATGATTGTATTTTTTTTTTTTTTTTTTTATATTATTTTTTATTTTTTGTTTTTTTTGTTTTACTTTTTCAATTATTCCTCAAAATAAATGGTAGCAAATGCAAAACATTTCCGTTGAAAGGATATGTAAAATGATTTTCCCAGAAATCATTTAAATCGTTTTATTTATTTTTTTTTTTTTTTTTTGTAAGTTCGAAGGAATAATAATTTTTGTAGAAAGATTTTTAAATCAAAGATTAAAAAATGAATGAAATTTTTCAAAAAGTAATGATTTAATTTGTATGTCGTCTAAGTTCATAATGAGTAACATGAAAAATCAAAAATTTCAAATATTTTTATTTTTAATCTTAATATTCAAAAGTGCTATACGTTTACTGTCAAGTGTATCATCGCGTGTCAAATTATGACATTATAAATTATTTGATTGTACAGTCAGTCAATTAAAATCGTAATAAGCATCGTAGAGGATTTTGTTTTTATATTTCTGCCAATTTTTTATCTCTGAGAAATACGAATGAAATTCCAACACATGATGTAAGGCAGGTTCGGAGAAGTTGCAATATAAAAATATTACATACTAATGTACAGGTTAGGTGGGCGAATATCATTTAATAAGAGTTGAATGAATTTTAAAAGAATGACAGGTTTAATAGATGTAATCTCCAATGCTGCTAAATAGACTATAATATGGGAAACTTCAGTTAATGAAAGGTTAAATACTGTATTTTAAATGGCTTTGGTCTAGGGTTTTGAATGGCACTTTTTGGTCTAGGTATCTAGTAATATCGTAATATTTTGTCGTTAATAGATCCTAGTACGTTGTTAATAGATATTTAATCGATTTATGATTTACTTTTATTCCAGATGAAAGCTATATAACATGACTAAGTTTAACCCCAAATGCAATTTTATGAAAGTTGTTATTTTGTTATGACACTGATTTGAATGGAATGGTAAATAATACAATAAACGAATATGTCTGACTAAAAAAATATTTATGAGTTTTTATTTTAGTCTTAAAATATAATACGTTAATCAAATTTTAATAGTTAGAATTTCTTATATTTCTTTAGAACTCAAATTATTTTGATTCAATAATTAATTGTATGTGGTCAAATAGGTTCAAATCTGTGGAGCTTTAATCTGAGCAAAATATGTGCAGCTAGAAGCATATTGCTTTGCCGAAGAGGAACTAACAGCAATAAATTCTCTATAGATCTTTACTTTCTTAGAGACAGTAGGGTTGACAGAAATATTATAAATGGAGGCAGAATCCACATGTACCTTTAACAACTGGAAGAGCATAATATATCTACATCAAAAGGTCGCAATTTTACTTGCACCCCTTAAGCAATCATCTAATCTAATCTAATCTAACGGGTTCAAATCCCGAACAGCTCGTAAACATTCTTGATGACTTTTCTTTCGTTTGAAAGTGCACTACAGATCTAGAATCTATTCTAATGATTACAGCAGATTCTCAAAATTCTAAAAAACAATTTAAAAAAAAATCGTTTTAATGGTTATGGGCAATTGTAATTGTAACAAATTATTAATTTTTTATAAGTTGTTTTTTTTTTTAAATAAAATTTCTCTCCAGTTCAAAAACATAACATAAAAAAAAAATTATATAAAAATCAAAAACCAAAAAAATTTTAATTTACATTTTTGTATAATATTGTTGAAAGCTAACATGACAGATGTAATTATTTTATCAATAATAAGGAACTGAGTAGGAAAATTGAAGTGATTTTTTTCACTGGTATTTAGCTCTACATGTATTGGTTGGTTTTTTTTTATTACCCATAATATTGCCTTCTCTAATAATTTTAAATGAAATTTCCACTTTCTTCAGTATCAAAGGATGATTATAAGTTATTTATCCAACAAAAAAAAAAGAAAAATTAAATTTATAAAAAGAAATTAGTATAGATACAACAAACGATGATTATATGCAAATTTATACTTTTTTTTACTCTTTTATAAAATTCGTGAATTAGTTGATAAGGACTAAAGTACGTGTAAAAATACAAACAAGAAAGTAAGTAAAAAATAAAATTAGCTAATCAAAATTCATTTTTAAATTTTAAGATATTTTTTTTAAATTTATGATTGATACGTCTTTAAATCAATATTATTTATCCGTACGAATGTAATTCTCGGGGTATAACGTTTGTGACACCTTAAAGCAAACGAGATAAATATCGTAACGTGTATATTATGTTTTTGCTCTGAATTAAATTCTGAATTTATTTAGTCCTGTACGTCCTTCCGTTCATCCGCACGATAACTCAAAAAAAAAAAAAAAAAAATGGAGCTAGGGATCAATGGAGCTAGAATTTTTTAGCATTTCATATTTAAAAATTTTTTAACTCCCTGTTGAAATTACGATAATAACTCCAGAGTCTATTAAAGTTAGGTGTCAGAAATTTTATAGAACATGATCAAGATTTTGAAAATTTCATATAAGAAAAAATGTGAAAATGGGACTAAACCCTATATAACTAAAAAAAACCGTTAGTATACGTAAAAATATATTACTGAAGCTTTAATTTTTATATTTTGCCGAAGAAAAATTTGTACATAAACGTAATATAACATAACATAATATTGCATTATCTTAATATCGTTTTGTAAAGGTAAGAAAATTTCCGGTCTTCTAGTGTTTTTAGATTGTAAAAATACTATGCAGAGCCGGAGATATATACATCGAAAAATACGGCTTTTTTGCAAATTTGGGGGCTGTAACTCTGGAACACTATACAATTAAAAGAAACTATTAGCACACATAAAAATATATTACTGGAGTTTTAATTTTTTTGTCTTGCCGAACAAAAATGTGCACAGGTGCCTAAGTTACAGGTGTTTAAAAATAGCAAATTTTCTATTTTTAAGCTCTAATAGCTAATAAAAAGGGGGTGATCCAAAAAAATTTTTTGGGGAAACTTATACTAATTGTAAAAGTTCTTTCTTGTCTCAAAATTTCAAGCCCTATTTAAAAGCGTGCCGGAGTTATAAAAGTAGAAAAATCATGCAATCCTGATGAATATGGGGCTACATGAAAAGTTCTTCCAAAAATTAAATTTTTTAATAAGACCAACCCATCGTTAAAATTAGTTTTCTCTACCTTTAACGGTGTACAAGTTTTATAAACAGGCGGATGGACAGAGTAAAACTAATAGGCACATTTTTTCAAAATTTTAAATTAAATTAAACTTTAAAAAATATTTTAAGTCCCATTATTTCAAGAACCGAGGAAAATAAACTGCACGTAAATGTTCAATACCGAAAGTTAACACTCTGTATATCCTATATTAAATGAATTTTTCTATTAAAAGCATGTTAATGATGCCGAAATATATTATATTTAACCGTGTTTACCACATTATTAAACATGGATAGGAGTATTAAAAAAGTTAATATTGTGAAAAAACTATTTTCTATTGTCCTACCAATTGTGGAAGAGCACTCTCTCAAAGTTTGAAATTTAAAAACAATTGGGTATTTAAATTTATCTCTTTATGTGAAAACAATATTTAGCAAAATTTTCCTTCCTTTTAAACTGCGACGTATGCGTTTTTGTTAGAACCGTTGAATTTTGAGAGAAGAAAAATTTTCGAGAATTGTTATCTTGGAAATTTTTTTTTCATCTACCCGGCCTGTTAAAGAATAATTAGGAATGAAATATTCAAAAATTTGCTATGTTTAGACAGTTGTAACTTCAGAACCTACACAAATTTTTTCAAAGAAAAAGAAAAAATTAAAGCTGCAACATTATATTTTTACATGCTTATTTTTACAACTTTTTTTTTAAATATATGGGGTTTTTTTTAAAATTAATAAAATTGTCTCTAGATTTTTCACAGTTTGTCATACATATAATAATATATATTCAAAGCAAACTTAAAAACATTGATGCAAATCACAGTTCTAAACAATTTTATTATCTTTTGGCAAATGTATGCTCTTTAAAAACCATTAGTTTTATATTTTGACTTGTTTTTTTTTTTTATTGCATACAGATATACAATTTTAGTTAGGATTAATAAAGATGATTAAAAGAATTGTAGGACTTAAATTTAAATATACGGAAAACCTATACTATATCTGTAAATCTAAAAAAAAAAAAAAATGTAAATGTAAAATATTTAAGACTCTTAAATTTAAAATGATGTTTTTTTTTAATAGGTACCATTATAATATTTTATTAGAACGTTTCCTTTGTAAATTCTCAAACATATTTTCTCGATTTTAATAAAATTTTCATTTTTTCTTTTTTTTTTTTTATACTTCATAATCGAAAATTTTATCATGAATGCAAATTACTGTATTGGACGTGTTCATACAACTGTTTTCCAATCCATTTTTTTTTTTTTTTGTCGAGGAAAAAAAATTATTTTAATATTATTGTAATACAGAAGATGAATGTTTTGAATTCTTCTTTGGTTCAAGGACGAACACAAAAGGAATTAAATGATCGATGCTAGAGGAAAAATGTTAAGAATATTAGGAAAGAAAATCGAAAATTTGCTCGGAAATGCTTTCAATGCTTTATCATTAAGCACTATATTGTAAATATCTTTAATTTTTATGTTGTATTATTATTAACTTATTCTTAAAAATTTTCTTTTATTAACTTAATAATGAACCAGAAAAGGTTTATTATGCTTTTTCCGTAACTCTAATAATGATGATAGTATACAAAATTTTTGTTAGTACAAGATTGAAAGCAAGTCATAATTTTTAACCAAACCACACTTTTTAAAGTGTGAAAGCAAAGTATAACATTACGATTCTTTTTACGTCAAAATTTTACATTTATTTTTTGTTTCTAGAATATAATTTTAAAAAATTATGAAAAACTTTCTTCAATTTTTGAGAAAGCCCCATTTAATTAGGAAAAGCCGTTAACACATCATGAAGAAAAAAATATGTCTTGTAAAATTTTGATTTTAGGTAAATAATGGTAAATTTCAATAGCAAAATAAGATTATTCTGTCTCGATTTTTTAAGTTTAAAAAAAATTCTATCGTCTGGGGTTCTAATATTTAAAGAATACTTTAAAAAACTTCATTTATTACGATTTAAGTATTGGAGTTTTAAGAATTTTTGGTAGACTATAACTTCTTTTACAAACAGTACAAATTTATTTTTTTATTGAGATCTATATGGTTTAACATTTCATTACTTTTGAGATATGATAAACAGACGGATGTTTGGACGGATCGAGTGAAGTATACATCTAAAATGAAAATTTTTGAAATTATTTTTGAAAAATGTACTAAAAATGTAAATTTATCATTATTTTGTTGATTCGCTTTTATAAACTTAAAGATTCATGTAATTTTTGATTTTCGAATTTAAAAATTATCAACGTTTTTAAATAAAAAAATTTATAATAGAAAGAGTCGATAGTCTTATCAAAGGCTTCTTGTTCTTTTCAGTATTATTTTATAAAATGAACTGAAAAAATGTTTGTAGAATTATGATTGTAGCAATAAGTATACGTAGATATTATGGAAAAATATTCTTACACGATTTTCTTTTTTTAGTATATTTTTATTTTTCTTTAAATTTGAATTAGCAATTAAAGGATAAAAAAAAATTTTTTTTTTTCCCGTTAATGTGTCACGATCTTTTAACATAATAATCCATTTATTAGAGAATTTATACTATTTAGAAACCACTTAAGCTGTGACTCATTAGTTATATCTTTGGTAAAATATCTTTTTTTAGTCCTTTTGTTTTTTTTTTGGACTACTTTAGGGTACAATAATAAATTTTACTTATTTATAAATTTATTATATACCTATATAATATAATATATATGTATATATATATTGAAGTAAAGATAAACTTATATCTATTTATATTTCCAAAGTTACATTAATATAAGATAGTTGTATGGTAAATAACATTTAATGTCCTATATCATTAGGTTCTATCAATTTGTTATTGTAACCTTTTTAACACGTGAAGTAATAATAATATTTAACTTTCTTAAGAGTATGTAATGATTAGGTATATTGTATCAAAAATTTGTAAATAGATATTAGAGTATATTTGATTTGTTTTAATTAAATTTGTAAGTAATAGATTTTTTTTTTGTTTATTTATTTTAATATAAGATATACCAAAAAGCTATTGACTATCAAATAATAATAGACCTAAGGTCAGTAAGTGAGAAAGTCAATTTTTTTAAGATTTTAAATTATTTCTACATAGTTTTTTTTACTGTTTTACGATTTAATAGCAAAACATGCTTAAAGATTAGGTATACATATGGATCTTGATATCTTTAGATTTTGCAAAAAAGAATTGATACTATTGATAGCGTGGGGCAATTTCTTTGGACCTCTCTCCATCTATCAAAAAATAAACGAAAATATCTTGATAGTTCTTTTTGAAATATTTAGGTTACTTTTCTGACATGAACCTGAAAAACTTTTAACGATTCTTCCATTAGAATTGTATAATCTTGACATAACTCGAAAAAAAAAAATAACCAAAACTCATGTTAATTAGATTTCCCTACGTTTTTAAAGTACACTACGGATGTAGAGTTTAGTCATGACTGAAGTTTTAGTAAAGACTTCATGAATTAAAAAAAAAATGGTTTAATCACATAATGTCATAATCAATTTTAAGATGTCTAGCATTTAATAGAATAAGTTCTATGTGTCGAATTTGTTTTCGACTTTGCTTTCTAGCTCTTGCCAGACTACATATAAAAAACAGAAGGAAACAGGGAATATTAATATAAATTCCATATAATTTTCATGTTTTTAATTGACACCTATCTGACACTTTATTTTGACAATTTTATAAAATGAATCGGGATGTAAATATACATTTCATAACTAATATTAATAATCAATCATAAAAATATAGCGGAAAAGAGAAAAAAGATGTATATATATATTTTTTTATGTATGATAAAATTATTTTTTCTTTTTTTTTTGAAAATATAAGAACTAATATAAACGTATTTTCTGTACGCATAACGAACGATGCTTGCCAATACATGCCATAATAATCGTGCTAAATTTTTTAACTGTGACTTCATGTCAGTTAAAAGCAGTTTTAAAATAAAATTTATGTCTGTAATAGCTTTTAACGCTTCAAAAAGTTGCTTTTATTACGTTCACATGGCATACCATCAGTTTCTAAATTTAACATTATGTAATTAGAACATTTTGTTCTAATGATTTTAATATTTTTTTTATACTAAGATCAGATTCCTTTACACTAATGTTAAATGTAGTTTTAGCTAAAAAGAGAAAGAGAATATTACGAGGGAGTTGTAGCATAAATAAGAAATTAACATAAGAAGATTCTTTTTGAATAGTTGCAAACTTGCAAATATTGTAGACTAAAACATTATTGACAGAGAAGAACACTGAAGGGTTGAAGCATGTTGTCCATTTTAACAGTTCTCACCACGAATGAATTTCTATTTTTATGTAGATGAGAGTTTTTACCTGTGTTTTATTAAATTAATTCCTAACAATATAAATATTTATTAAAACATCTTCATTGTTAGTCCTTTACTTAGTTTTAAATTCAGTCAGTTAATAAAAATCTATATTTTTAGCCAAATTTTAGGTTTGAAGTAACGGGTATTTAATATACAATTCATTCAAAAAAATAAAGGGATTAAAATAAATTTATCTTTATCTCCAAAAGTGAAATTTTATTTTTAAAATTTAAAACAAAACCATTCTATAAAAATAAAAAATGAGATAAAAACTATAAAGTACGTATTATTATTTGATAACTTTATTTGATTTAATGCATTTGTTTCCTTTTTTTCCATTTTATTTAGATACTTTTATTTTCTATATAAATTACTATTAGTGAAGACTGAAGAAGTACCATTAAACTAAAGAAAAACTAAAAACAAACTAAAAAAAAAAAATGAAGAACCAACAAACAAAAAAGTAAAATATAAATAATGAAAACTCAAACGCACCTTGCTATATAATAATAAGTAGCAAAATAAAATTTTATAAAAATTTACCTGAGAGGTAACTATATAACAGTATTAATAATATGATAAAGTATACTTACATGCTACACTGATTATTCGTTTATCTTCAATGGATCCACCTGAAAACCAAGGATTTGATGCTCGACACGTAAGCTCAGCATTATTATTATCTGATGTCACCCTTAGTGTCAGGATACTTGTTGTAATATTTGAATCCTATTGGGCCAAAAAAAATATATACTTATAATATGTTTGTATATATTAGTATAAAATGTATTTAAAAATTTTAAAATAAAAACTTTGATGTGTGTTTGTTTTAAAATTAATATATAAGGATTCTATGAACATCACTTCAAAACTGAACATTTTTAAGAGACCATAAATAGATACAATATATTAATATAGAAGAAATTTTTATGAAAGAAAAGGGAGAAAAGTATATTAGAAAGGATATAATGATAAAAAAAACTATCTGTATGTACAGTTAGTGAAGTAAATTTTGGCCAGAAATAATTTTTTATAAAAAAAAAAGGAAGAAAAGTATATTAGAAAGGATAATGATAAAAAATTTCTGTATATATACAGTAACTAATGCAAATAGTTTGTACATCTTGATATAGATAGAAGTCTTTTATAAAAATTGGGAATGAACTTCAAAATTTATGAAGAAGTGAAAAAAACCGATGAGCCTAAAACAGAATGTTCCTGGAAGGACTAAAATTATGAGACAATATTTTTAATTTACATTAAGAAATAATATTTAGGTTTGTTTTAAAAAAGCAACCGTAGACATGTTTTAGGTATAGGTACACTTTATATAAAGAACTTTCAAATATGAGTTCAATATTTGTCGAATTTCTCTAATTTTATTTATATTTAACATAACAAATGAAGTAAGTATAATTTAATCATAACAAATAAGTTCAAAAAGTTCGGAAATTCGCGAGAAAAAACATTTTTTACAATAAAAAATTACCGAAAAATACACAGTCGCTTATTGCGAGCTATGAAATTTTTTAAATATCCGTTAATATCAACTGTTAATGTTTTTATTTTATGTATTTTTTAATTTTTTTTTTTTTTTAATGCATTTCTCTGTCACATAAATGTGGACAGGAAATTACACAGCCTTTTCTGTTCAGGCTTGGCTTTAAATGTCGTAATGGGGAATAACTCTTACGACTTTCGAGAAATTCGAACCCATACTCCCTCGGTGTTTACAGCGCTACCCACGCTCTTACCCACCACCGAGACTCCAGTATGTTTTCATATAAATGGCTTGTTACACATGATATTTAGAGGTTAAAATAAAAATAACCTGATTAAATTTTTAAAAAGAATTAAAATATTCTCTATAAAGGTAAATTGCATTTAAAAAAGAAAAGGGGAAAAAGTTAGAGTAAATCTAAAACAATAAGAAAAGATCACTGAATTTTCATTTGAACCTATCAGAAATTGAAAATAATTTTAAAGTTTTTTTTTTTTTTTAATTATATTTTAACATTTAAATCCCATAATGAATATTGATTAAACATTTCATATTAAAAAAAGAAAAAATTCCTTACGCATATATTTTTGTTCTTAACTGTTTTAAATTTATCTTAAAATTTACATGAAATGAACATATTAAGTACTTATGGTATAAAGATTATATTTTACAATAAACTAAATGAGTTATAGTTAAATAGAAAATAACAATAACAACAACAAAAAAAGGAAAAGGAAAAGGGGAAAAAAAAAAGATAATGAAAAACAACTTTTGCTCATGTAAATACCATAAACAATAAGTTATCACGTACGAGCTCTAAGGCTAAATAGTTTGAAATTTTCCATTTAAAATATTTGATTTTTTTTGTCTATTCTAATATTTTTTAAGGATAGGTAATAAAAAAAAAAAAAAAAAAATCAAATATTCACACGAGTAGAAAACGAAATTAATTAATTTTTTTTTTGTTTTTGTTGTTTTCTTTTAAGTTTCACTTTAATACAAAATTTATAATAAATAAGATACACTTCATTTCAGATTTTCTTATATTTCATCAGTAAAGTGTTCTTAGGAAAATTAAATACAAAAAAAAAAAAAAAAAAATACAAATTAAACTTTTTTAATTTAAATATGTTTTTGAAAGAAAAAGATTAAAAAAAAAACTTTCAAACCAATGATCTTTTAATTTAATATATGTATGTATTATATTATAGTTAAAAGAATTTTAAATTATTTCCTAGAAATTTAAAACTAATTAACTTGTTATAAAGAATCTTAAGATAATATTAAAATTTATTTTTTTTTTTTTTTAAGATAAACGATTTATAAAGTGATCTGAGAAAAAGTTTATAAATACCTATAATATACCTATATACCACCTACCTATTTAAATATAAAATAATAAAATATTATTAAGAATATTCGAAAATTTTTAATATTCTTTTAAGTTAACAATTTTGGGGGAAATAAAAAACAAAAATCATAAAAAAACTAAAGAATTTTAATTTTTCTTAAAAAAAAAAATTTTTTTTAAAGAAAAAGTAGATGGGTGAAACTATACCTATGTAGCTTGCGTCTTCTTTGATTTTCAAAAAGCGTTTGATTGTGTCGATCACGAAATTCTTCTTTATAAATTAAAAAAAAAATGAATTTAAACCAAAATCAACTATCTTTCTTTCGTTCTTATCTGGGTGTAAAAGAAAACAAAGAGTACGAATAAACAACACACTATAAGTGAATATAAAACTAATAAGAAAGGAAAATAAAAACTGAAAGGTCAAATACAGCTCTATGCTGACGATGCTGTTTTGAAATATTCTTCAAAACATAAAGGAGATATAAGAAATGATATAAACCATGATTTTGTAATTATAGAACAATGGCTAAACAAACCTTGTCTTTTTCTAAACATAAAAGAAAATTAAAATCTTACTTTTTGAAAATAAGGACATTGACATGTAATAAAAAAAAACCCTCACCCTTTATTTTTATCTTAAAAAGGCTACGAAAATATTTAAGTAGTAACACGCTATATGTATTTTATTCTTCCTATATATTCTATTAAATATGGTGTATCTTACTCCAATATGGAGTAGAGCATCACAAATCAGCTGAAATAAGTTAGATAATTACATAAAAAGGCTATTACAATTTTCTGACAATCAGGCACCCAACAAATTTATTATATAACAAAAGATATATTATAAGTTTTCATGAGATCTGCAAATACGAATTGTATATGGCAGCTTTTAAAATAAACAACAATTACATAAAACATATTTTTATTTTAAATATAATGATAGACAGGCATAATACAAATCATAATACAAGAAACAAGTCCAACTTTTATCTAAGTTTATTCAAAACAAATAATCAGAAGAAAAATTGTTTATGTAACTGTCTAAAACTATATAATGAACTGCCGGATCAATTGAAAAATGTAGATAATCTAAGAGAATTTAAAAAAGTAATAAGAAAATATGTTAAGCTTATAAGTGAACAAAATTAAATACTAATGTATATAATATATAGGGAAAATGACTAGAAAGTTTTTAAATCCCTATGCGTATGAAACTATTATGAATTTTGTAATTTTGAGAGATTTTAACGTTAAATAAATAAGCATTGTTATAAAAAATATAGTATGGCGAAGCAACTTCGGCTAAGGCCTCAAAAATTTTAATTTCTATTATTTAAGAAATGAATAGAACATTTCTATGATAATTGTATTGTTTTTTATATTTTTTTCAGTATGAAATAATTTTTAACCTACAATCATAATATTTAATCTCTAAATGATAGACATTTAAAAACCGCACTCAATGATTTACCAACCGACTTTCATTTTTTTCTTTTTAAATGATAAATATTCAGTACAGCCATCTTACAAGATCAATTTTTTCCCAAAATTTTCCAATTTTCATTATTAATTTTCCATTTTTATAAAAATTCCATGTAAAGTATATACATATGTATCATATAATATGTATAATCTATACCTATAATATACATATTCAAAAACGACGCTCTTCCGTTGAATTTTAAATTTTGCTTTTTTGTTTTTGCTTTTTGTTATTTTTCTAAATACATAAATAAAATTTTAAAATATAGGTAGTTTGTATGGTAGGAAATAGGAATTTCACAATATAACTGAATATAAACATACAAGCTTCAGTTAAGAGTTTAGGTGCAGTGGTTGAGTGCCCCATTCTCAAACTTAGGAGCCTTGCCTGATATTTTAAAAGAAATAAATTCTTACATAATATGTAAATGATAGACATTTAAAACCTTTTTACTCAATTATTTACCAAGCGACTTTCATTTTTTTCTTTTTAAATGATAAATATTCAGTACAGCCATGTTACAATATCAATATTTGTCCAAAATTGCTAATTAAAACACCTCGAATTTCGAGGGACGGGCGAATACTAGTAAGTTCTTATTACAAATAACAAAAACCTAAAATCTAAACGTAATGTTAAATAATAGAAATACATAATAAAGAAAAAAAAGAGTATTTTTTAAAAATAATTTCAGAAAATTATGAAGTTAAAAATATTTTTAAATCTAACCACATTCTTATAATTAAATTTTTATTGCGCAATGTTTAAATTAATATTAAATGTTCAACATAAAACTCTAATAAAGTATAATAACTAAAGATTTATATATCATCTAAGAGATTTGTTTTTGGTTAATTTGAAAATAGCAGGCAAATAATTAATATGATGACTATATTTAATATGATTATATTAATGATTAATTAATTATTAATACCTACATGTATGACGGCATAGAAACATTATTAAATTCTGAAAGTTTTCTTTTTATAAAAAAAAAAAAATCTTTCTAAAATACATGTTCTTTTTTAGTCTTGTAACCATAACCGTTAAGGCAATGTATTGACGTGTTATCTAACATACATTAAAGTTTTTATACAAAATGAAATAAAAAATTTTGATTTTTTTTTTTAACCAAATTTATAATTTTTATATATTTTTAAGTTTCTTGTGCATAGGTATGATTCATTTTATTAGGCGCTACGTTATAAGTTCGAAAGTCATAAATAAGAAATTAAGAATGAATGAAAAATTTGTTAATTTTTTTTCGAACTTATATCATTTAATTTACTTTCGTATATATATAATAATATGTCATTTAATAACGAATACGAAAATGTACGAAAACTAAATCGTTCTTACATACATATATTTTTTTTTTTTCCTAAGGGAGGTGGGAATCTTCCAAAGACACCAAGAATTTCCCCTTGGTAGTATCAGATTCTTACTGACTAAACCCACCTCCCCCTAGCCAATAAAGTGGGATGAAACCCTTACCTGCGAACGCAGTATATTGGCTAGGGAGTAGAAATAGGAAAGGATAGGAAATGGATACGGAAATATTGAATTGGGAGTGGGACTGTAAGGAAACAATGAATCCGCCTATTATTATTACTATTTTGCTAACAGTGATTAAAGCTGTCAGAACAGTTACAACATGTATAGTAGTATATAGTAACTACATGAGGTAATTATTGAAGGCAACCCCCACTGTCACTGTAGCGGTTATTATTATTGGTATTAATATTCTTATTAATATTATTATTATTTTACTACAGAGTCAGCGCCATCAGTGGATTACAACGTGCAACAATATATAACACCTTACTTGCATGATATAACCAAAGATAGCCCCATTGTAGTAGCTATTATTATTATTACTATTATTATTATTATAATTATTGTTATTATTATTATTATTATTGTTGTTATTACTAATATTAATTATACGATATACATTTTTACGATATAAAAGTACTACATATTTTTTATTTATGACCTGACCGGGGTTTGAACCCAAGACCCTTCGATCTCGATTATTCTGGAAAAATAACTATATATTATGTACAAATGTTTGCAGGATACTAAATTTTTATTCTGTAAATCTCTATTCTGGAAAAGTGAATATCTGTGATTTTCTAACCAACCTCCTAATAAAATAACATCCTAAATCAAAATCCTACATAATAATATATATATTCAGATATATCCAGTAAATGCTATTTTAAATAAAACTCACAATATATTTTTAATATTTTATTTTTATTAAATAACTTATAATAAAAGGTTCACTTCGTTTATCACAACTCGTTCTGATTGTTTTACAAAAAATCTACAATATTTATTTTGCTTTATATAACTTTTATTTAATAGTTTGTATTTGTTTGTATTGTTACTATTATTACTTATTAATATACATTATATGGTAATGCTCTAATTATTTTTTGATTGTTCTAATCCTAATCATTTTATAATGTCCCAAGTAACTACTGGCGCCTGGTGGTTTAAACAGAAGTTAGGTTTAATTTACTTATAAAGAAGGATTGGAACTTGAAAACGGTCATGTATATACATATTTTGACAAAAGCGTATACCTCTCATTTTGTAAACATATTTCCCTTTTCCAAATATAATTTTTTTTTACTTTTTTTTTATTATTTTGTGGTATAAAGTGTCTATTCCGTATATTTTATAAAATTTTATTTTGTTAAATAAATTCAACGAAAACTAACCTAATAGATCTTATTTCCCATTTGAAATTCTTATTAGATCTTGACTTTCGGACTTATGATGTAGCGCCATTTTATTATACTTAAGATTTTATCCCTTATACATATTTGGAATGTTTAATCAATTACTTAATCACGTTATTTATATACTCGTATGTAATTTAATATATTATTTAATTTCTTCACTCACTAATTTTTCTCAGTTTAATATAACCCTTAAAAAACAAAATTGGACTCGTTTAAAATATTTTGAATAGGTATATTCAAAAATTAAACAATATTTTTATACTACATCAGAAGGTTTTTATTTTGTTTAATTAAACATAAACATAACGGATCACGAAATATATTTTGTTTCACTTGAAAATGCAAATATACATGTTGTTGTATTCAGGTAATTGTAAAAAATACTGGAGCTTTGTTTCATTTAACAATAAAGCACTTTATTAATCAAAAATATTACAATTTTAAATGATTTAAAAAATATGTAATCAAATATTAATTATTAGAAATGTAGCATGTCATTAATGACAGAATAAACACAAATTTAGTTTTTTTTCTCTTTCTTTAGACATTTCTTTATTTACAAACAAAATTATTTATTATTTATTTAATTTTGCTTAATTACATACCTAGTAAGCAGTTTTTGAAAACTTTAGTCGAGAATTTTATAAAGTGGTTTGTGTCTCCAATAGAGTACAATTTTACAAATAAAAAATGTATAGAAAAAAATCCAGAACTAGAAAGGAAACGCCCCAAAAATTTCCAGATCTGGCAACAATATATTATATTACTTAGAACTTGCTGAAGACAGACATGAAATAAAAATTATGTGGGTAGATATAAATACTTAGATATAATTATTTCTTTAAGTATTTCTTAAGTTGATCCATTAATTAAAAGGGGATTAAAACAGTAAAAATAAGGGTATTCAATCAGGGGCATTGAATGACTCGATGAGTCACTGTAATAAATGAGTGTCTCATAGAAATGCGATGCTCAATGAGTCGCACGGCATACTACGTGTCAGGGTAGTTGGCTACTCTGCTACCAAACTACAAAAACAACAACAACAAATCAGTAAAATGATAATTGCTCTTTAAATTCTAATAGATATTTATATCAACTATAATATGTTAGTAAATATAGTATTTTCCTCCTATTTAGAAAAACTTTTTTGATTGATTGGTATTGAGATTAAATAGCAATTCTTTTTTTTTATTTGATGATATGAATGAAAAAAAGACTAAAAAAATAGTTTTTCATTTAAAATTTTATAAAAGTCAGTAATAAATTATTGATATTGATCTGCAATAGATTTACTAAGAACTAAGGAAAGAATCAAATAAATCGTAACTGGAACATGCAATAACTAATTTCCTAAGATTATTTCATTTTAAAATTTTTCTAAAAATATTTGATTTTTAGTAAAGTTACTTGAAAAAAAAAAATCTTTTCATTTTCTTTCTTCAAAAGAAATTTTCCATTTTATTTACAAATCAACTATTACAAAACTCTTTAGGAAGGGTACAATTAATTGGGATTTTCAGTAAAGTTTTTTCAAGTTAATTAGTGCTAAAACTAAATAAAAAATAAATTGAGTTTTATACAGGTTATTAGCCCATCTAATACATAATTAAGTTGACTTAGTATAAGCTGTACTATTCAAAAGATAACCTTTTACATGAAAAGATCATCAAATGATTTATAAATATTTTTTTTGATGCAGGCTCTCTAACACAAAACAAAATTTTTTTTATGAATGTATACTTTATTTTTCATATAAAAGTATAAATGAAAAGGATAAAGTTTAAGAATTCCTTTCATTTTTATTCATATAAGATTTTTCATTGTTGTATTTGTTCTTGATGTCATAGGGTTTTTGATGTCGTTTGTTCTTGATGTAATTGAAAAATTCAATGTTATTAGGTATATATAAAAAATGGTTTCATATAGAAATTTTATGATTTAAAAAATGATTGATAAGTAATATTTCATAAAACTATTTATTACCTCTTTATCATTATGTACTGCTACATCTGCATTACGTATTGGATCACCATCTAACAACCATGTTATTTTAGCTGCTGGATACGAGCCCCATGACTCACATCTTAAAGGCACTGGATGACCAGCCGTTAATAGGTCATTTGGTGTCACTATCTTAACTGTTAATGGTTTTACTATGTAATAAATTAAAAAGAACAAAAAAAAAAGATGCATTAAAAAAGTTTATTTCTATTTTGAAAACCATGAAATAAAATAAAAAATAATATTCAAAAATTAACTTACAGTGAACTTGTATTGTAACCTCTTTAACAACTGGTTCTATTAATTTTGATCCTTGAGCTCTACATTGTAATTTTGAACCATAATATTCCCTAGTTATTGTTCCAATGAACAATTGATTAACTACTGCTGATGATATTTCATCAGTTGATGGTTGACTGCTACCAGCTATTTCAATACCATCACGCCACCATGTAACTTTAGGACGAGGTCGTCCTTTATAATAAAAGGAAAAATAAAATTAATATTTTTTTTTTTTTATGTTTCTTTTAGTTTTAATTAATGTTTTACCTCCATTTACTTCACATGAAAGAAAAAGCTCAAAACCTTCTCTAAATGGACCAGCTATTTGTGATATTTCTTTACCCTGTGAATCGAATATTCGAGGTTCCTCGGGAGGAACTAAATTTTTATTAAAAAAAAAAAAAAAAGATTTAGAAAATCATAGGAAAATATTTTTAAATTTTTCTTTTAAACTTAATTAAAACTTACCTACTAAAGTTAAATTAATTCTAAAATTTCGTGTTGGTGAATTAAAAAAATCTACCCTACATCGATATACACCGCCATCGATTGGCTTAACATCACGTATTTGAAGACGTGCTTCTTTTGGGTTGTCCGGTATTGTAAAGAACAACCTTTGACCTAAATCGTTAGCTATAGCCGAATGTGTTGCTAATTTTATATTTCCTTTTCTGGAGTCCAGACTATAAATAAAATATTTAAACAAAAACACAATATAATATTAAAACGAGCCGTGCCTATTTTAATGAAGTAATTTAATTTTAATAAAAATTTGTAAGTTTAAATGTACAAGTTAGGATAATATTGAACCAAGCAATAATCAATATAATATGCCACTTGTCAATACCATATTTAATGGCCCGTTTAGAAAAGAAAGATGATGACTAGTAACAATTTTATTTTAAAAAATTAACATCAGCTGATCCAGCTAATAGTATCTTTTAAAGATTTCTTTAAAGTAATCAACACCTGGTCAATACTTTCGATGGTGATAGGCGTAGATGAATCTATATAGGATTTATAGACCTACATATTATTTTGTATTTTTTTATCTATGGTGTAATAGTTAAATGGCCGCCATTTCATTCGAAAGGTCTTGGGTTCAAAACCTCGATAAGATTTATTTTATATTCAATAGAAGCAATTTATAGCCTTAAAACTTAATAAATATAAAAATAATTCTTATGTAAAATAATAGATGGCGCACAATTAATATAACACTAATTGTGTTTTATAATATTTTACAAAAGATACACCTGAGTAATAAACGACTAAATGAAAATAATGATTTATGATACTGAAGTTTAAATAGTCTATATATCTATTATATGAATAACCATTGAATTAAGACAAATGAAAATTTAACGATGATTTTAAAATCAGTTCTAAAGAAAATCCATATTAACAACATCTAAATTCTAAACGAACCAATAAAAAATTATATGATTTAAATTTTAGTACAAATTATTTTTATCTATGGTTTCCTTTTTTTTTTTGATATATATAAATTAATTTTTTCGATGCAATTACATTCTTATTACATTTATTTTTTTTTTTTAATTAGTTTTTAAAAAACGTAAATATATTACGCTTTCATACATCTGGCAACCCAATAAAATTTATTACTTCCTAAATAATTACTGTAAAATCTAAAAATAAACAGTTTTTTTTTTTGGATTATTTTATGTTGCTCATCTTCAGACATAATCAGCGGGAAAAATCGCGAATAATAACAACAATAATGCATAAAAAAAAAAGAAGAAAATATAAGCATAAATAGATATAATCCAAATAAAAAATATGTACACAGTTTGCAGTAAAAGTACATACATATTTTATAAAAAACAGAAAAAAAAAAAACTTATTTTTAAAATACTTGCCTGTATAAAGGAATGCCTGTTGTGTCCTTGAACCATAACAGAAGTTTTACAGCATCTTGAGTATTTGGCGGGGTTAAATCGCATGGAAGATCTGCATTTTTGCCAAGTGCTGCCCAAACAACTCGTGCTGGAACTAAAATAATAATAAATAAAAGAAAATAAAATATATAAGAATATGTTTTAAAATATATAACATATATTATATATGTAGGCTTCTTTTGATTTTTCTTAGAATCATTGAACTTTAAAAGAAAAATGAATTCAAATGAAATGTAACATGTTCTTTTTGTTTTTTTTTTTTTATCTTTAAAGCAAAATTAACAAAATAAATATGTAAAATAATTTTTTTTTTCTTTTATATTTAGTTTATATTTAGATGCTTTTTAGCCCAGCCATATTCAAGAATTTTTTGAAGTATTATAATATTAGTATATAGAATCTAGTAAGTAACGTTCAGTGTGATTGAGAATAAATTTTTATATACTTGTACATCTATTCATGTTGTGTCATTAATGTTCTACATTCACTTAAATTTTGTTTTATTTATTTTTTTTTGTTGGTTTTTCATTTTGATTTTACTTTTCGCTTGCTTTTATTTTAAACATAATAACATGGGACGATTTTAAAATTTTTGGAAAATCTTAAATGCCATAACATAATTTACACAATAAAAATAACCAAAAAAAAAAATTCACCGTTTGCTGAATGTTTAAAGAATTCTCTTTTTTGTTTTTTTACTTTATTAAATTATTTCGTATTTTGGATGATTATATTGTAATACTGAAAGATTGGTTCGAAGAAAATGTCTAGAATAGCTCTCACAAAATCAACATAAAAGATAGAATACAAAGCTGCAGCATTTTATGTAACATAAGGATGCGTTTACATTTGACAGTTGCATTTATCGTCAATCAATCGAGGTAAGAGGATCGAGAAAACTTTATTATATTTTCTTTAGTCGACTATAAAAATAAAATTTTTTTTTTTAAAAAAAATCTTTTTTTATTGAAGAGACGAGTATTCTATATCAATAATTGACAAGCCTGCATTTTAAAAACAATATAATATATTAGAGGAAAATTATGCTTTCATAATTACTCTGATCAATGCTGTTATCAATTATCACAAATCCAATATGAAAGTATCATTAGTTGTACAAATTAAAATGCATGAGGATGCCATGGAACATCACGAAACATTACATCTCAGTTAAAGAGTTTGTAAAGAGAGGTAGTGTTTTTGTTGACACTCGCGACTACAATTACAGCTATATAATATATTGATTACAAATAATATTTTGTATCTTGTATTTTATTTGCCTCCACTCAAAGCATTTCAAAGAGAAACCAGGAAAGCTTCTTTTACTCAGCCCTATGTAGTTCAAAGTCCCAAATGGCATAATACGTTTTATAGAAATGTGTTTGTAGTACGAATGTGAAACCATTCCCCATACCTTATGTATTCCCCAGAATTGGTAATGATTACATTTACAACTTGCAAAGATTCAAGGTGAATATTAACAACTTTGTTCACAATATGAAATCCAATTTGAAATCAATTTTCATTTCCTAACTCAACTTTCTTTGACCAGGAAGCACATGAATACTAAAGGTCGTATAACCGATTGTTTGGTCAAAAAAGACAGGTGTTGTTTAGTGGTTTAATGTCCCACACGCTAATAGAGAACTCGTGCTCAATGCACTCCTCTGTTATGTCTTTTGATGATTCATATTTCCTACCTCCCCTAGCAAAAAATCTTCTTTCGTCCTCATTTCTCAATTATTTATGATTGGTAATCCTTCATTCACTTTCATTTTTTACCATCTTTTATAATATTGTTCAACTTATTTAGGTACGTACAATATTATAAGTCTCATAGGTAACAGATATAACTAAAATTTTACTTAGTTTAGTTTTAATTATTTCCATTAGTTGTACAGTGTAAGCGAACAGTGAGGCAATGCTTTTATAACAAAAAACAAAAAGCGAATATTGTTCTTTTTATGTTCCTTTTATATCATTTTTGCCTTTACACATTTTTATATTTTATTTAAAAAAAAAAGGGGATTATTATTTTTTTTTGCTTTGCTTTTAGAAGCCTCTAGACTTATTCTATTGCAATAACATTATATCATTTCTATCATTATCATTAATATAATTGTCATCATTACTATTACCTTTTGAATGTGGCAAAGCTAGAGTAAAATCTAAACATAAAAGTCTTTTTAATTATAATAATGTTAAAAAAGTTTTTAAAAAGAAAAAAAAAAAGATATTTATTATAAACTTGTGCGCGTTTATTATTTGATAGATATTAAAAAAAAAAAAAAAAAAAACATGAAATTAATAACAGTTCGTTAAAGAATATATGTATGTGCTTGTTAAAATTAGGAGTCTTAATGAAAAAAAAAATGTTTAGATATTCTTTAGTTCTCTTATGCAATTAATAGCTTTGATTAGAACATTTTGAAAGGGTAAAAAGAAAATTTAAAAAAGAGAGTATAAAAAATAGATATAAAATCAACATACAAATACTTCTGGGTGGTGCTAACCTTCAACCAACTAAAGACCATCAATCGTTTAAAAGAAATATTATATTCAGACTTTTTGTACTAAAATAACAGGATTACAAAAAAAAAATTCCAGTTTGTTTGTTTGTGTGTTTGTTTTAGAAATTTTCATAATAGAAAATAAGATGACATCAGAAAAAATTAGATGAAATATAGTAACAAGGTAGAGGTTGATAGGCAGAAAGATTATTTAAAATACACTTAGGCCACTTTAGATCACTTATGCCACTTATGGACTATGGTACAATTTGAATTTTCTTTATTAAACCATTGTGAATATTTTTCAAAGCCGTTTGTTGATTGATTATCCCTATATCCAACAAATCGATAATATTATATTCAAGAAGGATTTCTACAGAGAGACTTCTTTTTTCTTCATTGATTTTACTTTCATATTCAATATTCACTTCAGAGATGGACGATTGATCGTAATTGACATCAACAATCTCTATCGCTTAAGCTATAAAAGAGTAACATCTTTCTGGTTTTTCAACCAATATACTTTGCTACATATCAATGTTTTTAACAGAAATGTTAGAGTTTTTGAAATTGAATAGGTACTTATTAGTTCATTTCTGTCCCACATGTATTATTTTTTATTTTCTTTTAGTTATTTTAATTTACATATAGACAAAAAGAAATTTGAAAAACTATATTATCTTATTGTATCGAATTCTTACAATACATTGTCCCACAAAGAGGGACATATGGCTCTCTAAAAAATTAAAAAAAAAAAACAATATTGAAAGACTTACTTATCCTTCATTACTACAAAATTTATATCTATTTTATTCTGAATTTATTTCCTCATCTGGTTCTTGTTGTAACCACTAGTAGTCGTTCGTATTGTCATTTCTATCTTTAGTTGTAATGTAATAGTCGTATTTTATGCTGCCTGGGTTTTCATTTATATCAACATTTAGATTATAACATATTCTTTTATTGGTAGAGGTTATCGTTTTATACGATGTATTATCGGTATACCTTCCTAATTTTTAATATAACCTTTTTTATCCAAGTAAATAAATCCTTCTGGTGAAATATATCCATTAGATTTTGTTTTTTCTATGTATTTATCATCGTCTTAACCTATATGCTCGATCAGACTATTATTTATATACATTACACTTTTAAAATAATTTCTTATTAAGCTAATTATGTGGTTGTAAATTTTTTTAATTTTAATTTCTTCGTAAATATATTTGTTAGAATAGTAATGATTATATTCTGTCTCCTGTTTTCTAAATTTCCTCAAACAGTGACTGATGCATCTGCGTTTAAATTGTCTAAGATTTTCCATACAAGAACAGTTTATATATTAAACCATATATTATGACACATCCATAAGTTAGTACGGGTCTGATTAATGATTGATATGCCAATACTTTTATCCTGTTATGCAGAATTTTTGAATGAAATAGGTTTAAAAAAAAAAAAAAAGATAATAAATTTATTATTGTTTAAGGGATATCTGCATCGCTGCGATCATTTAATATAGATTTATTGTTCTCTCCGTATATAGCTACGTGTTGTGTATTTTGCTTATACTTATAGTACTTCTATTAGTGCTACTGCTCGGACCGGTGACGTAATGTCGAAAACAAAAATTCGAAAAAAAAAAATTTCGAAAACAAAATTACGAAAACAAAAATTTCAAAAACAAAATTACGAAAACAAAAATTTCGTTTTTTATTTAACTTTAATTTAGTTTTGTAAATTTTAGGTGCGCGACGTACTTAAAATTTACAAAACTAAAAGTTAAAAAAAAAAAGTGATATTGATGATTTGAAAATTGAAATATGCACCTTGTAATCGTGTCCTCGGAAAAACGGACGGACGAACAGAAGGACAGATCAAGGAACGGACATAGCTAAATCGATTTTTGCTGATCACACATAATATAATATACTATTTCATATGATTCAAACTTCCATGTAAGTGTTAGAAAAATCTAAAAAACTGAATATAGCTACCCTATTCCATAGGTATATAGGGTATAATAATCTTTTCTTTCTAATTTTTCAATTTCACATTACACACATGTTCTAATACTCACTAACAAATAAACAATATAGAAATAATAAAAGAAAAGCAAAAACAGAAACATATTGTAGACTATGTAATGCACTTTGCAGTTTATTCAATTGGTATGCAATAAAACAATAAATAATACCATAAAAATAATATACATTTAAAAAATTTAAATTTGTTAAATTAATTTTCATTATGAAAAAACGAAATTTTTCGAAATTTTTATGAAATAAGATACGAAATTTTAAAAAACGAAATTTTTTTTTTTTCGATATTTTACAATATTGAAATAAAAAAGTACGAACTTTCGTTACGCTACGCTACTGCCCCTCTAAGAAACTATCCCTCTAAGATCTGTGGTGTAAAAATTTTCGAAGTTTTTAATTTCAACAATATTCAAGAAAAATTTTTTTTTTTTCCAACTTTTCTTCCATTCAACTTTTACAAACAATTTTATATCTGTCCTTCATTTTTGAGTAATACGAGCAACAGTGAAATTTAAGCTAGAAAGATGTGTTTTTGTCTACGAAACTTTAGAGGGTATAAAAAATTCAAAGTCCTAAAAAGAATTGGATAATAAAAATTTGGTTTAGAATTGGATAAAAAAAAAAACAATTAAAATAATTTAAAATTCCCCTCCAAAAAAAAAAAAAAAAAAAAAATTATTTCATTTTAATTGTGCATATCTATTTTCTTCTTTTTCGTATTTTTTTTTCATGAAAAAATATTAAATGAAAAACAAAAATGAAAATATTTTAAAAAGAGTTGAAATTATGGTAAAATATGAAAAAACATTATTATGTCGGAGATGACATATTGAATGTCTTTTTTTATTTAATTGAAAATTTATCTAAAATTCTTTGATTATTGAATTATTTTAAAAACTTTTTATTTGTTTAGTTATATTTTTTTTAGATTTATTTTATTATCCTTTCAATTGAATTTTTCTTATTTATATAAAAAGATGTATATATATATATATATATATATATATATATATTAATAAATAACATCGGAGATATAAATTTAAACAATTTGAAAATTAAAACAAGTTATGAATGTATTATCCTTAAAACCTAGATAATTTTTTTTTTTTGCCCCTTTCACTAGAGTTTTAGGATATTTATTATATATGTATATATCAGTGGCGGCTTCTCCTAAGATTCAACTGATTCATTGAATCAGTCGTAAAACTTTTAACTTTATTTGAAATCTAAAAGTTTTAAAAAATTTAAAAATCCTTTACATATATTATGTATGTATACTTTATATTTTATTGATCACAACAAAAGAGAGCACATATTTTGGTTCCAAATGCCAATATCAATTTTATCATAGATTCAATAGAAGGAATTGAATCCACAGTATTACATAATTCTTCTATATTTTTATTTTTGTCATTTGCATACATATATTAATAAATATTTAATATAATATATTATTTGTGTTAAGTTGCATGTATGTATGTTATGTTAATGTATGTATTGTAATGTATAATATCATGTTATGTTTATTAGTCATTCAATTTAGTCATTTGAATCTATGAAAATATGATCCAAACAAAATTTTATTTTTATTTTCTCTTCTGCGAATACGAAATTTTTACCGACCGCATAGGTACATTAATGTATAAGGTAGCTATTGTTTTCATACTAAAAATTTGTATCCGAGATTTTCGCAAAAATGCAATACTCCGGTGTGGAGAAGGCTGTAAAAAAATTTTCAGCATGATGTCCGTCTGTGTGTACGTGTGTGTGGGTGCGTGTGTGGGTATGTCTGTGGGCACGTGTACAGCTTAAACGACTAAGCGGAATTTTTTGAAATTTCATATTTAAGGTTTTGACGTAAATATCTCGGATTTATAAGATTTTGGAGCAAATCGGACAACCGCAAGTGGTAGTTTACTAGTGTACTTTTTAAGTTTTTTACGAATATTTCGTAACAGAAAAATTTTGTGAGAAAAATTATTAAGAAACACAAGTTGTTACACAAGTAAAGAGGGACAACTTTGCCATAGAACATTTTTTGATCCGACTAACTTTAACTTTAAAGTCCAAATTTCATACGTAACACTCCATATGAATTTATATGAACAATTTTTTTTTGTTTTTTTTTTATATCTCTAAAAATTTTTATACATACATATGTATGTACTTATATCTATGCCAATGCATATTATTCATTTGTTGATGACATAAAATTAAAACGGTAAAATTTTTGTTAGCAGATTCAATATTAATCTTATGTTTGTTTTGTATTTGTTTACAGTTTTTATTATTTTTTACTTTTAATATTATTTTTTGAATGAAAAAAAAATCATGTATCATTACATTACAATAATAATAATAATAAATGGATGTATGAATGAATGTACATATATTTTTACGATTTCATTGCATATAATTATTTTTATTGAATAAAACATAATGTTATTAAATTATTAGAAGTTATTTTGCTTTGATATAAATTATTATGTAAAAAATCTATAAATTTTGGCATTGTACTTTTTGTGTAGTGGCGGTCGGTCCTGTGGTGGAGACAGCTGATTTTTTTTTTTTTGCTTAGGTATTTTTAAACATTCAACGAAGATTCAATTTTATGTTTTGAATCTAAGCAAAATAATAGGTATGTATTTGTATTTATTATGTTTTATAAAAAAAACGAAATAAAAAAAGCAAAGAAAATTATCGACGAAGAGAGAATAAATAAACAAAAAATTGAAAATTGATTTGAAATTGAGAGTTGAGTTGAGTTTTGAGAATTAAGATTTGAGACTTGAGAGATGAGAGACTATCTTATCATTTTATTTAGCATTTACGTTTATACTTTGCTTATACATATTACATTTTCATAGTATGTATACTTAATACATACTTCATTTTCATGTTATTTCATAAATCATCAATCTTAGAAGATTCAATATATGAAATTGAATCCATGATTTATGACTGATGTGTAAATACTGTAATATCAAGTAATAATGAGTAATAAATGAGATTTAATGTATACACATTTTTTTCGTTGTATGTATATTCATCATATTTCGTTTTGACTCTTTAATTAATTTAAGCTTTTTACGTTTATTTGATCTTAAAAAATTTGAAGATTTTGAAAAAAAATTTCCAATTAGTTATTTAATTCATTAGAAGATAATTTTCTTTCAATTTTCGATTTTAGTGTTTTAAGAAATGATTTAATTTTAGTTTATAGAATACAAGATATCCGCAAATTTCAAAACATTGAAGATTTTATTATATATTGTAAATAAAATGATTTGGTGTAAAAGAAGCATTGCATTATTAATAGAAACTATACCAGCAGAAGGATCTTTTTCTAACTTAAAAAATATAAAAACTTATGTGCGAAATTCAATGTGTAAAGACAGAGAATATCTAGTTTATCATTAATTTATATTGAAAATAAAATGTTGCAAGAACTTGTAATAAAACAATCTTTTCTTGAAGATGTAATAAAAATTTTTGGAATTAAAGAAAGAAGAATAGACCTAAAATATAAGTCTTAAAAGAATTTTTTAATTTTATTTAAATTTTTTTTTGTTTTGAATAAGTAGGTTGGAAATTCACGAGCCGCCACTGGTATATATATATATATATAATAAGCATATAGACTTAGATATATGTATAGTTATATATGAAATACTAAATATGTCATCGAAAATTATCCTAAAAATTTTTTTATAAAATATGGTTGGAGGAATTTTGTCTAGCCACTTAATGACTTTTTTATTCAAAAATTTTTGCAGACAAAAAAAAATTTTTCTTATTTTTCATGTAAATTTTCTATTTTTATATAATAAAAGAGTTTTGTTTTTTCTTTATTTTTTTTTCTTGTATAAATACACTTTTAGATAAAAATTAAATACAAATAATAATAAATAATATTTTCTTTCATAAATAATATACATAAATATTAAAATTTCATTATTCTTTTTAAAAGTTGAACTAATTTCCAAAAAAAAAAAAAAAATTATTATTATGAATCCTTAGAAAATGGTTATAGAGAATCAGCCGTTAAATTTAATTGTGTGGATAGTTCAATGTTAAAAGTTGTTTTGAATTAACAGGCGATGGCGAATTAAAAAAAATTTTTTATATTTTTATATACTTAATATAAGATATTTTGAAAAATAAAATTATTTATAGGTACTAATTCAAATTTAAAATAAAATCTGTTATGTTACCTAAAAAGAAATCCTTAAAATTTGAATAGAATGGCAATAATAATTTTTTTTTCTTTAATTATACGCAAAAATTAAAGGAAGTATATAGAAGTTATATTTGATTGAGTTTTAATATTAAATATGTTAGACTTAAATATAATTTAAAAATATATTATGCATACCTTAATTAAATCACTGAAACCATATAGCTATTTTAATTATCGTAGATATGAGAGTTTTGAAAGTTTTAAAATTGTGTTAAGTTTGAAAAAGGATTAAAGAAATAGACCATATTATGACTGTAATTAATTATACATGATAACTTTTTGCAAGATATTACTTTTAACTTTGTGTACGTGTATCACTAATGAACTGTCCACTCTAATATCTCACTGTCATTTATATATTTAACCCATTTTCACCTACTACATATTATCATTTACTAAATTTTTTGCCAGAACAAGGTCAAATTTTAAAAGTTTATTTTAAAGCAAATTAGAATAAAATTATTTTATTCATTTTTGTGCCCGCAACTCTAACTTTAAGAAAGGCTTTCTATATAATAGAAGAGAGGTGGTAGATTGGGGAGACACTTGAAAAATTGCTAATTGTATAATGAATCATATATATTAGAGGAGAAATCATTGGAAGGAAACATTTTCCACATTTTAGCGGTTCTCATATTATATGATTTTCATAATCGCAGTTTTAAGCAATCTATGAATTTCCATAGCGTAAATAGATAATATAACTCTATAGCCTCCCAATAGAGTTGTCTTGGAATTGTATCAAAGAAGGCGTTATTGATTTTAGTTCAATAGAAAAGTGTCAGTACATATAACATGTGACTTATATTAGACTGACTTAAATGATTTGTGCTATGTCCCTACAGTTGGCCTGATCAGTTTAGAGTTATCCAGTTATGGTAGCAGGCTTAATATGATAGGACTTAGCTCTCTTGAAAACCACTGAGTTATTGCTGACATAATGTTTATTCACCAGATTCTTTGCGGAAAAATTGTTGGTTTAGTTGTGTCCGATATGTTGGATATGATTTAGCTGTGCTAGTTTCGATTGAAGAATTTACATTGATTTGTTCAAGATATGTTGAAAAAGTATTTTACTAATTTCTTTATGGAATCTTAAAAGTTATATGATTATTCATATATAAACATTAGATTTGTTTATTTTTTTAATATTGCTTTTCCTAAGCATCCCTACTAACCAATATTCTACCTTTTATGGTAATCATCCAGTTGTATTATGCATTTACTGCTTTTTTTTTGAGCAAAACAAAACTCATTAACTTGCATAACTTATGTCAAAACTTGGTCATAAACTTGCATAAGACAATGAGTTATATGAAAAAAAAAAATATTAGGAGAATTGTGACTCCCCGCGTACGGTAGGGAGCAGAATTGGCTGTGGCATTTAATATTATTAGTATTACGATATCTATATAAGAGAAATAATGCACTTATATTCCACCTTAGTTAAGAGGAGTAAAGATTACCAAAATAATAGGCTACGGTTAATTAGAAGTAAAACGTAGTTTTCCATTTTCTTCAAATTATCTTAAGAAGTTAGAGGGACGCCAGCCGATATGTACAAGTTGTATTACATCTTAGGTCGAATATATACTTAATAACTGAATAAGAACTTGTAGTAAATTGGATTTTATATATACCTTAAAACCTCAAGAATTTAAGTTATTTAAATACAATATGTCTTTAAAAAATCTTCGTTTTAACTTATTTTCAAATTCAATAAAGATTTTCATTTAAACTTTATTTAAGTTAATTAACATAATCCAACTAACACATTAAAGCATAGTATTATATTCATCATATATATTATGTAGGTATAATATAATAAAAAATAAATAATACTTTTAATAAATAAATCTTCTTAAAAAGAAAAAAAACATAAAATTTATTTACCTACCTATATTAAATTTACTACGTATTTAAGAAAATCATAAACCCGTCAATATTATTACTATTAAATATACCATACAACCAAACAATATTATCTAAATCGAAATAAACGGTTTGGTCTTTTCCGGACCCAAAAGAACCCTTAAAATCATCTATTAATATTTTTTTAAGGATTCCTTTTTAATTTTTTTTTAAACCTATTATGTTTCAAAGTATATTCAAATATTAAGGAGAAGTGAATGGAAATAATATGGATGAAGTGAAAATGAATGAAATAATATTTTATCTATTTGATTTTTCAGCCTCTCAAAATATTAAAATAAGAAAAAAAAAAATTTTTAATTTTAGTTTTTATTAAAATTTTATGCAAAACAAATTAAAATTAAGTTTTTAATAAAATTTTAGCCATCAGTTTGACCCCATTGTTTAAAAGTGATTAGGGGCCTCGGTGGCCTAGTGGGTAAGAGCTTATAAAATACGCTGTAAACACCGAGGGAGTGTGGGTTCGAATTCCACACACGTCGTAAAAGTTATTCCCCCTTACGACATGTATACAGCCACGCCTGAACAGGAAAGGCTGTGTAATTTCCTGTCCACATTTATGTGGCAGAGAAATGCAATAAAAAAAGGAAAAAAAGTGATCATTTGATACTTTTCACAAGAATCAGAGTCATTAAAGTTTGAGAAATGTTTGAATCCATGTTGGCAATGTATTTTTTTTTAATTTCCTTAGTCATAATAAATTAAGACATATCATACTACTCGATCGAAAATTTCTTTATTAGGTATCATTTAAAATTTTTTTTTGTATATTATTGTATTAAGAAGAACTTCCTTGCATTGGTCAAAAAGAACTGGCTCGTAGGTTTAACTTGCAGTACATGTAAAGCCAAAATATTAAAATTTTTAAGGATTCATATAGCTGGATTTGAGTTTAAAAAGATTTAAATGTATATTTACACTCTCTGGACTTGAATAAGACAATTATTTTATGTTATTATGGGTGATTGCCTTATCGGATAATTGCCTTACGGGGGATTGCCTTACGAGTGATTGCCTTACGGGTGATTGCCTCATGCTTGAAGTTTAAGTATGCATATGGATTTTAACTTTAGATTTTATAGAGAAATTAGCGCTATATAGAGCGTGGTGCATTTTCTCTGTCCCTTTCGCAGTCAGGTTTTTTCAAGGCGTTTTTGAGGACACACTACAGTTCTAGAGTATAGAATAAGCATTATTTAAAAAATTGTATTGGACAAAAAACGGAGTATTATATTTCCTCACCTTAAGTTGTCTAATCGTAGGGTATTTCTATTCTCAAAATTCAAAATATTTTAATGTTGTGTAAAAAAATTTTTAAACATCTTTAAACTTTAAAATATACTTACAATATATATATCGACACTTTCCTGATTTATTTTAAATTTTCTTATTACTCATACTTGGAAGTCTGTTTTTTTTTTAACTAAAGCGAAAGTTTTTAAATTTAAATAGAAATTGAAAAAAAGCCAAGGGTTTTCTTCATCTTTTTTTTTTCTCATTTTTTTTTTTTTTCATTTTTGGTTTTTAATTTTTATTCACCTGGTATACTGTTTTGTTTTTTGTTCAACCTTTACTTTTTGAAATTCATTTGGGAAAAATCAGATTATAAGTATCTATAGATACTTCTTTTTATTCATTATTTACTATTCTTATTGTTTTTATAATTCTTCTTTTTTTTTAATTTACCTTTCAGTATAAATATTGTGCCAAATTACTACAAAATTTTTTCTTGTTTTTTTCTGAATTTTCTTTTATTGTATGCTTGATTAATTTTATTATAACCAACACTATTATTATACTGGTCTGTACTTATACAAAAAAAAAAAAAAGAAAATTTCATTTACAAATTACCAGCCGTTCTTGTGCGAAAATATATTTTGTGTTTGAAAAAGGTCTAAAATAAGTATACCTAATTTTTATTAAAGAAAATATACATTTTTTTTGTATCCAATATTCCATAAATACAAAATATCAAAAACCCACTTTTCTGTTATACTATTAAGATGAAAATATTTTTGAAAATCGAAAAAAAAAAAATAAAATAAAACAGAAAAATAACTTTTAAATATATAATGTGTTATAAATATGCAATACATGTACACAGTTTGGTAGACTGCGAAAAAATACCAACAATTACTAAACCAGGAAAAAAAAAACCAAACACTTTTAAAAATTACACCACAAAACGAAGGGTTTCCATAATTTTTTGTTTTTTTTTGTTTTTTGAACAGACGTCCAAGATCTCAAATTAGAATTTCCTTATACTCTCTTCGAATATCTCCTAAAAATACTTTTTTTTTTTTCATTGTACGAATATAAACTTAAGAACATAATACACGTAACCTTTTTTATATTCAAAAATACATTTTTTATAGCCAGAGCCTTTTAAATTTACCATGAGTTTCGATAAGATTAAAAGATTAGTATACTATTATTATATAGATATATTATAAACTAAATGTATATATTGAACATCTATTTATAAATCTATATGTCAAAGAATATTATTTTTTTTTTTTTTTTGCAAAACTACAAGCTTTTTTTTTTTTATTTAGGTTCCTTTTTCCTCTTGTAAATTATAAAGAAAAAAATGTATCTATAGTACTATCTTCTGTATAATACTTTCAACATCATTTATTATTCGTTTCGTTTAACACCGTTAGACACAAAAAAAAAACAAAAAAAACAAATAAAAGGTTAACTGTATACTAAAGTTATTGTTTGTATTATATTTATACTGGGTGTCCGACGTTAATTTTTACATAGAGCAGGAGGTGATGGAAAGCATCACAACGAACAAAAAATTCGATGGTATTCTATTTTTTATCATAACTTTTTTTGTTTTCGGATCTCATGACCTGTTATACGCTTAAAATGCAAGAAATAATTACAGAAATTATTTGGAATTTTAGAATGTAGCAGTTAATAGCGTAAATTTTTATTTTATGAATTTATTTTTTTCTTAAAAAAAATTGATAAATTTTACTTTTAAGTCATGCTTACTTCAAAACTAAAAAGCGTACAACTAAAATGAGAATGGATTAGAAATATAATTTAATAAGCTTTAAATTTCTTTTTTAATTTGTCCTATATCTTCAATAGTTCTAATTCTGTAGATATAACTCCAAAATAATATATTTTAACAGTTATAAGTCTTTAAAGCCTCATAACTCCTTAGCAGTTCGAGGTAGACACCTTCCTCCCATAAAATTTATTGTTCGTTGTGATGCTCCCCATCACCTCCTGCTCTATGTAACAGTTAACGTGGGGCACTTTGTATGGTTAGATTGCAAAGAATTGTGTACAATTGTATTTTTGTGATTATATACAAAAATATGTGTAATAATTAACAGGAAAGAGAAAATAAAAGAAATACGGAGAGTAAGATAAAAAGAGATGAATATAATTTTGTATTAATATTATATATATAAATATATAAGAGTATAATAAAAACAATACAACATAAAAAATTAAAATTTTTGTTTAAATGTTTTGTCATTTTTCTTTTTGTTTCCTTCTCCACCTTTTTTTTTTTTTTTGATGATTTTTTGTTACAAAAATTTCAAAATGAAAAGAAAAAAAATTGGCGCTTGTTTTTTTTTTAAGTAACTTAATTCTCAGTTAGATAAACAAAGATCCTCACAGATTTACGTTATTAATAGAATAACGGTTCTTTAAACGAAATTTAAAGCTTAAACCAAAATCTACAATCTAAATTATAGAATAAACATCGTGATTTAAGATATAAAGCAAAATTTAAGATATATAGATACTTGTTATACTACGCCTACCAATATGCAATTATTAATATATATTATATAATATCAAATAAATTATTCTGCGGGGCCCCCGTGATTTAGTGGAAGCACGTGGCCTATTAACCTTAAATATATTTTTAATGACAAAAAAAAATTAGGTACTAAAAATTTAGTTTTTCTTAATAAATCCCCCGTTGACATGCTACTAAATATATAGATGGAAAGTATAAACAAAATTAATAATATTGAAATACATATTACAAAAATAATAATTGTAGCTATTCCACCTATATTTAACCTTTGTAATATTGCATTATCCTATAATATGTGATATGTGTAAAAATCAAAATAATGTCTAAATAAATTGTAAATAAATTGTAAATTAAATTTGTGGTAAATAAATAAATCTTTAGATAACTGTTTTTTTGTAACTGATAATTTTTTGTTCAAGATTTTCGTTTTTTCTTTTTTATTTTGTTGCAGTATGAACTGAATTAAAAACTAAAAAGTTTATAATTTAAAACTTGATAGTTTTCATTTTTCTCTAAATTTTGTTAATTTTTTATAAATAAACGAAAAAAAATCCTAGGAAGAAGCATTTAATGGCGAGAGGAAATTAGTCCCAAAAATTAAAACATAAAGAATTCCCCAAAATCTGCGGGCAATTTGTGTTCCAAAAAAAATTTCTAAATGTCATTTTTAGAAAAGTCGCCAAAAAAATCAAATTTGTCTCTAAAAGCAAAATGAGCTCTCAAAAATGACATAATGTTGCAAATTTTTTAATCAAGACTTGCATTACAAAATCTTGTATTGGTTGTTGAAATGGTGACAGGAAATAAGTTCACAGGTCGTAAGTCTTTAAACTTAAAACCCATGTGGACGGCACAAAACACCATACCCCTTAAGTGTTGTTTTCTATCATTATGTGTACAGTAACATAAAAAATGTTATGGCTTTGTGACTCATGAATTAATTTTTCTATTTTTTTAAATATTGTAATGAACATGCTGTTTAAAATTTGTTCAATTGTGGACTTTTTCCCATAACGCAATTTTAAATTTTTATGAACCATTATTGCAATATAATTAATTCAACACTTAATAATTATTAAAAGATCCCTAAAAAGAGTGCAAAAATTCTCCAAAATTTCATACAAATTTTAATTTTTATTTTTGTTTTAAGGAAAAAATTTCCTACTGATAAATTTCTTAGAATCAACACTTAATATACACCAAGTTTTCTTTTTCGAAATTTCACCACTTGATAATCTTTGCACTTAAAAGATCTGGCACAAATTAAAAAAGAAAGTGATTTGTTTTTTCTTTTTTTTTTACATTCGGTTGATCACGTTCTTTCTTTTAATACCACATTATCTGGGATTATAAAATTTTCTAAAATCTTTAGTTGACGCCAAAAAACCCAACAGGCAAAAAAATACAAAAATTAAAAATAAGAAAAAATTTCTTAAATCCTTTTAATACCGAAAAACAGGACAAACATTCAGGAAAAAAAAAAAAAAAATAGGTCTTAAGCTCTTATTAATAAAAAAAAAAAAAATAGTTATTGAAGTTATATCATAACAAACGTTGATATTGTGTCATCATTTTCTGGTTTAACTCCTTCTGAATCATTAATAACTTAACATTAATTTTTATAAGATTGGTTATAATGCACTAAAAAACAAATAAATTAATTTAGGAGTCGGGTTGTTAAAAAACTTTATACTTTACTCGATAATGAAAACCGATAAAATTGGTCAGTGATCGGACAGCATCGTTATAGAATTATTTAAAATAAAAATGAGACCATTTAAAACTTTTAAAATTTCTTTGAATTCTAACTAAAGTAGATAAAAATACAACTGTATATTTGAAAGTAGATAATGCATTTTTAAATCTAAACAACATTTTTTGATATAACACTTAAAATTTATATTTTGTAGTTATATATTCTGTCATACTATACTACACATTATTTTTTTGTTTTGTATAGATAATATAGGTTCAATGTAAATTTCTTTTATCAGTACTTTTATTCATTTTGGCTTAGGTAACAAAATGTTATGAAATCGGAATAATCTTATATAATAAATTTTGGTAACATTTGGCATTTATATGAAATCTGGGGTTAAAATGTGTTTTTATTTTTTCATATTTTATGAAAAACAAAAGAATAATAAAATATATGGGAAGTTAACAAGATTTTTATATTAGGTATAAAAAAATTTTAAATTTTATTTCAAATAGGGGCCTCGGTGGCCTAGTGGATAAGAGCATATAAAATACGCTGCAATTGCCAAGAGAGTGTGAGTTCGAATCCCACCCACGTCGTAAGAATATTTCCCTCTTACGACATTAACAGCCACGCCTGAAAAGGAAAGACTGTGTAATTTCTTGTTCACATTATTTTATGTGGCAGAGAAATGCACTAATAAAAAAAAACATGTATTTCTAATAAAATCGATGATATTCAATCATTTACAATTCCTCACATTATTTTGACCAGATTAAGCTGTACCTGGAATATGAAATACCACTTAAAATAGAAAATTTTACATTTTGTATTACACAAATATTTGAATTTAATCAATTCAGAAGCACTTAGCAATTTTATATTTCTATCTAGACACTTGTTTTTTTTTTTTTTTGATAAAGGTGTTGAATTTCGATTAAATCCTTAAAAAAAAAAAAACCAAAATAAAAACGAAACAACTTATCGTTTTTCTTTCTAGAAAATCTATAAATTTACATCCTATTCTGTATGCATTTATTCTTTAGATAGGATTAAATTGGCAAAATAATATTTTGCGAATTCGCGAAAAGTTTTGTTATTATTCTTTTCGTATCTATAATATTAAAACACATACCTATAGAATTGGCTACTATATTTCCATTTACTAAAATGATCAATTGCTTGATAACATTGGAAGATGATAATTTTGAGTGAATCAAAATGACATGTACCAAAATGATTTAATACTATTTTAAGAAGTGAAATAATTAACAATCGTATCATTGAAGAATAGAAATTTATTTCAGTATTATTACCAAAGGACATTGGTGGGTTTTTAAAAGGATAATAACATTTTTTAATATATCTATATAATATATATATAGACTACAGATATTAAATCTTTCTATACAAAAATATATTCGAAAGTGTGATATACTTATATATAAGTGTGTAAAAAATAATTTTTAATCGTTTTGAATAGTAGCAGGTTAGTAAAGATGAATGTGCTAATATTATAGATGATGATTATGATGACGTGATGTAAGCCAAAAATTTTTTTTTGGTTTTTAATCCTACTAATAGAATATATTTATATATTTCTTGTTTAGATGACAGCTATTAAATTGTCAATGGTTAGATATTTTATTGCTATAACGTGATATTGTTTCAAATTTCCGGAATAAAAAGAAAATTTTAACAGCTTTCATTTTTATTGTTCTATCGTTTAATCATATGATTTTTATTTTAATTTTTATATGTAAAATTTTTCTGCACTGACGCACTATCGATTTAAAGTCTAAATTTATCTAGAACTATTTTTCTTTAAGAATATATTTAAAAAAAAAAAAAAGAATTTAGATAGGTAATAAAGTTTTGGTTTTGATTTTTTTTATAAATTATCTTAAAAATATTATATAAAAATATTTACAACCAAAGTTTAAATAAAAATATTTACAACCAAAGTTTAAATAAAAATATTTACAACCAACGATTTATTATACCATGTAGAAAAGATAGTGCACGAGTATCTTGCTCCTTGTAAGTTGCTTCTTGTATTATACTAAAATACTTCATTTTCAATAATTTTAACTAGACTATGTAAATAGTGTATACTACAATAGTAGTTTCATATATACTGCAGTCGTTAAAGTATCAGATCAGTATTGAAAACTGAGTCAATAAAGCTTTGTGAGCCACTTTCGTTCCTACGTTTTATCTGTCCCTCAATTCCCCTAACATTATAACTCAAAAACTAAAAGTGCAAGAGTCATGAAATTCAACCTAAAATATTTTTAAAATTTTTAATTTGTAAATTCCTGTTAGGAACCAATACTTCTCAACAATTGACTCTCAACCTATATAAATCTACCTACCAGTTATAATTCTATATGGTAAAGTTGGTAAAGGATTAAATTAACAATTTTCATTTAAGTACGGGTTCATAATTTTAAACCTGGATTGAGCCGCGAATTTGAGTAGCTGGCGAATTCAATTTATTTTATAAAAATAAACTAAATTAAAATTAAGTATAAAATATAGGTACTTTGTGACTTATTATGGGTATTTTAGAACTGTCATGGACCTCATTATTTTCCCTCAATTTTATTTACAAATGAATTGACTACACATTTATTTTGCCAAAAAAGGAAGTAAATTTACTATTAATTTGTGATTATTTACTCAATAAACACAAATTGAAATTTTTTTTGAAATTCTGCATATCAAAATTAAGTTTGTTAATCAATGATTGTTTCTTTTTAAACGCCGTTACCAGAATTAAATTGAATTCGCCCCGGCGAATTGAAATCATTTCGATAACTCAATGATAGCGTCGCTTTGTTGACAAATTAGAAAAAATCTTTTAAATTCTATCTTGAAATTTTAATAATCTTACAATTCAAGAATATTAAATGTAATTCTAAACATAATAGGCTTTTGATTGTATTTTTATGTTTAATAATAAAAGTTAAAGTATACTGTCAACGCAAGCAAAAACAGAAAATAAATTAACTTTAGCATCTTTTCGCGTTTCTTATTAACTTTAATTGAATCAAACACAAATAATATATCTCATGTTCTAGGTAAATGTCAAAACAACGCGCGAAACGACGCGACGATTGAGGACACCACCATTTGTTATATTTTTTATTAAATTTGTAATAGAAAATTAAGAGAACTTAAAAGCAAAATTTGAAACACATTCGTTATTTTGTAAAATTTTTTTTTTTTTAAATGACACGATGGCATCACTATAGGCATCAAAAAAAATTTTGACGTGACACTCGAAGTAACGATTAAAACATTGGCTCACACACATCCTTTAGATTTAAATTCCTCCCTAAATCACTCGATCTTCAATAAAAATATTTTACATAAATTATATAAATAAAAAAAAAAAATGTCAAATTAAATTTTCAAAATCAAAATAAATTTTTAATTTAATAAATTTAAAGTTTCTTTTGACACATAATCAGATTTTTTTTTTTTAAATTTTTGCTTTAAAGATTATATTATATTATTATAGAATCGATGAAATAAATTTAAAGCTCCACATAAGATAGCTACGTATGTAGTAAGTATGATAATTCTAAACAAAAAATTTGTTTTGACAGAAATGGCATGATATTATTATATTTTCATATTTTCATCACATCTGTTTATTTTGTAAATAAAAAAAAAATATAATATATTAAAAAATAAAAACAAAATTATAACCAATAACACTTATTGTGTGTTAAAAAAATATTACAGGACGACGACATCTTCCCCACCACATATTATTTTATTTGTGGGTAGGGATATTTAAAAAAAAATAATAGTAATATAAAACGAAAAAAAAAAATAAAAACATAAAAATACTTTCAGATACATTTACGAAAATAATAATATGCTCTCATAAATATAAGAAAGTACTGTTATTAAAAATTTTTATTTTTATTTTTTTCGTTTTTCTTTTTAGTTTATTCAGTTAATTTTGTTTTTAAATATTTATTTATATCTAGATATTTTGTCTATTTATATAGAATTATCCGAATTTTGTATTTTTATTTAAGTAACGAGAAAATATGTTTATTTGAAATGGTATGTGCGGATTTCGATAATATCTGTCAATATATCTGTCATTAAAAGATGGAAAGACACGAACAGATACTAAAAATATTTAGTCGTACAAAAGTAGTTTTAACAATTTAATTTTTTTTAATTAATTTGAAATAAATCAAGAGATATCGTTACATTTTGGGATATTACTTCCAATATTTTTAAAGAAACGGTTGGCTAGAACAAAGTTTAGAGTTCCGACGTCTTGTAAGGTGAGTGCATTCCAATGGGATGGTTTCATAATTCCAAAAAAAAAAAAATTCCAAAGAAAAAAATTCCAAAAAACAAAATTTCAAAATATTGAAAAAAGGCCCACAAAATGAAATATATTCTTTGTGATTGACGACAAAGTTTTTTAGCAAGCTTCAAACTTTAAAAATTAGATTAGCGAGAGCGAGATTCACTACTGTACGAAAATAAAAGCGGGGATTTGGGGGCGATAGCCCAAATTATTTTTAATACCTTAGTATTAAAATATGTTGGTAGAAAAATAATTAGGAATATTTTTTTACAGAATATGTATAAATATGTGAATATGTGAGATTCTGAATTAGAAGGAATTTTAAAGTTGAATTCAAAATCAGAGTTATACGCTTTTTTCACAATATTTTTAAATATGTATATGTTGAATTCTAAATTAGGAGAGATTTTATAGTTGGTTTCGAGGGTTTTAATAAGAGGAAGTTTGGGAGCGGCAGCCTCCCCTTTATTCAATTTATTGTTGTTGAAATATGTATGCAAAAAAACAAAATAGATGGGGTTTTATGGTTGATTACAAAATCATGGTCCAATAAATACTTTAGGGCGGTTTCGGGGTGGTAGCCCCCACTATTTTAAATGCCTTATTGTTGATATATGTGTATGAAAAGATGTTAGGAGTGATTTAACAGTTGGTTACAAAATCATAGAGCCCCAACAACTTGTTTAGCGAATGCTTTTACCGCTATTTAAAATGTTTGCCATTAAATTTTGAATTTTGGAATTTTGGAAATGGAATTTTTTTCTTAGAATTTCGTATACAACCCCATTCGAATCACAGTAGTGCAAATCATTTTTATTTAATTTTCGACATGATTCAGTTACGCTTACGCCTAATTTGTCATTAGTTCAAATATATGGATATATATACATATGTATTAATATACATATTTTTACGATTAATTCATTGTTTATTATTGTTATTGAATAAAAAACAATGTTTTTAAATTATTAGAAGTTACTTTGCTTTGATATAAATTATTATGCAAAAAATCTATGAATTTAGGCATTGTACTTTTCGTGTGGTGTTGGGCGGCCCTGTGATGGATACAGCTGATCTTTTTTTCAAGCTAACTAAACACTATTATTTTTTAATATTAGTATACGAAACTTATGAATTGGGTGCAGGTACTAAAATTGTTCTTTAAAAATTATGTTTGTATTGCTCAACTTACGTTATTGAGAAATCTACTTTCAACATTAAAGCGTTTAATTATATAAATATTAAAATAATGTAGTAGAAATTGCGATATGACATTTACACCTACAAAATGACAGTTGTAACCACGTAAACATACATTTATTGTGCTTGGAATTTTTTTTGTATCCCTTACCCAAACAAGAGGGGATGACTTTTATGTAGAATAAAAAACACTGTTAGGATGAGTAGGTGGAAAGCATTATGAAACAAGGATCAAAATATGGTAAATGTTTAAAATTTTCTTTTAAGCTTTTACTAATTATATACAAACCGATATCTTTCAATTGGCAATTTACATATGTGGGCAATAAACTCATTATTGTGTGTAATAACTCATAGATGTTCGTGTTATGAACTAATTTCCAAGCTCTGGAATTTTCCATTTGAGAATTTCAATCGTGTACTACATATTACTTCTTTTATTCATCTAATAAATGTTTTTAAATATGAGGAAAAGGGTTTTATTTCAGTAAAAGAAATCATCAACTACCAAATATCTATAAAAAAATTAGAGTACTTCAACATTTTGACAAACACTGCAAAAATATAAGTTATGAGTTACATTTGGGTCGCCTGTAAATTGAACTACTCGTTTGTACTTAGTTCTTAAGGTATTTTAATGCAATTGCAGATGCGTCCACCAAATTGTAAATTATACTCCATCTTTAGCCGTATATAAGATTTATAAATTTAAGTAACATCCAGGGACTTCTCATACTCTATATCGAATTAAAAAATCTAAACATTTTGTGACACCTTTTATAGCAACATTGAAAAAGTGCGTATTCTATTTTTATTAAGCTGAGGAAAATTCTTTCTCTGAAAGTAAAGTGCAACATTAAAGGGATATTGTCAAGTCAATTTATTTTGCAAAAATAAAAGATTCAAGTAACGTTAATTTATAATATTCAGTTCGACTCAATCGCCAAATGTAGGGACTTATACTGGATCTTAGGTCGAACATAAGGTTTATAAATATTAAGCAACTCGCAAGGAGCACAAAACACTTTACATTGAGTCAAAAAACTTAAACATGTTGTGGCACTCCATAATCCAAATTAATTTACTTCGTTTCAATCAGCAATACGCTGAAAAAACAAAAAAAGTGTGGGTTAGAATCCCACACACGTTTTAAGAATAATTCGTCCTTACGACATATACAGCCACGCCTGAAAAGAATAGGCTGTATAATTATCTTACGGCATTTATGTGGTACAGAAAAAAAAAAGTTAAAAATATGAAATTCTATTTAATTTTTCATTTTAACAAAAATATCATAATTTATTAAAAAACAAAAAACCCAAGCAACCATTTATAATATTTAGTTCGGCTCAATCGTTCAAACAATCAAAACCATACTTGCTTATTCTAATACTTCATAGATAAAATACGCCGCAGTGTCTCCAAAAATACTTTATAAAATCTGGACAAGGTATAATAGATTAAGCAGTGAAAAAACAAACTTTTGTAATAAAAATTGTATTTGTGTACAACTAAAAATGTTCATCCAAAAGAAGAAAAAGGAAAAAAATATACATAATGAACTAGATACTGCAATTAATATAACGTTATTAAATTATACTAATTTGTTTATATTATTATATTTTATATATATGTATATACATATATATTTTTTTTATTTATTTTATTTTGTTGTTATTTTTATTTCGTCTATTCTAAATGATTGCTATGATGTGACGTGAGTAAAAACGTGACTTTATTAATATTTTGTTAACGTTTTATGCGTACATTTTTTTTTTTTTTTTTTTTTTGGGACAATTTTTATACATATATTGTTTGTATGTGTATGGTATCCTTAATTCACTTTACTGTAAATATTTTACAAAATGACATTTGCTTAAAGATAAAATAATATTATATATTATATAATAATAATAATAATAATATATAAATACATTATATTTAGACAATTTTTTTTTTTATTTTTATACAAAATAAAAGTCTGAAAGTACCACAAAAAAAAAACACACAAATTTAAAAGCATATGAAAGATGATAACAAACATTGAAAGTGTGTATATAGTGGTTTATTTTCGCCATATTTTTTATTATTATCCCTCTCTCTTTAATTTTTATTTTTAATTTTATACTAGCTGTTATTGTGTACCTAAATAGCTATAGTGACAATCACCGCCTACATTCAATTGTCATAATATATAAATTATTACTTTGGTAATAATAGAACACTTACAATTTACTTTGATATATATCGTATAACGTGTATACTAAACCTAACTGACTTAAATTTGAAGTGGTAAATAGGAAAAATATTGGTGATGGTAATGATGTCTTAACACTAATTTTCTAAGTTTATCAATTTTATTATTTTTACTTATTTATGACCTTTAATATTAATTTTTTTTTGTGTTTTGTTGTTGTAGTGTTGTATTAATTAGATATTATTGTAGAAAAGTTAAAAGATTGTTACAGGAAAATGCTTAAGAGAATGTTATTTTTCAGAATAGATATTAAATAAATCATAAAGTTGATGAATTAAATATTGTAAGTTTTTTTTTTTTTTGCTTTGAGAGTAATTTCCAATAATATTTCATATAAAATTAGATTTATCTATAGTTTAGTTAACATTTATGCAATAAATTAAAAATAAGTCATGACCTTGTCCATAGTAGGCGTTCCATTACACCAATATACACATCGAAATAACATTATTATAACAAGTTTTTAAATAGATATTATATACATTTTTCATAAAAAAATAAAGTTAAGTAAGCAAAATAGGGTTGGTCATAAAATCCCCAAGTAAAAATCTCCAAGACAAAATTCTCATGACAAAATCTCCAGAAATCAAAAACCCAAAGACATAATCTCAAAAAACAAAATTCCAAAAGACAAAATCCTCAAAAATAAAACTCCCAAAAAGAATAATGTTTTTTTATGTATTTAAAAATTAAAAATAATCAATTAGGTACATTATTTTATTTTGTTAACATATTTTTAATATATTATGCACTTAAATTATGTTTTGATATTGTCATATTAGTGATGTATTAAGGCTTTTTGGTGGGGTCAATATAAATTATTTAAACAACTCTAAAATTCCTCTTAATTCACAATATCGCATATAGACAATATATAAGAAACATGATTCAAAATCCAACTCTAAAAACTCTGCTTGTAAACAATCTCACATATACATATATATGAATATTCTGGAAAAAACCTGTTTTTAAACTTTAAAACTCCTCCTATAATTATTACTTTTTTTACATATTGTATATTTACATATTTTAACAAAAAGGACAATTTGTTGATACACCAATTTTTAAATGAATAAAAAAAACATTATTTATTTTAAGTATTTTGTTTTTGGGGATTTTGGCTTCGGAGATTTTATTTTTGCGAATTTTGTTTTTGGGAATGTTGTTTTCAGAGATTTTGTTTTAGTGAGGATTTTGTTTTTGGTGATTTTGTACTTATCCCACCAAAATAATATATAATATGTTTATATAACAATTAAAAAGAATAGAATGAGAGACAAACAACTAATTAGAACATACTTGAAATAAAATGATAATTATCAAAAAGTAAGGTTGAACCTTTTTTCATAGTTATAGTCTAAATATAAGTAGGTACTACCTTATTACATACATATACATATTATTATATTGTAGAATAATTACTTGTAACAAATAACATTTCATTTTATTATTTTAATAAATGAAAGGTTGTTTTAAAAATTTATTCATATTGTTTAAGAAATTTTCAACTTATTTTAAACTTCCCTTTAGGCTTAAAATAAGGCAGAATACAAAACAAAAAGGTTTTTAAAAGTGCACATTTTCCAAAAGAATTTTTATTATCAGTACTGAATATTGTAACTTCCAACAGATTCTGAAAATCTTCAACCATTTTCTTTGATTTTAAGGAATTTTTAGTTACCGATCTTAAAAAATAGTAATTTTCTAACTTTTGAAGCATAAAGCTCTTACGTAGGGAGAGGTATAACAAAATAAAAAATATTTCTTCTCTCAAATATATGCGGAAGAAAAATATTACAAAATTTCATTTTCACATAACGGTAATTTAACTACTAAATTACATAAAATTGTATAATTTTGAAATTAATTTATAAAGCTAAAACGAGGAAGAATACAATTGCCTTTGTCAACTCTTAGATACCCGTACGAACCGTTAGTATGTTCACAGTCTGTCACTCTGCTTACAATATTATTTTTTTAATATTTTAGTATTTTAAAATAATTTGGGTGAATTTTATAATTTCTAGAACTATGGTTTGTACATATATTCAAACTATATGTTTATATATTCTTCAAAATCAGATTCTAATCTTCCTTATAACGATTATTAATTAAATCGTTAAAACAATTTGTTAGAATATTTGAAAAAATCAAGTAACACTTTCGTCAATTATAAAGTAACCCTATATTATTAAAAAAAGTTGTTAACAGAAATAAGAGTATAATGTTGAAGCTTTAACTTTTGTGTATTACTTCAAAAAAATTTTAACAGGTGTTCAAGTTACAGGTCCCCTTACAGCTCCTAAACGGGGAGTGATACAAAAAAAATTTTTGAAATGACTCATACTTATTTTCAAAGATCTAACTTTTGTTAAATTTCAACTTTCCAACTTTAACCGTTTAGAAGATAGAAGGGTTAAAGGATTTTGCAAAATTTGAGTTTCGGATAACGGTAAATTAAGACACCGCATGCCATAAATATATATTTATTGTATATACACTTTTAAAGATAATGAAAGTAGTAATCGTTTGGCGTTTTCAGAATGAAGATATACCTCATACAACTTGTGCTATAACAATTTAAATATAGAGCTTTTTTGAACCTTTGGGGAGCTGTAACTCCGTAACGGGTGGGACTACAAAAAAAAGTTTTTAAAAATAAAATTAATATTTTTGTGAGATCTATTAGCAGTTAAAATTTCATAGCTCTATTTCAAAAAAAATGTCGGGATCTAAAAGTTAGGTGCTCGAGAGCTACCCTAAGGCTTGCTCCAAACTCAACCAAAAAAAATAGGGAACCTACAAATTACTCCCAGAATATTTTGTGTAAATTGCAAGATTCTAGCTTTCTTAGTTTTTGAGTTAGCGTGCTGACGGACGGACGGACGGACGGACATGGCTCAAAAGTCTTAAAATTTTTTTCTGATCCGATCCATACCTTTGAAGGTATATGTAGCTCGCTTATTTCGAGGTGTTACAAACGGAGGAGTAATTTTATTATACCCGATCCTATCGTACGGGTATAAAAAAATGCCATGATTTTTGACATTTTTAGATTGCAAAAAAATGTTAAGCAGAATCTTAGATATACAAATTTGAAAATACAGTATACACCTATAGTCAGCTGCAGCTCCGTAATCGGGCTACATAAAAAACTTCTTTTACAAAACACTATAATTTTTAAAAAAAACTTTTCCGTCGTAAATTTTGTGAATAGACAAAAGGGCGAACAGAGTGAAACTAATAAGCAAATTTTTAATAAATTTTTCTTGCAAAATGTGCAAAAAAAAAAAGTAAGATTAAAAATTTATGTTTAAAATCTTTTTACTATTATTTCAACTGCAATACTTCAGATCTTAAGTACTTAAAATGTACGCATTAAATGTTAATAGTTATATTATGTATATAACAGGATTAAAAACCTAGGTGTTGGATTCTAAAAACATGTCAAGGTTAACATAGTTGTTAACTTTTTAACTATTTTTTGCTTTTCGTTTTGTTTATTTTTGTAAGGAAAATGTTTCTTTATATTTAAATTTAAATGCACAACAAAAAGAAGGTTTTGCAACATTATCTTTTACGTCAAAATCTAATGCGACAAAAGCTTGCATACAAAATCTTGCACACAAAATCTACTTGGACAAAATCTTGCATGTAATTCAGAATGTCACATATTATTATATATAAATATTCTGGAAAAAGCGGCAAACCTGCTTTTGAATCTAACTCTAAAATCCCTCATAACCATGCTTTTGAATCCAACTATAAAATCCTCCTTAACTATTTGTTTATACATACTTTAAAAACAAAGCCACAATCTATTCCTTTAAAAATATTTTGCAAGATTTTGTCCGTGAAAAATTTTGTAATGCAAGATTATAAAAAGATAGATTTTGTAAAGCAAGATAAAAAAACAAGGTAGAATGTAAACCAACGGTTTTTAAAACCGCACATTTCCAAAACACAATACAAACTGTTTAGAATTGTGACTTGCACAAAAATTTGAAAATTTCATGTGATAAGAAAAAAATTGTGAAAATTGGTCTTTTTTGGAGTTTTGGGGTGCTGTAAATGCGAAACCCTAAAACTAAGAAAAACCGTTAATACACGTAAAAATATATTACTGGAGCTTTAATTTTTATATCTTGCCGAAGAAAAACGTGTACAGGTGCCTAAAACTAGCAAATTTTAAATTTTTTAGCCTTAATACCTCTTAAACAAGGGGTGCTGCAAAAAACTTTTCTAAGGAAACTTATACTAATTCTAAAAGTTCTTTCTTGCCTTAAAATTGCATATTCCTATCTAAAGGCGTGCCGGCGTTATGAAAAAAGAAATTTTATGCAAAATGTGGTTTTCACATAACGGTAAATTTAAAAACTAAATTTAAAAAAATTGTATAATTTTGATATTAATTTACAAAGTTAAAAAAAAGTACCTGTCGTGAATGATGTTTTCAGAGTGAAAAATCTTAAGCATAACATAAGTTTGAGAGGCTATAGCTCCGTAATGGATGGGGCTACATGAAAAAGTTGTTCCACAAAATTATTTTTTTTATGAGACCTACCCATGGTTAACATTTTTTTCTCTCTATTTTAATGGTGTAGAAGTTTTGTAAACAGACGGACGGACGGACGGATGCACGAACGGGCAGAGTGAAACTAATAAGCACATTTTTTCAAATTTGTTTTTGGAAATGTGCTAAAAAGCAAGATTTTGTCGCAGGTTGATTTTAGCGTGCAGGTTTGTAACCCGCTTCCAAAAAAAAATAATAGTTTCACTCTGATTACGTTTCACCCTCAACAGTGTTACCGATGTTTTAGTATTGCAGCATTTTTCTACGATTAGCAAATCATAAATGAGTAACAAATTTGTTTGAAATTTCTTCAGGCGTTCCAGAATTTGCAACGACACTTACAAACATTCATCCAATTTTTATATAGCTATATTTACATAATTTGCATATAGATGGTGCAAATAACATTGATTTAAAATATAAACTTTTGAAAAATAGTTTGAATCTTTTAGAATATAACATTTATATAATTATAAAATTTGAATTTAATTTAATTTCCTATTTTTTTTTTTTCTTTCTAGGTCTATAAAATTCTAAACAATACTATAAAATTGGTGCAAGCGTTATTATCAATTCATAGAATGGCAACAAAATTTTATTTAATGATCGAACACTTATATGACACAAACAACACGTATATTGTAGAAAAGTAATTAACATTTTCATAATTTTTCCTTCTGCTTCTTTTTCCATTTTCTAAAATTAGAGTCCTTCATTCAAAGGATCTCATATACAAATGAATTCGGTTCTCCCAGCATTTTCAAAAAAATATTACTTTTTATCGGTCTGATAAGACAGCAAGCTAACATTGTAGATTCCTAATTTATAATTTCTCTTCTTATTGTAATCATAAATATTTAAGTAGGGGTACCTTAAAATTAAATAATTAACTAAAATTTGGTTAGTAACAAAAATTTTTTTAATGTTAATTTAAAATAATATAATATTAAATTGTATAATATATAAGGATTCAAAGCAGCATAAAATTTTAAAAAGGATATAATATTTTAATATTAAAGAGAAAATATTAGTTAGGGCATATATATATTCATACATATATTCAAAAAGAAAAGGTAAGTTTTAAAATGAATTTTAAGAGATGCTATGAGCCATTCAGTTAAAAAAGTTTCATTGTATCATTAAAAAGGAAGCAGAATTTTTAGTAATTTTTGTATTTTGATGAATTTTTATGTTATTGTTATGTTATTTTATTGAATTTTTATATATATCTAATGAAAATAGTGATTATAATTCACAATAAAACAACATTTATTGTGTCAATCAAAAAACCAGCTGCGTTTATAATGTTAGTAAAATTAACTTTGAATGAAAATGTAAAAATGTCATAATGTTCACATTGACAAAAGAAAAGTACATATAACATTTTTTTGGTGTTTTATTATAATTTTTTATGTTTTTTTTTTTTTTATTTTTACCAACTTCTAATACATACTCGTTTTAAAAGTGTCACTATCGCCCCTTGGTTTTCCTACAAAAATAAAAAGAAAAAAAAAAAAAATACAAATAAATAAAATTTTAATAAAAAATATTTTCCGCATATTTAACACATACAATTTTATATACATATACACAAAAAAAATATTTACGTAAATCTAATGTTAGTTTTTGAATAGGTTTTTTGTTTTTCATATTTTTTTAAGCATCTTTTTTCTGCTATTTTTTCTGTCCAAAAATATTATAGTACAACAAAATGTTCTTTAACAGACAACTTAAAAATGTATTAAAACAATTACCTCTTGCAATAACAAATTTGTTATTCTTATTTTGATGCATTATAAAATTTGTTTTTATTTATTTTTAATTCACCTAACAAGCCAAAAAAAAAAAAAAATTAAAACACAGGAAAACTATTATTTAATTTGAAAGTTTTTGTCTACCAGTCATTATTCTATTGAGATATAAATTATAATAGTAAATTTTTTTATTCAATTGTCATAATAATTTTAAGATGCTTGTCAAAAATTAAGTTATTTATTTATTTAAATTAATATTACAAATCACATAGGATATTGCAATAGTACAAAACCGTCGGCTACTAAAAGCCATTATAGGTCGGTCGACTACTATTATTAAATTATTCACTATTATGTATTATATATTTACACTATATTTGGTAGCAAGGGGATTTGAATCCGCACTGTTTCGGTTAATAAGCCACGTGCTTAATCATTAGGCCACCGAGGCCCAAGTAATAAAGTAATATAATATTAATAGAGTAATAAAATTTGCATACATTTAGGCGCAAAATGTTAGCACTACATAAATATTGTTAAAAAAAGGAAATTAATTTGGCCCCTTGTTTTTATTAAAAAATCAATAAAAAAAATATCTGAAATTTAAATAAAAAATTAAAAAAAAAAAAAAAAAAATCCCCAATACGTACATATAAAAGGATATGACGTATAAGCTTGTAAAATTGTTTATTTTTATTTTGAAAGGTGTAAAAAAACAAACTATATTAAGATTTATAAAGTTGTATACAACATTTTATCGTCGATATTTTTACAATAAACAATTATTCAAAAAAAAATTTTTTTTTGTTTTTTGATTAAATAGAAGAAAATTTCTTAATTTATCCTAAAAACTAAAACAAAGGCTATCCCTTAAATAATTTTTATTTAAGTCTTACCGTATAACAGAACCTGTAAATCACATAATAGATTTTCTTGACTTATTCTACAGGTTGATCTAATAAATATATCTTATACCAAATAGTTATAACTCTATTTTTACGATTTTCTAAAAAGATTTTCAAAACACGATATCTATTTAATTAACGAAAATCTACTGTTATTTGTATAACGGTGAAAATTTAACAATTTTCGGGTTTTATTATCTTCTAATTTTTTTTTTTTTTTTTTTTCTCGTTATATTTTTATTTGTAACGGATACGGGTATATAATGGTAACGGATATGAATGTTTAAAAATGAAAGACCAACAATCAGGGTGAACACAACAGCATATAACCAGCTCAATCACGAACATATAAAACCAAAAATAAAAAATAAAATATAAAAGAAACATTAAAGTGAAATATAAAAACAAAAAGAAATTTAAAAAACAATAATAAAAAAAAAAAAAATACTTTATATTAAACAACAGGAATAATGAAAAAGAAGAAAAATTAAAGCAGAGAAAATTTTTGTGTTGTCAAAAACACTATTAAAAATTTGAAAATACTTTTTAACGTGTACCAATGTGTTTTTTTTTTTGTTTTTTGTGTTCTGTTTTGATGCCAGTTCAGGATAACTATCAGTAATTCTCAGAAAAATCAAGTAGAATAATGGAAAAAAAAAATGTGCATAAACAAATACAGTGTAATAAACTTCATCAGGACAAAAAAAAAAAAATTTTAAATTATATAAAAGAAAATAAATATATAAAAATATAAAAATAATCTATAACAGAAAGAGATGGAAAATAAAAGATTAAAGAAAAAATATAATGTTATAAAAACAAGACAACAAAAAATAAAAAAAGGTATAAACAAATTTTAAGTGTCAAAAAAACTGTTGAGAAAATGGTGAAAAATATCCTTTACAACAAATAAAAAATAAAATAATATAGGTATAGTTTTTCTTTTATGTTTTTATTATTTTTAGAATAAGGTAGAATTAAAAAATTTTTTATTTAATTCATAAGAAAAAAACCTCAACTCAGGATAAAAAAAAAAGAAAATTTCTATACTAGCTATTTATTTAAAAATTAGGTACGGTTTACTTTTAAAATTTTAAAAATTAAAACGTGATGTACGTCTACAATTATTTAAAAAAAAAATAACCTTGATATAAATAACAAGTTTTGCAAAAATTAATTTCAGTATTTTATTCGTAAAATATTTAAAAGAGTTTTAAATTTAATCAAATTAAAATTGTTTTTTTTTTTTTTAGATTTGAAATTTAATTATCACGCATATAAATTTATTTATAACCCAGATTAGATCTTTTTTAATAGGAGCAGTTTTTCTTTTCTATCACAAATTTTTTAACATGTTCTTGGAGTTTGGCCTTCTTCACTAAACATTAAAATTAAAAAAATTCTACAGTGTACAAAATTAATGTGTAGGTGGGTACTATTAACCCTCAAATTGTGCATTACAATTTTTTTATTGTTATTTTGCTCGTATAATTGTGAATAAAAAAAACGGGTATGCAGTTTCAAATATTATATACAGCTTTCTAAAAATTATAAAGAAGAAACTGAAGACTTTAGACTTTATATTAAGACTTTAACTGAAATAGTAAAATAATGAAAAGACAGAGGTTCGCATATAATGGTAATGCCGTAAATGTACCTCCATATTTTGAAAAATATATAAGATAAATATATAAGGTTGATGAATTTTTAAATGAATTTTTATCCGATGTATAAATTTTTGCCGAATTTTAGCTTTTGACATCCTTAAATTTTTGTTTTTACTTAAAATTTTTTGTACCTCTGCGTATTTGACGTATGCTATTTTTTATGAAATATATATATTACGTATATTGTATTATTTTGAAAAAATATGAGTACAGCAGTTTTTTAAGAACAAATTTGTAAATTTAGTTATGCAATTAATAACAAAAGCTAAGCTTTCTTTGGATAGAATTTCACCCATATTTCATTCAAGTTTTTATACATTAGGAATGTATCACTCAAGGAAATTTTTTGTAATTTTTCTTTTTTGTAGAAAATATAAAGGTTATCCTATTTATTCATTGATTTATCTTATTTTATGATTTTTTATAACAATTACAAGACAGTGCAGACAAATAACAATCAATGTCAATTTTTTTTCGAAAATGCAATATTGGTATGATTATAAAGGAAAAATTGAGATCTTTCGTTCTATTAACAATAAATAATGAATAAGCAACCAAGAACAAAGTTTTAGCCATTCGAAAATATCCTGTATAGGTAAAAAACAATCAAAATCACAGTTTTAATGGAAAAAAACTATCAATGTCAGTTGCTTTTTAATATGTGAAATTTTTGATTATTTTTCCTTAAAAATTCAAAATATACTACATTTATTAAAGAGGGGTGCCAAGAAGCTAGCACAAGTAAACGAAGAAACTGAAGCTATATGGTTTAATTTCATGAAGGATTTACAAGTTTCTAACATTTCAACAAATGACGTGTATTATCACAGACAATTAAGTTTTTATATGTTTAGTATTCTTGCTCTTTCCAGTGGTTAGTTATTTTAACATAACTAGAATGTGAATAAAGCTGTATAACGTTTTATTTGTTATTATTTTTAAGGTGAAGCATTTTTTTTATCTGATGACGAAACTATTACAAAAAAAGAATCTGATGACGTAACATCAATGCTAGACTATTATTTAAAAAATAATATTTTCTGTAAAGCTTGAACCATACATTTTTTCTCTGACTCTTGTACAGAGCAAAACAAAAATTTTATCGTAATAAGATTTGTTCATTCGCTTGTTAATATTTTCAGTCGATGCGATTCGGTTAGAATATCATATCTCATTCGAGGCCATATACATGGAACATGCTACATGGAATGTGACAAAAATATGGGATTGACAAAAACAAAGTGATAAAATATGAAACTTCCTGATGAATGAAACGATCATGTTAAATCTTCACGGGGCAAATCGTCACCCTTATTTGCCATTATTAAAGCTAAACCAAATATTTTCAAAAAAATGGGGCCGTTACTTGGAATAAATTGATTATAAAAAAACATCCCCATTTGCAATGACACCAATTTCTGAAATCTTCATAACAAAGGAACACTGTAGTACACTTCAATTAAGAAACACTTACAACAACCCATTGCATTCAATTAGAAATAAAAATCCTAGTATTCAAAATTTTTCACAAAATTTAGAGCTTTCTTATGCTAGTCTAATTTCACTTTCATTAAAATTTTGCAGAGACGAAGCATAGCGGTTTTTTGAAGCACTGCCGCATTCAAATCAAGTTTCGGCTGCAAACGATAATAATTAAGCAAAAATAGAACTTTTAAAAATTTAAATTTAACGAATAACTCTATGTTTTTGTTTTCTGTTAATTTATTGTTTTTTCCTAAACAGTTGATCCTAAACAGTCTTTAATTGTTTTTTGGTACAAAACCGAAGTTTTTTAAAATTGTTTCTTTTTTTTTTAATAAAACAAGAAAATATTTAATTTTTTTAATTTCCTTAAAAATCTGAATAAGATAAACGTTAATTATAAAACTTGCTTGCACACATTTTTAGAACATTTTTGTTATGTAACAAGTCTTTGAAAATTTTTATTTAATTTTCTCAATTCCTCCAAAAAGTGACGTACTCTGTACTCCTGTATTCTTCAAATATTAAAAAACTCCTGTATTTCTGTACTCTTCAAATATTAAAAAACAAAACTAAAAATGAAAACAATTGCCGGTATTAATACCAGATATAGTACGTTATATTTAACGCGTTTCAAATAAATAATAAAAAAATTTCAACTAATTAATTTAATTTATGACATATACCTACAATGGCTACCATAACATAAATCAAAAAAAAATTTTTTTCTATTTAATCTTATATTCAATCTCATGCTATTAATTTTATGTCCTGACTCAAAAAATATTCCAGAAAAAAAATATTGTTATCCTTTTAATCAAAATTTAAAATAGAAAATAAATGTGGTTATAATTTAACAATTAAAAAAAGTTTTTTTTCTTTTTTTTTTAATTTTAATAAAAAAAAAAAAAAAAAATTTCAAAAAGTTTAATTAAAAAACTTGACCCTAATTATGACCGTATTTTAGTTATAAATATTCTATTAAGAAGAAATTTTATGATCGTATTTTAATTTTTTTTTTTTTTTAATTTTTTTGTTATCTGAAGTTTTAGTTTCTTTATACATCTAAAAACATCTTTTTTATATTTTGTCCTTAACTTAAAAATATCAAAATATTTGTTACCATACAGATATAACGTAAAAATCAGTGCCGGAACACTATGATTCAAAATGATATAAACTGCAAAAAAAATATTTAGATAATTAAAAAGTGTTTTAAAGGTTTTGGATCTTGTTTTTTATCTGGTAACTTTTCAAATGGTTAACCATCAGCTATTATAGAAAGGTTATAAAATATTTTCGGTATTTTCGGTAATTAATAATTTATGGTATTCTTTATGGTCCCAGTAGCTAAAAAAAATTTTTCTTTTCAAATATTGATTTCGAAAATATTTTGTAATTGGTTCAAATTTTGTAATTATATCTATAGATATAATATTATATATTTTATCTCTTGCCATATGACTATAAGGTATCTTTATTAAATACGACATATTATCCATTTATAAAATAGCTAAAAAGCCTTAATACTACTTTTTGTAAAGATATCAATTTGATAAAAACAACATCTTATACATACATACAAACATTACATATACATAAGGATTTATTTGTTTATTTATATTGAACCGATTAAATATTAGTCGATATATTTTGTTTTTCCTAAAAGATGTGGGAATCTTCTAAAGACACCAAGAATTCCCCCTTGTCCCCCGTACATTTTGTCTGTTATGCACATACCAGCTTCTAATATTAATTTTATATATTAGATGGTTGTAGTTTTTATTAGTATATTTGCTGATCGTATTTTAATTCCGGGCTTAAGCACTGCACTATCAGATGTACATAAAAGAAAATATTTACAATATTTTTATGGATTTGGTTTTTACTTAATCACTATTTTGACACTTTTTCGAAAGAAAAAAATTTTTGGCGAAAATATTTTTATGGCTCTGGCATTATTACGAACATTTCAACATTATTATGTTAAGAATTAAACTGTTAAGAAAACCATTAAGTAAAGTATTAAGTTTTGTGTTTGCTTATATTGAGTTTCATACACAGGTTATGTAAATTGTAAACTGAAATTTTATAGTAAAGTATTAATCAGCCAACAGTAAAAACGTGTTTTCATTTATTACGAAATTAAATTAATAATTTTTTTTATAACTTTTCATTTAAATTATAATCTTTTTTTTTTTTTTGCTACTGATAACTCAGCTTTCTTATACAGCAACTTCAACTCTTCTAAACGAATATTAGTTCTCATTAAACTTTTTTACTAGCAAAAGGTCTGGATATAAATTCTTTTAGTTCAGTTTTTTATAGCCAATATTTTTAGAATTTCATTTGCACAACTAATTTTAGTTTTACTTTAAGGCTATAGATGAAACGGAGAATAACTAGTATAACAACCGTATTACACTTCGGTTCTAAAATTATATATTGAGCATCACTCAGAAAAGTGTTGATTTACAAATTCACTATCTGATTCACAATCGATTTGAAAAGGGAGCATGTCAGTTTGTCTAAGTCGATTTCTTAAAATGACAACTAATGCTATTCCACAAAAACTATTTCAAAATTTACTTGTCGAAAAGACTTTTAAAATAAAATGGAAAATTCGAATTAAAACTTTTAGTCCAAAATAGTCCTTAAAAAACAAAACATTTTCTAATAAGTTAAATGGATTTTAGAATTGCTTACAAAATCACGATTCTTCGCTTTTTTCAGCAAATATTAAAATCTTTGCATTGTATATATTTGTTAACTTTTTATATTTGATATCTTTTTGCGGATTGTCTCGTTATAACAAATGGAAAATTGCAAAATGTCCCTTTTGTCAAATAATTTTAGCAATTTAGAATTCGGATAACTGCAATATATAAACCTTTTGAAAAATAGCTTTCAAACTTGAAAAAAAAAAATCGTCACTGCATTCCGTATATTTTAAACCTAAATTAATAACAATAATAAAAATATTTATCCATAAATAAAAATATACCCATAAATAAAAATATTTTTTATCTTATTGAGTCATTTTAACTAGATTTTACTTTAACTGAAAACTTTAACTTATGTAATGTACATATGACTTTAAAAAAGAAAAATTCTCATGATTTGATTGTTTGAAGCAGTTTCAACCCTGAAACAAAATAATTTTTCAAAGAAAAAAATTAAAAATAAAGAAATAATATTTCTTAAGATTATTTATGTACGCAAAAATAATCCAAAAAGGATGTCAAAAGGAAAAAAAAAAAAATATACAAGAAATTGTATTGTAACTTATCCTTGTACTAATCCTGTTACCCATATTTTTTATGCTTTTCTTTTTTTATTTCCTCTCTTTCAAAATATAAAATAAAACTCTCACTTGTCATTTAAAAAATGCCTTTAAAATTATTTTTTATTTTTTTTTTTATTTTGTATTTTTATACAAAGCAAAATTGATGGAAAATGCAGAGATCTTTTCTTTTTCAGTAAAAATTTAATATACATATACACATATATACATAAAATATCATTATCACTTTCTGTAGAATGAGAAGGACTTCTACAACACACAAAAAAAAAAAAAAACATATTAGTAAATAAAATATGCGAGTTAGGTATGTTATAAAAATATTTTAGTATTCATAGTATTTCTATTTTATTCTATTTTGGATCACAATAAAAAAAAGATTAAGAGAAGTACAAAGATTAAAAAACCGGAACTTATCTTAAATATAAAATAAAGTGTCTGTCTAATCTATAATGTATCTAGATATCCCACAACTTTTTTCTATGGAATAGCATATTTGGAGACAGCGTCTTGAGAGTAAGAAATTTTTCCGTCGAATATTAATTAACAATTAGTGAAAGAATTTAAATCCGATAAACAGGAAAATGGAATTTCTACAAGATTATGGAGGAAATTAGAAAAGGAATTTAAAAATGTAGTCCAGTTATATGCGATCAAGTCCTAACAAAGTAAAGAAACAAACAAAAAAACAATTTTTTTTTTATATAAAATTGCCTACAAAACTGATATTAAATTTTGTTTACCTCTTTATATCCAAAAATATTTCTAAGGGTATTTATAAATTCGCCATTACGTTTGTGTCATAAGAGGCGAGATCGATATGAAATATATATATAATAGTCTTGCTCAGAATTTAATTTTGAGTTGATTCAGCAACAATAACTCCCAAACTGATAGAATTAGATATTACAAAATTAGAATTCTGTAATTTTTACAATTTAAGGTCTATATTCAAGCTATATGCATGACGGTTTTGAGTAGTTTCCACACAACTTCTTTTCTTTTTTATATGAACCTAACTCAGCGTTTAATTAATGTCAGTGTTTGAATTTATTTCAAAATACTTAATACTGGTACTTAATTCAGCAAGATATCTAAAAATTTGTAAACCTAAGGCAATAACTTCTACTGGTTCGAAAAACTGTTATACTAGAAAATATACATAGGTACATAAATATATCTTTTTTTTTTTTTTTAGTGCATTTCTCTGCCACATAAATATGAACAGGAAATTACACAGCCTTTCCTTTTTAGGTGTGGCTGTAAATGTCGTAAGGGACAATAACTCTCACGACGTGTGTGGTATTCGAACCCACACTCCCTCGATGTTTACAGCGTATTTAATATGATCTTACCAAACATAGGATACCGAGGCCCCAAAAAAAAATATATCTTGATTCTTAACTAGATCTAACACTAGAAGTTAGATATGTGAAATTCCATAAAAGGCAATAAAATTATATGGAAACAGCAAATATTATGCACGTGCAGGTACGCTAGAGTTGACACACTTTAGTTTACCAACTTTTTTTTCTTTTTTTTTAGAATGAATGTAGTACCAAACTAATCCATACGAATCAGTACCAAACTAATCCATAAGATCATTAAATTTAAATGTGAAGATTTAATATTAGTTTTTAATTAACAACAGTAATACCATTATGTCCTTGCTGGAAAAATTCGATTGAAAAAAAAAAAATTGGGAGTGTACCAATTAATGCCATTAATGGTTCACCTATAAAATTTTAGTTACCCTATAAAAACTAACATCGGCATTTGATTGTTAATGTGTGTGTTTTTTTTAATTTGAAAAATAGGTCATAGTAAAATCTTTAAATCTTGGTATAGGTATATTTAAGTCTGTAGGTATCCTTAAGGATGCACACCTGGCAATTAAAATATAAGAAAAATATCTTATAATGAAAACTCTTAATTTTTCACTTTTTACCATAAGTATTTTACGTAAACTGAGAGAATTGAATAACAGGAAAGGATATATTATTATTTAGGTATATGATATTAACAATAATATTATACATATTATGAATTGTTTAAAATTTATTTAATCTCCAAATGTCTAAGTTTGCGAAAAAAATAATTCATTGATTCCAAAAATACATCTTTGTACTAGTAAAGCGTTTTCTTTTAAATTAAATTTTCTAAATTAATTTTTTTTAAATACATATTCAACATCAAAGAATTTAAAATTGTGGGACAGAATGGAAAATATCGTAAAACGCAAAACTTAAAAATCTAAAATTTTGGGACACCAGATTTTGAAACGCAAGATTATATGATTAAAATTTAAAAAAAACGAGGAAGAGTGCAGTAGAGTAGACTGTGTCAACTCTGGGATACCCGTATGAACGTAATATATCCTGTTTCTATAAAACTTGATCATCTTTTAAAAACATTCAGAGTTTTAGAACCGAACTACACAGATATATTTATGTAAATTGTGGAGTTGTATGATAGCTACCCGAATCTATTGCGCCTAGCTTCATTAAGTTCCAAGAAATGCAAAAAGCCTGAACCGGCTGCTTTAGACCATTCAAATTTTACAAAATTTTTTGGCATGCAACTCGACACTGTTTCACTAAATTTCAGATAGCTAGCTTCAATAGACACTGAGTTATTTTCATTTAAAAAGAGAAGTTATATGGCAACTATCCGAACCTGTCATATCATCACAACAAAATTTTACAGAAGTTGTTGCCATAAAACTCGATCATCATTTGCAAAATTTCAGATACCTAGATTGAATAGACACTGGGTTATTTCCATTTAAAGAAAGAAGTTGTATGGCAGCTACTCGAACCCGGCGGCCGAAAATGCTGGAGTTAAATAGCAAAACTAACAATTTTGTAAAAGTGACGTAAAAAAAATTGCAGCCTCCTAACTCCTTTATTTTTTGAGTTATCGTGCAGACGGACACTGAGTTATTTTCATTTAAAAAGAGAAGTTGTATGGCAGCTACCCGAACCCGTCGCACCACCATAACCAAATTTTGCAGAAGTTGTTGCCATAAAACTTGATCATCATTCGCAAAATTGCAGATACCTACATTGAACAGACACTGGGTTATTTCCATTTAAAGAAAGACGTTGTATGGCAGCTACTCGAACCCGGCGGCCGAAAATGCTGGAGTTAAATAGCAAAACTAACAATTTTACAAAAGTAACGTAAAAAAATGTTCAGCCTCCTAGCTCCTCTATTTTTTGAGTTATAGTGCGGACGGACACTGAGTTCTTTCATTTAAAAAGAGATTTTGTATGGCAGCTACCCGAACCCGTCACACCACCACAACCAAATTTTGCAGAAGTTGTTGCCATAAAACTTGATCATCATTCGCAAAATTTCAGATACCTAGATTGAACAGACACTGGGTTATTTCTATTTAAAGAAAGAAGTTGTATGGCAGCTACTCGAACCCGGCGGCCGAAAATGCTGGAGTTAAATAGCAAAACTAACAATTTTGCAAGAGTGACGTAAAAAAAATTTCAGCCTCCTAGCTCCTTTATTTTTTGAGTTATCGTGCGGACGGACACTGAGTTCTTTTCATTTAAAAAGAGATTTTGTATGGCAGCTACCCGAACCCGTCACACCACCATAACCAAATTTTGCAGAAGTTGTTGCCATAAAACTTGATCATCATTCGCAAAATTGCAGATACCTACATTGAACAGACACTGGGTTATTTCTATTTAAAAAAGAAGTTGTATGGCAGCTAATCGAACCCGGCGGCCGAAAATGCTGGAGTTAAATAGCAAAACTAACAATTTTGCAAGAGTGACGTAAAAAAAATTTCAGCCTCCTAGCTCCTTTATTTTTTGAGTTATCGTGCGGACGGACACTGAGTTCTTTTCATTTAAAAAGAGATTTTGTATGGCAGCTACCCGAACCCGTCGCACCAGCACAACCAAATTTTGTAGAAGTTGTTGCCATAAAACTTGATCATCATTTGCAAAATTTCAGATACCTAGATTGAACAGACACTGGGTTATTTCTATTTAAAGAAAGAAGTTGTATGGCAGCTACTCGAACCCGGCGGCCGAAAATGCTGGAGTTAAATAGCAAAACTAACAATTTTGCAAGAGTGACGTAAAAAAAATTTCAGCCTCCTAGCTCCTTTATTTTTTGAGTTATCGTGCGGACGGACACTGAGTTCTTTTCATTTAAAAAGAGATTTTGTATGGCAGCTACCCGAACCCGTTACACCACCACAACCAAATTTTGTAGAAGTTGTTGCCATAAAACTTGATCATCATTCGCAAAATTTCAGATACCTAGATTGAACAGACACTGGGTTATTTCTATTTAAAGAAAGAAGTTGTATGGCAGCTACCCGAACCCGGGGACAGAAAATGCTGGAGTTAAATAGCAAAACTAACAATTTTACAAAAGTGACGTAAAAAAATTTTCAGCCTCCTAGCTCCTCTATTTTTTGAGTTATCGTGCGGACGGACACTGAGTTCTTTTCATTTAAAATGAGATTTTGTATGGCAGCTACCCGAACCCGTCGCACCAGCACAACCAAATTTTGTAGAAGTTGTTGCCATAAAACTTGATCATCATTTGCAAGATTTCAGACGCCTAGCTTTATTAACTTCCAAGAGGTGCAAGAAGCCTGAACCGGCTGTTCTAGGCCAACCAAATTTTACAAAAGTTGTTAGCATATAACTCGACACTTCTTTACTAAATTTCAGATTCCTAGCTTCAATAAACACTGAGTTATTCTCATTTAACCGGATAAGTTGTATGGCAGCTACCCGAACCCGCCGCACCACCACAACCAAATTTTACAAAAGTTGTTGCCATAAAACTTGATCATCATTTGCAAAATTTCAGACGCCTAGCTTCATTAGGTTCCAAGAGGTGCAAGAAGTCTGAACCGGCTGCTCTAGACCAACCAAATTTTACAAAAGTTGTTGGCATGTAACTCGACACCTCTTTACTAAATTTCAGATTCCTAGCTTCAATAAACACTCAGTTATTCTCATTTAAACGGAGAAGTTGTATGGCAGCTACCCGAACCCGTCGCACCAGCACAACCAAATTTTACAGAAGTTGCTGCCATAAAACTTGATCATCATTTGCAAAATTTCAGAAACCTAGCTTGAATAGATACTGAGTTATTTCTATATAAAGATAGAAGTTGTATGGCAGCTACTCGAACCCGCCGACCGAAAATGTTGGATTTAAATAGCAAAACTAACAATTTTGCAAAAGTGACGTAAAAAAAATTTCAGCCCCCTAGCTCCTTTATTTTTTGAGTTATCGTGCGGACGGACGGACGGACGGACGGACGGACGGACGGACGGACGGACGTACATGGCTTAATCGACTCAGAATTCGATTCTGAGCCGATCCATACCTTTGACACTATATCTAGCTCGACTCCTTTAAGGTGTCACAAACGTAATGGCAAATTTATTATACCCTTGAACATAGTTCATACGGGTATAAAAACTAGATTTATAAAAATGCGAAACTTTAAGACACTAGATTGCAAGACACAAGCTCCCTTCATAACACTCCCTTAAATTTAATAGACTAGTTTTAAGCAGCAGAAAAAGTGATAAATAATGACAGTTCTAGCAAAGAAAGAGCCAGAATTACTGTTTAAATGAAGAGCTCTTAATCAGAAATCGTAGAGTAAAATAATATTGAGAATATTTTTCGGTTATATTTAATTTGTTTTTTTTTTTGTTTTCAATTTTATCCGGTATAGCAATCTCTAATTAGTTGAATTCAATAATATAAATAGAATGATAAGATAGTGTAAGCTAACGAACCCTTATAATTTTAAATGCCATTTGAAAATGGAAATCCATATCATATCATAAGAATACCGTGTAAATATAGAACCAAATCATATTCATATAACTTAACATACATCGCACACAAATTTTCTTTTTTTTTTTTCTCTTTTTTTTTTTTTTTTTGTTTTTTGTTACTCTAAATCTCATCTGCTTCTCTTTCTATATAATATACCTCTTTCTATAGGTGTATATGTATATAGTACATTGCGTTTTTTTTTTTCAACTTTTAATAATATTATTACATGAACACGTATATATGATCTATAAATGTCCGTCACGTAATCCTAGGACTAAAATTCGTGTTTTTTTTTATTTTTTTTTTTTGTCCTTTTTTTTACCGTAATATAATAATGAAGGAATAAAATTTAAGGAACAGAAAAAAAAAAAGAAAAAAAAAAAGAGGTTATCTTTAAAAGTTAGATACGTTTTTAAGACCTATCTAGAAAATTATATTGTCTTGTATACGCAGATAAATTTAATATTCGAGAGTTATAGTTATTTTTTTTTTTTTATTTTTTTTTTTATACAACAACACTATTTGCTTTAAATGATTATTAGAATATGGTTATATATTATTGTGTATGTGTGTACAAATATTTTATATACATATGTAAATTGTAAAAATAGTGTTGATAATGATTATAATGATATTGTTGAATGTTATGATGATAATGATGTTTTTTTGTATTATTTTGGCAAATTTTCTTTATTAAGAAAAAAAAAAAATGTCCTTTTTTCCATAATTTTTTATCCCATCCTTTTTTTTTTTTTCTTTTCGTTTGTTTATTATTTTGTATTTTTTTCTTATTTTGTTGGTCATAATTTTGATCTAAATTAATGTCCTTACACTTCTTGAAGGATTATGATGATCTAAAGTTTTTTTTTTTGTTTTTGTGTCTTTATTATATCTTTTTATTTTCTATTTTTCATATTCGCAGCTATGATAAATAAAAAAAAAAAAAAATAACTGCGTGTTTTTAACATAAAAAAAAGAAAAAACAAAAACAAAATATAAATGAGAAGTTTTAAGTTTATTTTATTTTTTGGTGGAAAACTACAATAAAGGATGATATGAGAGAAGTGTTTGTCATAACAACAACAATCAAGTATGCATAATATATTGACGTCAAAGATTAACGAACTTTCTTTTAATATACTGTTATAATTATAATTTAAATTTACATAACATAGATGGTATTATAAAAAAAAATAAAAAGTATCAAAAAGGATAAAAAGAATATATTGCATTTCTCTACAATGTCTTTTATGACTTTAAAAATCAACAGAAACCCAAAAAAAAAAAAAACAAAAACTTTACATAACATACACATTTTTCTTTACATTCATAGAGACATACATATACATATACATATATACATCTTCATATTTATATTATGATTATTTAATGGCGTGGTGAAATTTTTTTAGCATATTGTTATTGTGGTGAAAAGTTGCAATGTGGTATTAACTTAAAAATAGTCTGAATCATTATTTTAAGTTTTCCAGAAAAAAAAAAAAAAAAACAACAAAGATTGAAAAATTTTTTAATGAGATTTCATACGTATATATTTATATACATAAACAAAAACTTCCTTAAATATATATATATATATATACATCCTATATAATATGTTTATATATAATAATAGAGTAAGTGAAAGTATGTTATTTTAATTAAAAATGAAAAACTAAGATTAGAAAACTACAAAATAATAATATTATCTAGCACATGAAAATAATTTTAATTAAAATTCTAAAATTTATGAGTGAACAAGAAAAATTTTTATTTTAGATTTTTATTACAATTTATTTTGATCTTTGTTTTAGTGTTTAATATGTTACAAAGTTTCTCATTTTTTATTTTTATTTTTTTTTTTTTTGCTCTAAAAACGAAAAGTTGAATGTTTATGCAATTTTCAATATTTATTATATAACAGAACTTTTTTAAAAGTATTAAAATTTTTGTTGAAGGAAATTAGTTTCATTAAATTTTACTGGCATATAAACGATTTCGATATCTAATATTGTTATTCGATTTGCTACCATATAGCTGTTATGTTTTTTTAATAATAATTTTATACAACGTATACAAAACGTTTAAAAAATAGCCCAATTAAAAATTATTAAATTTCAAAAATAACTCTTAAGTTATCGAATATATATATCTTAAGATACTATAATAACTGAAGAATCAGAGATCTCAAGTAATTTATTTGTGTTAACAGATGATCTTTTATTCAGTTTATTCAATGGAAGATAATATTATCTTAATCGTAATTACAAAATAATTTTTTATTCAAAGTTTTGAGTTGAGTTGAGTTGAGTTGAGTTTAACAAGAGAAGATAATGATGAGATATTAAATATTTATAGAATCATTTAAATCATTTACTATCGAATGATGGAATTTATATAAGGATAATTAAAAATGGAAGCGGTACGAAATCTTGTTTTTTTTTTTTAAATGTGGAAAACAAGATTTCGTAGGTAATCCATTAAAAATTTATTATGAACACAACATCAGTATTAATTATATTTTATGTTTATTTTTAAAATGTTGATAAAGGGTGTGGGTCTGTATGTTGAAAAACAAAATATCGAATTAAAAATGTTGAAAAACAAAATATTGAAAATAAAAATAAAATAAAAATATGCTCGTATGTAATTTTTAATTATGTAAATATTCTGGAAAAGCCATAGAACCCTACTTTGTAATCTAACTCTAAAATCCCTGATAATTTAGAATCCGACATACACATATATTATATAAATATTTTGGAAAAAGCGTATTACCACGAAAAAAAAATCTTCATATGTAAATACAAAATTTAGTTTTATTGCAAGAGTCTTATACTAAAACGGAAACCCCTGTTTTTAATTCATTTCTCTTAAATATTTGCATAATATTAATTTATAGCACTTTCTGGTCAAATTCAGGTTTTTACTAAATATTCTCAGTTATTTACTAAATATATTCAGATTTTTGCTAAATGTATTCAGGTATTTATTAAATAAGTTCAGTTTTTTTTTTTTGAATATCAGAGTTTTACTAAATGAATTAAGATTTTTATTAAATAATTTCAGATTTTTTTTTTTTGGAATTCCGTTTTTTACTAAATAATAATTTTTTTGATTCAAAAATTGTAAAAATAAAAATCTTTCTATTGATAAACATGTAAAAATTCTCAAAAATATTTATCGTCGACTTGTCAAACTTTGACCAGGTAGGGTGACATTGATTAAAAACATGAAATTGTTTTCTCATAATTGATTTACTTTAACCACCTATTTTTTCATAGTTGATTAAAACCAATTAACATTGACTGGGGCTTTTTACTTAGTTATTCTAACTTTGACCAACACTTTTTTCTTAACATTTTAATGCTGGTCAAAGTTAACCTTCACCACTTAGTTTTTATCATAAAAATTGCCTTAAAACACATATTACGACTTTTATTTTGGGATATAAGAACTGATGGAGCCTTTAATTTTGCAAACATTTCTAGTTTTTAACTAAAATAGGTACTATAATATTTATTACACTTTTAATGTTAAAAAGTGATCAAAGTTAGACAAGTCGACGATAAATATTTTTGAGAATTTTTGCATGTTTATCAAAAGAAAGTTTATAATTTTTACAATTTTTGAATTAAAAAAATGATCTGAATTTATTTAGTAAAAATCAAAATTCCAAAAAAAAAACCTGAAATTATTTAACAAAAATGTTAATTTACTTAGTAAAACTCTGAATTCAAAAAAAAAATCTGAATTTATTTAGTAAATACCTGAGTATATTTAGTAAATATCTGAATTTGCTATATATACCAGAAAATGCTATATATGATCTGGTATACGCCTTGATCTCTTTTAGATAAGTTTTGATTAAAAAAAAATATTTATATATATGCCCTGCTGCAATCAAACAGAATTTAGCTTAAATCTTGTCGAAAATTGTGTCAAACAATTTCAAATGTATTGAGTTGTATAGAAGGGGCTGTAATTAACGTAGTGGGTATATGCAGCTAAAGAAAAAAGTTCATCAACTTTTAACTCGACGTTTTTAACAAGTAAATTAATACGCACTGAAATGTCAAATATTTTTTGTTGTCATATCTCTTATTCACATTAATATTGAAAATCACAAGCTTCACATTCTTTATATTAATTGAATTTGCTACTTTAATTATTATTTTTTTCTTTTAGAGAAAATGGTAAATTTAAAAAAAAAATTGTTTCACTTTTTGAAAATATAATAAACTTCACAAACAAAACAAAATTTCAACACAAAAATAATTTCAACACAAAAATTTTACACAATAAATAATAATAATGTAATTTTTACGTTTTATTTAAATGTTTTGTAAATGTGACAAATCGACTTAAATTGACCTAAAAAAGTTTTGTTTGGAGCTGTTCAATAACGGATTAAAATATATTTTTTAATATAAAATACGATCAAAAGTAAAAAATATATAAGTATAAATAGATACAACAAAATTATTTCGTCTTACAGACGTGTATCAGTTTTTACGTGATAAAATTAAGTGTAACTACTTAAGGGTTAATTTAAATTATAATTAATATCCTTTATTTTTGATAAAACTTAGCCTTAAAGAATAGAAAATATATGCTTAGAAATAAAATTAAAAAAATCTAAAATAAAAATTATTTGATTTATTCTTTTTTAGCAAATTTCCAAAAAAAAAAAAAACAAATTTTGAAATATCTATCTGTCCGTTTTACTCTGTACGTCCGTACTTTGAAAAAACCCTATTATTAAATGTGTATACCTTAAGTTTCTGTTTAATAAATATTCAATTTAAAAACGCCATTTGATAGGACTTTATAAATTAATATTAAAGTTAAATTTTTTTTTTAAATTAAATATTTAAATTTACCGTTACGTGGAAACAAAATTTTGTATGAGTCTTCTTTCATAACTTCGTTACGCTCTAAGTTAGAACTTCAAAATTCTTAGAAAAGAAAGAACTTTCAGAATTAGTATAAGTTTCCTCAGACATCTTTTTTGTACCACCTCCTGTTTAGCTCAAAAATTGAAATTTTGAAATTTTTAAGCACCTGTTAAACACCTGTAAACATTTTTCAAAATAAAAGACAAAGATTAAAGCTTCAACTTTATAATTTTACATTGTGTTAATGGTTTTTCTTAATTATGTAGAGATCCGTTTAAAATTGACGAAAGTGTTTCGTTATTTTTCATATTTTTTATTTTCATATAAAATTTTAAGAAAATTTTCAAATTTTAATGCAAGTCATAATTTTAAACAGTTTTTATTGCAATGAAAATGTGCTCCTTTAAAAACAGTTAGTTCACATTATGCCCCGTTTTTTTGTTTTTTTCAACGTATGAAGACTATAGATATTTTAAAGTTAGATCATAAAATCATAAAAATAAATTACTGTTCTAGTGTCTTAATTTTCACATTCATGTTATGTTATCTTTCCTTAATATCGAATTATTAAAATAATTCCATTTCAATGCATTTTTATTGTTTTAACTTTTAAAGTGCAAACATTTAATAAAAAAAAAAAAAAAAAATTTAATATAATATTAATATTTATTTTTATTCATTGATTTTTCTTAATGCATCTTAAGATTTAGTTTTTATTTTAAAAAATTGTATTTTTCTTTTTAAAACTAATAAAATTCAAAAAGTGCAACGAAGAGTTCATCTAAATCCAATAAAAGTGGTATATAGGTAGTAAGAAAATAAAACAAACAGTAGTATAGAAAATTCGCGAAAAACCTTTTCCATTTTTCTCTATATTAGCATATTATAAATTTGCGTTCAAATAAAAACATATAGTAATACTCACATAAGCTTGTTATAAGCAGAAAATATATAAAATATTTTTTTATGTTGTTACACATACATGTATGGTGTTTAAAGAATAATGAAAATAAAGGGATGAAAAAATAAAGTAAATTTGATGGAAAAATGCATTCAGAAAAATGACAAGTACTTTTTTTTTTTTTTTTATAATGGTATGATAATCCTTGATAATCTATTTATTCGATCGTAATTTTTTTTTTTTTTTTTTCTTAAGGGAATTCAAGGATATACCCTTAATAATAATATAAGATATACAAAATAAGCATAAAATAATATTGTATAAAAGAATTGTATTTTATAACCTTCACGTATTTTACCCTTTTACAATAAGTTTAAATTGTATTTTAATAAGGTAAAAATGTTATTTCAAAAAAAAAAAAAAAAACAAGGATATGAAAAAAATATTTTATTTTAATTTTTTTTTTTTTCAAATCTTTTCTTCGCTTTTACAATAGAAACATAATTATAATTAAATTAAATTTTAAATTAAATTCAAAAATAACTAATTTTGAATTTCGCCTTTCTTGATTCATTTACAGCACAATAACTTAATTACTTACTGTTTAATGAAGACGGAACATTATTCGATGTTCCGATATTATAAAACTGGTAAAAGTGAAAAGGTTACCATTTACAATATGTTTTAATAAAAAAATATTAAAATAGATTGTAAGATTAAGAATAAATCTTTCGATAAAAAACTAAAAAAAAATGAGGTAAAATGAGATTTGCAAAAATGGTTTTAAAATAAATAGTCGCAAAATCATTATTGTACCTATAAATACCAATGTAAAAGTTAGTACAATAACTAGGTTACGAATTAAAAACAATATTGTACATTATCTCAAATTCTTAAGAATAAAATGAAGATAATTAAAATGATATGGGTATAATAACACTTGATCGAAATTCACATTATAATAATTCAGTTTGTCTAAAGTTCTTTTATAAAAAGTGTATAGATATCTAAATTTTAATTCACAAAAGAATCCATTAGAAAATTTTCATATGGTTCTTTATTGACAAATATCTGAACAACAAAATTATTTATAATCTCTATTCATTAAATAGTGTGGGTTTTAGAGTTGCTTACAAATTCTGGTATAAAATTTAACAAATCCGCAAGGTCAATAATTATATTATGTTGAAACCTTAAATTTTTTAACCAAATCTAAAAACACTCACTTATTATTTATTTTACATATGTACATATCAAATAATAAAGGACTAAAAACCGTGTAGACTAAATAAAGGACTAAAAACCTCAAACCTCCTTTAGATAAATTTTTGAAAATCTGCTTTCGTAATCAACTTTAAAATTTTTCTTAATTCAGAATCTCTCTTATACATTTTTACAAATATCCATATCTGACAAGCGTGTAAGTCCAATTTTATAACTTTTTTTGAATTTTGAATTTTTTGATAAGTGGACTTAAGCGAAATAGAAAAGCCTAGAGCAATAATTCCTAATAGGCCTTATTTCACATTTGAGTTGAGAAATAATTCGTAAAATTTCGCGGTAGATGTTATTTCTCATTTCAAAGAGAATTAAAGCCTATAGGCCTTATTTCATTTTATTATTATTATTATTATTTTTTATTAACCATAATTAAAATTACAATTAATCTTTTATTTTATAAGCAACTAGCTGCCAGGGCTATCGGCTTGAATTTTTAATATAGTGTGTTTTATAACTTATTAAATTTAGTATTTTTACATTTTTATTCAATATTAAATTTACAATGTTTGTTTGAAAAATTTTTTTTATTTTTTTTTTTTTTTTTTTTTATATTAATTCATAAATTTTAATTTTGATAAGAAAATCTTGTATTTTTTTAATATTTGTAACTGTAGGATGAGATAGGAGATCTGCCGGGTTCATGTTATTGAAAATGGAAGAGCGGGTTTGAGTAAGGAGTGTGCATTCGGATAGGATATGTGTAATGGTTAGCGGGAATCTATTACAAAATTGACAAATAGGTTGATCCTCGTTCTTGAGTAGGTATGAGTATGTTAAGCTGCTATGTCCTAATCTCATTCTTATAAAGCACCGATTCATTTTGACTGATGTGGTAACTGGAAGTTTAATGCCTATTCTTTCTTTATTGATAGATTATATATTGGTGTGTGTATGTTGCCCATTCAGTATCTATCATCTTTAAAATCGTTTTAGATGCCTTATAGTTAACTGCTTCATTAGAAAATGGCATGAATGTATGAAGTGGAAATTTGGAAGCAGATTTGGCAGTAGTATCGGCGAATTCATTGCCAGATATTCCTATATGACTCGGGACCCACATAATTTTAATTTTATTTTTCATTTGGAAAATTAGCTGTCTTGCATAGTTTAACGGGCTGGACTCATTTCTTGTATTCTGTATAGCTTGGAATACTGATAGGCTATCGGTGTATTTCATTTTAGAAATATTATATTATTCCAATTACAAATTTGTAGCCGACTGTAAAATCCGAATTTTTTTAACAGATTTCAAACAATTTTCGACATTCTGGTCAGCCCTGTGTCAACCTTCGCGCTCTTTCGAGCCTCTTTTCACCTCTCTCTTAGCCGATCCCTTCACAACTTCCTTCACACTTCCCTTGAAGGAATTGGAACTGCTGCCTTTGTAACCGCGCCCGCACACAACAACGGCGCCGGGAACTTGGGCACGGCGCAGAGGCGCGGGGGTATCGGCTCTTATTCCTTGAAAACAATTTTTTTTTGTTTTTCATCAAAATGTGTAAATTTTCGCAAAATTTATTATTATATTTCACCATGAACAGTCAAAATTTACGTATGGAAATCTGAAACGTTTCTCTTACGTTTACGTATGGAAATCTGAAACATTATTTTTTCGCCCCATGATTTCAAAAATTCTTTGCAATTAGGAGACATTTTAGAGTTGGCTTCAAAATCAGAGTTAAATCAGCTTTTTCCAAATTATTTATAAATATTCTAGAAAAAGCTGTAATCCTGATTTTTTAACCAACTCTAATAACTGAACTAAGTTCGAGAAAATTATTACATTAAAAAGTGAAATAAGTTTGAATGTTGATTTTAAACGAAATTTTTTAATTTTTAACTTGTCGAAATTATTTTATTACGAAGAAACGCTGACTGATGAACTTACGGAGTGAAATGTGCCAAAAAAAACAAAAAACATTTTATTACTTAAATAAGCTGAAATATAATATGAGAATTAAATTGTGAAAGAAAAATATTAAAAAATGTTATTATTGGAATGATAACTTAATTCCATTATTTTGAAAAAATAATTAGGCCTTATTTCACTTTGGAATAAAAAATAAAGCCTAGTACGCGTAATTTGGCGATTTAGGCTTTTTTTCTCATTCCAAATTGAAATAAGGCCTATTAGGCATTATTTCTCTAGGCCTTATTTCCCATCGCCACTTGTAGTTGGATTCAAAAAAAAAAAAATTTAAATTTTCACAAACTGATTAAAAATATAATAAAAAAAACAAAAATTGGAGAATTCATAAGTTTAAAAAATTTATATAAAATAAAATTGAAAATCACATCTAAATATTTGCATACTTTTTACAATTTTAACAGTAAAATTATTGAATCATTACAAAAAAAAACATAAATGAAAGTGAGTAAACTTTAAAAAGGAAAAAAAACAAAGAAAAACACAGAAACATTTTTTTTTACAATTTTCTACAATTATTTACTTATGTCCTATTAATTTACTCAACAATATGCCCTTTATAATTCTTTGAATAATTGAATAAAATAAACACAGAACAGTTTATTACACTGTTAAAAGAAAATTGAACCTAATAATTATTTACGTCAACAAAATTTTTTTTCTTATTATGTATACATAATATAATATTATGTATCTATTCAATTTTTTTAATGAAAATATTCTATGTGAAACTTCAACGTAAGTGCATTTAAGGCATAATAAAAAATTCAACGTATTTTAAAAGAAAATAAATATAAGGTTGAAAAGATAATAAAATAAACAACGAGAGTTTATAGAGCGATTATATCTAAATTACTTTTTGAAAATTATTAGATTTTATTTTAATATTTTAGTTTCCTTTATAATTTTAATATTTTAATACGTATACATATAAAATGAATCTTGTTTAAACACATTTTTAATACATATAAAATTAATCTATTACAATATTAGTCATAAATCAAGACTAAAAATAAACGGAGCGAAGTCACCATTGTCTTATACGTTGTCATATTGTCATATTATATTGTCTTATGCTTATTAAATATGAATTGATTTAAAGTTTAATATAAAACCATCTATTTTTGAACTTAGATATCGTCGTCTCAGAAAATCATTGTTGTATGTGAAATTTTTTGAATTTTTGTTTTTAACGGTTTTTTAAGTTTTTTTTTTTTGTTCTCTTTCTAATGATATTGTCCGTTTTTCGCTATCTTTTACCGTTTTAAAGATATCTGGTATGACTTTTGTTGTATGTATCAGTTTTTGATCAATATGAGTAAGCTTTTTGTTGTATGTGAAAAAATTTTATTACATACAACAAATTTTCATTCAAAAACATGAAAAAAGTAAATTATTGTTGTATGTTATCTTTTTTTGCAGCACAAACTGTTTATTTATTTATTTTTTATAACACATTAGTACCACATTTGCATATTTAATCTGATTTATTATTGTATGTGTTCAGTTTCGTATGTATACAAATACATTTATATTATATTTTATCATTTTATAAATCAGACTAGTTCCGTACTATAGTTAAAGAACTGATTACAGATAAATAGTAAATGTATTACCTAATCTATTACAATAATGTAAATTTAGATTTGCAAAATATTCTTTCACTCCTAAAAAGGTTTGGATATAACTTTTATTAAAACCGTAAGTTAAATGTGTACAATTTTACTGGAACTTTGAATAAGTACGATAAATTAAAAATAGCTTACTGTTCAATTTGGAACGAAACTTGCAGTGGCAACCTGTGACATTGATTAAAAACATGAAATTGTTTTCGCATAATTGATTTACTTTAACGATCTGTTTTTTCATAGTTGATTAAAACCAATTAACATTGACTGGGGCTTTTTACTTAGTTATTCTAACTTTGATCAACACTTTTTTCTTAACATTTTTATGCTGGTCCAAGTTAACCTTCACCACTTAGTTTTTATCATAAAAATTGCCTTAAAACACATATTACTACATTTATTTTGGGATATAAGAACTCATGGAGCCCGTAATTTTGCAAAAATTTCTATTTTTTAACTAAAATGGTCAATGTAATTGCAAGTGCCTTAATAAAAATTTTAAATAATGTTGTCAACGATAATCCAGAAATATGCAAAATAATTCTATGGAGTTATTCCGGCACTAAAGAACTAAATCCATTGCAAAAAACCCAAACTGAATTTGCTTTTGTGGCTTTTAGTTTTTCTCATTTAATACGACAACATTCCATATACAATTATTGTATGTTATACATAGCCAAACCAAATTTATGCAAATTGTTACATACAACAAATGTTGTTTGAGTAAAAACTCTCCTAATTCCACCAAAGTTTGCGGCACGGATTAGAAAATTTGCACTTGGTTTCTTTATTCCCATAGTAATAGAGGTATTAAGTTTAAAAAAATTCTACGGTACGATTTTAGCACTATGCCTCTTTAAAACTTCAAAGTGAAGTACTTATTGAAGTACATATTTAAGATTTTCCTATTGTCATCTAAATTAGAGTAATCCACCCACTATAATAGTCTTATTATATAGCAAACATTTTATACATTAAAATGAAAAGATCTTAAAATTGAATGTTCACTGTATTATAAGAAATAAGAAATGCAAACTGTAAAAAATAAAAAATATTCCATAATAAGCGTACAGTAAAGAGTAGATATTATATTGAAAAATAAATTTGTTTGATTTTTTTTTTGGTAAGAAAAAATTGAGAAAAATCAAATCACACTTTCGTCAATTATAAAATAACCCTATATTATTAAGAAAAGTTATTAACACAAATGTCTTTCTTGTACAATAGCTACAGCCGAGTAATCAACGGCTTGCTCTATACTCCTTCATAGGAGTGGTAAGGAAAAAAAAAAAAAAATTAACACAAACAAAAGTATAATATTGTAGCTTTAATTTTTATATTACTTAAAAAAAATTTGGACAGGTGCCCAAATTACAGGTGTTTAAAAATAAAGAATTTTCAGTTTTTAACCCCTTTCATTTTCTAAACAGGGGAAAATATTTTCTAAAATGACTCATACTTATTTTCAAAGATCTATCTCTCCACAAAATTTCAAGTTTCTAAGTTAAAACCTTTGAAAGATAGAAGAGCTCCAAAAATTAAAGTTTATAAAACTTAAATAAAGTTTATAAAACTAGCTATCGTTTGGAATTTTCAGATTGAAAATATGCCTTATAGATCCAGTGTTATAGCAATTTAAAGATAGAGCTTTGTCGAACTTAGTAGGGCTATAGCTTCGTAACGGGTAGGGCTACAGAAAAAAGGTGCTCCACAAAATTAGTTCTTTAGCGATGCCAATCCGTAGTTAGTGAACAGAGTGAAACTAATAAGCACATTTTTTCAAAATTTTTTGAAAATGTGCTGAAAACTATTTAGAAGATATAACGAAATTCATAGTAATTCATAGTTTTTATAATTTACTTTTCAGAAAACACATCATGCGACCCTCAAACTCAGTTATCTAGAAAATAGTAAAATATAAAACTTAACAACTTAACAAAAAAAATTTCTTATTTCTTGTTACAATTTTTTATTGTTACCGGTTTACAATTATGTATTGTTAGGTATTGTTTTCATACTAAAAATTTGTACCCGAGATACTCCGGTGTAAAGAAGGCTGCAAAAATATGTTTAGCATGATGTCCGTCTGTATGTATGTGTGTATGTGTGTGTGTTTGGGTGCGTGTATGTGTGGGTATATCTGTGAGCACGTGTACAGCTTAAACGACTGAGCGAAATTTTTTGCAATTTCATATTTAAGGTTTTGACGTAAATATCTCGGATTGCTAAGCTTTTGGAGCAAAGTGGTAGTTTACTAGTGTACTTTTTAAGTTTTTTACGAATATTTCGTAACAGAAAAATTTTATGAGAAAAATTATTAAGAAAAAGTTGTTACACAAGTAAAGAGGAACAACTTTGCCATAGAACATTTTTTGATCCGAATAGCTTTAACTTTTGTTTAATTTTTTTTCTAAGTCCCAAATTTCATACATAACACTTCATATGAATTTATATTATGAACATTTTTTTTGTTTTTTTTTTTTTTGTTATATCTCTAAAAATTTATATACATAATATGTACTTATATCTATGCATATTATTCTTTTGTTGATGACATAAAATTAAAACGGTAAAATATTTGTTAGCAGATTCAATATTCAATAAAAATAATTATCTATTATTATGTACCTATATTACATAATAATGTAAATGAATGTATGAAAGAATGCACATATATTTTTACGATTTCATTGCTTATTATGTTATTGAATAAAACAAAATGTTGTTAAATTATTAGAAGTTATTTTGCTTTGATATAAATTATTATGTAAAAAATCTATAAATTTTGTGCATTGTACTTTTCGTGTAGTGGCGGTCGGTCCTGTGGTGGAAATAGCTGATTTTTTTTCCAAATATTATACCATTGTATTTTCTATTAATTAATTCTTAAATATTGCAGAATACGCTTCATAATGCAAAACAGATTATCTTAGAAGATTCTTTGAAACAAAGTCCTTATCAAGACCACAGTAATATATTCTAATATGTATTTTCGATAAAAATAATTTTAGGTATTTATTAATTTTATTAAATATTAAATAATTCACATATAAAATTAATTTCTAAGTTCATCAATGCACTTAACATGACATAATGCTTATCTTATAATAATATTAATATTATAAAAATAAAATTGCATATTTATTGGAGTTTTTAAAATTGTCAATATTTATTAATAAAATATCATCGTTTATACCATATAAATTTTATCTAAAATATACTTTCTTTTTTATTTTATTTTATACTAAAAAAAAAAAAACATTTAAAACGAAAATATAGAAAATATAAAATTAATAAAGTTTACAAAATATATCTACGAATAGAAAGAAAAATTTATATAAAAGATCAAAATACAAAAAAACAAAATTAAAAAAACGAATAAGTTACAATGAATCAGAATTAAATGACCTGAACTTTTACTTTTTCATTTATTTTTTTTTTTTTCTTTTGTATTTTTATTTGTACCTGGTAACCCTTTAAATGAACTGAATAAAATACATATTTAACTTGGTTAACTCAATAAAGTATAAATAACTTTTATAGACAAAAATAAAAAAAAAAGGATACAAAAAGGATAAAAAAAAAATTGAATCTAAGGTTCTATATATTACAAATATAAGAGCTAATAATTATTTTAAAGATTGTACTTTTCATCAAGAAGATCATCATGACAAGAACTTATGAAGAAGTTGTTTAAGTTTAAAAAAAAAAAATATATAAAATAAAGATAAATAAATTAAAGGTAACTTTAGTTGTTTTCTGTACTTTTTATAATTTTTTTTTTTTCATTTTTATTCATTTATATTTACTTTATTTTGTTGTTATATTTTTAATTTAAATATAAAAATGCAAAAAAAAAAAATATTAAATTATAAAAAACAAGAAAAATTAAAAATAAACTTTGTTTTATGACAATTTCGTAATGCAAAAAAAAAAAAAAAGTTAATAAAAGTTTAGAAAAGTTTTGAATTGTAAAAAACAAAATGAGTACAGAAAGTGGAAAAAGTTTATATTTTATTTTTCTTTAACAAACTATAACTGACATTAATTTTTTTTTTTTTTTTGAACAGTACTATGCAATAAAGATACTTTATGTTGATAAAGTAATAAAAAAATACAATCTAAAGATGTCGGAATGCAAAATATATGTAAATTATTCGAGAACATTAAAAATGATATTGTTTATTGTTTTTGCAAAGAGAGTTTTAAATTTTTGTTGATGCAAAGAGAATTTTATGCTAATACGATCATTTGTTAATTCTAGTGTTTATGACTGCTTGAATATAAAAAAAAAAAATTCCTTAAAAAATCTATCATAACACATATGTATGGTTTGTAATTATTATCGAAACGAAAATTGAAATAAATAAATGCTAAAACAGGTAGTTTTAAGACGTTGACTGTCACCTACGGTTATACTCTTAGTTAGCATTTAGACTGTGGCACCTAACTACACGAGTGTACGCGTAGTAAGCTTCTTGTAGCACCGTTTATATATGAGTTAACTCGAATTAGCATGTATATCCTTTTAATTGAAGACACGAATTCTAAATTTAATTTAATAATATATTCCCATAAAATTCCATATTTCAAGAAATAAAATAGTTGGTAAATAGAGTTAAATACCGTAATATCGAGTGGGCAGTCAATGTGAAGCAAAAATGAAAAACGTTTTATTTTCAACAAGTGTAAAAAAACATAAATGATCAAAATCAAAAAAAAGAACTAAATAAGGATCGGAAGTACCTAAAATAATTTTGTTCAATTATTATAGGTGTTTTGTAAGTAACAGAAACGTGTATAAGTAATAGGTTTACTGTGCGTTTTATTGTTTTCAATTGATATGTAAATAAACAGAACTGTCGAATTTGTGGTATATAGAATCAGAGGGCATTGCATTAGGCTCAATTACATCCTGTTAAATTTACTCTTTGGAATGGAATTATGGCAAATAGAGTAATTGGTTCATATTTTTTTCAAGGTGATGATATTAAATTTTTATGCCCAGCAGTAATGAATAATCCTGGTATATGGTTTTAACAGGCAGGAGTATGTTTCTCAAAGACAGAAGTCAAACAGAAACACACAACGTGAAAGCTACAATGAAGTATCTTTGAGAACTTTTTGGTAATCGAATTATTTCGAAAAATTCAGATTTTGGTTGACCTCACCGTTGAATTAAATGCAAAATTGTGGGGCTACTTAAAGGGGCTGATTTACTTGAATAAAGCATAAATAAAAAATTATCTTTCACAAAAAAATCAAATAAAATATATTTATTTATTTATTTATATTCAGGTACCGTGGTACATAAATGTGACAGGTAGCTATAACCCCTGTTTCCTGGTAGAAATAAGGGGTGTACGTGATATAATGATATATAAAGTATTTACATATTGCGATATATGAATAAATAAAATATAGAAATTACAAAAGTTTCTGCAATATACATCAGTAATACCAAGTAGGCCCACCTTGAAGTATTTTAGTATTAAGCACATTAATCTAAACTATTACCCTATTATTATAATTTATTATATTTTATTTATATTTTTTTTATATTTTATTTTATTATATATTATAATAATTATTTTTTTACCAAAGTCCTTAATTTTATCATTGTTTTAGGTTAGATCCTTAATTACTGTAGAATCAAAAATAATAAAAGTTTTTTCTAAAAATTCTTTATTAAGGAAAGGAATTAGAAAAAAAATGAAAATAAATTTTGTACTAAAGATTTTAATTTGTGTAGAAAATATAAAATAAAAAAAAAATCTTTAAAATTAAGTTTAATTTGGAATTCTTGTAGTAAACAAATTTTAAACAGGCAAAATGCAATACTTAGCGAACTGCAGAAAAAATATTTACTTTACTGAATAAAGTGTTTTAGAAAGCATTGCTTTCGCTATATTACAGAATACAAATCATTTCTATCTTTGATATTTATATTGATTTTATCTTCATTTATATAATGTTATCTAATTGAATTTATTCATATAGCTAGTATTATAAGAAAATAAACATAGTAAGGTAATTAAATAGTAATAAATATGTTATACTTCTAGACTTTATATAAGAAGAATCTAGATTATATTTTATTTTGCACAAGATATTTCTAAAAATCAAATTAGGAGTGATTAGGAAAATGTTTCTAATTAACCGAAATTACATATTAAAACCCCGAAGAAGTCGCAAATTTTTTTGAAGAGCTCTCCTACATTTGAAGATAATAAAGTTTAATGATTACTGATGCGTTAGCTTAGCCTTTATCGACAAAACAAAAATATATCCAATTAATAAAAAAGCGTATTAAATACAATTTTTAAAGAACATGTTACCTTTACGAAACTTAAAGAAGCTTAGCACATTGTAGAAATAAATTAATACGTACCTGAAAATAAATAAAATAGATACAATTCAATTAATATGGAAATTTTTAAAATATTTTATAATTTATAACAATAATATGGTGCCCATGGTTTACAATTATATGGTGCCCAGGAATAAGGCCGAATCGATTTTATTTCCTTTTGGATCATGATTTTTTCAAATTCGACCTTATTATCCAATAGGTACTTTAAAATAAAAAAAATGGAAATGAAGTCGAACTTTAGTTTTATTATAATTTTTTTTTTGGAATTTAACATACTGCAATGCCCAATAACTATATATGGGCCAATATATTCAAAAAATAGTGGCGGCTACCGCTCTCAAACTTTTACTAAACAAATTATTGAAACCATGATTTTTAAATCAACTATTAAATAATCCATTATAGATTAGAACCTTGGGTGCCCGGAAATAATGCCGCAGGAAATAAAATCATTACGGCTTTATTTCTCTGATGATGCGGATATACTGTCGAAATCGCGAATTTCAAATATTCGGCTTTATTACCGCTTTAAAAAAGAAATAAAGTCGAATCGACCTTATTTCCATTTTCTAAATATGTATTTCATTTTTTCTTTGGACTTTGACATCAGTAATACATGAGGAATTTCTGTTGAAATATGCATAAAAAATAATTAATAGGGATTTTAGACTTGAATATGAAATCAGAATGTTCTATTTTTCCAGAACAAATTTACTCTGGAAAAGGGGGGAAAACACCCTCTTATTTTTTTTTCAGTTATATTAAAAGGTGCAGTGATAGAACACCCGAGGAAATAGATCACGCTGGAAATAAATAAGGATACGCTTTTTACAGAATATTTAGATATATGCATATACTAGTTTCTGAATTAGGATAGATTTTAGAGATGGTTAAAAAGTCAGGTTTATACGCTTTTTCCAGAATATGTATATAATCCTCCTAATTCAAAACTCGCATATGCATATTTTTAAATATTCTGTAAAAGGCGTATAATCCTGATTTTAAATTCAATTCTAAAATCCCTCACAAAATCCCTGACAATCGGAGTATTACTTATATACATATTTTCGAAAAAGGATATAACCTTGATTCCATAACCAACTCTAAAATCTCGCCCAAATCAGAATCTCGCACACATACATATTAGTAAATATTTTGAAAAAAGGGGTATTCAATTTTTATCCAAAACTCTAAAATCTCTCCTAATACGTTAGCTTTACATATTCCATTAACCTCTTCTTTTAAGAACAAAAAATAGTGTTGGTCTTAATGCCAATTCAAAAGGAAGCCCGAAAAGCAAGCCCGCGGGCTTTAATTCCAATTTAAAAAGGAATTAAGGCCCGCGGGCTTTAATTCCTCGGGCGTTCTGTCACTGTACCATATTAAAAATATATTATTTATTTTTGTTTTATTTATTATTTTATTTATTTCTAATGTCATTTCTAGGAACTTAAATATTTGTTTGATATTAGCATCAGTGGACGCGTATACCAACAGCGTAGGGAAGCACCCGTCTGGGAGTTTTCAACAGCCCACCGGCTACTTAATGCTGCTGTCTCGTCCCCCGGTTACCAGCACACAGTGAGCGGGTGGCGCAAGCCTCGCGGCCGCGTTCGCGAGGTCTGGCCATAATATGGAAAATAAAAGTAATTGTTGAAAATATTCGGATTTTATAATCGATTACAAAATCAATGTTATCCGCTTTTTCAAGAATATGTAGCTATAAATATTCAAAAAATTTGCTATTAATAGTTAGAAAATATTTAAAAAATTTGTTATTAACATTTATTGTCTTACATCTGTTATTTTACGGTGACCGACTTTATTTCTTTTTCAATTTCGGAATTATTTCCTTTTCTAAATAGTAATAAGGCCGAATTCTCGAAATTTGAGATTTCGGCTTTATTCCCGCATCGGAAGGGAAATAAAGCCGAATCGGCTTTATTTCCTGGGGTATTATTACCGGGCACCGAACCTTGCATATGTGCAATACATGTTTGTGTATAAATATTTTGGAAAAATCGTATAAAATCCTATTTTGTATACCAATCATAAAATCCGTTATAATTATTTTTGTTACATATATAATCTTAAGAAACGACATTCAAAATATTATCCCTGCGAATTAATTAAGGCTTTCTGAAAAAGGGTATATGTAGGTATATCCTTTTTTATTCTCGACAAAGAATTTTTCTCAAATAAGCGAAATAAAAAGAATTTTTTGAATACAAAACCAAATAAAGATAAAATACACAATATTTGGGGGACGGAAATAAGGTAGATTTTATTTTATTTCTCCTTTGAACCAAATTAAAGGTCGCATTAAAAATAAAATCATTATTTCGGATTAATTACTTCTTTAAAATTGAAATGAAAACGGATTAGACCTTATTGGCATGTGGCAGTATTTCCGCCGCACATTTAAATCCTTATTCTTAATTTACAACAACAGTAAAACTTTTGTACATACTTGTATATTAGTTATGTGTATGAAATAGAATTCGAAAAACAAATAAGATCATAAAATATTTAAAATAACATAATATTATCCATTAAATGATGGACTCATTTAGAAATATGAATGAAAATTGATAAAAAATAAGAGACATTAAGTATTAAAAATGTATATTTTTAAATGTAAATGTATTTTTAGACATAATACCTCTAGTATAATAAAATTTCTGCAAATTTAATTTTCTTCCATCTTTCTATTTAAATAAAGAAAAGCAATTAAACTATATAGAAAAGTGTTCTTGAAAGATTGTAATTATAATATCTATAGAATAAGATAAAACCAAAAAAAAAAAAAATGACTGTTTTTATTCTCTATCTCAATTTTCAAATAAATTAGTATTTTGTTAATTAAAATTTCAAAAAACAAAAAATACCATCTCATTTAAACTTGAATATATACATACATAATATGAAAAAGGTGCAGTATCTTTAACCTTTAATATTAAACTGATGCAAAATTATTTCAAGCGTAATTATTACAAACAAACTTCTAATTATTTATGTTTATCAAAATAGATTTTTTATTTATACTCGCATAAAAATGATTTTCTAAAAATAAAAGGGAATTTAAATTTTTAAAACTACAACCAACCAATTTTTATATTTTTTTTTTTCTTTTAAAATTTAAAACAAATTATAATTCAAAAATTTATTTTATAAACAAAATGCATTAAAATCCTGCATAACAGAATCTGATACAAAACATATAAAACTTTCAACAGTATATAAAATTTCACTCTATGGACTACACATTAAATATATTGCTGATTGCAGTATTGTTGTTTACATTATAATATAATGTTGTTGTTTAGCACATTTCCAAACAAATTTTGAAAAAATGTGCTTATTAGTTTCATTCTACCCGTCCGTCCGTCCGTCTGTTTACAAAACGTCTGCACCGTTAAAGATAAGGAAAAAAATGTACCCATTTTAATCATGGGTAGGTCTCATAAAAAAATTAATTTTGTGGAACAATTTTTTCATGTAGCCCCATCCATTACGGAGCTACAGCCCCTCAAACTTTGAAAAAGCCAGGAAATTTTTGTTTTCATAACTCCGGCACGCCTTTAGACAGGAACCTGAAATTTTGAGACAAGAAAGAATTAGTATAAGTTTCCTTAGAAAATTTGTACCGCCCCTGTTTAAGAGCTATTATAGCTCAAAAATTGAAAATTTTATATTTTTTAGGTACCTGTACAAATTTTCTTCGGCAAGACATAACAATTAAAACATAACAATTTTTATGTGTACTAACGGTTTTTCTTAGTTATGTAGGGTTCCGAACTTACAGCCCCTCAAAATTGCAAAAACGTCATATTTTCACATTTTTTCTTAATACATGAAATTTTCAAATTTTTGTCCAAGTCTCAATTCTAAAGAGTTTGTATTGTCTTTTGGAAATGTGCGCTTTTAAAAACTGTTGGTTTACATTCTACCTTGTTTTTTATATCTTTTAGAGGGGAATTCTTCCTCTATACGTAATAATTAATACATACGTAAACATAAAATTTTAAATAATATACAGATAGACAAACAATGTTATATACATACATGTTATTTTCATGTAGTCTACATGAAAACACTACATAATTATTATCTTAAATGTTTCTACACCTTGCACAGTACTGTATTTATTTTGTTAGAAACTAGTGTATTTTAACACTTTGCATGCTACATAATTCATTTTTGAACGAGATTTGAGTTTCACTTTGGACTAAGTCATTCAAATGTGGATGACGTAATTGTTTTACTTTAGATATGTGTCATTTGTATTCATTTGTCATTTGTCATTTGTCATGTCATTTGTAAAAAAAATAATAATAAAATAGTAAAAAATCAATTGTCAAATCGTAACTGATGGTGTCTATTAACAAATAACGATAATTGACAGAACATTCTTCATTTATTCAGAAGACCGTTTGCATTATTACTGAAATGCTCATATGAAAAATAAAATTTGAAATCGATTTCTCAATAATACAGTATAGCTAGAACACTCTGCTTGTAAATATCTTTGACTTCCCACTAATTTTCAATCGAGCCAAGTTTTACAAGACCCATTTACAACATCAAATCAATAAATGTTTCAATTTCATCAGAATTAATGGAAATCCATATAGAAAACCTTGCATTGCATAATTCGTTTGTGACTTTTTTAGTATATAGCTTGGTCAGCAATATTTATTGGTTTCTGCTACAATAAAAATTATAACATCGTCATCTATCATCAATCGGAATATTTTAAATAAATGAATGACATTAAAAAAATTAATAATATGTAATAATATGTATAATGTAAATTTGTATTTAATTGATATTTTTCTCCTTGGCTTCCACCGAAATGGCTTGGTACGCAATGTGTTAAGAAAAACCGTTATTAAAAGAGTGTATAAATAATTATTTATCTTTCTGTATTTTTTGTAATATAGAAGAAAATTAAAAAGAGTAAAAAAAATAATTTTTTTTTTTAGTGTGCTAGTATGTATGTAATATGTATATAATAATTTTAATCACATTGAAAAAAAAATGATTAAAAGAATTAAAAAAAAACTATTAAAATAACGAAAATAAAGTATATCCTGCAAAGTGCAAACAGAATATTTATATAAAGCTCAAATATCTTTAACAAAATTCTATATTTAAGTTTATTTCATTGAAGCTTGTTCATTACCTATACATTTAATAATATATAAAAGTTAAATTAATATAAATGTAAAACAATCCTGTACATCTAACATTAAGTTTGTTCGTCGGTTTAAAAAACTTCTACACCCTTTAAAGTAGAGTAACGGAATATTAACCACAAAAAAAATTAATATTATCGAATAACTTTTCTATATAATTCTACCAATTAAAGAATCGCTGAAGTTGGAAAAATGTCTATTTTCATATATTTATATCTTAAGGTTCGATTTATATTTTTTGAATCTAAAAACGTTTGACGTTTCCGGAAATTTTTTTTTATATGTATTTATAATAAATTATAATAATTTTTTGAAATTTCGGACTTACCGTTAAGTGCAAATAAATTTTGATAAGTATCTGTGCAATACTTTTATTCAGAACCTTAAAATTTCAAAAGCAGCAAGATTTTTGAGACTTGGCATACATTACTTTAGAAAATTTTAATTTTATATATGTATATTAGAAAAATTTTTGTACTTGTATATATCTAAACTGTTTTAAAGTTATCAAGAGTCCAAGCACTTACTTGGATACGATACCTTAAGAAATTTATTGTATGTATAACATAAAAACTAAAGGTAAAATATTATATTTTTACATGTTTTTATGTAGTCCAGGGTATCCTTACAATTACTGAAGAAATAATATTATATTTTTGATGAATTTTTACAATTTCTTCTTGAGAATCTTTACAATCTAAAAATGTGTGCGTTTAAAAACCTTTGTTTTTAAATACCTACAAAATGTACTGCCTGTTTTTTTTTTTTTGTTATAATATTATATAATATATATTTCTTTCGTGATATTAATACACATGTATTATTAATACACACACATGCATTTTTACTTGATTTCTAGTCAGTTTTAAGAAATGAATTTTGAAGAGAATTCATTATTCTAGAAAATAAAAATTGAGGTTGTGTTTAATATTGTAATAAAGGTAGTATTTTCAAAGGATAATATAATTTGTTGCAATTTTTATTGGAGCTATTATATTACAATTAACTTTCAAAATAGAAAAAAAGACTAAAACTAAAGCTTGATTCATAAGAGACGCAGAAAAAACGCAAAAAAAAACGCAAAACGTAGAAAAAACGCTTTTTATATTTTTAGCTTTCATAAGACACGCAGAACTAAATGTCAACACAATTTATTATTTTTTTTTATTAATCTCTCTTCTGCTATTTTCCTCCATTTTTCAGCTTTAAATTTTTATTTCTGGAGCGAATATCTTGTTTTTTGACTAGCCAAATATTACTTTAAATTTTATGTTCGAATTTCATATGGCTATGCATGTTATCCACTATTTTATTTTTATTTATATTTATTACGATATTTACGATATATAGTTACCATATTATGTTAAAAATATATTTTCAAAATCTGAAAAGTTAAAATAAATTAACTTTTTTTTGCATTTCTGGCGTTTTACACGTTTGAAATGAATTAGTTCTATAAATGTAGTACATTTTAACGTTTGCGTTTTTTATTATTTCTGCGTTTCATATGAATCAAGCATTATAGAATGCGGGTTCAAATATTTTAGTGTTCAAAACTTTACATATGTATATCTATAAGTTTAGGGCATCAAGTAAAAATCTATACATAATTTTACTTTAAATTAATACATCTGCAACAGTATTTTAATATTAACTGAGGAATACAAAAAAAAATTATTACCATCTTAAAAATTTAATCAATCATAATATAAAAATAGGTAAAGATGTATAATATTTCGTTTTCACGATAATAGATATCGTTCTATTTTTAAATAAAATTTTTAAATAAAATAATAATTATTATAATATCATTTGCAGTAACATTCAATATTAAGTAATAAACACAATCATGTCCAGCAATCGTCGACCACCGACGATATTCGCTTCGCTCAACTATTTTTCGTCAAATGAAACATAATTGCATTATTTCATTGTAGGTAGCGAAATAAAAATGTTATTTATTGAAAATAAACAATGTTTTTAATTTTGGTTGCTTAGGAATAAATTTTTATTTTATTCTGTGAAACTGAAATAAAAATTGTGAAAATAGAAAAACTAAACTAAATGAAACTAGACGAAATGTGAAACTAGAGTGTTACCAGTGAGTAAACAGTAAACATATAATAATGAATATGTTTTAATTTTTTAGTTATGATTTTTTCGTCAATGGTCGGTGTAATGCTGAATGCAACAGAATCGTTTTGAATGCTGCGATTTAAAACACTTTTTAATTGTGTTTATAGCTTTAATATAAAATAAATAAGAACAAATTGTTATAAGTATAATTTCTGTTTTATATAATTCTTGAAAAAAATCAGTATTTATTTTAAATTCTTTTTCTTCCCAGCTTTTGATTCGGCAAAATTGAAGCTGATAAAAATTTAATTGCATAATATTCTAATGCGATATTAAATGTTTTGATTTAAAATTTGTTACCGTTAAAAATTTAATTTCAAAAGTTCCTTAAAATTCTATTACTCTCATTCACATTTTCTTTCTTCGTTAACTATATCTTGTGAAATATTTAGCTCGGAATTGTTCTTCTACATTAAAATTTTATTACCACTTGGCCAGCTTTGATGATATGTATTATGGAAAACGTCACTCCCTTAAATACTGATTTTCTTTAGCATCTTTAAACACTTAAATATAATAAAATAGCTACTGAAGAGATTTTTATTAAAATTATCTTTAAATTAAATTTACCGAAATATTAATATTCTCATAATTCTCGTATATATACTAATAAAAGTCAATAAAAATTTTTCCTCCTTCTTAATGAGAACTGAATATAAAAAATTGACAATAAGATCAACAACCAAAACAAAAAGGATTGATCTTTCGTAATTTTTTTTTTTTTTTTTTAATAAACTTAAAAAAAAATCCCTTGGAAACATTAAATTTATAGAATAAATTAAAAACTTTGATTGAAATGCTCATTTCTCAGAAGAACAATTAACAAAATTAAATGAAATAAATTTTTGTTCTTTTTGTTTTTTTCTAAAGAAAAAAAAAAAAACTTTTTCTTCGGTACTTATTTTACATTGTCAGCTGACGTATTTTTAATATTGTATAGTCTATATTTATGTTGTCTCTTAAGTAATTTTTTTTTTAAGAAAAACAAAAAATAAATTCCTTTGAAAAACAACAACAAAAAATTTTCAATCTTCAAATCCACAATAAAAGAAAAAAAAAAAAAAAAATTCATAAACTCAAATTAAAATTTAATTATATCTAAAATTTTTACAAAATTTTATAATTTTTTGGGAAATTTTCTATATATAAACTACCCACCAACATATAATAATAATAATATCCTTTTACATTTGTATTACATCTTGAATTTCCATCAGTTTATTACTGCAACATTCAAAAAGGTGTAACTTTTTAAACTAAGTTCATTTTTAGAATTAGAATAAAGTTTTTCAATTAGTGGAAAATAGTTTTTAAGAAAGAAAACCAAAATAAATTTATTCTTTCGTATCTCTTCAGGATAGAATAAATCAAGATTTATATAAATTTTCAAAATATATGTATATGTGTAATGGTAAGTATAAATATTATATTATACCTGTATAGGTATATATTTTGTAAAGTAAAATACTTTTTGAACAAAAAACTATGCAAAATACCATAAACAAAAGCAAACATTGAATTCAGAAATCTTTAAAGAATATACACATACATATTATATACAAAAAGTTGCATCATCAGTAAATTAAATATTGATCATATGATGAAAAGGAAATTTAATATCTAGATATGAAAGAAAACATTTTAATGATAAAATAATTTTGATAACTTTTTTTTACATCATAAAAATGATTAGAATATTGTCGCAACTTTAGATTATCTCTGAAGGTAATTTTCTCATGATTTTTTATTTTTTTTTTTTAAACTAAAATAAATAAACGGTTATTTACATAAATTCAACCAAAATATTAATAACAACCGATGGTAAATTTTTTTATAAGATTATATTACACTAACACCCATATAATTTTGGTACGTATACAGGTATAAGTTTTAAAAATTTTAATTTTTACATAAAAGTTTTCTCTTTAAAAAAAAAATTAAAAAACTTTTAAAATAATTTTTTTTGTGTCAATTTAGTGAATGAGATTATTACATTTTTAAAGAAAGTTTTTTTTTTTTTTTTTTAAATATCCATTACTATCTTTTACAGGTAATTTATAATAAATTGCATTTCTTTGGTCCTCCAGAAAAATTTTCCAGAAAATTTTCTTATTAGTTTTAATATGTTTTGTCAGTTCATTTTCCACAGAAGTGAGTTTGTCATACATGAAATTTCTTATAAACAAAAGTTTAAATACATTTCATGTTTGCAATAATTCATTTTTTAAAATTTACCGTTATGTGAAATTAAAATTTTCTTTAATTTTCCAACTTCTGTATTTGTAACAAGTTAAGTTACAAAACACTTACAAACCTGAACAGTTTTCAGAGAGAGTTACAAAATTTCAAGCTTTCAGAGAGTAAGTTATTTTTGAAGATCAATGGTTAGTGCAGGGTTTCGGAGTAAGGACAGTATTATAAGTATTCGTTTGCTCCTTATTTTAGGCCATCTAAATAACAAGCTTTTTATAACAGTTTCTCCTAATTAACAAGCTATTTATTCTAGCCCCCTAAATAACAAGCTATTTAAGAATTGAGCATCAATATTATGTCAGAAAAAATGTTTGTATTATCATCCCGTTTAATGATCTGTAAAAGAGTGAAAAATTTCAAAATACGTTATAATTTCAGATACTTTAGAATCAGGTTACATACATGAAAATGTTTTTTGAATTCGAAATCTTTAAACATTATATTATTAGATTATTTAAACTATTTTTCTTGTATGGTTTCCTCAAAATTAAAGAAAATCTTTTTCTCTGAAATTTATTTATATTTTAAGAAATTAACCAAAAATTTTAACCAAAAATTGTCGCAAAAATTGTTGCTATAGGACGCTTTATTCTATCGTTTGGAAAATTTCCGTTTTGGAATACACTATCATAAAATTTTTGGAGTGTTTCGATAAACTGTCATGTTTAAGATTTTTTATTATTTCTACATAAAATGAATATGCATTTTTACTTGTAGCCTACCTATTGAAAATTTTTAAATATATGTAATAATTAAATCATCATTCTTTTAAAAAAATGTTCCAACTTAATTGTTTCTTTTTATATTTTTAACTCATGTCAGTTTTATTATAACGGTTTTAAAGTGACATTTGCGTAATTTATGATATTTTCGTGTCTACATAATCAGATCTATTAGACTTTTAATTCTTACGCAACTATAAAAAATGAATTCAAATTATATGTAAATGACTGCGATCGTATATAATATTATATTGCTATCATGTCGACTAAATCAGCATAATGTACATAATATGTATATACAATCATATGTGTCTTTTGGAATGACTTCAATATGATGCAATTTTTAAATTTATATTTCTAAAAAAAAAAATCTATTTACACACATCCAAGATAAATATCCAAAATGTTATTCCTTGTACTGAAAATTTGATTTCATGTTTTTTTTTTTTTTTTTTTTTTTTTTTTTGAAAACTTAATTTAATTTAGAAGAGCTAAAATTAATTTAAATTTGGCATTTTTATTTGAATCTGGTTAAAAAATATATAATTTCATTTGAAACTTTAAATTTAAAATAAAACAAGGCAGAATTTAAATCAACGGTTTTTAAAAGTGCACATTTCCAAATGATAATACAAACTGTCGAGAATTGTGATTTGAACTAAAATTTTAAAATATCTTTTTTTCAAATTTGAGGGGCAGTAGTAAGTCCGGGACCCTATATTACTAAGAAAAATTTTTAACACAAATAAAAAATTATATTATTGAGTCTTTATGTTTTCCCAAGGAATCATTATGTAGTGCCTAAGTTACAATTTACATATGTTTAAAAATAGCAAATTTTCAATTTTTGAATAGCTCTTAAACAGAGGGTGGTATAAAAAAATTTTCTGAGCAAACTTATACTTACTAATTCTAAAAGTTCTTTTTTATCTTAAAATTTCAAGTGTTTATCTAAAAGCCTGCCAGAGTTATGAAGATGAAAAAATCATGCAGAATTTGGTTTTCACATAACGGTAAATTTATATACTGAATTTAAAAACGTTTTAAACCTTTTATTGAAAAAATGTTGAGTAGAACATGACATATATGAATTTAAAAATGAGGCTTTTTCAAAGTTTGAGGGGCTGTAGCTCTCTAATGGAAGGTGCTACATGAAAAAATTGTTCTACAGCATTAATTTTTTTATGAGACCTATCTATGGTTAAAATTTATTTTCTCTATCTTTAACGGTGTAGAAGTTTTGTAAACAGACGTACAGACTGACAAACGGACATAGTGAAACTAATAGGCACATTTTTTCAAAATTTATTTGGAAATGTGCTAAAAATAATTAAAAATATGTACCTAATACAAAACTTTTCAATTAAAAGTTTATAATTTTAATGTTTTTTTTTTTTTTCGTGTAGTTCTTAAATTCAATTTTAAATTTTATGGATTAACAAAAAAAAAATGTTTTTTAATTTATATTATATGAACTTTGTTGGGACAGTATAGTGAAGTTTGATTTTTTCTTCCCACTAATTGATTGAATTTGATTAACAAACTAAAACAAAATATTTTCGACATGCGGTGCAGTTTTTTTCATATTCTAATTGTCCATTATCTAGTATAGCCTAAAATTTTCTAAATAAAGAATAATATCTAATAGTTAATCAAAAAAAAAAATCTTATAAAATCAATTTTTTTTTAGATTTTAATAATTTTAAATAAAATTTATGTCAACGATGAAGAAAAAAAAAACAAGGTTTTTCAAAGAATTAAAATTGTATAATTTGAACATTTTCCAAAGGGCCTCGGTGGCCTAGTGGGTAAGAGCTTATTATATACGCTGTAAACACCGAGGGAGTGTAGGTTCGAATCCCACACAGGTCGTAAGAGTAATTAACCCTTACGACATGTACAGCCACGCCTGAAAACGAAAGGCTGTGTAATTTCCTTGGTACATTTATGTTATAATAATTTCCTTGGTACAAATGCACTAAAAAAAAAAAAAAAAAAAATAAAAAAAAAACATTTTTCAATATTACATATGGCAGTTTTTTAAAATTAACCATAAATTTAACTAGACTTGTATATACAAGTAGGTCAGGTTATCTCTTATAAACAACTTTACAATTCTGTTTCAAGTCAAACAATTTCAAAATTCGGCATGTCTGAAAAACCAAAAAAAAAACGACTTTTAGGAGATTTTCGTCTAATATCAAATGATTCAAATGTTATGATTATGATTATGAGTTCCGCAAAGGCAAGTCATCAAAATTTTTAGTGTTTTTATAGAGCATTAATGGTGGTGAAACACACTCAATTATATACAAATTTCACATTTATATTTGTTGTCACTCATGCAAAAGAATCTCTAGCAAACAAATGTGGAAACATATAAAATAAAAACTTAAAAAAAAACTGTAAAGTTCCGTTATTTAAATATAATTAGTAATTACATAACTAAACACCATAATACATAATATATCACAAATTATTATAAAAATGGCCCAAAGTCAAATCAACGTCACATAAAAGTTTAAGTAAATGTCAATAAAGTTTATTTAAGAATTTTACTTAGATTTATAGCAGAATTTAACTTCTTCTGATGAAACATTTATTTTAATCGCCTCAATTCTATTTTTAAAAAATATAAATCGAAAAGTTTAAATATATAATATATACTCCTATTTTCAAAACCACTATAAAATTGTAGTCAGTGTAATTTTTTAACATAAAAACAATTTAAGTTTTGATTTGTTCGACCACAGTGAACAAACACAGCACTTAAAATGTTACTTAATAAATTATATAGAGTCTATTTACGACAAATTAATAACAAAAATTTAAATTGAAAGTTATGAATATTCTTAACTTTAGTGACATTTTTGACAACTGGCCTGTAGACAGAAATTAATCAAATGAATCAAAGTATATGTCTATAAAGTTAGAAAGATATCAAACTCGGAACATTATATATTTAGGAAGTATATCCACATAAGTAAGTCTATACAAGTTTTCTAGATGTATACTATGTAAAGTTATGGTTTTCTAGATGTACTAGTTAAGTTTAAAAAAATTTATATTACAAAAAAAACATGACGCGACAACAACATAGTAACATTATAAATGAAGCGAGAGTTCAGCAACAGAGCCATTGTAAGTCTATATAATTTTTATATGTAAAATTACAGTTTAGAAAAATTAAACAAAAAACATGTCATGACAGAGCAATCGACCCAGATTGCAGCAACAGTGCAGCGCTATACAAAACTTTCAGCGACGACATTATAAGTCTATGTAAGTTTCCTATACCTACTATAGAAGGTTGTGGTTTAAAAAAATTTATATTGTATAAACAAAGTCAGAGCAACACCACAAATCAACTCACAGTTCAGAGAGAGAGAGAGAGAAAGCAGCGCTGGAAAACGTTTAGCGATGCCATTGTATTTGTGTAATATTACATAACAAGTTTAACGACTAATTTAAAAATAACGACTAAAGTTCATAAAGAATTAATTTATATTTTATTGATTAATTTACCAGCAAACAAAAACAAAACAAAAACAGATTAACCTACATTTTTTTTATGTTACGGAACTAATTGAAATTTAAGTGACATAAAATTTTTACCTAAAATTATTTATTTGACAGTTTAGTACCTAACTATTTAATATACTCTACTAAACCTTAATAAGTTCATTGTAAGATTAATTTTTTTGACAAAATATTTTTGATATTATTATTTTATATTATTATTATAAGAAAACTTTTAAAACTATACAATCTTTTTTCGTTTATTATAAGCCTTATACTATTTTTAGTACTTAATTTTTTTTTTTTATTTTTTTTTTTATACCATGAAAATATTAAATCACCGTAATATTTTATAATTTCAATTCATTTTCATTCATTTTTATTTAGCTGGAAAAAAAAAACCAAAATTAACGAAAACAAATTCAAGGATAATATTATTTTTATTACCCAGATAATTTAACCGGGCTGGATAGTTAAAAATAAAAAAAAAAAAACAAAAAGAAAAAAAAATGAAAAGAAAACAATACCTATACCTACTTTAACCATTTTAATATTTATGCAGCGTTAGGTTGTTAAAATATCCTTTTGCATAATATATTTTTTTAGCGTTAGCCAAAAACAAAAGTTTCCCGTTATTGTTTGTCTTTTTGATTTTTATTTAATTTTTTTATTTTTTGTTTTTTTGTTTTTTTTTTTTGTTCGAAAAATTTCTATCCGCTACAAATAAACTAAAAAAAAATATATACCTGCGAGAAAATAGAATAAATATAAAATTTTAACCTTGCTTAAACGTAATTAGCATAAAATTACTAAAAAAAAAAAAAAAATTATGCTATACCAATATAAAATATATTTTAATATATACATAGGGTGACCTTTAACTTTTTTTTAAGTTCCTAAATAAATCGAGGTTTGGTTTTATGTTGTTTTTACTGAGGTTCTAAGTAAAAGTTTTCTTTTTTTTTTTTTTTTTTGTTTTTCTTTCAAGTCTTTAAGTGAATTTAGGTCTAAAATGAAATTAAATTTATTGCAAACAAAAAAAAAAAAAAGTTGAACATTTTGTGACTCTTTTTTTTTCATTTTAGATAGAAAATTAAAGCTAAGCGAATACGTCACCGTAAATTTATGTTTTAAAAGTAAACATTCAAAATTAGTAAAAAACAAAAAAAAAAAAAAAACAAGGCAGAATGTAAACCAACGATTTTTAAAAGCGCACAGATAATAGAAACTGTTTAGAATTGTGTCTTGCACCAAAATCTTTGAAAATAGAAAAAATGTGAAAATAGGACTTTTTTGCAATTTTGAAAAGCTGTAAGTCCAGAACTCTATATAACTAAGAAAAACCGTTAAAACACGTAAAAATATGTTATTGAACCTTTAATTTTTATGTGTTGCCGAAGAAAAATTTGTACAGGTGTCCAAAGATAGCAAATATTCAATTTTTCAGCCGTAATAGCTCTTAAACGGGTGGCGGAACAAAAAAAATTTCTGAGAAAACTTACACTAATTTTAAAAGTTCTTTCTTGTCTCAATATTTCAAGTTAATATCTGAAAGTGTGCCGCAATTATTACAGATACAAAATTCAAGCAAAATTTAGTTTTCACATAACGGTAAATTTAAATACATATTATATTTAAAAAACCTATATAATTTTGATATTGATTTATAAAGGTAAAAAAAATCCAGTCGTATGATGTTTTCAGATTGAAAAAAATATTAAGTAGAACATGAGATATACGAATTTAAAAATAGGACTTTTTCAAAGTTTGAGGGGCTGTAGATCCGAAATGGAGGGGGCTACATGAAAAAGATGTTCTACAACATTATTTTTTTTTATGAGATCTACCCATGGTTAAAATTGTTTTCTCTTCTTTAACGGTGTAAAAGTTTTGTAAACAAGCGGACAGACGGACGGACGGAGTCAAACTAATTGGCACATTTTTTCAAAAATTTTTTGGAAATGTGCTAAAAATGGAAAAAGAATTTAAAAAACAAAGAAAAACAAAGAAAAACGCTTTAAACTTTTCACTCTGACAATAAAATTAGTTAAAAAAAGTTTGATATTTTCAAAGTTATTTTATTTTTTATTAAGGTTTTCATTTTTTATGATTTTTGTTTTTTTAAAGTTTTCTTTTAAATTAATTTTTAAATGTTTAAATTAAGTTCTAAATTGTTATGAAAACAAATAAAAAAACTGCGGAATTGCAAAGGTTTTTCTACTTAAAAAAAAAAAATAAATTGTTTTTCTTGGTATGACAATTAGTTTTTAAAATTTTCTACTTTTCAAAAATTTCATGAAATTTCCATCATAATTTTTGACTTTTTTACTAATAAAACGAATTCTAAAGAAAAGATTTTTAAATTTTTTACGCGGGAGATGTAGAATTTAATATATTATCCTTAAGATGCCTATGATTAAACAATATTTCTTATTCTCGTCAGAAAATATGTCTATATGTATATATCTATATATAAATATTATTAGATATATTGCTTAATGTAAATGCAATTTATTTAATTCCTAATTTGGTTATAGTGTTTAAAAAAAAGTTTTTCTTTTCGTTATTTGAACGTTTCCTTTAATTAACTGAAATAAAAAACTTTTAATATAAATAAATAATTAAAAAAACACTGTTTCATAGTCCAAAAAAAATCATTTTTTTCTGTTTTTAACCGTAATTAGTTTTGTTTTTAATTATTTCTAGTTAAAATTAAATTATGCTGAATGAAAACAATCTAGCCCTATATAATACTTGAATTCATAAAGACTGCAGAGCCAAAAATACCAAGGAATGTTTGACTTACAACTATAAGAAAAATGTCCAAAACAGAAAAAAGAGCATCAAAAGTTCCATTGAAATTCAGACTTATTAAAGTAATTTTTGGTGCAGAGTCATAACTCCCAGGTAAGTCCCTTAGGGACTTATGACTCATTTAGTGGGACATAAGTCTAGGACATAACATAAATCATAAGTCATAGGTCCCTTAAGGACCTTTCACTCTCTTTAAAATATTTACGTGGGACATAAGTTCCTTGACAAGTGGGTCATAAGTTCCTTGCGGGAATTATGACCCATTAAGTGAGTTATAACTCCATTTACTAAATTTTTGAGTTATAGCATCATATAACTAAAATTTTGTGATTAAGCGTATACATATACTAATATCTTTAAGTCGAAATTTATTTTGAAATAAATTCTGAAAGTCTTTTCCGATCTTTATGATTTAAGTATGATAATATCTATAAAAATATATGTATAAGTAAAATATTAGATGTAAAACAAAATGTATTTATATATTTGTCTATGCAAGATTCTATATTAGGAAGCATATTTAAGTTGGTTAAAAAATCAAAGTTGATTCATTTTCCAGAATATTTATGAATTCATGTATATGAGGCTTTGATTACACAATCAGGATTGCCCTTTTTTTTCAAAATCTTTATATATTTCTATTCGATTTTCTAAAATTATTTAATATCAAGTATTAGAATAAATAACAATAAATTGTTATTGTCATCATTTTTATCAAATAGTAATGCAGGTGTAAATAAATTTATATTTTCTTACATTTTTTCAAAAACAAAACTTCATACTTTTTACAATTACACTTTTTTTCTTTTTTAATAAAGATGAAATCCAATATCAAAAATTTTATTAAAAGAAAAAAATTAGGTGCTATGAAAAGAATTATGAACAAGATGGATGTAACGGATTTTTCAAAAGTACAAGACCGTATTGTGGAAGCTTTTTTTGGAAAGTCCAGTTATAATTCAAGAGTGCTCGTTACGGCTTTTGTTAATGGTATAAGTTTGGACCAATTATTTGAACTCTTGAAGAGAAAATTATTGACATCAGAAAAGAAAACAAAAATGATTTATTTATTCCACGCTCTCAAAAATCCAATATTTTCTTATAAATATTATATTTATAATATGATAAAAGGTTATAAAATTGTTTGTAATGGTGATATTCATCGATATGATGAAAGAGTTGAAAAATAGAATTTCAAAATGTAGTTTATATGTAAAATTATTGGTTTTTTCTTCATTTTGGAAAAACAGAATACGCTGATTTCGAATCAAACTTCCAAAATGTGTGCTAATTAATTTTGATATTATAGTTCAAGAGAGTCTGTATATATTCGTACCCGTCACTGATGTCACTTTTATTTTATATAAAATATAAAATAGAGAAATTTTATTAAATATTACTAATAACCTCCCAGCTGAGAACTGTATAAGGGTGTTATGACTGACAACTCTGAGTCAAAACTCTCAGGGTAATAAGTCCCCTAGGGAGTTATGGCTCATTGCTATGAGTCAAAGGTCCCTTAGTTACTTATGTCCCACAAAATGCGTCATAAGTTCCTAAGCGACTTATAACCCTAGAAGTGATAACCCTGCACCGTCATTTTTGACTATTACGACTTTTGATCTCTTCTTGACTTTAGTCAGAAGTTGTAATTCTAATATTTTTTTGTTTCAAAGTAAAAACTAATTGTATAGAAAATTTTTTGTAACAATTCTAGGAAAAGCTTTTGTAGACAAACATCAGTTACGCATAGAAAATGTTTTTGAAAGCAAGAAAAACCTTAACTATGAGTACTAGAGAAAGGTCATAAAATCAGTCTTTCAATAATTAAAAAGCGGCTACCTTGAGAGGCTAAAAAATTATTGAAATTCTGAATTTAAATTATATTTCATTAGATTTAAAAAATCAGGTTTAAAGATAAATTTTGTACGCAAACAACAAATTTAACAAATGTAACAAATTTTTGGTATATATATATTATATAAAAAATGGGATTTTTGAGTTTTGACTTTATTTGATGAGCCAAATGTCCCATTAAAAAACAAAAACTAGAAGTAACACTGAAACTTCTATCCTTAACACTAAGACAATATTCCCATTATACTTTTGACCCATTGAAGTGAGACAAAAGTCCTAATGGGATTTTTAGCCGTCTACAATTAAAATTTATTCAAATTACTTTGAGAAACTAGTAATTCTTTTATAGGAACTTAATTTTTCCGCTTAATTAATTTGAAAGGTTAATATGCATCTTTCAATTACATTAAACTTTTAAAATATATGTATTTTATATTGTGTCGTACTTGATTATTATTTACCTATAATTACCTACATATTTCTTTTGTAAAAGTTTATTAAAACAATAAAAAATTCGGAAGCATATATAGTAATATAATAACAAAAATTTTAGTTAATTTTTATGTAATTTAATAATAAATCAACTTTTTCTATATATTTTTAATAATTTTCTAATATTATTATAATATTATAATCTATAGATACATCTTAATTATGATATATCAACAAAAATTCACTTTTTTTGTTTTCACAAAATTCCTTAGATATAATAAGACTATGCCTTTTTCAGATATTATCACAGATATTACGAGTATAATGTAAAAACTTTGAGATTACTGAATTTTATCATAAATTATACTATGTAATGATATGTATATTACGTTTATATGTATGTGTATTTAGGGGAAATCAAGAATTTACATATCATAATACAGCTTAAAAGACGTTATCTTGTATTAATTTTGCCTAAAATCTCATATAATATCTTCCTTCCTTATAAGGAGACTACTTTTTCAGAAACAAATATTAATATTTTATTCTTTAATACACAATTTCATACATACTTATATACATTAAAATATAAAAATATATGTACAACAAATCCCCAATAGGGATGAGTATGAAAATTAATCGGTTAAAATTATCTTGGTAAATTAAAAGAAAATGAAAGGCTTTTTATGTAATAGGTATATACAATGAGTTATTTGAAATATTTATTAAACATTTTTTTTTTCCTTCAATCCTTTCAAATTTTTTTTTCTTCAATCCTTCCAAATTTTTTTTTTTTTTAAGAGGAATCATTATTGATAAGAAGCCACGTTAAAATAATTTTTGCTATTTCCTTAGAATTCATTATATTATACTCATCCTATAGTTAAATTTCTTAATCCCACATCATATCGAAAAAATTATCCACAAATTATCTTTTGTTTTGCTTATTTTGTTTTGTTTTGTGTCGTTTATTTCTTGTCACTGGGGTTGTAATTTAAAGCAATTATATATAGGATGTAAATTGTAAGAAAGTCATCAAATATCATGTCATGATGTATATTATCATGTGATATTATAAGATATTTTACTTTACTGTGACATTTTTTACATACAAATATAACATTATAATACTTATATAAATTTAAGGATGTCTATTATTATAGAAGTATAAATTATAAATATGTATATATTTATAAATGAGAAAAGATTAAAGGATGGTAGAGTATTAAGATGATATTAAGAGAAAAAGTAAGGCGGAATGTATACCAACGGTTTTTAAAAGCGCACATTTCCAAAAGATAATACAAACTGTTTAGAATTGTGACTTGCACATAAATTTGAAAATTTCATGTAATAAGAAAAAATATGAAAATAGTTTTTTTTTTGGAATTTTGCGGGGCTGTAAGTGCAAAACCCTACATAACAAGGAAAAACCGTTAACGCACATAAAAATATATTACTGAAGTTTTAATTTTTATGAGTTGCCGAAGAAAAATTTCCACAGCTTTTTAAAGTTGGAGAGGCTGTAGCTTCGTAATGGATGGGACTACATGAAAAAGTTGCTCTAAAAAATTAATTTTTTTATGAGACGTACCATGGGTAAAATTTTTTTTTTCTATCTTTAACGCTGTAGAAGTTTTCTAAACAGACGGACAGACAAGTAGGACAAAGTGATAGGCACATTTTTTCAAAAATTTTTTGAAAATGTGCTTAAAATGACTACCTATACAAAAATTAAAAATAAAAAGAAGCCATTATCAATTCAATGTAATACCTAATGTGTTTATGCACCACAGAAAAAAAAAAAGTTAAAAATAAAACAGGTAAGAAAAGATTTTTGGAATTTTTAAGAAAAGTTGTACAATAGATTTAATATAGACTGAAAAATATACGAGAATGAGATAGCCGTGAATTAGTAAAATATAAAATTATCACAGATTTTTAATATTAGTATTCTGCATAAAAATTTCAGTACCTGAATTAATTTTTATTCATGCGGTGTATAATTTTCCACCAAAATAAAATTATGTATTATTGAAGGTTCTTTGTTATTCCATGCTTCATGTCATAACAAGGCACAAATATGGAAGGAGAGTTTGTCAAATTTCTAGTGACTAAAAATATACTTTTTTATTAAAATTGGCTCTTAAAGATCTCTTATATTAATTTAAAAAAAAAATATTCCTTGGCTTTCAATATTTAAGAATATTGGTTTTGCTATATATAGCTTGAATAACTGGTTTTGTCAAAAATGATGTTTTGATGATGATATGACAAAAGTTCCGGAGACAAAAGTTTGCCGGGGGCTTATTACTCAAAAAATTAGCCAAAAGTCCCTGGCAGACTATAATTCCGATGATTAAGATGATTAACCCCTAAAACATAAGACGTAATCTCCCATAAAATTATGTATTTATATATTCGTCCATGCGATATTCTATATCAGAACTTTGCAGAAATTTTAAAATTGGTTACAAAAACAAGGTTGCTCTTTTTTCCCTAGTATTTTTTCATTTATTCTGGATAAAAGGAATACCCTGCTTTTGTATCCAACTGTAAAATTTTATCAAAAAAGTATACTTTTATAAATTTTGAAAATAATTGATTCTTTTAATATTGAATTATAAATATTTCAGTATATGAAGTCATAAAGTCCCCAAGCAATTGTTCGCCGTTTTACAAGAATTAAATCTCCCGGGGAGTTTTGGCTTGTTTGTTGAATCTAGGGGACTCATGACTCCGGGACTTTTGCCATATTGCCGTTTTGATGTTGTTTTAAAACTATGAATGTTTTTCCCCTTTTCTTAAGAAATTACCATTCAACATTTTTTTATAATTTTATATTCATTATAATTTCTCAGTTAATTAATAACGGTACTCAAGTACTGGGATAGATAATGACAAACAATCCATTGTCATACCGAATAGTTGTAGTAGGAATGAGTTTCATTTACTTTTTTCCGCAAGGTTCAGGACAAGGAAAAACCGTTATAATGATGAAAGAACAGAAAAAAGATTTATTAGTTTTTTAGCACTTTAGTTTAAAATATGATACTTTTAGTGGTCTTATTAAACTTCAATCATTGTTCAATCTTAGATTAATCTTTTTAGCTCAAAACTTATATAACACAATTAAATCTGGCAAAATAACACAGAAATATTTTATTTTCTAACAATTTGAGATCTAACACTATTTTTACAATTATAATTCTTTTTTCTTTGTGAAAGTAATGGAGGACAACAACTAGCAAGTCAAAATTAGTTAGTTAATTTTCAAAAAAAAAAATTTATTTTAAAAATGCCAAAAAAAAGTTTTAGGTTACCCATCACTACATAATATTATGATATCTAATTATGGCAGTATACTGTAATCAGATTTAAATCATTGAATTTACCTAAAAAAAAAATCTTTAAAATAATTTCTTAAGTAATTATTTTTTTTTATCTAATCTTATAAAAAATATTTTGTACCTCCCCCCCCCCCCCAAACTTTTAAAAATTTGTATTTATCCCGTATATAAATTCACTAATATGGTGACGCATTTATATTAGTATGCTAAATTTGTTCAAAAAGGAGTAATGAGGAAAAATTATGTAAATTTCTGTCATTTTTTTCCTTTGACATAATGTTATGATAACTTAAAACTTTGACTTTGAAATTTGAAGGATTTATGAGATACTTTTAAAACGGAGTACCTACTGAAATTATAGTATATTGTGTGAAAAAAGGTGCTAAAAGGAACATAATTATGATCTTTGTATTATTACTGAGTTAAATAATTACAGTATTTCTCTTAAGAAAATGGAAAATGGGGAAATTGGAAAGAAAAATACGAATATTCAAATTATAAACTTCAAAAGTCAACTATTTATAATTATTTATTCCAATTATATAATTATTTCAACAATTTTTTTTTTTTAGATCTATAGACCTAGTATTGAAACTATACCTTAAACCAATCTAATTATTAATTTAATATATTTTTTAACAACAAAAAATAGCGTCCTCTTAATTTATTGAGGCAATCAAAGAACTAAACTTCCATTTAAGTAAGTATGAAGAAATTTTTTCATAGAAAACATATTTTCACTGATAAAAGGATGTTTTAATGTGTTCCAAGAAAAATTTAAATTGCCAAAAGGTAAATGACAAAAATAAAAATATAAAAAATTTATAAAATAAAAATTAAATCATTTTTCCTAATTTTCTTAAACAACTTCATAATTCATTTTTCATATGCGAAAATAACATTCTTCTTATTCTTTTAATAATAAAAAGTAAAAGAAAGAGACAGAAGAACATAAGGGAAATAAAATTATCTTGAAAATTAGCAAAAACGTTTGTCAATCGGAGAAAATAAAGGCAACAAGAAAAAAAAAAAGAAAAGAAATAACAAAATAACTGTGGGGATTTGTTTTCTTTTCTTTTCTCGGAACTGAAAAAAAAAAAAGTTTTTCCCCTTTCTATTTAGGTTTATTAAAGTAGCTGATTCCCGGTTTTGATTTTTTTTCTTCTGCCTTTTGTTTGAATTTTCTTTTGGTTTTCTTTGTTTATCATTTTAAATAAACTAATGATGTATCATAAAATTCATGGGTGTGTGTTAATGTAAAGAAATGTCAAACTTTTTTAAAGAAAGATATATAAGTACAGTACTGAACAAATTATATGCTGAAATTTTACATTTAAAATTGATTGTAATTTTAGATGATTGTATTACCTACTCTTAGGGCTTCGGTACAACTGTAGGACATAAAAAGGTATACTATAAAACAACTTAATTTAAACATTTAAAAATGTTGTTATGCTTATTTAAAGTAGAATATAACGGAAACAATATAAAAATGTTTTAAACGGAGATCGTTTCTACTTAAATACTATCTATAGCCACTTTTAATTGATTTTATTTTAAAAATATTTTATGGATATGGGATGAAACATTGCAATATTATATACATATTATAGAAGTTCTTTTAAATCAGATCATATTATCTGAAATTATCTACGAATCGTATGATTAACCGATGCATGGTACCTAACTTTCTCTACAAAACTTGCAACAAGAATCCTTCAAAAGAGAAACCATTATACCTTCCATTAGTCATTATATCTTTTTATTAATTTTTAATATAAATAGGTTTGTGGGGTGAAGAGATTTGACGGAAATGATCTAGGTAAGGTTCAGTTCTCCAACTACTGAAGAGTCAAATGCAACTGAATAAAGACGAAACAACTTTTAGTAAACTTTTGACGTCTCAAAACTTTTTACAATTTTTGTTTGTATATTTTTTTCCAAGACTGTATATTTATAGCTTTACATAGATATAAAATTGTACCTATAGGTAAACAGGTAAAACAAATTCTTTTGAAAATTTTAAAATGAAAATGAAAGTTGTTTCTTTTATTTTTTTTATATGAATTCAAGATCTACGTATAAAGGTAAATCTATGTCACAACATAAAAGAAAAATGAAGAAAAAGAGAAAAAAAAATCAATGTGACATTTTTATAAGTTGTTCATATTTTTTTACTTATATGCATAGTACATACATTTATTATGTAAGTTTATATGTTCCATACAAAAATAAAGGATATAAGAAATGGAAATTTTATCATATGGTGGAAAAATCAAAGTGAATGTGTTTGTTGAAAAATTTTTATAAATACCAATTTTTTATACATATACATTCTTAATGTATTTGATAAGAAAGAGATAGGTGTATGATATTATATAAATAATCACATTTGTCATTTTGTTTGAGTTAACTGTAATATTTTTTTCTTTTTTCTTGTTTTTTTTTACTTTTCACAAAGGTATATTATTGTACTGTTGGCCCCATTTTAATGTAATTTCGATAAATAAGGTAAGTAAAATACACAAGTATCTATATACCCAGTTAATATTTTCATATCTTTTTCTTCTGAATTATCTATCTCATTTTGTTTTTCTTTTTTTTGTTTTTGTTATTATTCTCTTTTTTAAAATGCTACTGCTACTTTGAAAAGTTTTATTATTACTCTTTTATTTTTTTTTTTCGTTTTATTATTATAATTTTTTTTTTTTTTTATTTATATTTTATTCATGTTCATTTAAGATGATATAATTATGTGATTTATTATGTAGATTTTCATGTTATTATAGTAGTATTTTAAAAGAGAGAAAAGTTTTTGATTTATTACAAACACAAGAAAGAGACAGTAAAAAAAAAAAATTGGTTTTTTTTTTTAAATTTCTTTCTCTTTTTATTTTTTTTTTTTTTATTTATTTAACTGCTGTTATCAGTGATTTCTTTTCGAATTTAGTCAGTTGTTTTTTAATTCATAATAATAAGGAAAAAAGAAAGAGTGAGAAATAAAAGTGAGAAAGAAAAAAAAAAAAAAAATGGAAAAAATTAAAGAAAAAACAAGAACAAATTATTATAAATTTTTTAAATTTTCTCATTTTTATTTTATTTTATTTTATTTTACATATTTTGCAAATTCTTTTTGAGTAAAATGTCATTTTTTTTTTTTTATAATATTTTATGCATAAAAAAAGACAAAATAAAGAGAAAAGATAAAAAAAAAACTTTTGTTATTTATTTTGTTTTTTTTTTTTTTTGTTAATTTTAAATGGTAAATACACCAGTTGAAGTAATTTTGATAAGATTAATTATGGCACAAGAATTAACGTTAAAATCTAATAAAATAAAAAAAAAAAAACACAAAAAAGAAAACAAAACTAAGATGAGTGTTAATAAAAAATGGAAATTTAAATTTGAAAAGAGAATGAAAAAAAGTTATACAAGAAAAGAAAATCAAAGTACTTGCACAATTCAATTATTTATAAATAAAAAGGAGGATATAAAAAGGGGAGATGTTTAATATTTATAAAAGGTAAAAGGTAATTGGTATATATAGGTTGTTTATTTTTAATAAGAGTGTAATATTAAAGCTTGTTTCATATAATCCCGTTTACCAAATCAAAATTATGTTTCTTAAAATCCAGTTTCTTTTAATTCAGTTCCTTAATACAGTTTTTAAAATCCCGTTTTTTTTTTTTATTTTTGTGAAAATAAGCAGAAATTTTAAGAAAATAAATAATTTTTTAGTAGTAAAAATCGGGTTTCAGTAATATACTAGGCGGGATATTTAGGGGCCCCTAATGTTTGTAAATATTATATCTGCTTAAACATGAAACCTGATAAATATGGTAATGGTAAAATATAAAAACCAAATAATTTTATGGTGATATTAAAAGTTTGATTTTTGATTTGGTAAAAAATAGCTTGACAGTGGCAGCCTCCACTTTATGAAATTATAATTGTTTTGTATATAAATAATATTTCTATTATAACATTCTATTTTTAGAGATAAATATGAAAACTATATATAAGACCCTTTATTATAACTAAACGATTTGGGTCGTAAATTCGAGCTTTAATTATTTGGTTAGATGTGACTATTTCGACACAATTTTGTAAAACTATTTTATAATTTTTGGCTAAATGATAATTTTATAAAAATTATTGCAATTTTAATGTTAAATGTTAAAGTAAAACGAAATTTACTATGAGTGTAAAATTTCAGTTGAAGTTGGTTTTTCGTATTTAGCCCCTTTAAAAAGAATAAATAACTTTATAACTTTTCAATAACAATTTTTCACATTTTTTCTGCTGTGCAAAAAAAAAAAAAAAATGCGTTAAAAAAGAATTTAATTTATTTTACATTAAATTTTCTACAAATCCCAGTAGAATCTAGCTCCTTGGGAAAAATATCATATCAATCAATTTTAAATATTATAATAATTTGTTAACGCTTGTGTTTATAATTTGAAGTATTGCCACGCAATAAATTTTTATTTTTTTTTTTGTTTCGTTAAATTCAAGAAAAATTTCTAAATCGGTATTTTATAAATGTGAAATTTTAAATTCAGTTTAGTTCATTTTATACAATTATTAATCTCAACTTCTCGATCTATGCATTCGTTTTTTTTGTTTTAAATTCCCAATCCTATTCCTATCTATTTATTGAAATTGATGATTAATTTTTTTTTTTTTCAAGTATCTCTTGAAGGATCATTTATTAAATCGATTAGTGTTTTTTTTACTATAAATATACCTACTAATTTTTATTTTCAAAGTTCATTATAGACATACATACATCATTAATTAGTCAAAGAGTTTATATAAATTCTTTCTAATATTGATCTTTGGATCTGTAATGGACAATATAACGTACATAAAGTTGCCAATTCATAATTGATGCATTACAAGACTTTTTCTTATTGCAATAAAAAATAATTTTAAACAACTTAAAAATATTTAATCTACGAATTTTCATTTAAAAAGTTTATGTAAAATAATTTTTTTTTTTTTTTTTTATACAAGGTAATAAATTTTGGAATATAAAGGGATTTATCATCCTTATACATTTTATTATAAAGAAAAGAGTAAAAAAATAAACAACTTGAAAGGGAGAGAAGTGAAAATACATTTTATATTATTTTATACATATATATATATATACATATATGTTTTCCTTTCATAAATAACCTAAAGGATGCTGTTATTTAAATAAAAAATTTAAAAAATAGTCCCAATGAGACTACAATTCATCTTACACATATGATAATGTGAAATACCGTAATAAAATTTTACACAAAAAAAAAAAAAAAACTGAATTCAAGTTTAAGAAATACGTCTTTTAACGTTATTTTTGATACTCAAGGCTTTCAAAAAAAAAAAAAAAAAAAAAAAGGATTCTAAGAAAATTATTCCAAAGTGAAGCAGAAGAGTGTTTGGATTTTGTTTTTAATAAAAAATGGCAATAATTAAAAATATGTATTTTTAAGATTATATTACAGGTTCATCAAAAACAGAGAATGTATCATATTTAAATAAATTTTTTAAAAGAAATATTAAATGAACATTTCTTTTAAGTTAAAATTTTAGCCTACTTTTTCTTGGAAAATCATATATGTATATACCATACCTACATAAATGCTTACGCAAAATGTAACAAAAGAAACAAAACAAGTATCGATTTAAGAGAATGAAGGAACAGGAATATAAAAAAGCTTTTATCATTTAAAATATTCGTTTATTACTACTCAGCAAACGATTTTAACTCCTCCTCCTCAAAAAAAAAAAAAAACAAGAAAAAAAATAAAAAAAACAAATAAAGACATTCTTGTGATAATTCATTGGAAAGTTTTACTAATCAAATTAGAGTGACCAGATTTTTCTCTCAAATGCGGCACACAGTATTCTTTAGGTATCACAAGATATATTTTTATTTTTACCCATAGACAATATTCAGAATTTAATAACAGAAAAGCTTTAAACAATTTTAAGTATAACAGAAAATTTTAAAGAAAAATTAACAGTCGTAGTTTATTAGTTTAGTTAGTCGTTCATTTCTTCTGGGCAGGTGATAAAGAATGAATGACTTCAAATTATTGAATAGAAGTAATTAATTGTACTTTCATTATATTGAAAAATTGTATTATTCCGATTACTTTGAAAAATATGAATACAAAATAGATACATCTACAGAAATTTATGCTTTAGTGTACATTATTTTATATTTTTTTTTTATTTTAACTTTTTCACATTTTTTTTTTAATACAAAAACAAAAAGCTGAATGACATTTACAAAAAGAGGATTACATATATAGTAATACATATAATAACATAATAAAACATACCTCAATACATTCATAATATCCCCTTTTAAGATTTATCGATTTTACAAAAAGATTTTTCTGTAAAGTATCTATTAAAAGGTAAAAATATATAGGTTTTAATATCACCTCTATAACGATTTTTAATTTCATAGATTCAACAAGAAAAAAAAAATATGGAATAAATCACCTATTCTTCAAATAAAATTATATATTTTATAAAAGATTTTAATGGCTTATTTTATTTTTTATTTTTTTTTTTTGTGCAAAATATTTTATTGAAGTGAAACGTTTTCTGTAATAATCACTTTAAATCGTTTTTTATTGAACTTTAAAGTTTTTTTTTTGCATTCATAAAAAACTCATAATCATAAATAATCCACAATACAATAATAACATAATATTATGTACAATATAATGAATGGAGGACAAAATCAATAACAAATAAGGTAGAATGTAAACCGACGGTTTTTAAAAGCTCACATTTCCAAAAGACAAAACATCCTGTTTAGAATTGTGGCTCTGCACCAAAATTGAAAAATTTCATATAATAGGAAACAATATGAAAATAGAACCTTTGTGAAATTTTGAGGGACTGTAAATCCGGAACCCTATATAACTAAAAAAAGCGTTAAGACACGTAAAATTATATTACTGGAACTTTAATTTTTATGTCTTGCCGAAGTAAAATATGTGCAGATGCCTAAGTTACAGGTGTTTAAAATAGAAAATTTTCAATTTTTGAGCTCTCATAGCTCACAAACAAAAAAATCCAAACCAAAAAAATTTTCTGAGCAAACTTAAACTAATTTTGAACTTATAAAGCAAACTTTTAAAAGTTCTTTCTGCCTTCAAAATTTTAAGTCCCTATCTGAAAGTGTTCCAGAGTTATGAGGATAAAAAAATCAAGTAAAATTTGCTTTTCACATAACGGTAAATTTAAATACTAAATTTAAAAAAAATCTGTAATTTTGATATTAATTTAAAAAGGTAAAAAAAATACCTGTCGAACCTGACGTTTCCAGATTGAAATAATGTTAAGCAGAACATGAGATATACGAATTTAAAAATAGGGCTTTTTCAAAGTTTGAGGGGCTGTAGCTCCATAATGGGCTGCATGAAAAAGTTGTTCCACAAAATTAATTTTTTATGAGACCTACCCATGGTTAACATTTAATGGTTATGCCATGGTTAACTGTGTAGAAGTTTTGTAAACAGACGGGTGGACGGATAGAATGAAACTAATAAGCACATTTTTTCAAAATTTATTTAGAAATATGCTAAAAAGCAACATATAAAATGAATGGATTTTATCATTTATGTTAAGTCATGCTTAGGTGTATTAAAGATTATAATGTTTTTTTTAATGACATTTACCGTTCTGTAGTCTTTAACAAATAAAGAGAAAAAGAAAAGAAAAAGTGGAAAAATTTATTAGGGTTCTTGTATTTTGTTAAATGACATTTTGTTAAAAGCATATTGAAATAAATCTCAAACATAATATTATCTTATAGTTATATAAGATTTTTCACAATTAGATTATTCTTTTCAAATTTATATCTATAAATAGAAAAAAATATCTAATCTGCATAATATTTTAAACGTTAGTGTATCAAATTCTTTATAAAATATTCATTTTAGCGATTGAAGTGTCACCAAAATTTTATTGAGATTTTTCGATAAAATGAAGAATACAAACCGTGTCATAACTTAACAATATTTAACTCTGTTTTATAACTATTCTCAAATTTTTAAACAGCTGTACACTCTTTTAAGCCTACACTCAAGCTGTACACTACTGTTTAAAAATCCTAATAGTTTATAGTTTATCCTATAGTTTTATCCTATAGTTTATTTTATAGTCTTTAAAAATTTCCTTGCTATTCCGAAAATAGTATACACATAACGAATCTAAAACAACCCCCGCTATCAAATGTCGGCTCAGAAATTTACCACTTCCATTTGATAATACGATAAAATAATAAAAGATCAATGAGAGAACAACAAAATTATTTTAACCTCATCCTCAATTTTCTTCTGTAATTTAAAAGAAATTTTTTCAATCCCATTAGTACCAAAATTATATTAATCTTTAGGTCCTTTATTGGAAAGAAGTAGTGTTAGGTTCTTTATTTAAAAGAGATAGTGTAATAAATTACACTTCTGTCAATTTTGAATTTCTTAGTTGACGACTCTAGTTAAAAATAGATCTAATAAGGAGGTTACACTCTTTAACTTATTTTCTAATTGACCCTAAATACATAATATTATATGTTACAGTACAAACCGATTAAAACAACACTGCTTAAGAAGCCATATCGGTTAAGGTTCAAATCACTTTTTCAAAGATCTTAAGAAGGAGTATTTTCGTTAAACTATGTGTCGACATCCTGTTAGTAACGACACCCTGCTTTATACATAAAATGTTGGTACTTAATTTTTATTTGAATATCGTTTATTATACGACGCTATTTAAAATTGAAGAAGGATTTATTTTATTTTATGATTTGTTAACTTTAAAGGGTGGCCATTGAGGCAATTGAAATAAGTTTATTTGAACTGACAAAAATATCTATTAACAATAGATCAAATTTATTTGACAAATGATTAATGACTAAGTTGAAAATAAGAAATAAAGATTTTGAGGACGTAAGAATTTCTTAAAGTTTAATACAAAATATCAAAATTAGAACAACAAAAACAGAATAAAAACAAAACTTTCTTTAATAAAAAAGTAAATATGTATTGTTTAGATATCAAAAAAAAAGATAATGTATGTAATCAATTCAATTATATTAAAAAAACAATTAGGTAAAAAAAATTAAGGAAATCCCCTTGAATACGCAGAAAACAAAAATCTTTTATTAAAACTTACTGAAATATGCAGCGTAAAAATATACAGCCCACCCAAGCATTTCCAATATCTATGCATTTATTACGTTCAAATACTCCCCTACATTACTTTACATCCCCCCTTACGACCAAATATAATGTTAATATATTGTATATAATATAAATAAAATAAATAATATTAGTATATAATTTAATAATAGTTTAAAAACCTATAATGGCCTTGGTAGCCGATGGTTCAATAATATTGCATTACATTTATATATATGATATTAAGATAAATAAATAAATAAATAAGTAATCTTATTTGTACATAAAAGTAAGACCATAAAAAGAGTAGATATAATTTAATTAATTTTTAAATTAATATTGCCGGGCCTCGGTGGCCTAGTGGGTAAGAGCGTATAAAATATGCTGTAAGCATCGAAGGAGTGTGGGTTCGTATCCCATACACGTCGTAAGAGTTATTCTCCCTTACGATATTTACAGTCACGCCTGAATAGGAAAGACTGTGTAATTTCCTGTCCACATTTATGTGGCAGAGAAATGCATTAAAAAAAAAAAATTAATATTTTTATTGAAAAGAAAATTGTTTTTAAAAAAAAAACAGGTTTTAAGTAAAAGTTTTTAATATATTCTATTAACTCGCAGATGATTTCTGTAGAACTTCATTTAGGTATTATAATAAATTAAAAGTTTAAACAGAAGTTGTTTAGGTAATTTTAACTGATGACCCTACTGATGAGTCTAGTCATGTTGAAAAGATGTAACACTCCTAACATATTGCAAAAAAAAAAGTAAGCAAAAAATTATGGAAATTTGGAAAAGAAAATCATTTTTTTTTATGTAAAAAAAAATGTATTTCCTGCTAATAGCTATGTCTATAATATATTATACATTTTATTGAATGAAATTAATTAAATAAGTTTATTAGCTTATAAAAAATAGTTATTATTTTATATTTTTATCTTTATTTAATTTATAATCTGTTTTTTTTTTTGTGTTTTTCATCTTTGTGACATAATATTTTATAAAATTCATTAACAAATTTATATTTTAATCTCATATTTAATTACAGTCTGTCATGTATGTTTACAAAGAAGTTAAATATAATAACAAGACTATAAATTAATTGTATTTAACAACTGATAACATAAAATTTAATTATGATTGATGTAAATTACAGATTAAAAATTTTGTATTATATATCGATTCATTTTAAATGTACATATGTACTTATATTAAATTTTTCAGATCCTTTAAATTTTTCGCTTGTTTTGTATTATTAATGTATAATTTATATGTATATTAAAAATTTTATAAAAATTTATATACATAAAAATATTGGATATACTTTACTTTAGGTACATTGTGCAATTGTCTCGAAATTTTACATAACGGTACATAGTAACATCACCTATATTTCATAGATAGAACATGACTTTTGGCGCAAAGGTTATTTGAAGGTCAAATTAATTATTTTTAAATCTACGATGGCAGATACAGGAACCAATTTTTTACAACATTGTGAGACCTACTATTGTCTTTAATAAATATCTTGTTTCATCTTAATCAGTGCTATCGTTTCTTAGATACTGCAGTTCAAACGGAAAATTTTGGTATAAAAAAAAAAATTTCTCTAGGTTTCCTAGAAACCACTATACTTTATAAATTTTCAAAGACACCTTATATTATTTTTATAGTGTTAGGTCTCTTCACACCCTTTCGCATGATATATAATAAGGATATGGTACGACTTGGTAAATAGTCCCACCAGGTTAGAAATTCGAAATTGAAATAACAATTTTAATAAAAAATTTTATACTTTACATGCTTAAATGACGGAAAATATATCAAAAATTGTTAGATCTATAAACACCATTATAGTCCCAAAAGTTAGGTCTGTAAACAATCCTTAGGATGATATGTCTAAAATTAGAAAAAACAGGTTGTGCCATTTGAGTACAGAGTGCGTAACACAAAATTGTTCTCCCTTTCTTCTTCTTTCTATGAAGCCCTGATTGATTACTCTAATCCTTTTTGTTTTTGAGGTATGGTAAAATGATTTTGGATAGAATGATAAAGAAAGAGAATTTTTCATATAAAAATGTGAATTAAAATCTTATTTAATCAAAATCTTCCAGAATATTATGTTCTATGAAATATAGGTGACGTCACTTTGTACCGTTATGAAAAATTTCAAAAAAAAACGATGGTAAGGTAATCGTACAATGCACCTAAAGTAAAGTATACCCAAAATAATTCTTCATAATAACTGAAATATATTATGTATGTAAGTACTTATAAATTTTTAAAATTTTAATATTTCCGATATAATTCAATATTACCTTTAATATCCTTAAAATAAATTTATAATGAATGGAATATAAAAAATTCATACAGGATATAAACAATTTAAAATAATATTTATGATTATTACTTTTATAATTTTCTTTTAATATAAAATGACTGACTGCCGGGAGTGGAAAATTTAAAATTTTTAATAATTTTTTAAAATTGTAATTTAATTATTATTAAACATAATATAATATTTTTTTTTTTTTGCATATTATCGTAATACAATTAACAATAATTAAAGCCCAGCAAGTCTAGAAAGAAAAGCTTAATAATACGACTAAAATGTGTAAAAAATGGAGAAATATATAGTAGTCTTGTGGAATTCAAATATAGTAGGCTAATTTTTATAAATATTTCTTTATAACACGAAAAACGCTAATGTTTTTATAATTTCCTGCAAAAGGTGTCTTAAAATTTCATCTTTTCTGTATTATCTGTTATATAGGACGATGATTTGAAAAATATTAATATTTTAATTTCAATTTAAGATCAATTTAAAAAAAAAAAGAAAATCCTTTTAAAAGTTCAGACTTTGTTGATATTAAATTAAAATTTCGATTTCAAAGCTGAATTTTTAAAAGTTTTGAATTAAAATTTTTTTTTTATATATAGAAGAACGTTCCGAACGTAAAATAACGTTCGGAATAGACATGTCGGTTAATATTTTATAACAAAAACTTATAACGAAAACTTAATAATCGATATTAATGGCATACATTTTCGGAAGCTTGGGGATATTAAGTACTGTTATATGATGACGTCATCTAAATCGATGATCACCCGGAAGTATATCCTTGAGTACTTGGTTAAGAAAAAGGTATTAAAATTATTAAATAGTTTTTTACTGAATATTTTACTTTACAATTTTTGTAGCAAAAAGAAAACCAATGCGGTGCATAATATTAAAATATTATGATATACAAAAATTTTGAGCCTGTTCCCGTGGGTGTGGGGATATTGCGGTGCGATTTTACATAGTTGTTTTTTTTCTGCGGCAAATTTATACACGAACTTTTTGAAACAAAAACTGTTGTTGACGATTATTATTATTATTTGACGATTGTGTATGTGAATATTTAGATTTTCTGTTTGTACGCCTTTTCGTATTCTGCTCGATTTCCGCACGGATTTTTTTTTTCGCGTCGCTACTGCAAAAAAAATTACCGCGGTATGGGAAAGGTTTCAATTGAGCAACGACATATTAATTGATTTTTATTGCTTTATTTATTTTTCTTTTTAAAAAGTTTTGTGGCTAAAAGGTTAAAAACTACTTTAGCGCAATTTAAACAATTGAATATGAAACAAATAATAGGAATGACTTTAAAAATACTGATATTATTTGTAAGTATGTCATAAGCATTTAACTTTTCCTGCACAACATTAAGGAAATTTTTTTAGCGCTGCAATTCATCATTGTAACTTCATTCAACTGAACGCTACCATTGTTTTTCAATATTTAATTTAATATTTGTATAAATTTCCGAATTTTATACCTACTTAATAAATAAAATAAAATAAGTATGTAGATATATGTTATTTACTAAAGCTATTGTAAAAACTTTTCTTCATTCTTCATTCATTTTCTTCAAATCTAATTTTAATATAATGCATAGGTATAGGTATAGAGAAAAAGAACTATATTTTATTAATAAGAAATTTATTATTGCATTTATTATATTTATTATTATTATATTAATATTACAAATCACAATAGGATATTGCAATATTACAAAACCATCGGCTACTAAGGCCATTATAGGTCGAATACTATTATTAAATTATACACTAATATTATTTATTTTGTTTATATTATATATTTTATATTTACACTATATTTCGTATCAAGGGGGATTTGTTTTCAATTAATAAAACTTGTTACCTGTGCAGGATTTTAACCCGCACTACCTCGGTTAATAAGCCACGTGCTTAACCACTAGGCCACCGAGGTCTCAATAAAAAATATTTTTAAGCAAATCAAAAAAATTGTAAATAATATTTAAAAAAAAAAAAAAAACTATTTGAATTAAAAGTTTTGGATTACACTAAAAATATTACATAAAGTTTACATATAAAATACTGCCTTGTTTTGCATTATTGTACACAGTTTACCCGTTTATAACCAAATTTTGTAAAAATGTAAATCTCGAAAGTTCCATGCTCTATATTTTCTTGAGATCAGTTAACCTGTCATTTCAACACTAGAGCCCATTAAAAGTTTTTTCGTTTTTTTTTTGTTATCCCATCTATATAAAGTTCGACTGATTGAGTTCAAACTTTCTAGAAACATATGGTTACTATTCGTTAATCCGATCGTATCTGATTTTATGTTTTCATATTTGAAAATATTTTGTGAAAATTCACTTGGCACATTAATAAGTCAATTTTTCGTTCCGTTTATTCAATGTACTAATCAAAAATACTAAATGAAATGTAATATAAAACCAATACAAATAAATTCTTTTGGACAAAATCATGGTATTCCTGGTACCTGGTAGTATTTATTAGTATAAATTGAAAATTTATTAAAATAACGACAAAAATATTATTTTGTTTTCTTAATTTATTCTTAAAATTTTGAAAAATTGTTATTTTGTATTTATATTTTCAGTTTTCTTTAATTAACATTAAAATCATCAGACAATTGAAAATTTATATTAGAAAAAAAAAAATTTAAATTTTATTTATATTTATATTTAATAATATTAATTAATTATTTTAAAAACTAAAACAATAATAATGTTCCTTACCATTTTCAAATTTTAATATCCCTTTGGAAATTTTTCTTAATGACTTATAAATGAATACAAATTAATAAAATAACATTTTAAATTTTTTTATTTATTATATATTATATAATTAAAATATTCAACAATATTATAAATCATTATTTTTTTTAAGGATTTTCTTTTTTTTTCCTCCCATTTTGCTATATTTTAATTTCCCGAATGATAAATAAAATTAAAATTTATAATAAAGTCTTATTATGGTTATTTGAAAATATAAATAGGTATTATAAAAATACCAAAACATAGCTGTGCATTTTTAAAATATTTTAATAACTATATGTATTATAGGTATACAAAAAATGTTTACACTCATTAATTATTGCTCCCATATAATCAATAAAATTGCACCATTTACCTTATGTGTATAATAAAAATACAAAAAAAAAAAAAAAATTTTTTTTGAATTACCTAAATTCCAATTAAAATAGTATCCAGCATTGACTCAATTTATCTTGTTTATATTAAAATAAAAAAAAAAAAATATTATATAAATATGTTAAAATACAATAAATACTGTTATAGGAAATCCCATAATTAAATCTATATACAAATTTAAATTATAATTATAGGTCTTACAAAACAGATCACCTATCTATGAACCTCTTATACATATTATGATTTTAATTTTAAAATATTGTAAATATAGGTAGGTATATATGCATTTAGAAATTAAATTATTTATAGTTGTGGACATATTATTTGGATACTTATAAATTTAATTAGATATTTAATTACCCCTAGTATGGAACCTACCAGTATGCTATCATATATTATTAGAAATATAGTAATATATATCTTTTGTTGTATTATGCAGGAAGGTGTTATATATTTATATACTACTGCACATTGTAATCCAGTGATGGCCCTGAATCTGAAGTAAATAATAATAATAATATTAACAAGTGATACCTATACCGATAATAATAGTTGCTACAGTGACAGTTCGGTTGCCTTTATTTAATTACCTCATGCAGGAATGTGTTATATATATACTACTGCATGTTGTAAATGTTGATGGCTATAGTCACTGTTAGCAAAGTAGTAATAATAATATGTGGATTCATTGTTCCCTTACAGTCCCACTCCCAATTCAATGTTTCCGCATCCTTATCCTATCCTTTCCTATCTCTACTCCCTGAAAAATATACTGTGTTAGCAGGTTGGCTTAAGGGGAGGTAGATATAGTCAGTAAAAATCTGACACTACCAAGGAGGAAATCTTGGGTGTCTTTGGAAAATTCCCACCTCCCTTAGGAAAAATTAAAAATTTGTTTTTATAGTAAAGTCTTATATTTTTTTGATACTTAAAATTTAAATTTTGTATATTTTATTTTATTTAAAAGCTTTACTAAGGTTCTCCTAGGTGTATTGCTCAAATGGTGTTATGATTATCGGTCGAATGCATGAAATAGATTATCGGTCGAAAGCATAAAACTGATTATCAGTTGATTGCATAAAACATATTATGGATCGAATGCATAAAACTGAATTCGAACTTAAATCGCATTTCCTTCAAACAAAAATACGAGTTCTCAAATGTATAAATTTTGTTTGAAAAGGTTAAATTTAAGTTCAAGGTAATCAGTTTTATACGTATGATATTCATTTGACGTAATATCACATAATTAATAATGAGGTATGCAAGGAAAAATGGGAATACGAGAAGCTCTTTTTGGTATACAAGCTGTAGCGTAAAATTGCAAGAATGTGGGAAAATATGCATTTATATGCTTCATAGATTAGGAAAAAGCGTTTAATCGGGTACAACACGGCAAAATGATGAACATCCTCAGAAATATGGAACTCAATGATAAGAACATATAATGTATCAAGAATTTCTATTGGAATCTAACTGCAGAGATTAAAGTTAATAACCTGATAATATTTAACCTTCAAGTCAACAGGAGAGTCCGACGAGGTTGCATATTGTCGCACAACTATTATTGAATCTGTACTTCGAAAACATTTTCCAACAGACAATTAGACAAGTAGATAGACAAAAGAATTGAAGTAAATGGAATCTACATCAAAAATATTCAATATACAGATGCCATAACTCTATAGCTGACAACTTGTTAGATTTGCAATATTTAATTAATAAAGCCAATGATTATAGCAATCGTTCCGGTCTTCATATAAACATCAAAAAGACAAACGATTATGATAGTTAGCAGACGTAATAACTCAAGTAAAATTGAAGGTTAAAGACATTTTCTAAAGGCACAAATTGCATTACCACTACACAACACGGAATAGTCAAACTAACATATATGAAATGTATTTTAAATCATATTATCCGAAATATGATTTATAGCATTAGTCATATTCACACGAAATTTAATACAGAATTGAAAAGATAGATCCACCATCTTTAATATGAAAAAGATATTTAAAAAACATAATTTAAAATTGCAGTTAGGAATACAAATGCTAAGATGTTATGTTATCTCAGTTCTCTCCTTTATAGGGTTAAAGCATGAATCGGATCAGAAACTGTTACACTAACCTCTATCTAGAAAAAATACCGCTAATCAGCTGAGATCTACAGAATTACGAATGCATTGGAAGTAATTGAAAGAATTGGAAAGTCTACGGAATTTATAAAAATGATAATACAAAGGATACTTAAATATTTTGCCCATGTAATAAGACACCCAAAAAAATATAGTCTGCCATATTTCATTCTTGAAGACAAAATACAAAGGGGACCAGGAAGATTAAGAATAATTTGAATTGAAGAATCTCAGGACATTGTTCAAAGTGTCAACAAAATTTTTATTCGGAGCAGTAATGGACAAAGTTAGATCCCCAACATGATAGCCAACGTTCGATAACATATATCGGTACTTAAAGAAAAAGAAGTACAAACACATAACAAAAGATGACGATCAAATATTAATGAGATTTTTTTTGCTAATAAAAACAATTTTAAATTTAAATTATAACTGGGATTATCTTAAGATCAGATAATTGCCATAAAATTGGTTCAATGATGAAAAAAACTTTTCTCCACTTAACATAATTTTTTTTTTTGTTATGATTAGAATAAAATAAAAAATGCAATAATTTTATTATCAATTACATATCCTTTACTGTACATAATACCACCTATATGTACAAATAATATATAGGTACCTATACTAAATATTATCCGAATGATTTGTCTTCCATATTTAAGTAAATATAATTTAACATATTAGAATATAATGTGTACATAGTTTTATTTATTTTTTTTATTTGATCATATATTATTATGGAGGCGCTAAATAACAAAATAAATTCATTCACAGCTCATTAATAAATAAAAATATTTTTTTTTATACCCGTATGAACTATGTTCAAGGGTATAATAAATTTGCCATTACGTTTGTGACACCTTAAAGGAGTCGAGCTAGATATAGTGTCAAAGGTATGGATCGGCTCAGAATCGAATTCTGAGTCGATTAAGCCATGTGCGTCCGTCCGTCCGTCCGTCCGCACGGTAACTCAAAAAATAAAGGAGCTAGGAGGCTGAAATTTTTTTTACGGCACTTTTGCAAAATTGTTAGTTTTGCTATTTAAAACCAACATTTTCGGTCGGCGGGTTCGAGTAGCTGCCATACATCTTCTATCTTTATATAGAAATAACTCAGTATCTATTCAAGCTAGGTTTGTGAAATTTTGCAAATGATGATCAAGTTTTATGGCAACAACTTCTGTAAAATTTGGTTGTGGTGGTGCGGCGGGTTCGGGTAGCTGCCATACAACTTCTCCGTTTAAATGAGAATAACTCAGTGTCTATTGAAGCTAGCAACCTGATATTTAGTAACAAGGTGTCGAATTACAGGCCAACAGCTTTTGTAAAATTTGGTTGTTCTAGAGCAGCCGCTTCAGGCTTCTTGCACCTCTTGGAACTAAATGAAACTAGGCGTAATAGATTCAGGTAGCTGTCATACAACTCCACAATTTACATAAATATATCTCTGTAGTTCGGTACTAAAACATCTGAATGTTTTTAAAAGATGATCAAGTTTTATAGAAACAGGATATATTACGTTCATACGGGTATCCCAGAGTTGACACAGTCTACTCTACTGCACTCTTCCTCGCTTTTTTTGTTTTCGATCACTTGTTTTACACATTTGTTTTTTCCCTCATTAGTTTTTCAAACAAAAATAATAAAAAAAAAAAACTTGTTTTGTTTTTTTGTTAATAAATTAAATAAATTTTTTATAATAACGATGTATAATTAAATTTTCCAAAATACCATAAATAACCATAAAACAAAAAGACATTTCAAAAATGAAAAACAACAAAATAACAGGAAAATCAAAATAATATAGGGAGGAAATAAAATTGATCCCTTTTTTTCCCGAAATTGGTCCCTTGACTTTTTGATACTTTTTTTTACCAAAAACAAGAAATATAATAATAAAAAAAAAAAATTTTTTTTTTTTTGCCTTAAGATTATAAAATGTACTTAAAAAATTGTATATATACAAGTATTATATACAAACAAATTATATAATAAACAAACAAACATACCTATACTATATAATATGAGTATATTTATAAAATATACAAACATACATATAAAATTATATTATTAGAGATATTGGTTTTATTAGGTTACTTATATTTTAACTGAATAGGGGGAAATTGTTTATTTCGGTTCGGAAAAGTTTTTTTTTTTTTTTTGTTTTGTTGTTTTCTTTATTTTTTTTTTAGTTGTACTTTTTTGTTTTTTTTTTCTTTTAATAGTTCGACATATGTAAATATGAAAGGATTATTTAACATTAAACACAAAATTAGACCCATATAATATATATATACTTATATGTATTTATATATCTTAAAATATCATAGAAAAGGGTATATTTTTGGATGTCATAAGACTCCTCCAAAAAAAAAAAACAATAATTTTTTTTTTTGTTTTATTGGTTTTTTTCTTTCTATTCTTTATTAGTTAAATACAGTACCCATATTCATCATACATACTTTAGATTAAACTTATTAAAAGGTCCCGACATTATATCTTGTAAATTAGATTTTTTTTTTTTTTTTAAATGTAACATAGGCTATTACTCTTATATTATAATATTAATGTATCTATAGATATATTTTACATAATAATATGCGTATATATTATGTATATGCATTATTATGTTAATGAATATAATATACTTTATTAGTTTTGTTTTTTTTTTTTCTTGGGTTTAGATAATTTTCTGGAATGAACACCATATGCTTAATACTTATGATATGCTGTGACCAAATTCATAAAGATATTATAAACAAAAAGAAAATATAACAAAAAAAAAAAAAACAATCATAAAACTAATAATTATTAAAAGAGAAAGAGAGAGAGAGAGAAAGATGTATAATATTTAAGTTGTGTATATGAGTATAAGAAAATTCTGAAATATTGAAAATTTCAAAAGATTATTTATTATAAAAAAAAAACAAGACAGAATGTAAACTAAAGATTTCTAAGGGCGCACATTTTCTAAAAGACAATATACAATCTGTTTAGAATATTGTGACTTGCGCCAAAATTTGTTGAACATTTTCTTAAAATTTCATATCGATATAATTAAGAAAAAATGTGAAAAATAAAGAGACAATTTCTTTCAATTTTAATGGAACTCTCCAAAATTAAACCATTAACACAATGGTAAATTATACAATTGAAGCCTTAATTTTTACCTTTTGTTTTCGAAAAATTGGTAAAACATGCCTAATTTACAGGTGTTTAAAAATAACAAAATTGCAATTTTTGATCCTAAATAGCGTTAAAAATAGAATGGTGTGCAAAAAAAAATTTCTGAGATAACTTACACTGATTCTAAAGATGCTTTCTTCTTTTAAAATTTTAAGGTTCTGACTAAAAATATGCCACAGTCATGAAGGAAGAAAAATCATGCAAAATTTAGTTTTCACATAACGGTAAATTTAAATGCTAATTTAAAAAAAAAATTGTAATTTTAATATTAATTTATAAAGGTAAAAAAAAAAAAGTCCTGTCGAATGGCTTTTTTAAATTGGAAAAAATGTTAAGCAGAACTTGACACATTAAAGAATATAATTTTTTCAAAGTTTAAGGGGCTGTAGCTTCATAATGGATGGGGCTACATAAACAAATTTTCGTACATCATTAATTTTTGTTGAGACCTACTCATGGCTAAAATTTAATTGTTCTACTTTTAACGGTGTAGAAGGTTTGTAAATAGATGGATGGACTGACGGACGGACAGAGTGAAATTAATGGGCATAATTTTTTTGCAAATGTGGTAAAAAATGGTATGAAAAAAAAAGAAGAAAAATCATTTAGAAAATAAGATATATGAATATTTTTTTTATTCAAAAATATCACAGATGAGATTTTTCTTGGGAATATAATATGTATGTATGTATGTATGTACGTACATACTTAAATTTTTTTTTGAAGATCTTGGAATGTAATTTAATATTTTTGTTTTATTTATTTTTTTTTTCTTTTTTTGGGTAGTATATTACATCACTTAACTATCTTAATAAGATTGACCTTTATTCTGTTCCTATATATACATACATATGAATCTAATATTAGAATGAGAAATCAATGAGGTGCAATTTTCTTGAGAAAATTAATTACAATTTTGTAATGGGATCAAATAATGAAATTATAATATAATAAATTAACTATATATTATTTTATGTAATTTTACAAGAAAATAATACATAATATTAGTATATATATTGTGTAATAAAATTAGTTCTATAGGAATGAAATAAATTAATGAAAATTTTTTTAGCTCCGAAGATGTTAGGTAGATTATTTTCTCGATAATTATTCAACGCTATATGAGTATTTAAAAATTTTAAAAGAAATTTTTATTTTTGTAGTCTGATCCTTGTACAATCAAACACAATTTTATGTAGCCATACATGATGTCAAGAAAATAGTTAAAAAGTCAATTTTATGTAGCCATGACATGATGTCAAGAAAAAAATTTAAATGAATTGAGTTGTAAAATGGAAGATGGCGTAATAAACACAATTAAGCAGCTCTTAATTAAGCAGCTAAGCAAAAAAGTTGATTAGCTTTTAGATTTAATATTTTTATTACGCTTTGAAATGTCAAATGTGTTGTGTTGTCATATTAGTTATAAGCGTAATATATAAAGCTATTTATATTTCATGTTCTTCATTTTGTAATTACGTTCTTCAAATTATTCTCAGTCAAATTAATTGAAGATTTAAAAAAAAATCAGCCATCTCCACCACAGGACCGACCGCCACTACACGAAAAGTACAATGCACAAAATTTATAGATTTTTTACATAATATTTTATATCAAAGCAAAATAACTTCTAATAATTCAACAACATTTTGTTTTATTCAAAACGAGGAAGAATACAGTTGACTTTGTCAACTCTTAGATACCCGTACGAACCGTTAGTATGTTCACAGCCTGTCACTCTGCTTACAATATTATTTTTTTAAAATTTTGGAACTTTAAAATAATTTTTGTGAATTTTATAATTTCTAGTACTATGGGTTGTACATATATTCAAACTATATGTTTATATGTACATTCTTCAAAAGCAGATTCTAACCTTCCACATAACGATTATCAATCCAAAACTTTTACAAATATTCTATAGTAAATAGTAAATATAATTTTAAATATTATATTATATTATATTTAAATATTCCATTGACAGAATAATTTCTTATAAGTACATTAAAATACATATATGTATGTAAATACGGCGCTATATAATATACATCTATATTCTTATCATTCATTCACTAGTGACATATACGATATGTAAATAAACATGATATTATATAAGTATGTATATATATTAATATCATATAAATAAAAATTCTTCAAGCAACCGTTATGTTGTTTATTTATTTACATTTTTATGTACTACGCATTATATCCTCAACAATTTCAAATTATCGAGTAAAACAAAATGGAAAAAAATCGTTAAAGGAATTTGTTAGAAAATTTGAAAAAATCAAGTAACACTTTCGTCGATTATAAAGTAATCCTATATTATTAAAAAAAGTTGTTAACAGAAATAAGAGTATAATGTTGGAGCTTTAATTTTTGTGTATTACTTCAAAAAAATTTTAACAGGTGTTCAAGTTACAGGTGTTTCAAAATAGGAAATTTTCAGTTTTTGACCCCTTACAGCTCCTAAACGGGGGGTGACACAAAAAAAATTTCTGAAATGACTCATACTTATTTTTAAAGATCTAACTTCTGTCAAAATTTCAAGTTTCCAACTTAAACCGTTTAGAAGATAGAAGGGTTGAAGGATTTAGGTTTCACATAACGGTAAATTAAGACACCCTATGCTACAAATATATATTTATTGTATATATACTTTTAAAGCTAATAAAAGTAGTAATCGTTTGGCGTTTTCAAAATGAAGATATACCTTATACAACTTGTGCTATAACAATTTAAATATAGAGCTTTTTTGAACCTTTGGGTAGCTGTAGCTCCGTAACGGGTGGGGCTACAAAAAAAAGTTATTAAAAATAAAATTAATATTTTTGTGAGATCTATCAGCAGTTAAAATTTCATAGCTCTATTGCAAAAAAATGTGGGGATCTAAAAGTTAGGTGTTCGAGAGCTACCCTAAGGCTTGGTCCAAACTCAACCAAAAAAAATAGAGAACCTAAAAATTACTCCCAAAATATTTTGTGTAAATTTCAAGATTCTAGCTTTCTTAGTTTTTGAGTTAGCGTGCTGACGGACGAACGGACATGGTTCAATCGTCTTAGAATTTTTTTCTGATCCGATCCATACCTTTGAAAGTATATCTAGCTCGCTTATTTCGAGGTGTTACAAACGGAGCAGTAATTTTATTATACCCGATCCTATCGTGCGGGTATAAATATTAGAAGTAAAAAATAATAAAAGCTGTAAACAAATACAAAACAAACATACCTAAGATTAATATTTTTGAATCTGCTAAAAAAAATTTACCGTTTTAATTTTATGTCATCAACAAAAGAATAATATGCATAGATATAAGCACATATGTACATATGTATGTATATAAATTTTTAGAGCTATAAAAAAAAAAAAATTGTTCATATAAATTCATATCGTGTTATTTATGAAATTTGGACTTAGAAAAAAAATTAAATAAAAGTTAAAGTTAGTTGGATCGAAAAATGTTCTATAGTAAAGTTGTTGCTCTTTACTTGTGTAACCACTTTTTATACCCGTACGATAGGATCGGGTATAATAAAATTACTCCTCCGTTTGTAACACCTCGAAATAAGCGAGCTAGATATACCTTCAAAGGTATGGATCGGATCAGAAAAAAATTCTAAGACTTTTGAGCCATGTCCGTCCGTCAGCACGCTAACTCAAAAACTAAGAAAGCTAGAATCTTGAAATTTACACAAAATATTCTAGGAGCAATTTGTAGGTTCCCTATTTTTTTTGGTTGAGTTCGGACCAAGCCTTAGGGTAGCTCTCGAACACCTAACTTTTAGATCCCCACATTTTTTTTGCAATAGAGCTATGAAATTTTAACTACTGATAGATCTCACAAAAATATTAATTTTATTTTTAATAACTTTTTTTTGTAGCCCCACCCGTTACGGAGCTACAGCTCCCCAAAGGTTCAAAAAAGCTCTATATTTAAATTGTTATAGCACAAGTTGTATAAGGTATATCTTCATTTTGAAAACGCCAAACGATTACTACTTTCATTAGCTTTAAAGGTGTATATACAATAAATATATATTTTTGGCATACGGTGTCTTAATTTACCGTTATGCGAAACTAAAATTTTGCAAAATTCTTTAACCCTTCCATCTTCTAAACGGTTAAAGTTGGAAACTTGAAATTTTGACAGAAGTTAGATCTTTGAAAATTAGTATGAGTTATTTCTGAAATTTTTTTTGTATCACCCCCCGTTTAGGAGCTGTAAGGGGTCAAAAACTGAAAATTTTCTATTTTTAAACACCTGTAACTTGAACACCTGTTAAAATTTTTTTGAAGTAATACACAAAAATTAAAGCTCCAACATTATACTTTTATTTCTGTTAACAACTTTTTTTAATAATATAGGGTTACTTTATAATTGACGAAAGTGTTACTTGATTTTTTCAAATTTTCTAACAAATTTCTTTAACGAATTTTTTCCATTTTGTTTTACTCGATAATTTGAAATTGTTGAGGATATAATGCGTAGTAGAAAAAAATGTAATTAAATAAACAACATAACGGTTGCTTGAAGAATTTTTATTTATATGATATTGATATATATACATACTTATATAATATCATGTTTATTTACATATCGTATATGTCACTAGTGAATAAGAGTATAGATGTATATTATATAGCGCCGTATTTACATACATATATGTATTTTATTGTACTTATAAGAAATTATTCTGTCAATGGAATATTTAAATATAATATAATATAATATTTAAAATTATATTTACTGTTTTGTACTTAGTAAATTTAATATACATTTACCGCTTAGTATTAAATGGTACTATAGAATATTTGAAAAAGTTTTGGATTGATAATCGTTATGTGGAAGGTTAGAATCTGCTTTTGAAGAATGTACATATAAACATATAGTTTGAATATATGTACAACCCATAGTTCTAGAAATTATAAAATTCACCCAAATTATTTTAAAATACTAAAATATTAAAAAAATAATATTGTAAGCGGAGTGACAGGCTGTGAACATACTAACGGTTCGTACGAGTATCTAAGAGTTGACAAAGTCAACTGTATTCTTCCTCGTTTTTAATAACTTTTTTCTTCAAATTTTTCTGTTACGAAATATTACTAAAAAACTTAAAAAGTACACTTGTAAACTACCACTTGCGGTTGTTCGATTTACTCCAAAAGCTTATCATTCTGAGATATTTACGTTAAAACCTTAAATATGAAATTACAAAAAAATTCGCTCAGTCGTTTAAGCTGTACACGTACCCACAGACATACCCACACACACACGCACCCACACACACACACAGACGGACATCATGCTAAACATTTTTTTACAGCCGTCTCCCCACCGGAGTAGTGCATATTTGCCAAAATCTCGGGTAGGTACAAATTTTTAGTATGAAAACAATACCTAACTTATACATAATTGTATACGGTCGGTAAAAAACACAGTATTATCTATACATATAATATAATATCTACAATAAAATTTATTTCTATTTTTCAAATGAAAATTAATTTCAAATTTCGCAAAAATATATGGCATTGTTACGCTTCCAAAAGTTTTCATTGTGACAGGTATAGTTGTACACAACGTAAATTGACGTAAATAGACGTACAAAAAACTTTAATTGTAGGTGCACAGTAAAGGTGATGACATTTTCGCGTCGCTTCTAGCTTCGCTTCCTAAATAAAATAAAGACCAAATGCTAGCGTCGCTTTATGACCATCAACCAATATAAAATAAAGAAAACCAAACAAATTTATTGTCAACACGATTAAAAGTAGAAAATTGCTCTACTCTAGCGTTGCTTTTCTATTTGGTCAAGGTCCATTTATATCAATGTATTCTACTTAAATGTCAAAACGATGCTAGAAGAGACGCTAGCATTGAGTCATCACCTTTAAGATTTTTTCAAAATAATATAAATATTATTTTATTTTTATTATAAAAATAAAATTTTAGATAAATAAACAAAAAAAAAAAAAAAACACAATAAATAAAGTTTATTTTATTTGATTAGAAATAAAATAAACAAGTAATAAAAATAAATAAGAAAATAAAATGAATAAATATATTTGTATAAAAAAAAAAAAATTTATTAAGGCATAGAAAAATGAGAAAATATTAAATGGAAAAAATCTATATTTTATTTTATTATTTATAAGTTTAAAATAAATTTTAAAAATAAATTTTAGCATAAAAATAATTAAATTAATAGTATTTGGTTACATCAAGAATAAATTATTAAATTTCTTTTAATTACTTCTTTTTTAATAATATCTAAGATACGAAGCAGTTCAAAATTTCACAAATTTTTTTTTTTATATATAACAGTAAATTTAAATCACTATTATTGGGGATGCTATAAAATTATATTATTTTTGGAGTTTAAGCTAAAAAATGTATTGTTCTTATGCGTTTCCATATAAAAATAAAAAAAATTACTTATAGAAATTGAGCAATAACCGCACTTTTGCGAATAACTATAGCACTTTTGCAAACTTTAGGGATTTTAGTCTCACAACAGATAAACAGAACTCCTGTAATTTTTGAATTCATTGTCGATCTTTCACAATGTTATCATCATTTTTGACGATCACATCTATTATACAACTTACAGTTAAAGTTAATTCTATTATTATATTATATAACAACGGAATCATTTGGTTAATATAACAAATAACATTTTGTAATACTTAGTTTTATCTGAAATATCAGAGTATAAACGCCGAATATGCTGTAATGTAGCTTTAGATTTAATGTAGCGAACATGCTTGTAGCTTTACGTTTTCAATCTTTTATAATTATAATTTTAACCTATTCGACAATATAGTTTTGTTAAGATCAGCTTTCCTATTTACTATAAAATTGCGTTATTATTTATAAGTATCGCGGTAAATATGCACAATAACTGTGTTATTTACCTTAATCATGTCTTATATAAATATTAAAATGTTATTATCATTTTGATCGTTGTGATACTCACTGTAAATTTTCTTCACTAAAGTGGATTTATTTCTATATAAAAATCTTCCAAAAATTTAAATATAATGTTCAAGTTTTTGGGTCATGATAAATTTCATACATTTAAGAAATAGCAAAATATAAAAAAAAAAAATAAAAAATAAAAAAAAAACAAGAAATAACAAATTATATATGGGGATCATATTATTTTATTTTTCTGTTGAAGTTCCTGTATATTAAAATTTCCTTTACTTTTAAAATATTATAAGCCTTCTCTTTTTGCCTCCTCCTTTCTTTACATCTAATGTTGTTATTGTGCTCCTAGTAAATTTGGCTAATTTTTGTTCATATATATACTTAAAAGCTCTACCATTTTTTGTAAGAAGAAATTTATGGATATGAATCGGCATTTTGCTAGATTTTCTTTTTTATTGGTGCTTGAAAAAAATGAATTTTGCTTTTTCTTTTGATGTTATTTGAGAAATTCTTTATGAGTATACGACACATGTGACTTATGGATCATATTAATCCATTTCCAAAATTGGTTTTGTTTTTTTTTTTTTTTCATTTTATTTTTGTAGTCGTTTGTTTGTTTTAAGATGTCAAAATGAATAAAAAGGGAAAAAATCAGAACGAAATTGCCATCAAAACTTTAAAATTAAACTGAATGAATTTCTTTCAATTTAATTCATTGTTACAATTTGAATATTTAAATAAATGGAGAGGATAGGGTCTTCAAATAATTTATATTATATACCAATTAAAATAATAAATTGACTAAAGTATATAGATTAATATACTAAACTTAGTATCCGAGTATCTGTTCATTATTATATTAGAAAAAAAGGCGTTTTGATAATACTAAACAAAAAAAGTATCACCATGCAAATAATGCAGCAAACACTACAGAAGCCGACCTTGTGAGCATTTGTTTTAGAAAACAAAAAGTAAGTACAAATTTTATGTAAAGTGTTTGAATGTAGGAATGTATGTCTTAATGAATGTATGTGTATACTTAACTTAGTAGTTCTAATTTAAAAAATTTTTTTTTTTTTAGTTAAAATACAGTTTATCACAATAGTTCGTGATAACTTCATTAATCATCAGTTATCAACCAACTGAAGGAATACCAAGACATAAATTTAATTGTGAACCTTCCTTCTCGACATATCGGTTTGAATGCATAAAACTTAGTTTGAACTCAAATCTCACTTTTTCAAACAAAAAACACACTTGAAGTTGTATTTTTGTTTGAAAAGTGAGGTTTGAGTTCAAGCTTAGATTTACGCATTCAACCTATCATCTCAAAAAAATGAAAAACTGTTAAAAGAAACAAGATGCCGATTCTGTTTAGCGAAAGATAAAAATCTGGAGCACATTTTATATGCAATGTTATTTGCAGATTATGGCGACAGCTTTTCAAAGAAGATTAATAACTTAGGGAAACGAAGAAACCTGCGACAGGAAAGATTATTGCCGTAATCAAAATGATGAAATCTATTCACTCAAAAACAGAGATTAATAACTTAACAGTTAAAATCCATTATTTGTACTTATACATACTCACTCGGGTTAAAATACTATATTGATAGGAATGAAAAATCAAAATTAAAAGTAAACATGAAAGCTTCAGTTCATTATTTAAAACAAAGGGGTTATTTCCATCAATAAATTCTTGAGTTTTTATTAAATATCAATAGAGAAACGTAAACTGTTTTACAAAAATTAGCTTTAATAGCAACGAATTATAAGAAATGTTATACCGATACGCAGTGTATTTGTACTTTTAATTAAAAACTGCTGTTCTATTTAAAAACTCAAAATAAAAATTAATATTATTTAATTTTACTGGTAGGTACCCAAACCTAATTAAATTTTCGAAACACTCTGTACTTATGAATCTAAAAATTTTGTTGTTTTTTTTTTCTTTTTTTAAATTTAAGAAATCGGTTCTGGGAATAAATGAAATGAGAATGTTTTAAAAATATTAAGTGCCACAAGATGTCAATTGAATTCCTATGAGAGCATGAGATGCGGTATAATTTTTCCTTTTTTCTCTTTTTTTTTTGTGTTTTTTGTTTCTTCATGTTGTCATATTGACATGAAGAGAAATTTTTCTTGTTTATATTGTAGCGTAAATCAAAGATGACGCCTTTGTAGTATTATTGTTGACCTTTTCTAATATTTTATTTTCTAACTTTTGTTATTACATTTTTTTTATTTTTGTTTCTTTTCTTTTTTGAAATTTGTTTCATTTGATTTGTGTTATTGTTTTTATTTTACTATGGTTATTTTTTTTATTTGTGGGGCTCATTATTACTTTTCTCTTATTTTTCCATTCTTTTATATTATTTAATGCTCACAGTTATGTATTTGTTTTTTGTTTTTTCTCTTTGTAATTTTTTTTATGTAACTTTTAGGCCGTTTTCAGAAAATAAATTTTTATGAGTTGTATATTTTGAATACAAAGAAAAATAAAAACAAACAAAAAAATAAAAAAGTAAATAAAGAAAAATTATTAGAAAATAAAATAAATGAAAAGAAAAAAATTTTATTTTTTTTTACAAATGAAAAAAAATTTTGGCGAAATTTGTTTTTAAGGAAAAACTTTTAAAAATTCTTATCTAATTTTATTAGATTTTTTTTTTTTTTTAAGAGAAAAAAAAATTAAGTGTGGGTTGTTTGGAAAAGTTTCAGCTTTTTGGAAAATCTGTTTTTTTTTCTTTTATTTTTTTCTAAAGAAAAATAATTTTACAAATATTTTTTTGTTTTTTCCCTGAAAAATAATTTTTAAGGAAATTAACTTATTAAATTTTTTGTTTTATTCTTGTTTTTTTTTTTTTTTATTTTCTATTCAACATAAGACTGAGAAAAAGTGCACATAAGGTCAAAATTTATTTTTTAATATTTGTTTATTTCCAAAAATTATTTTAATTTATATTATCTAATATCGAACCCGTTAAACAATTTTTCATCAACAAAACATAAAAAAAAAATATGAAGTTAAGTATATATTTTTTTAAGGCCCGTAATGTATTTCTTTTTCGGAGTCTTTTTTGAACAAAAAATTTTTCAATTTCGGAGTAAATCTTTGAAATCTTTGATTTTTTTGAATTCTTTAGGACTTTTTGAAATTCATAAGAATTGAGGATTAAAATAATACTGCATGTAATTTAAAAATAAAAAAAATATCTCAAAATTAAAAATATTTAGGTCAAAAATGGGCTTCAGTTATTGTGAATTAAATTAAGCTAATATGTTAATTTAATGAAGAAAATGTTTAATAGCGTAAAAGAATTAATATAAATTGCAAAATATTGTATCATTAAAAAATAATATCGAAACTTTTTTTCAACGCTTATAAACATATGTAGTTCAAGGGTATAATAAATATGCTATTACGTTTGTAACACCTCAAATGAGCCGAATTAGATATGACAAAGTATACTTATGTATATTTTTGCACGATAAATTAAATAAAAGATAAAAGAGCCAAAATTCTGAAATTTTCACCACTTTGTAAGTCTTTTTTGTAAATTTTTTAGTTTCGTTATTTAAATTGAGAAAGTTCCACCTTTTGTTTATTAAAAGATGTCAAATTCGATGCCAACAATTTGAATTTTAAACAAAAACTGAAAAATTTAGTTGGCCAGATAGCTGTCATATGTACAACTTTTTTTTTTTATATATAAGCGTAGTTTATATCTTAATATCTGACTGCTTTAAGACATCGTAAGTTTTCTAAAAATTAATCAAGTTTTATCGTAAAAGCTTTATGAAGTTTAGTTGCACTATCGCAAAAGGTTTAGGTAACTGTCATATCTTGGAACTTAATTAAGATAGACATTAATTGAAAATTTACAAAAATGATCATTAACAATAACTTCTGCAAAATATGGTTGGTTCAGAACAACAAGTTCGAGTAGCTGTCATACGACTCCAAAACTTACATAAATATATCTGGGTAATAAATTAAGTCAAACATTTGAAACAACATTAATAGGTATATAATATGTTCATATCTCTATCTTAGAGTTGACATAATAGTCTATTCTACACTTTTCCTCTTATATTAATAAAATTAGAATTTTTTTTCTTTCACTTGACAATATGAAGTCTTATAGGTAACTATGTATAAAATGTGATGTCTAACATCTCTCTGTCAGTAATTATAATATTGCATAATAAATATCAGTTGATCTTGGAAATTCTTTCTGCCGCTCAATTTTTTATCAAATTTCAATATAATCCACAATAAATGTGAAATTTTAGAATATAGCTTTATGTATCTATTATTTTTATGTAGATCATTATTTTATAATTACAGACCTGGATGGGCTCTGGTCTCCCTTAGAAGACTTCAAAAATAGACATTCATTCACCAGTAGACATTCTTCTCCAGTTTCGAGCACTCACTTTTGGTAAATTATTTTCTTTATTATCTAACAGATTTCTACGACAGGTTTATTTATCTATAATTAAGTATTGGACATTTTTGTATATAATTAAAACATTCGACAGTTCTGTTATTTTATTAATTTTTTTATTTTGACAAATAACTGGACTTTTTATAGTATATAGGTATAGAATTATTGAATTGTTACCTGGGATTTTTCATTAAATTGTATTTTTATAAAAATTTTCTATTTAAACTTAAAATATTTCAGAAGTTACTTTAATATTTCCTAAAAGAAGGGAAAGTAGGTACAAAAATTATTAAATTCAAATTAGATAAGAAACCAGATTTTAAAATAAAGAAAAGATATGTGTAGTAAACAAAAAATAGTAAATACTTAATTCAAAATTTTACGAAAACACAATTTTTTTTATTTTTGAAATTGTTTAGTAACTTGTAACTTGTAACTTGTATTCCTTATACCTAAATGTAACTTGATTATCTATAAGAATTATAATAGCGTAGGAGGTGCGCTTTAAATGATAGTAGCGAAGATAATTTTACGTTTTTAAAAAAATAAATGCAAAATTAAAATCTTTATTTGAAAAGATAAACAAAATTATTTTACACTATGAATGTAAAATATACTCTAAGTTAAATGTAATGTAAACAAGGCTGTATTTAAAACCAAAGATTTTTTATGGCACATATTTTCCAAAAGATAACAAAAACAGTTTGGTAACAATATTGTGACTTAAACCAAAATTTGTAATATTTCTGAGAATTTTGTATATATAAGAAAAATTGTGAAAATTCGTGGCTCTTCATTCTTCATCTCTAAGGAAACGATAGCAATAAGGAAAATCTATTCATTATATTGAAGCTTTAATATTTGTTTGTTACTTTGAAAAAAATTGTACAGATAGCTAAAAATACAAATTACAGGCGTCTAAAATTAGGAAATATAAAATTTTTGACCCCTAACAGTTTTTAAACCAGGCAAAAGGCAAAAAAAATATTTTCTGATCCAACTAATATACTAATTTTAAAGATTTTTTGATCTCTGAGAATATCAAGATTCGAACTAAAAGCGCGAAGAAGTTATAAAAGAAATAAATTTTGTTTTCATATAACGGTAAATTTAAATACTAAATTACAAAAAAATGTATAATTTTGATATAGATTCAAAAAAGGCTAAAAAAAAAAAAAAAAAATAATCCTGTCGTTTGGCCTTTTTCAATTAAGACACTTTCCGACAGACGTCCGTAGTGACAAAAAATGTTTAAAAAATATACTAAAAAAAAAATTGTTCAATTTCAGAATAAATAAACGGTTATAACGGTGTTTAATAATGTTGTAAATAAATGTGTAAATCGCTTTTTAATTCAGTGGTGTAAATATTGATGATAATAATTTTTAGAAAACATAATAAAATTTATATGCATTCAAATATTTTGCGACACTTTTAGATTTTATTTTTGGTTACCACAATATAAAAAAATTAAAAGTAAAAAAAAATATATATATAATAAAAATTATAAAATTTCCTTGTCAACCATTTTTGTGGTATACAGAGTTTTTTTTTATTACCTACTTTTAAATCATTAAAAAAAAAGAAAACCACATAAAATAATCTGTATATATTTTCCCCGTTAATACAATATTCGTTTTTTTGCGCAAAAACTACAAGATAGTTTTAAAGAAAAAAAAAATGCTTAAAATCTATTTATTTGAAAGAAATATTTGTTGGAAGCAAAAAGTTAGAAAAGCAATGCCTTATTCAGTAATTTTTCCAAGAAGCTGTATGAAATTGATCTCACTTTTTGATCTAACATTATTTGGTTAACAAAATATATAAAAAATAATCAATTTTTCGATAACGAAAAATCAAAATTTTAATATTTGTTATTGTTACGGTAAATGTTTAACTAAAGATTGGGAACAATAACGATTTATGCAATTTTTATATTATATAGTTAAAAATGTCCTTGGAAATACAACATAAAAGGTTAAAACATAAATTTTTGACAACGTTCAGTTTCATAAAACTCAGATAATTTATGATCTTCTTGCGCGAACAAAATAATATACTCTTGTATCGCTCAATTTAAAGAAATTTTTCCAAAATCAAATTTTATACTCGAATTTTTAGCTGATTGTCTAAATTCTATGAATTTAATAGATGTAATTAAACAATTTGTGGCATGGCAACTGTTACCCGTGAAGATTGCAATAATTATTATCCGCACATGTACACGTACATAAAATGTAATCATAGGAGACGAAATTTCTGCTTACCTGTTATATGGTTCGAATGCATAAAATTGAAATTGAGTTCGAATGTCACTTTTTCCCTTTCAGTATATATTAAAAATATTGAACCTACAAGATAATATGATGAAAATTCGTTCACAAATAATGATGACTGCTCGTTAAACAGAAATGGAAAATATGAAATTATGGTGAGACATTCAAATAATATTAAACCATAGTTATAATATGTGCAAAAATGCACTTAACTGAAAATATAATAAAACCAAGTTATGTAGAATATTGCGTTTAAAACTTTTTTTGTTTTACTTTTCTCTTTTATTCGGATTTTGAACACTTTAAGGAAGCGATTAAAAAATTATTTTTTTTTACAGTTAGTAATTACAGGTTGAAATAAAAAGATATTATTATTTCCGCTCTTGACAGATTTATTTATTTATTTATTTTTTTTTTTTGTTGTTTTATTTCTTTTGCACAACAAAATGCAGATTATAGTGCAGAGAAAAGCAGATTAAAATTTATTAAAATAGAACATGATATTTGGAATTAAAATTTTTAGTTTAAAAATGAATACAAGGATCTGAAATCCTTTTTGATGATTTTTTTTTTTGTTTGATTTTAAAATCAATACGTTAAAATTGTGGATTGTATATTTTTTTTCTTTCTGCGAAAATTAAATGCAAAATGAATATCTACTCAGTTCTCATAGATTAATAATTTTATAGGTTCCATTAAAATATTTTATCATGAGTACCACCTATTCAATTTATAAAAAAAAAAAAAAAATTTTAGATACTTGATGTGAATATATATATATATATATTTTTTACATATAGTTTTTTATTAGGTTTACTTTATAGAAAATATAATAATAATCATTCAATATTAGCTTAAACCATATTTAAAATACTAAAAAAAAAAATTTGTTAAATAGTTTTATTGTAAATACCAAAAGCTTTGCCACTTAACTTTTTAAAACCCTCTAATAATATAAGGTTATTATTTTTAAAATAAGTACAAATAAAATTGAATTACAAAATAAATAAATAATAAATTTCAGATATTTTTAAAACAGGTTTGCACTCCAAATTGAACCTTTTGTAAAATTAAATTCAACCTTTTGCAAATTAAATTTAACGTTTTACAAATTAAATTCAACCTTTCTGCAAATCAAATACAACCTTTGAAAAATTTAAAAAACATTTAAAAAATTAATAATTATAGGAGAGTGGTTAATTTTTGACAACGTTCAGTTCCATAAAACTCAGATAATTTATGATCTTCTTGCGCGGACAAAATAATATACTCTTATATCGCTGACTTTGAAGAAATTTTTCCAAAATCAAATTTTATACTTGAATTTTTAGCTGATTGTCTAAATTCTATAAATTTAATAGATGTACCTAATTAAACAATTTTTGGCATGGCAACTGTTACCCGTGAAGATTGCAATAATTATTATCCGCACATGTACACGTACATAAAATGTAATCATCATAAAACCATTTAATCAGTTTTTATAAAAGGTTGAATTTCATTTGTAAAAGGTTGAGTTGAATTTACAAAAGGATGAATTTGAAGTGTAAATCCTGTAAATATTAATCGTTTTGTGTTTTTTAGTAACATTCTGTTGATGTAAATAAAAAATTAAATTATTTATTTATTTTTGGAAATGGAACAATGTAAAGTTTGGATAGATTGATACTCAGATTCTGAAAACGCAAGTCACTTCACTTAATTAAAAAAATTATGTTTTATTCACTGTTATTATATTACTGGAAATGTGGGTATTATGCCTAACAGTTTATATAAGTGCAATGCGGGCTAACAGCCTAAAATCTTCAATGCATTTTATAGGAAGTTGACATTATAATATTGTTAGAACATTTTTAGAAACTATGAGTAGAGTCAGTCTTTATTTAATTTTCAAATTTTTCAGAAAAAGTCATTAATAGCTTATATTGGTGGAAATAATAAAATTTCAAGGAAAAAATTACTATTCTTTAAGGATTAGATGTATATAAATTATTTTATTTAGTGTCATATAAAAAATGTTTTCCTTTAATTAAGAAATGGGGTTTATAGTTTGATTAAACACATTTAAGTCACAAAATCTTTAATTAGAAAAAAAATGTTTGCTAATTAATTCTCAATATTAATTATTATTAGTCCTAATTATTTGATATTTAAAACTATAATCATTTCATTTTTTTAAAAAAATTTCTTTGTTTTTTTTTGTCACAGTACTCACAGTATTGTTCTCACTTTTTTTTTTTTTTTTTGAAAAATATTTATTCAAAATTTATTTAAGAGTTAAAAAATCAAAAAATAAAGCAAAAAAAAAAAAAATTTAAAATGTGCCTAATAATGAAATCTATACTTAAGCCTCTTTGAATGTTATTACTGCTAGTGTTCATCAGGAAAAAACAAAATATCTATAGATCTCTCCAGAAAATATCTAGATAGATGTGTATCTATAGATAAAATTGGGTTATCTTCAATTTTGATATCCGATGAAGGCGTAGATTTTCAAAGGACATCAAGAAAATCTATACTGACTTGGTAGTTTAGTATTTTTGTACACCATCGTCTCCCTAAAGATCTTAGCCAGAATAATGGAATAAGCATCTTAATGACACAGGAATAATGAAGCGAAATTTATGGCAAGAGATATGAAGGGAAATTTTAATTTTAAATTGCGAGAGTAGTATACAGGATTAAATGGAAATATTAGTAGATGTACGTTGATTACTTCCTTAAGTTATAAGAATCAGGGAGTATACATATTATGTTCTGGTAATATTTTAATATTTTTAGTTACCTATATTTTTAGTTACCTATAAGAATGTGTTCCTATTCTTTTTGTTTCTAATTTTACAATATACTTCATGTAATTACACAAGTGAGCTATTTTAAGTAACCTATTACAATAATGGATTGGTTAGAGTTTGGGCACATTAATTATAATTTTAGAAAATATGTCTTGCTCAGAAATTGCACATACTTTGTATAAACAGACGAGAGTAAGGAAAAACCTTGAAAAAATACTGATAGTAATAATTCCTAATAATAGCCCCATTTCTTAAAGTTTTTTTTTTCAAATTTTCTTTTCAATTCCCTTCTACTGAACGACTATAATACTGTATATACAGTTATTATCTTCATCATATTTATGCTACAATGCATAATCTTTATAATATATTATGGTGCAACAATAGTATCCACATGATCACATTTGGCTCCGCCATCCATAATGAATCTTAGCCTCACGTATCAAGTTCCTAAATTGTTCTTTTTCTCTGGCAAGTATAAGCCAATTTCTTCTGTTTAACGCTGCAGCCATTTTATCTATGTCATTTATCCATCTTAGTTTTAGCCGAACAACATCTCTTCTTCATTTTGATGTGTTGACATATATTTTATATGTGGTTCCAATTGGATACATTCTCATAATGTGTCCAGTCCATTTCAGTTATTAAATTTTTATACAACAATATTATCAAAATATGCTAAAAATGAAAAAATATCGGGATTAAAGACAAAAGTAAAGACCGCAGAATTATTTACTGTCAGAAAATGATTATTAAGAAAAAATAAATCTTTTTTATTTAAATACTTGTCCTAATTACTAAAGAAAATAATTTTAGAAACAAAACATGTATAATATTATGTTGAAATTCATTGCCTGATTATTACAAAAAAGAATTATATTTTAGTAAAAATGTCTTTAGAAATTTGAGGAATATCAAAGTTCATAGAGTAAAATAATATTTTATCAGATAAAAAGAAAAACTAAAATCATAAACAAAAAGATGAATTAATATTCTATCTCTTAAAAATTAAATACCTACCTACTAAAATTTTATGAATTCAAAAATCCTTTAGGTAAATATTTTAGGAAGAATTCTACGAAAAGAAAATTTGATATAAAACTGTCACAGAAAAGAGAAGAATGGTAATATAAATCAATAAAATGGGGTAAAAAAAAAAAAAAAATTATTTCAAAATTAGTAGAATTTTTAAATTTCAATTAATACCAAAACATTCTATAAATATTTCAATTTACATCGAAATAATACATTTAGTATGTAACATAAATCGTTCAATAGAAATCGATAGCATTAATTTCATCGTAAACTATTTTCAAATTTCAAAAAAAAATCCAAAAAAAAAAAAGTTTTATTTTAATTTTTGCATTATTAAAAATTCCAGAACATGTACTTTGTAATTTATTATTACCTTTAGCATATTTACCTATAGATTACCTATATATATGTATGTACATATATGGAATCTATCCTTAATTTAAAAAATGATTTACTAATAGCAGTGTGTATCTTTTGCTTTTCATTGATTCTAAAGTCTCTTTTATAGCATTACCAGACCAAGCTGTTTATACAAGAAACTGCAGATTCGTAACAGTATTCTATAATGTTAATTCTTAGTTAAGGGTGACAATATACATATGTACGTACTAGAGATTAAGTACTATACCTATATGTAAATTTAATTCTCTAAGTGTTTAATTTGGTGCAGGGACATAAGTCCCATGGAATCTTTATTTAAAACTATTAAAATTAATATTATTTTCTCTTTTCATCAATTAAAACTTATTTTTTTAACTTCAAAATTAGTGTTTCCGCCATTGGTTTATATATATATTATATATATATGTAATACATAATTGAAAGTAGCTTCTTTTCTTAGGCGTTTTATATTATGGTTTACATTTTTAGCACATTTCCAAAAAAATTTTAACCATGGGTAGATCTCATAAAACAATTAATTTTGTGGAACAACTTTTTCTTGCAGCTCCATCCATCAGGGACTACAGCCCCTAAAACTTTGCAAAAGCCCTATTTTTAAACGCATATATTTCATGTTCTGCTTAACATTTTTTCAATCTGAAAACGCCATTCGACAGGAATTTTTTTTTTTATAGTAATTTTACAATCTAAAAACACTAGAAGACCGGAATTTTCTTACCTGTATAAAAGAATATTATGCAATATTTTGTAATTTACTATTTAAATTTACCGTTATGTTAAATCCAAATTTTGCACGATATTTCTTTTTTCATAACTCCGGCACGCTTGGAGATACGAACCTGAAATTTTGAGACGAGAAAGAACTTTTAGATTTAGTATAAGTTTTCTCAGAAATTTTTTTGGTAGTTTTTCCTCTTTAAGAGTTATTACGTCTCAAAAATTGAAAATTTGCTATATATCTCGACACCATTAACTTAGGCACCTGTAAACATTTTTTTTCGGCAAGACATGAAAATTAAAGGTTCAATAATATATTTTTACGTGTGTTAACGGTTTTTCTTATTTAAAATAGGGTTCCGGACTTACAGCCTATTTTCAGATTTTTTCTTATTTACATGAAATTTTAAATTTTTGTGCAAGTCACAATTCTTAACAGTTTCTATTGTCTTTTAGAAATGTGCACTTTTAAAAACCGTTGGTTGACACTCTAAATAAAATTTTAGTAAAATAAAAACTATAAATGTATAGAAAATGTTTTATAAAAATTTTGAAAAAAGCAGTAAGACATTAACTCCGGCTACGCACAGTAAAGGTTTTTGAAGGTAAAAAAGACTATAGGGGAACTAAAGTAAAGCCGAAAAATGAAGTTTTCAATAACATAAGTGAGGCTTCGGGGAGGAAAAACATTATTGAAACTATGATTTTGAAACCAACTCTAAAATCTCTCCTCGTTATTTTGTTCACATTTATATCGTGTAACGTAAGATTTTGAAATGTATTATTTAGAAAATTGGGGAGCAATTTCGTATACAACTAGTTGACAAAATTGGGAGATCATTTTATTTTACTTTTGGGAATTATTTTCGTCTTCCTTGATGATCTTTTTAAAAAATGTGATTAGGAGGCTAATTTTGTACGTCACTACGAAGTCACTAATTTTTGAGATGTAAACTCAAACAAAATTGTCTGTTTAAAATATTCATAGTATAATTATATAATATATATTGTATATTATTGCGGAAGTATGTATTTAATTTTTTGGTTGCAGAATTAATTTTGGTTTTAATAGAACTATTGATTCATTTTAATAATTTTAGACAAAAGCATCATTAATATAAGATCAAAAGTCTCATTAAGACTTCTAATTTTATAGCATTAATACAATACTCCCATGGCACATTTGACCCATTGAAGTGCATCAATAGTTCTAAAAGAGACTTTTGGTCCTGCACCGTTTACTTCACTAATATTTTCATAAAATATTATATGCACAATAAAATAAAGTCAAAATTGCAAAGAGATAATATTATAATATGCGTTATATAAAATTAAACAACAAAATATAAATTAAATATATGTAAAATTACTTATGCTATATTTTCATATGTCAGCCATACTTTTTCTCTAAGTTATGTACACAGATTATTTATCTACAGGTATATTAATTTATCATTAATAGGATTTAAAGTATCTAATGTTTATTTTGTGCATGTTTTATTCCATAAAAAAAAAAAAAATTAAATATACAAAATAATTATTATATGGTTTTATAAAGTTATAATTTATTTACTTTAGTTACAAATCAAAGTAATGATTTTAAGCGTAATAAAATCTACTTGAAATAAATCTAAAATCTTTTTAATATAATTTCTTATTTTCTTTTTAAAAGAGAGTAATGAGAGTATAGTATCTGATCTATATTATAATAGTGGTTCACATCCGAAAATAAAATTTTTATCTTTTAATACAAAATTTTCATTACGCATATAAATAAGAAATTGTTTTAGTAAATAAAAATAATATTTGAAAAGTTAATTCTATCTTAAAATTCTTATGTACCTACGCATATATTTAATTTTTGGAAATAACCATCTTTTTACCTGCATCACATCACTTTTTCAGATGTTGGGCATTTTAGATTAAAGGAACTTAAATAAAATTGTTAAAATAATAAATTGTTTTTTTGACTGATATCAAGCTGAAGGTGATTCCAAATTTCTACGAATCATCAGTATAAAAAAGATAGAGCTTTGATTTTGCATTCTTTTTGTGAAAAGACAATAAAAACAATTGCAACAAAATTTGTAAATTTTGTCCGAATTTTATATGTAAGAATAATTTGTGGAAAATCTAAAAATGTTCTTCTTCAATTTTAAGGAAAACATGTATAATTAATAAAAACTGTTTGCGCAAATAAAAATATAATATTGAAACTTTACTCTTTGATTATTCCCTATTTTGAAAGAATTTCTACATAGGTACTTAAGTTACAAGTATCTTAAGGCGAAGGCCCACTGTACGCTTTGCTTGCTTCGCTTGCTTTACACGCTTTGATAGTTGAAATAAATTATATTGTATCTTTATGTAGCAACGCCCAATGACAAAGTAATCAAAGTGAATCCAAAGTATCAAAGTTCAAAATTGACCAATTTTCAATTAGACGCTTTGCTTTATTGCTAAGAAAATAATATTTAAAACGTCAGAGAATTTTGTTTTTAAATAAATATTTGAATATTTGAATTCGAAAATATTTGGTAAATTTTCAATTGTGTAGAATCTTGTTTTAATTTTGCAAATGTACTCTCATAAAGTCCATGTATTTCGCGATCCAAATATATGTCCCATGTCCCGAACCCAAAAATCGCGCTGATTCTTTATTTTTTGAAAGATTTTGTAGCTTTCGTATAATAAAAATATGGTGTGCAAAACATCACAAATATCTTGCAAATCTTCCATTTTAAAGAACGAAATAAACAATAATAAAAAAATGAGAATGTCAAATGTCAAGCATAATTTAAAAGCGTACATTGGGATTTAAAATTACTTTGATTACTTTGCTTCGTTTATTCGCTTTTCAAAGCAAAGCAAACGAAACAAGCAAAGCGTACATTGGGCCTTCACCTTAAAAATGCAAAATCTTCTAAGGAGAAATACACAAAAAAAATTCTAGATAAATTTTTTTTTTGTTAATTTTAAAAGATCTTTTTTCTTCACAACATTTTTCTACATTTCTAGGTAAAACCGTACCGGATTTTTGAAGGAAGCAAAAAAAAAAAGCAAAATTTTGTGTTTACATAACGGTAAATGCGGATATTAAAGTGTAAAACATTGAAAAATTATTTTGATATTGATTTATGAAGTTAAACAAAAATCAAGTGTTTGGCGTTTTTAGATTAAGCAGAATTTAGGATATAAACATTAGAAAAACATTTGGCCCTTTTTTGTAGATTTTAAGAGGCCTTTTGGGAACGTAATGGGGTGGAGTTACAATAAAAATATTAAAAGAACTTAAATGAATAAATGAATTGTACTTACTACAATAACTTAAATGAATTGTACTTACTACAATATTAATTTTTTGTATGAGACCTACATTAATTTATGGTTAAAATTTAATTGTTTTTATTTTAAACAGTATAGAAGTTTTATAAACAGATGAACGTACGAGGTGGACGGACGGGTGGACGAACGACGAACAAAATGAAACTAATAAGCAAATTTTTTTTAGTTTTTTTTTTTAGGAAAATATGTGCTAAAAAGAATTGACTAATATCAAAGATAAGTTTTGAATTATTTTTGTTATTCAAATTTTTCATAAACAATTTTGTCCGTTACTGTACAATGTTAGATTCAATTTGAATGTTTATAATGAGGAGTCTTAAGTTTTTATAAAACAAATATTTGAATATTCGTATTTGAAACTTACATACAAATATTTATAATGATGGAAAAGTTATTAATTAATATAAAATAATATGCACATGCAGATTTTTAGAATATAAAATAATAATTATAATTTATATCATATTTCATATTTATTTAATTTGAACTGATATTTATTAAAATTAAACGTAAAAATATATTCCAATTTTAAATTAAATTCCAATATTAAATTTTTAATTTCTTATTATATAGATAGATACAAATTACAATTTTGTTTATTTACTGAGTATAAAAATGATTTTTAACTATTATTAATATTAAGAAATCGTATAAAATTTGAATTAAAAACTAATAAATATTTTCTAATATATTATTTTTTACCTAATAGGTATAAAGGTAGAAAAATCTAGGATATTTTTGTTATTTAAAAGTAATACAATTTGCAATGAACTTTCTATTTTTATCCCTATCACTCTTCCTTGTTTTAAAAACTGCGTTCGTCTATTTTTCATCATTGAGAATCTGTCAACAAAGTTTTTGACTGTAATCTCGTTAACTGTAATGTTGTTATGACTATGTAAAAGAGCTAAGCCAGTTAATCGTTTTTCTCCCATAGAATTTCTCAACCAGGTTTTCAGTCTTCGCAACATAGAAAAACTACGCTCTGCTTTGGCGACACAAATAGAAATAGTAAAAAAAATCTTCAGTACATTTAATACATCAGGAAATGTGTCTTGAATATTTTTGTTTTTTAAAATATCATTTATAGTAACTTTCTCCAGTTTATTGCCCGATTTATTTTTCCATAGTTCAATTTGAGCAACAATTTCTTTCTTACCACATTCAATTAATTTTGAAATGTAATCGGAATCAATAAGCCTTTTAAAATTATTGATGTCTATAGCATTTTTTTTGTCATAAGCAGCGCGCAATCCAAAATTGGAACAAATGAGAAATTGAACCTTGTTTTTATATCATCTAATATTTCATCCAACATTGGTATGAAAATTGAAATTTTGTAGAATTCTTCAACAGATCCGCCACATAATTATTACGATATTGCTGTCTTTTAGAAATTATTGGCTTAATTCACTCAACATCAATTTCAATTGCTGTACTTTTTATGTCATTCCAAATATCATCTGTAGTCAAATATACAACATGTTGTATCTCAGGGGGGGAACATTGTTGTTTGCTCGTGTCTATGAATTTGTGAAAATGCAACAGCTCGGGCAGATAATATTTGTCGAAAATTTCTCCTTTAACGGCAACACTAGTGTAGCAGAAATATTACCGCCACAAATAAATTCTAGGGAAAGAGGGTGAAAGATAAAGTGAATAAAATATGCAAATGCGATTGTCTCTAATATAGCGCTTTCTTTTACACAAACAGAGTAATTGAGAGAATTTGATACATGGAATTTTATCATCTAATCTTTTGTTAAAGGCTGGTGTAGTTTGGAGTAGAAAAGAGTACGCCGCTGTGAAACGAAAGCAAACATAGAAAAATAGAATTTACCGTATTTATACCCGTACGATAAGGATCGGGTATATTAAAATTGCTCCTCCGTTTGTAACACCTCGAAATAAGCTAGCTAGATATACCTTCAAAGGTATGGATAGGATCAGAAAAAAATTCTAAGACGATTGAGCTTTGTCCGTCCGTCCGTCTGTCCGTCAGCAAGATAACTCAAAAACTAAGAAAACTAGAGTCTTGAAATTAACACAAAATATTCTTACAACAATTTGTAGGTTCCCTATTTTTTTTGGTTGAAATCCGACCACAACTTCGGGTAGCTCTCGAACACCTAACTTTTAGATCCCCACATTTTTTTTGAAATAGAGACATGAAATTTTAACTGCTGATAGATAACATAAAAATATTAATTTTGTAATTTACAACTTTTTTTTGTAGCCCCATCCGTTACGGAGCTACAGCTCCTCAAACTTTTAAAAAGCCCTATTTTTAAATGCATATGTCTCATATTCTACTTAAGATTTTTTCAATCAGAAAACGTCATTCGACAGTTATTTTTTTTAAATTTATAAATTAGTATCAAAATTGTACAATTTTTTTAAATTTAGTATTTAAATTTACCGTTATATGAAAACCAAATTTTGCATGATTTTTCTACCCTCATAACTCTGGAACACTTTCAAATAGGGACTTGCAATTTTGAGAGCAGAAAGAACTTTTAGAATTAGTATAAGTTTGCTCAGAAATTTTTTTTGGACCACCCCCTGTTTATGAGGTATTAGGGCTCAAAAATTGAAAATTTGCTATTTTTAAACATCTTTAACTTAGGCACCTGTACACATTTTTCTTCGGCAAGACAAAAAAATAAAAGGTCCAGTAATATATTTGTACGTGTGTTAATGGTTTCTTTTAATTGTATAGGGTTCCTAAGTTACAGCCCCCCAAAATTTCAAAAAACCCCTATTTTCAGATACTCAGGTTCTGTGTAGTAGTTTTACAATCTAAAAACACTAGAAGACCGGAATTTTTATTATCTCCATAAGACAATATCAAAATTATGCAATAGTTTGTAATTTACTATTTAAATTTACCGTTATGTTAAAACCAAATTTTGCATGATATTTCTTTTTTCATAACTCCGGCACGTTTTGCGATAGGAACCTGCAATTTTGAGATAAGAAAGAACTTTTAGAATTAGTATAAGTTTCCTCAGGAAATTTTTTGGTAGCGCCCCATCTTTAAGAGTTATTACTCCTCAAAAAATGAAAATTTGCTATTTTCAGGCACCTGTAACTTAGACACCTGTAAAAATTTTGCTCGGCAAGACATGAAAATTAAAGGTTCAATAATATATTTTTACGTATGTTAACGGGTTTTTTTAATTATATAGGGTTCCGGACTTACAGCCCCTCAAAATTTCAGAAAAGTCAATTCTTCACATTTTTTATACCGTACGAAAAATAATTTATACATATGTATAGTATAAATTATTAAACTTAGGCATTATACATTTGCCGCTTAGTATTAAATGGTACTATAGCATATTTGGAAAAGTTAGATAGATAATCGTTATTTGGAAGGTTATAATCTGCTTTTAAAGAATGTATAAACATATAGTTTGAATATATGTACAACCCACAGTTCTAGAAATTATAAAATTTCACCCAAATTATTTTAAAATACTAAAAAATTAAAAAAATAATATTATAAGCAGAATGATTGGCATACTAACGGGTCGTACGGGTATCTAGGAGTTGACAAAGGCAACTGTATTCTTCCTCGTTTTTTAGTTTTTTTGTTTATTTGAATATAAATAAATGTTAATATTAAAAATTAAATTAATTTTGTTTAAAGTTAAATTTTGAGTCTATTTAATAATATTTTTTTTATGCTTTATATTCATTTAAAATTAACAATAAATTTAACAAAATATGATCTTTATATTGAAAATTAGCTATAATTTAATATAAATTTAAATTGAGAAAAATAAAAAAATTTTTTTAACAGAAAGTTCAATTAAATTGAATTTTAAAAAATGTTAAATAATTAAAAAAAAATGAATTACATATTAAATTTTTCATATTTATAATCATATTAATAATAATAAAAGTAAAAATTATTATTAATTTATTATTTTGAATATTAAAATATGTATTAAAATTAATATTTACCGGAATATTATATTATATAATGTTATGTACGGGTACATTTATATTATATTTTTGCCTTTTATCGATATAGATTATATTTGTATATATGTATATTATTTTAATTATATTTGTTTTTATTAGTTGTTGATATTAACACATACATACATATCTATTTAATGATGTTTTTTCCAACTAGACTACATTTTTTCTTGTTTTATTGCAAAAGTTGTTTTGAAAGTTGATTATAAGTACACATAGTGTGACGGAGCCTTAATTTATTATTTCGAATATTAATATATTATATATTCTTAATTAAAATTAATGTGTTTTGCCTTTTATTGGTATAGATTATATTTTGTAGATATATATTTTATTATTTCCTTTTATTAGTTCTTCATTTTAACACATAGGTATTTAATTTAGTTTTTTTTTTTTTAGAATTAGAATATCTTGGTTTGTGTTGCAATGTGTAGTGTAACTGCAAAAAAATGGTCTAACAATGATTCTTATCCATAATAAATCAATTTAAGCATTTAATATCTTAACCTAAAGTCTGATTTCAAAGGGAACTATTTTGAATGATTATGCCTGCCAATTTGAAATCAATTTTCATTCCCTAACTCAATTTCATTTGACCAAGGCAGTACATTATACTAAAGGTCGTATAACCTATTAAAAACGTTCAAAATAGGAAGGTGGTATTTAGTGGATTAAAGTCCCACACATTTATAGAGAAATCATGCTCGTTTAACTCTTCTACAGTTTCTTACGATGATTTCCACCTACTCTCGCAAAAAAAGGAAAAATTAATTAAATTAATTTTAAACAAATTTAGTGATAGTTAATTTTTTATTGGAACAATTTTACTCTGAAATAACCAATCAAAATTTTTAATTAAGTTATTATTACAATAATCCTTTTTTACAAAATATTAAAAAATCCCATAAAATAAAATTTTTTGAATATTCCAACATTTTAAAATAAAAATCTATCTGTTGTCTATTTCCTAAAGCAATTAAAAGCAACAAAAATAAAATATAAAAAAAATTATGATTAGGTATGTAGATTTTATTATACCCGTACGATAGGGTCAGGTGTAATAAAATTACTCCTCCGTTTGTAACACCTCGAAATAAGCTAGATATACCTTCAAAGGTATGGATCGGATCAGACAAAAATTCTAAGACGATTGAACCATGTCCGTTCGTCCGTCAGCACGCTAACTCAAAAACTAAGAAAGCTAGAATCTTGAAATTTACACAAAATATTCTAGGAACAATTTGTAGGTTCCCTATTTTTTTTGGTTGAGTTTGGACCAAAACTTAGGGTAGCTCTCGAACATTTTTTTGAAATAGAGTTATGAAATTTTAACTTTTAACTTATTTAACTTTTTTTTGTAGCCCCACCCGTTACGGAGCTACAGCTCCCCAAAGGTTCAAAAAAGCTCTATATTTAAATTGTTATAGCACAAGTTGTATAAAGTATATCTTCATTTTGAAAACGCCAAACGATTACTACTTTTATTAGCTTTAAAAGTACATATACAATAAATATATATTTGTGACATACGGTGTCTTAATTTACCGTTATGCGAAACTCAAATTTTGCAAAATGCTTTAACCCTTCTATCTTCTAAACGGTTCAAGTTAGAAACTTGAAATTTTGACAGAAGTTAGATCTTTGAAAATAATGTATGTAAAATAATATGAGTCATTTCAGAAATTTTTTTTGTATCACTCCCCGTTTAGGAGCTGTAAGGGGTCAAAAACTGAAAATTTTCTATTTTTAAACACCTGTAACTTGAACACCTGTTAAAATTTTTTTGAAGTAATACACAAAAATTAAAGCTTCAATATTATACTCTTATTTCTGTTAATAACTTTTTTAATAATATAGGGTTACTTTATAATTGACGAAAGTGTTACTTGATATTTTCAAATTTTCTAACAAATTTCTTCAACGAATTTTTTCCATTTTGTTTTACTCGATAATTTGAAATTGTTGAGGATATAATGCGTAGTACAAAAAAATGTAATAAATATACAACATAACGGTTGCTTGAAGAATTTTTATTTATATGATATTGATATATATACATACTTATATAATATCATGTTTATTTACATATCGTATATGTCATAAGTGAATGAATGATAAGAGTATAGGTGTATATTATATAGCGCCGTATTTACATACATATATGTATTTTATTGTACTTATAAGAAATTATTCTGTCAATGGAATATTTAAATATAATATAATATAATATTTAAAATTATATTTACTATTTTGTACTAAGTAAATTTAATATACATTTACCGCTTAGTATTAAATGGTACTATAGAATATTTTAAAAAGTTTTGGATTGATAATCGTTATGTGGAAGGTTAGAATCTGCTTTTGAAGAATGTACATATAAACATATAGTTTGAATATATGTACAACCCAAAGTTCTAGAAATTATAAAATTCACCCAAATTATTTTAAAATACTAAAATATAAAAAAAATAATATTGTGAGCAGAGTGACAGGCTGTGAACATACTAACAGTTCGTACGGGTATCTAAGAGTTGACAAAGGCAACTGTATTCTTCATCTTTTTATTTTATTTTTAAAAACTATTAATGTCAAAAATTATCTGTTTGTTTTTTTTTTTTAAATAATACCTAATAATGTTTTTGAATGATAAAAATTCAATATTAGATAAATATATTTTGTAACTTTATGAATTTTTCTTTTCAATGATTTTACATCATTTACTTAAAAGAATAGATAGGTAATATTTTCTAGTTGCATTTATTTGAATATTTTATTAAGGCTTAAAAAAAAAAACAGAACATAACGTTGTAAATATTAAAACATGAATGTTAAGCATTTTCTATAAGTATAATAAAAAAATTTACATATGTATATAATATCTGGTAGATAAAAAAAAAAAGTTTATTAAAACAACTAAAAAAAAAAAAAAATTGAAAACATAAAATAAAAAAAGAAAATGGTTGAAAGAATAATTTAAAATTTTATTTATGGAAAATATTTGTATGGAAAAAATAATTTTTATTGTTTTAAATATTTATAGAATGTAAAAAAAAAAATAAAAAAAAAAATGCATGGAATCATTTCGAATTTACAAAATAAATCAAATCTAATTCTGTTTTTAATTTTCTATTTAGGTAAAGGATATTTTGTTGAAAATTTTGCGAATTCTAGATAGTATCTAGTAGATAGTTACTATTAAAATCTTTATTTACTTTGAAATTTTATTTTATAAAAAATTATTTTCTTTTGTTTTTTAAATTTTGTTACCATTGTTACCAGATTACATTTTCTTAGAAATGATTTAGAAGTTTTAAAAATATTGTTTGTTTTTTTTTTCATTCGTTACCATAATTTAAAAATTTGAGAATAGATATAAAAAGATGAACATTCTACCTCTGACCTCTAAAAATTCATTAGATACCGACAATATTTCTATTTTTCTAACGACAACTTTTAAATTATATAGTAAAAAAAACCTGTCATTTTTATTTTTGGATTTTTTATTTTTTTTTGTAGTTTATTCCTCTGCCACCTAAATGTGAGAAAGAAATTACGCAGCTTCTCCTTTTCAGGCGTGGCTGTAAGTGTCGTAACGTAAAGGGAAATTATTCTTACGAAATGTGTGGGATTCTAAAACACATTCCCTCAGTGCTTACAACGTATGTTATAGCACTTACCCACTAGGCTACCGAAACCCTCTTTTGTAAATTAATTTACCCTATCCAAATAATATCCTAATGAGGTAAGGATTCAGAGAAATGCATAAAAAAAAAAAATAAATAAATAAATGCAAAACATTATAAGGTTATATATATATAAAATAACTATAATATGGAGTTTTTTGAAATAATAATTAAAAATTACAATGGGATATAAACCTAATAGATAGTATTTAAACCTAATCTTACATTGTTTGTTGTTAATAAAATAAATTGCCAAAAGAAGTATCCCTTTCCAGTCAATACATTTTTTTTTTAATTTTTCTTTAGCAAACCAATGCAATCGAATGCTTGCAAGGGGTGAGTCATTCATTTAAATAAAAATTTGCAATCATTGAAGAATTGAAGAGTGTTGCCTGAGCTGTGGTAAACATTTTTTTGTTCATACACTATACAATCAAACAATCTATTTCGAGTGATTATGCATCGTTATTGTAAGTAAAATAAAAACACGTAACAGTGTGGCGTGTGATGTGTATTAAAATTTGAACATTTTATTTATAAATCTAATGTTCCTATCATTTCATTCGATTAATATCTAGAATTTTTGATTTATTTTATCTTAAAGCATCCACAAAAGTTACACTTTTTTAAGTTAAAATAAAAAATAAGAAATAACTCTATAAAATATTTCACAAAAATAAACTGCCCCTAAAAATATACTTCCACTCCAAATACATAATATATGATTACACGTTGTTAAATTTTTATAATGTGTTAGCAAACCTGCACTGTAATTGTTTGTAAGTGATTAGACAGACGAAACTTTTTGTAATGTTGCTATTCTTCTCTCTTATACATATATGTTATGTATTATTCTCTCTTATATTATTCTCTTATTTTCTCTTATGATTTTAAAACAGCACATCCGTAACTGTACATTCACATACGTGTGTGCTATCTGTAAACAGTATAGAAACTTTTTCGACTTCATGAAAAAAGTCTTCAAAAACAAAACTTCTCAAAACCAAAAAAGAAAAAAAAGTCCTTAAAAATTGAATGAAATTATTACATATGTAAAACGTCCTCAAAATTGGCGACTTTCTTCATTTATTTAAGGGAATTTTATTAAAATTACATTTTGAGAACTTTTTGCAATGAAAATAGTCCCCGAAAATATCTAAAATGGAAAAAAGTCTTCAAGTAAAAGTACTCTACTGGGGTTGGGTAAGAAATTCTAGAACAAATTATTCTTTTCACATATAGGTGATTAAATATTTTCTCATATATTTAAATATTCCGTAAAAGGGTAATATCCTAATTTTAAATCAAACTCTAAAATCCCTCCTAATTCAGAATCTCACGTATACATAGACATATAAAAATATTCTTGAAAGGGAGGCAAACCGGTTTTGAATCCAACTTTAAAATCAATACTAATAGTAATCAATAGCTTACAGGCTTTCCCACAAAAGTATTAAATTTTTGCATTTCTCTATGAAAAATAGTCTCGAAAAATGGCGACATATTTCGTATCAAACGTTTAACTTGCTTTTGCCAACCGGACCTGAATCCTGTTAGAAGATTTTTTTTTCAAATTTAAAATATAAAATACATATACACATATATGTATGTATATATATATATTTGTTTTTTTCATTCAATGTTACATCAATGTTGTGTATTAATATGAAAAAATGTAATGTAACATGGAAAAAAAAATGTAGATTTGGTATTCCTAATTTAACACAATAAAAAATTTACTATCTTAATAATTTACAGAACATTTTCAATTTATTTTTTTAATTTATTTTATTTTTGTTTTTTTTTTATTTTTTTTATTAATTTAATAAAAAACGAGGAAGAATCAGTTGTCTCTGTCAACTCTTAGATACTCGTACGAACCGTTGGTATGTTCATAGGCTGCCACTCTGCTTATAATATTATTTTTTTAATTTTTTAGTATTTTAAAATAATTTGGGTGAATTTTATAATTTCTAGAACTATGGGTTGTACATATATTCACACAATATGTTTATACATTCTACAAAAGCTGATTCTAACCTTCCACATAACGATTATCAATCCAAAACTTTTCCAAATATGCTATAATACCATTTAATACTAAGCGGCAAATGTATAATAATTTATACTATACATACATATGTATTATATATCATTCATTCATCAGTGACATATACGATGTGTAAATAAACATGAGTTGTATAAGTATATGTATACTAATATCATATAAATATAAATTCTTCAAGCAACCGTTATATTTTTTATTTATTTAATTTTTTTTGTACTACCCATCATCCTCAACAATTTCAAATTATCGAGAGTAAAAAAAAATGCAAAAAAATCTTTAAAAAATTTGTTAGAAAATTTAGAAAATGAAGTCACACTTTAGTCAATTTTAAGGTAACCCTATATTGTTAAAAGAAGTTGTTAATAGAAATAAAAATATAATGTTGGAACTTTAATTTTTGTATATTACTTCAAAAAAATTTGGACAGGTGTTCAAGTTACAGGTGTTTAAAAATAAGGAATTTTTTAGTTTATAACCCCATACAGCTCCGAAAGGGGGGGCGGTACAAAAATATTTTCTGAAATAACTCAAAATTTCAAGTTTCTAACTTAAACCGTTTGGAAGATAAAAGGGGTCAAGAATTTTGCAAAATTAGAGTTTCGCATAACGGTAAATTAAGACCGTATGCCACAAGATTATATTTAAAGCTAATAAAAGCAGTAATCGTTGGGCGTTTTCAAATTGAAGTTGCATCTTATACAATTTGTGTTATAACAATTTACATATAGAGCTTTTTCGAAATTTGGGGGGCAGTAGCTCCGTAACAGGTGAGGCTACCGAAAAAAGTTGTTAAAAATAAAATTAATATTTATTTTTTATGATATCTATCAGCAGTTAAAATTTCATGGCTCTATTTCAAAAAAAAATGTGGGGATCTAAAAGTTAGGTGTTCGAGAGCTACCCGAAATTTTGGTCGGATCTCAACAAAAAAAAATTGGGAACCTACAAATTATTCGAAGAATATTTTGTGTTAATTTTAAGACTCTAGCTTTCTTAGTTTTTGGGTTATCTTGCTGACGGACTGACGGACAGACGGACAAAGCTGAATCGACTTAGAATTTGATTCTTATCCGATCCATACCTTTGAAGGTATATCTAGCTTACTTATTTCGAGGTGTTACAAACGGAGGAGCAATTTTAATATACCCGATCCTGATCGTACGGATATAAAAACATGAAATTATTACTATTTTTGTTTTTTTTTTTTTCTGATGTACTGATGACTTGAGGGCTATAAAATGAAATAAAAAACAAATGTTTTTTATTTATTTGAAATGAAGTGAACTTGTGCAAGTTGGCTTTAGAACTTAGTTTCAATTTACTTTTTTTTTTAAATATTTTCAATTTATATATATATAGGTACCTATATTTATTATGTAATATTATATTTTGTTTTGTTTTAATTATTTAAACAATTAAAAAAGTTCATCAGTATCCTGTAGATAAATTTTAATATCTATAGATATCTGAAATTTATTTCACTTATTTTTGTACCTAATTCAATTTTTTATTTTTTTTTTAATAAGTAAATCATCATTTTAAAAATAAATCGAAATATTAAATATTAAATTATATATTACATTTCATAATTATTTTTTTTTTTGGATTTTGATTTAAATTTAATTAGATACTTTTTATTGGTTTGGTTGTTTTTTTAGTTTTTGTTTTTTTTTTTTTTAAATTATTTAATCTGCAATTGATATTTAAATTATTTTTAGTAATTAAAAATAATAAAGATTATTTTTATAAGAATATTAATTCTTTTATTTATTAAAATAAATATAATTCACTAATTATTATTATTTACTAATTATATTATAATATTATTTATTAATTATATTATTTTCATATATTTGTTTGTTTTTTTTTTTATCTACCATAAACAAACAATAAATTATTGCATTTTATTACATATAATATATGAACATTTTATCGAATATAAAAAATATTAAAGATAAAATAATAAATTTTCATAGATTTAATAAAAAAAAAACGTTTTAAAATAGTAAAATAAAATTTTTTTTATAAAACCCGAATGTAAATATTATAGGTTTTTTGTTACTAGATCCAATAATGATGGGGTCAATCGATTATTAGTTTAGTTCAATTATCACCATTGACATTATTTCGAGTAAAACTAAATTGTATTTTAATTTTAAGAAATATTAAAACATCCGATAGAATTTTTTTTTAATTTTAACATTATAGTTTTTAATATAATATCTATAGTACTTAAATATTATATTGTATTGTAATAAAATTTTATAAAAAAAACGATGGAATAGATTAACAGCTATTTAAGTTTGACGAAAACTGGAATTTTTCATTTTGGTCCATAGACCATATCCACATTAACCATATAGTTGACAATATAAGATGAAAATAAATTGGATATGGAACAAACTAAATTTTTGGAGTATCAAGAATTTTTTTTGTTTCCTTTAAATATAAATATTTTGTAAGTTCTACATAAATGTGGAACAAACTCTAGAACTGAAAAAATTGAAATAAAGGGTCCTTTTCATTTTCTCATCAAAACAGAGTCAGAGCTGTCAAGCAAAAAAATTGTGTTTCTTTTTATGTTCAAATTATCCAGATTATCCATTTTGGGTTTTTTTTTTTTAACTCGGAGTGTGTCCAGAGCGCGATCTGTTAGCTCGTAAAAATTTCTCAGATTTCATAGAGTTGACAAAAAATAAAACGTCAAATTAAGAATAAAATAACAATACCGTCATTAACAAAAAAATCTCGTGCATAGATAAACCTATTTTTTTGTAAGTTATTTTTTTAAATTTTATTAAACGACATCTGCTCTGAGCAATGATCTGATGAGAAAAAGAAAAACGCCCAAAAAGTTGTTCTAAATATACATCAAAAGATTGGGTATAGCCTAAAAATGATTAAATTGCGTTCTAAACATTCATATGAAACAAACCAAATATTAATTATCTCAGTAACCAGTAGACATTTTTAAAATCTGGTTGTAGATTCTAAAAGAGCACGGAAAATTAACATGAAATGCTTGATCAATTAAAAAAACATAGAACTGGCGTATAGACCAAATCAATTCTCAGCTGACAATCTTTCAAAGTTATCTTGAATAGAAAGTAATATGTAGTCTACTTGATGATATTATTAACTTGTATAAGATAATACAAGTATTATTAACTTGTACGATAAGCTCAATAGGAAATAATAAATCTTATACTTAATTTTTATTAATAGGTACACAATACAAATAAAATAAAGCATTCAGCTCTTTGACTGCAGTCCATTGAAATTGAACATAATATTCTTAAAAAAATCAAAAATATCTGATTTAATTTGCTGCTTTAATCAGTCAGTTTTTTTTTGTAGCATTATTAGGTATAAAAGTATTAATTATAGAAAGGGTTTCCTAATTTACTACACTGTTATGTTCCGTCACATAGAGTGTTATCAGAAGATAATTTTTTTTTTGTATGGGTGAACTTAGCTTTTCTTAAGTTTCCAAAATATCAGAACTTTGATGAAATTTTCATACTTTTTATTTTACCTTTAATAAATTGACATCTGACGCTTCATTTCTAGATCATGTATTGTGAAATGTATGTTAAAAAACTCAAGAAGCCTTAAAATATCAAATAGGTATTATAAGAATTACATATTTTGAAATTATATAAAAATCTATATTTTCCAAATCGTATATTATAATCTAATGGCCTAAAAATCAAAAATGCTGATTAAAGCTGAAGACTCAAAGATTAGAATTATTGTTTTAGATCAGTTTTTTAGAACAGTATATGCAACGATCCATAGTAGTATTCTTAATTAAGAAACACCATGTAACTATAACTATAAGCTTTTTACAATTACCAATATACTCATATATATGTATGTTATTTTAAAATTCGTATAGGTACTTGGTCACCAAAAAAGTAATTTAACGAACCCTAAGTCCCCTAAATAAAAACCCTAAATAAAAATTTTTTTTTGGTGCATTTCCCTGCTACATAAATGTAACAAGGAAATTACACAGCCTTTCCTGTTGTGTGGAATTCCAACCAAGACTCCCTCGGAGTTTTCGGCGTATATTATACGCTCTTACTCATTAGCCATCGAGGCCTCTAAAGAAAAGTAAATAATTGGTTAATTTTTATTAATTATTATAATATTTTCTAAATAATTTCTACTAATTTTATTAAAATAATTTTAATTGTGTGACCAAAATAATTAATACCCATTATTTGGTACTATATATACAATATAAAATCATACTATTTCATCTTAATTATACCAATGGAATTTTTAAAATACCAATTCAAATTTTTTTCAAAAAAAAAAATTAAAACAAATTTCATTGGTTTCTTATAATGTAAAATTTTTCAATTTAACCTTACTTTTAACCTAAAAATCTAAACTAAATTCAATTATAATTTTTGTTGAGCATCATTTAACATTTTCTCATTACAATTTTTCAATATTCTGACTCTTGATTATTTTTATTATTACAAAAAAAAAAAAAACACATTAATTTTTGGAAACAAAAATTTTATTATTTTTTTTTTTTTATATTTCCTAATAATTAAAATTAATTTAAAAACAATAGTTTTTCACCCTTCATTATTTTTTAAAAATCCATTAAAGAACAAAAAAGGAAAAACAAAAAAAAAAAAATTTTTTTTTAAAGAAAAACATGAAAATAATTCGGATATCCTCAACAATCCGAAAATTGAAATTTCATCATTATTAAGAAATAAAAGGAAGTATATAATATCCTATTATTATTTCTTATTATTATTATTTTCATTTTATTTTTTAATAAAATTAAATTTCCCAAAAGAAATACATCTAAAATATATAAAATTAAAATAATAATATTCACGCCTATTTGGGATTTTACAGTTTTTTTTTTTTTTTTTTTTGTTTTTTTGCGCGAGAAACCAATTGAAGGCTTTCTTTTTCTTTTTGTATAATTCCAGGAAGGATAAAATACAAAAAAAAAATTTAATTTAAAAAAAAAAAAAGATTTTTAGATTTAGAATTGTATATTTTCAAAAAAAAAAATTTTTTTATTTTGTGTCTTTTTCTGATTTTTGTTTTATTTATTAAAATTATTTAATTTGAAACAATCAGTTGTAACTAAGGTATGTTAAATATATAATTAATTAATTTAAATTCAATTTTATTCAGATTATATTATAAAAAATTAATTGAATAGATTTTAACACAAAAACAAAAAAAGAAAAAAATCAAAAAAGAATTCGGTTCCAATTAAGTATTTCAATAATTAATCAAAAGTGGTATAGGAAAATATTATTTTCTTTTTAATTATTTCTAAAGGGGGAAATACCTATAGTGTTACTGTTATATTACTATGAAGTTAATATTAATTTTCAATGGTTTCAAAAAAAGAAAATGTTACCTTAAAATTGAAAATTTTTCATTATCTAGATTGATTAAAGTATATTATATACAAAATATTGTATTTTTCTGGTTTTGTAGAGGAGGAGAGGTTAAATAATTACCCTAACAGTTAGGATCTACGACTGTTGTGCTTTTCTTCTCAATTTTATTACATTCATGCATCGCACTATTTTTCCATTCTCACTTCAAAGAAATTTTTCGAGTATTCCTCTCTCATCATGATATTTGTACTTTGGAATTCCAAGACTGGACATTGAAACAAAAAGTGTAGTAGTCTTTTTGTCTTCTAAAGGCATCCCTTATATATAGATTCTCTGCACAAAGTCTCTGTTCTGTACATTTTTACTCTTTTAATTAGTATATCAGCTGACTCATTTCCGGTAAAGTAAAAATTTTTAGATATGTTCTGTCGAGTTTTAGATATATCTTTGTTTTCTTTTGATTTCTAATTTGCTTCAGAAAATCGTTGTGAATGCGAATTTAATTGCTTTAAAATGCTAATCGGGTAATAAATTGAAATATCTTTTTTCAACTAACATATCATTATTAGATCTGTTAGGAAAAATGTATTCTCTATTTTACAATAAGTCAATTGATGATTGGCTTACTTTTAGTTTATTACATTGATTGGCTTATCAATTAGTTTATTACATAAAAAGTTTAGGTTAACATTATAAAATATGTTAATATTTGTGAACAATTTATAAAGTATTTTTTCGGTTTATGTAAAAATAAACAGAGATACAAAAACACATGGCTCTTAGATAATACAAATCAAAACAGCCAACAAAGATTTAAAAACATAACAAAATTTACTAAAAAAAAAACCTTTTTTTTGTTAAATTATATCGCAGATGATTCATCTGTTTTTACTTTATGCACTCTTTTAAATCCTTTTTTGTATCCTCATTTTTATAAAAGTTTTAATAAAATAAATCTTGGAATATCATATAGGTATGCTTTAAAAGTTCTTTTTTTTTTTTTTTTAGTTTTGAACATCAACCGAAAAATCAAGAACTTATTAAAAAAATAAGAACTTATTATTGAAATCAAGAACTTATTAAAAAAATAAAAATAAATTCAATTATTAATCAATTAATTTTAATTATAAACGAAATAAGAATACTTTAATAATTAATAGAATATGCTATACATAAGAAAACCAACCTGTTAAACAAAAGAATTTTAAAAATTAATTAAAAAGGTGAAAAATTAATTAAAAAGGTGAAAAATTAATTGTTAACATTCATTTCAAATCAAAATTATCACACGAAAAATATAACGGTATTATATTATATCCTTAAAAAACGAAGACCTTGAAAAAAAACTTAAATAAAAATAAAAAATTAATAAAAAATAAAGCGTCTTTCAGAAAGAAAATGCACAAAAAAAAAAAAAACAATACAAAAAGGAATCTCAATAACAATCTTAATTAATCGCAATTCTAAAAATAGAAATAATCTGTTTGAAAATAAATTGCGCCATTATAAAAAACACAAAAAAAAATTCAATCTTCTCTGTTTTATAATAATTTATAATAAAATAACCAAAAAAAAAAATTAATTTATCATCTTCTTATGACTCGCTATCATTTTCTAAATTGTTTAATGTTTTTTTTTTTTAAACATAAAAATTGCCAATTCACTTAGTATTTTTCTTCCGTTTCTTTTTCTTTTTTTACACTTTTGTGTAGTTCCGTTCTCATTTTATACATTTTCTGTCTTTCTTTATTTTTGTTTTTGTTTTGCTTTTAAATTAAAAAGGCGACAAGTCGTTTAATTCATAAAAATATGAGCAAAAAAAAAAAAAATAAAGGCTTTTTTTTGTTTCTTTTAACCAAAATAAAAATGTACCTACCCTTCTTCTTGCTTAAAGAAATTTATAGAAAATTTTCCATTATTTTTTCTTTTTCTCTTTTTTTTTCTTTTTTGTGTTTTTTTTTTTTTTTTTTTTTTAGGAATAACTTGTAATAATAGAAATACTTAAATCATGCTATCGTAAAGCAGTTTTTACCGTTTTTTTTTTTGTTTTTTTTTTATTTAAGGAAAATCATCTCATAAATATAAAAAAAAAAAATAAAAATAAAAACAAACAATAAAAACAACAAAGAAAATTGTTAACAGGATATTAAAATTGAAAGATATATGACGGGAATTATTAGTTTATGGAACAACAACCAAAAAATAAAAAAAAAAAATTTAAAAATAAATAATATAAAAAAGAAAATGGCGGATGATAGTACAATCGAAATTATAAAAAAAAAAAAATTAATATGAAAGAAAAACAGAATATTGGATTAAAAATAAAATAAAGTGTTTTAAAAAATAAAAAACAAAAAAAAAAAAAAAAAAATAAAAATAACTGTTCATAAGAAATTAAACAAAAAAATTAAAGAAAAATATGTAAAACATAAAACATAAGTTCGAAAATATACAACAGAACCGTCGTCATCAATTGCAACTTCAGAAAAAAAATTTCTTGAAGTTCAGTTAAAATTTGGGATTTTAAGAATTTTTTCCATGTAATAAAGGGATTTAATTGGGGATTAAAAGAATTTCTCATTTTTCTTTAATAGCAATTTATTTATTTTTTTTCAATCTCTTGTATTAGCATTTTTCTTACAGGCTTTTCACATTTCATATGCAGATAGTGCCTTATCCATACAGTACCACAACCGAAATACTCTGTATTTTACATTTTTTTTTCAATATTAACTATAAGATTTATACTATTTTTATTGTTGTTCTTGCCAAATATATATTTTTGTTTTTTATTTTATTTTTTTCTATAAATAATACATTTTTTGTATAATCGTTTGTTTTATTCAGAAATTATTACTTTTACTTTTTAAACGATGAAAATAAATTTATGTCATATGTTTCTTTAATATATTGTAAATAATAAAATATAATTTAGAAAAAAAGAAAAAAAGTAATGCTTCAACATCTTTTCTCCTTTTCCTTCTATCGTATATTGTACATATTATTATATTGTATATTCCATTGGATAGAATCACACTACTATTTTACTCATCCCTGTAAATTTGACAACCCACTTATAACACCCATATGTATAATACATTTGTTTTATTCATTCCATTTATTTAAAATAACATATACATAGTATGTAGGTACATTGTACATAGGTATACATATGTAATTTTGTTCATTATTCTTTATCTTTATCTTTATTTGTTTTGTTTTTCTTTTTTTCGTGGATATTATTATTTTCTTCAGTTTTACTATTTTCTCTCACTTTCTTTTTTACAATATTTTAGTTTTATGTTTTTTTTTTTTTTTTTGCGTTTTTATTAAAAAACAAAATATATATGAAATATTATATTCTATAGAGATTCTAAAATATATAAAATACAAAAAAAAAAAAACAGAATAGAATAGAATAAAACAAATGAAATATAAAATAGAAAAATATAGCATAAGACGACAAAAAAAAAAGTATAAAAAAAAAGGAAAAATATAAAAAAAAAAAGAAATTTAGCGCGCGCGAAAAAAAACTAAAATAAAATAATTGTTAAGTGTATAGGTGTAAGAAAGAAATGGAATTATTATATTGGGAAAAATAAGAACAGGAAGCAAAAAAAAAAAACAACATCTCATGTTATTTTGTGTAATTTTCATTAAAAAAGCATAAAAAATTATTATATGAAGAGAACATTAAGATTTTTCTACCATTAATGTTACATAATATAAACATATAAGTATAGTAACATATATATTATATATATTATATACATATATAAATACATATTATGTATGTATATCAGTTATATTATATTTGTTTTTTATTTTTTAACATTTTTAGAATATAATATTTACATTCGCATAAACGTATGCATTTTTACTTAATGTATTTTTCTTTTTGTAATACATTTTTTTTGTTCAAAAAATAAAAACCTAGAAGAATCATTTTTTCAAGTTTTTTTTATTTTTTTTTTTTTTTATTTTCAAACCACACCTTTCAATTCAAACCATTTGTGTATTGTTTCCTTTTAAATTTGTCTGAATTTAGTTCAGTATTGCCAATCAACTTATATCTATTAATATCTACTTATCTGCGAATTTGTTAACTGTAACTGAGTAAAACTATAATACAACAATAATGTTAGAATTGTAAAATATTGTAAAGCTTCAATTTCCAATTTGAAAAATTATAAAAAAATCAAAATTAAAAAATTTAGTTAAAACTACGTTTTTAAAAAGCTCAAATTTCAACTCAACCCAACATTCAATTTAAATTTTGAGATTAGTTTCAATTTGGAAGTATAGCTTGTACTTTGAGCAATACATATGAGTTAACCAGTTGAGTTAACTTAAATGTGAAGCTTCTTTGAGTGGTACGCATTATCTTGCACATTAAACTCCACTCAAATGTTTAGATATTTTTCAAATTTTGAGTTAAATTTTGAGTTAAATTTTGAGTGAAGTTCCCAATTTAATTCGTTCATTTTTAACTCTATGGTAAAAACTTAAAAACATTTATGTATATTAAATTTGAAAAAATAAAACTTTACATTTTAAAAAGAAGATTAAAAAAAAAAGAATTTTTTTAAATTAAATGACTTTAAAAAGCCTATAAAAATATTTTTTTAAATTAAAAAGAAATCCTATCTAAAATAGAAATGAAAAAAAAAAAATATTTATAGGCACCTACATATGTATTTATGCAGTATGTATTATTAATTTTATATCACTTTATTGAAATTGTATTTTATTCATGAATAATAATTGATTAAAAAAATGATAGGTTATTTTTTATTTTTGATATGATATTGTGATTATTTTTCATTCAGGATAAAAGTTGTAATATAGATAGAGATTTAATACAATTATATTTCCTTTGTTTTGGATAAATTGAAAAAAAAAACTATATTAAATTTTATATTCGTTTAAAAGATTAAATTTTAAAATGTCATTGTAAATGAATATAAACATATATAACTTATATCAAATCATACATAATGTAATGCATATGCACACATGCATAGGTAAATCATTTTTAAAAAAGAGAAAAAAACTTTAAAAAAATATAATATCTATTGTTTTTTAACTACATGCAATTATCATAAATATATCACTTTAATTAATTTTTTTTATAATATAGATGACACACATTTTGACATATCCATAAAGATAATAAATAAATAATATTTAATATTTTCATATAGGTATAATTTATAAATACATACAACTATTTTCTTTTTAAAAAATATAATATTCCATTTGGGAGCCACGGTGGTTTAATGGGTAAAAGCGTATAAAATAGGCTATAAATAACGAGGGATTGTGGTTTCGGATCCCACACACGTTGTAAGAATAATTCCACCTTACGACATTTACAACCACGCATGAAAAGGAAAGGCTGTGTAATTTCCTTGTCACATTTAAAAAAAAAATATTCCATTTTCAAAAGTTTTAATGTTTAAGAGTGTAAGATTATTGTATTTATTATAAAAAATCGCAAAAATTTTTCTTTTATTATTTCCAGTATTTTGTAAGACTTTTTCATTCAAGATTTTATCCTTATAGAAATAAATTTTTTTCAGTTACTAGAACAAAGTCTTATTGATAATTTAAAAAGTTTTAAAAGTAAAAAAAAAAAAAACAAAAGAAATCTGATAAATCTGAAAATCTGTCTATACCATTAAATTAACAATGAAGTCATCAAAAATTTTCAAATAGGGTACCTATAGATACATTATTTTCACAATCAAAAATATATTATTTATCGATACTTTACAAATTCTTTATCAATGCGAAATTTTTATTAATAAAGATAAATTGTCTACATTTATTTCCTCTATTTATTATCATTGAGAATCTCATTTAATAGATACATATATATATAAAAAAAACATGTATTTTGATGGAATGGCAATGCTGATTAACAGTTTACTACTCAATTTTCTATTTAATTCATAACGTAGCATGCTATATACTTAGAAGAAAATAAAATATATAAATAAAAGAAAAAAAAAAAAAGAAAAAACAAAAATAAAAATTAGAACACAATAGCAAAAGTTATAATAAACGCGAATATAAATGCGACAACAAAAATATAACGGTTTATTACGCTGTTTCTTTTTATTGTTTCTTTTTTTTTTGTCACTGTTTAAATGTTTCTTTTTTGTTTTTCATTTTTATTCTAAATTCAAAAATTTTATTAGTAAAATAACGGTAAAAAGAACAAAAAAAAAAAATAAAAAATAAAAATAACTGTTAAAAAGAAATATTTGAGATGAGAATATGAAAGATTTCAAAAAGACATTTATGCTTATCGTATCCACTTTACTTTTAACAAAATAAAAGAAAAATAAAAACAAACAAGTAAAAAAAAGTTATACATAACATAAAAAAAAAAAACATTTTTTTTTATACCTAATATACAAGTATGTAGGTATCAACCATTATTATGTTTCCTCTTCCTACCAGTCAAATTTAAAAACCCTAATATCACTCATTTTACACCCTCTGTTTTAAATTTTTTTTTTTTTGCTTTTTTTTTGTTTTGTTTGTTAATAATAAAAATGGATTAACAATAAGAAAAGTACATAACGGTACACATCATCTAGGCATAAAACAATGGCGAATATATAAAATGTATAATATGAAGTATGTATGTATATACATAACCATATTTATATCTATAGTTAGTTAAAATGAGATAGAAACAAGACCATTATTCACGTTCTACATTAAATGTAATCCCCTTGTTTCCTACAATCCATAGTTTCCATTTTGTTTCTGACACAGTGGTATCCTGACTTTAAATGAGCATCGTGTCAATTTTTTGTTTTATGTAAGTAACTTCTTTTTTAGTATTTATTTATTTTATTTTTTTTTTTTTGTTTTTTATTATATTTGTAACGTTTGTTTTTGCTTTATTATATCAAAAACAAATACAAGGTAGCTATATAGAATCAAAAATATTGCATTAAGATTAAATGATGATGCTGCTGTCATTCTTTTTTTTTATGTTCGTTTTCTATATTTTTATAAAGTCTGCTATATAGAATTTTTTAATAAACATTTTAACACCAAAGACCAAAAATAATATAAATAATAATAATAAAGAAAATAAACTTTTTAAAATAAGAGAACAAAATGCGCAACAAAAAAAAATTGATAATGGTAATAATAATAAATTGATTTACAAAATATTGTGATCCTAAATTGAAAGAAAAAAAAAATTTTTAAGTATTTTAAAGTCTGAATATACTTTTTATCAAGAAATTTAAAGAATTGTCAAGTTAAAATGTCTGTTGTATAAATTTATTTCTGGTTCCGATTAATTGTCGGTTAGTGACACAGTACTTATTTGGATTGTAACACTTAAAATTCAAATTAAAAAACATAAAAATGCATGTTATATAAATATGTTAAGTCTTCCTTATTTAATTTCAACCTTTTTCTTAATATAATTTATACTAAACATACAAAATATTTCAAATTAACACTCAACACGTGGGATTCAATCCCACGTGTATCATCCATCAGTGAACATCACTTAAATGTTTAAAAATCCCCTGTTCACCGGTAAACATAAAAAATTAATAAATTTAAGCGTTAAGTCCCAAGTACCGGCGAATACTGCTAAATGTTCAAGTCTGAATCATTTTATTGTACAGTTTTTTTTAGCGTTAAAGATGTTCGCCACTGGTACATTGCGACTTAATGCAATTTTGTTTTTATGCTCAGTGGTGAACGCGGAATTTTGAAACATTTGAATGATGTTCACTGGTAATATAAGTGGCACTTAAGGCAAGGTTTTTGTTATGTTCCACGGTCAGCGTGGCATTTAACGTATTAAGAAATTTAGTCGAAAAAAATAATTATTACTAAAATTGTTTATAAAAAAAAAAACTTTATGAAAATTATAAATTCTTTATGTTTTAATTTTTAAATTGATGTTGATGATGCCTTAATATTTTTGTTTTTTCGGAAAGTTTAAGGATAATAATTAACAAAGAATAATAATAAAGCAAAGATATTCCAAAAAATTGTTATAATTGAAAAATTTTACTCAAAAACAAAAGTAAAAAAAATTTCGAAGAATTATCCAAAAGGTATTTAGAGTATTTTTTCGAGTTTAACAAATTAAAACAAAAATTCTGCAATTATGGATTTTTTTTAATTCAAGCATTATTTTAAAAAAAAAATTTAGATGTTCCTTGGAAATTACAAAATTTGTTTGGTGATATATTGATGTAATACATATAGTTAATTATATATATAGTTTTTTGAGTAAAATTATGTTGTAAAATATACTCAAAAGAAAAATTGGATTTCAAATAAAAATTAAAAAAAAAACGTGGTTATCAAAATGTTTGTTTCTCACTTTTACGTTGTAATCTAAGTGAAAGAAGATTATGTAAATTTTATAATAGCAATCTTTGAAAAAAAATTGTCTTATCAAACTTTAACTATTGTAAATACTATCGATTATTTAACTTTAAAAACACTCTATTGATTATTTACTATTAACAATTAGATAATTTTTTATTTAATTTATTAATAATGCTTTAATGTAACGAACATCTTAAGTATTTTTCTTCTACCAGTCCTTTTTTTATTGCTTTATCATGTGCTTAGCATTTTTTCAGCTGAATATGTGGTAGTTGCAATTGTACTCATTAATTACACTCAATAATCTTATTATCCCACATACATACATATAAATTATCCCACATACATACATATAGGTATGTATATGTAAACATAGGTATGATTAGTAAACCTGATAACATTTGGCTCATGTAAATTTTCTAAAATTCGACTCTACGATAATTGATATTCGATTAAACCTCTACATTATTTTTTATTACAATCCTTTACTTACATTTCCCAATTGATAAAAGAATCAACATAATCCGTCCGTTTTCATTGGTCTTCTCGAATTGTGTGGTTTTGTAGTTTTAAATTAGTTTATGGAAAAGAAGGGTGAAACGTAACGAAAAAAGTAGATTCGAGAAGACCAATGTAAAAAGACGGAATAATGTAATTGATTTTTCTTCAATTATTATCTTTTTATTAAATCATTTTTAATATTAAAAAATTTTTTTCTCCAAAAGCATAGTAATAAAATTATTGAACTAAAATCATTTAAAAAAAAAAGAAAAACTGAAGCAAATGAGCTGAAGTGAACTGAACTGAACCTATTTTTCATTAATTTGATGCACTCTTTGATTTTAGTGCATGTTAATTTTAAAAGATTTTCATTTTCTATTTAAATTTTCTTCATCATGTTTTTTTTTTTTTTTTTTTTTGTGATAAAATTTTACATTTTCTTCCAGATGACGGACAAAATAAAATTAGCAGCATGTAAAAAAAAAAAAATCATAAAACCATAAAATATAAAAATAATAGACACCGTATAGAAAATTATGATGAAACCCTGTGAAAACATAAAATATTTTACAACGGATTGAAAAGTTAACAAAGATATAAAATAAAAAAAAAAAAAAAAGAAGAATTATTATATATTGTAGAAAAGAAATAAAATAAAGTAATATGTTGCTAACTTAAAACATGCATACATAAAAAACAAAAAAAAAAATACAACCGAATAATAAAAAAAAAAATAATATGGCAAAAAAGTATTATTTCAATAATCCGCAACAAGGCAACATCGTAACGCAAAACATAAAAAAATTTTCCCTTTTTTTTCATAATGTTTTAGGGTTATTCGAATTCAATAAAAAAAATTGAAACACTAAAAAACAAAAGATATCAAACAATGTTGATAAAAAAAAAGTAATAAAAAATAATGAGAAATAGATGAAATCAAAAATAAATCGAATATATTAATAAGTTTTATTTTTGTTTTTTTATATCTCAAACAATGCTCTATTTTCGGTTCTTTTAAAAACAGAAGAAAATTATTAGGTTAATCCTGTTATTTTTATTTGTCAGGAATATTATGCAATGCTAAAACCCATTAGCGTTCTCAACACATCCTCTTATACATTTATTTATAGTCTTTCGTTAAGTGATTTTTTTTAAACTTTCTGCTTTGGATAATTTCCTTATCCCTATTATGTAATCCTATATATATATGCATTTCCAACTTGTTCTATTACATTTATTTGAAGTCTCTGCCTTAAAGTATTCTGTTTTGGTTCATTTTTTTAATCTCAATTCACAACAGCTTGGTAAGGTTCGTTTCATTGATGTTAATGATGTTACTGATGTTGAAGACTATGGATTTTCTTATATTTATTTGGAGTTTCTCATTAATTGATTCCTACAAAGCGTTCTATTTTGGGCAATTTTCGTATCTCAATTCACAGAACCTCTATAAGGTTTGTCTGATTGATATTAATGATGTTGTTGATGATGTAGACTATGCTTTACTTTTAATATTGTTATATGTTTAATTATATTTTTAATAAATTTTTACATGTGGTTGGAAGTAGATACTTATTTATTTTCTTATTAACATGGTCATTTTAATTGGTTTTCATCATGTACTTTCTAAAAAATCATCTTATTCTCTTACATAAAAGTGTATTTTTAACATCGTAAAATGCTTAAGTCAATGTTAATTTTTCATTCTGAAACGTCACGATATGTAGGATTCTATAGATATTTTATATATGAAATTATAATATTTAAGTAAGTATTTTCTTCTAAAGTTCATGTCGTTATGAGACTTTTAATGTTAATAATTTCTTAATCAATGCTAAAATTCTTAAAATACAATAAGCGCCCCTTACACAAAATAATAAAAATGTGGGTTTTTAGAGAAGATTTTTAGAAGTGCTTTCGCCTATGATTTGTTTTTAAGAGTAATTTAATATTTGTTGTTTATATTTAGGCTAAAATATTGTGTTAGACATTTTATAAAATACATTAATAATTTTTTGAGGAATTAAATTTGGCAACTCTACCAAAAAATAACACCAAAACGTATTGATGTGAGTAATAGGATATTTACCATCAATAAAATACATCAATCTTTTTTTGTTTTTGTCTAATTTGTTATTTTATATGCACAAAATCAAAAAAATTTATTAAAACCATTACATTTTTGAAAATTTTGAAGGTTATTTCATACATTTTACGTTGCCAATAAAATGTTTTATAAGTTATCCTAATATAATGCAGGAGATAGAAAAAAAAGTTATTGATCATACCCCAAAAAAACAAATTGCTATAAAAATTTTTATAGAAAAATAAACTCTTAAATTCGAAATTATTTATTTTCGTACGGGGAAGGATCCAAGTACACGCAGCCACAAGGATTACTGTTTTTAATACATATAAATCTTTTGAATTTATTTTATAGATTTGACCTTCTGATATAAAATAATGCTGATATGATCCTAATTTTTAATTACATTTAAAACATAAAGAAATTTTTATTTTTAAAATAAATTTATTTTCTAAAAGTCTCTAAAATTGACGGTTGTTTTATTGATTGAAAAAGCTGAGAAGTTTATAAAATATGTAAAATTCAATAAAAAGTTAACAATCTATAAATGTTAGTTTATTGCAATTTTTCTTAATACCTGTATGAATGTATGTTCAAGGGTATAATAAATTTGCCATTATGTTTGTGACACCTTAAAAGAGCGGAGCTAAATATTGGGTCGAATGCATAAAACTGAGCTTGAGCTCAAATCTCACTCTTTCAAATAAAATCACCCCAGCTTAACTCGTAGTTTTTCTTTGAAAAGTAAAATTTAAGTTCAACCTCAGTTTTATGTAGACAACCCATAGACTCAAGTGTATGAACCACCTCAGAATCGAATTCTGATACGATTAAGCTATCCCTCCGTCCGTTCGCCCACACGATTACTCAAAAAATAAAACAGCTAGAATTTTGAAATTTTTAATACAGCAACTTGGAAAATAACTCAATGTCTATTGAAGCTAGACATCTGACATTTTTTGAAAAGATGTCAAGTTGCATGACAAACACTTCTGTAAAATGCGGTTGGTTCGGGGTAACAGGTTCCAGTATCTGTCATACAACACTAAAATTTCCATATATATAAAACGGTACCTAATTAAGTAAAATAACTGAAATTTTGTAAAAGATGATCAAGTTTTATGGAAACAGTATAATATATTATGTTCATACGGGTATCCCAGAGTTGACACAGTCTCTTCTTCGTTTTATTTAAAATTAAATTTCGTTTATAATTTATTATTTTTTCCTTCAAGTATATTGAAGGAAACGAAATTTTAGGCATTTTAATTATACGTCCATTTACGTTTTAAGAAATTTTAGAAACTGAAAATTTTGTTTCCTTTTAACTTTTTTGAAATAATTCTTCTTTATTATAAATGGAAGTTTTGGAACACTATATTTGGTTCCCAATCCAAAACAGTACACAAAACTTAGTTTATACCATGTGGTCAACCAAAAATAATATATTAAATTGAAATTAAGACAATTAATATGAAAGGGTTTTTCCTACCCCTACTTCTACTTCTTTTTTCTTTTCTTCATAAAATTCCGAAGCAAAATAAAAAAATAAAAATAAAAATTTTAATTTTAGCTCAGCTCAGGAGGTCTTTATTTAAGCTGAACTAAATAATAATGTATTATTTATAATATTGTTGAATTCTTTAGAAAGAAGAAAAAAAGAAATAAATAAAGGCGCTTATTTTACTAAAAATAAAACCAACATATTTTTTTTATTTCTAGAATTACCTAAACTAATTTAAATTCACATATGATTTTCAATTACTTGCATGAAAAATTAAAATTAACTGCATCACAAATTCGCATATCACATTAACATATAAATTGGCGCCACCTCAATTTTTTCCTAAGAACAATATTTTTTTAATAAAGTTCTATTTATAATAATAAATATTTTTACCTTTAGAATTTTTCTAAATTTTAAAAATATTTTCTTGATCAAAAATTTTTCGAAACATCTTTGACATTTAAAATGAAATTTTATAAAGAAAGAGAGCCAAAAACGATTAGGACTATTCGGGGCAACAAAAAAATATTTGACACAATTATAAAATTTTTAATATAAAATAATTATTTGTAATTAATTGTAATTAGCATATTTGTTGTTTAATACTATGATAAATGAGATACCAAGTGTGAAGCTATATGAATGAGATACGAAGTGTTTAGTTTTTGAAGAGAGACGCAGATAGATCTTTAAAACATGTTTCTAAACAGTGTGTTCTTTCTTATGGAAATAATATCTAACCAAATATAGGTCAATATTTAATACTATTTTGTTTAAAAATGTAAATCCTGCTTAATAAAACACTTTAAGTTAAAGAAAGAGAAAAAAAGCTGGAAGTTTATGACCATGGATGCACCAAATTAACTTATTTATACTGAAGTAAAAAAAATTAAAACGATATGGACTTAACCTAACCCTTTATTAGGTGAGGCAGGGTAACATATTACATATAAGGGCAGTAAAGCACCGAATTTTGTAAAATAAGAGGGCTAAGGTAGAACATTTTGTGGAAGAGTACCGAAAAAGAATAACAGAAGAGTAAAAGTTGAAAACAATCAAGCGAGCGAAATGAAACTATAGAATCAATATGATCAGAGGATTATTTAAATGCGTTAGTACTAATAAATTTCGAATTCCATGCTTTTTGGGCTAATGAGCTAATGGGCTAATTTAGAGGGAGTATACATTTTTTATTAATATTAGTTTGATTTAAAATTTGACAGTTGGAGTAAGGAGACAGTAGAGTAACATATAGGTGAGGATATTCTTATAATAAGTATGGATGGTTCATAAGCATGCTGGTTGGTGTAGGTAGCTGGCCATCGCCGCTCATGGCAGTGACCCCAATTAGCGCATTAGCACCATTTTGCTCCCATTTCCGTGACCACAAGCCTTATAATAAGGCTATATTAGGTTTTATTTTAGATCCATTTCGTTGCGTTCAGAAACCTTACCATTTTTGCAGGTTGCTTAACCGCTAGATCACAAGATCGTTGAATTGATAACTACCCAAAGTTCCTCTTCTGGCCCTAGCCGGCGCTGGGCACTTACAGGTGAAGTGGAAGTGGATTTTTTCTCATTCTGTTCAACCCAGCTGCGACATGATCAGTTGAATGGGATACCTAGTCTGGCCGCATGTTCATCAATTGGCCAGTGGCCCGTGAACACACCTATAATTGCAGATAGGAGTTTACGTTAAACGGAGGATAATTAAGTTTGCGACAAGACAAAAAAATATACATACAAAATGCAAATAAACTCATCCAAGTAAACGGACTTCTTCCATAAATCGAGAATAATATTGTAAATGTTGAAATGCTCTGAATATACTCGACAAATGTAAAAATGCAGTTAAGCTTTAATGAATTTCCGCACATTTAGATTTGCTACCAACTGAACATATTTAGATTTGGTAGCAACTGAAATGACAAATACAAACGAATTACTATAAAGTAGTAATTTTTAACACCTCTTTAGTCATACAATTATAATTGTGTTGAACTGATATTAAACTGTTTATTAAAAGGCTAGTATTTGCCGTAGTTGGTTGTTTGATATCCTAATGCTAAAAGTGGTATAAAACATTAAAAAATTTTTAGTATTGCGTTGGATAGGATAAAGAATCCTTTAAATATTCTGATAAAAATATGAGGATGATACTTGGTTTGTATATTCCAAAATAGAAAAAGTCGTACATGCATATATAACCCAACATTGAATTTGCTCTACGAATGATCTTATTTATATGACGTTATATTATGACGTATAGTTAAAGGTAGTTTACAGTCAAAAATTACATCAAAATCATATCTAAATTTAACATTGTTTACGTATAATAATAGAATTTCAAATAATAAATTTTTAATGTTGTCAAAAAATCCACTAAAATAACTTTAAAAATTTAAATAAAATTTAAAAATTTCACATTCATAATAGTTTTTAATTGCTATTTAAGCATAAAAAATAAGCAACAAACCGTATACAATAATAAAAAGACGCAATGATCTAATCATAACATTGGAATGATGAGTTTAGTTTAGTTGGTTCTATGTAGATACGTCTATGTGTATGATTCTGCTAAATCTATTCTAAAAAAAAAAATTTTCTTTCCTTTTGGTTTTTGATATTCTGAACGATAAATTTCTGATGATTCAGAGAAGATATAAAAAAAGATTTTCATACAAAAGATCCCAGAATATCATAGTGACGTCACCTACAAAAAAAAAGAAATCGCGGAATGTTTTAAAATTTTATTTTTATTTTTTGTTTTGTTTAATTTCTGGTAAATCCTAAAATACGGAATAAAATATTCATGATTTTTGGATTATTTTGTTTTTTTTTTTGGATTTGTATTTTGGGGGAATTTATGGGAATTTGAACTTTTTTTTTTGCTCGTTAGAAGTTCAAACATGAGCATTAAATGTGTTTTAGAATAAACAAAATAAAAAACATATATTCATATTGTCTTTTATTATGTACATACATAATATTATGTATGTAGATGTAAATTGGAAAAAAACTAAAATATGACATTCAGAAATTTTTAGCAGATGCACTTTTTAATTTGGATTTTAAACGAAAAAAAAAAAAATTTTTTTTTCTTTTAAATATTCATTGTATATAATATGTATACCTATATGTATGTATGTATTATATACATACAAATAATATTTATTTTTCCAGTAGCAACAAATTTCTAGATGTGTTTTTGGTTTTTGTTAGAAATTGCATTAAAAAATTTAAATTTTGCAAAAAAACAAAAAAAATTTTTTGGTTCTGAATATTAAAAAGTTTAGAAATGAAATAATTTTTTTAACGCCTACTATTCTTGTTTCATAAATATTAACATACTCAATTCTCTTATATCCAGTTATTTTAAATAATTGAAAAACAATCCTTTCTTGCAAAAATCAAAATTCAAATTATACAGTTAGAGAAACTTTAAACATGATGGGAGTAAAATCATAATCGAACTATAAAATTCTACAGTGTCCAAGCTGTACCTAATAAATTTCTTTAAACAGCATAATCAAATCGTTGCAAGCGTTAAAGTGATATCATTTTGTTTGTATTAAAATTTTTTCAAAGATCAATAAAAAAAGTAATATGATGACCAGACCAGCTGTCGTAGTAGAAATTCAGCTCCAAACTCCATTTACAATGAACGTTCTCTTGACGCTTTCTACACGCAACTATCTGTCAAACTAAAATTAAAGCTCTCCTCATGCAGCGATTTAAAAGTTAAACAACTTTTATAACTTCCTCGCATTCAAACGCATTCAAATGACAATAATATTGAATAGTTTCAAAACAAAAATGAAGAAGCCTTTTGTAAGGTAGGTATGTATATTAATTTCTTTTGGAATATATTTAAAATAAATAATTTAAAATTCAATTAACAATATTTAAATAACAAAATATTAATTATTATTATATTAATTATTATATAGAAAAAAGCAAAACTATAATTTTAAAAAACGTTGTCATGTACACTCATGTACATTTCATGGTGGACACTCCTTTGTAGACTATGTGGAGGGAGCGTCACGAGCGCGTCATGAGTGCGTTCATTGTAGATGGAGCATTAAAGTTAAAAGACAACATTTACGACAAATTTTACGCAATGGTTATGAAAACTATAATAATTATTGTCGCTATAGTTTTATTATGTCTGTTATTATTATGTAACCTCGCGACCACATGACATAATGTTAGTAGGGTGACCAGATCCAGCATTACAAAAAGGATGACATATTTTTACATGATCGACCCATCGATCTATAATATTTTTTAAACTCAAATCACTGCTTGTTATATACAGGCAATCGCGTAGAGGAAGAATTTACAACATAAGATCCAAATCTTGGCAATTTAGTATGAAAAAATAGAATTTTTCAACTTAAATTTAAAAGATCTTATTGTTCTGCAGTAGAAAATAATAGATGATATTATTTTTATAAAATTTGGAATATTTTCTATTAACTGTGAAAATCATTTTAAAAAATTTAATCATTTGCATGCGATCAAAATTGAGTTTTAAAAAAACTCTACTGAAATTGAAAAATACACACCTACTTCGATTAAATTACTTAAGCCCACTAAACTAAAAAATAGAAAAAAGAACCATACATTTTAGAAAATATTTCACAATATTTTTTTAACTGAAATCAAGGTTGTAAATAGAGGACAAAAGACAATAATTTAGAAAAAGATACCGGACAATTTTTTTAAGGCAAAAAGAGGACTTGTTCTATTGAAAGAGGACTAAATACTAGCACATGAACATTGAACATTTTCATGACAAACACATGAACATTTTCGACAATAATTATAATTACATTTTTCCAACTATTTTCTTGATTTTTGCTAGCTAGTAATTTGACATTTCATATAAGTATTTCAAAATGGCAAAAAATAAAAAAAATGTCATGTCACAACATGTCACAAAATTCTTATGTCATAAATTATGTTTTCTGACAAAATATATTGTTTAGTTAAATAAAAAAATTTTTGTATTTAAAATTTAAATAAAATAAAAAATTGAAAATAATAATTAATTAAATAAATTTTTTTTTTTAATTTATAAATGAAATATTTTGATAGTAAAAATGCCATCTATACACAGTTACACAGATAGTAATTTGACATTTTACACTCGCAAGATAATATTAATATCACGTGTGGCTGTTGGTCTATATATGTATGAATTTAAATTTTTAAGTCATTGTGGCTAATTTCATAATATTATGTTTAATTTTTGATGTAGCATATTTTCTGCATGATATCCATTTACTTTAACTTTATACATAGATCACAACTTTAAATAGGGATCAAAATTTAAATATTTTTAATTTTTGGCATTAACTGAGGAATTGACATTTTTTATCTCAAAAGCTGATGATTTTTAAAAATTTTTTAAAAAAAAAAATAATATCATGGAAAATAAACGCATTGTTAGAATACATGATTATTTTGCATTAATCATTTAGAAATGCACAAAAAAAATGTTAAAAAAAAATCTTTAGATTTGAAAACAAAATTGAAAATTAAATGCATAATTTAGTTACATTTCTGACATTAAGTGTTATATTGTTTACATAAAAATTTGGTGCATCATTAAAAAAAAATAAATTTACTGTATCTTTCTAAGATGATTTGTTAAGAAATTGTTATTGTTGGATTGATTCGATCAGATTTGAAAAGTGACCAAAAAAGAAAAATAAAAAAATATATAAAAGAAAATAAAAATACAAATACATATCCAACTAACAACTCGTGTTATGAGTCCATTATGAATTAATTTGAAGAGTCATCGAGTGACTTCAAAATTATTTATTTATACAAATGTGTACATTGTTATTTTCCGGAATTTTTTTTTCTTTTTTTTTTTTAAGTGCCATGGGGAATTTTTATGAATATTTTCCTTAATTTTTTATTTTTGTTTTTGGATTGTATTCAAAAAAAATTTTTTTACACACATTATAAACTAAATAGAATACTAAAATAGATCACGTATAGCTCTAGTAAAATTGATTCGCACTAAATATAGGAAAAAAAGCAAAACACAAATAACAAAGTGCGTATACTCGTAGAAATATGAGTTTTTTTTTTGTGTAAGATATTTAAATACATAAAAATAAAATATGTATACATATATACATATATAAATAATTTTATTAAAAGCATTACAAAATAAAAATATTTGGAAATAATAAAAACCTTTAAACTTTAACTCTTGTCAATAATAAGTTTTATTTTGCAATAAAAATTAATTTTTTTATTTTATTCTTATAAAAAATACTATATAGAAATTGATGCGTTTTAATACCCCTCCAAACAATAATTAATAATCACAAGATTTTGGAAAAGGATATTTCCATCACGTGTTACCATATTATTTTTTTAAAGTCTACTAAAGATGTTATATATTCTTGAAATTACAAGCTCCTTTTATGAATTATTTGAATTAAAATTTATTCTAATTGATGTTGAACAAACATAACCGTTTGTTAATGTTTAGTTTAACTGTTATTTTGATTCAAGAACTTATATTGAAAGTAGCCTAGACAAAAAAAATGCTTTTCTGATAGAACCAAATCAGACCTAGCAGAAAGCAGTAACTAGCTAGAACGAAAGAAAATTAATGCCGGTATATTTTTGTGGAGACTGGACCAGTTACCAAAATTCTATTTTAGAAATTTCTCTTTCGCCGAATATTATTTATTAAAGTTTCATTTTATAAAAACCGAGATAAGTCGCCTCAAAAAAGGAGGAAATTTACTCGTAAACTATTGAAATTTAGTTTTGCTAAGCATCTTGCTTGTTAAATTTACATTTGACAAGTATCCTCATTTATTGAAAAATCTTTTAGAGAAATACTATACATTTTGTTAAATGGGTAGTTGTTATATTTTTATGCCAAAAGAATTTTGTGGTAAAATGTCATTTGCAATTAGTTTGTGATATATCTATGCTATGTAACAATGCTGCACCCGTTTTTGTGATATCAATAACTAAAGAAATTCATGCAATAAGAAGAAAAGTCAAATATGATGTAAAGTATAACTCGACATACCTTTTTAAACAACAAAAAAAAAAAGAAAGTGTCTTAGAAAAATGTTCATTATTTTAATCGAAAAGCATTAGTGTGAGTAGAGTGCGTTAGTACTAATAAATTTCGAATTCCATGCTTTTTGGGCTAATGAGCTAATGGGCTAATTTAGAGGGAGTATACATTTTTTATTAATATTAGTTTGATTTAAAATTGGACAGTTGGAGTAAGGAGACAGTAGAGTAACATATAGGTGAGGATATTCTTATAATAAGTATGGATGGTTCATAAGCATGCTGGTTGGTGTAGGTAGCTGGCCATCGCCGCTCATGGCAGTGACCCCAATTAGCGCATTAGCACCATTTTGCTCCCATTTCCGTGACCACAAGCCTTATAATAAGGCTATATTAGGTTTTATTTTAGATCCATTTCGTTGCGTTCAGAAACCTTACCATTTTTGCAGGTTGCTTAACCGCTAGATCACAAGATCGTTGAATTGATAACTACCCAAAGTTCCTCTTCTGGCCCTAGCCGGCGCTGGGCACTTACAGGTGAAGTGGAAGTGGATTTTTTCTCATTCTGTTCAACCCAGCTGCGACATGATCAGTTGAATGGGATACCTAGTCTGGCCGCATGTTCATCAATTGGCCAGTGGCCCGTGAACACACCTATAATTGCAGATAGGAGTTTACGTTAAACGGAGGATAATTAAGTTTGCGACAAGACAAAAAAATATACATACAAAATGCAAATAAACTCATCCAAGTAAACGGACTTCTTCCATAAATCGAGAATAATATTGTAAATGTTGAAATGCTCTGAATATACTCGACAAATGTAAAAATGCAGTTAAGCTTTAATGAATTTCCGCACATTTAGATTTGCTACCAACTGAACATATTTAGATTTGGTAGCAACTGAAATGACAAATACAAACGAATTACTATAAAGTAGTAATTTTTAACACCTCTTTAGTCATACAATTATAATTGTGTTGAACTGATATTAAACTGTTTATTAAAAGGCTAGTATTTGCCGTAGTTGGTTGTTTGATATCCTAATGCTAAAAGTGGTATAAAACATTAAAAAATTTTTAGTATTGCGTTGGATAGGATAAAGAATCCTTTAAATATTCTGATAAAAATATGAGGATGATACTTGGTTTGTATATTCCAAAATAGAAAAAGTCGTACATGCATATATAACCCAACATTGAATTTGCTCTACGAATGATCTTATTTATATGACGTTATATTATGACGTATAGTTAAAGGTAGTTTACAGTCAAAAATTACATCAAAATCATATCTAAATTTAACATTGTTTACGTATAATAATAGAATTTCAAATAATAAATTTTTAATGTTGTCAAAAAATCCACTAAAATAACTTTAAAAATTTAAATAAAATTTAAAAATTTCACATTCATAATAGTTTTTAATTGCTATTTAAGCATAAAAAATAAGCAACAAACCGTATACAATAATAAAAAGACGCAATGATCTAATCATAACATTGGAATGATGAGTTTAGTTTAGTTGGTTCTATGTAGATACGTCTATGTGTATGATTCTGCTAAATCTATTCTAAAAAAAAAAATTTTCTTTCCTTTTGGTTTTTGATATTCTGAACGATAAATTTCTGATGATTCAGAGAAGATATAAAAAAAGATTTTCATACAAAAGATCCCAGAATATCATAGTGACGTCACCTACAAAAAAAAAGAAATCGCGGAATGTTTTAAAATTTTATTTTTATTTTTTGTTTTGTTTAATTTCTGGTAAATCCTAAAATACGGAATAAAATATTCATGATTTTTGGATTATTTTGTTTTTTGGAAAAAAACTAAAATATGACATTCAGAAATTTTTAGCAGATGCACTTTTTAATTTGGATTTTAAACGAAAAAAAAAAAAATTTTTTTTTCTTTTAAATATTCATTGTATATAATATGTATACCTATATGTATGTATGTATTATATACATACAAATAATATTTATTTTTCCAGTAGCAACAAATTTCTAGATGTGTTTTTGGTTTTTGTTAGAAATTGCATTAAAAAATTTAAATTTTGCAAAAAAACAAAAAAAATTTTTTGGTTCTGAATATTAAAAAGTTTAGAAATGAAATAATTTTTTTAACGCCTACTATTCTTGTTTCATAAATATTAACATACTCAATTCTCTTATATCCAGTTATTTTAAATAATTGAAAAACAATCCTTTCTTGCAAAAATCAAAATTCAAATTATACAGTTAGAGAAACTTTAAACATGATGGGAGTAAAATCATAATCGAACTATAAAATTCTACAGTGTCCAAGCTGTACCTAATAAATTTCTTTAAACAGCATAATCAAATCGTTGCAAGCGTTAAAGTGATATCATTTTGTTTGTATTAAAATTTTTTCAAAGATCAATAAAAAAAGTAATATGATGACCAGACCAGCTGTCGTAGTAGAAATTCAGCTCCAAACTCCATTTACAATGAACGTTCTCTTGACGCTTTCTACACGCAACTATCTGTCAAACTAAAATTAAAGCTCTCCTCATGCAGCGATTTAAAAGTTAAACAACTTTTATAACTTCCTCGCATTCAAACGCATTCAAATGACAATAATATTGAATAGTTTCAAAACAAAAATGAAGAAGCCTTTTGTAAGGTAGGTATGTATATTAATTTCTTTTGGAATATATTTAAAATAAATAATTTAAAATTCAATTAACAATATTTAAATAACAAAATATTAATTATTATTATATTAATTATTATATAGAAAAAAGCAAAACTATAATTTTAAAAAACGTTGTCATGTACACTCATGTACATTTCATGGTGGACACTCCTTTGTAGACTATGTGGAGGGAGCGTCACGAGCGCGTCATGAGTGCGTTCATTGTAGATGGAGCATTAAAGTTAAAAGACAACATTTACGACAAATTTTACGCAATGGTTATGAAAACTATAATAATTATTGTCGCTATAGTTTTATTATGTCTGTTATTATTATGTAACCTCGCGACCACATGACATAATGTTAGTAGGGTGACCAGATCCAGCATTACAAAAAGGATGACATATTTTTACATGATCGACCCATCGATCTATAATATTTTTTAAACTCAAATCACTGCTTGTTATATACAGGCAATCGCGTAGAGGAAGAATTTACAACATAAGATCCAAATCTTGGCAATTTAGTATGAAAAAATAGAATTTTTCAACTTAAATTTAAAAGATCTTATTGTTCTGCAGTAGAAAATAATAGATGATATTATTTTTATAAAATTTGGAATATTTTCTATTAACTGTGAAAATCATTTTAAAAAATTTAATCATTTGCATGCGATCAAAATTGAGTTTTAAAAAAACTCTACTGAAATTGAAAAATACACACCTACTTCGATTAAATTACTTAAGCCCACTAAACTAAAAAATAGAAAAAAGAACCATACATTTTAGAAAATATTTCACAATATTTTTTTAACTGAAATCAAGGTTGTAAATAGAGGACAAAAGACAATAATTTAGAAAAAGATACCGGACAATTTTTTTAAGGCAAAAAGAGGACTTGTTCTATTGAAAGAGGACTAAATACTAGCACATGAACATTGAACATTTTCATGACAAACACATGAACATTTTCGACAATAATTATAATTACATTTTTCCAACTATTTTCTTGATTTTTGCTAGCTAGTAATTTGACATTTCATATAAGTATTTCAAAATGGCAAAAAATAAAAAAAATGTCATGTCACAACATGTCACAAAATTCTTATGTCATAAATTATGTTTTCTGACAAAATATATTGTTTAGTTAAATAAAAAAATTTTTGTATTTAAAATTTAAATAAAATAAAAAATTGAAAATAATAATTAATTAAATAAATTTTTTTTTTTAATTTATAAATGAAATATTTTGATAGTAAAAATGCCATCTATACACAGTTACACAGATAGTAATTTGACATTTTACACTCGCAAGATAATATTAATATCACGTGTGGCTGTTGGTCTATATATGTATGAATTTAAATTTTTAAGTCATTGTGGCTAATTTCATAATATTATGTTTAATTTTTGATGTAGCATATTTTCTGCATGATATCCATTTACTTTAACTTTATACATAGATCACAACTTTAAATAGGGATCAAAATTTAAATATTTTTAATTTTTGGCATTAACTGAGGAATTGACATTTTTTATCTCAAAAGCTGATGATTTTTAAAAATTTTTTAAAAAAAAAAATAATATCATGGAAAATAAACGCATTGTTAGAATACATGATTATTTTGCATTAATCATTTAGAAATGCACAAAAAAAATGTTAAAAAAAAATCTTTAGATTTGAAAACAAAATTGAAAATTAAATGCATAATTTAGTTACATTTCTGACATTAAGTGTTATATTGTTTACATAAAAATTTGGTGCATCATTAAAAAAAAATAAATTTACTGTATCTTTCTAAGATGATTTGTTAAGAAATTGTTATTGTTGGATTGATTCGATCAGATTTGAAAAGTGACCAAAAAAGAAAAATAAAAAAATATATAAAAGAAAATAAAAATACAAATACATATCCAACTAACAACTCGTGTTATGAGTCCATTATGAATTAATTTGAAGAGTCATCGAGTGACTTCAAAATTATTTATTTATACAAATGTGTACATTGTTATTTTCCGGAATTTTTTTTTCTTTTTTTTTTTTAAGTGCCATGGGGAATTTTTATGAATATTTTCCTTAATTTTTTATTTTTGTTTTTGGATTGTATTCAAAAAAAATTTTTTTACACACATTATAAACTAAATAGAATACTAAAATAGATCACGTATAGCTCTAGTAAAATTGATTCGCACTAAATATAGGAAAAAAAGCAAAACACAAATAACAAAGTGCGTATACTCGTAGAAATATGAGTTTTTTTTTTGTGTAAGATATTTAAATACATAAAAATAAAATATGTATACATATATACATATATAAATAATTTTATTAAAAGCATTACAAAATAAAAATATTTGGAAATAATAAAAACCTTTAAACTTTAACTCTTGTCAATAATAAGTTTTATTTTGCAATAAAAATTAATTTTTTTATTTTATTCTTATAAAAAATACTATATAGAAATTGATGCGTTTTAATACCCCTCCAAACAATAATTAATAATCACAAGATTTTGGAAAAGGATATTTCCATCACGTGTTACCATATTATTTTTTTAAAGTCTACTAAAGATGTTATATATTCTTGAAATTACAAGCTCCTTTTATGAATTATTTGAATTAAAATTTATTCTAATTGATGTTGAACAAACATAACCGTTTGTTAATGTTTAGTTTAACTGTTATTTTGATTCAAGAACTTATATTGAAAGTAGCCTAGACAAAAAAAATGCTTTTCTGATAGAACCAAATCAGACCTAGCAGAAAGCAGTAACTAGCTAGAACGAAAGAAAATTAATGCCGGTATATTTTTGTGGAGACTGGACCAGTTACCAAAATTCTATTTTAGAAATTTCTCTTTCGCCGAATATTATTTATTAAAGTTTCATTTTATAAAAACCGAGATAAGTCGCCTCAAAAAAGGAGGAAATTTACTCGTAAACTATTGAAATTTAGTTTTGCTAAGCATCTTGCTTGTTAAATTTACATTTGACAAGTATCCTCATTTATTGAAAAATCTTTTAGAGAAATACTATACATTTTGTTAAATGGGTAGTTGTTATATTTTTATGCCAAAAGAATTTTGTGGTAAAATGTCATTTGCAATTAGTTTGTGATATATCTATGCTATGTAACAATGCTGCACCCGTTTTTGTGATATCAATAACTAAAGAAATTCATGCAATAAGAAGAAAAGTCAAATATGATGTAAAGTATAACTCGACATACCTTTTTAAACAACAAAAAAAAAAAGAAAGTGTCTTAGAAAAATGTTCATTATTTTAATCGAAAAGCATTAGTGTGAGTAGAGTGCGATACAACCCAATTTAAATTTATATTTATTAATAATGAAAGTTTAGCTATTTGAATAAAAAAGTTGGTGGGGAATAATAGATAACAATTATATAAGGTTAAAATTTCACAATCGGGGCCTCGGTGGCCTAGTGGGTAAGAGCGTATAAAATACGCTGTAAATACCGAGGGAGTGTGGAATTCAAATCCCACACACATCATAAGAGTTATTACTCCTTACGACATTTACAGCCACGCCTGAACAGGAAAGGCTTTGTAATTTCCTGTCCGCATGTATGTGGCAGAGAAATGGATTAAAAAAAAAAAAAATTCACAATCAAATCAGATATATGAAATAACATTACATTATATATTATTACATTATTATTACAGATCAATTCAATGATGGAATTTTCAATTTAATCTTAAATCTTTAAATTTCAATATTAAAGTATATTACCAGCAGTTTATAAATTTTGTAAGACCTACAGATTTATTTTTTTTTTATAATAAAATCAAAATTTTATATTTTTAGAATATTTTAATATATTTTTTGTTTTTTGGCAGTATAATTTTGAAAACATTTGTGGTCTTTTATTCAATTTCTTTTTGTTTTTTTTTTGTTGTTTTTCATTTTTTTTTTTGTTGTTTTTTTCTTTTTTTTAAGTAGATTTCGAAATCCTTTTGTTACAGATATAAAAATAAAATTTATAAAAACTATATAATCTATTAGAAAAAATAAAATTTAAAGAAAAAGAAAAATAAAAGTAAAACAAGCCATCAACAGCTTGATTATTACAACAAAATAAAATGGCATTCACCTCTTATATAAATTTAATATTAATGTGAAAATTTTCTTTTCTGTTTTTTTTTTTTTTTTTTTTTTTATTTTTTAATTTTAAAATTTTCTATTTCCTTTCTTTTCATTTTTCATTTGCCAGAAGATTTTTATAAATATTTTAATTTAAAAAAAAAAAAAAAAAAAAAAAAAACCTAAAACAGATAAAGAATTTTAATTAATCTTATAAATTTTCTTATATATATTAGGAAAAAACAAAAACTAATAAATTTTTTAGGTTCTTAAGTGAAACTGAACAATTAATGTTAAATTTCATTTGAAAATTTAAAGGGTGGTTCTGTAAAAAATCAAAAGAAATAGAAATAATATATGTTTTTAAAAGACCCATCGAAATATTTTAAATTTTTCGTAAAAAATATCTAAAAGATAACAAAATGGTAAAAATTTTTTTTTTAATTTTAAAATGACTGTGGCAAATAATTATGTCAAATAAATGTATTAATTTAGACGTTTTTTGTTTGTTGTTGAAGTTATAATTTTAGAAATAATAAAATGTTTTAAAAATTTAAAATAAATTTATTATGTTTTTGTTTTTATATTTTTTTTAATTAATTACTAGCAGGAGTCAGTTTTGTGAAGAGAACAAGAATTATTGAAGTATGAGGAATGCTTTTGTGTAAGGTAGTATTAAGGTGAAATTTTATTTGGATTGAAAATTTATGGTCAATATACTAAGGCTGTCAATAATATTACTTTCTACTTTAAACTCAAGTCAATAATGTTGGAAATTGTAATTATTTTTGATAATTTTAAGGTTTTAAGTTTAAGGATTCAGAGAAGGTTTTAAGTTTTAAGAATTCAGAGAACTAAAAATATCTTTATCATTTATATTTTTAGTTTTATATAAAAGAATTAATTCAAAAATGACTTTTAAAAATAATTTCTAAGCCAATTCTTTCAATAAATTCACTTGAACTACCCAAAACCATCATGTGCTGTAAAAAACGGCTCTATGAAATAAGATCGAATGAAATAATTACGAAACGTCAAAAATGAAATAAGTGCGAAAAAAAAACCCATATTTTTTTCGGATTTATTTCACCTTAAAATTTTTCGTACTACGAAAATTTAAAAATAAAATGAGTACGAAATTTGGATCTTATTTTTATTATGAAATATAAGTATGAAAATCAAAAAATGAAATAAGTGCGAATAATTAAATGAAAATCTCTTAAATCTTGTAATAATTAATTAAAAATAAGGAAATCATTTTCTAATTAAAGAAACACTATACATATATGGTGGAATAACTCATTTGAAGCCATAGTCATAAAGCCATATTTTAGTAAAACATTTTCTGTCATAAACCCATAATTAAATTATTCTCTGATTCAAATATAATTTTTTTTTTGTATAATTTGTTTTTTGATTGATGTTGAAAAATGTTTGCAAACACTTTGGTGCTGAAATATGTATGAAAGAAAAGACTTAGGAAAGATTTTAGAGTTGGTTACAAAATCAAGATATCCACTTTTTCCAGAATATATATATGTAAAGGTTCTGGAAAAAAGGGACAACCCTGGTTTCGTAACCGACTATAAAATTCCTCCAAATAGATACATATATAGGCAGAGCCCAGAAAAGGTCAACCTTTATTTTTGTAATAATTTTTGTATCTCATTTTTACAGAACAAAGAATTTGAAATCATGGGGGTAAAAAAAAAAAGAATTCAGATTTTCATACGAAAAATATTAAATTCTGACTGTGAAAAATAATAAATTTTGTGAAATTTTATGAAAAACAAAAAAAAAGAAGGAATGAGGGCAGCTTCCCCCTCATTCGCGTTCGCACACGCGCCACCATTTGTCTGCGCACCACCGTTCAGAGGCGGCAGATCCCAATCCTTCAAGAGAAGCCCGAAGGGAGTTGTGAAGGAAAGACCTAAGAGAGCGGTGAAGAATGGTTCGAAGAAAGAGCCGCGAAGGTCGCCACGAGGCTGATAGAAAATTGTTTGAAACCTTTTGAAAATATTGAATAATTTATATGATATTAATTAGGGTTTTTATAGTTGGCTACAAAATCGGGGTATTTCTCCTTTTTCAGAATATTTACATATATCTATTATGTATAGAAGAGATAGCGAGTTTGGGAGGGATTTTAAAGTTTGTTACAAAATCAGGATATTTCCCCTTTTTCAGAATTCTTACATATAGGTATGTATATGTGAGATTCTGAATTAAGAGGCATTTTAGAGTTGTATTCTAGAGTTTAATAATTTTTTTTTAAAGTATTTTTAATTAACATAACATTATATAGATATTGGGTAAAATATCGTACTTATTTCATTTTCGATTTTTTCGTTGTTATTTCATTATGAGTAGAATTAAAGAGTATTGTCACTAATTCTACAGAGTAATTGTCACACATTCGTTGTTATTTCATTATGAGTAGAATTAGAGAGTATTGGCGCCACCGTTTGCTCGCGCGCCACCATTTGTCTGCGCGCCACCGTTCAGAGTTGGCAGGTCCCAATCCTTCGAGAGAAGCGCGAAGGTAGTTGTGAAGGAAAGAGCTAAGAGAGGGGTGAAGAATGGTTCGAAGAGCCGCGAAGGTCGCCACGAGGCTGATAGAAAATTGTTTGAAACCTTTTGAAAATATTGAATAATTTATATGATATTAATTAGGGTTTTTATAGTTGGTTACAAAATCAGGTTATTTCTCCTTTTTCAGAATATTTACATATATCTATTATGTATAAAAGAGATAGCGAGTTTAGGAGGGATTTTAAAGTTTGTTACAAAATCAGAATATTTCCCCTTTTTCAGAATTCTTACATATAGATATGTATATGCGAGATTCTGGAATAAGAGGCATTTTAGAGTTGTATTTTATTTTAGAGTTTAATAATTTTTTTTAAAGTGTTTTTAATTAAATGAGACATAACACTATATAGGTATTGAGTAAAATTTCGTACTTATTTCATTTTTGATTTTTTCGTTGTTATTTCATTATGAGTAGAAAAAAAACCCAACATTTTTTTCGAACTTATTTCATTTTTGGTTTCGTACTTATTGTGTTCGATCTTATTTCATAGAGTCGTAAAAGCCATCCTTTGTTTTAAAATTTTATGATAAAGAGTTCTCCTAAAAGTCCAAAATTGAAAGGATGACTTAATAATTTATTTTCTGTTTATAATTGTAAATATTGGAGGTTCTAAAAATATGTTTTAATTCTTTAACTATTAAATTTTGAAAAAATTCTGAGCTTTAACTATATTCTGTTGATCTGCAAATTGGGTTTGTTTCTCACTGACGCTTATATTTTCTCATAGCTTCCTAAAGTGTTTAAAAAGAACATTATTATTATAATTATGTCAATATTTATAACAAAATAAGATGTTATACAAATATTTAGTTGTCTGTACATTTAGTAGGTAAGATATTTGTAAGATATTTAGTAGGTTTATATTATATTACTGTAAAATATAACATTAATGCTTTGTATTGTGCGTTCATTTCAAATCTCTTTTAAATTACAGAATACAAATTATTTTTCTAGTTGACACCTTCAAATATTTTCTTACAATAAAACAATTCTTTAAATTTGGTAAGCACCATTCCAGTTTGTATTTTTTGTATAACCTTTCTCAGTTCTATAAAGCATATACATTAGTTCTACACGAAAATATTTAATAAATAAATTTTTCTTTAATTTTGTTCCTCTTTTTTTTAATTTGTCCTACATCACATACATATATATATATACATATATATTCATAAATGAATATATTCTGGAAGAAGCGTATTACTCTGATTTTGTAATCAACTAAAAAAACTCTTCTTAATTGTTTTTGTACATAGTACATATTATATTTCAACAAAACTTTTATTATTGCTCTCAGTTACAAAACTGTATACTTTTGGAAGAACGTGTAGAACATATTTCCGCCCTTGTCTTTTGGTGCTATTATACCCTTTTGAGCATATTTCCAAAAAAAATTTTGAAAAAATGTTCCTATTAATTTCACTCTGCCCCTCCGTTGCTCCGCCTATCTGTTTACAAACTACTAAACCGTTAAAGATAGAGAAAATAAACTTTAATCATCAAATCATCATGTCTCATCAAAAAGTTAATGTTGTAGAACAACTTTTTCATGTAGGCCCATCTATTACGGAACTACTTTAAAAAAGCCTCATTTTTAAATGCATATACATATCCCATGTTCTGCTTATCAGATTTTCAATCTGAAAACGCTATTCGACAGGAATTTTTTTTATACAATTTTTTTAAATTTAGTATTTAAATTTACTGTTATGTGAAAATCAAATTATAAACAATTTTTCTACGTTCATAACTCCGGCACATTTTTAGATAGGAACTTGAAATTTTGAAGTAAGAAAGAACTTTTCGAATAAGTATAAATTTCCTGAGAAATGTTTTTTGGACCACCCCCTCTTTATGAGCTATGAGGGCTCAAAAATTGAAAATTTGATATTTTTATACACCTGTAACTTAGACACTTGTACACATTTTTATACACCTGTTCTTAGACACTTGTACAGCAAGACATAAAAAGTAAAGCTCCAGTAATATATATTTTTACGTAAAATGTTTCTTTTAGTTGTATACGGTGCCAGAGTTACAGCCCTATTAAAATTGCAAAAAAGCTCTATTTTCAGATGTATATACCTCAGGCTCTGCATAGTAGTTTTACAATCTAAAAACGCTAGAAGACACAAAATTTTCTATCTCTATAAAACAATATCAAAATTATGCAATATTTTGGAATTTACTATTTAAATTGATCGTTATGTGAAAACCAAATTTTGCGTGATATTCCTTTTTTCACATAATGCCAACCCCTGTTTAAGAGCTATCAGGGCTCAAAAATTTAAAATTTGCTATTTTTAAACAGCTGTATCTTAGACACCTGTAAAAATTTTCCTTTGGCAAATCAAAACTTCAATAATATTTTTTCACGTCTGTTAACGGTTTTTCTTAGTTAAATAGAGTAATAAAATTTTTCTTATTTTTCTTATTACAGTTAATTCAAATTTTGTTGCAGATTCACAATTCTAAACAGTTTTATTTGGAAATGTGCTAAAAACCGTTGGTTTACATTCTGTCTTGTTTAAGTTTTCACAATACCAAGTTAACTTTGAGAATGGTTTATATTTATTTAAATTTTATTTACAGAAAATGTGGTGGGCCATCTAGAGTAATTCTTATGTATTGAATTTGTCTGACGAGTATTTTGCGAGCATATTTTAATATTGAAATAAACACGTTAGAAAATAAAATATGTACCTTTTAGAATTTTGTCTTAATTTTATGTTTTTTGAAGAGTGCAGTTAGTCACTAAAAGTCTGTTAAAAATCATTAAATGATTTTAAAATTCTTCTGTACAAAAAGTTTCTAGTCTCATTAAAAAGACTAAAAAAAATAAAAATAAAGTTAATTTTATATAAATTAAATTAAATTCGTATATAATTATTACTTCCATTTAATTTTATCCATTTTGAAATTGATTTTAAGATTGAGTTTTAAAAAAACGTAAAATGAAGCAAAGTAGCTACATATATTTCAAGGAATCCATTCCTAAAATACACCGTTATAGCTAATATAGATGTAACCACAAACTTATAAATAAAAGCAAGTATTAAAATAATATTATAATATTCGATAAATTTATTTTTAAATATTTTACTGATTATATTATAAAAGATATGGCATTTATATATTCATAAAATTTCAATATTAAGATTTTCTACATAAATCAAAAATATGTGTCTGTTTTAAAAATGTATGTATCTGTCAATTAATAAAATATTATTTTACATCAAAATATTTAAGTCATAAAGATTGATAAAAAAAAAATAATTAGAATAAAAATAATATAAAAAATCATAATTTAATTGCATAAAGAAAAAGTTCTATTTTATTATTTTGTTTTTAAGAAAAAGCAGGGCGCCAAAAAAAAAAAATTGCGATTCTATAATACAAAAAAAAAAAACAAAACAAACTGAATGTGGTACTAAAACTCTGGCGACATAAAATACTTCTTATGATCAATTTTATAATGATGATGGTTTTTTCACTTCGTTAATCAAAGATTGTGAAAATTTATGATTATTCCTGTTATAATTAAAGCGTTGAAGTTCAAATTAAGTTAAAGAAAATGCAACTAAATTATATTCTAAAAATAAAATTCTAAATAAATAAAACAGAGCATATGCATAATATTTAAGGGGGAAAATATAGGTGATGCACTTTTCATTTAATCAGAATTTCATATGTATACATATATATATATGTAGTTTTGCACCTGTTGTTGACATAAAATGCTCATTATTTTTTTTTTTTTTTTATTAAGTTTTCCTCTTCATATGTGTATTGATTCTCTGTTTTGGTTAATTCAAAGAAAATAAATTTTTATTCGGCCTTTAATTATTAATAGTAAATTTTCATAGTTGATTTGTGAATGATGACATATTTTATTATATCTGTTAAAAATCAATATTGGGTGGTCTTCATTAAAAAAAGAGAATTTTTTTAATTATTGATATAATTTTTATAATTTTCTATACGTATAATTTATATATTTTTTTTTTATTATTATTTACATTAGAATTTTATACGTTTTTATGATTGAATGGTTGGAGACGTCATTTTAAGTGTGGCAAATTTATAAATTTTATTAAAATTCAAATAAATATTATTTATTTATTTAATTTTATTCTTATTTTTATTAAATAAATATAATATCCATAATAGTTGAATAAATAAGGGGCTTATTTAGTATAGCTGGTAAAAAATATAACTTTTATCCTAAATAAATGCTAAAGATAAATTTCATAGTTCATCCGTGTTGTTATAAATAATAAGTATTATACTTTCGTTTGAATAAAATTTAAAGTAGTATTGTGTTCAGTTTTAATGTATATACTTTAATACAATATAAAAGGATAAATCCACCAGTTTGAACTGTGAAAAATGTTCCACCAAGTCATACATACGCAATACAAGTCAACGGTCAAAGAGAACAATAATTTGTTAAAGACCTAATGTAACAATCGAGTTACAATAAAGATCTAATGTATGTATTGTCACTAGTTACAATAAAGATCTAATGTAACAATAATAATACGCAAATTCATGGTTTCTTTTAAAACTCTGGATCTCTATCTTATTTATGTTAAACATCTAATGATAGTATTAAAAAAAATGCACTTTAGCCACAAAAGCGGTTAAAACGAGAAAGGTGTAAAGATGACTTTTCAGCATAAGTTTTTACACCATTCAGCATAAGTTTTTAGTTCAATCAGTTTCAGCATAAGTTTTTAGTCCCATTTTATATTCCTGTGTAGAAAAACATTAAACAAAACTGTTAAAAAAGGCAGAATGTAAGCCAACGGTTTTTAAAAACGTACATTTCCAAAAGATAGTATAAACTGTATTATATTGTGGCTTACACCAAAATTTGAAAATTTTCTTAGAATTTCATATATAGATAATAAGAAAAAATGTGAAAATAGAACTTTTTTCCAATTTTGAAGGGATGTAAGTCCGGAACCCTATATAACTGAGAAAAATCGTTAACACACGTAAAAATATATTTTAAAGCTTTAATTTTTGTCTTGCCTAAGTTACCGGTGTCTAAAAATAGCGAATTATTAATTTTTGAGCCCTAATAGCTCATAAACAGGAGGTGGTTCAAAAAAAAATTTATGAGCAAACTTATACTAATTCTAAAAGTTCTTTCTTGCCTTAAAATTTCAAGTTCGTATCTAAAAGCATGCCGGAGTTATGAATAATGAAATATCATGCTAAATTAGGTTTTTACATAACAATATTGTATTAACAATATTATATTAACAATAAAATTACAAAATATTGCATAATTTTGAGATTGTTTAATAGAGGTAGGGAAATTTCCGGTCTTCTAGCGTTTTTAGATTTTAAAACTACTACGCAGAGCCTGAGGTATATACATCTGAAAATAGAGCTTTTTTGCAATTTTAATAGGGCTGTAACTCTGGCACCGTATACAACTACAAGAAACCGTTAACACCTGTAAAAATATATTTTGGGAGCTTTAATTTTTATGTCTTGCCGAAGAAAAATGTGTACAGCTGCCTAAGTTACAGGTGTTTAAAAATTGGAAATTTTTAATTTTTGAGCCTTAATAGCTGCTCATAAACAGGGGGTGGTCCAAAAAAAAATTTATGAGGAAACTTATACTCTAAAAGTTATTTCTTACTTCAAAACTTCAAAGAGCTCTTCGGAGTTATGAAGATAGAAAATCATGCAAAATTTGGTTTTTACATAACGGTAAATTTGAATACTAAATTAAAAAAAATTGCATAATTTTGAAGGTAAAAAAATCCCTGTCGAATGGGGTTTTTTCAAAGTTTTTAAGGGCTGTAGCTCCGTAATGGATAGGGTTGCATGAAAAAATGTTCTACAACTTTAATTTTTTTTCTATCTATCTTTTACCTTGTAGAAGTTTTGTAAACAGACGGTCGGACGGACGGAGAGAGTGAAACTAATAGGCACATGTTTTCAAAATGTTTTTAAAAAGTCTGCTAAAAAGTCATCTACCGCAACATTTTTGGAAAAAGCAAATCAGTCGAGCAGATTGTTTACATAGCTGTTTCTTGTTGTTTTTAAATAACTTTTTTGTCTAAATTGTAATAACGGCAAGTTGTGTTTTTATGAACTGTAAAATATTGAAAAGATCTTTTTGTCAAATGTCCATCTTTTTGCAAAATGTCTTTTATGATTTGGTTTTTTGTATTCCTTGATAGGCACAAATTTAATAGCGAATAATTTTAGCTAAAACTTAGAATTTAATTGATTGCAGATTGAATTGGTTCCTATTGTTGTTTTAAAAGAGGGGCTTATGACTGCCCTTACACCTAGTCTTACACCCTTACACCATTGTGATTTTCTTAGTAATCCACTCACCTCTTACAACATCTCATTTGTTTGTTACAGCAATCTCTTTTTAATAAGACTAAAACATAAATTTTTTTTTGTTTTAATTTATTTCCCGGCCACATAAATTTTACAAGAAAATTACATAGCCTTTCCTTTTCAAGTGTGGCTGTAAATGTCGTAAGGGGGAATTATTCGTACGACCAGTGTGGGATTCGAACCCACACTTCCTAGGTGTTTACAACGTATTTTTTATACGCTCTTACTCAATAGCCCACCGAGACCCCATACATTTTTTTATAGAAGGAAACTTTTTTAAAAATAAAAAAAAAAAGAAAATCCATCTTTTTTATGAAAATTCCGTATTTAAATATTTCATTTTATCTATTAATTTTTTCAAAGTGCTTTTCTATCCTAATAATAAGTTTAAATGGGGAATTTTTCATTCTTTTTTGTTTTAATAAAAGGTATCTACTTCTAATAATGATAACCAGCTACTCATCACGTTCAAATATTGATCTTTTCTTTTTCCTTCTATTTTTCATTAATATTTTATTTTATAAAAGATGAGTATAAGATTATTATCTATAGATTTTTAATAACTTTTTTTATGAATTATATTGATATATATATATATATATATATATATATATATATGTATTTTTTTTTTAAAAGCTTACCAATAAACATTATAGCGATTACAAGTGAAAAAAAAATGTTATAAAACTTACCTGAAAAGAGAGAAAAAAAGGAATAAAAAATTAATATTATAATTTATAATACTTTTTTTATATTATTGTTTCGATTTTCTTTTAAAAATATTTGTATAAATTGTATAGATACCTATGTATGTATGTATGTATAAAGATATTAATATAAAATGTTGTATAAGTATAATTAAACAAAGTTTTATAAAAAAAAAATGTATTTTTTTTATATTAAAAGAAAATAAAAAAAAAATTGCTTTAAGGTAGTTAAAGAATTAACAAAATTATTTTTTTTTTTTTTTTATAGAATTAGATAATATTATTATAGAACTTTTTATTTAAAAAATATTTTCATTTTTATTTTATTTATCTAATTATATAACAATAATCTTTAATTTGTTGCTTATCATAATATGACATTCTAAGATAAATCAAGATTCACATTTAGTTAACAAATATGTCTTTTTCCTTATTTTAATTTTATTTTAATTTTCTTTTTATTTGTGTTACACTAAGCTTCAATTTCTTAAATTATTATTTTCATTAAGTCGTTGATTATTTGACTGTATTATTTGACTAGTAAAAGATTATGACATAAAAATACGATATTTATTCGCCATCTATTATCTTGTATAAGAATTATTTATTTGTTTATTTTATGGTATACGATGTTATAATATTATCGTAATAGCTTATCTATGATATAGCCAATTATATTACGATATCAACTGACCGGGGTTTGAAACTTCAACCTATCAATTGAAAAGTGACTTTGTCACGATATCTTTGGCACTTTTGAAATTTTCACAACAAAAACACTTATTTATAGAAATACAAGAATTTACAAGTGCTGTCAAACTACAACTTAATGATATCAAAAATCAAATTAATTAAATACTATTGATGTCAGAGTACGTATTTTAAATTTTGAATTATAATAACATCATTTTCACTAATTATCAATTAAAGACTATTATTTCGTTAAATAGTTTTGGATTTAATAAATAAGAATAATAAGAAAATAATTTATATTTAAAAGTAATGTTATTGTTAAAAGTTAATAATTTATAGTTAAAAGTAAATGTCTTAAAAATATTATTTAGACACTTGATTCACTAACTAAGAATTTAACTTATCCAACTACGAAAAATATTATATTTTTATTCGATTAATTTTAAGTCATTTAATGCTTTTACCTTGTGATTGAGTAACGGAATTTTGAAACTTAAATTTAAGTAATTTCTTATGCTAATAAGTTAAAATTGCAACATCCTTCACAGCTCTCGAAAGTTTTAAGATAAGACAAACACTAAAAATCAGATAGGAAAACTGTAGAAGCAAACTATGCAGGAAAAATCCGAACTCAAACCTAAAGACCTTTTGGGGAAGTCGGATAAGATATGAAAAACTGAGAATTCTAACAGGTTTCCTGTCGGATACTGCCGGCTAAAGATACACTAAAAGAAAGTTGTACTAGAGAATGGTGGTGAATGCAGATTCTGTCAAAAAGAAGAAGCATTTTGAGAACACAATCAAAAACCGTGGAAGTTTACTACGAGCAAGATAATGTGCACCTAGGAGCATATTACTTCACCGAATATAAATCCTCTACCCTGAATTTCTTATTCCCGAATATAAATCCTCTACATACTACCAGCAATAAAATCTCTACAAATCTTCAGTTTCTTCGAGATAGTTAGACATATAGTAGTAATATAACTGAAGGCAAAATGCACAATACGTAAAAATAGGTGGTATAGATCAATTGATCAAAAAGTACGTAGTTTTACTTATACCCCTTAAATAATAAATAATCCAATCTAATCATAAAAAAAAATTATGTTAAAAAATTATCACACAATATTTCCATTAAAATTTATTTAAGTAATATTCATATGAAAATTTAATATCATAGATCTTTATAACATTTAATAAAATCTAGGATAATGTTGAGAAATTTTGTAATTTTAGGTTTATTGGCTAGGTTATTAGACACACTCATCTGGTCTGACCGGTTTATCTTTATTTATCTTTAATCGGTCAGACCAGATGAGTGTGTTTGAATAAATATTTAAATATTTTAATTTGAACTCTCTTAAGAATGCTAATAGCAGTTTTGTGATTTTTTTTTTTTACAATATAACATAAATGTTGACAGGAAATTACACAGCCTTTCCTGTTCAGGCGTGGCTGTAAATGTCGTAAGGGGGAATAACAATGTGCATCTATTTATTAAAAAAAATTTATTTAAATTCGTTTAATATAATAAAAGTTAACAATAATATAATGAAAAACAAATTTAAGAAAATTTTGTAAACAAATATTTACCTCTCATTTATATTACGTCTATAATACTTATTATTATCTTGTTTAACGTAAATAAGCCATTTATATAACATTATATAATATTGTATACATGTATGCATACATAATATGCACCTACTCATTTTCTGTAAACATCATTTATTTAATTAATAGTTATCAAAGAAAATTCATTAAAATCATAACAATGTTTATTTTCATACCTGTTTTTTCTTTGTTTTGTTTATTTCCTTTTTTTGTTTTTTTTTTTTATTATTGAAATACATTCAATATTGTGCAAATCTCATTTAAACTTTGTTAGGAAATTTCAGTAGCTATTATTTTTTTTTTTTTTAAACTTTTTTAATAAACAAAAGCAAAAGGTAGAGTTAAAAATTTTTTTTTTTTTTTTTTAAATTTTTATTAAAATTCAAAGTTAAATTAGAATGAAAACATTTTTTTCATTTTTTCTTTACTTTTTTGTATTGTTATTGTTCTTGAACCCTTTTTTTTTTTTGTCTTTATGCCAGATTCTGGTAAGAAATTCCAAACTTCTTAAGTCTTAAAATAAGAAAAAATTTAATCGAATATTGTTGTTGACACAATATGTTAACTTTTTGAAAATGTTAAAAAAAAAAAACAAGGATTAGAGGCAAGGAAATTGAGATGAAAATGAAGAATTTACACAAACACTTAAAATATATAATATGTGTATTTTTTATTTTTTTATTTTTTTTTGTGCTTTTCTCATTTCAACATTTTCTTATATTCATATCTGAAAACTTTAAATTTGGTTTAAATTATGATATTTGTTTTTCCTAAAAAAAAAAAATCAAAAATAAACTGAGAATTATTTAAAAGATTGTATTTTTCTTATTTTTAAATTGTTTATTTGAACAAAACGTTCATTTAGTGTTTGGAAATTTCAATTTTAAAATAAGATTAAAATAAATTAAATTTTATAACTTCTTTTAATATTATATAATTGTGTTTGTTGTTTCGAACGGGGAACTTTTTTACTATCATACACCTAGACCAATTGCCTGCTCGATGATTAGCTCGTCACTTACAGCGTGTCATCGAGTTATTCTATCAATTGTAAAATATCTCCCTAATTGAGTGTTCTCACTCCAAATCAAACTCAAACTCTGTCAGTGTTCCTCATTTAAGATTTATCACCTTTGAGATATCAACTTTCAAATCTGTTCTGTCAAATTTGAGAATTTTCTTTGTCGTTTTACTGTTTCACATTCACTCCAAAATTCTTTCATATGTACTGATCGAAACCAAATATACTTCTCAATGATTTATACCCTTAAGGTAAATTTTATGTCTTGCCATTTGATTTGACATTTAGTTAGCTAATGGTAAAATCCATTTAATTTAGAATTTTTTCATTTTTACAGCTAATGTTAATTAACTTAATATACAGTAAAGAATAGTAAAGAATTAGGACATATTTTGATATTCTATGTATATAGTATGTATTGGCATTGGTTGAGCTCAACTATATCTACATAGCTGTCCGAAAAAAATCTACATATTATTTAAAATATTAAAAGTTTGAAAGTCAACATTTCTAATAGGCATTAGGCAACAATTTATTTTAAATCTAAATCACATGTTTTTAAAGGATACTTAAAAAATGGCAACACTAAATAAAACATCATATATAGATATATCAACTATATCTACATAGCTGCCCGAAAAAAATCATCATATTATTTAAAATATTAAAAGTTTGAAAGTCAACATTTCTAATAGGCATTAGGCAACAATTTATTTTAAATCTAAATCACATGTTTTTAAAGGATACTTAAAAAATGGCAACACTAAATAAAACATCAAAAAAGAAAATATTTTGTTTATAATTTATTTTAATTTTCAAAGTTTAAAATTAATTTTAAAAGCGCATTAAACTTAAACGGATATACAAAAAAAAAAAAAATTTCCGTCTGCACTGTAATGTTTTATAAAAAAAAAAAATCTGCAAAAAAAAATGAACAGATAAATAAACTGATAAATAAATGGATAATTAAACTGTGTTCCAACACAATTTTCTGTTTTTTTTTTCGAATCATTATAAATTTTCTTCAGATTTTTTTTTTTTTTTTTAGTGTTGTTCTTTCATTATCTTTCAAAATGGTTTTTCTCGTCAAATTCTCCCTTACAAATAAAAATTTAAATATTTAATTATAAACTCATAAAAAAAAAAAAAAAAACTTTATCTTTTTAATTTTATATTTGCTTTGCTTTTGCATTCTTTAAAGTTTACTATCACTTTTTTTTTCCCTCACTTTTTATTTTTTTTATTTTTGTTTCCATTGACTTTATATATACACTTTGTAAAAAAGTATAATTAAAAATTAAAGAACTTTAAACTTTTCCTTTCCCTATCCAAAACAACAAAAAACAACAAAAAAAAATACAATCATTACAAAAATAATTTTTGTTTTTTTTTTTTTTTTATCTTAAATATACCGGAGGCACTGTTAACTCCAAAAACTTCAGAGGAAGCACATGTCAAAAAAAAAAAAAATCAAAAAAAAATTAAAAAAAAAACCTCAAGAATGCACATATGGTTGCTGGTTTCATCAAACAAATAAAAACTAAAATAAAAATACGCAATAAAAAAACACATACTAACAACTACAATAACATCAGATCATCACTAACAAAGTACAAAAAAACAAAAAAAAATAAATAAAAAACTCTTTTCATCATGGTGATGGCTTCCTTTTTTTCTTTTTGGAAAATTCTTTAATATTCCTATCTTATTCTGTTTATTTTTGTTTTTATATTTTTTATTCTTTCTATTTTTTTTTTTTTTTTTTGTTTTGAGTATTTTTGTCTCTTTGACGATGTTTAAAAATAATGGCACAAATTCAAATACGCATATTATACAAGTAGGAAAGGAACTCATATATTTTAGATATTGGTAGACAAAAACGTTATCTGGATCCTAAAATTACTATTGTGTATGGCATTTGAACACAAAAGAACAGTATTTTACTTTCTATTTTCTAATTTTTTTTTTTTAATATAGACCCCGTGTTTAGTGATAAAAATTATGAAAGATGAAAATAATAAACTTCCACCATATCATCACTACTACCATAATCATCATCATCATTATCATAATATTAAAAGCAACACAAAAGGAAAAATAAAAATCGTGCCAAATACCAAAATAAAACAAAACTGCAAAATGACACAATACCTAAGTTATTATGAATCTTTTTTTTTTTTTTTAAGCAAATATAAAAGTACCTTTTTAGTCGATTTAAGTAGAGTTCGTTGCCGTTCACAACCTATAAATTATTACTTTTTTTTTGTTTTTTTTTGTTTTTTACATAATAATAGAAAAAAAAACAAAAAAAACAACAAAAAAAAAAAATCAGTGAAAAGAGAAAGCCGTGCAAATAACCACTCAAAAAATAAACACATATAATGAAACATATATACGTATAGAAATATTAGGTATATAGTATTAAACTTATACCTATACATACATATATATTGACAATAATAGCTATTATTCTTGTACCTACCAAATTCAACTTTTCTGATATAAAAAAAAAATTTTAGCTTCAAGGATATTTAAAAGATATTAAATATTAAGTAAGTGATATGCACGCATATAATTGTATAACAGTAATATAAACATACATATTATTACACAAGTAAATATAAACGTAGAAAGTGTATTATAGTGAAAGTAGGTTTATGTATACATATATATAAAAAGTTTTGAAAGTAGGTGACAGAATTGATTTTATCTTAAGCTTTAATATTAAACAATTTTTGTTTTCTTCTTAGTTAAAGAAATAAAGGTTAATATTGAATATACACTACAATATATATATATTAATGTATATATATATACACTGTATAAGTAGGTATCTTTTGTTAATATTTTGAAGAATTGTTTTTACATAATAATATCGTATATATTTTAATGTCAAAATTAAATCGAGAGTGTTTCTGATTAAATATATTAGGCATTATATTATTAAGTACCTGTACGTATATGCAGTAATTATTTATGAATTTATAAAATATAAGTATAGGCATTCATTCAATGTTATTCAACAAGTTTTTTATTTTATATATTGGTAAATGTTGAGCCAATGTATTCGTAATCACTAATGACTATAGACTCGATGTCGGGGGAGTGCCACCCTCAAAAATATAGAAGAAATCCGTCAAAAAACTCTAGACTTAAATAGTAAATATAAATTCGCTTTAACACGATTTATTTCAGTATTTAGTGCAATATACGACCCCGATTTTCCGGTAGGTTTACAATAGTTTCTATCACTAAACGTATATCATTTCGTTTAGCTTCTACATTCTAACGTCAGAAGAAGAAAAAATTAAACAGTATTTAGAATTGAAAAGTTTTTATCCATGAATTTTACTTTTTAAAATCTATAATATTCAATTTGTGATTTTCCTTAAACAGGGGTAATAAAAAAAATGATTCAGAGTTTATAATTAATAAGATACACAATTTTAAATTTTAAATTCAAAAATTTAGCAAAGTACGATTTTTTCTATTAATTCAAATATAATAATAAATATTCTATAATTTAAAATATTATGTATCTAAATATATTTTTTTAAAAGAACATCAACATTTTTGTTCTAAATAATACCCCCAACATCCGTTAACTTCCCATACTTTCCAATATTTTTTAATTCCTTTTTTAACATTTCCCAAGCCAAACAGTACATTGTAACATAGGTTCTAATATAATGTTTGATTAAAAAGAGTGGAAAGTTTGGTTGTTTAAATTGGTTGGTAGTCCATCACTACCAAAGATAATTCGCGTTTTGATCTCATTAGTATCTTTCGAAATTCCAAACTACACTCGCAACACAACAAAATTTTATAAAAAAGCATAAGTGAGGTGATATTTTACTATACCTTAACAAAAAAGAAGAAGAATAATTCATTCAAAACATACCCATATAAATCATCTTACATCTAACTCAATTATTCGGTTCTAACTCATTTACTCTATAAGAAGCATACAAGGTGCAAATTTGTTTTAACGTCAAATACAGACGTAAAATCAAACGTCAAAAATTTTAAACGTTAAATTTTTTTGAAATATTTTGAAGATGGATATAGTGAAAAGGAAAAAAAAAAATGGCAATTTAAATTATATTTAGTTTATATTAATTAAAATTTTTTAACAATTTAACAATAACAATTTTCTCTGGTTTAACCATTTTGTATTTTGTAAATAAAAAATTTTTTTATAAAATGTCAAAACAATACATATACATACTAGAAATAGCCTACTTTCGAAATAGTACTTTCAAATAAAACTTTCAAAATAAAAATGTCACCATTTTGCATCTCGTGAACGAGTGGATGCATTATGGATGCAAAATATTCGTTAATATTACCGAAGAGTACACGAAATGAAACCGAAATAATTTTTGCATCTGGATGCATGCATCCCATGTGAACTTACCCTAAAGTTTTATTTATGTTTTAGTATAGATATAATTTTAAATGATAAATAGATATTGAAAAATAATTTTCTTTTCAAGCCTTAAGATTTTATAACATACTTGAAGATTCACTTTAAAACGCTTCAAATCTTTTGAAAATTTTCAACACTTGATATCCTGTTTTTAAAAAGTGTTAATCAATTATTATGTAAACAAATATTGCGATAACAAATGATTTTGTATACAGAATACATTCTATTGAGAGGACTATGAAATAAAAATACTGTACGGAAAACAAACGGAAGATTGTCTTTAAATCTATTTATAACTTTCTAAATTTTCGCGATAATTATTTTATTAAAAAATCTCTTAGGAAAAATATTGCATTACTGATTTCTCAGTTACATTAATTCTTATATTTTTTTTCAATCTATTTAAAATCTCTATTAAATTGTGATTTTCTGATGAAAAATATCTATAGAAATAAAACAATATGAGAAAATTTCATTTAAATATATTTTTTTTTTATATTTATTTTCTCTCTATTGAAAATTTTCAAACAAATAACATATTGTACACTATAGTATGTATATCAACCTTTATCCTAATACTTATCAAAAATGATTCTATATACTATAACAATATTACAAAATATACAATATGATTTTCTATTATTATTTATAAACCTTTGTGCACCCATAATATATAAGTGAACCACTACAATAATAATATGAAATAGTTAGAATATTTTTTGACTTAACTTTTCGTTATGATCAGTTCATCAACACACATACAAATTATATAAATAATGAAAATTTATATCCACAAAGCTGTTTACTATAAGTACACATTATATTCATTTTTTATATTTTTATGTTTTTTGGATTCATGTGTCGCATATTACGTACCCAGTAAAACATACAAGTATATAATAATATTTTTTGGATTTATTCTTCTACTTATAGATACATTTTATATGTCAAATATTACGTACTCAGTATATAACACACAAGTATATAAATAGCAAAAACTAAAACTTTTTGTTTGTGTTATATTTAAATTTATCATGACGTGCAATCATGACATATAACAATTGTACATAATAAGCGATTTATTTAGTGGGAGGGTTATATTTTGACTTTTATTAAAGAATATTTAAATTATCTATTATTTTTAGCATCATATGTGCATAAGTATTTTTGTGGTGATATTGTATAGTCAGTTTTTAAATCATAAAATGTATTCACAATTAAAAAAAAAAATATATAAAACCATCTATGTCATTTCTTTAATTAATAGATGTTCAAAAGAGTATACAATATAAAAAGAAAAAATTTGCTTGTATTATCGCGTTTAAAAAATATTTAGATACTAATATTATCAACAGTAAAATGAATAGTTAAAACTGTCTGACAACAGTTTTTATATTAAGTTTTTCAGCCCATACTACCCACCATCATTATTTAAGGATATCTTACCCAAAATAAAGCCTTCAAATTCAATTTAAATCTTTTAAATATTTTGTAGTTGAATGACAAGCTTAAAAGAATTTTTTTCGTGAAAGAAGTGCATTTTAAACAATTTTTTTTTTATGCATTCCTTTGCCACATAAATGTGGAGAGGAAATTACACAGCCTTTTCTGTTCAGGCGTGGCTGTAAATATCGTAAGGGGGAATAACTCTTACGATGTGTGTGGAGTTGGAACCAATACTCCCTCGGTGTTTACAGCGTATTATACGCTCTTACCCACTAGGCCACCTAGTCCCCTATTAAACTATTACATAAATACAAAAACTTGTACCTAAAATGTGAAATACTCGCATTTAAAAAAAATACTTGCACTTAAAGTGGAAATCCGTTTTCTTAAAGTAAAAAACGTGTATAAATTTTTCTGTGGATATTATGTTATTTTTCTCTAAACTATACTTATTTGGGAAATCAGTTACGAAATCGAGTTAAGACACAAACCATATTGATTTTGACGTTTAAAGGTTACACGGTTACACTATTGTCTGTAGTTACACTTTATAATATTAGATATTGTGAAATTTTTCAAATTCAGGGCTAAGTTTTTGAAAAAAAAAAAAAACTACTTATATTTTGAATTTAATAAAAATTTAATAAATGGCTGTTTAATTCTAAAAAAGAAGGAAAAGATAGAACACTTTTCTCAATTAAAAATTAAAACAATATTTAAAATGTGTTTATTTCGAACCCATAATTAACATTTTTACTTTTTTTTTTTTTTGTTTTGATTTTCATTTCGTTTGTAACATTATGAGAACTCTAAAATATTAAAACAAAAAAAAAAAAGAGGAAGTTTTAATAGTTTTTTGTCAATTTTAATGAAAAAATTATTTTAAGAAATGCGTTTAGAGGCAGTCACACATTAATGTTAAAAAGCACCAAAATAAAAGAAAAAGGAAGGAGTGAGAAAATGATTAAAAACAAAAATTAAAATTATAGGAGAATATCACACAATCATTAAAAAGCTTGCTGCTAACACTACGAATATTTAAAGTGTTTGTCAGTGATATAAATTTTATGTGTTCAGATGTTACATTTGTTTCTTTTGATGTTAATTTACATTTTATTTCCGTTTATGATTCATTACAACATAATTTTTTTATGATATTTTTATTTATTTTATTTTTCCATTTGTTTTTTTATGTTTCTGATTTAATTTCAATTTTGAATTTTGTTATAAAAAAAAAAAACAAAAAAAAAAAAACAGCAATTAACATAAAAGATGTGATATGATTTTGACAGTTTACAGAAATTTAATATTTTTTTTTTTTTTTGGAAAAAACTTTATTTAAGTTATTTTTCCCCTCTTTTAGAGTTTTATTTTGTTTTGTGTTGCGTACAGTTGAATATAAAAGATAATAATTATGACTAGGAGCATTTTTATTATATGTTTAGTTTGGGTCGAAAAATTATGAACAATTTAAAAGATTTAATTTATTACCTATTTTAAAATGCTTCGAATTTCGCTGCTTTAAACTTCGCTTAGCACTTATTATAGTTTTAGTAGATTTAAATATAGAGAGTGTTACATTTCTGAATAAGGGTGGTAGAGTTGTTGAATAATGTATATATCACATAACGGTATTTAATCAGTAATAATTCATTCTATCTAGTGCAAAAATACATTATAATTTAAAAAAAAAAAAAAAGAAGTTTTTTTGCTACGTGCGACGTACCTAATGGTAAATGGTAGAACCACGTATAATCCTAATGTTTTTTTTTTTTTAAATTTTACATACCAAAATTACCTGGAAGTATATTTTTAAAAATATTTTGTATACTGAAAGCGATTTTATTGTTTTTAAAAAATATGTTTTCTAACAAAACTATTGACTTTATTACTAAATAATAGAAGGTATAATCGCGCAGTACATTGCTGTTTATGAAAAAACGATTTAACTATATACGCGGAGCATATGTACATTTCAGTTACAAGTCAATTGAACAGAGTTATTAAATGGAAATACCAAAAAGAAATTAATTTTTATTACTTTATAAACTTTTTCTATATTGTGTTCATTTTACTTGTCCGGAACTGTAAATTTGTCCTCGTTTAATATTATATGAGAACATAAAAGAAAGTGACAAATAATTTCTTTTGTTTTATGTTTTATATTTTATATGATTACATTTTATATAATATATTTTGTAGAAAATGATATTATTATTATTTTGTAAATTCTTAGTAATTTTCTATAAAATGAAATTTATATAACTCTGGTAATTTCAAGGATTATAATATGTATTATATTGTATTTTAAGGTGTTCTATTAAAATACTTCCGAAAAATCTTATTAAAATGTCATAATATTAAATTGTTTTATGCTTACAGAATTGTTTTATGCTTTTTTTTTGCAATATTATAATTTGATTATTATTATTTTAGGAATATAAAAAAAAACAAGGTAGAATGTAAACCAACGGTTTTTAAAAGGGCACATTTCCAAAAGACAATACAAACTGTTTAGAATTATTGTGACTTGCACAAAAATTTGAAATTTTCATCTAATAAGAAAAAATATGAAAATAGAGCTTTTTCGCAATTTTGAGGGGCTGTAACTCTGGAACCCTATACAATTAAAAAAAAAACGTTAACACACGTAAAAATATATTACTGAAGCTTTATTTTTTTTGTCTTGCCGAAGAAAAATGTGTACAGGTGCCTAGGGTGTTACAGGTGTTTTTTAAAAACTAGCAAATTTTAAATTTTTGAGCCCTAATAGCTCATAAACAGAGGGTGGTCCAAAAAAAATTTCTGAACAAATTTATACTAGTTCTAAAAGTTCTTTCTGCCCTCAAAATTACAAGTCCCTATCTGAAAGCATTCCGAAGTTATGAGGGTAGAAAAGTCATGCAAAATTTGGTTTTCACATAACAGTAAAGTTTAATACTAGTAACAGTAAAGTATTTCAAAGTTTGAGGGGCTGTAGCTCCGTAATAGATGGGGCTACATGAAAAAGTTGTCACACAAAATTAATGTTTTTATGAGACCTACCCATGTTTACATTTTTTTTCTCCATCTAGTGTAGAAGTTTTGTAAACCGACGAACGGACAGAAAGAGTGAAACTAATAACCATATTTTTTTTTTTATTTTTTTTTGGAAATGTGCTAAAAAATACAAGTGTCATGGAACTGATTTACAAAGATAATAATTTTTTAATGAAAATTTTACAAGTTTTCTTAGAAAATATTCGAACCTTTTATTTTACATACAAAAAACAATACTATGTTAAATAAATAAAATAATTTTATAAGAGTTATTAAAATTTCTCCTTATTATAGGCAGTTTCATAACTACAATATTGAATATTATTCTGTATATATTTATAGAAGTTTTAATTCCGAAATGAAATTATCTTAAGCCAACTCTTAAAATTTGATAAGTAAAGTAAGTCAATGACACCTATATTGAAGGGAACTCGCATATAATCTAATATTATATTATAAAATTTGTATAAGCTATAATATATATTTGGATTTTAAAAGCAAAGTTTAAAAGCTATTTAGGTATACAAAATAAAATTTTGAAAAAGAAAATATTTTGATAGCTGTCTAATATTTGGATTCAGTATTTTATATTCAGATTGAAATATAGATTTATCATGTTTACATGAGATTCAAAGATTTACGTAGTTTTAATTTAAAATCCCTAACTTTTAATTATTTAAAGAGTTGTAGTGTTTAAAAGTAAAATACATATGTACTCGTATAATTAGAGTGCGCACACAACAAAAACCAAAAATTGTCGGCGATTTTTTGTCTAGCCGAAAAAATTATATTTTCTATTTTTGCCATTGCGAATTTTAATGTAATCATAGAATGACATTTAAATTCGAAAAATAAATATTTTTAACGCCATTTTATATTTATTTTTTTATCAATAATCGAAATTATTTTAATAATTTTCATAATTTTACTGTTAATTTTTGTTTAGTTATAAAAAAATTTGTTCCAGTCAATAAAAATTTTGACCGCGAGATTTTTGATCGTTTTGTGTCCGCCATCATCGTCTGCCGCTATGAATGTATTTTCACTTTAGAGGGGACATGATTTAAAATTTTTAAATCAAAAAATACTTGTTACTGGAGAGTTTAGTTGTATTGAAGAGCGGAACAACTCGTATATTTATAACATAATAGCGAAGTTAAAAAAAATTATAAAACAAAGTCTTTTTAGCACATTTCCCAAAAAATTTTGAAAAAATGTGCTTATTAGTTTAGTATTTAAATTTACCGTTATGTGAAAACCAAAATTTTGCATAATTTGTCTACTCTCATAACTCCGGAACGCTTTTAGATGGGGACTGGAAACAGAAAGAACTTTTAGAATTAGCATAAGTTTGCTCAGAAATTTTCAGAAAAAGTTTGCTCAGAAACTACCCCCTAGGGCTCAAAAATTGAAAATTAACTATTTTTAAACACCTGTAACTTAGGCACTTGCACATATTTTACTTCGGCAAGATCTAAAAATTAAAGCTCTAGTAATATATTTTTACGTGTGTTAACGGTTTCTTTTAATTTAGTTTAGTAGGGTTCCAGAGTAACAGCTCCTCAAAATTGCAAAAAAGTCCCATATTCATATGTATATATTTCAGGCTCTGTGTAATAGTTTTACAATCTAAAGAAAAACCGAATATTTTGTTATCTTTGTAAAACAATATCAAAACTATGCAATATTTTGTAATTATCTATTTAAATTTACCGTTATGTGAACACCACATTTTGCATGAAATTTCTTTTTCCATAACTTCGGCACACCTTTAGATAAGAACCTGAAATTTTGAGGCAAGAAATAACTTTTAAAATTAGTATTCCTTAGAAATTTTTTTTGTGCCACCCCTTGTTTAAGAGCTATTACGGCTTAGAAATTGAAAATTTGCTATTTTTAGGCGCTTGTACACTTTTTTCTTTGTTAAGACATTAACATTAGAGCTCCAGTAATATACTTTTATGTATGCTAACGATTTTTCATAGTTATATAGAGTTCTGAACTTACAGCCTCTCAAAATTCGAGAAAAGTCTATTTTAACATTTTTTTTTTTATTACATAAAATTTTCAAATTTTTTTTGTGCTATAGTCATAATAATTCTAAACAGTTTGTATTGTTTTTTTGGAAATGTGCGCTCTTAAAAACCCTTGATTTACATTTTATCTTGTTTATATAACTCTGCTCACATTTTAAATTAAATTACAAAATAAAAATATCATATTTTTTGAAGCAGTTTGTTTTTAATTGAAACGAGCGTTCGCCAGTTATACTGCGCATGTTAGTGATCTTTTTATGCTATGTATTTTAATCTTGAAATTATAGCTAATTTCTAAAATTAAATCTCTTACAAAGTATTATTCATTATTGTGTATATGCTAATATAATCATTTCAATCCATTTTTTTTTTACTTTAAATTGAAAACTACTTAAATATCCAAAAAAAAATAATCCAAAATTAAATATTGACTCAAAACAAAACCTAACATTTATTTTCGTTTTAAATTCAAGGTCAATTTAAAAAAAGAAAAAAAATTCATCTTACCCTCGTGTTAAAGAAATAAATCTAAAATTCATGATTCATTCTAATAAAATAATGATTTTTAGAATTTTTCACCGAATTCAATTACTCCAAACAATTTTTTTTTTTTTTTTTTTTTACGTAATATTTAAAATCATATTTGGAATAATTTTTCATGCGAAAATATTTACATTTTTTTGTTTTAAATGAAGAAAAAAATATATTTTTTAATTATTTTATGTAACCGGCACATTAAGTAGGTTTATACTCGTATAATAATTGCGCAAAAACACAAAAAAAAAAAAAAATTACAAATAACTAATTTCATTTTACACTGAGTTTCATCACCGCCAATATAATCTTATGAATATTTTTTTTTTTTTCTGGTTTTATTTTATCTTAAAGAAAAAGTTAAAGGCGACAATTTCGTGTTTTGTTAAAATATTTAAAAAAAAATTATTTTTTTAAATTTTCTTTTTAAATATGAAATAAAGAATAAAATACAATACTTAAAAAAATCTTCATAAAGTGCAAAAAAAAAAAAACAAAACAAAATGTACAAATAATAAATACAGGATTTATTCTACATAAATTCAGTGAGAAAAAGTAAAAAAGTTAATATTATATATAGGAAAATTTGTTTCATCACATCAAAGAAATAATTTTTGCTATTTTGTATAAAGATTTTATCCACATTTTTTTTAAGAAAATTAAATTTCTTTTAAAAAAAAAAAAAAATATTAAAAAGCTATCCTTATTAAATTCCTCAAACTGTTCGTGGTTTTTAAAAAACATAAAAATTCAAAAAATTAAATTTCAATCATGAAATAGTCATTATTTAAGAAGATGCTATTATAGTATTTAAGGCAACTATCAGTAAAATCCTATACTCAAATGGGCTGAAATGAAATAATTCTGAATATTTTTTCAATCTAAAAAAAGCCAATCAACAGCCTGTCATACTTTTTAAAATTAGAGGCTTGTAATGCAGTTTAAAATAAGCATTTGTACAGACCGCCGTTTAAGTGCTCTGTAGAGTGAGTGTAAGAGTCAAAAATTGAAAAGTTACAATTTTTACATAATATCTAGAAATTTTGAATATATATATATATATATTTAGTTTGTGCTTCTTAATCTATCTATGTAAGTTCAGCCAGCTAAATCAAACAACCAACCCAGTAAATTTTAAAAGTTTAGTACCATTAATATCTAAATGTGTTTCCTTAAAACTGAAGAAATTTTATGCTAAATTTTTAATTAGTAATGAAAACATCCTTTGGAAATGTGTGCTTTTAAAAATTCTTCATTTTACTTACTGCTTTCTGTTTCTGTTCTTTTTTTTTCATGCAACTGATTTAATTTTTTTTTACCCATAAAAAAAAAAAAAAAAAAAAAAACAAACCCCCAAGAAAAATTTCTTATTTATTTAAAAGGAAAAAAAAAAATAAAATAATGCAAAAAAAAAAAAAAAAACAAATAAAATAAGGAAGAAACAAATTCACCTCAAAATGGTAAAATGGTGAAAACAACCAAATAGAAAGAAAAACCAAATATACCTAAAAGGAAAAACCTTGACAAAAAAAAAAAAGAAAAATATATTTTACTCATCTACTAAATGCCTTTGATTTTCATCAAAATAAAACCAAAAAATACGTCGCTGAAACATACAAAATTGAGAAGTGAAAGTTGTACATTTCATTATTATACATATTTAAAAATTATTTCATTTTATTTATTTTTTAATAGCAAGATATTAAGAATAAAGTGATTTTTACGCCTTATAAACAAACAAATAAAATATAAGAATTTTTTGACAGAATTTCACTTCAACTCAATAAAATATTTAAATCTGATTCAGTCATAAAATATGGTTTTTTGTTTTTTTTTTTTTTTTTGCCTATTTTATTTTTCTTTTTTTATTGTCAATTTTTTAACAAGCATTAAAATATCTGAAAAAGCTCCATGGCATTTAAATACATAAAAATATCACACCCCTTTAAAAAAAAAAATTAATACATATATTTAATATGTATTTGAAACGTTACTGTAATTCCTTCATATCTGTACTAAATTGTTTAAGTGTAAGTAACAAGTAAAATTATGACATACATATAAAAACGAATTTAAATTTTTTTAATTTTTTGTCTCTTTTACTCTTGTCTTGCTTTATACAAACATTTTTTAAGTTTTTTTTTTTTTTTTTTTTGTGAATAGATAACTCATATCAGCTGCTCTGACATAGAAAATGTTTATATAGGATTTCATAAAAAGCAAAAAAAAAAAAAAAAAATATTCGAGAAAAAAAAAGGAGAATAAGAAAGACTTGACATATATGTAATTTGAAGAGATAGAATTGTAAAATCCTGCACAAAAACCATAATAACCGCCATATAAGTACATGTAGGGAAAACTTAAGTATTAAATTTTTTTCCATTTTTTTATTTTTTTTCTTCTTTTATTTTTCTTATTATTCAGCAGAAAATTTTCTTCATTTTTGTAAACTATTAAACTATTTAAAGTAATTTTACGGCTAAGTGAAATAAATTATTACGATCTCGAGTAACTGTAACGTACAAAATTATTGTGGAAACAGTTATACTTAAAATTCGGCGATAGCTACATATTTCCGGTTTTATGTTGATAATATAAATTTATGAAAAATAATTTTCTTTTAATGTCTACAAGATTTCAATTAAATTTAAAACTAAAACAAAATATTAATCTGGGGCTTCGATGGTCTAGTTGGTAAGAGCGTATAAAATGTACGCTGTAAACACCGAGGGAATGTGGGTTTCCACTCACGTCGTTAGAGTTATTCCTTCCTTACGACATTTACAGTCACGCCTGAACAGGAAAGGCTAGGTAATTTCCTATCCAGATTTATGTGGCAGAGAAATACATTTTCTAAAACATCCTATAGAAGATTTAATTATTTTTGGAGCAAGCAGAGGATGTAGAACAATATAGTTGAGCAATATAATCAAGATGATGAGAAGGTTATATTAAAATGAGATATCATTTATGGTATTTGAGCTATCCTAAGAACAGTCATCAAATAAAGCAAACAACCAAATTTTAAGGAAACCGAATAGAAAAACAAAACAAAAACTATGATAAAGTTTATATTGATTTACAATCGACCATTTTGTATTTAAGAAAATGTTATTAAGATTAAGAGTTTTTAAGAATCATTTCAAGGTTTTTTTTCCTTTATCGTATCTCAAATTTAGATAAGTTTGATTTTTACTTTATAGGAATATTTAAATGTTTTACTTGACTAAGCAATTAAAAGCTGTGTTACAAAAGGTTCGAATTTTAATGCAATTTATTACCATTTTTTATGAAGTCAAATAAAAATTCAAAAAAAAAAAAAAAAACATTAAATTAAATTTGTCTACAACATTTTTAATATTATTTTGTTTACTGTTTTTAGTCTTTCCTTATTTTTCATTTTTCATATTATCCTTAGAAACATAACATAGAATTTTTAGGTATTTTCTATTTTGTTTTTTATTTTTGTTAATTTTTTCAAATCCTTTACATATTTTTTGTGAAATGTGAGTGAAAAGGATTTTATTTTTTAAAGGAAAAAAAAGTTAATTTTAATAAAGCATATCCTTTATATGTTTTAAACCATTCTAAAATTTTTATTTTTTTTTTTCAGCATTTTTAGATAATGCCTTTGAATTAAAGTTTTTTTTTGTTTTTTAAGAAATTACTTAACTTATACTTATGTCAGTTTTCAGAATTTTTTGAATAATAATACAAATTTATTAAAACGTCAATTGCGGTCATAAAATTATTATTTACATAATCGGTTATATATAGTAAGAATTAATGTATCAAACATAAGCTAAGCGTATTGCGTAAGTGAAAGATAATACAAATTAAGAGTCATTTTAATTTTAAATTTCGGTAACTTAAAGTGTCCTTTATGGTTTAGTATCGAAAGTGTAAAGTTCAATAACTCAAACTGGAGTACAGAATGATTAAAGTATATTACCAAGATACAAGGTAGGGAAGTCGTTTTTGTTTTTATCTAACAAGCAAAAAATATAAAATTTTCATAATTTTCTAGTTCAACGAGGAAGAGTGCAGTAGAGTTGACTATGTCAACTCAGGGATACCCGTATGAACGTAATATATCCTGTTTCTTTAAAACAGGATATCTTTCCTCTATATCTTTTAAACAATTTCAGATGTTTTAGTACTGACGTTATAACTATACCGAGATATATTTATGTAAATTGTGGAATTGTATGACAGCTACCAAAATCTATTGCACCATCACAAACAAATTTTACAGAAGTTGTTGCCATAAAACTTGATCTTAATTTGCAAGATTGTAGACTCCTAACTTCATTAATTTCCAAATGGTGCAAGAAGCCTGAATCGGCTGCTCTAGATCAACAAAGTTTTACAAAAATTGTTGGCAAGTTACTCGACACCTCTCCACAAAATTTCAGATAACTAGCTTTAACAGATACTGAGTTATTTCCATATAAAGATAAAAGTTGTATGGCAGCTACTCGAACCTGTCGGCCGTAAAAGCTGGATTTAAATAGCGAAACTAATAATTTTGTAAAAGTGACGTAAACAATTTTTTAGCTTCCTAGCTCCTTTGTTTTTTGAGTTATCGTGCGGACGGACGGACGTATATGTCTTAATCGAGTCAGAATTCGATTCTGAACCGATCCATATTTTTGACATTATCTAGCTCGGTTCCTTTAAGGTGTCACAAACGTAATGTCAAATTTATTGTACCTTTGAACATAGTTCATACGGGTATGTAGTTAAGATTAAGAATTTTTATAGTAATATTTTAGTTTTTCAGTACAGGATCTATGCAGAAAATGTAGTTTTTTAGTCCTGAAATTAAGACTTATTTCTAACGAAATATATATATTTTTTTCGTGCGAAAAACAAAAAAATCTTTCTTTTTCATGAAACACGCGTTAAATAACACTTAATAATAATTATTAATCTGCAATGCAAAATATTTACATAATACCATGTTGTGCAGCTTTATCTTTAAATAGACATCTTAAAATATTATCACTTATTATTAAAAATACAAATAGAATAGATAGTAATCATTTTCATTCATATTATTTTCGTGGAATATGTTCACATTAGTCATCGTCATTATCATCATTATTTCAGCTATCTAGAATTCATTTTCCACCATACATTTTTTTTTTTCATTCTTTTTATCATATTATTCAAACAAAAAATTGAACCATTGACGGTGAAGAAAGATCGCAATAAGAAAAAAAATTACAACGCTATAGTTGATGAAAAAAAATTACTAAGAGTGATGAACAGAAAAAAAAACTTAAGGAAATTTGCTTATAACAATGTAGAATAAGTCGGAGTATAGTTGGAATGAATTTAAAACGCTATAAGCATAATATCACCAATTTACTAACATCAAACTGGTACATATGTGTATAATATTTAATTCAGAATTCTAGGAAAAGATAAGTATAATTTTTTTTTTTTTTAATATTTGCAGTTTTTCCTATATACTTTTAGGGTGGCCAGATCTAATTACATTTATTTTGAAACAAAGTATGGAAAATGATAAAAATTAATCAATGAAAATTCCAAAATTAAACTTTAGAAAATTTAAGATAATATCAGACTTATTAAGTACTGAGATATATTACTGAGTATTGTAAATTTTAGAGTTTTGCGGCAGTTTCTGGGTCAGGTTGTGACAAAACAACGAAATTTTACGGAAGTTATTGCCTTAAAACTGGATCATATTTTACAAAATTTCAGTTTTGGAGCTTTCTACTAAAATATAAAGATATAAATTGCACAGTTACTTAATTCTGTTGCCTTGGAGTAATCAATTTTTCAGTAGTCGTTTTCATAAATTTTTTAAATTAGTCCAAGACTCAATTTAGAAGAATTTTGATAATAATCAAGTTTTCTTATTTTTCTGTATCATATCGAATTTTTTAATACCTCTCATACAGCCTAATTTTGTGATTGTCCTAATTTTTTTTATTGTTTTAATTTGCTTTGCTTTTGATAATGCTATTTGATTAATTCTAATGCAAATGGTTACCCCATTTTCAAATACTAAAATAATCATAAAAAAAAAATAAAAATTTATGAATAAAACGCGTATAAGTAAAAAAAGAAAAATTGCTATGAAGCAAAGTAAGGTTAAAAGGAGTTTTTTTTTTTTTCAACTACTGAATACATTTTAAAGTAATGTCAACAATTTTTCATAAAATCTGCTTAAAAATTGAATTTATTTTTTGTTTTTATCTTTTTCTTCATTTCACTTAAACTCCTTTTTTTTTTTTTTTTATATTCAGGAAGAGCACTTTGTTTTACAAAATATTTTACTCATCTCTTTATTTTTTATAATTTATTTGACATTTTTTGCATAGATGTCCTTGACTACACCAAGGAACAATGAAAATTACAATAACAAATGATGAGAAATAATAAAGACACAACAAATATGGAAAAAAAAAGAAAAAAATAAATGTTTAGGAAACAGGATATGCTCTAATGCTATAAGACAGTTAAGGGTGTATTTTATATGGATTAAGCTAATTGAATTGTGAAGGGAAATCAATCAAAAAACGCTATAAAAGTAAGAAAAAAAAAACATTTTGCTATAATAGTATGGAAAGTAAAACAGTTTTAGGAAATAGGTAATTGAATGTATGAGTGAACAGAACTTAAGTTGTGATTCAAAAGAATATTTTTAATGGAAACGTTTTTTTTATTTTTGGTCTTTTCTTTTTTTTTTTAAACAATAATTTTATCAATAATAATAATGTCTAAACAATTTTGAGGTAAAGACTACGTAAAAAATAATGAAATTAAATGTAATTTCCTAGAAAGAATATATTGTATAGGTAAATATTATAAGGCTTAAATAGTTTTCATTTTTCTTGCATTAATATTGATCTTTGAACCAACCATTTAATTTTTATTTTACTAGGTTTTATGTATATATTTTTAGCTCGGGCAGATTTTTATGCTAAATTTTGAATTTGAATTTTTACAAAAAATTTAAAATAAAATCAAATTATGTACCTACCAGCATTTATTACGAAATGTATTAATTAATTAAATGATTGTTTAATTCTTATTTTTTATTTTAAAGCACGTAACTCTCCATCATTATTATTATTATTTCCCGAAATGATATATGCAATACAATCCAGTATAATAAGTGCTAAAACAGATAATGCGCCTCAATGTATGCAATTTTAAATTATTTTTTACAGTATTGTACAGTATTTTTATATCCATGGCGCTTTAGTAGCCTAGTGGGTGGACGTGTGACGTATTAACCGAAAGAGTGTGAGTTCGATCCCTGCACATGTCGTAAGTGTTTTTTTCTTTACATACCCTCCTTACGACCAAATATAATGTAAAATATATAGTATATAATATAAACAAAATAAATAATATTAATATATAATTTAATAATAGTATAAAAACCTATAATGGCCTTAGTAGCCGATGGTTTAATAATGCATTACATTTATGTATGTAATATTAATATAAATAAATAAATTTTATATCCATGTGAATAGTATTATATCCATCATGTGAAGAACGTTGTAAAGGGAGCTAAAAAGTGTATACGTATATTCTTTCTTTGAATTGAATTCTGAGTCGATTTAGCTATCGATTTTTTTTTCCTTTTCAACAATTTTAAAGTAACTTAGCCTAAAAAAAAAGTTTACAAAAACATCTTTTTATACTCTTGCTAATTTAATATAAAAACAAAATAGAGAAAAGTCCTCGGTGGATGCTTGAATAGGCACCTGATGTATTAACCGAAGAGTTTGGGTTCAAATCCTGTACAGTTAAAATGTTTTCAAAACTATAGGTGTTATATAGGTGTTATATAGGTTAAAATTAGATTCAAACTATAGGTAAAAGTAAATATTTTTCTGAACCAATTCCCCTCCTTACCAAATACACCGTAAATGTATTATAATATCAAAAAATAAATAATATATTGTTATATAAATTTTTTTTAAATTTATTATCATCCATGTTATATGTAAAAATCTGGCGAAATTATTTAGGACTTTCTGCCTTAAAGATATGTCAGTCATCTCGGTACAATTATTAATTTTATTTACATCATTTTATTATACTTTATAAAATATTTTGATCTGTTCAGGGTTTGAAACCAAGATCTTTCGCACAACAGACTGACAACTGACACACTGCACCATTTGTCAGATTAATAAAACTATTTAACATGTAATGGTCTTTAATAGATGATGATTTTAATTTAACAGTAATAGTTAAATAATAATTTTAAGAGGATTCTCGTAGTACCTACCAAATAATTAGGTACCAATAATTTTTACTCCAATTTCTTGAAATATAAAAGTAAAATTTAATTAAAATTTATTTTTTAAAATAATAAATAAAACACTGCAAAATTCATATTACATTTTACTATAGAATTTTTTTTTTTTTTTTTAAATAATGATAAAAACAAAATTTTTGACATGTTTCAAAATTCAATTTTTTTTTTTGTAATTAGCTGATAAACTGTTAATATTGTTATCAAAATATCCTGTCAAAATATTGGTTTCAAAATGTTGATATAATTGTTGATAAAATTATTTAAATAAATATCAAAAATCCCATATTAATTATTTTTTATTGACAATGAATAGGCATTTAAATTTATTTGATAAGATAATATCGAAATTGTTTTACTGATTCTAAAATTAATATTAATTAAGTAATAGAAATTTTTTTTAATTTTTAATAAAATTTTAATTCTAGTTAAAGAATTCATTTTGTGAAAGAATTTTTTTTGCAGCTTAAACAAAATTCGAAAAAGGTTTAAGCTAAATTTTCTTTTAATTTCCTATTAAAAATACAACTTCCAATATTGTTAAAATCTAAAATTTTCACTCAGGTAAAAGTTAAAGCGATTCGTAAAATGTGGGTATACATACATACATAAACCTATCTATTTAAAGCCTTGGTTTTTTTTTTTTTTAATATTTAAATCAATTTTTTAGATAAAAGTACTTTTTTTTGGGTACTAATAAAAACTTTTATTTAAAATATTCTAATAGAAAAATGCAGTTCTTGTTATAAATATTTTAACTCAATATTATAACTCAGAGCAGAATTTTTAAACTCAGAGTTGAGTAGAATTTTTAAACAAATAAAACAAAACACTGACATATTGCTCGTTGTGATAAATCTGTTCAGCATTTTCTTCTAACTAAACTATTGGGAGTTTCTTAAAAAGCGCTGTAAAATGGTTAAGTGCACCTTCAACAAATCAAAAAGTTTATTTAAGGAGAATTTTCGTAGAAACTTTTTTCTATTCAGAAACTTAACTGGATACATTCAAATAAAAGATGAAAGATTGATTCCTCTACTTTCACTTTATCTTTGCAGCTTCTGTAAGAGTAATATGAGTAAAGTATATGCCTGCTAGTAACTGTAGCGTGTGTTACGTTAAAACATCTATTAAATTAGTGATATTGGGGCGATTTAGGGATCCAATTGAAGAGTTCTAGACTGTATAGTTGATCGTTTAAGATCTAATGTAGGCCAGGTCTGTTTGGTCACAGCCGAAGTATCAATAGAAAACCATTTGCGGTTTTAGAGTGTATTGGTTTTTTGGAAGACGAATATTTACAGGTTGTAATAGGTATATCTAGATTTTCTTTTTCTTAGAGAATTTTAAGGTCCTAGCTCTTCACGAAGTCGGCAGTTCTGCAAAAAAATATTTGATTTGATAACGCACTCTCTCATCTGATATTACAATATTTTATAAAACACGATCTACCTTATATAGAATTAAAATTAAGTAATACATTTTTTTTACATATTGCTAGTTTTTCGATTTTTCAACACTTTTAAATCAGAGCATGATGTTGAAAATTAATTTACAAATTTCTTATTTAAATATATTTCTTTGGGACCATGGTGGCCCTGTGAGTAAGAGCTTTTAAAGTACGCTGTAAACACCGAGGTTGTAAAAATAATTCCCCATTATGATATTTATAGCCACAACCTGGAAAGGAAAGGCTGTGTATTTTTCTTGTCACGTTAATTATGCAATAATTCCAATATTTTCCGCTAATTGTTGCTATATGTGTACGATTTACTTAATTTTAAGAAGAACATAAACATCTTTCTTCAAAATGTTCCTCCAAATTTTTTACCTATCCCCCATAATCCAAATTTCCCAATTCCAATTTCCCCAATTATCCTTCCCACATCGCTATCCCAAAAACCAAACTGTACATTTGTATTAAAGGTTCCGTCCTAAAGTTTGGTTTTAAAAGAGGGGAGGCGTTTGGTTGGTTAAAGTCCAACACTACCCTGAGGAAGCACGTGCAGTTCCTCTTGGTAACTTTCGAGTTTTCCACCAACCCTCGTAAAAAAAAAAAAAAAAAAGTTTTTAAAAATCGGTAACGTAAAAAAAAAAATTTTAGGCGTTGAAAATTTAATAGTTATAAATATATATGTTTTCTTTCTTAAACAGAGTACAAAATAAAAATAAACTTTATTTAAACTTAGATAATTTGAGACAAAGACATTAAATCCATTTTTTTTATAACACTTCTGTTTCATCAAAAAATACTATCAAAAGTCCATCAGTTTTACAGATGTAAAATTGTATTAAAAAAAAAAAATCACTAAACTTTATAGCATTTAATAAAAAAAAAAACAATTTTGTTTATTTAGTTTTTTTTTATCAAATGAATTCACACAAAACTTTTTTTTTTTTTCAATAGATAATTTTTAATAGAATTTGGAGCCGATTTTTTTTCTAAAAACGAAAATGAATATTACCACTTCCTTTTAACTTTGCTTTTTTTTCTTTTAAAAAATTTTATAACTTTGTAAGAAAAAATGAAAAAAAAAAGGGAAAAAGAAAATGAAACTTTACTAATTTCATTTGAGACAAAATTTATTTTTTTTTAATGTATTTTAAAATTTCCTATAACTTTTCAGTCGCCATTCAAATTAATAAAATCCATGGTTCCCATCCAATTTGAATATACATATATCAATATTTAACAAATTTTATTTTTTAATAACATTTTGTGTTCAAAATATAATAAAAAAAAATTTAACCACGTTTTCCCTATAAAATTTTTTATGACTTTTAAAATTAAAAAAAAACAAAAAACAAAAATTTGAAAGGAAATTTTTTACTTTATACTTATTATTTTGAAATCGTAGAGTATTATAAGATATAAGATACAATATAAAAATTATTCATAAAATATACTTATATGTACCAAAAAAGATTTGCCCAATAAAAAATTGCTTTAAGTTTGATTTTAAATAAAAACCGAGGAAAAGTATAAGTTGACTTTGTCAATTCTAGGATACTCGCACGAATATAATATTATAACGGTTCTTTCCATAAAATTTAATTATCTTTCAAAAAATTTCAAATATCTGCCTTAAAATACCGAAGTGTCATATATTTATACAAATTTTGAAGTTGTATGACAGGTATTTGATTTTGCCGCCATTTTTTTTCTACCTGGAATTTTTATACGAAGTTTCTTTAGGTATATTCTAAATACATTCCGGTTAGTTAATATGGAACGTTACACGAAGAAACAACATGTTTTTGTTATTACAACATTTTTTGAAAATGGTAAAAGTTTTCAAGATGTAATTAGGAAATTTCGAACAAAATTTGGTAGAGAAAATGCTCCAACAAATCGTGCCATCAAGCTGATGGTTGATAAATTTCTAGAAACTGGATCTGTTCTTGATAACAGAGGCAACATTTATCAACGTAGTGGCCGTTCAACCGAGAATGTAGCAGCTGTGAGCAGAAGTGTTGAAGAAGATCCAAAAACTTCCATTCGTCATCGTTCGCAGCAATTAAACATCAAACCATCCACATTATTCAATATTTGCATCGTGATCTCCAATTAAAGGCTTATAAGATCCAGCTGACGCAAGAATTAAAACCAACTGACCATGCATTACGTCGGCAATTCGTTTCTTGGGCAATCGAAAATCAAGAAGAAAATGAGAATTTTTTAACAAAATAATCTTCACCGACGAAGCTCACTTCCAGCTCAATGGCTACGTCAATAAACAGAATTGCCGCATTTCGGGTGAAGAAAATCCAAGGGTTATCTTAGAGCAACCAGTACATCCACAAAAAGTTACGGTTTGGTGTGGTTTGTGGTCAGGAGGAATCATCGGACCATATTTTTTTGAAAACGCAAATGGAAATGCGATTACGGTCAATGGAAATCGCTACAGGAAGATGATCATAAGCTTTTTGCGGCGGGAAATTTATGATTTGGACGTAGAGAATATGTGGTTTCAACAGGACGGTGCCAATTGTCACACAGCAAGGGAAACAATTGATCTTTTGAAGGAAAAGTTCGAAGATCGCATTATTTCTCGTAGAGGAGGAGTGATGTGGCCACCAAGATCGTGCGATTTGACACCGTTGGATTTTTTTTGTGGGGTTTTGTGAAATCGAAAGTGTACAGCAATAATCCCACAACAATTCAAGAGCTTAAAAACAACATTATCGAGCAGATTTCAACCATTGAGAACAGTTTATTGAACAACGTGATTCAGAATTTTGGTAAAAGATTGAAAGCTTGCCGAAGTAGTAGAGGGGGCCACTTGGATGACATTATTTTTGCATTATTAACCGGAACCTATTTGTAATAAATTAAAATAAAAATATATTTAATATTTCAAAAAAAAAGTCTTTTTTTATTAAAATTGAAATGATACCTCAATTTTGAACACCCTATAAAACAGGAAGTTGTATTGTAGCAAAACGAACCCGCCGGTCAAACTTTTTCAATTTCTATAGCCATGGTGGCAATTATATAAAAATGAAATTGCAAATTTCTACCTCCATTATGATTTATCATGTGGACGATCAAATGCACGCACATAGTTAAATCGAATTAGAATTCAATCTTGAACAAAAATATATTTAATTTTCCATATCTCGTCTTCTTTACAGTATCACAAAAGTAACGGTAATTTTATTATACTCTTTAGGACTATAAGTACGTACGGATATAAAAAGTGCGAGAAGTTTCAATAAAAAAGAAGATTCATTGTAAAAATTTTTAATGTTAATACTATAATATTAACAATACGATTTTCTTTCTTTTCTGTAATTTCTAATTGTCCTTTTTCTAAATTCTAATTGTTAAATATAAATATGTATTCTTTATGACCCGGAAATTTAAATAAATAATTATACAAGAAAAAAAAAAAAATTTTATTTTAACTTTTAAATAACTTTGAACTTTTTTCAAATATATTAAAATCCTGTTTTTAAAAACGCAAAAAGAAAAAAAATTTATTTAACAAACGAAATAAAACAGAAGGTTTACAATTTACAAAAAAAAAAAAATGTTTGTGCAAAAATTTTCTAAAAACAAAACTAAAAACCATGGAACTAATTTTGAAAAAAGTTTACGTAGAGTAACTGAACTTTTAAAATAATTCATATTAGCAATGTGCATAAATTGTGAAAAATTCACTGATCTAGAAATTCACAAATATTTTTGTGATATTTTAGTACAAACTTATATACATACCATAGACACATACATACATATATGTATGACGTATATAATCATGTGTAGAGCTTAAAATTTGTATTTGTTTGTATAAAGTGAACCGTAAATAAGTATACGAGTAATAAAAAAAAAGGATTCAAATTTGAAAATAATTGAAATTTCCAGATTTTTTTTAAACATTTTTGTTATTGAAAAACTTTTGGGATCAGAATAGTAGGTAGGTATATGTACCTATAGTACATACATAAAATAGCACAAAATTAAAAATCTTCACCACCAAAATTAAAGTTTTCCATACACTGAATATGAATTTCAGATTTTCTCAAAATATTTGTATAGATAAAATTTATTCGGTGAAGAAGATTTCGAACATTTAAATAATTTTAAAATATTAACAAAATTGGAAGTTAAAATTGTTAATAAAATTTAAATGAATTATTATAACAAAATTTAAGCTTCAAATTCTTTAACCTTCTCTAGCTCAGTCTTTACAATTGTAAAGATTTAAAATTTTAAATAACCGAAAAATTTGAAAAATTTCGAAAAACAATCAACCTATGTGACTAATTTTTTAATTTTTTTTTGAAAATGTAAAAAAAAATTTGGAAAAGAGTGTCCCAGGTCAACTTTTCGAGACTTTGTCGATTTCAAGGCATGGAAATATAGGTTAAATAAAAATGAAATAATCATAAAACAGAAAGTATTTTTTAACAAAACTAAGCTTTATATTTTTAAAAATAAATAATTCAGTGTCTATTGAAGCTAGAAATCTGAAATTTAGTGAAGAAGTGTCGATTTACATGCCAGATTATGATATTTATAGCCACAACTTTGAATTTAATGAAGTTAGCGTGTGAAATCTTACAAAAGATGATCAAGTTTTAGGACAATAACTTCCGTTAAATTTGTTTATACTGGTGCAGTAGATTTGGGTAGCTGTCATACAACGGTAGCTGTCATACAATGTCGGTAGTAAACGTTGGTACTAAAACATCTGAAGTTTTTTAAAAGATGATCAAGTTTTATAAAAACGGGATATATTATGTTCATACGGGTATCCCAGAGTTGACACAGTCTTCCTCGTTTTTTTTTATTTTTTTTGATAAATTTCACATTTTGTTTAACTGTAGCTATGCTGCAGACAAACTAGTTTATTACATTGTATATATAATTTCCTTGTGGTCCTTTTGCGTTTATGCTCTGTTTATATGTTATCAAAGCATTGGCCCTTAATTTGTTTTGAATCCTCATCAACACCGAAGTCTAATAATAGTGCACTCTATAATTAATAGTCTAATAATTTGGATATATACCTGTGTTGTAAGGGCCTGTGTTTTTATTTCTGTTGTTGTTGGGTGTTGTTTTTAGTTTTATATTTTTGCAATTTATTTTCTGTAACGATAAATTACATGAAAAAATTATTTCCCATATCTGTAATTATATTTTTTATTATTTTTATTGTATTCTGCACCATTTTACAAAAAATTTTGGAAATCTGTATTCACATCAAAATTGATTAATTTTAAAAATTTGTTTTTTTTTACAAAAATTCAAAATTTACCTACCCTCTCAAACCTAGAAAGTTTTGTAAACAGACGGACGGACGGACAGAGTGAAACTAATTAGCATATTTTTTCAAAATATTTTTTAGAAATGTGCTAAAAATGTATCTTTTGTCTTGTATGAAGAGTAATGATACATATTAAACATTTTTCGCGGGTATTAAATTCTTTAAATTTTTTTATAATTTTTAGATGAAAAATTTAAAATCTTTTGTAATGGTTTCAATTTTATTTTCAAAGAATGTAAAAATATTGTTATTAGTTTTCTGTATTGTGTTTCCTCTGACATGTCACAAACATAATGGAAAATTTAATATACGTTTAGAACTTATGTTCGTACGGGTATTAAAAGTTGCTATATGAAATTCAAAAAAGTAAAAAGGAATGCGTAGGTATAATAAGAGATTCTGTGCAAAAATCGAAATTTTACCCTTCAAAACGGTAACAATTCCAAACAAACATTCTCATAATAAATAGAAGGATGTTCCTATCACTATTTAATCTCCTTTGATCATCATCAATTATATAGTGGAACATTACTTGAAATTTCACTTGCTATCCACCTATAGCATCAGCAATTTGATATCGAAAAGAAACACATTTAAAAGCTGAGGAGTGATACGAAATAAATGTTGATAAAATCAAAGCAATGAAATTGAGTAATAATATTAGTAACCAGCAAATTATGCTGGAACCGCAACCATTTAAAATGATTCAATAAGAGAGGCATAATGATTACGTCATAGATTACGGCAAAGATGGAAACGACAATGACCCATAAGGAAATCAAAATGATCACGACAAAAAAATTAAAAATCAAAAGGTATGTGGTAAGTAAATCTAAACTTATCGAAAGTAGTCATCATTAGTCTCGAAGGCAATAACCGAGTAACTCCAAATTTTTAATTAACCGGATGCCTTCAGTTTATTAAAAAATTAACTTAAATTTTCACTTGAAACAATAAATTAAATGTTAAAAATATGTTTAAGGTGTGAACCAAATTAAAATTCTATTTACTTTTAAACTTATAATAAAAGCTAAACCATAATAGCAGTACCTGCACATTACATAATATCCTTTTTTGTCAGTTTACTGTTTTATAATCTATATGAGTTAACTGAACCCATTTATAACTTTAAAACATTTTGTATTTTATGAATTTATTTTATTCATTTGTACCCAGTAGGTAGAAAATGAAAAGAAAAAAGAAAATTTTTTTTTTGTTTTATTAAACGGTGCACTTTTCTTAATTGTTTATGCATTGTTAATAATGTATAAATTTTGTTTTTTTTTTAATTTTTTTTCTTTTTAAGTTTAATTTTCGTATTTTTTTGTACTGACTTTAATTTCTCAACCGTTAAATTTTCTTTTTTATTCCAAATATATGTATACATATGTATATATGATTTTTTTTTTTTAAATTGTAACCAACATTATGAAAATAATAATTAAAGAAGGCAACTTTTGTATTATTGTATTTTTCTTTCAATTTAATGAAAATTAGTCCTTCTTAACGTCTACAAGTAATTAAAAAAAATAAATAAAAAATAAATTTAATATTGTACATGGAGTAGTACTGAACAATAAAAGATTTCTAATATAATTACGTACTTAATAATTATTTTTATTTTGGGGTATTATATATTTTTTTTTGTCTAAGATTAAATTAATTTTAACATAATAAATACTTTTATAGTGTAGACTAGCCATTTTCTTTTTTTTTTTTCATTTTTATTTTTCCTTTTCTTTTCCAATTAATTTAAGCGGCTTAAATAAATGTAAAAATATATAAAAATTTTATATATAACCCCAATATAATTTTTTTTATTCCGAATATGTCGTAAGTCGTAACATAATCAAATTCCTATATATAATCTAAGAAAAATTGTGGTGAAATTCGATTGGGGAAAATTAAATCATATCAAGGATTTATAAAGAATTAAATCTTAACTGAATATACTTTGAAGTAGATATGGTAAAATTAAAATTATATTCTGGTTTTAATCATTTAAAAAGAAAACTCAAAGTACATATAATTAAATATTATTTTGGAGAAAATTTCCTCTTCTATTATTTCTCCATCCCTCTGAGATCTGATGTAATACTTTACTAGATAGTATATATGATTATTCAATTGTTTTGGCTACTTAAGGATATGGTTTTAGTGCTGGTCCAAAAATTATATATTATATAGGTATTAAAAATAAAAAGGGGATTAAGGGTTAACGGTAATATTACCGTGAACTAAACGTGAACTAAACTTAAAGTATCTATAAAATGTTAATATTATAATAATAATAAATATTAAAGTTTATTTATTTTTTTTCTTATTAAACTATGATTTTTAAATTTTATGTTCATATTTATGTGAATAAAATTACAAATATGTGAAATATCCTTCTAACACACATTTATATAACCTTTAAGCAATCAAACAGTGGCTTTTATCTGACAATTTCTATTTCTAGTTGAATATTATTTGTTATTATTGTAAAAAATAGAAGGAAAAAATTTTTTTTTTTTTTTTTAATATAATAATATATGATAGTGGCGCCATTAAAGTTCAAAATTAAAGTAAAAAGCAAATATACATAAAAGAAAAGCCTAGACTATTATAAAAGATTATGCATATACATCTTAAAAGACATGACTATTATATGAAAATAGATTTTTCTTTTTTTTTTCTGTTTTGTTTGTGTTCACTATAATATTAGTATATTTTTTTTTCTTTTCTTTATAATCTAGTTATTCTTTTTTTCTTTATGTTCAAATATTATCTACTTTTGTTCAGGTTTTGAATTTTTTTTTTTGCTTCCTTTGGTTTAATTTTGCTTGTTTTTATTGTACTTATATAAAAATATACATACTTTGATTCAAATGTGATTGTTTTGTTTGCTTTTCAACTTTAATACACACAAGAGTTATAATACTATACATTTTTAGGACTAAAAGCCTTAATAATAGAAAATTTTCAATAATAAAAGAATATAATAATACAGTGACAAAATAAAAGTAAGACAAACAAAAAAATATCCATGTAATATATTTTAACACACTTTTAATAGCCGTGTTTTGATTAAAATATTTTTGATTCTAAAAAAAAAGGAGTGATTTCAAGAGAAGACATTTAAATTATATTTTTGACAAGATTACCTTCAATATTAATCTTCTAGCGGCTGTGCTGATGTCAAATTTACGACAAAAATAGTATTTGAGCCGATAAGAAATAAGAAGTCAGAAACATTTTCAAATTCTTCTATTCGTAGTTTGTATTCTTGTAATTCTTCTATTCGTATGTCTATTCGTACGACATGCGTATGATCATGTAAACTCCGATAGAGCGTAATTGAACTCGTAATCGATTTAAAAAAAATATATATATTTTTCATAATCTTTTTTACACTGGCATACCAAAGAACTATGAATCTATTTATCAATTTCCTCATCCACTTCCTTAAGCTTTCTCGGTTGAGTTCAAAAACGTGCCATTCGTCTAATTAATGACCCCATAGTGAGTACTACTATAGCCTCGCTTTCGACATCCTTCTTAATATTGAAGATCTTTCTCTATTTTATATATATTTTGTAGGTAAATAATTCCAACGCACCACAAGAGGGGCAGAAAATGCGCATTCCTCCTACGTGGAATTACCTAAGTGGTAGTCTACTGGTTATAGAAATTCGTTTGTTGTTAGAACTGCAAAAATGTGGAATTTATTACCATCCACCATATTCCCAAAAGTTGGTGTGTTTTTGATATTTACAATTTGCCCATATTTAAGAACAATCTCAACGAATTTTTCTCAAATTTACTCTTTAACTCCCCGTTATTCATATTTGTCCCTATCGCATTCCATATAATCACAACTACTTCAAGTACAAAGGATGATATTCCTAGTTTGTGGTTTTAGAATAAAAAAAAAATACATAACTTTATCATCTAAATTATCAGTTTCTACTAACTTACATTTTGTTCCCAATAAATTAAATGTAAAATTGATTAATCCTATGCACCTACTGAAATTTTGGTTAAAAGTACCTTTAATTGAATTTTTATTTTTCTCATTTTTTAGAGGATGTGTAGAAAATAATAATTTCACCTATGTAAATATGATATTAAAATACCTAATATATTAAATATATTTGCATTTACATGTAAAAATATATACCTATGTGCAGCCGTGAACAAATTGTTAAATAAAAATGAAAAAAAAAACTATTGATTTTTTTTTATTTTTGAACTTTTTATAACTAAATTAATATCCGGATCCAATATCCGGTAATACCGGATATAATAATTTAAAAAGACAAAATTTAAAATTTAATAAAATTCTAAATAGCTTTTTTCTTTTTGTTTATTTTTTACAAATTAAAGTTTTTCGAAGGAGTTTTCTGAATCTTTCATTTCTATTTAGAAAATACATACTTTTTTGTGCATTTTTTAGCTTTATTATAATTTTGAATTAAGTGACTGTCAAAATGAAAATTTTTTTTCTAAAAGAAATTTAAAAAATTTAAAATATTTAACTTTAAGACAGTTTAGGGCAAAATCTAATAAAGATAGAGATTTAAGACCAATACATTTATTTATATAAAGCTACTTTCTCATTCTATCAAAATCTTTTCTTCAGAATGCCAAAATCTTGTTCAGAACTGAAATTATGGGTATTTTAATCAAAACAAAGAAAACAGCCCCAAATCTTCTTTAATGCCCTATAGCTCTAAAATTATTGAACCCATAACTTAGTACCCGTACAAAAATTTTGTGTTCATGGTATTTCCTACAGGATGGTATATGTCAAGGCACTTACTTGCGAATCACCCTGCATAATATATTATAATTCTTGTAATGAGAACATTACTGTTATATAATATTATTACAGTCTAATAGCGTGCACGAAAGTATATTAATGTTTAGTCAATGTTGACTAGTGTCAGTTTTTAAAGCAAGAAGTTGTTTTTTACTTTTTCCAAAAAATCTTATTAATCTATTAATTGAAGTGACCAAAAAGTATGATTATATTTCCCTTTTTCAAGATTTCAATCCCCTAACGTAAAAATTATAAAATTTTTTTTTTTCATTCTTTAGGTCTGACAGACTTATTTCAATCATGTAAAAATATATTATATTGGCTAAAAATAAATGTATATATGTAGTTCTAATAAAAACAATAACTATTTTTAAATATAAAAGATTTCTAAACTTTCATACATAATTACTTATTTTTGTTTATATCTACAAATAGAAATTATAGATATTATACAAAATGTCAAAAAAATTTTTATGCAATTAAAATTCAATATCCGTTCTATGCTTATTTTTGTTTTCTTTTTTCTTTCTAACACGAGAATACAATTCCAATCCATTTCAGCACTTTAAGTCTCTTTCAAACAATTGATTTTCTTTTTGGAAAATTTCAAAAATATACCAATAAAAAAAAAAAACCATATTTGGGATAATAATTTGGTACCCAACAAAAAAAAAAAAAAAACCAGAGGCAAAAGAAAAAAAAAATCTGAATAATAGAAAAAGGCTTGCTGCTGTGAACTGTCATATTAAATTCAATAAGACAAACACAACAAGATCAACAAAAAAAAAAACTTTCAAACTACTACAAAAAAAAAATACATTTTAAAAGTTCTCTATTTTTTTTTTTTTATCTTTATTGAATGTATTATAGTTGCCCCCCCCTTCCCGTACTTTTTCATTTTATTTTATTTTCTTCCTTTTCATATCATCAATTTTATCCCATTTCATTTCAATTCGTTTCGCTATTTTTATTTTGATACATTGATTGTGTAAACTATAAAAATCTACCACTCAATAGATTTCACTCTGAAATAGAAGATATAGGATATAAAACCAAATCAAAAAAACTTTTAGTATATATAGCTACATATAACATAGATATAATATATACAAATATTATACAATATTGTGTAACAAACTAAAATCCATATATAAATTGTATAAGGATAAAAATATGTACACAATATATAACATAAATATAATATAAATATATAAAAAGATATATACATATATGGATAAAGATGACAAGAATATAATATGAGTTATGAATTTAACTCTATCTCTTTTTTCCCTTTTCTTTTTTCATTGCACCATTATTTCATCTTGTAAATATTTTCGTAACTGTTTGTAATTTGATTGTTGATTTTTTTTTAATAAGTCTGTTCGGTGTATACCTACCTATTATTCTGTTATTATAAAAAAAAAAATTTCCTGAGAAGTCCGAACTTTAAATATGGCCGTCGTACGACAACAAAAGAAGGGACAATCTATTGAAGCTACCTCGGCGGAACATATCCAGAGCAATAGGTGTGCTCAAGGGACACTTGTCAATTGCCGAACATGCGGCCAGATTAGGTATTCCATTCAACACATCATGCCGTAGTTGTGGTGAATAGAATGAGAAAGAAACCATTATACACTTCACGTGTGAATGCCTAGCGATGGCCACGGCCAAAATAGTAGCCCTGGGTAGCCATGAATTTAACGATCTTAACGATCTAGCGGCTAAACAACCTGCAGAAATGGTAAGGTTCCCGAAACATAAGCCTTGTGGTCCCAGTTGTGGTAATAAAACGGTGCTAACGTGCTAATTGTGGTTTTGTCACGGATGACAGGACCAGCAACGTATATCAACCAAACAAACAACCAAACGAACTTTAAGATTAAGTAAAGCTAAATTTTTTATTTTTATATTTTTTGATAATCTAATTATAAGTCTAACTATTTTCTAAAACTCCTACATTTTTAAGTAATTTTTAAAATATTTAGTAGCTATCTTGAAAAATATAAAGATTGAAGAGTAGAAGGGTTTTTTATTTAAAGTGGTTGTTTTTAGAAAGAGATATTATTTCTTTTCACTTTATAAATAAAGTAGCAATCGTTTAAAACGAATTAGGGTTAATACGTCATATCAGTTAAAACGAAAAAAAAGTCATATCTCCTTTTCGTACTATCAGTATTTGCATATATGTAACTATAATCCGTTTAAAATGACATACCACAGTACGTCCCACAGCTTTATACATCCAATATTGTTACTTAATTACTGTTTGAATATCGACAATATTGACAAAAGAAAAATAATTTATTTTTTTTTTTTTTAACTTAAAAGGATGGCCATATTGAAGGCAATTTGAATGAGTATTGTTTTAATTGACAAAAATATCAACTAACAATTGATAAAATTAATTTGGCGGCTGAGATTATTACAGAAAATGTTGAAAGCAACAAAAAAAGTAATTTTGCTAACATAAATAATAACTTCATAAAGTTTTGATTGAATTTGGAATTTGACAAATTTGTTGCATTGAATCAAAATCAGTTTAGTTAAACATAAAAAAATTGGACGATCAAAAATAGAGAAAAATTTCAATTTTCTTTAATACAAAAGGAAATATTACAAGTTGCGTCATAAATTATACATATATACATTAAGGAACGTCAAGCTTATTCTCTGCACCTGTCTCTCTGCAAGGAAAAGGTGGAAATATTTTGATAGTTTATTGTTGGATAAGCTTTAGGTGAAGTCTTTGACATTGATCAGAGAAACTTTCAAAGCTTGTTACATCAGGTATCGTCGTAGCATAAATTTAAAGAACTTAATTTAATCTTCACCGAATAAGTTCCCCTACGTTTTGAAGGTACACTATGGATTTAGAGTCTAGTGAGTATGTCGGCCTGTTAAGAAGATCAAATTTTGATAGGATTGTGTCAATGTTGTTTTAAATGGTTTTTATTGTATTTTGACAAATGTTTTATTAAACATATTGAGTAATTAATGATTCAGATTAATAAAATGGAACCAAAATCAATCAAAACAAAAATTTTATCTATACCTCAGCTTAAATGATTATAGCTTTAATATGTTTGCTATAAAATTATGCCATAAATGACTCAATTATTGTAATCACTATCCCATAGATTATTTTAAATTAATTTAAGTTTATTGAAAAAGATATAAACAGTAAAATCAAAATTTTTGTCTTTAGAAAGGAAATATTGAATAGTTTATATTTCATAACATAGTTCGCAAAATACGAATGCGTTTTGTGAGATAGATAATTATTTATATCTTGATTTATGTTTTAAAATGAGATGCCTTACAGCATTAAGGGCGCTGTACAAAAAAAAAACTAGTGATTTGTTATCAATACTATTAAGCGAGTAATAAATTGTATAATAGCGTTATTTGCAACGCAATCATTTGTTAGCGTTATTTGTTCGCAACCTTTTCAATTATTATTTGCTAATCTTGTATAATATTAAATTTTAAAGCTTCCGCATCTTTTTAAATAGCCTTGTAATTTATATTAAAATAAAATATAGATTTAGTAGAATCGCTAAGGTTCCATATACTATGTGATAAATGCAACTGCTATCACAATCACGCTCAAAATTTTATCATTTTAGTTAGGTAATGTATTTTAAGTTTTTTTTTTTCAGAAGAGGTTCAATAAACTATTTTTATAGTTACAAAATCTGGTGTTTGCTTATACCAAAAAAAAAATTGGATAAAAATGAATTTAAAGCAAAAAAAATAAAAATAAATAAATAAATAAAAAGAAAGTATCCTTATGCGGCTCAAGATATCAATTCTTAAAAAAAAAGAAAAAAAAAACACAAAATAACTTATATGATTTTCTGTTTTTTTTTCTTCTTGTTTTCTCTTTTACTCTTATATCTGAATATTTTTATGATGCTGACATAGGAACAATTCGTTTCATTAAAATAAGGACATTCTTTTTGCCTAATAAATAATATAATATAAAAAAAAAAATTTAAAGATTCTGCACTGATATAAAAAATAAACTCTAATAAATTGATAGCATAATTTTCTAAAAAAGAGAAAAGATACAAAATCTTTAAACATAATTTTTTTGGATTTATTAATATTGGAAGTTGAAGATCCTATTCATAGGTATTTTATAGTAATAGTAATATTATATTATTTATATTATATTTACTTTAAAAATAGATTTAGTTTTTTTTTTTTTTGTTTTTTCGTTATTTATTTAAATATAATATGTATTTTATAATATTTATTTATGTATTGTTATTACATATTTTTAAGTATAGAATCAAAAAAAAAAAAAAATTTGGAAAATTGGGCTGTTTATCTTATAATATCTATTGCAAGAAATATATTTATAGGATGTCCTGGGAATAAGTGTAATAAATTCAGGAGATGATTTAGGAGATTAAAACAAATAATAAATACCTTCACATCGAAGTGTCTATTTTCACCCGTTTCCGAGATAATGGCGCCTAAAGTTTTTTTATATTCAAAATACAAAAGTTCAAGCTTTTCCTTATAAAATTGGAACCAATTGAGTAGCGCATTTGAAAGCTCATCAAAATGTGCAATTTTGTGAAACGTAAACAAATATTGTTCTTTTTTTAAATAAATTTAAGAATGTTTCACCAAGTGCATACAAAAAAATCAATTGATTTTTTATTTAAAAAAAATTGTTGTATCACTAGTAATGTTCTACCACTACATGTTTTATATGCTATTAAATAAAATTGGGTAGTTAATATCGACATTTTTTTAATAAAAGTGTAAAAACAATTTTTTTTAACAAAAAATTGAAGAAAATTTCAGTTTAAATGATAATATCTATTGTGAAACATGACCAATTAACTTAAAACTGCAATTAAAAGCACATTTTGATGAGCTTTTAAATGCGCTATAAAATTTTATTCTGAGTCAATTGGTTCCAATTTTATAAGGAAAAACGTCAACCTTTGTATTTTGAATATAAAAAAACTTTAGGCGCCAATATCTCGGAAATGGGTGAAAATAGACACTCCAATATAAATGTATTTTTTATTACCTTTATTAGGATTTAGGTATCCTAAATTATGTCCTGAAGTTATTACAATTATTTATGGGACACCCTGTATAGTATATGTATATAGACATATTATATGTATGACATAAAATATCACACAATAATTCTGAAATATTTAGGTAAAATGAAATTGAGATATATTATATACTTATATACTATTGTAATAATATTAAAGATATAAAAATTTAGAAAGGAAAAGGAATAACAAACATATATAATATTTTTTTATTGAATATAAGAATAATATTTGGAATTCATGTAAAATATATCGAACTTCCTTCGTAAGAAAATTTTTCTTTTAAGCTCAAAATAATGCTGACTTTTATTTTTAATATAGAAAAATATTTTTTTAAAATAAAATATTATGATGGCTTTTAGTACTAAGCTTATGAAATTTTAAAATTGATTGATAGAAAAAAAAAAAAATAAATTATAATTTTTCATTTAGTTTGGAATAATAAAAAAAAATGTATTTTAAATTTATGAAGATTAAAGATTAATTTTGTTTGCCAAAATAATTATATTGACCATTTTCATAAAAAAAATTTTCTGCAGTAAAATGACGTATTTTTATACTCATATAAATATAGTTCAAGAGAGTATAATAAATTTTCCATTACGTTTGTTAACACCTTAAAAGAAGCCAAGTTAGATATTATAACAAAGAATATTCTAGCTCAGAATTGAATTCTGGTCGATTCTGAGTTCATATATACGTGTGTCCCTTCCTTCGTCCGCACGATAACATAAAAAATAAGCTAGATATTAAAGCTTTGTAAGATTTTTACAAGATTAAATTTAATGGAAATGACATATATTATGTTGATGCAGGTATCCTAGAGTTGATACAGTTTACTGTTCCTCATTTTTTAGCACATTTCCAAAAAAAATTTGAAAAAATGTGCTTATTAGTTTCACTCTGTCCGTCCGTCCGTCCGTCCGTCCGTCTGTTTACAAAACTTCTACACCGTTAAAGATTGAGAAAAAAAATTTTAACCATGGGTAGGTCTCATAAAAAAAATAATTTTGTGGAACAACTTTTTCATGTAGCCCCTCCCATTACGGAGCTACACCCCCTCAAACTTTGAAAAAGCCCTATTTTTAAATGCATATATCTTATGTTCTGCCAAAGATTTTTTCAATCTGAAAACATCATTCGACAGGTATTTCTTTTATCTTTGTAAATTAATATCAAAATTATACAATTTTTTTAAATTTAGTATTTAAATTTACCGTTATGTGAAAACCAAATTTTGCATGATTTTTCTACTTTCATAACCCCGGCACGCTTTTAGATAGAGGCTTGAAATTTTGAGACAAGAAAGAACTTTTAGAATTAGTATAAGTTTCCTCAGAAAATTTTTTGGTAGCACCCTCTCTTTAAGAGTTATTACGCCTCAAAAATTGAAAATTTGCTATTTTTAGACACCTGTAACTTAGGCACCTGTAAAAATTTTTCTTCGGCGAGGCATGAAAATTAAAGGATCAATAATATATTTTTACACGTGTTAACGGCTTTTCTTAGTTATATAGAATTCCAGACTTACGGCCCCTCAAAATTTCAAAAATGTCCTATTTTCACGTTTTTTCATATTACATGAAATTTTCAAATTTTTGTCCAAGTCAAAATTCTAAACAGTTTGTATTGAGTTTGGAAATGTGCGCTTTTAAAAACCGTTGGTTTACATTCTACCTTGTTTTTTAATTTTAATTAAATTATTTTATTTGCATAGTTTAGTTGAATAATTTTAAATAGTAAAGCTACTGTTTAGCTTTTCGATTGCGTTATCTAAATTTAATAATTTAATTGTTTAATTTTATTCCTTATATAATATTATTTTGAGGAAAAAATGTGACAATTCAATATCCAATATCTTCATATGACATATATATATATGTATGTATATAAAAATTTGAATAAAACCTTACGATAAATACTTAATACTAGAATGCATATAATTAAACTGTGCAATTTAGAATGCCGAATTAAGAAATACATAAGCTGTTCTTTGAAATTTTCTTTTTAATTGTGTTATCTTTTCTGTAATAAGAGCTATTTCAGATAGATCTAGCTTTTTCTTGTGAGTCCATTTTTTCCATTTTGTATTTGATATCTTGATTCCATCATAGTATCAGGATACAATTTTTATTTGAATTTAAGACTATATATAAGATGATTTTAAGGTGTGAAACATTTTTCTCTCTTCCTAGTGTAAAAGATACACAAACAATTATTAATACCTACATACTTGCATAAAAATGTGTTTATAAAATCATTAGAAAATAAAAGCATAAAAATATTTTTAATGTCTTTGCCGGGAGTTATTTGTTTTTAGCGGTTCCTTATATAAAATTTAACTTAAATATGTATTTTAAAACGCTTTTAAGCTAAAAAAAACTACTTTAAAGTCACTCTACTATTAAGTAGTATTAATAAATAATATGAAAATGCAATTTGAAACTCGTAGTTTATGTCTTTATTCAGTATAGGTTTTAAAATCTTATAATTAGAAAAATTGAAGAACTTGATAAAGAACTAAATATTTTTATAAAAAATTCAATTTGCATCATACTCTTAAACAATATATGATTATGGGATGCAAGAAATTGATATTTACTATGATTTTCTATACAAGCATTTACCATAATGTATATTTAACATAATGCTTAACAAAATTTTTTCAATGTCTTTAAAAACAGTTTGATAATTTAACCCTATAGTACTATGGGGTTATTATTTTCACGTAATTTTATTTTCATATAGTACTTGCACTGAATCTTATTGATCCACAATTCAAAATATATAAATCTGCTTTAATAATTGTATAGGAGTTCCTCTAAATATTTTTTTTTTTCACAAAATGTGTTCTTTGTTTTTCAGAAGAAATTAAAACTCATCTACTACAATTATTGTAAAATGAAAAGCATTCTTTTTTTTGTTGCTGATGGTAGGTGGGAACCAACCAAATCCCACCTTCCTTTTCATTATGTTAGAGTTACCTATAGCACAATGTACTATTTGGTTTGAGAATTGAGTAAAATGGGAATAAATGATAATTGGAAAATATGGGATGTTACTCGACCATTATTTGTTTTCGCAAGAGTAGGTGCGAATCTTTGAGAATACTGGACTTGAACCAATCAAATCCCACCTCCCTTTTCATTATGTTAGAGTTACCTATAGTTCATTGTACTATTTTGGTTTGAGGATTGGATAGAATGGGAATAAAGGAAAATGGAAAAAGTGGGAAGTTACTAGATCTTGTTGCTAGAATTGTTTAGAACTATGGTTAAAAAAAAAAAAAATTATTCACTGTTAAAAAAAATTTGGGTCGAAAAGACTCGTATACAAAATATTGGAAGGTTAAATACGACCTAACTAAAAACAAATGTTAGCAATTTAAATGAATACTAAAAATTATATTATTTTTAAAATTTTTTTTTATTATATGAAATTTTTTTTTAATACTCGTATAATTTTAGTAATTAATTTTTTATCTTATAACTTTTTACTCTTTCAAAAAAAAAAACAAAAACTGTCAAAAAATGACATTTATTTGATTTTATTCTACTGTTTTTTTTTTGTTTGTTTGTTTAATTTTTAAATATTTACATTTTCTTAATCCTTAAATTTTACTACGCACCATTAATAATGTGACAAAGAAAAACAAAACAAAATAAAAAACGTTTTTTAGTCTTTGATTTTTTTTTTTTCTATCAAACTCCAACAAAAATATTATTTTTTTGTTCATTTTTATTATTTATTTATTTTAAAAAGTTTAGGAAGAGAAAAAAAAATTTATAGAATTTGTAAAAAAAGAAAAAAAAATAAATAGAAATTGAAAACTTTTTCCATTAAGAAATAAACCTGCTCGTTTGTTTTTTCCTTTTTTTTTTTTTGTGTTTTTTTTTTTTACTGGTTTGGCATAACTCAACAACTAAATTTTGTACATACAAAAAACTGAAATTTTCTTTTATAAAAAAAAAAAAAACGTTGGCATTTTGATATGCCAAAATAATACAAAAAACGACAAAGTTAAATTATTCGTGAAAAATAAAATCATATTTTCTTTTTTTTTTTGTTATTTGCCATTGCTTTTCTCTTAGTTACTGTAAAACGAAAAACACAACAAAAAGAAAAAAATGAAAGTGAAGTGTAGAAAATGAATAGGAATTACTAGGCTCAACATGTATATGGGCTAAGTGTACAAGAGAGGTAAAAAAATATTTTCTGGTGTGATTGATTAGCAGGAGTGTGGTAAAAAAACAAACACCCGCTCTAAAAATAAAACCAAAAAAATATTATACCGATGACAAAATAATAATTCTTGACAGCTGCTCACAGTGGGAATTTTTTTTTTCTTTTTGTTTTTCTTTCAAAATTTATTCTAATATAGAAAAAAATTTATTCAAAAAAAATGAAAAAAAAACGTGGGTATAATATGTAAAATTTTTATTTTTATTTAGACTTAAAAATAAATGAGAAAAATGCTCTTTCATGGCTAAAAACTATGAAATTATAATATTTACCGTTATTTTTTCTTTTTGTTTAATATTTTGTTTAAAGATGAGATTTTGAAATCTTATTATAATTGTCTTTTTTAGTTTATGATACTGCAGAGTATTCCATTGTACTTTAGAAATTTTGTTTTTGCGGTTAAAAGGTAAATATGAATAAAAAAGATTTATTTGAAACATAAAATATAGCTATATTGTGCCAATCCATACGAGAATTATTTTTCTTTTCGTTCCATACTCTCTTTCCAATGAACTAATTTTGTGGCTTAACGAAAGAGGGTATGAAAGAGGGTATGGGTAGATTTTAGAAGCATAAGTAATTTTAGGTAATTCTGAGGTAATACTAAGATCATTTTGAAAGCTTAATAATTTCAGTCTTAAAAACCATAATATAATAATCATATGATGTTTTAAAAATAAAAATCTGCAGGATTGTACGATTTACAATATTATATCGTTTTTTAAATAATATACCTGAAGTTAATAAGAGGTTAGAACCTAAGTTTAAGAATATCAGTTTAGAACCTACATGAATATGTTATAATGCTCTTTAAAGATTGGCACGTGACTTGGTATATGGTATGATATAGTTAAAAAGATTTATACATAGATAGAAAGTAAACAGTAGCATTCGAAGGTAATTCGATATATCAGTTTTTCTCCAATAATGTTACATTGTTTTTGTTAAATCCTAGCTAAAAAATTAAAACTAATAAAAACACAAATAGATTATACGCACATGTACATATATATATTAATTTTATAAACAATTTTATAAATTTTGATCTCGCAAATAACAGTAAAAGTGAATTATCGCATAAACTTTTAAAAGTAACCTATATATATGAATATATTGAAATAAAAAACTAATAAATTCCAATAAAATTATCCCAACAGTTCAAAAAACTAATCTAATTTATATATAATATTTTCTTATCGTTGGTTACCTGTGCTCGCGACTATAATAAATAAATAAATACTTACCTACCAAAAAAAAAAAAGAAATAAGAAAATTATATTAAAAAACATGTTACTCACTTGTCGACTTTTATATTATGATAAATTTGAATAAAAGCTTCCTGTTATATAGCAATAGGGAATTATTTGATAATAGAAGCTTTTTCTTTTTTTTTTTTTTATCAAAACTTTCTTCTCTTGTGTTATTATTTTCTTTTCTTTTCATTCTTTTCTGCTGGCCCGTTTCTATAATGGGAATCGTTCATGTTTTTGATTTCTTTACTTCCTTTTACATTTTTAATGGATTTTTTTTTATTATTTAAAAAAAAAAAAGTGTACAAATACATTTGCGTTGGTTTATGGCACAAATTGTAGATTTTTTGCCAGTAACGGTAACCAAAAAAAAAAAAAAAAAATTAAAAGTAAGGTAGAGCTAGAGAGAATATAGAAAATATGGTTAAAATTTTATATATTTTGTTAAAAAGAGGTAGAAAATAGTGAAATAAACATCACTAATAATGAAAAATGTGCGAGTGGTCAGGATTTGTGGTTGATGACTAATAAATACGAGGATAATTTATTTTCTTGGAGTTAACGGCTTTTTTTTTTTTTTGTATTTTATCTTTTAAGGTTTTCCAAAAGAAGAGAAAAAGTTAAAAAAAAAAAAAATTTCCAGGGCGAATTTTTGAATATCGTGTTCTGTTGTTTTTTTTTTTTCGTTTGCTGGGGCAACATAATGAATATAAATGAAAAACTGTATATATATATATAATATGTATTTATTTATGAATCTGAAAGTTCTATAATTAGTTCGAGGAAAATTTTTTTTTTTTTGTTTTATTAACAAAATTTGAAGTATAATAATTTTTTTTTTTTCTAGAAATTTTTTTCTTTCGGAGTTTGATTATAAATTAATTATATTTAAAATCCGCTGCAGGTAATACTCATGTTTAAATTTGTTTATTTTACCTCAATTATTTTAGATTGGATTTGTAAAAGAAAAAAAATTAATATATTATAGATATATGTCAGATTTATTTGAAAATTATTCAAAAAAAAAATTTTTAAAAGCAATATTTTAAATTAAATGGATAAAATATTGATTTTTTTTTGTTTGCTTTTATTTTACCTTTTTTTTTGTAAAACTTAATTGAAATTTTTCCAATCCAATTTTCTTTTTTTTTTTTCTTCATTTGTATTTTTTTTTTTGTATATAATGATGTATTTTTTATTAGACGAGATTTCAGGTGAATTTTAAGTATCGCTGAAGTATAAAAGAGTAGAGTTTTAGTATGAACCAACTAAATAAATAAAATATTTAAAGTCTGCTGTCTGACTAACGGTGTAATAATAATAATGTATATCTAATACTATAGTATAATAATAAAACTAGTAACGAAATCAACAATATTAATATTAAGAATAATGACTATGCTACGAGTGGCAGTGGAACTGTCTTCAAATATCAACTTGTAGCAGGACGGTGTTACTTCTACATAATAACATGTTACAAAAACAGATGACTTCGGCTCTTTTTTTTTCCTAAGGGAGGTGAAAATCTTCCAAAGACACCAAAAATTTCCCCTTGGTAGTGTCAGATGCTTAGTGACTAAACCCACCTCTCTCTTTACCCAATATAATGGGATAAAATCCTTACCTGCTAATGCAGTATATTGGCTAGGGAGTAGGTATAGGAAAGGAGCTTACCTTACTGCATGAGATAATTATTAAAGGCAACCCCTACTGCTATTGTAGCAACTATTATTATTGGTATTGGTAGGTATTACTTATTAATATTACTATTATTATTTTACTACAGAGTCAAAGCCATCAGTGGATTACTACGAGCAGTAGTAAATAACACCTTCCTGCATGATATAACGAAATATAGCTCTACTGTAGTATATTATTATTATTACTATTAATATTATAGGATATACAATTATTACCATATGAAATTACTACCTAAGTTTTTATTTATATTACTTGATAGATGTTTGAACCCAAGACCCTCCGGTTGAAAGGCTGGCGACTTAACAACTACGCCATGACTCAGATATCTCTGATAGCAAAATAGTAACAATAATAGACGGATCCATGGTCTTCTTACACTTCCAATTCAAAGTTTCCGCATCTTTGACGTATCCTTTCCTATCCCTAGAGGATCCTCTATTCCTAGAGGTATCCTCTCCTATCCCACTACCTAGCCAATATACTACGTTAGCGGTTAGTGGTTTCATCCCATTATATAGGTTAAAGGGGAAGGTGGATTTAGTCAGTAAGAATTTGACATTACCTTAGGGAAAACAAAATATGTTAAACTATTTTTTAGCTAAGTAAAATTAAAGAAAACATTCAGTTACTAGCAAAAATAAAAGTATTTAAATACAAAATATTTCAAATTGAGTTAAATTTATCTCTGATAATAATTTATAGTCTAATCTTCAATAATCTATTCTAACGGATAAAAATACAGATAATTTTAATTTATATATTAAATATAAAATCATTATGCGATATTACAATATTTTAAACTTATTAAAATTCGTCGCTTAAAGTTTATTTTTATCCTTTGACTTCACAAAATAGCTATTACAGCGTACCTATCTAAAATAAAATTAAATACTATAAAACGATACCGAAACTTCTAATAGCTAATTGTGAAATAAATTCCTAAAACCACAAATATTGAAATTTTGGCTTTCTTTCTCATTTGAAATGATAATAAATGCAATATTAGGTTTATACCATTTTACTAAATTTTATATTTTATAATGTAGACAAATTTGTAGTGACCAGAAATCAGAAATTTTACCAAAACTTGGTTGTAGGAGAACTCTTGGGTTTTGTCGTATTTTTTGAAAAAGTAAATATATCCCATATTTTTCAGAATAGGAGTCTGATCTGTCTAATCCGCATGATCTATTATGTTACAGAGAACACCGATATGCCATACTTAGGTGCGGACACTATAGGTATACGTTTCAGTTTTCCCGCAAATTACATGCCTTTGCATTTTGTTTAATTTGCATAATGAATTTTTTTATAATAAATTTTGTAGTGACATGGATTTTCTTTAAAAGTGGTAAAAATCGTGGAAGATTCTAATGAAAGGCATCAAAAAAATGTTTTGGCCGAAATTAAATAAATTAAATAATGAAAATTTAGGAATGAAATTAAGTCAATTTGCATTTATTTCAGGTCTGTCCTATTCCATAATAATATAATAAAGTGAAATCACGTTTACTAATAAATCATAAACAAAATTATTTATAAATATTATTTTATTTATTATATTATTATATATGATTACGTTTTTTCTGACCTGCTGGTTTTATAAACCGATATATTTTAAGATCATTAAGACTTACAACTAAACAAATTACTTATTAATTATTAACTAAATGTGTTGAGTACAATTTTAAATAATAAATATTGACCATGCAATAAATTTCACCACTATAATATATTTTAGTAATTATTTAAAGACCTATTTTTTTTTTTTTTTTTGTAAGTATTTTAACACGAATTTTCTTTTTTCTTAATACAAATTTTGGAATTTTACATTTCGTGCAAAACTAATTTTAAATATTAAAAAAAAAATAAAAAAAAAACTCTTTAATATAACAAAGAAATAATGCCAATTTGTTCATCAAGATATTATTATAATAATCCTATGTAAAATAAATCCTTTTTCTTTTTTGGTATATGTATGTATAAAAGAAAATATTTATTGTCACGATATCATGATCAGTAATCCTCATCATCATCATCATCATCATCATTATTATTACATCAGAATTCTTCTTTTTAATCATTATTGTAATATTGTTGCAATTAATTATACCCTGTTATAAAATAAAAAAATAAAAAAAAATAAACAGAAAAACAAAAGGAAACTTAAAAACAACACCTAATTTTAATATTCCCAAATCGAATTTTATATTTTTATAATATAAATGGAAATGGTTAAGTTTACCAGATATTTTGTCAGTTATTCGTTTTTTTAATCTCACGTTGTAATAAGGTAATGTAAAAATCCTTCCATCGAATGATGTTTAAATCTTAATCTTATAATGAATCGAATTTAAGTATAAAGAGAAGATAAGGATGATGTAAATGTGTTTTTTTCTTAATACTTGAGAGTGGTATAGGATGGTAACGAAAGTTCCTCTAAAATATTTGACTTACATTTGTGAGACAAACATCCAAAAAAAAAAAATACAAAGTTCCATGGAATTGCTGATTCATTGAAGTGAGTTAGAAGTCACATAAGAGTTTTGATCTTCGTAATGTGAGTCGGAAGCCACATAGAACTTTTCATATTTTTGATGTGTCATAAGCGTCAATTATATTATTCTTGTTTTGTTTACCACCAAAGTAAAAACTAATTTTATAGAAAATATTTTGTAAAAAAGCAGTAGACCCAACTTTTAAAAACTCCGGTTACGAACAGAAAATGTTTTTAAAAGGAAAAAAAAATGGATACTAGAGTAAAGTCACAAAATCTAGTTTTTATACACTTTACTTGATACTTTGACTTTTAAATAAAATAAATTAGGTAATTTAATTACAGTTTGACTAAATGCAGCAACGAAGCAATGTTAGATTAGAGCAACTCTTATACTTTTAGTTGTGTTGACAGTCAATATATGCGGTTTATTTTTTTTTATGTTGGTTATCATTCACAATTTAATTCCCATGATATTTACATATAGAGAATTTGAATTTGTTTGAAAAAGCGTTGCTAACATTTGGTCATCATTTTATTTAAAGATCAACGGGCGAGGCGAAGCAACCATTAACCGGTCATCATCTAAGATTTTATAATTTATTATTTTGAAAATTGGAGATTATTTTCGCAAATAATTAGTCTTCAAAATTGAAAATTACATATTTTCTTTACTTCTACAGACCATTTTAAAAAAATTGAGGTTTGAAGACAAATTTACGCAAAAAGTCACCAATTTTTGGGATGTAAACTGAAACAAAATTACTAGTTCAAAATATTAACAACTTAGAAGTATAAACATAATATTGTTGCGGAAGTATTTAATTTTTTTCTTTCCTGATTTTATTTTTATTTTAATACAACTTTTGTTTCAATAAAATGAATGAAGAACAGAAATCCCATTTGAAACACGAAATTAATTGGGGTTATTTGAAACAATGAGTTATTCGACATCACATATGTCACTGCTTGAAAACAACATTCATGTCACTCTAATGAAGTTTTAAACATAACAAAAAATTTTGAAAAAAGAAAGAAATAATTTTCCTATAGACCTAATAATAAACTATACAAGGTTTTTTATGTTCCAATTCGATTTTTCCATTATTCGTTCTTATATATGTAATATGTAAATATTATTTTTTTTTGTTTTTTCTTTTTCTAAAAATAAATATTTATGGCCAATTTATTACTTAAAAAACTTTTTTTTTTTACCACATGGGATATTATAATAATCCTTACCTTTTTTTTTTAACTGTTTTTTTTCCTAGTTTATTCTACTCAATATCAGGTTAATACCACCTATTCATTTTATACCAGGAATTCCTGGTTTAATTTACATAGACGTTCAAGTATTGTAAAAATTCAATGTTTTGAAAAGTGATAACAGATGTAAGTACATATACATAAATTTATATAATATATATATATATAGATATACATGTAGATTATAATATATCTGTATTATATAATTCAAATAAATTTATTTATATTGATTTGGGTGGAAAAAAAAAAACTTTTTTTTTTTTGGGACTTAAACCATATAATCTTGTAATAATTTCACTTAAAATTCAAAAAAAAAACAAACATATGTAAACCCTTGCATTAAATCGATCCCAATAAATTTATGTGCTCTTCATTTTTAATTTTCTTTTTCTCGATTTTATGTTTTTCTTTTTTGTTTTTTTTTTTGTTTTTTACATGTATATTTTAGTATAAAAATGGTTGTACAAATAAATTGAACTCAAACAAAACCAAATCCCTCATTTTTTTTTTTGCGTATATAGATACCAATCCGGAATTGTTTATTTTTATCAAAATATAAAAAAAAAAAAAAAATTATTAAAATTATGTAGGTAGGTATATAACAATATTTACATTGGGTTTCGAAAATGTAGTTGTAGATATTAGTGGTAAAAATGTCATGTTAGTGTGGAAAATTTTCCGATTAGACTAGTCTTCTCTCACTCTTAGCTTTTTACTTTTGCACTATTTAAAATTTTTTTTTACTTTAAGTATTGTTTTCTTTTTTTTTTTTAGTTTAAATGTGTATTCTATTTATCTACATATTTGTTTTTTGTTTTTTTTTGGAAGTCAAACACTCTTATTTAATTCATTTAATGCATGGGAAGATTTATTTTTTTTTTTTGGGTCATCGTCTCCAACTAATTCAATTTATTTTAAATTTTAACAATTCTTGTATAAAAAATCGTCTCTTTTGAAGTAAATGCTGTACCCGTTTAGGATCAAATGGTATTGGTGTTGCCAACTTTTTAAAAATATATATTTATAATTATGCATTTAGTCTATTAAGGACAAAAATGACATTTGAAAACATCTTTGTTGTTTTAGCGTTTTTGTATATTTAAATCGTTTTATCTGTGAATATATTAGTTATATATATATGTATATATATTCGATTTTTATCTAGTAAGATAGCAATCTGAATAATATTTTAATGTTTATTTGATGACGATAGATGTTGCCATTGTGGTGATATTGCAGTTCAGTTCAATTAGAAAACAAACTAAATAATAAATCAACAGATATAACGATTTATATACAAAAACATTAAAACAACAAGGATGCTTTCAAATGTACTTTTCATCCTTGAAGGAAGTATTATATAAGTGCCATTAGAAATATATAATTTTGAAAACTGCCTGTACCAAGTATCCTTGAAATATAGTCATTTGATGTTGTGCGCGGGTTCAATATTTTCTTCAGAATTTCCAAAAAAATCTAATTATTTTAGGACACCACAATTATTAACAAAAAATTTTGTTTATTTTATTTGAAATTCAATGGGAATTGGAGACAATGAGATATTTAAAACTGTGTAAAGATTATTATTATATAACTGTAATAAAAATTTTGCATTATTTTAAACAAATATATAATATTATGCATATTGTGTTTTTTTTTAAATAAGTACTTTATATCATATGATACAGAAACGTTATTAATAAGTCAAAAAATAAAATGAAAAAATGAAAAAAAATTAGTTAAAATGTGTGGCCTGGTATAGATTAGATTGTGTCAACTCTAGGATATCTGCATGAACATAATATTATGCTTCTTTCCATAAAACTTAATCGTATTTTAGAAAATTTTAGATATCTAACTTAAATTTAGATATTATTATGAAAATATTGTAGTTGTATATGATATCTCCCTTTGCGCTAAACTAGCCAAATTTTACTGAAATCGTTCGGAATTTTTTTGTCAAAATTTTAAATAGCTAAATTATATAAACACTGTCGTTATATTGAAGGAAAGTTGCTAATATAAAGAAGGAAAGTTGAAGCCGTCAGCTAAACTCTCTATACAGTTCAATGTCTATTGTGAAATTGCCATAATAATAATGATTAAAATGATTAAACTTTCAAAATTTTACTTTAAAAACTTTGAAACTTTATTATGTCCTTCTTTGTCTCATTTTGTGACTATGTGTCTGTTACTTTTTCTATTTTATAAATTTAGTTTTTACATCGTTAAAAAGATTTCATTAAAAAATGATGTCGTAGAACAACTTTTTTCTGTTACGAACCTACCCGTTATACTATTTATAAATTCAATCAAAGTTCAAAATACACATTCGAACATATTTTTTTTTTTATTTGATGTATTTACCATCATTTATGTAAAATCGAATTTTAAAAATCCTAATAATATATGTATGGACGTTTTAAATGCATAATATTAAAACCTTAATATTTTTTACAGGAAGAAAATCTTTGGAAATAAGTATTTACAAATTACTTCTAAAAAATTTCGTATTCTCACCTGCATAAAAGTAATAAAGAATAAAAAAAACTTTCGAATTTGTTCTTTTTAAACACTTGCCATCTGATAGGTCACGTGGAAAACATCTAAAAGTAAGAAGCAATTATTAAAATTCAAACATTATCTATATTTTTTATATATTATGTTAACGATGTTCATAACGTTTCCTTCAAAATTAAAAAAGTCTCTCTAGATTTTTACAATTTTTCTTGAAGAAAATATTCCGAAAAAAAATATAGACTTTAAAAACTTTTGGTTTTTACTTGTTCCTCTGTTTTGTTAGCCAGTAAATGTTGAAATTCACTTACATCTTAATTTTTTTCTATGCCGCAAAGGATTTTGAAGTGAATCTTCAAAATTAAATTGTTGCTTATGAAACAATATAAAATGGTTTTGGTATTTTTTGATCTTGAGCATAACCGGTAACGTTAATCTTTTGTATGTTAGTCAGTAAAATCTGTTACTAATAAATTCTTTGGAAGAATTTTCAGAAGTGATATTCTTATAACCAAGTACAGTTCAGAATTTTCTGTTGCATTTTTATTTTGATGCAATTCTGCCAGAATGCGACTATCAAAGTCCATTCACCATGTATGTCTATCAATATCTGTCTAAAATATTTGTATTGATGGTGCCTTTTACATTTTATTAATCAAAGATTATTTTTAATTTACCACTAATTGTACGTCCATAGAGTATGCAAGTATGGAGTCAAAAAGATAGAAAACTAAAATTTTGTTCAAAATTGAATGCAATTTCCTATTTATATTTCCAGGCATGTATTTACAGATTTCAAAGAAATTTAGTAGTCATATTTTCTGACCTTTGTATATTTTAACATATGCTAACAAGTTAATTACATCTGATTAAATACAACTTTACATTTCAAGTCAGAGGTTCAAATAGTAACTACTTAATTAGTAATTACTGAAATATTTATTTTAGGATCCATATGAATGCATTTTCTTTTATTTACATTATTTTATGTAAATAAATATTATACAGATGCCCACATTACTATCTTTCTGTTTCCTTATTTTAGAATAATACTCTTAATGTTTTTTTAAAAACGTATTTTTATAAAATATTGAAGCTATGTAAGTCATTATTTACGCCATCCTTCCGTTTTTGTGACACTCTGTTTTTTTTTTTTATTTAAAAGGTAAAAAAATTATGATTTTCAAAACTATTTGTTATCTGATAAATGGTATTGAGAGAGTTAACCTATTAATAGGTGCCTATTCTTCTACTCTCTTTACAAAAATCGCAATGACGTAAATCTTAAAAAAAAAAAACGATTATATTTATTTTGGGAAAGTCTGTCTGAAAAACCATTAATTTTACTACAATGTTTTGAATAAATTTCAATATCAAGATTATACAAATATATTTTTAGTCCTTAAACTATATCATATTGCACCCACACCATTATTTTATTTTTATTTATTGATTTTTTTTTTATATAATATACAGATCCTTTTTTAAAAAAAAAATTTTGGATCTCAGTAATCGTTTTAAAAAAAAAAAAAAACTCAATTAAAAATAATTAATTTCCTTTTTATTTGTAAAAGCTTCTAATTTGTTTCGGATTTTCTATATCCTTTAATTCAAAGCCTTAAAAAAAATCCTTTTATTATCTTTGAAAATGTCATTGTCACAAAAATTAATTTTATTTTGCAAAAACCGAAAAAAAAAAAAACACAACAATTTTATACTTTTAAAATTTATACAGGACTTTAAGACTTCAAATTCAAGTTAAATGTCAAAAAATAAAAATCTTTTAATATAATTCTTTTAAATTAAATTTTCTGATTTAATAATGTCAGTTCAATAAAAAGTCCTTGTAATAATAAATAGAGTTTATATTACATATGATGGTATCGTGATCTGATCTGATAAATTTGTGATATCAGATATATTTTCATTTTATTTTACCTTTATATAATATTACGAAAATAATATTGTCAGTTGATTTATCCTGTTTTTTCATTTAAGAATTCAAGTTTGAAATTAATCGACCTTGAAAGATGGGAATGATAAAAACCGAAAACCAAAATCTTTCAGTCAATCACATAATTAACCATATTTTTTGATCCAAAAATTTATGTCAAAAAAAAAAAATTTTATTTTAAAATTGAAATTTGAAGGATTGAAATTTCATAAAGGATTCAATCTTTACTGAATATACAGTAATGCGCGTATATATGTATGAATTTTTATTAAAAGGTTTATAAAAGAACTGGTACAGATCAAGGTTTATCTTTAACAGTCAACTATAAATAATATATGTAAATAATTCAATAAGATTTTAATAATAAAAAAAAAAAACAAAAGAAAAAAAATTTATAAATACGCATTTCTATTATAACTATAATAATATTGTATAAAAAGGATTCATGATTTCTATTTGTAAATTTTTGTAAGTAAACTATAACCTTTTATCTACTTTTTAAAATAGGTCGTCCTTTTCATATAAGAAATACGAATTTTTTTTTATATGGAATTTATAAATTTTGATTACAAGGACATTTAATGTATTGATTGTTAAATATCTGTAAAATGTATATTTACGGTAAAAGTTAATTTTAATTTATATTCTTTTTATTTTTTGTGTTGTTTATGCTAGTTCGAAAATATTTTAGATTGTGAATTCTAGGTTACTATTGAAAAAAACAAAAAAAAACAAGACAGAATGTAAACCAACGATTTTTAAAGACTCATATTTCCAAAGGACAAGAACAAATTGTTTAGAATTTTGACTCTGCACCAAAATTTTGAAAATTTCATATTATAATAAAAAAAAAATAGGACTTTTTTGCAGTTTTGAGGGGCTATAATTAAGAAAAATCGTTAAGACACGTAAAGATATATTACTAGAGCTGTAATTTTTATGTTTTACTAAAGAAAAAGATGTACAGGTACCTAAGTTACAGCTGTAACATGGGGCGGTAGAAACAAATTTCTGAAGAAGCTAATTCTAATTTTAAATGTTCTTTCATTCCCCGAAATTTCAAGTCACTATCTAAAAGCATGCTAGAGTTATGATGTAAGAAAAATAATGTAAAATTTGGTTTTAAAATAACGGTAAATTTGAATACTTAATTAAAAAAAATTTTATAATTTTGATATTGATTTGTGAAGGTAAAAAAAATTCCTGTCGAATGGCGTTTTTAAATTGAAAAAATGTTAAGGAGAACATGAGATATACACTATTAAATATAGGGCTTTTTTCAAAGTTTCAGGGACTGCAGCTGCGTAATGAACAGCGCTGTATGAAACTGCAGTCCCAAAACTGCAAGACCTATCCATGGTTAATATTTCGTTGATCGATCTATCTTTAACGGTGTTGAAGTTTTGTAAACAAACAGACAGACAGACGGACGGATGGACGGAGAGAGAGAAGCTAACAGGCATATTTTTTCAAAATTTTTTTTAGAAATGTGCTAAAAATCTTTAAATTAAAATTTTGACGGCCGTTTTCGTTGGTAATATACTATAAGACTATTCAAATGGGTTTTGAAATGGATTTGAAAAGGATATAAAGGGTAAAATTTTAATTTTTGGCCTACAATTAATATAATATCACTTTTTGACGGTATCTATAATATTTAATATTATAAACTTGTTTTTTGTTTTATTTATTTAATATTATTTTAAAAGATGTAAATTTTCCAAAAGCGAAATAAAACCATATTCGGTGTAGAAATTTTTATATAAGAAAATTGTCAAAAATCTAGATGCACTTTCTTCAATTTTAAGGCTGTTCTCCAACTTTCAGGAGTTTTAGTTCCTATCTTTTGTTACCTCATGCAGAAAAATGCTTAATACTGCTGTATGTTATAACACACTGATGAACTTGTCTATGTTGTAATAATAATATTATAATAATAATTAATACTAATACTAATAATAATAGCGCTATAGTGACGGTGAAGCTGTCGTCAATTATTAACCTCAAAACAGGTTAAGTGTTATATAATACTATAATGTAGTGTATATTGTAACTATTGACGGTTTCATCCCTGATAGCAAAATAATAATAACATGCGGATACATTGTTTTCTTACAGACCCACTCGCATTAATTCAAACTTTTCATATCCTTTTTTTATTTTTATTTGCTAGCGTATATACAGCGTTAGCAGTTAGGGATTTGATCCGATATTGATTAAAAGGTAGGGTGGGTCAGTAAAAATCTGAAACAGCCAACTATTATTGGCAAGACACCAAGAATAGTTTTTACAAGATTTTCACTTATTTTCGGAAAAACAAAAAAATAATGAGTCGGAATATATATAAAAAACTTGTTCCACAACATTAAAGTTTTAATACACCTATATTCATAGTTAAAGTTTCCTTTATAAATACTTTTTTAGAATTTTGTAAACAGAGAGATAGACATATTAATTATTTATGTGTGAACGAACGGTCAGATAATTGACTTAACTGGAACATTTGAATATACCCATTTTTAATTTTAATAAAAAGGAGCACATAATTATGCTCAAAAAACATATTTTTAAAGTTTAACTTTAACGTTAGTAATACAATAAATTTGATGCTAAATTTTTTACGTCACTGTATTTTAAAATTTATAACGGTACAACAATATAAATCATTTTTAACCTTTATATAATGATTTAAAAAAAACAAAATATCTAGAAATAATTAGAAAGCGGGAATGAAAAAAAAAGGTTCACAGTTAAAAAATTAAAATATCTTCAAAAATTCTTTTAAAAAGATTCAACAAAAATATTTTTAGATATAAAATAAAAAAAGTTCCAAAAAAAAACAGGCACAAATCAAAAAAAAACCAGCAAAAATTAAAAAAAAGGCGAAAAATATTAAATATAAATATTTTCTGATATAAGGATATTAGGATGTATATATATTATGTAGGATAAGGCTTTAATTTAAAAAATATTTATTTATAAATTGTTTTAAAATTGGTTTTCATATTTCCAGTTCAAAAAAAAAAAGAAAAAAGTGTATAAATGTTAAAATTAACTTTCATTTGTGCTTTCAAAGATCTAAATATAATTTTTCAACGAAATTTATATATGAAAATTTATGTAACATTTACCTTTTCTCTTCCTCTTTTGTAAACGGAAATGTTCTGTTGCTAATAAAATAAACCAATTAAATACAAAATATTATATACCGTATAATTGAGAAAATACGACTAAATTTTTTACATTAAATCATTTCAATTTGATTAATAAATTTTTTTATTTGTTTTATTATTGTATCTATCCAATCTGTCTACAGATTTTAATAGATATTTTGAAATGTATATTAAAAATAAATGTAACGCTTTTTCGTATATCGTAAGTATATATTAATATATAGGGTATTTCCGACTCGATGGTCTTCCTTGAAATGGGTGATCGGGCATGTCGAGAGGAACAAAAAATTGTATAGAAGTGGAAGGGAGGGAGGGGCTGTCTATTTTGAACCCTTTTCGAGATATGAAGGGTTAGAGATGTTTTAGCGACTTCTCATAAAAAAATCTATAACTTTTTAACGGCTTACTATAGAGAGATAAGAATGAAATGAGAGAGAATGAATGTTTAGCCATTTTTTTATGAAAAGTGGCTAAAACATCTTTAACCCCTCATATTTCCAAAAGGGTTCAGAATAAACTCCTCCCCCTCCCACCAATACAATATTTTCTTCCTCTCGACATGCCCGACCAACCATTTCAAGAAAGACCATCGCGTCGAAAATACCCTGTATAAATTTAAATTTAGAAAGATAAACATTTTATGGATCTACTACTTCTATATTAATGTAAAAATAAAAAAAATAAGGTAGGACATATCTTTTATTAATAGAAGAAACCTATTAGTAATAATAAAGTAATTTTTACCATTTTTTGTTTTTCTTTTTACTTATTTATAAGCAATCAAAATTTTTTATGATTAGATTCTATTATCTTCAAATACAGAAATCTATATTGCAGTGAATTAACACCATGGGTATTAATTTCTTTTCAAAAAAGAAATAATGCCCATGGCCACTTTGGAATGGAATTCTATTTTCGAGATTGATTTTTAATAAAAATATAAGAAATTCCATATATGTCCAATGTCCTCGAACGATGACAAAATCAAAAATCTTTTTTTCAAAATTAAGTTTTTAAAAAAAAAAAAAAGTTTAATTAGTTAAAGTTTGAGAGTTGGGATAAAAAATTCATAACTGAATTATCAGTGGTTTAAAATAAGTTAGAATGGGTTGAATTAGATGAAGAATTTAAAATAATAAAGAGTTCTTCTAAACAATTTATTAAAAAACTGGTTTTTTTAACCAATTGTAAAATACATCCTATAAATCAGAATCTCGTAAATATATATACATATTCTGTAAAAAGAGCTATAACCTTGATTTTGTAACCAATAGAAAAATGTCTTTTAATTATTTTTGCTTCCTACATTAGGATTAATTCATACACACTATCGAATTAATTTGCCGATTTGGAGAAATCGGACGATAATATGTGAAAATATTTTTAAGTTACTGCTAATGAATAAAAATATCTGAAAAAATTAAAAATTCGTACGATCAATTGCAAATAAAAATCTACAGAAAAATTTTACAGCAACACTAATGGACAATTTTTTTTTTTTGATTTATCCAGCGATTTAAACCGCCCATTTTACTTTTTGGCAGCGTTAAAAATTTAATTATTTTTAATTTTAGTTTGCGCTTAAAATTTTACAAAAATCGTTTGATCTGACATATATTTACTAGGGAGGCCTCGGTGGCCCAGTGGATAAGAGCGAATAAAATATGCTGTAAACACCGAGGGAGCGTGGGTTCGAATCGCACACACGTCGTAAGAGTTATTCCCTCTTACGACACTTACAGCCACGCCTGAATAGGAAAGGCTGTGTAATCTCCTGTCCACATTTATATGACAGAGAAATGCAAATTTTTAAACGATTTTATCAGCCGATTTTACTGAAATCGGCAGATTTATCTACAATGTAACACAAACTGAACGATTTATTTTTAAAAATTTTCTACCTATCAGATTGATTTTTTAGTTATAGTATTAAAATTAAAAGATATCGTAAAGATTTATCTAATTGTTTTATCGGTTGGTTATCTCTTCAATATATAATTGGTAGATATACCGGACGAAAAATCTTTTAGTGTATACCTGTCTAATATTTCAAATCAAATCACTTAAAATACAGAATAAAATATTTTGTTGTTCAGAATTTTCTAAATAAGAATTTAGAAAATTCGTAATTGTGCAACAACAGAATAATAAAAAAAAATTGGAATTTTTTAATTTCGGGATTTTGTAATTTAGATTTTTGATCCAATTACCTTTTTACCCTAGAAGAGGTATAAATATACACCCACTCCAAATATACGAATTTATTTTCTCATTAAATTAAATGATATTATGTTTTTTATTATGAATTATTACATGTACATATATATATATATATATATATATATATATAAATATATATAAAACAAATTGTGTATTTAAGTTCCAATTTAAAAAGGAATTAAATACACGTGTGTTAATTCACTCCTATACGTGTGCTATGTTGACAGAGAGTTTTAGTTATTTACTTTATTTGGCTATGATTTTGCCTAAATGAATGGTATGAAGAACTGCTACATTTTCATTAACTTTAAAACAATATCTATACTTATATCTATCTATTTTCAACAGCGATTTAAACCATTCAATGGTGTAGTGTCTAAGACATCGGGTTTTCATTCGAATGACCTTAGGTTTACACCTCACCTGAATTGTACAGATTAATAAAACAATTATATATAATTAGTACATATAATATAATTAAATAAAAAAAAAAAAAAAAATATTTCTTGTATAAGATAATAGATGGCGCACAAATAAAAATTTGTGCCTATACTCTTGAACAAAATAGTTATATTCGATTAATCAATAACTTAGTGAAACGAATGATTTCAGAAATTCTAGTTTAGTCAAATATGATTAAGCTTCAGGTATTCAGCACTAATGGTGCTCTATGCTCCTTATAAGAGTGGAAAGGAAAGGAAAACAACAAATAAAAAAAAAAAAAAAACAAATCTTTCTATTTTAATTTTGCTGTGTTGAAAAAATAAAAAATCTAACAGGGAAAATTGGTTTCTTTAAGTTATGAAGGAAATTACATTAAATTAAATTTCATATTTATTTTCATAAATATTATTTAATTAAAAATGTTCATGTTTTAAGTCTTGTTGTTGGTTTTTCTTTTTTTAAAACCATTTCTAAATCAATTCAATAGAAAAAAAAAAAAAAAAAAACTGTTCACAAATAAAAAATTTCAATATAATTTTATAAATAATGTATTCAGAATTTTTTTTTTTATAAATACATGTATGTAGAATATTATTAAGTATATACATATTAAACGCACTTGTATATCTAAATTTCCTTTTTGTGTAATTTTCAAAAAAAAAAGAAAATTTTCTTAGAAATTTTCTATTTAAAAATGAATAAAAAAATTTGATTGAAGAACCAAAACTTAAAACCTTGAAAAATTATATTTTATTTTATTATCATTTTTTTTTGTTTTTATTTTTGCCTGTTGATTTTTTTTATTTTCGTACATATTATTAAAAAAAAAAAAGGGAATTTAGGGACAACAATATTTAGTGACCCAGAATTTATTTTATTCACATTCCTTGTAAATATAGATCTCTATTTTTATTTTATTTAAATATGTCATATACTCATACTTTTTATTTATTTAAATTATAATTTTGATCCATTGAAAAAAAAAAAAAAAAAAAAAAAAAGAAAAGAAAATTTTAAATTCTTTGCTGTATGACGTGTCTTGTATAAATAGAAAAAGTTTTTTTTATTGTATAAAATAATTTTATTATAATTTTAAAGTATCTATATATGCTTCAGAAACTCTTAATATATGGGGGGAATATTTTTAGTTGATTTTTTAAAAATTTTTTTATATTATCCTTAGAAATTTTTTTATATTTATCTGACTTATTGTCAAATCTTACACAAGAATTATAGTGTTTAAAAAAGTGTACTTGTATCTGTTTTATATAATTTAGATGTAAGCGTATCAAAATCTCAGAAATTTAATTTTGATTTTTTTTCCAATCGCACGTCTTAAAATCTTCTGCCCAAAATCTTGTATTTCCGCGTTTTTTTTTTAAACAAAATTTTGAGACACAAAATTTTGAAACACGAGATAATTTGACATGTGAGATCTTGAAATACGAGAATTTTAGACACGAAATTTTAAGTCGCGACATTCTATAGCCAACCTCAATTTAAATAAAGTTAAACTTCTTTAATAGTTATCAAATGGGATCTCGATCTTGATAGTGGGCAGCACCATCGAGCGAGATGAATTACGTTTTAGCACAACCGAATTGTACCGCCGACGGAGTGTAAGTTCGAATCACACAGATGTCGTAAGAATATTCCGTCCTCAGGACATTTATCTCCAACAAAGGAAATGCTGTATAACTGTTGTGTAAAGAATTGGCTGTGAATGAAAACCAATCTTCGCTAGCGTCTTGATATAATGTAAAACAAATTTTTTAAACAATTTGAAAAGAATATAATACGATAATTAATAAAAAAAAACTGTTTTTAAATATATTTTAATAATATTTATAATACCTATAAATTTTATTAATTTAATTATTCTAAGTATAAATTTTATAGACAATAAATACAAGGTACATATATTGAAACAAAATTTTTCAAAATTTGTTGGATGTTAACCTCATCGTAATTTACTTATAATATTATGCTTTTTTTCAAAACTCTTACATTTAAGTCACTTAGTATAACATATTACAAAGGCTTACATAATTATTCACAGTATAATTCTCTTTTTTAGTTAGTTTATAAAGTTAGTAAAATATTAGTTAGATATATAGACATTTTTATTTTAAGGATCAAGGAGAATTTGTTTTTAATTAATAAAATTTGGTAAATGTGTAGGATTTGAACCCACACTTCCTTGGTTAATTTAAGCCACGCACCAATGATGTTTCTTAATATTTTATTTATTTATTTATTTTAATTTAATATTATACAATAAATTGTAGTAATATCAGTAAAGCCATCGGATACAGTAACCATTTTAATTGTGCTTCAAAATATTATTTCTTTTGTTTATATTGTGTTACTATATTTTAATAGCAAGTGGGTTTTGTTTACTTTTTCAGTAATATTGCTTACAATTAAAAGAATCTGCAAAAGTACAGAATTTGAATTTGCACTCTTCGGTTAATAAGTAATGTACATAACCGTTTTCATAACGCAAGACTCCATTTTCAAATGATTTAAAAAGAAAAAAACCAAAAAAAAAAATGTTTTTAGTTATTGCATACTTTAGGGCAACTTGTATATTTTTATAATATCGCTACATTCGTTATTTTAAATGTCAATTTCTTTTATAACTTTTTTGCTTTTTTTTTTGAAATATTTTGTAATAATATTTAAGTACATGGAACTAATATAAATAAGATTGTAATCAACAGTTTTCACATATATCATAAAAAAGTTATAACAGAAAAAAATAAAAGTGAACCGTAAAAGTTTTCTTATTTTTTTTAGAAAATTACTATTCTATTCTTTTTAAGATATATACATATATATACGAAAATGTAATAAAAATAAAATTTTCTTTACAATAAAAAATTATAAAAAAAAAAAAAAAGAAAAGTGTTTTTAATCTTATAACTTCTTTTTCCACTACCACTTAGAACTGAATGATAATTTTTTTTTTTATATCTTTTTTGAACGCTCAAAGGAACAATCATTAACTTCCTAGAAGAAATCAATACATATTGTATTATATACATATATATATATATATATATATATATATATATTAAAAGTAAAATTAATATTACAATAACCTAAGGTATTTTCCATTTATCTTACATATACATATATGAAATACATATAGGTACATTCATATTATTGTACATTATGATTAAATTTAGTATTTTACAACAAAAAAAAAAAACTTACTTTAAGACCTTCAACTTTTTCTATATAAATTATAACAATGTTTAATATTAGTCCCATAAAATCATAGAAATTTTATTTAATGTTTAGTGTATTTAAAAAAAAAATGTGTATGTATAGCTAAAATAAAATTTATTGTATATAAAACTAAAAAAAAATAAATAAATATCATCCCACTTTTATCCATTAAAAAAAAAAGTGAAAAAAAAAAAGAAAACCAATATTTTTAGATATATATATATGTATATAATGAAAGAGTTTTGGAATGAGTTCTCTGACCAAAAGAATATATTTTCATTTTAAAATAAAAAAAAAATTATATAAGTATACAAAATTACTGTTTCACAGGATTTCAAAAATTTGTTTTAAAAAATATTAAAAAAAAAAAAAAATTGTAAGAAAAAATGAGCCTGAAGGTGTTTTTTGTATGGCACGTGGAAATTATCAAATTTTTGGAGAAAATTTTACTTTTATTATTTGTCATCGTTCATTTTAGTAAAAATATTGCATTGTACGAAATCTAAAATCTTAAACTTGATAAACCAAACCATAAACAGAATTTTAACTTATTCCGCAAATAAACAAAAAAAAAAAATCCTTAAAAATAAATACTTATTTAATTTTTTAAAGATATTCTCGTTAATTTGAGAATTACATATCCGTTTGTGTTATTTGAAAATAAAATTTAGTATATATATATATTTTTGAGGACTACTCTACTACTCTAACTGTTTCTATTTATAAAATAACTTTATTTATATCTTAATTAATTTTAAAGAATTTGTTATTTATTTAACTTTCACGTTAGTAGCCAATACGAAAAAAAGGATACCAAAATCCTTCAAGTCAATATTGGATTAAATCATAGTGTTTTACAATATTGGATTGACTGATTTTATCAAATCTCTGATGTTTGAAATGTTGAAAAATCTTGTAGGAATTTATTCTAAACTTTAAATAACTTTAACTTTTAAATTGTGGTTTTCTATTATTTGCGCTATGACCAAATAATAAACCTGGTCTATGTTAAATTTTATACGATCAACTAAACTTTTATCGCTAAATCGCCGCAATATCAGTGATTTAATAGGAGCTTTAACACAACACTGTCTGATCGTACCAGACTTTCCGGAAGGTTAGGATTTTCCTCATATAATTTTTACTGAAGCTGCAAAGATGTAGATGAAGAGGAATCAATTTTTCACCTTTTGTGAGAATGTCCATATCTTGCTATAATTTAGGAAAAATTTTGGGAAATTTTTCGTTATGATTTGTCGGTTGTAAATTTGATTGATTTAATAAGCATTGTATTTAATAAGATCTGTAATAAGCATCCAATAGTTTAATTAGGTGAAAAACTGTTTCAGAGTATGGGCCTATACTGGTGTAAGTGTATATCTGCAATCGCTTTCTTCCTATATACTTATACAAAAAAAAAAAAAAGAAGATAATATATAATAAAAGCTTTTGATAAGCCGGAAAACTTATATCAAATAAATTTTATTCCAAATATACAAACTAACAGTTAATTATTTTTGCTATCCCGGAGCCACAAATTTTCTATTCTGATATAGCACTGTTTAATTTCGTTTTAGTTTTAAATCTGAACCGACATGAACTAAAAAGTTATTATTGTCTGTCTAGATTTAAAAAACACAAAATTTATTTTTGCATCATTTGTAGTTTCTGCCAGAAATCAAAAATATATTTTAGAGTTTCATATTTGCAGCTGAACCATAACAGATAGAAAATAAAATATAATCAAAGGATGTTCCATAATAAATAAAAAAAAAAACTTTTAAAAATTTGAATTTTTTTGTTGTTGTATTCTTAGTTTTTTTGAAATTTGCCTTACCACAAAAACAATTTAATTTTTTTTTTTTTTTACTTAATTGAAATTCTTAAAAAAAAAATGTAAAATGGGTATATATAGATAACTGTAATATTCTTATATTAATTTTATCCCTATTGTATTTTTAGGGTGTCTATAACAGTTTAAACTTCTTTTTTACATTTTACATTGGTGTTTTTCTTTTTCATTTTACATTGGTGTTTTTCCGAAATTTTTTTTTAACGATGCTTTCAGTTCTTCTTTGATTTTGATATTCACCACTTTTTTTCCTTTATTCGATAAAAGCCTTTTGTGGTGTTATAATAAAAAATAAAGTGAGGCTTAAAAAAACGAACAAACAAAAATAACTGAAAAAAAACATTTATGAAATACTATTCTGAAAAACTATAAGTTTAAAATACACCATTTCAACATTTCATATTTAAAATATGAATTATTTAATAAGATTCTTTAGAAAAATTGACTACCCGATATGAGTTAATTAACGTATATTGGTTACGATTATTATTCAAGTTATGTTGTCAACAGTTGCAAGATTTGGTAATGTGAGGTATTTGGTTAATAAAGGACGGACTGAGTAAAGAACTATAAAATTGATTTAATAACTAAATCATTTTTCTTCTGGGTCCTTTAACCTCTAATTGGCGTATAGGACGTCTAGAAATTTTTTCTATCTTGTACGATTTGCAACAATTCTTTTTAGTTAAGGCCATGTTTTATTTTGCGCTTGTGCTTCAATCATAACAGTTTTTCTCCATGTTTTTCTTTATCTATCAACTTAACGGCTATCTTGTGAATTCCATTCAAAGCATTGTTAAGCAATGTTGTTGTTTGGCTTTTTAAAGGTGTGTACGATCCACCGCCAATTTCTCTTTCAGATTTCGACTTCAATCATCTTTTAGTTCGTTTTTTGCCATAATATTGACACACTAATCTAAATCATTACGTTTTATTTCATTCTCCTTTTAACCTTTTTCTTTTAAAATTGTCTCTATCAAGAGGATGTTATTAAAAATTTTCGTTTAATTTGCAATGACTTCAAAATGAAAATTCAAAATCATAATACACGTGAGCTGGTAAAACAAAAAAAAAAACAAAATCTATAAATTTGAAATTTTTTAAAATGAAAGAGTTAAGAAAAAGGATTTTAAAAATAATTTTCTTTTATATTTTTTGGTTCATACCTTGAATACTAAAACGGTTTGGTTATTTTTTTTTTTACTTTTTATTTTTCCTTTTTTTTTTCTTCCGTTTTCCTCGTGAATTGATCAATTCTTACCTTTGAAATAATTTAATTATACATGTACAGGTGTAGGAAAGTTTCCCCCTTTACAAAAAAAAAAAAAAAAAAAACTTGTAAGGACCAGCAAACAAACAAAAGAAAAAAATAACAAAGAAAAATGTTTTCGGACCAACAGTGGCTTTTTTCCATTTTTGTTAAGGAAAACTTTTTAAAACTTAAAAAAAAAAAATAAAAAAAGGTAATTTCTTTTGATATTTCCTTCTTATTTTTGGAAACTTTTTTTTTTTCCGCTTATAGCCTTTGAAAAGGGATGAAAACTTTACAATACAGATTTGGTAATCAATTTTTGACTTTGAAAACAATAAACAGAAAAAGAAAAAAAAGAAAAATTTATGAAAAAAGCTGGATGAAAAGGATTGTTTTTCATTTTTTTTTTTGTTTTTTTTCTTTTTTATCAATTTATAAAATATTTTGGGTATATCACATTTTTTTTTTTATTTGTATTTTTTTTTTTTATTGAAAATAATTTTCCAATATTGCTTACCTTTCAATAATAATTTTCCATAGTGTTTTTTGTTTTCTTTTTTTTTTTTTTCCTTTCTTGTTTAAAGGCTTTATTCTTTTCTTATAGAAATTTATTAAATAAATTTTTAAGGTGAATTGTGTTTGTATAAAGGAGAGAACTTTAGGATCAACTTAATTGTTGTGTTAAAAATTAAAAAATTTATGAAAAGAAAAAAAACCGTAATTTAAAATTAAGAAATAAAAAAGAAAATATAAAAAAAAAAAGAGAAAATTGTTAGAAAGTGGCGTATGATGAATATTGATTGAGTTCGTTAAATTATTAAAGAAAAATAAGAAAATGAAAATAAAAAAGGTTGTTGATTTTTAATGCAATTAAAAATATCTTTTATTGATTTTAAATCTTTAAATTTAATTTGTGATACATAGTATTATTTTTTAGTCAATATAATTGTGTATAGTAAAATCACGAAAGATAAAAAAAGTCTTAAGTTTTTAGAAAGTTTATTTCAAAAGTAATAGAAATACTTAAAATCAGATGCCCAAAATATGCCTAAGTTTTAATAAAAGAAAATTAATCTAAAATGCTTCACAATCATTTTAAATTTATCAAATTTGCCACCAAATGTAACTGAAGTCAAGGATTTGATTCTTTGATATCATTCAATGTACATGTTTGTTTGTTTGTTATTACCACATTCACACTGTGACCTAAAACCAGGTTCTTCGAAGCAATCAGGTTCATGCGTGGTTTGTAGCTAGATTTTTCATATTTAAAATTGCTATTAAAATGAATCAGGAATTTGAAAGTCCTAGTTAATTTTAAGGATTATAATTATAGGTTTTTGATTACAATTTTTTGATATTTTCGATTATTGTTCGGATTTTTTTTACATCCCTACGTGATTTTATTGTAAAATGTCATTGTTGTTTATTTTTGAAAATAAACAAATTGCCGTTTTTTTTTTTTTTTCATTTGAATTTTAAAATATTTTTTATTTGTTATTTAATAAAATGTCGTCCTTGGTTACCTACAATTTCCACACCCAAATCTAAAATAGGTTCATGCATATAACGGAAGTCTGAACGGTTGATTTTGAAACTATGCTATTTTAGTAGGTTTTTTACGTATTGTGAACATGGTATGCATTAGTCTAAATGAATCTAATTCAATATACATAGATCTAAGTATATTTATAATTTTTCAGAAAAAAATGGGTTTGAAGGAGAAATTACCTTTTGTTTTGCAAATGAAAGAAAAGTTACCTATATAAAAAATGCAATGCCATCAAAAATGAAATCAAAACGAAATTGAAAATTTTTGTTTCAAATGAAATTAAAATTTTTGTCTTACTTTGTGAATTTTTTGTTTTCGTTTTTTTTTTTTATATCGAAAATTTTAATTTTAAACTTTTTAGCACAATAAAATAATTCAATAAATTTAATTTAAGATAATTATTTTAAAACATTTCATTTTCAGAACTATACAACCATTTAAAAAACTAGGAAATTGCCTTCATTTCCTCAACGCAGTTGAAAAATTCCGAATCTGTATCTAATACGAGAATTTCAGTCTTCAAATAATTCGTTGTTAGGATTCGTTCAAAGCATTCGTCGCTAGAGACACTTTTCAATTTCTTTAAATACCGAACGTCAAAACTGATACAAATTTTGTGCAAAATAAAAGTGAATCTAGTCCATTTACGTATACTGTATGCATTTTTTTTTTTCAAATTTTAAATTGTCACAATATTTAACAAAATCACCAACAACCATCGACCACAGGCAAAATTCGCTTGGGCTATCGATTTTTCGTTCTATGAAACATAATTGTAACTATAGAAAAATAAAAATGTAGTTATCAAATCGGACCGTCGACGGCGACCACGAATTTTTGGTTGGACCTTTGGTAAATACATAAAAATGCAAATATGTTTTAATAATTTTAGTCACAAATTTTTTGTTGATAGTCGAAATTCTGTTTATTACTTTAATGTATTTAAATTTTTATAGTCTTTATTAGACTATATAGGAAACATTTTTAAAAGCTTCCGAAGAAAACAGTTATAACAAAGGTTATATATAAGCAGTAGTATAAGTAGTATCTATTACGAAAAATTATATAAGTAGTATTACTTAGTAGTATCTAATCTTTGGTAATAGGTAATTGAAAAGTTTTCTTACCAAAATTATCAAAAACCCAACAATTGTGCCCTGTTTGATCAAATATTCTGAAGCTATTTTTCATATTAGAAACAACTCTTTTTTTTTTTTTTTTGTTTATTCCCCTACCACATAATTGTGACAAAGAAATTTTCCATTTCAAGCTTGGCTGCAAATGTCTTAAGGGGAAATTATTCTTATGACATGTGTGACATTTGAACCCACGCTCTCTCGGTGTTTATAGCATACTTTACCATCGACGCCCCTCTTAAAGTTATTTTTACAAAATAAAAAAATAAATATAAAAATTTTATATAATATATTATAGAATAAATAAAAAAAAACAATAAAAAATTTAATTTTATATAACTAAATATAAAATAAAATATATATACTTACTATTTTTTTGAAAATCTGTTGGATCCCCACTGCAACCAGTTTTTCCAGTCAATTGTGATATTATTAAAATTATTAATATAAAAATTTGTGAATATGTTATAGTCAGACGATTTATTGAATTTAAATTTATTAATGTTGATGTTGTTACTGATGTTGTTTGTGTTGTCGTTGTTGTTGTTGTTGTTTTTCTTTTTGTTGATGTTTTTGATAATATAGAAGAATTTGATTTTGTTCCTGTTGCTGTTGATGTTGTTTGAGCTGTTGCTAATATATATTTTATATTTTCTGTTATTGTACCTAATTTTGAAATTTTTTCTGTTCTTGTTCTTGTTGTTGTTTTTGATGTTGATGTTAATTTTTTTAAATTTTGATGAACAGCAAATGATGCTGTTAAAATATTTTGTACAGACTTCCAAGGACATTTTATTATTTTGTCTGTTAATAATAATTTATTTGTTGTATCATTTGTATTTATTTTATTTTTTTCTGGTGATGTTGTTGTTGTTCTTGTTGTTGTTGTTGTTAAAATAAAATTCAATTTTGCCATTCTTTTTTATATAATATATATAGAAATGTTAAAATGGCAGCACATATGTTATCCAATAATATAATATTAAAAAAGTTTTTTTTCTTTTTTTTTGTTATTATTTTTATTATATTGTTGTTTATTAGTTGATTTTGTTGTGATAATTCCATTCGTATATCCTTTTTATTATTTTTATTAATATTTTTTTTTTTTTTAGCTTTTTTTTTGTTTTTTTTTTATTGTTATATGGGTAGGTATTTTTTTTAAGGGGTTTTTAGTTTTAATATTGTTTACTTCACTTTTTTTTTTATTTTGTTATTTTATTATATTATGTTTTTTTTTTTATTGTTCTTGTTTTGTCTATTATTATAATGTAAATTTATATATTTTTACTATTTATATATTTAATAAAATGGTTTTTTTTTTTTTGTAATATATGTATGTAGTTTAGTTTCAAGGACTGCTTAGGTATTATTAATATTACATTTTGTTATTAATAATGTAATAGTTTCTATTATAAAGTAAATACATACATATGTACTTAGGTATATAATAAGTAAATATATATTTACTTTCAATATATTTTCTATTAAAAAGTTTTAATATGACTTTTTTTTTTTTTTATATTATATATACTTGATTTTGTTTTGTTTTTCTTTTACTCACTATATTTAATTTTTCATCTATAGTTGTAATGGTGAAGGATTTTAATATTTTTATTTTTCATTATAATAATTTTTTTTAATATTAATTTTGATTAGATGATTTGAATGCTATAATAATATAAAATAATATAAAATTGATTATTTTCTTTTTTTTTTATTATTATTGTAGATAAAGAGGAAAATAAATATAGGTATACATATATATACATTTTTTTTTCCACTTTGTTTATGTATTGTAAAACAAAAAAAAAAGAAGTAAAAATTAAATGAAAAATATCTTTAGAACAGAAGGAAAAATTAAACGAAAAAAAAAAATAAAAAGAAAAAGAAAAATTGTGAAAGGTGAAAAAATATCCTTTTCTTTTTCTTGTTTGATTTTTTGATTTTAACTCTTTATTTTCTATTATAGTAATTGTATATATATTCTGTTTTTGGTCTGCAGGTTATTTTATTTTCCCGCATTATAAACAAAAATAAAAACAAAAATATAAATATATGGGAAAATCCTTAAAGTAAATTTTTATAACTTATGTCATTTCCTACCAGGAAGTTATGTTTTATATTTTATTATAATATCCTTTATTGTTTTGTTTTTATTTTTTTTTGTTTTGCTTGATTTTCTTTTTTTTGTTTCTTTTTTTTCACATTATTTTTATGAACACAGAAACAAAAAAAAAAAAAAAAAAAACAAAAAAACATCTAACACTCTAACGAGTATAAAAATCTGTTATTTTAATAATAATATTTTCCATATTTATTTATTTTTTTGTTTTTGTCTTTTGTCTTGTTTTAAGGTCCTTTTTGATTTTAAGATCCTTTTTTCTATCTCACATTCTCTTTACTTCTTCAAAAATATAAATAATCTGAAATCTCTCTGATATGTTATGTGATAAGCTCTTTTATACCTATATAATAATATGATATTTTTTGATAATATGTTAAAAGTCATTCATATTTTTTTTTTTTTTTTAATATGACCCTTTTTTTGTTTTTTTGTATAAAACACCTACAACTTCTGTTTAGGTCTTTAAAAATTTTTGAAACAGTGACGAATCTTTTTATCAATAAATGAAATCAGTGCAATATAAGAATTTAAAAAAAAATTATGTATAAATTTTTTTTTCATAAAAATGTTTTAGTTTTAAGAATTTAATTTATTATTATTATCCTTTTTGACAAGCAAGGATCACGTCTTTAAAAGTACATACAATTGATATTCTACTGAATGAAATTTGTAATCTTGAAATGACATTAAGAAATTATAATCTTTTTTAAAGTATGATCAATTTCTTAGTTAATTCAATTTATCTGTACAATATGATGAGGTTTACAGAATTGCTTGAATAGTAATATAATAATGTTAGGTTCATGTTGTCAGTTTTTGTTTGCTGTAAAATGTTTAAAAATTTTATATTTAAAATACGAGAGTATAATTAGTTTTTTTTTTTTTTATTAAAAACTTTTTGCATTATAAACAAATACTACTTTAAGGATAAGTTTACATGAGATGCATGCATCCGGATGCAAACATTTTTGGTTGAAAATATATATCGTTTTCATGATATGCTCTTCCTTTCACTCATTTTAGATGCAAAATTTTTTGCATCCGCTATAAGAAGCATACAAGCAGCAAATTTTGTTTTAACGTCAAATAAAGACGTAAAATCAACTGTCAAAAATTTTAAACGTTAAATATTTTGAAATATTTTGAATATGGATATAATAAAAAGGAAAAAACTTGCAATGGTTGCTATTAGTTTGCCGCCTACTAGGTACTTTCAAATAAAACTTTCAAAATAAAAATGTCGCTGTTTTGCTTCTCATAAACGAGTGGATGCATAATGGATGCAAAATATTAGTTAATATTATCAAAGAGTACACGAAATGTAACCGAAATAATTTTTGAATCTGGATGCATGCATCCCATTTGAACTTACTTACCCTAATACTCCACTTTGTACTTAAAATTACAGAATATTTAGATATTTTTGTGCCCCCACCAGATATAATATGATAAAGAAATAAATTAATATTTCCTTTTCATGTGTTGTTCCTGTTCAAGTAATAAATTTTTATTATATTATTTATTTTTTATTAAATTATAATGTATATTATATATTATAAAATATATTGACTTGACCAATTTTTGAATCCAAAACCTTTCGCATAACAAACTTATGTATCTACTGCTCTATCGGTCAGATGCTATCTATTACATATTATATATACCAGAAAGTGTGTTTGTTTGTTTGTATTTATGCATTGATACACACAACACAGTGTACGCGATTGTAACTAAATTTTGTGGGAATGTATTTCTGACACTCCTTTTTTTTTTTTGGATACGGGAACTTGTTCCGGCATCAGAGCCAAAACCAGAGCTTTCCTCGTTTTTCTATCTATACGCTTTCACCAATTCAGTTAAACTTTTGTAGAAATGTACTTATTTACAAAAGAAGTTAGCTAAATTGATAAAATTAGGATTCCTTAACCCGTCTCGACATGCGGTTCAATGAAAAAAAATTAAGTTATTAAGCATAATAACTGATAATCTGCTAAATAAATATTAAAAAACTATTTAGTAATCTTACTACATATACTGTAACAAAAAAATTTAGATTAAGTTTTAAGTACTGTAAATTAATTCGAATCCAAGGAATTAAAGAGTTAAAATAATTACTTTTTTTTTTTGAAATTTAATAGAATTTAAATAGAAATTAGGATTTATGCTATTTTTGGTTAATTTAAAAAAAAACAAATTGATGACGTCCCTGATATTATGATTCGGAAATACGCAAGTATGTATACCTATAATAATATAATATGTCCTATAAATGAATGTCGGAATAAGATAGTTTTTATATAAATTTTATAATAAGCATTCATGAATAATATTTTTTTATGTGCTAGTTTTTGTGTTTATTTGTGAATCACTAAATTAAATGTTTGCTAATTTTTATTTTTTTTATTTTGTGTTTTTTTTTAGCTGTTTTTTATTTTTTTCAATATTCGCTTTAACCTTATTTCAGTTTTTTTCTTTATTTTTTTAATAGTTTTCAGATTTTTTCTTTTAAAATTGGTCCATATAATATATATTGTCCTTAAAGTTTTTTATTCATAAATTTTTATTTTTCTACCCTTTCTATATTTTTATTTTTTTTTTTTTTTAATAGCTTTAAATTAAATTTAAAAAGAAACATATAATTTTCGGCTTATTAAAAATATTTCCTTTAATATTTAATAAATTTTTATTAATGATTTTTGTGCTGTTTTTTGGACCAAAGGATATTGTGGGCAAAAAAAAAATTTAAATATTTTTCAATAAATTTTCAATTTATTATTTTAACCCTAAAAAAATAAAAGATTACCTAAAATTTTAAAGATTTTAATTGAAAGGTTATTAAGTTTAAGAATAAAAAAAATGGGTTATGTGAATTTTTTAAAAATATGTCTACAAAAATTATTTATTAATTTTTTTTTTGAATATAAATTTCAATAAAATGTAAAAATTTTGGAAGAAAAAAAAAAACATTTTCTAATTAGAATTTTCTTAATTTACTCGCTAAATTAATTACAAAACTAAATTTCGGTGAAAATTCGGAAAATTAATTGAATATTAATTGTAGTTGTGTACAGTTATAGAGGCATTAGTCCTAATATGATATTCGATGGCAGAAGGACTGAGTTTTCCTTTTGTATGCCTAATTATTGATATGGAAACGATATCCCGGAATCGTATTTTGCCAGCGAATCAACAAAAAGAAAATTATAATATTTTTTGATATTACAAAGAAAATAAAATATAGGAAAATATAAATATGTATATATAAATATTTAATAACAAACAAAAAGAAATGAACAAATAAGAAACAAGTAAATGTAACAGTAAGTCGATGCAACTGACTTATTAATATCCTACACCTGAATAATTCGAATTAAATTAAAAATCCATAAGTTTTTTTTGGCAGCTGCTTGAACTTCTTCCCTTTTCTGTCTTATTCAACTCGAATTTCAGGAACGTAAAAGAGGCATCTTCTTGGGATATGCTTGACACCTTTGTAAAAAATTTTAAGTTTCTATCTTTCTAATTTCGAAGATTGTTAGTCCTTGGGAGGTGTGTGTCAGGTACCCGAATTGCCACTCCAATTCATCAAATCCATCTCAGGAACATAAAGAAAACATGCCAGAACACCATTGTACTAAATTTAAAGGTTCTATCTTTGTTGATTTTGGAAATAATCTCGTTTGCTCTGGACCATCCAAACCCATGAGTAAACCCATGGACAAATGCGAACCCATGGACCAAATCCTCTCAAATGTTACAAACATAAATCAAACATGAAAGAACACCATTGTACCAAATTTAAAGATTCTATCTTTGTTAATTTCGAAGATATGCGTGTTCTGTTTTGGGAGTTGTATGGGAGGTACTCGAACCCATGGTCCGATTTGGCCCATTTGCAATCCCCATCTTTCATTAGTCATTGTTAACCTACAGTATAAATTTCATCAAGATAGCATCATTATTTTTTGAGTTGTCGTGCGTACGAAGGGACAGACGGACGAACGGACATCGCTAAATCGATTCAGGAGGTGATCCTGATTCAGAATATATATGCATGGACATATCTAACTCGCTTTCTTTTGGTGGTTACAAACACCATACCATAGTTAATATACCCTGTACTTTAGTCGTAGGGTAAAAAAACGAAAAAAATTCTGTATGACTCAAAAATTAAGGCCATCTGAACATATAGAATTGAAAAGTGGGACTTAAAACAATTGCCTAGGAATAATAATAAATGTAATACTTATTATTGTTACACTTATTATGCAAATAAATACACTGATTTTTATAAATTTTATTTTGTTTGTTTATAAAGAATGAAAAATTCAAGTAATTTAATCTAAAACATAAAAAATTTAAAAATAAATTTCTATACAGATTTGTGCAGTTAGTAAGTCACCGGTCATTCAGACGAAAGGTCTCAAGGGTTAAACTTCGGTCAGATTAAAATATTATGTAAAATATAATAATATAATACTTGTGCCGCAATTACACCTGAAAAAACAATAGTTGATTTATTTCCTCATCACATTGTATGTGGCGAGGAAACCAAAAAAATTAAAATTTTTTTATAGGTTTATTTTTATATTACAAACGAACTGATAATTATTTTTTTTTTCATATTAGAAAAAACTAATTTTAATTATTATATCATTTTCTTAACTTCTAATTTTTACGCTCTAATAAAAACAAACAAAAAAGGAGGAAGAGTTTTGAGTTGGCGGTGTCAACTGTAAGATACCCACACGAAATTAATATATAGGTACTGTTTTCATAAAATTTAATCATCAGATATATGATTTAATTAAGTACTGCGATAAATATTTATAAAGAGTAGGAGATGACAGCTACGTATGACAGCTACGGAAATCTGTTGCCATATAATAACGAGTGTTTGGCATAAAATTTAACTTTTCAGTATGAACTTAAAAATATCTAGCTTAAGTTAACACTACTGATATGAAAATTGATACCATATAACAACTACTCGATTCTGCCAGTCGAAATAGTTCAATTTAAATAGCAAAATTGGCATTAAAATAAAAATTAAATACTTATTAAAAATTTTAGAATCCTAGCTTTATTATTCTTTAAGTCATTCTGCTGTGTAACGGATTAATGTAGTTACGTAATAAAATCGATTTAAAATTCAATTCTGAGCTAGAATATAATAATGGTGTCCGGAAATAATGCTCCAGTAAATAAAGGTGAATTTTCTTTGAGCGAGATTTTGAAAAACGGCATTTTGGAAAGAGGGATTTTCAAAAACTAGAATTAAAAATGTTCGACTTTCGTACCAGATTTATTATTTTACTATATATTTTGATGTTGTGATAAGTATACTTAAAATAAAATTTCAGAGTATAATTTCTTCAAAGGATGTATTAGGACATTATTTCCAGTCATCTATAATAATATTGTACACTTTTCCATATATCTATCGCTGGTCTTCGTATTAACGTATCACAAACTTAATGGCAAAATTATTATAATCTTGATCTATAATCTGCTCGTTGGAGTATAAAAATGAAACTTAATCAAAATAAAGAATCAAATATTTGTACATATCTACGAATGTATCTATTAAGTATATAATATATCTGTTTCATTTATTTATTATCCTTTTGATTTTTTTTTTGTTTGTTGTTGTTATTATAGTATAAAATAAATAAGATAACGGTAATTCAACTATCATGCAATTAAAATAAACAAAACCAAAAACATTATATATAATAGAAATAATAAATGGAAAAAAAAAAAAACAACCATCTAAAAGTTTATATTTGATTATTCGTATATTTATGTAAGTACTGAATGAACTCTTCTTAAGTTCTTAAGTATAATTTCATTGAATTTTCATTTACTACATTCATATTGATGTATATACATATACATATACATATATTGTATAGATCTTTAAATATATGCCATTTATAGATAATATTATATATTATATATATCTACATCTAGCCATATATAACATAGAATATTTTTTTCCGTATGTTATACTATAAGATACATTAAATTAATATTATTGTCCTGGACCATAGATTCTAGTTTATTTTTATTATTTTTTTTTTTTTCTGTCTTTCTTTTATTTTATAGTTTTTTATAAAAAAAAAAATAAAATAAAATAAAAACTGAAGAAAGTCTAGCTCAGCATGATTTTAACGTTTACTATTAATGTTTTTTTTTTTTGCTCTTTTTTTATTTTCAAATTTTTTTTTTTTTTTTTATATTCAACTACAGATCAAATGACTTTGCAGGTTATAGAGTTGATAACTTTTAATACCTACTTAATACATACAAACATACATAAATTTGTTTTCTATAAAATATGTTTATATATAGGTACGTATATAATATATTATATTAATATTATATTGTATTCTACCCACATCATATTATTATAGTCAATATTCTCTATTTTTTTTTTGTCTTATTTGTGTATTTTTAGTGTTTCCTTTTTTTTTTTTTATTTTTTTTTTTTTTAAAGGATTTGTTTTTCTGATGTGAATTTAAAAGTAATGACAATCCTAACCGCTTCCTTCTAAAAAGATTCAGTCACCTCTATAATTCACAATTTTATTCTTTTTATTTCAAATGAAAAAAAAAAAAAACACAAAAAAAAAAAGAGAAAAAAAAAATTTAATTGAATACAGTACCTCTACTATACATTTTTTGTTATTATTGTTTCTTTTTAGTTTTTGTTGGTTTTTTTGGTGAACAACATAACTGTTTTATAGACGCAATACACACATATCCATACACAAATAAAATAAGATAGGTAAATATAAATAGGATAAAAAAATATATATATATAGATAAAAAAAAAAAAAAAAAATAATAAAATAAGAGGAGAAAAGAGGTCCGATTTAAAAGTGGTATAAATCTGGTTAGATTTTGATGTTGATTCACTCACTGATAATAATAATAATAACAATAATGATTACGTTGATGTTGATGTTGATAGTGATGTTGATAATGATGATGATGATAATAATGATGATAATACATTTGATATTGATTGATATTGATGATGATTTTGATAATGACGACAATGATTGTATTTGTGTGGTATCATTTCAATTTAACATCAATATTTTTTTTTTTCCTCCTATTTATGGTGTTTTTCTTCTGTTATTGTTTTGTTTTTATTTTATTTTCAACACGTGACCGTAATTGAATTCTGAAAATATACAAAAAAAAAAAAAAATACAGTTTTAGATACAATATATAAAAAAAAAAAAAACAACTAAGAGATTTTCAAATTGAAATTGAAAAATATAATAATATTATATACAGTATAATCATATATAAGAAAATAAATTCATTTAGTGTTAATAAAGAAAATAAGTAAAATCATATGAATTAGAGAGAGATAGATATATCATTTTCATTGATTGTATTATCTATTTTTCTTCTATTTTTTTTTTTTTTTTTCACTTTTATTTTATTTCATTTAAGTGAATAAAATAAAAATGAGTTTTAAGACTTAAATTTTCTATAAATTTTTTTTTTTTTAATTTAGTTACGGTAACCGTAGCCACAAAATATACGCAAAAAAAAAAACAAAAAATTATAAAAAATGATTGTGCAGAGGCCTCGATGGCCTAGTGGGTAAAAGTGTATGAAAAAATATGATGTAAACATCGTGAAGAGTGTTGCTTCGAGTCTCTCACATATATCGTAAGAGTAATTCCTCCTTACGACATTAACAGTGAAAACTGGAAAGAGAAAATCTGTATAATTTCCTTGTCACATTTATGTGGCAGAGAATAAACAAAAAAAAAAATTAAAATATTGTGTTCAAAAGAGACAATAAACAAAGTATATAATATACTTTATATTTTTAAATTTTAAACATACTTACAATAAAACTAAAGATAAATGTTATTGTATATATATTATATTATGTATTTATATATTATGCTAGTCATGTGAGCTTGCAACGCAAGCGTCAAACAGTTGATTAAATCGAATGATGAAAAAGCATTTTGAAAAAGCATTGCATCCCTGATTTTTATAGTAAGGGCTTGTATTTATATATTATATGCATAATGCTGGTCAGTTTTAAAGATTTTTCATAATATTAATATGTTAAAAGTTAAAAGAAAAATTTTTAGACTTTTGATAAAGAATGTCCCTCATATATTCTACAATTTTTCTACTTTTTCTATTACTTTGTAAAACTAGATGTTAATGATAAGCTGGTATGTATAAATGATATAAAAATAAATTTCTTGAATTTTTATATAAAATTAATCCTTTCCATTTATTTTTTTTTTTGTTATTATTTTAATTTTCTTCTGCGTTTTCATTTTCTAAATCGTGATACGAATATAATGTATGCTTGTATAAGTCTAATAAAATTAAAACTAGAAATAGAACGGCAAATAAAAAATATTTCTATTTGGTTTTGAGATTCATTTTTATTTTACGAAAAAATTCTTGATTGATTTCTTAGTAATAAATTTTGATATTTATTTAATGTTTTTTTTTCTTTTTATTTCCATTTTTATTTATTTTCTTTAATAAAATGTCCTGCATCGAATTTAACAACTTTCTTTAGAAAATATTCTTTATAAGGACCTGGTTTATAAAGATAAATAAATTTAAGAAAAAATAAGAAATATATATTAGGAAATTTGGTATTTTGAAGAATTGTAAATATTAAACTTTAATTTTTTAAAAATTCGATTAGGTCAGATTTTGATTTTTTTAAAAAAATATTTAGTTAATAAAAGGATTTTTGATTAAATAAATTAAAGTATCAAAGAAAGGTCAAATCTGAAAGTTGGAAAATAAAGTAGGATTTGTAAAATTGAAGCAAAATTTACTGGTTAAAAAATTTGTATATAGATAGTATAATTTTCATATATCATCAGTAAATACAAAAACAAAAAAAAACAAAAATTATTCTCACATTATGACAATAAAAGATTATTCGACATGTGTACGATAAAAGATTACTTTTTTTTAATAAATATTAAACAAAATTAGTTTTTTAACATTACTGCTGGTCTGTCCTGGCGTTTATAAAATTTTCCAGAATTGTTGAACTTTTAAAAATTTAAAAAAAATTTATTCGTCCGATGTGTCGTTATTTGATTCGTTTGACTCATTGTTAGTTAATGAGTCGCTGACTTTGTCGTTATCATTGGTTACTTATGGTTAAAATTGTTTTTTTTTTTTTACAATACTATGTTTTATTGTCGCATATATTTTGTTAGATATATATGTAATTTTTTTTTTTTGTTGTGCTTTTACTGTCACTGGTTCAATCGTTTTTAAATACCATTGATTCATTTGAAGTTTTTCTGTAAAAAGAGCATTCAAATTAATTTCACTTAAACTTCTCTAATGCCGCACTAGCGTTACCCAATCGAAAAAAATTTTGACAGTGATATTAGATGTGTAACTGCTATCATTTAGTTAAAAAATATGAAAAAAGGCCTTTAAAGACTTCACGCCACTATTGCACTCAATGCTCCAAATTCTCATTAAATGTGAAATAACACTAAGCTTTATTTCACAGGATCTTAATTCACGGCGAATTACGATATATTTATTCTATATCATTTCAGAATGTGAATACATATACCTATATTCCACTCATTTCGAAAAGTTTACTTAAGATTCAACTGGTTATTGTTTTTTTCCCCGAATTTATTTGCTAGAAAATCGATATTTAAGTAAATTTATAATAGATGATGAATATTATTTAATTATCTTCTCAGTTTTTAAAATCTATACATAATATAAATATATCAATTTCAAATAAATATAAAACTGAAATAATATATTGTTCAAAAAGAATTTGTACAGAGTTTTTATTATGAGTTCAAATATACATTATAAATTTCAGCGTTTAAATTAACAAAAAAAAAAAAAATAATAAAATTTAATGGCTCTTAATAAGAAATTTTTTTAAAATTATATATTGTTTTTAAATTGCATTGTTCAGAATTTTTATTATGGAACACTCAAAAATTAATTTCGACAATCACTATTACTTTTTACAATCAATTTTTTTTTTTTTTTTGCTTGATTAGTTTAAACTTTAAACAAAGCTTTGTATTTCCTTTATAATAATAATATTTTTTTAAAAGTATAGAATATTCAACTACACATAAAATATCCAATTGAAGGAAATTTTTTCTTTCATTTAAAAATGTTTAACTCATAAAATATCATTTAACTTAATATTAGTTTTTATTACGAAAAATATATTTCATATTTTTTCAGTTCACTTTAAAAAAACAAAAAAAAAAACATATCAAATTCTTGTCCTTTATTGTTTCATTCTTTTCGTCCGAACGTTCGACCATTTCTTTTATTTGTTATTTCCTTATTTTAAGATAAGATATCTAATAATATTTTAGTGGAGATTTTTCGTTTTAAGAAAACTATTTCCACTTTAAGTGCAACCATTTTATTTTTCAATACAAGTATTTTCCCTTTTAAGTGCAAGAATTGATTGAAATGAAGATTAAGTTGATTTAATTGTTAACAAAACCTTTTCTTAAAGTTAGTTTCGTTTGATAAAACGTATTTTTTTTTTTTTTATCTATTAAATCTTTTTAAAATAATTTAAATAATATTGATAACATATACAGGATGGACTAGATCATGCGTATCAGCTTTTTATGAAGGGAAGGAGTCTTTATTTTAAAATAAAAAAAAAAAATATTAGCTAAGTTAGGGGTATTCTATTGATTGGTGATATTTTAAATTTTCGGAAAGGACCTTAAATTTGTGTTTTAGACCGGAAATTCATTGAAATTTAAATTTTCAATTGAAAACGAATACTCTTCGAATTAAATTAAGATTCTACGTCAAAAAATATAAAACTTTTGTGTTAATAATTTTTTTTTTTTTGTTTTCTAAAATATTTCCCATTAAAATTAATAAAAATAATAATTCAGCCATTGGTGCAGTGGTTGACGCACCGTTTCTCATTCATAAGGGAATGAGAGGTCTCGGGTTCGATTCCTGCCTGGGTACAATAATTATAATAAAAAAAAAAAAATTTATATATCGCAATATATAAATACTTAATATATCACATAATATCTCGTACACCCCACATTCCTACCAGGAAACAGAGGTTATACCAACCTGGCACATTTATGTACCACGGTACCTATATATAAATAAATAAATAAAAATAAAACAAACATTTGTCATATTTGTCCTTATAAATTTTTTGTAATTTAATTTCATTATTCCTCAACCTATTTTTTGTACTAGGTATGTTTTAAAGATTTTTGAAGGTAGGTACATAATATGTATATAGGTAAAAACTTATTACAATTTTATTACATAAATACAAAAATTTACATTTAAAATTAAATCTTTGCACTTGAAATGAAAATAATTTTTCTTTAAGAAAAAATATAGGTATAGATGTGTTAACAATAATGACTTTTATTTTAACTAAAATTGGGTTTCCTTAAAATTTAAGTCGACACTGTCGATTAATTTTATATAATTTTCTTTATAGGAAAAATTCTAAGAAATATTAAACATTTTAGTACAATATAATAATACCTATTAGCTTTATAATTTAGCTTTATAATATAGCTTTGTAAATGTGCATTTTTCGGATCCTTGATTTAACATGTAGCTTTGTTTTTCTTTTTGTTAAAAGTATCATATCTTGTTGAAAAAAAAAAAACACAAAAAAATAATATAAAAGCTTTCAAAAAGGTTTTTTTTTTTTTGTTTTTATTATTTTTTTCAATCGATTTATTTTATTTAATACTTAATGCTTAAGTATATTTCATTTAATATATAATATGTTTGTATATTATATACATTTATACATATAAACTTTTTATTCTCATCTCACTTTTCATTTTAATTTAAAATCTCTTAAAAAAGTTCAAAAGGCAGCTAAAAATAAATAAATTATCACAACACAATCTTTTTTTTTTTTTGTTTGTTTTTCTTTTTGTCTTTGATCAACCGATTCTTTAATCCTGCTCCAATCATCTGAATCTGAATCCACTTTATCTTTTAAGTGTATATATTATATTAAATGAACGTATATATATATATTTATATATGTATATAGTTAAATTTCGTAAAATAACAATAAAATTAATTTATACATATATATATATATATATATATATATATATATATATACATATATATATCAATATATAGCAATTAATACATCTATATAACATTATATTATGTATATTTTTTGTACTAACACTTTCATATAATTTTCTTTTAGTCCTTTAAAAGAAACCAATTATAATACCAATATCATTTACGTTTTTTGTTAAAACAAAAAAAAAACTAAAAATTCAACCCAATCGATTCTCTCAATTATTTTCGATTAAAAATAAAAAAAATAAAAAAATAAAAATGTTTCGAATAACCTACAAAAGAAAAAAAAGATGAAATGAGTTAAAAAAGATAAAAGCATATAAGCATTGGTAAATAAAGGCAGGCGAGAAAAAGAATAAATAAAAAAAAAAATGTAAATAAATGAATATAGCAGCTTTTAACAAATTGATGTTATAAATTTATTGGATTATGAGGACACTTCATTTATCAATCTTATGAGAAAAATAATATTTGAAAATGGATTTAAAAACATTTAAAAAACAATTTAGGGTTAAGTAAAAATAAAATTTGTATAAAACATGAAAAATTTTCTAAAGATAAACTCGTTAATTCTGAAAACCAAAGTGATAAATTTCTAATATCTTAAAACAGAAAAAACAATTTGTATTTTTCGATTTATTTCATATAAAACGGAATTTTAATCGGCTTTAATTTTATTGTCTAATAAAACAACATTCCATATTTTCCAACTTCTTTTATTCCTATTCTTTTATTCCTATCTTCCCTAATCCACAAATCAAACGGCACAATACTGTGTCATAGATTCTAACTTAAACGTTTGGTTTAAAAGAGAGATGGTGTTTGGTTGGTTCAAGTTCAACACTACGAAAGAGAAATAGCGAGTTGATCTCATTGTTATCCTTTGAGATTTATACCTAGTCCCGAAAAAAGAAAACCTCCTTTTTTTTTGTCAGAATAAATTGAAATGATAGAAAGGTACTGGATAAAGGGAAGAAACCAGTATGAATTCTATATAAATGTATGCGACTTTAACACACTAGATGCCCCCTCCTTTTTATGATCAAATAAAGCTCAAGATTTGGTTGTTTATTATCAAAACATTTTAAATCTTTAGTGATCAATAAATTTTTCAATTTAATGTACTGTTTTGCCTAATGTCATATGAAACTTGAATCTTTTAATCTAGTCTAAGCACTATATAAGCACTAAGCACTATAGAAAATAAAAAACTTTTAAAATAATAAAATTTAAACTTTATTTAAAACTGTAGTAAATCAAAATATTTAAGAAATGACAAATAGAATTGTTATTCTTGGGAATAGTTTCGTTCTATCACCGCTTTTATAATATTTATTTTGGCGCATATTTAATAATATTTCAAGTGGAATTTTAAAGCATTTCTGTATTTTTCTATGTTAAAGAATTAAAATAGTATAGACGTAGTGATGTTTTGATACCATTTCATTGTTACCTTAATTGTTAAATATGTTCTACTACAAGTAGCCCATAGGGTTTAGGAATAAAATTAATTTTAAATTTACTTTCCGATAATTAACTAACACATCATGTCAAAGTAGACGATTCTTAGATTTTTAGTCTTATCCGGACTCAGATCGTATATTAAATGTAGCAATACTCTGCACTGATTGTTGTGAGCAATACTCCTGTTTAGGTATAGGTAGACTGTATAGGTTCTCACCGACTGGTAATCCAAAATTATCGTTCATACAATTTTATTATAGTATTTACGTACACATATTAGGTTAGGAGTTCTATTTTAATACTATATTGTTTACTAATACTAAGTGTTTTTTTAAAGTATGTACATCTTTTTTCGTGTTTCCAATTATTGATTAGGTTACCCAATTTATATAGTGATATTGAATGAAATATGAGATTGTGTGCTATTCTACTTTTCTGACAGAGTTCTATTTAATCCCATGTCTTGAGTTGCAAATATCATTTCAATTTTGCTATGCCGTGGTACCAATAGAAAGATAACTTCAGATTAATAATTTAAATCTTTACCAATACTTTATACTTTATGAATCTATGAAAAGTGAATAAAAAATAGTTTAAAATAAAATTTATATAGCAAATCGGCCAAATTCAAAAAAATTTAATTAAGTTCAAGTTTCAAAATTTATTTTTTAGAATAAACTCTTAATAAATATCTTTTTTTTTTGTATTTTAGCATAATTATGATGAGATAATAAGAATAATAACTTTTATATTCTATGCATACTTGAAAACTTTTCATAAAGATAATTATGAAAGATACAGTATAACTATATTAACCCAACTCCTACGTCTTCTACACAAAAAAAAAACTAATAAGATAAAAATTATAGATCATTGAAAAAGTTAATCGTTAAAAATGAAAATAAAATAAAACATTTATTTTCCTAATACTCCGGAAGAAATTTGGAAAAATGAGTTTAAAAACAATAAAAAATACAAAAAAAAAATACAAAACCAAAATAACAGGGAATCCTTTCTGTATTGATTAAGTGGCAAACTTCATATTTTTTTTTTTTTTTTTACCCTCAATTATTTTTATCCCTTTTTTTTTGATTTTTTTTTTTTTTTTACTGTTTATAACAAATTTCAAATTAAACTAAACTCAATACATCACAGCATTCTTTCTGTTTAATATGAATCGGATCAAATTCTGATTGAATCGTTTATAAATTTATTAATTTTTTGTTTTTGTTTTTTTTTTTACTTAATATTTTTATAACTCTTTTTTGATTCTTCAATGAAAAAACAAGCAACTAAAAAAAAAAAAAATTTAAAGGATCAATTACCATTCCATTTTTCAATAATATATATATATCCTTATGATGATGAAGGATGTTATTATAAAAACGAAAACCTAATAAAATTAATATAAAAAAAATACAATAACAATAACAATTTTTGCAAGAAGAAAAAAAAAAAAAACACAATAAAAAAAAAAATAATAATTTGCGACCCACATTTTTGGTTTTTACTGGCGCCTTATGCTCTTTCTTTTAAGTAGACATCGACGACCATTTATGATGGGTAAATGTTTTCTTCTCATTTATCTTTTATTTTTTTTTTTTTTTTGTTTATTTCATATTATTTTAAATTTTTCAACATTAAAACTCAAAAAAAAAAAAACAAGAAAAAACAATATATATAATAATGGTATTACAATGTTACAAACAACTGTATATATGCATGTACATGTATAATTTTTTTAGTGTAGTCAATATCGTATGGACTTGTTTCATTTTTTTATATTGATTCATAAATTTTTTAATATAAATAATAGGAAGTGCTTTTTTTTATTTTTTTTTTTTAGTCATAGCTGCTGATGTTGATTATAAAATCAAAAAAAAAAAAAACAAAAAAAGAAAACGAATTTATTAAAGAAAAAAAAAAAAAAAGAATAATAAGAAATAAAGGACGCAGCCAAGAGAAATAAAAAATAACGGTATTATAAAATAAATGAGAGAGACCCTTGTGAATAGAAAGGAGAAAAAAAAAACAAATTTTTAAAACAAAACATTACTTTAAAATCCAACAATTTTTTTATATACTTATTTTTTATTTTAGGTTTTTTGTTTTCCTGTTTTTTGGTTTTTTTTTTTTTTTTTTTGGGTATAAGTGTATCTTTGTAAATGTAGAGATATTAATATCTATTATATTATAAGCTTTATAGAATATGAAGCAAATGATAGAACCAATCGAGTATAATATTTTTAGTTATAACGGAAAAAAAAATTTAATATATAAAAACTGATTTAAATAGTAGGCGAAAATATGCACATTATATAATATATACTTATATTATATACCATCTTCTATTGATATACAGGATGATTTTCTTAAAGTTTTGAATATTCATAGGGTGTATTTGAAGGATCAAAAAGAAGTAATTATTCTGTAAGGCGGGAGGCGTTTATTTCCTTTGGTTCTTAAGATAATGAAGCCTAAAGTTTTTTTTTTTATTAAGTTTTCATTTAATTTGATCATATTTCAAATATTGCGTAACTAATTAATGAATTAGGTTTTAATAACACGGTAAAAAGTTTTGGATTTCAACTTTTCCAACAATGTCTTTCTATATTTTAGATGCTTTTCGATCAAAAGTGATACATTTAAATGAAAAAACATTGAAATTTTAGGAATAGGAATTAAGGAGCTAAGTTTTAGGAATTTTTTTTTAAATTCATTTCACAATTTCTTCATTAGACATGTTGTTAGCTGTCATTATTTTGTCATTTTTCAGTTATTTAAAAGAAGTTTTTTTTTATAATTGTTTTATTCTATCTCTTATGGTATTCAAATATATTAAGAACCGAAGGAAATAGACCCTTCCTTCCCAACAGAATTAGAAGATAGATTTTATCCTTAAATATTCCTTAAAAAAATTGAAAACTGAAAGAGAATCACCCTGTATATTTTATGTATGTATGTATAATTTGTTTTTATATTATATAACACAAATTTTTTCTCAAAAGTACTTAAATTCAACTAACCGTTATCAAACTTCTCTCAACTACTTTAGGTTTAGTATTTTGACGAAAGTACAATGAACTGTTATAGTTAAAAAGTAAAGAATCAATTTTTTTTTTGATCAAACTCATTTTAAACTTAACATAATTAAAATTTTTAATAATTTTTTATTAAATCAAGCAATTATATGGAGATTTTAAGTTTTCGCCCTTGCAGTTGTGAAACAAAGTCTTATATATATATCGAACTAAATGATACAACTAAGTATTACGACTACATTCTAGCGGAACTGGTTTGGAAAACTTTGTTAATACAAAAATTTTAAAATAAAAAAAAAAAAATTTCTAACATTAATTTGTTTTGTTTCTCACGTAAAAAGCGGAATTATCGCGGTAGTTTCTTTTTTCAGAGATTTAAGTGTTATTCTTTGATATGGTCTGAGAAATTTTTAAAGTTTCTTTCATCAGAGTTGGTATCATCTTATCATAACTCCATAGTGATGTAATATCAACTAGAGTCGAATAGGTTTTCGTACGCTTTAATGATTCTACTGATTACTGACACGTAATCACGTTAGGCTGATCATAAAGAAAAAAAAAATTAAAATTTTAATTATTAAAATGACGAATGCAGATTATATTTTGCACCCAAGTGTGTATTATTATAATATTTTCTTGATTTGTTGTTTTTGTTGAAATAATATGAAACACATGGTTTATACTTAAAATATATAAGTATATGTATGGACTTGTATAATATATAATATACTGTCTATATGTACATATATATATGTGAAAAAAGATCTTAAAAATTTAGACATATATATAATTTATCTTTACATTATATAATATTATATTATTATGTATTGTATTATATAATGTAAGTTTAGTTGTTCTTTTTTTTACCGCAAACCATTATCCTTTAATTGTTTTTAACAGAAAAGTTTTCAGAAAAAGAAAATTGGGAAAAATATTATCATAAAAAGTTATTGTTATGCTGGTATGCTGTTGCTGTAGTTATTATTAGTGTTGCTTTATAAATATTCGTCCTATTTTTGCCTTGAACATGAATTTTTTTTTTTTCTGGAAAAATTAAAATCAACTATATAAAATTTAAAATAATAAATATATAAAAATAAACTCAGTATACCTATAGGTTATCAGTTAAAAAAAAAAAAGCAAAATATATAGTTATAACAAATAATATTCAATTTTTAATTATTGTATTTTTTACGCATATTAAAAATAACATTTGATAAAATAAAAATATGTTCGTGTTTATTGAAGTGGAGTGTAAAAAAAAAAATTTTATATTAACTGACCATCAAATGTTGGAATATTTTGTGGAAATTTTTTTATTAGGTAGATGTTTTCGATTTTTTGTTATATAAGACACCTATTTTATGGATAGTTTTTAAATTATAAAATTTAATATTTGGCAGCAATTTAGTATAAATATTATAAGAGATAACTTATTGTGTTTTTCTAAGAAAGAAATTTCCCATACTTAATATGATTTCAAAGAATTTTCATAATAGTTTCTTTTAAACAATTCCAACGCAACATTCGGTAGGCTTCAAGTGGTAATTTTCTACATCATGGAAATTCTTAAGTGGATTAAAATTAATTGTGAAAACTGATTTATTGTAATTAAAATGTAGTACATTCTTCCATCCAATGGTTTCCTTTTTTGATATATATAGTCCATTATATAATTTGCAACTTTTCATTTTCATTTCAACTTTTGTTTAATATCATATTTCCCTGTAATTTTTCTCTGTAATACCTATACCTACAATAACACTCTATAAAAGAATGCTTTTCTGGAGTTCGGGTTATAAGAAAATGGCTACTCTCTATAGAATCTGTTTGTTTCATTATCAAAAAATCCACGATATCTAATTTTAAAACTAAAACACATTTAAATAAAATATATAAATTAAAGTAGGGTGTTTTGCAATTAGATTAAAAGTAAAATTGCTTTTTTAAGCTAAACTATATAGCTTATAACTCATATGCAACAATTAATGTTTTTTTTTTAAATAGCAGCATATGATGGCGGCTTATAGCTCGTATGATAGTTATTTTTTCTTTAAAAGCTTAAAGATTCCTTAATGCTCTTGCCATTTGAAACAATAGCGAGTCAGAAATTTAATTTATTTAACTTAATTTTCTTTATCAAATATTTTTTCTAAGTATCCAACAAATATTTCCTTAATTACTAAATTTACATTTTATGGCCTGCACCGCGTTCACAATTAACATGTCGCGCTGAACATTATAAAATTTGTTACCAATTAATATAAAACTGTAACTGTGCAGATATGCAGTCCTTAATTCAATAAAATATTAATTTATTAAAATCTTTATTATAATTTTACAATTTTACAATTACAACTTACTTTAACAAAATATTTAAAATAATAATACTGAGATTTAAACTGTATTGAACATTTTTTGCATGCTAACATTAAATTAATTACAAAAGCAGAAAATATTTTCGTGATAAAATTTTCCTTTTGTAGCTAATTTACAGGATGATTAACTATTCTTTTTCAAATTATAAAACAATTTAGCTCGCCTTAAGCTTCTTATTATTAATTCTTATTTTATTTATTTTTTATCCATATTTTTCTTTTTTTTTTGTAGTCAAGTGTAGTCGGTTTAAATAAACAGAAACAATAGAATATACCTTTATTTATTATAATAATAATATATAATAGTACGAATTTCAATCAGCATTACAAAAAAAAAGTATAATAGTCTTAAGTATAAAAAACAGCTAAATAACTATGATTTAATATTTTATTTATTTATTTAGATTGTTGAAACAGTAGTAATCAGATTCAGTAATAAACAGAGAACAACTGAAAAAAAACAACTCTATTTATTTTCAAAAAAATAGGCATATTTTTATTATAAATATTATAGAATATAAAAAAAAAAAATTATACAAATGTTAATATACGAACTTTCCATCCTTTTTAAAAGGATAATCCACTGTTTTCTATTCAAAAAAAAACGAAAATATAAATATACATAATAAGCTATAGGCCAATCATCATAGTAATTTAGTGGCAAAACAATATAATATATATATATACATATATATATTATTTAAAATAAAAATACAAAAGATTTTTAAAAACAAAAATATTTAAATTTTTTAAAAGAATAATTTAGTATTGAAAAACATAAAAAAAAAAAAAAAAATAGCAAAAAGAAAAAGGATTATAATATGAAAAAGGAAGAGAGAAAAATAATATTCAAATTTTCCTGTTATTCACCGTTTTAAAGTAACTTCACTCCAATTTAATTTGAATATTTTTTTTTCAACCTTTTTTTTTTTTTTTATTTAAATCTATCTAATATTTTATTTTGGTTTCATGTCAATCTTTTTGTTAGAATAAAAAGGATAAAATTAGGAAAATAGATTTACATATTCAATATTAGTAGGGATGATTTTTCAAAATCCATTCACATAAGATTTTTCTAGCTAATATATATTATAAAACTAAATCAAAAGAATAGAAATAGGATTTTAAGCGTTATTATAATAGTATATTTATATAGAATCCTAAAAGTATGCAATATATTAATTTGTTTTAAATTGGTATAGGAGATTCGGTGGTCTTTATATAGATCCTTTTTTAAGGATTAATTAACAAGTTAACTTTCATAGAATTGATTAAATTAAAGGATTATCTTATAAAGAAAAAGAATTATCTGTTATATGATTATGGATATATTTGTTGTAACATATTATAATATTAAAAACTGCAGACTATAGGAAGTTTTCAACAATTTGAACTGTTTAAATTTAAAACAAAATGCTTATTTTTTTTTAATTTAAACAGTTTAAGGTATGTACTTATAAATTTATATAAGTGCACATCTACATTCTAGAAATGTTTTCTTAGAACTTAGAAATTTTTCAAATATTTTCATATTAAAGAATTAAAAATTTTTCTCAATATAAGAACTCTTAAGATTTAAATTGTATTCAGGATTAAATAACAAAAAAAAAACAAAAAAAAAAAAACAGCCAATCAGACATATAAAGATTTATTTACTTAACTGACTTAAAATTCATTTTATAATTTTAGAATCAATTCTATTATTTTTTTTTTATATTTTCTATAAAATTTATTAAGTCCAACATAAGAAGTATAGAAATTAGAAAAGAGAGTAGTAAAAAAGGAACAAAAATGAAATAATACGTATATATTTTCGCTAACATGAAAGAGTAAATTTTAGGCAATTGTTAAATCTTATACCTAAACAGAAACAAATATTTAAAGAGTCAAGAAAGTATATGTAAATATAGGCTGGATAACTTAAAGTTAATATTATGGCATATAAATATAATAATAATAATAAGAATAATAATAATAATACTGAAAAGCAATTATGTAAATCTTGGCTATTATGATTTTCTTTTTTATGCTAAACTAAATAAAACTGGGTTGTATTTGTATGAGAGGGAATCCCTAAACCATTCTCTTTTATAACAACTAAAAATTTGTATAGTAAAAATACTATAAAAGTAAGTAAAATGTGATGGTTTCGGGAAGGAGGCCAAAGGAAAATAGATTTTTTTTTTTTTAGAGATTTATAAATTTTTATCACGAATTTAGAATAACTTAACTATTTGCTTTTCTTTTATATATTTTATAATACATATACATATATAAAAATTTATATGTAAGTTTTTTTTTCGTTTTTTTCAAAAATCATTATCCTTAATGTTTTATTCTATTTTATAACTTTCAGGAAGTGCTAAACAATCAAAAAAAGATAGAAAAAAAAAATACGATTTTTTTTTAATATTGGAGGCGTGTATCTAACAAAATTTTACAATAAAAAGAAAATATATGAGTATAAAAATCGAAACTAAAAATCATCTATAGGATTTTATGATTTTTTCTATTTTTTCTATTTCATTTTTCAAAATAACTTTAAATTTATTTTGTTTAGTTTTTCTTCTTATTTTAATTTAATTCATAGGTCAAACAAAAATACCATTTTCATAAAATGTTAAGATGGCAAAGTATACTGAATCCTTCGTCTTTTATTTTATAAATCACTCAATTAAGGTTCCTTTCAGTTTTACATTTTAACTCAAAATTCTTTTCTAGTGGTTTTTCTTTAATTTTTTTTTTCCTTGTAAAAAAATTTAAATAAAAAAGTACGTGAGTAGGAAGCTTTCATACTTTAAAATAAGAACTAGAAAAAAAAGAGCTAAAAAGGTCTAACAATTTTCTTTTTCGATTTAAATTGTTGTTTTTTTGGCCACAACAGAACTTAAAAGAAAATATTTTTTTTTTGTAAACAAAGCCAAATAGTACGTACAATTTTCCTCTATTTAATTTAATGGATATCCGCAAGGATTACTTGTATAGTTGTTTTAGTACATGTCCTCGTTGTTTTTTGTTTCCTTTATTTGAATATGTGTTTTCCACATAAAAAAAAAATGAAAAAACTAAATATAGAAAGAGAGACCACATACAAATTATTTCTCTTCCGATTTATTTTTTTACCACATATAAATAGTTTTTAGAGAATGTAAGAAAAAAGTAAAGCATAAAAAGGCAACATCAAAAAATATTCTTAAAGTTTTTAAGTTTCTTCAACAGTCAAAATAATTTTTAACAAGTAAATTAACAAAATCAAAAGTTTTCAGAAAATTTTATTAAAAGTTGTTTCCTGGTTCAATTTTGAGTAAATTTGAAAAATTTAATTAAAGTTCGTCTTTATACGTACTTAAAAATGTTATCTAATTATTTGGAGCTATATTTGCTGACAGTTATGAAATATCACAGAGAATATCTAAATTGTTGCAACTTACAACCGTTACTCAAAAATTTAATAAACTTTTTTCATGAACACAATTATTCTCGAATAGGGTTAAGTAATAATATATTGGTTAAAGCGTAAGAATTCAACAGTTCACTTTGTAATAATTTTGAAAACTAAGTGAATGCTAAAAATAATAAATAAGGAGACAAATTATTAAAATATAAATTTTTAGACATATAAATTAATTATTATTCATTTGCATGATACATAACTATTTTTTTTAAGACAACTTATTATACATGAACCTAAAAGTATGCAATATAATAAACTAATAGATATTTGACAAATAATAGTTTTTACGAATTGCTATTTTACAGATTTTTTTAACACTTATTTCTTTTATTTATTACTTAAGACTATTTTATTATGTTCTGTTCCAAAAGTAAAGTTATTCGTAGTCCATTTTTTTAAAATAATAGAATAATGTTACACCATCTTATGGTATATAAAAAGATTTCAACTAATCTGCTTGTAATAATAAATATTGTAAAATATTGTGAAAGGAATGATCTCACATGATATTCATTTCATTCACTCTATTTTTCAAAACAGAATTTTATTAAAAAAAGGACTTTCTATTTCTTTTAAATAGCTATCTGAAACTCTTAAACAATTTTTTAACAAATTATTTTAACTGTTTTTTGTTACTTTTTTTTCTCTGAAAAAAAAAATCAGAATTATGTAAAAATGACCTCCCCAACTTTATTGTTGACCTGCTTCTTTTATGCCTCAAACAATCTAAAAACTGATAAATAATATGGTGAGAACAGCAGTCTTGTACTCAAAACCTTCTTTTAAATTCTTTACAATTTTTTTTCTTTTTTTAGAAAAGAAAAAATAGTAACACATGTCCTTGCAAGAGGGCATTGTTTAATCAAATCAAATACACAGTAAGTACACATATAAAAGTACAAAAAAAAAAAAAAAAACAAAAACAATTGAATTGTGTCTAACAAAACAAAACGTTACCCTAAAAAAAAAACAACAACAAAACACAAAAATAAAATGAAGATAAAAACAAAATGAACTTTTTTCATGTGTTCTATTTTTGTTTTTGGTTTTCCTTATATATATTTTCTTATCCTTGAAGTTGCCTATCCAATATATTATATTCTTATGTGAATTTATACTATACTTGCATATGTATAGAAGAATACTTTCGGCATATTTTCTTTTTCTTAAATTTGAATTTTTGTTTTGTTCTTTTGCCCTTGTCAAAAAATGGAAAAGAAAAATTTACAAAATATAAAAGAAAGAGAAAATATTAATAGAAAAAAATGTTTCATTCTTGTGTGGATTTATAAATTGTTTTAAATAACCAAATGATGAAAACTGAGTTTATTAATTTTTTTAACTTAATATAAATTTTTTTTAGTTCGATGTATTATAAATATAAGATTAGTTGAATTTTCCCGATTTTCCCGATGAAAAAAAATCCCGATGAATAAAAATTCCTTTTTCTTTGATTGATTCTTTAATCTTGAGGTTTTTAGGTAATCTTGAGGCTTGAGGTAATCTTGAGGCTTAAGGTAATTAAGTAATTTTTTTAAATTGGAAATTACACTTATTTTAATAATTTAAGACTATTAAAAAAGAAGAGAAAATTTAAGATTAGGAGATGTATTTTTAACAGTGGCGACTCGTTTGATTCAGTGAATTTTGTGTGCAGCACAGTTTTATAAAATGCATTCAAAACTTAAAAACAGTTAAAATGTTTACATTATTAATTTGAACAATTACAAATTTAATTTGAACATTACAAATTTTAGTTATGAATAAACATGTTTTGTCACGGTTCCCACATAGCCCATCAAAGTTTTGTTTTATGTCTGATATTTTTGCTTCTTTTGGCTTATTTAAAATTGGTGGCAAATCTTAAGCTTCTCTCAAAGAAAAGAACATCGGAAAGTATTTGAGATTATTTTAATGATTTTAATTTTATCGTAACCTCAAATGATTTACGAAAATCTTTTATTATATTATGTTCTACTTTTTAGGGGGTTTTTCGATAAAAGTATATTACTTAACTTTTTTTTACATTATTTTTTTCTATATTTAATTTCTAAATTGTCTTAAAAAATCAAAATGAAAATTTTTGGATATAGAACAAAATATTTTTGATTAGACTTTATTGTTTGAATTGTTTTTTCAATATATTATTGTTATTATTATTTCTAGAATTTTAGTGTAGATTCGTTATTCTTCAGGTTTATGTTTGGGTTTACATACGCACTCTAAGAATAATATCTTCCCTGTATGCTGTATTTCTTAACATTATATTTTTATGTAAGAAAAGTATTGGATACTCGAAAATTTCAATGATATTTTGCATTTTAAATCTTCCAAACTTTGGAAACATAATTTTTTTTGTAAATTTTTATAAGCACTAGGACCAGTTTACTTATTTTTGCTAAAAAATTTTATTTTCTAGAACATTTGATGCATTTTAATAATTCGAGAATACTTTAGAAAAAGATGGGTTAAACTGAAATCTGAATAGATGACAATACCCATAACTAAAATAGTCATTAGTTATCATATGATAGTAGGTATATGAATTTGTACGCTTTCATGGCATTTCATATAGAACTAACAAGTCATAAAATCATTCGTTATCATTTAAAAATATTCGGCAAGCCATTAGTATACGAGAAAATAATATTGTAAAAAGCATTTAAAATCATTAGTAATTTGGAGTTTTACCAAGAATTTTCTTTTTTTTATAGTTAGGATTGTGATTTTCTATATCATATATAATCATATCGAAAACTTATCAAATATTATTATACAATTAAGCTAATTACTATTCTAAGGCCTAGAAGTAACGGGTTTATGACAGTTGGTCTAAAAATAAACATTATTATCGCCATTACGGTTTACGTTTTGATCAACAACAAAAATATCATCAATTCAAAAAATTTCCATTTGCCAACAAGATTTTATGCGAAGTATCCAAAATTGGTATTTTGCTAAATGTCTTTTTATGCTAACTGGCTTTATGTTAAGTTTTTTTTTATGCCAAATAGGTTTATGCTAAATAATTTTTTGAGAAATGGGTTTACGCCAACTGGGGTGCTCCCGAAGGTAATATTTGTTGCGATCAAAAAACTTAAAGGTCCCATTAACTCTAATTTTGATAAATGAAAGGGTCTTTTACTGAAAATAAATATCAAAAACATGATAGACCATGAAGTACGTTTAAACTAATTAAATAAATAAAATTTCAAAAAAACCTATTCTATGTCGAACATTTTTAAGAAAATTTATCAGGAAAAATTTTAATATGATACTTCAAAATACTATTCACAATTCGAATTCATATTTTTAAACGTCAGAATATATATTTTTTTTTACTCCCTTCTGCCTTTCCACCTAAGACAAAAGTATGCAAAAAAGTCAAAAGTAGAACAGTACACAGGTTTATTAAGTATATTTTTGATGAGTTTTTCATTTAAAAGTTTTCTACATTTTTTTTTTGCATTCTTTCATTATTTGCCATTTTCTTTTTTTTTTTGCTTTATTTTTCTTTTTTTTTTTCAATTTAGTTTAATTTTTCTGAAAGAAATCTTTTGTTAGTTTTTGACCCTTTTTGAAATAAAAACAGAGTGTGCCTAATACATATTCTTCTTCTTCTTCTCTGAATTTCTTTTCAAATGTAATTGAAAATAACTTACTGACGGGGTAATTATTTATATACCGTTATAAATTTTTTTCTTGTATTTTATTATATTTTTCTTATATTTTTTCGTTCCTGACTTTCCTGTTTTTCTATTACTTATTTAAAAATTAAATATACAAGAAAAAAACAAAAATATAAATAGCTTTGCGGTCATTATTAAAGTAAATAATTTTATTGCGGCAAATAACGGTACACGTTGAAAAAATTTAATGCTAATAATAATATAAAATAAAAAAGATTATTAAATCACCTAAAATCAAAACAATAGTAGGTACTAAAAACACTGTATAAATATTAAAGTTAAATATAAAGTACAATAAAAAAAGTGTGGAAGAAGGGAATAACGGTACATAGTTATATAACAAAGAAAAGAAGAAAGAAAAAAAAAAGAAGAAGTTGGTTGTTTTTTGTTTTGTTTTAAAGAAAATTGTTAAATTAAGTTGAAGAGAAAGTTTAATATAGGATATAAGTTAAAGAAATAATAAGTAAATAAATAAAAATAAAGCACAAAAAAAAAGTTCACTATAAAAATATTTTTGAAAGTAAAAAAACAAAAAAAAAACATAAAAACATAAAAATAAAAAATAAATAAATGAAATTATTAATGCTCTTAGCTTTTTAAGTTTTGAACTTTTTTTTCTTCCAAAACAAAAAAACAAAACTTAAAAGAATTAAATATTAATTCCCCATGGAAAGAAAACAGAAAAGAAAACTTTATTTGAGGAAATAATGAATTGTTAAGTTTTCCTTGTTATGTGGTGCAAGATAAGAAACAAAACAAAAAAAAACCGAAAGGAAAATGAAAACAAGGTAGAATGTAAACCAACGGTTTTCAAAAGTGCACATTTCCAAAAGAAAATACAAAGTGTTTAGCGCAAATTGTGACTCTGCACCAAAATTTGAAAATTTCATATAATAGGGAAAAAATGTTAAAATAAGACTTTTTTACAATTTTAAGGGGCTGTAAGTCCGGAACCCTATACAACTAAGAAAACACTTAGAAAACACAACTAAGAAAACACTTAGTAAAGACTTGTTTTGAAGAAAAAATTGTACAAGTCTCTAAAAATAGAATATTTTAAATTTTTGAGCCCTAATAGCTCATAAACACGGACCGGTCTAAAAAATATTTCTGAGGAAACGTATTCTTAAGTTTAAAAGACTCTTATTCTAAAAGTTTTATTTTACTTGAAAATTTCAAGTTCCTATCTAAAAGCGTGCAGGAGTTATAAAAGTAGAAAATAACGCAAAAATTTGACTTTCACATAAAGGTAAATTTAAATATGTATGTACTAAATTTAAAATAATTGTATAATTTTGATATTGATTTACAAAGGTAAAAAATGTTAAGTAGAACATGAAATATACGCATTTCAAAATAGGTCTTTTCCTAATAGTTTGAGGGGCTGTAGCTCCGTGGTCGATGGGGCTCATGAAAAAGTTATTCTACAACATTAATTTTTTTATGAGACCTACCCATGGTTAAACATTTTTTTCTCCTGTATCTTTAACGGTTTAGAAGTTTTGTAAACAGACGGACGGATAGAGTGAAACTAATAGGCATAGTTTTTCAAAGGTTTTTTGAAAATGTGCTAAAAAACATATTCACAATATTGAAAGTGTGGTTTTCGGACGTGTATGAAATTTTTATAAATTTTATTTTTGCTGCTATTTGACTGTTTTTTTTTTTTTTTTTTTTTTATTGAATGATTTAATTTTAAGTTTCTCTTTTATATTTTAAAGTAAAATATTGCAAAAATTCGAAAAGAAATAATAAAATGTTTACTAAATAATTAATGTGAAAATCAGAAGTGTTTTAAAAAAAAAAATGACTAAAATAGCTAAAAGAATTTTTAATAAATAAAATAGAAACCCATACTTCGAAAAATTTTCTAACATATTATACTGAAAATTTCGTATTTAAGACTATAGGATTTAAATTTGATATTAAATTTAATATAAGGAAAAATTTGATTAAGATAAAAATAAAAATTAAAATATTCAATATATTTTATTAAATATAGTTGATAAAACATAAATTTTAATTTTTTGTTTTTTTTAACTTTTTTATTTCATTTATAACATTATAAAAAGTTATAAACAAATGTGTGAGACTTAATATTACTTATGTATTAACTCTAAAATAATTTTTTTAATTTGTTAATATTATATTAAATTTTTTTTATTTATGTAGTCTGAAAGTTATATTTTTTCAGTTCGCACCTTCAGTAAAATACTGCAACATTTCGAAATTTCTAATTTCGAGTAAATTAAGTCTGATGTTTGAGGTTTCGTTTTTATTTTGTGGAAATCCCGTGTTTAGTAATAAACCAAAACATTTCTTCTTTGGTACGTATTATACTCAGCGTAGACGAAAATAAAAGAAATAACACAAAATATTACCATATTGCACTCAACAAACTACACAAACTATTAAATAACAAGAATCTACCCCAATCACAAAAACAATAACTGGAAACGACAAAACCAGCATTGGCAAAATAATAAAACTACTAGAACACCACGAAATATGGGAACAAGTATAAATAAAGTCACAAAGAATAAAACGCACACATAAATAGAAAATATAAGAATATAATTAGTTTTAATATAAAAATAGATTAAGTTTTCTAAGCTGGCCCACATGTTCTTATGGTAACCGGCCCAAACAAATTAATAAATATGTATTTATACATTTTATTAAACAAAAAAAAAAAACATGAAAATGGGACTTTTCTGAAATTTTGAGGGGCTGTAAGTCCGGAACCCTATATAACTACAAAAAAAAATCGTTAACACACGTAAAAATATATTACTGGAGATTTAATTTTTATGTATTGCCGAAGAAAAATTTGTACAGGTGCTTAAGTTACAGGTGCCTAAAAATAGCAAATTTTAAATTTTTGAGCCCTAATAGCTCTTAAACAGGGGCTGGTAAAAAAAAAATTTCTAAGGAAACTTATAATAATTCTAAAATATCTTTCTTTTGTCAAAATTGCAGATTTCTATCTCAAAGAGTGCCGGAGTTATGAAAAGAGAAATATCATGCAAAATTGAAAAACTTGTTCCACAAAATAATTTTTTTTATGAGACCCAACCATGGTTAACATTTTTTTTCTGTATCTTTAACGGTGTAGAAGTTTTGTAAACAGACGGACGGACGGACAGAGTGAAACTAATAGGCACATTTTTTTAAATTTTTTTTGGAAATGTGTTAAAAAAATACTAGTTTTTTAGATATTTCAATGCGGATTATAACAAAATAAAGAGAATGAATATGCGCTTTCAATGGCATGCTTAAATTAAAAATTGCAATATTTTTACTTGCTGCTCTATTTCACTAAGGGTGCGACTGTTAATTGGTACCAATTTTACACCATTTTATTTTGATTAATTTGAAAAATTTAAAAAAAAGCACCATTTTTATTTATATTTGTAAGCATATAAAATAGAATTTAACCTAAACTACTCTAAACTAGCGCGCATAATAAATGAATTTCCGAATGCTGTGATACGCCATCTTGGTAATTCGACAGTGTATGGGTGACCATCTGTTGCACTAACCCTAAACTGATAATATTAGACTTAAAACAATACAATATGCAATATATTAAAGATATTACTAATTACTTATACTGTATATTAGAATTATAAGTCCATTACCTAACCATCAATAATTTCGAAAAATTTATTTTTGTTCTTTAACAGTGCAAACGTTATAGATTTTAAAATTTTATAAACATTATAAATTGATAAAGCGAGCCATTGAATTGGCTTGTATTTGTAGTCAATGATTTTATATCTAGCTTACCTATTATAGTGAAATAATATAGGGACATATTCGTGATTTTGTATGAACCCGTTCATATCGAGGAAGATAAAATATTCTGGTACTATGAAACCAGTTTGGAGAGTTTTATTTTATGTACTCGTGTCATTATAGTAAAATTTATTCGCATTTTAAACCATTTTTGGGATTTCTTAAAAAGCAAAAAATTATAAATGTTGATAATTAAATATATTGACTAAAAAACTATCTACATAAGTTTATATAAATTTTAGTTAGAAGGGTATTGGTCTTGATGAATTCTATATATATTTTAATTTCCACTCTTTTATATTTTTGATTTCATATACGGGGGTGGTGAACGCATTTAGCTTGTGCCATTTTAGAAAACTATTTCAGAATTTCCGCTTTAATTGGCTGTTAAGTAAGATACTCTTTTTTTTTTTGCAATATCTTTTGTTTTGGTAATAACAAAGAGTTGGACTTTTATACTCTAATTTTTGTTTTATATTGGCAAATTCATTCCGGTACGGCAGAGTAAATTGGGATTCATACAAATAAGAGCTTTATAGTTTGTATTCGTCAAACTATAACTAATACCACACCATTATCTGGTATTGTAGGATTTTATAATAAATTCTGCATGCATTGTAAATTTTTTTTTAAAAGTAAAAAAATTATGTATCTAAAATAATTTAACTTAAACATTACAAGGTTTTTTTCGTTCGTACTAAAAATGCTATAATAGTGCTATAGAAATATTTTAATAATTAATTTCTTTTCTTCAGTGGTTGGAAGCTTTCTTTATTTGTGTAACATTAAAATTTTTTTTTTTTTTAATAATATCAGTAAGGTAAGTCAGTCTGTCTTAATATTTAAGTGACATTAATAATAATTAATTCTGTTATTAATTGTTGAATTATCTTAATGGGTACGTATGTTTTTAATCTTTGCTAAATTATTCCTGATAAGGACCATTATTTAAATAAAATTTTGCCTAAGGATATTGTAATGCTTCTTTTCAAATATCCTGATCAGAAAGTTTATATTTTATCACGTCACCTTAAATAAAAATAAAAAATTCGACCAGCTCTCAAATTTTATGAAATCAATTTTAAAAACTTGTAAAAAAAAATTCTAGTAAAAAAATATTATGTAAACTAAAGCCTTAATTTTAAACCAAAGTTTTTATGTACAATAAAAATACCAAAATGCATTTTACATATTCTATTTTCTAATTGAAACTTAAAGTCTATAAGTAATTTAAATTTATTACTTATTTTAAAAAAGAAAAATTAATATTCTAAGTATAATTCAATTCTAAAAAACTTTACGTAAAGTTTTATTTTATTGATGATTGCTGCACAACTATACATATGACAAGGATCAAAGAATCAATTCAATAATCTAAAATGTTTGTTTGTATGTATTTAATTGATTGAAAATAAAGTAAGATTTGAAAGATTTTTATTATCACAAAAAAAAAAAAAAAGAAGAAAATAAAACCTATAATATAAATAATGTTAGTTAAAGTTTTTAATTCAATTGAATATACTAAAAGTTTATTTTATAATTTTCACTTTTAAATTTTTAACCATTATTGATTTTTAAAACGAACAGTATTATTAGTAGATAGTATCATAAAACTTTACAGACAAATAAAAAAAAAACTTCATTTTATTTTTTTATTATCAAAATTGTAAAAAAGATTTATCTATAATGTCTTATTAGTTTTATTTTAGTATAATGAACCTATAAAACAGCTTTGACAACAGATCTAACAAGGATCATCATCCTTGCAGCTGTTATTAAAACAGAGAATTGTCAAATAGTCATAATTTGCGGAAAATTGAATATCGCTTCAAATGATCCCTGCAATTTAGTCTGTGGAAAACTTACTTATTTATTTGTTTAGTTTAATCTAATATTATAGAAATTGTCGTAATATCAGTAAAGCCCTCGGCTACAGAAACCATTTTAGTTCTGGTTATTTCTTTATTAATTTCAATAGTATCACGTATTATTTCGAAAGCAATGAAAACTGTCTTGTTAACTATATAGAATCAACTTTATGTTTTTTTATTTTGAGTTTTGCTAAATTTCAAGTTTTTTTTGCAGCAAATTAGTAAATATATTCGCTTTCATTTTCTAAGAAATTTTCTAAGGAAAAAATCTAATTTTAGAAAAACACTTTCTTAAAATTGATCGTCTTTTATAAAGGGTCTTCAAAATTGAGGTATCATTTTGATTTTGCCGCCATTTTTTTTCTACCTGGAATTTTTATACGAGGTTTCTTTAGGTATATTCTAAATACATTCCGGTTAGTTAATATGGAACGTTACACGAAGGAACGTTAATTACAAAATTTCGAACAAAATTTGGTAGAGAAAATGCTCCAACAAATCGTGCCATCAAGCTGATGGTTGATAAATTTCTAGAAACTGGATCTGTTCTTGATAACAGAGGCAACATTTATCAACGTAGTGGCCCTTCAACCGAGAATGTAGCAGCTATGAGCAGAAGTGTTGAAGAAGATCCAAAAACTTCCATTCGTCATCGTTCGCAGCAATTAAACATCAAACCATCCACATTATTCAACATTTTGCATCGTGATCGTGACATTTTCCATCGCAAGAATTAAAACCAACTGACCATGCATTACGTCGGCAATTCGTTTCTTGGGCAATCGAAAAACAAAAAGAAAATGAGAATTTTTTTAACAAAATAATCTTCACCGATCTTCATTTCCAGCTCAATGGCTACGTCAATAAACAGAATTGCCGCATTTGAGGTGAAGAGAATCCGAGGGTTATCTTAGAGCAACCAGTACATCCACAAAAAGTTACGGTTTGGTGTGGTTTCTGGTCAGGAGAAATCATCGGACCATATTTTTTTGAAAACGCAAATGGAAATGCGATTACGGTCAATGGAAATCGCTACAGGGAGAAGATACGAAGCTTTTTGTGGCGGGAAATTGATGATTTGGACGTAGAGAAAATGTGGTTTCAACAGGATGGTGCCACTTGCCACACAGCAAGAGAAACAATGGATCTTTTGAAGGCAAAGTTCGAAGATCGCATTATTTCTCGTAGAGAAGGAGTGATGTGGCCACCAAGATCGTGCGATTTGACACCGTTGGATTTTTTTTTGTGGAGTTTTGTGAAATCAAAAGTGTACAGCAATAATCCCACAACAATTCAAGAGCTTAAAAACAACATTATCAGTTTATTGAACAACGTGATTCAGAATTTTGGTAAAAGATTGGAAGCCTGCCGAAGTAGTAGAGGGGGCCACTTGGCCGACATAATTTTTCATTATTAACCGGAACCTATTTGTAATAAATTAAAATAAAAATATATTTAATATTTCAAAAAAAAAGTCTTTTTTTATTAAAATTAAAATGATACCTCAATTTTGAACACCCTTTATTTATATTTTACTCTTTATATAAATTTTTTTTTCCAAAATATAAGCACCTAAAATTAAGTGTAAATTATATTATTTAAAAATGAATTACTCATTTATATTTCCCACGTCTAGCATCATTGTTTTATAAATAGTTTTTACCTGGTTATGGATCTACTTCATATTCCAATATTCACGGATATTATATTTTATTCTTTATAGAGCAAATTTTCATTCAATTTATCGACCAGGCACCAAACATTTTTTTTGTGAATCTTATTTTTGCCTTTGTATATTTTAAGCTCTACAAATCAGTTATTAGCACACTTTTCAACTCAAAATTAAAAAATTTGGGTATTAATTTTACTTTGTCCGTCCCTCCGATGATCGCCTGTTGAACGTTTTTTTTTGTTTTTTAGATAATCCTATTTTTATTTATTTTTTAAATTTTTCGTTATGTTAAAATAAGATTTTGCAAGATTTTCCTTGCTTCAAATTTTTGGTTTTTTGTTTATTCCCCTGCCAAATAAATGTGACAGGGGAGAGGAGAGGGGAACTTAAGTGTATGTATAAAGAGGAACTTACGACGTGTGTGGGATTCGAACCCATACTCCCTGCATGTTAACAATGTATTTGATACGCTTTTACTATTTAGAACACAGAGGTTCCTGCTTCAAATTTTTAGAGAAGATGTTACTTAAATGTTTTGGAATTAGCATAACTTAACTCAGAATTTGTTAGTTCAGTTTTTGTATCACCCCTTCTTTAAGAGCTATTAGGTGTACAAAATGACTACTTTTTATTATTTTTCGACACCTGTAATTTTGATGCGTGTTGTCCAACATTATTGTTTTGCATATGCGCTAAGAGCCTTCCTTAATTATGCAGGTTTTCATTAAAATTAATGAAAATATCTATTGACTTTTTACAATTTTGTTGTTATATCTAAAATTCCAAAGAAAAATATCAAATTTTTGTACTAAGTCACAATAATTTAAATTGTTCCTTTTATCTTTTGGCAAATGTTCGCTTTTAAAACCCCTTTCGATTAAAACCTTTTCTTAGTTATTATTTTTAAATAATATAATTTCTCAGATTAGCATTATTCGTTTGGGACTATTTCGACTTATAACCATATTAATTTTGTCTAATATCTTTTAAATATTAAATACTCCATATATTACAATCTAACAGATTTCTATACATTAATTATATAGTATTATCCTACGTATTTATTTTACTATGATGGTTTTATAATTTAATGTTAATAAACTCTTATTATTTTTCATTATTATTCATTTGGTTGTCATGAAAATCATTCCTATAGATGTTTTGTTATATTATTTTTTAATGAGATCTTCTTTAAGAAATACAATGCCATTGTGTGCACACAGTTCAATGTTCTCGAAAAAAAAAAAAACATAACATTAAACCAAAATGAAAATATATATTTTTCTTTTACTTTGAAATAAAAGTTTTCAGTCATTGAACCAAAAAAAAAAAAACAAATTACAACAACAACAACAATATAAAGGACAACAATTGGATAAAGTTTTACAAGTTATTGGATAAAAAACAAAAAAAAATTCTAAGATGAAAATCAAGAAATATTTGAAGTGGCATTGTGATAATTAACTTGATCTTAATTAAAAATGACAACATGGTACCTTCACAAAGAAGACAACATTTCATTTAAAAAAAAAAAAAAAAATTTAAAATAAAAAATAAATAATAAATAAATATAAAAGAAAGCAAAAAAAAATCCTCATTATTGTCTTTTCTAGTTCTGAGAAATTGATTGGAAATTCTTAAAAAAAACAAACAAAAAGAAAAACTAAAGAAAAATTTCTAGATACATTTTTTTATTGTAATTTTATGCTTCTTTTAACATCATTTTGTTTTTTGTTTTCTTTTATTTTATGTTTATTTTATTATTTTAATCCTTTAATTTTATATACATATAGCTAATAGTTGTCTTGTGTAAAACATTACAAGATTAAACTAAAATGAGTTGCAATCAAATAAAAAATTAGATTCTATCAGATTTAGATACTATATGACATGATAATAAAAATGTTGCCATTCAATTAATTGAATACAAAATGTGCAATTTATTTTAGAAATTTTTTGTATCTTAATTTAAATTTTTGTTTACTTTAAAAAAAAAAGCAATTTGTACCGGTAAAAAACCATGCATCTTTTTGTAGATTAATCGAAGTATCTAATAAATACATAGTCAATATCCTTGGTTTGTTCATTTTTTGATATAGACTGCAAGTATTAAGTGTAATTACCGACCGCATACATTAATGTATAAGGTAGGTATTGTTTTCATACTAAAAATTTGTACCTGAGATTTTCGCAAAAATGCACTACTCCGGTGTGGAGAAAACTGTAAAAAAATTTTCAGCATGATGTCCGTCTGTGTGTGTGTGTGGGTGCGTGTGTGAGTATGTCTGTGGGCACGTGTACAGCTTAAACGGATTGATAAGCTTTTGGAGCAAATCGGACAACTGCAAATGGTAGTTTACTAGTGCACTTTTTAAGTTTTTTACGAATATTTCGTAACAGAAAAATTTTGTGAGAAAAATTATTAAGAAAAAGTTGTTACACAAGTAAAGAGGAACAACTTTGCCATAGAACATTTTTTGATCCGACTAACTTTAACTTTTATTTAATTTTTTTTTTAAGTCCAATTTTCATACGTAACACTCCATATGAATTTATATGAACAATTTTTTTTTGTTTTTTTTTTATATCTCTAAAAATTTTTATACATACATATGTATGTACTTATATCTATGCCAATGCATATTATTCATTTGTTGATGACATAAAATTAAAACGGTAAAATTTTTGTTAACAGATTTAATATTAATCTTATGTTTGTTTTGTATTTGTTTACAGTTTTTATTATTTTTTACTTTTAATATTATTTTTTGAATGAAAAAAAAAATCATGTATCATTACATTACAATAATAATAATAATAAATGGATGTATGAATGAATGTACATATATTTTTACGATTTCATTGCATATAATTATTTTTATTGAATAAAACAAAATGTTATTAAATTATTAGATGTTATTTTGCTTTGATATAAATTATTATGTAAAAAATCTATAAATTTTGGCATTGTACTTTTTGTGTAGTGGCGGTCGGTCCTGTGGTGGAGACAGCAGATTTTTTTTTTTTAACTTAATACAATACTTACGAATATTTTAATATTTTAATTTCAGTTTTCTCAGTTCGTGAGATTCCGGTGTCTCCGGTCAATAGTTTTTTACATTCTCTCAATATAATATTATACGTATAATATTCTTTAAAGTATAATACTCGGTTGAAAAAGATAAAGTAATTTTTTATATTTTAAGGTGCAAATATGTTTTTCTAAGGTGTCACTTTATGTCAAACAAAATTTTTTTTTTGAAAAGATCTCCTACAGAAACAGACCAGGAAATTTGACACGCAAATATTTGGCCGAAGAAATTGCAAAATGAAAAGCAGTTTATTTGATTTACTTATTCCAAAAATTTAGTTTTACCTACTAAATATTGAGACTGGGCAAACAACCGTATGGGTTGTCTCGCTTAAATAATTGTCTCGCTCCCTTATGCAAGGATCTTGTCGTATGCATTGTCTCGCTTATAAAATAAAGATTGAAAACGCTATAACTTAAAAATTCTTTAATCAAATCTGATGAAATTTAATTTTCCATATAGGTTTCGTCAAATTTAATGGCTGGTTCAATGACTTTAATTCAATAAGATTAATTTCTCTTTCACGATCAATATTTTTACATTAGCAATACTTTTTTAGATCTGATACCAATGGAAATTAAATTTCAGTTCCTTCTGAGATTTACTCCATCTTCTTGTTAAAATACAAAAAAAAAAAAAAAACATTTGCTTATAAAGGTATTAGGTTACAAACGTTACCTAAAAAATAAAGATTTATTGAGGACTTTGAACAGAGAAATAGTAATCGTTAATTGGATTATATTTATATTGATTAAGGCTATAGGAATAAATTTGTATGTAAAATTAATGTTCTAACTGCTATAAATATCAGTTGAATCGAAATTCAAAATATTACGATTAGCCTGAATCTGTGATATAAGATTTCTTATAACACTTATTGTCTGACTAATGGAGTAGTGGTAAATCATCGGTCTTTCAATATAAAGGTGCGTTGAGTTCAAATTCAAACCTCCGTTAGGTCATATATATAGTGATTTATATCCTAATAGTTAAGATGGTAATACAATATATTTACTAAAGTTGAGTAATAAATGACTTACTCAAAGTTATGAGTTAAGAAATTGAAGATCAGTCTAAAAAGAATACCTAATAGTTGGTTAAGTGGATACCTTGTGCTTTCTTAAAGGAGTAGAAAGGAGAAAAAAATAACTTTTCTTAACAATTACATTATTCATAAATCAACTTCAAAGATGATGATTATACTAATGTAGGTGTTAAGCCCCAACTTTAAATAGTGGTAGATAATTAGAAAAATTATTAATACATTTAATTAGAATAAACATTTTAAGAATTGGGATAACTATGTTATGATTTTAAATATTACATCTGGGAATAAAATATGGTTTACTAAAAAATTTGTGAATACATTTTTGACCCAAATTTCCATTACAATAGGGTGTATTTTCATTTGTATTCGTTACCTATAAATATTTTTACAAAAATAATGGAATGCTTCCAGTTGAAGTATTTTATTCATTATCTATTTCACTAATTTATAGAATATAACAAAATGCTTACAAAATATCTGTATCTAGGTACATATTGTCTATAACAACTGAAAAAATTTTAATTGTTTTCGAACTATACTTTGTGTACGTTGAACCAAAAGATTTCGAATAATTTTAATTGATTGTTATTTTTACCTATTTTAAAATTTTTATAATTTTTTTTTCTTTTGTTTTATTTTAGTTTTTTTTTTTTGTCAAAGAATTCATTTGAACCGTGTTTTTGATTTTAATCACAATTAGTTCAGTCAAACTTAAAATTTTCAAACAAAAAACACACAATGTACTAACTTAGAAACTAAGAATAATTGTAGTATTCTTTTTTGTTCGAATATAATAATAAAAACAAGGTAGAATCTAAACCAAAGGTTTTTAAAACCGTACATTTCCAAAAGACAATACAAAATGTTTAGAATTGTGACTTGCACAAATATTTGAAAATTTAATATAAGAAAAAATGTGAAAAGAGGACTTTTCTGAAATTTTGATGGGCTGTAAGTCCGGAACCCTATATAACTAAGAAAAACCGTTAACATACGTGAAAACACATTACTGGAGTTTTAATTTGTATGTATGTCTTGCCGAAGAAAAATTTGTACAGGTGCCTAAGTTACAAGTGTCTAAAACTAGCATATTTTCAATTTTCAGCCCTAATATGTTTTAAACAGAGGATGGTACAAAGAAAATTTCTAAGAAAACTTATGCTAATTCCAAAAATTCTTTCTTGTCTCAAAATTGCAGGTTCCTATCTAAAGTTGTGCCGGAGTTATAAAAAAAGGAATTTTATGCAAAATGTGGTTTTCATATATCAGTAAATTTAAATAGTAAATTCCAAAATATTGCATCATTTTGATATTGACTTACAAAGATAAAAAAAAATCCTGATGAATAGTTTCTTCAGATTGTAGAAATATTAAGCAGAACATGAGATATACGAATTTAAAAATAGGGCTTTTTCAAAGTTGGAGGAGCTGCAGATCTGTAATGAATTGGGCTACATGAAAAAGTTGTTCTACAACATTAAATTTGTTATGAGATATACCCATAGTTAAAGGTTTTTTTCTCTATCTTTAACGGTTTAGAAGTTTTGTAAACAGACGGACGGACGGTCGCACAGAGTGAAACTAATATATACATTTTTTCAAAATTTTTTTTGGGAATGTGCTGCAAAAAGACAATAATACAAAAATTCTTATTTGAAATAGTCAAACTTTTACATAAAACTAGAATATTTTTATGGGTGGTTTGTATTAAACAAAAACAATAAGAACAAATATCAGCAATAATCAGCTGTTAATTATAGGGAACTTATTCTTAAAGCAAATTCTTCTTTTCAATGACAATTTACTTTATCTAAACATATGTAATAAATAAATAATTTGATTACATAAGATAAATTGTTCATACCAAACGAAAAAAACTGGAGTACCAAATGAAGTCTATTTTCAAGAGCTCGCCTTTTTAAAAAGCAAGTTAATTAAATGATATAAAAGATTTTCAATATATAGATTAGGGACACCTTCAAAGTTTCATTTTGAATTTTTACTTTTAAAGAATTGAAAGAAAATTAAAATTTTTAAGTATACATATTTGATTCCAAGAAATTTAGGAAAAATTGAGTCGCTAAATTTAATCACACTAAACTGGCTACGAGGGGAAGTGTATTTAGTAAGACAGACCATGACCTCACAATTAAATATGTATGCCCTAAAGAAAAAAAATGTTATGGTTCTTTAGTATGTTATAATAGAAAAATTAAACATGTGAACATCAAAAAAATTTCATTTTAAAATCCCACTACCTATAATAATATGTATTTTACATAATATTTAGACCGGAATACATCATAATATTTAGTTTTTGCGTAAAAAATTTATATTAAACATTAATTCTTGAAAGCAATTTTGCCTAACCTAATATTCCGGATTCTTGATTTTGAATAATTTTCTATATCAATACCATTTAAATGAAAAATTAGCTAGGGAAAACATTGAAATCTCAAAATTGTCGATTTGGAGATTTTATTTTAAAATTCCATTTTAAGATAAAAACGGTTTTACCTATATAACTAGGTGAATAAAATAAAGTATATCCCAAATAGTAAATGAGCGAACTCCGTTTTGACATTCTGAAAGTGTATCACACTAAAAACCCCACTGTAAGCTAAAAGATTTTAGTTGGAAAACACTTCCACTCGAATAAATGATATTTAAAATAAATAATATAAATATATTAGACTTTTTTCGTTTCCTGGGCAGATAAAAGAGTCAAAATTAAGAGATCATATATAATATAAAAATAAAAAGGCAATAACTAAAGAACTTCTTGACGTATAGGTTAATAAAATCCAACATATTGGGTTTTGTTTTAAAAAATTTATCTAAATGACGTTTCAGTTAGCTTAATGTGTTGAATTACAGTTTCAACAAATACCTTTTTACATTTTGTTATTATTTTTTTATTTCTGTTCCCTTGTATAATATAATCCTTTCAATACTATTTCCTCTGAATTACATATCAATTAAATTTACAAAAAAAGGACAAAAATAATTGAACAAACGGTAAATGAACAAATAAAGTAAAAAAAACTAGTAGATTATTTAATAATATGTAACTGTCATGACAGGTAAAAAGTGATTTAAATTATTTGATAAATTGATACCTACTCTACTTGCTATCATTTATTATTACTAGTTTTCTTTTCTAATATCTCAATCTCTCTCTCTCTCTCTCTCTCTCTCTAACTCTTTCTTTCTCTTCGTTCGAAAGTTCTTTATTTTGCAAAACTTTATAATCCCGTGCATAAAGGAAATAAATAAAATGATATAAATATACAGTTATATCTATTTTTTTATGTTGGTACACATGTGTTTTGTTTTTCTTACTACAATGTATTTTTTTTTGCAAATTATTATTTCGTGTATACAAGCCGCATATACGTTCAATTAAAAATATTTTTTATTGTATTGTTTTTTTTTTTCTTAAAATATATTTAAGTATCAATTTGTTGAAATAGTAACAATCTGCAATTAAAGAATTCGTATATAACAATATCAGTGTTGCCATTTATATCTAATTTTGAAAACTAAATTAATATTTAAAATTAATAAAAATTGTTTCTAGGATGGTTCTGGTAATTTTAATCTCAAATATAGCAAGAATACTCCCATGATACTGTCAAATTAATACTGACCAGATCCACCTCCTCCTGTAGTTAATATAATGGGATGAAAGGTTTAATTATACGCCATACCCCATATACCACACTTTATACTATATTGGCTAGAATGTAGAAATAATAAAAGGCAGGACAGAGATGCGGAAACTTTTATTTGGTAAATGGGACTGTATATAGGAAGAATGGATCCGTTTATGATTATTACTATTTTCTTAACAGTGGCAAAGTCATCTATAATAGCTGCAATATACATTAGTATATTTTATGAGTAATATTCTAATAAACAACACGATGAGTAAACATTATGATGAAAAATAATTGTTATTTACTTCTTAGCAGATATCCAAATATGCCCATAGTACGACCACTTTACTAAATAATGGTGCCCTTAATAATAAAAGCCAATGTAAATAATTTACAGACAAAGATTACCAATTTTCGTCTTATAAATATGTATGTATATTGAAATATTAAGATTTACTATCGATTTTTTAAATATATGTTAACTAGTGAAAAGGTCCATCACATGACAGGCGCACGGCGAATAAAAAAAGTTTTTTTAAATACTTTATGGCATTGTTAAACCGGGCCCAATCATTTTTAAATAACAAAATTTAAAATCTGTTATTTCTTTTTTTGAGTAGCAAAAAAAAAATTCAGTCACATGCTGAAAGTGGCTTCTCTTCTTATAATAGATAATCTTTGTTTGAAATGTGAAATTGTATGTATTGCGAGCGGTTAAATATTTATTTCCTGGCTTTCCTTTATACATGTTATATACAATATGAATTTCTCATTTCACTATTAAACAATTCATTTTACATAAAAATGTCAAACTTCCATCTTTTTATTAATTCTATAAAATGTACATATGTAAATTAACATGCAGTTAAATAATGATGAATAATCACATTCACATTATCAAACTACATATTTGAGTTGAACTCTTTTTTACTAATAGTAATGCATTTTTCTCTAACAAAAAAAGTCTATTTGCAAAAGTAGGTACAAATGTATGAACAATCTATTTTTCTTAGTTTATTCACATCCTCTGTGTGTAGAGCAAACGTTTATGAAAAAAAAAAACACTACATAATATATATCTACATGTATGTATATAATACCGGAAATTCAATTTACTTAAATTTGAGTATGTTTCATTTCAAAACGTTTTTTTTTTTTATTTTTTTGATTTTTAACGTTTCTGATTAGTACCGTTTAAGAATTTTTTACCTCCTTTCTTGTTAGTATTAGTATTTAGTAAGAAATATTGTGATTGTGTCTGCTCTAAAATTTAAAAAAAGAGGGCACGCGAATAACAGCAGTAGCAGCAGAAAATTGTCTTTTATTATATTAAGATAGTAGGATTTTATAAACTTATGCTGAATTCATTGCTTCAGAAATTTGTTCTTAACTCATGCACACGCATGTTTTTTTATATAGAAATTTAAACTTTCCCAATTTTCAAAAAAGTTCAGAACTGTATTTTCTATCTCGAGAAAAAGTTGATTAAACTTTATTTAGTTGAGAAGTATTTTTCTTTCTGCTGTCATTTCAAATTCAAATTGACATTTCTCACATTTAAAAACAAATTTATTAGAAGACAGAAAAAGCGGAGTAGGTCCAGGTATCTAATATTTATTTAAAAAAAAAATTTTTTTTGTTAAGAACAAAATCTTCTGAAACAATGAATCCTTAGAGGTAGAATTTTCTTTTAAAAAATTAGTTCGAACTAAATGTGCTGAAGCGCAGTGAATGAAGCGCAGTGAATTAATATAATATTATTATAAGATCTAAAATCGATAGGAGCTGTGATAGGATTTTGGATCATAAAAATTTGAAAAAATTGAAAAATATTTGAAACGATTTTCTAGGAGTCTTGAAAATAATTAAAAAAACTATATTTAGTTCACCTACTGTTTTGAGTGTAATCACTTTGCAAAATTCAATTTACATTTCATTATTAATTTTATTTTTATTTTTTTTTACTTCACATTGCAATTTTTCTCTAATTTAGTTTTTTTTTTTTCATTTCAGTCATAATAAATTATTGCAAAAATATAATTACATATTATGTTTTTTGAACAATAACTTATTTTATACTTTAATTACTTTAGAAATTGTTAACTGTAGAAATTGTTTTTTTTTTTTTGAAGTATTCTGGCAACACTTATATTATACTAAGTATAATTAAATATTCTTGATATTTTAATGAAGTTAGGCACGTTATAATAATATTCTTTATTATTATTTTATTTTGTTATTTTATTTTCGCTAAATAATTATTCACTTTTACCAACATTTTATAATAAAATTAATGACTTCATTAAAATTACACCAGTAAGATAACTAACCTGTATATGAATACCATTATAACAATTCATAAAATAAATGTATGTATGTTTATGTATTGTTATATTAATATAACATATTAATTTTAATTTGGAGGAAAATGATATTGCAAAAAATAAACGCTTATTATCGTATATAAAATATAGAAGAACACTTTTTAACAATTTATAACAGTATAATGTTATATTTTTACTCGTTAATTTTATCCTATATTGTTATTATAGTTGTATATAGGATATTCCGTTATTGAAGATTAGGTAAATTTTTTTTTTTGTTTTTGAGTCGAATTTTCTTTTTAAAAAAATAATTTGTGTTTAAAATATATACGAGTTTTTTTATGGGTATTTTTTTTTTTTTTTTATTTAATTGTAATGTTGAAGTGAAAATATTAATTGAATTATTTTTGAAAATCACGGAATTTTTTTACCTTTCTCACGAGTTAAGAAAGAATTACAATATATTAATTTCAGTAAGTACTAAATTTTATAAAAACAATAATTTTAAATGTTCATTACTAGATATGAACGATATTATTATATAGTTGATTACCAACTTCTTTAAAAATTCTCAAAACTTTATTACACTTAATAAGGAATTTTTAAAAGTAGAAGTATAATTAACTTTACAAAATATTATGATGTTGGAGATACAAATACAGTTACTGTTGAATATTAGTATTTCTACCCATAATAATTCTATTCGATCATTATAATTATTATCATTTTCTCATATTGTATTTGAGAACATTTTGCTCAACATCTGAATAATAAAATAAACAAAATAATCCTTATATTATACCATTTACACTTCCAAAACAACCTTTTCAAAGTGAATCACAACCTTATCAAAGTCAATCACAACTTTTTCAAAGTGAATCACAACCTTATCAAAGTCAATCATAACTTTTTCAAAGTGAATTACAACCGTTTCAAAGTCAATCACAACTTTTTCAAAGTGAATCACAACCTTATCAAAGTCAATCACAACTTTTTCAAAGTGAATCACAACCTTATCAAAGTTAATCACAACTTTTTCAAAGTGAATCACAACCGTTTCAAAGTCAATCACAACTTTTTCAAAGTGAATCACAACCCTTTTCTAAATGATTAACAACCGTTCAAATTTTAATAACAACTTTATCAATTTCAATAACAACTTTAAATAATGATAAAAATTATTTTAATAAAAATTCATTTTTTAAAACTAAGTTCTAAAAACACCTGCTTCTGTAAATGCTTTATTGTGCCCGTACAAAAAGTAGTCAATGGTATAGCAAAATTGCTCAGAGCTAGAGTCATTAATTCACCCAAAATATTTTTTGAATAATTTGTAAATTTTCTATTGGTTGAAATCTGATAAAAATTTCAGCTAGCTTTCGAACAACTAACTTTTTCAAGCCGACATTTCAATTAATAATTAAAATTTTAAAATCAGACAGAATGGTACGCACAATATACTCTAGTATTATGAACCTTAAGAATTTAGGGTATTTAAGAGTTGACAAGGATAACTGTATTGTTTCTAGTTTTTAATGCATTTATAATATTGTTATGATTGAAAATGTTATTTATTATTGTTTTTATAATGTGAAGAATATGCATCCTATCTGAAATTAGCAAGATATGAAGTGGATGAATAGTTTATTTACTATAGAACAACGAAAAAGATATGATTTAAACTTCAGCCAAATATGATCTGAAAATCAAGGCCTTTGTATTATTTTATCGACGAATGCGGATTTAATTTGTATTTGCGTTAGTCTCAAGCTCGATCAAAAAGAGGAAAAACAAGCAAATATGATAATTCTTCCAATTAGAGGTAGGAATATTACTTTAATTGGTGCTCACAGGGCATTTAACAGGACGTTCACAGCAAAATAATTACGGATTCCACATGCAATTCGGAAGATTTTTCCATTATTCTAAAAGAAGTTATTGAAAAAATTTAAATCCAAAATGAAATGTATGGAATCTTGGTTATAATGGATAATGCCAAAATACATAAAACATAGATCCAAAGGCTATATAATGCAACTACTTTTTTTTTTAAGTTTCTCCAATCCTATTCACCGATGTTGAATCCCATTGAAAATGTTTACTCAAAAGTAAAGAGACATGTAAAAACAAGATTAACGGACATGGCTTCCAACAGTGCCATGACCCTAAAAGAATTAGTAAAAGAAAGCTGGGGCTATAACAGCAATCGATTGTATGTAATGAATATTATAGTAAAATTGCCTATTGCAGCTTCTGGTTTACCACTTCATTAATTTCCCTTCAATTCTTTTTGTTAATTTCAGTTAATATTTGCCTACTTTATTATGTGTTTTAATGTAAGTTGTTATTGAAATTGAAAATGTTGTTAATCACTTTGAAACGGTTGTGATTGATTTCGAAAGAGTTGTTGACTTTGAAAGAGTTTTTATTGATTTTGAAAAGGTTGTGATTTACTTTGAAAAGGTTGTTTTTGAAGTGTAAAAGGTATATATTATACTTACATGTGAATATCCGTCCTATTACGAATTTTTATTTAATATATTTGTATACTTCTTAATTCAGTAGGTTTATGCTAAAAACAAATTTTAATCCAATATATGTGACGTAATAAAAATTTTATCAATTTAAGTTGAAATCCTTTTTTGTTTGCTGTAAAATTTGTCCCCGATAATCCACTTTTTTTGAAATCCAATTCATCTACTTACAAATTAAGCGAGTTCTACTTTATACTATAATATGAAAGCCATTTTGAGCAACATCACAGCCATTATCCTTTCAAACAAAAAAATATTAGATTCAAATCCCTCTGCTCTGGTCATATTTAAAGAATACTTTTAAATATATTATATAAAATGAATTATAGAATGTTATGAGCACATATTATGTACTTAAAAAACAGAACAGGACTCGAAAACACAACAGGTTCCGAAATTTTGTACAGTTATTTGTAAATACGAAAAATATAATAATAATACAAGCTTGTTGTGTTTTACCGTTATTTTGGAAGTTGAACATCGATCATTATCAATAATTATTTTACTCCTTTTTTATAATTTTAATAATAAATATTTTTAATTGGAGCACATTCATCTAATCATTTATTTTATTTATATTTTCGGTCCAAAAGAGTTAATAGCCGGTGCCTGATACAGAGTGTAAAAACCGCTGATTTTTTTTTTTTTATAAGATTCGTAAATATTTGGTTTTGTTTGTAAAACCCAATTTATTATACCAGATGATTAGATTTTACTACCTACTTTCATATACAATTTTTTAAAAGGTAATAGATATATACTGCCGTCATAAGGGAAAAAGGCGAATCTCCATTTTCATTATTTTGAGTAACTAATTTAACAATTTGTAAATTGATTTGAACCTCTTGTACTGTTAAATATATAAAGTTGTAAATTCGGATTTTCTTGATCCATCTTAATCGAAATATATTATTATTTTTGATCCAAATAACCTGTGTTTCTGAGGAAATGGATTATTAATTCAATGAAAAATTTGTTTCTTATGTTGATATAATTACATTTCATTAAAAATTTTTAATAGATAATTTTTATTATGTAAACAGTATATTTTTGCCAAATCATTCGGTTTGCAGGAAGAATTTTCTTCAATTTTTGAACCAGGCTAGTTTTTCGATCTATAAAAATGACTTTTGAAATACCTTGAGAGGGCGTAGTAAAAGTTCCTGATGTTTTAACTTTTACTTTCGAATCTTCAAATTTTTTTTTAACACTCCCCCGCCCCTGTGAAAAATACAATCGGCATATCATTTATATAACTGATAAGTTATATTACCTTCAAAATAATAAATTTAAAAATACTTGTATTACTAATTCTGTCAAAATTCTGTGTTACTTTAGTTAATGTATTCCAATTAAAACTTAGAATTTTATTCCCAAAAGGAGTAATTTGTGTAGAAAATTAATTTTTATTTCCTATTATTTTCAAAGTACATATATACAAAAATACAATTCTTTGGCCCATTATATTATTATCAAACTAATTAAAAAAAAAAAAAGAAAATAAAGTTTTTATGTTAATTCTAATTAAAGTAAGTAAAATAAATTATGAGGAAAATTATAAGGCTTGGACATAATAATTTTTTTTTTTATGTTTTATAAAATATAAAATTTAAATAATCAATAATATATAGGTAGGTATTATTATTATGTAAAACGTAAAGTCTTCCAAAAAGTTACATAAGTTTAAAATTTTCCTTTGTATTTTTATTTTATATTAATTATGTAAAAATAATATTTTTTTTTTTTATAAAAAAAAACTTTTGGATAAAGTAAAAAAAATTTTTTTTTTTTAATTAAAGGATAAATAATATTATTTTCTCTTTATTATTTCAAATTTTTGTTGTACAAAGTGCCCAACCAAAAATTCATACAACTTTAAAATATGGATGGAAAAACCAAAAATAACTAAAAGTGTTAACACATAAAAAAAAATCTAGTTTTTTCTTAGGAAATATCTAAATAAAGGGTTAAGATAATATTAGGCATAGGTAGATGTAAGATGATTATATCTGTTTACTTATGATACCTTTTATTGGGTCAAAAAAAAAAAATTTTATTATGAATAAATTAACGTTTTTAAATCAGTCTTTCTTAATTTCAATGGTACCTACCTATCAGATAAGTTTCAAAAATTAGTAATTGGCAGTAATATTTATTTTGTTTTTGTAAATTCTAAGATTTTAATTAAAGTATGGGATAACGGATATGAAAAGAATGAAAATTTTTATTAGACATTTATAGACATATACTTTTAGACATCTGTCACTTAGATACGAGATGTCGAGATAAATTTCTTTTAAGGAAGATACCAAAAATTGAAGCTTTAGGATTATAGTTTTAGAATTATCTATAATTATAATTTAGTAGTTTTCAGCCACACACTACGTATTATGACATTCCGTTAAGTTTTGAATACAAATTTTACAAGAAACAAAATTAAATAATATTTTTTTTGTGGTCCACGAGTTTATTTTGCAGCAAAAAAAATTGTATTTAAAAAAACAATAAAGAAAGCAATAGCATATAGTTTATTTAGATTGCGAAAGTGACAACAACTTCTATAACTCTAATTAACAAATTTTACAATGTTACAAATATAAATTACCTGTGGAACTTTAATTTATCGAAAAATTATCAATCAATATAGAACTAAATCTTCTTTATACGAAATTTTTGTTTATTGTGACCTAGATTTTAGCAATCTTCACCAACACAAGTCATAAATTTTTGTAACAATGTGTATGTAATCAAGGAATTTCCATTATTTTTCATTGGCTTAATTGATTTAATTAAAATAGAATTTTTGTAAAAATGATTTTAAACAATTTCTGATATAAGTTTTTTTTTTTTTTTCTTTCTAAATGAATTTTTAATTGATAAGGATTTAATTTATAAAGATATAAAATATATAATATTATGTGTATATAAATACAATAATATAGTATTCATAGATATAGATTTGATTATGCAATAATTCAAACTTTAAATTTCAAAAAAAAAAAATAAAAGTGTTATGTAAGATTATTAAGTTGCAATCAAAGAGAATTCTTAAGATTTAATTCTTGAGTATAATATTAATGACATTAATTAGAACATCAAACAAAAGGACATTTTTAGCATTTACTGCCCAACGTAAATAAAAACGTACGACATATAATATCTGTCAAAATCTGTTCATGCCCATACATTTTATATGAACCCTACCGAAATATGCGACGTATAAGCGCTGAATATTCGAATTTCCAATTTTGACACGACGTTTTTTTTTTATATGTTTGTTATGTTTTTAATTTTTTAACATGGCTTTCATATTTTAGATTGACATACGCCGGCGTTTTATTTCGGGAGAAGTCAACGTAACAACGTCCGGTGTTTATACGTTGAACGTCTTACGTTCTTATTTAGGTGGGGCAGTTAGAAAAAGCATTTAGCTAGGACATAATAAAAATATTTGTAATATTAGGTGCGTTTAAAATTTTTTATCTACATTTTACACTAAGGAGTTTTACTACAAATAAAAATTAAAACGAAATATCGATTTTAGATCTAAATAAATATTTTACAAAGCGTGATCAAATTAATTCAAAATTGATTATTTTCTGCAAAATTGACATTTGTGTTTAGTATTGTTTTATAAATTACAAATGATAAACCGTTGCTATACGTTGTGCAATTGTTAAAACTTATTGCAAAAATAATATATCTATTCAGGCTAAGTTTTGGACAGTTCTATTCGAAGCACAGTTTTCGAATTTCGAATAAAGAAAATCCACATGATTTTAATGAAACACGTTTACATTCACAAAAGTTAATAGTTTGATGTGTGGTTTATGGTCTGAAGGTGTATTTGGGCCGTATTTTTTTTGAAAATAAAAATGGGTTTCCAGTTACCGACAATGGTGTAAACTCTAAAGAAACATGATTACTGATTTAATAATTTTTTTGGCATAAATTAGATGATTTTAACTTGAATGATTATGTGGTTTTTAACAAAAAGGTGCAAAATTCAATATATCACGGGATACAATCAATTTATTGACGAAATAATTTAATAACCGTGTAATGTCCGCAGAATCGCCGATATACACTAGCTACCAAGATTATGCAATATAACTGCATTAGACTTTTTCTTTGGGGTTATGTTAAAACCTTTTGTTTACTGTAATAAACTACAAACACTCATTGACCTTAATACTAATATTATTCGTGTTATTTGTGAAATCAGTGGAGATGTGAAAAAGTAGCCAATAATTTGTATTCCAGAATTGAAATTTTCTAAAAATTCCAAAGGCGGTCATTTATATGAAATCATTTTTAAATAACCAATATCATGAACCTAAAATAAACAAAAAATTATATTTATATCTTATACTGTTCTATTTTTATTTCAAATTAAAAATATATTCCTATATAGCTCTTATTTAAATCCCTCTTTATTTTAATGAATTCAAATTATTCAATTTAATATTTAAGAATTTGCATTAAGAAATGATAATACCGATTGGGACCCCATTGTAAATATTTAATTCGCCACAGAAATTGTCTGTTCTCTTAGACGGTTCTTCTTTAGATGTTCCTTAAATGATTTCTTTAGAAATGGTATTTTTGGTTACTATAGACTTCAAGGGTTCTAATAATTATTTAATCATTATATAATATTTTATAATTCATCTGAAAAAAATTATATTAATTTTATTAATAATATAATTTATATAATTTAAATATTTTCAATTAATTTTAAATAAATCATTTTATAATTAGTATGTTGGGAAAACACCCTCAGATAAAAAGAAAAACAATTTTTTTTTTTTTACCTAAAACTAAACTATAATATTTTAAAACTTAATTATAAAATAATTTAATAATTATTGTATATTTTAATATCTTAAAGCTATTACTTTAATAACTTTTATTACATTCTTTTAGTTTTTTTTTTTATGTTTTTTTTTTTTTTTAATTTTTAATTTTCATCTTTACAACATACAATATAATTAGCATTTAATTATCTTTGGACAATTAGATTTAATATAATAATAATATATTAATATATATATAATACTTCTTATTATATAATATATATAATATATATATATATATAATATAATCTATTAACATTTAGATATAATTAAAATTTAAATACCATTTTAGGTTTAGAATAATTTAATTTTCTTTTTCTTATTCTTTTTTTTTTTCTTTAATAGTAACTTTAATAGTAATTAAACATTTCATAGAATTAAATCTTAAGATATTTTTCTAAATGTAAATGAAAAATAAAGATGAAAAACAGGAGAAGAAATAAGATGACGAAAGAAAAGAAAAGAAAAAAAAAAAAAAAAACTATGAAGCCCTAAAATAATCTTTTGTTTGTATTAAATACTCTTAATTAAATGTATTCAGAAAATGAAGGAAAAAAAATTTTTTTTTCCTTATTTTTGTTTTGTATCTTTTGTTATATTGTGGGCATAAAAAAAGGACGAAGGTTATATAGAATTTATTTTTTCTCTGTATTTAAAGAAAAACTAGAAAAATTTCCAATTTTTTTCAGAAGGTTGTTATGATTTTAGTTTTTAAAAATTAATAATATATTTTAAAAAAAAAGAAACCTTTTTTAATTCTTCAAGTATTATAGGGTTAAAATATTGTCAATGTAATGTTTCAAATTATAAATATTTAAGGATAATATTTTGAGGAAGGGCATCGCTGGTCTAGCGGATAAGAACGTAAAAAATACGCTGTAAACACCGAAGAAGTGTGGGTTCGAACCCCACACACGTTGTAAGAGTTATTCCCTCTTACGAAATTTACAGCCACGCCTGAACAGGAAAGACTATGTAACTTCTCCTGTCCACATTTATGTGGCAGAGAAATGCATTAAAAAAAAAAAAACTTTTTTAGTTTCAAAGCAATTTGTTTAATAGTAATAAGAGGTTTAACAATAAAAAACGAAGTTAGTCAAATACAGAATTAATATAAAGTTTCTTTTGAAAACTAAAGTAAATTAAATGGAAGCTAATTTCCAGACTAATCCAAAAATTAAATATACAGAGTTTTTCCGACTCGATGGTCTTCCTCGAAATGGGTGATCGGGCATGTCGAAACGAAAAAAAAATTGTATTGCAGGGTTGGTTCTATTATAGACCCTTTTCGAGATATGAAGGGTTAAAGATGTTTTAACGACTTTTCATAAAAAAAATCTAATGCAAACCTTCAAGGGTAAATAAAACATTTTTAGATCAATATAAAATAACAAAGATTATTAATTTAGAATCAGGGATAAAAATAACTTAGATTATCATCAGGGATGAATTAACTTAAATCTAATAGATATTTTAAAATTTTTTAAAATAAAAGTTTCAGTGTTGAATATGTATCGGATATATTTTTTGCTCCAGCACATGTCGAAAATTTATATATCTACTTATAACTCGTAAGCACAGTTAGTGACATGATTCCTAAAAAATGGTATATAAAGTAGAAGATGATTTTGAGAATATGGTTTAAAAAATTTAGATTTTTTTTTTTTTTTTCGAGAGTAGGATGGAAACCATCGAAAGACAATATAGAGAAGGGGAATGAGCTTGAGTCTGTCGAACCTTTACTCATTAAACACCATCTAACTTTTCCACTAAATAAACGTTATTATGACCTTTAGTACCAACTGATAAAAAAAAAGTTGACAATGATATAAATTATAATATAAATAATTAGAAAATTTTAGAAAACTGTTTGATATTATTAGATATCTAGTTATTTTCGGGAATATAATAATAGAAGTCTTAAATTTTAAAATTTTTAATTTCGAACTTTATTCTAAACGTACCGTTTTCATATCTTATTCTTTACGAATCATTTTACGAAATACAATTAAATTTAAACAAAAGGATCCTACTCCCAAAAAAATGTATGCTGAATAGAATTTAGGTAACTATAAATTTTTGTATTCATAAAGCACCTGTCACCGTGCATTTAGAAAGTTATGTTAACTTAAAGTCATTCGTAATTTTAATGGCAACTTAAAGAAAATAGTTTTGTAAACCAAAAGAAAAATTATCTTATAGTTATCCAAACTAATTTTTTTATTTCATATAATTTTAATATTATATTTTGTATGTACATACATTCGAAAGTGAGCCATTATCCTTTATTAATTTTTTTCTTTTTTTTTTTCAAACATACACACGTACACAATCATATAATATTATGAAAAGATTTTTGAATCTAATTTTCATCTTTAATATTATTAAAGTTAAAATGTGATTGTTGAGATTTAACAACATATTACATATTATATTATATTGTATATATACATATATATATATATATATATATATATGAAAAGAATATAAAAATTTACAAGAAAACTTTTTAATTTCTATTCTTTGTCGTTTTCTTTCATTCTATCACAAAAAAAACTAAAAACAAAAACAATATATACACATATACGTATATAATATACATATAAAATAAAAATTAACTAACATAAAGTAAAAATTTAGCACATTTGTTGAATTACAACTTTGATTAACATCAAAGTTCTGAATTCGAATCCAAAAATAACAAAATAGAATTTTTGCAAAAAAAAAAAAAAAAGAACAAAAAAAAAAATAAAATTAAAAATATAAAAACAAAAGTTGAAAAGAAAATGAAAACTGAAATTAGTTCCGTCAATAAATAAAACATGATGATGAGAATATAACATATAGTGATTGTTTTTTTGTCCATTTCTATATTATAAAATTACTGAAAATATTTTGTTAGGAAATTTATCAAGGATTCTATTATTGCTAAGAGTAAAATATCTATTATTATTATTATTGAACGTCTGTTTAGTTAAAGTAAATATCTAAGAAAAATTACTTCTAAATCATATCATATACTATTAATATCAACTTTTCTTTACTATTAAAAGAATGAAAAATTTAAGCTTTTACTTATTAGTTTTGTAACAGTAGAGCATACCGTTTTTTTTTTTAACAAAAGATTTGAATGAAAGCTTTGCTGTTATAAATGAAAGCTTTCCTGTAATAAAATGAAAGCTTTACTGTAGAAAAAGAAAAAAACATGTCTCAAATAAGAAACAAAAATCTAGGTTATACAAAAAATTTCACTGTCTTGCTAACTGTTTAAGAACTGTTTAACTGAAGCAGTTAGCGCAAGAATAAAATTAAAAACCGTGAAGGTTTCCATATTTTTGTTCACGCTCTTGTTAACCTAATAGAAAAAGAAAATTTTATAGGAAACCTAAAAAACATCTTAATAAGAGAAAATGGTCGTATAAAAAGTATGTAAGTCACAAGTCAAGCTGGAATATCAGCAAATGGCTAGTAGATATATAATCTAAATTGGCAGTTCAATGGTATTTTATATCCCAAAAACTTATGGTTATGCCAAAAACTGCATAAGCTCATATAAAATCATGAGGAGACCTAGGTTGATTGTGGTAAAAAAAAAATTATATCCTAAAAGCAATATTTCCAAGGAGAACAAAATCAAAAAATGAAAAGCCATTGAACAGATACTTATTAAAAATAGTAAGAATAAGAATGGGTACCAATCTTGATATCACATAATCAGCACCTTCAAACTATAGCTATTGCAATTAACAGCTCACAATAAGACACTTAATCTAGTAACAAAATATAGTATCAATATTATATTATATGTGTTCACATTTGATACATTGAAGTGTAAAAGTCAACAATAGACATCGAAAAAATTAAAGAAAGATTGGAAATTTTCAATATATCGGACGGATAATATTTAAAACTTAATTCAACTAACTCTTTTAATAAGAATTCAGTTCAATTAACCCTTATTTCAAATAATTTAAATGAAAAACAAATTTTGTTCCGGATTGAATTGTAATTCGATTCAACTATCATCATGAGCATAACTCAGTCTTTAATTAAACTGATTATCTTCGCAAAAGTAGTTAAGTTTTCGGATCGTGTAGTTGTCATACAACTTTCAAATTTAAGTTCTATGGACATACATCTGAAAGGAAAAGGACTCTATATTTATTTTAGAAAATGTAGAGATAAAATCAGTGCTAGTTAATTATCAATGATCACTTAATAAAAGTGATTAATAAAGGTCGTATTAATTTATTTGTTCAAACTTAGTAAAACAAAAAAAAAAAATGATCGATAATCTCAATTACAATTTAATTTTGAAATATGTAAGATGTCAAAACAAAAAAAAAAGAAAAACAAAAAAAGAAATAAGTCTGCTAATTAACAACTATAAAATGAAAAGATCCCAATTACAAAGGTTATAGATTAGACAAAACAAAAAAAAAAAAAAAATCCAATTTTTCCTTTAATTCATTATTGTTTCTTCTGATATCCATTAGGTTTACAAGATACTTTAAAAGAAAAAGAGGACCTAGAAAAAATATTATCGTTTGAAAATAAAATAAGGAAAAGATTTTTTTTTTTTTTTTTTACTTTTGCATTATTAATTTAACTCATACTTTATAAAACAAAAACTTTTCTAATTCTTTTGTAATTTTCTTTCTTATAAAAACTTGATGCTGAGAACTATCTAAAGAATTCCTTTTTTTTTTTTTTTAATATACACAATATGAAGGAAATTAGATTTTTAGTGACCAAATATAACAAAAAAAGACCAAAACCTTTTACCAACTAAATTTTGAAGCATATTTTATATATTAATTAAGATTCCAAAAAAAAAAAAAATTCTAAGTAAACTAAAATTATTATATCTACAGAATTTTCAGAATTAATTTCGAGAATTTACTTGAACAATTAAACTTTTGCTATTTATTCTTAATTAAAAAGAAATGAATCAGTAGAAATGTTTTATTCAAAGAAACCGCGAAACTTTTGCCTACCTACTATCTACATAAGAAAGAAATTTTTTTCTTTGGTGTAAGGATTGTTATTTGAGGCGGTTTAAAAAATACAAAATATTGGAATATTTTTGTAAACTGTAAAAACTGTACTTAATAATAATAATAATAATATTAAGTTCTAGATGGTACTCCTGAAATTCTACGTTCAAACAATCTTCTAAGGGTATAATAAATCTGCGTTTGTGGCATTTTAAAGATAACAAAATAGCCGTGGAAAAGTGTATTGCTTTTATCTTCTTGCTCCGAAATGAATTCGATTTTATTATTCGCGATCACTGTTACCATACAACATCTCATTTTTATAATAATGATTTAATTAAGTTGGGTAACTCCTCAAAAGTAATTAAGTCTTTATTGCCATAAACTTCTGTAAAATTTGGTTGATTTAATGCAATCGTATCGGGTAGTTGTCATACATAATATACAACAAATCATTCTTAGGTTTCCAGTTCCTATTCTAAGACTCTCAAATTTACATAATCTCGATATTTAATTAAATCAGATATCTGAAATTTAGAAACATTTGATTAAATTTGAATCAAACAATGGCACATATTATATTACTTCGGATATCTTTCAGTTGAAATAATCAACTCTACACTTTCCCTTGTTTTTTTCAAAACTTAATTTTTCCAGTTATTTGGTAAAAATACTTCTTAATAAAAATAAAAACAAGTAAATGTAACGTAAGTCGATTCAACCGACTTATTAATACCCTACATCCGAATAATTCGAATTAAATTAAAAATCCATAAATTTTTTGGCAGTTGCTTGAACCGCCTCCCTTTTCTTACTTATACAACTCGTATATCAAGAACGTAAAAGAGACATGCTTTAACACCCTTGTACAAAATTTCAAGTTTCTATCTTTATTAATTTTGAAGATTAGTTTATTTAGAAGTTTATTTCTCTCGGTTCTTGAGATAATGGACCTAAAGTATTTTTTTAAATATAATACTATTACATTAGCTTCACTTTTCCTATAATTTCTTGCTATAAATATTCAATATATTAATTGAATAATTAATTTAGTATTACTCGTATACATTTAATCGTGGTTAATTGTTAATAGTTGAAAAAAATAAAATAAATCAAAAATCTGTTTTTCTTTTAAGAAAATTTACAAATAATGAAGTAAAATCTTAAGTTTTAATAACCGCCTTTTGTATAGAAAATAAAAATGAAGACTTACAAATTTTATAGTTAGCTAATTGAATATTACACAAGAAACATTATTATTTAACACATTATTATTTTTTTTATGTTATGTATTACTCTTTTGAGTTTTATTTTATTTTATAAAAGGCATAACATAAAATCTATGCGAAACCTCAGTGGCCTGGTGGGTAAGAGCGCATAAAATATGCTGTATACACCGAGGGAGTATGGGTTCGGATTCCAGACACGTCGTAAGATTAATTTTCCCTTACGATATTTAGAACCATACCTCAAAAGAAAAGGTTCCATAATTTTGCATGTCACATTTATGCGGGAGCTGGAGTAAAAAAAAAAAAATCTATGGATAGATTTAAAAAATTTATTTTATAAAAAATAAATTTGAAACTTTCATTTATTTTATAATTAATAAAAAAAATTCAAAAATAGGGTCTCGTCGTTTAGTGGGTAAGAACGTATAAAATATGCTGTAAACACCGAGGGAGTGTGGGTTCGAGTTCCATATACGTCGTAAGGATAATTTCCCCTTACGGCATTTACAGACACGCCTGAAAAAAAAAAGCTGTGTAATTTCCTTTTCACATTTATATAGCTAAGGAATAAATGCAAAAAAAAAAAAAAAATTGCAAAATATATGTACAAAAACACATACCTACCGTCCCTAACCATTCAAACATTGTGATAACAATTTAATACTATACATTTATGTAGAAAGTTTTATTTTTAGAAAAATAGAAGATCTATGAAATTAAATTTCATTATTAAATATCAAATTAAATTTTTTCAATCTGATTAAGAACTTTTAGGGTGAAAAAAAAAATAAAGTTTTCTAAGTGTATTTAAAGACCACAACTAAAATTCGCTTTCTTTTTCGTCAATTCTGTCTAAGGTAATGTGTTTTTATATTGTCTCACAAATATTTTGAAGTTATTATTATTTTTTTCTGTTTCGGGTAAAAATTATGAGAATCATCGAAAATTACACATAACTGTCTTGCATACAGATTCAACACAATTATGTGAGACTTTAACTTAATAAAAAAACACCGGGCCTATCTTTATATATTCAAACTACATTAACTTTTATAGATCTATTGCATTTAAATAACTCCGTGAAGGTACAATCTACTTTTATTGCTAAATCTATAGTAGCGTTATTACTTTGCCTTCTATTCGTATTTTCGCAATGGAGGAGTTTTAATGCTTCCATAATTATGCACCTTTGTAAAAGTATCATTTATATTTATCTTATACTATCTTATCTTAAGAATGGATCACGTGTTTTAGTGCATATTATTTTATTTCTTTGTTTACACTAAGAATCTCTCTATATTCCTATAACAAAAAGAAATTTTGTATGCATCAAAAAGGATCGTTTACCATATGTTATGTAAAATTTTATTTTGCGAAATTTGGACACAACCGGCCCATTCCCATAGCAATCCTAAATTGTTAATGAATTTTTATTTAAACTCATCTTAACAATTAACTGATGTTTTAATGAAATATTATATTTTGAAATAATCATTTAAAAAAAATATTTTAATTAATTTAAGTAAAAAATTATAATTATATTTTTAATTTTTTATTTGTATTATGGTCATAGAATTTTTATAAAAAAAAAAAACCCCTCTTTATAAAAACATGATTGAAAATTGAAATAAAACTTAAACTTTTTGTAGTACAATAAATCTAAAAAAAAAAATTAAAAGAACCTTGTAAAAATCTCTTTTACAAATATTTCTTTTTTTTTTTTTATAATGTATTTTTACAAAAAATATATATATACGTATATATTGTATATATATATATATTAAAAGTAAACTCAGCAAAATCCAGTAAATGCACTTTATTATAAAAAAGTAAATACAGCTTTTGAATTAATTAAAAAAAGTGCTATTTGTTTTTATATATACACTATACCTATAATAATGTTTTTACAAGGAATTGTAAGTAATTGCATAATAGTTAAAAAAAAAAAAAAAGGAAAAAAAGTAATTTAATACGAAAAAAGTGTAAAAATATAAAAAAAAAACATTTCATTAAAATATTCAAACAGGAACAACGAAGGAACTAACATAATAAATTCACTTTCAATTCAATTTCCACTTAAATAAAACGTTGTTTATATTCAATTCTAGGTAACTACAATTAGTAAAAAAACCCTTATTACTATATGTATACATATATATATATATATGTATATATATGTACCTATGGGGGTACAGCTAGAATAAAAAAGGAGCATATTTTATGATAGGGTGAACAAAGAAAAAAAAAGACTTCTACTAATTTCCTCAATTATAAACGTTATTACTTTTTTTTTGAACAACAAAAAAAAAAAAAACATAAATGTCCAACGAGCATTAACTTACTTATAAATAATGTTTTTGTCCATTTTCTTTTTTTCTTTTTGTACTTTAACTTTTATTACTGCAGTACCTTACTAATTTTTCCATGTAAACTATACATTTTATACCATACTTTTTTTTTTGTCACTCATTATAAAAACTGACACAAGTTTAAGTATTTTCTCTACTTTTCCGAATTTTTTTTGTTCTTTTGTTATGTTTTTAAGGTTGTAAGCCCAGCTTTGTTGTTTCCACCTTTTTTTTCGATTATTTACAGTTTTTTTTTTTTTCGAGTAAAATACAATACACTTTCTGTCAAAAGTACTCCCGTATAATATGAGGGTGTTATAAAATACACTTTAGTATATAATTTATTTATGCCAATATCCATCATCGTTTAAATTACAAAACAACAAAATAATCAGTAGAAAGAAAAAAAAAAAACAAAATCAAAATACTTTCATGATAATAATAATTTTACACTACACACACGTGAGTTAACAACTTCTTTTCTCGTGTCTATCACTATACAGAAATAATAAAGAAATAATAATACTGTCATGTCATTATAAAATATTTATGTCAATCAATAAAACATAATGGTCTGCAGGAAGGTGAAGTGCAGAAATTATCGGTACACATTATTTCCTTTTTTTTTAGTTCATATTAGCTGTCATTATTCGGGTCCTCACTTCTTTTAAAATCAAGTTTTACTATTGAAAATTTGGTGTAGATTTTTCAACCACTATAGTAATTTCCCCCCGCCCTTTCTGTTTATTTATGTTCGAATATAACTTAAAAGCAAATTTTTTTTTTTATTATTTTTCTCTACCACATAAATGTGGACAGGAAATTACACAGCGTAGCTGTAAATGTCGTAGGTGGGAATAACTTTTACGAGGTGTGCGGGATTCAAACCCATATTCCCTCGGTGTTTACAGCGTATTTTATACGCTCTTATCCACTAGGCCACCGAGGCCCTGAGCAACAAATTTCAGTATCCAAAATAGTTTTATTATGGGCGCCTTTACTATATTAAGTTTTTGTAAATATACGAGTATAAAACTTTTATATTAAATAGAAATACTTTACTTTTTCCGCCCCTGCGATAAGTCTGCAATAAGTCGATAAGAACAAGTCCCCAAAATAACCTAAAAAAAAAAAAAATTTGGTTGACTTTTACATACATAACTTTCATACAATTATTTTGTCGAATTTTTTCGTTTTTGGTTACTTTTATCTTTTAACCTTTTTTGCACAGCCACTTTTTTCACTAAAACTTTTAGTATATTGTTTTCATGTTTTTATGTTTACTGAAAGGATAATGATAGGATATTTTTATGGATGTTTTTTGAAGACATTAATAATAAATTAAATATGAATAATATAATAAATTTGTGCCTACTTTAAAAAAACATTATAATCTTTTCAATATTACCTTATAGAATCTGGGAAGGAGATACCTTACTTTAGGTACATTGTTGGATGCTTTTCAAACTTTACTAAGAGATACATCGGACCACATGATGTAACACTATATTGGTGCGATTAAGCGATGGGAACATTAAGGGTTTCAAAACGACTTTTGAAAATGTATGGGGGTAACTTAATGTAAGAAAATAAAAGGTAAGAGCCTTAGCGGCTACATTTTTGTTGAACTAGTAATCTCTAATAAAGGTTCAACGAAAGCCCTGAAAATTTGCTATCAAAGTCTATAATAAAAAAAGTTTATCCATACAGAAGTAATACGGGCTAAAATTTTATAATTTTTCGTATTTTTATTTTTGATTCATTTTTTTATTTACTTCGAAATCGAATGATTTTATTAGAAGGATATAGGGCTTTAGTTATTAAAGAATCTAAATTCAAATGAAAAAAAACGAGGAAGAGTGCAGTAGAGTAGACTGTGTCAACTCTGGGATACCCGTATGAACGTAATATATCCTGTTTCTATAAAACTTGATCATCTTTTAAAAACATTCAGAGTTTTAGTACCGAACTACAGAGATATATTTATGTAAATTGTGGAGTTGTATGATAGCTACCCGAATCTATTGCGCCTAGCTTCATTAAGTTCCAAGAAATGCAAAAAGCCTGAACCGGCTGCTTTAGACCATTCAAATTTTACAAAAGTTTTTGGCATGCAACTCGACACTTTTTCACTAAATTTCAGATACCTAGCTTCAATAGACACTGAGTTATTTTCATTTAAAAAGAGAAGTTGTATGGCAACTATCCGAACCTGTCATATCATCACACTAAAATTTTACAGAAGTTGTTGCATTAAAACTCGATCATCATTTGCAAAATTTCAGATACCTAGATTGAATAGACACTGGGTTATTTCCATTTAAAGAAAGAAGTTGTATGGCAGCTACTCGAACCCGGCGGCCGAAAATGCTGGAGTTAAATAGCAAAACTAACAATTTTGCAAGAGTGACGTAAAAAAAATTTCAGCCTCCTAGCTCCTTTATTTTTTGAGTTATCGTGCGGACGGACACTGAGTTCTTTTCATTTAAAAAGAGATTTTGTATGGCAGCTACCCGAACCCGTCGCACCAGCACAACCAAATTTTGTAGAAGTTGTTGCCATAAAACTTGATCATCATTTGCAAAATTTCAGATACCTAGATTGAACAGACACTGGGTTATTTCTATTTAAAGAAAGAAGTTGTATGGCAGCTACCCGAACCCGGGGACAGAAAATGCTGGAGTTAAATAGCAAAACTAACAATTTTACAAAAGTGACGTAAAAAAATTTTCAGCCTCCTAGCTCCTCTATTTTTTGAGTTATCGTGCGGACGGACACTGAGTTCTTTTCATTTAAAAAGAGATTTTGTATGGCAGCTACCCGAACCCGTCGCACCAGCACAACCAAATTTTGTAGAAGTTGTTGCCATAAAACTTGATCATCATTTGCAAAATTTCAGACGCCTGGCTTCATTAGGTTCCAAGAGGTGCAAGAAGTCTGAACCGGCTGCTCTAGACCAAACAAATTTTACAAAAGTTGTTGGCATATAACTCGACACTTCTTTACTAAATTTCAGATTCCTAGCTTCAATAAACACTGAGTTATTCTCATTTAACCGGATAAGTTGTATGGCAGCTACCCGAACCCGCCGCACCACCACAACCAAATTTTACAAAAGTTGTTGCCATAAAACTTGATCATCATTTGCAAAATTTCAGACGCCTAGCTTCATTAGGTTCCAAGAGGTGCAAGAAGTCTGAACCGGCTGCTCTAGACCAACCAAATTTTACAAAAGTTGTTGGCATGTAACTCGACACCTCTTTACTAAATTTCAGATTCCTAGCTTCAATAAACACTGAGTTATTCTCATTTAAACGGAGAAGTTGTATGGCAGCTACCCGAACCCGCTGCACCAGCACAACCAAATTTTACAGAAGTTGTTGCCATAAAACTTGATCATCATTTGCAAAATTTCAGAAACCTAGCTTGAATAGATACTGAGTTATTTCTATATAAAGATAGAAGTTGTATGGCAGCTACTCGAACCCGCCGACCGAAAATGTTGGATTTAAATAGCAAAACTAACAATTTTGCAAAAGTGACGTAAAAAAAATTTCAGCCCCTAGCTCCTTTATTTTTTGAGTTATCGTGCGGACGGACGGACGGACGTACATGGCTTAATCGACTCAGAATTCGATTCTGAGCCGATCCATACCTTTGACACTATATCTAGCTCGACTCCTTTAAGGTGTCACAAACGTAATGGCAAATTTATTATACCCTTGAACATAGTTCATACGGGTATAAATATGCAATATGGGTTCTTTTCTGTTTTACTTAATTATTTCCTTTTATTGTTCAATAAATTTTTGATTTTCTTTTATTAACTAAAACATTTTTTTTTTAATTAGTTATAAATTTCTTAATTCTCAATGGATAGTTTTCTTTTTCGATTTTCGAGTATCATAATTTCCGTTATTCAAGTTATTTAATTGGTATGACAGCACTTTTAAGAGTATTTTATTATCCTATAAATTCTATTATTTTGTTTTTTTTCGATTATCCTTAGAATGACACATGTAAATCTACATAAATATATTTTTCTCTCTCTTTTTCATTTTATTTTTATCCATTCATTTATTTTTTGTTTGAGCACCCAATCCCACCCACTAATATATATTGGTCAAATGAAAATGAAAATAATTTAGTAAATAAAGTCAAAAAATTAAATTTGTTTTTTATATTGGAAAAATAAAACTAGAAATAAAAATAAATTGGCGTAACATTTACTAAAAATTTTATTATCGTAAGTGTTTTTTTTTTTTTGTTTGTATTCTTGTCCTTATGCCTGCTTCTACTCATTGCTTCATTTCATATTATTTAGTGATATTGAATCTAAAAAAAAAAATTAAATACTTAAATAATATATACATATAATAAATCTTTAATGTGTTCTAATTTGAACTCATCCTTGTCCATAAAATAGAATATTATACGTATATAAAAAGAAATACTTTGAAATGTATTATTTCTGATGTTAGAAATAAGTTTTTTTTTTGTGGTAAATTGTTGTATTTCCATTTGGTTTATCTGCTAATGAAATCTTGTAATGTTTTATATAATCAAATTTTTTGGTAAAGTATAGCAAATAAATCAATTTTTAAAGTACTTTTTTAACAGTTTTTTTTTTTTTGACTACAGAATTTTAAAATTATAAATTTTTGATTTTTTTTCAAGGCTTAAAAACAACTTACTAAAGATATTGTTCAAATATTTTGACATAGTTTTATTTTACATATAAATTAAATTATTGATTTTACATCAAAACATTTTTTAACATTAAAACTTATCAATGAGGAAAACTTATCAAATTTGATCAATGAGGGACCTCGGTGGCCTAGTGGATAAGAGCGTATAAAATACACTGTAAAGAACGAGGGGGTGTGGGTTCGAATCCTACACACCCCGTAAGAGTTATTCCCCCTTACGAAATTTGCAGCTACGCCTGAACAGGAGAGGCTGTGTAATTTCCTGTCCACATTTATGGCAGAGAAAATGCATTTAAAAATAAAAAAAAATGACAAATGGCAATGTTGCGCCTACAAATATGCAATTTACTTATAAAAAGAGTTATCGTGTATTTACATTTTAATATTAAATTTTTTTTTTGTAAGTTATATTTATACGATCTAAATAAAGAATAAAAAAAAAAAACAGATTTTAATATTTTGCGGAGGGGGCTTCGGTAGCCAAGTGGGTAAGCGTGTGGCGTATTAACCGAAGGAGTGTGGGTTCGATCCCTGCACCCTGGTCGTTAGTGTTTTTTTCTTTACATACCCTTCTTACGACCAAATATAATGTAAATATATAGTATATAATATAAAAAAAATAAATAATATTAGTATAAAAACCTATAATGACCTTGGTAGCCGATGGTTTAATAATATTGTATTACATTTATGTACCTATGTAATATTAATATAAATAAATAAATAAAAAAATAATTTGCGGAAGACCCTTTGTGGAGCCTATACTTCTAAATGATCAAAAACTCAAACTAGTCTGTTTAAAGTATATAGGAATAACTTCGACTAGTACTACAGAAAAGGATTGTAGTGTAATAAAATATATATATATATATATTATCGAAATAGAGATATTCGATCCAACAATATCTTTTCAAATAGTTTATTAATTACTGTAGTAATAAAATTTACTGCTCCTAAAATATTTAAATCTACTAAATAATCTTTGCTATCAATGGCTTCTCTTGAGGTGTGAAATAAATTTTTGTCCTTTTAATAATGGTATACAACATTTAATGACCTTAGTAGCCGATGATTTTAGTAATAGGATATACCACTATCCTTTTGATATATGCATCTAATATTAAAATAAATAAATAAATAATGTACTAGTTTTAAAATATCTACGGTTCATTTTTTAAGTATAAATTAGACTTATTTTGAGTATTTCAATTTAAAAATAACTAAATGTTTAAAAACAAACCTGTTAACAAACCTGTTATATGGAAAATAAAAGTTTGTAAAAGTTTTTTTTTTTTTTTAATGCATTTCTCTGCCACATAAATGTGGACAGGAAATTACACAGCCTTTCCTGTTCAGGTGTGACTGTAAATTTAGGAGGAATAACTCTTACGATGTGTGTGAGATTCGAACCCACACTCCCACACACGCTCTTACCCACTAGGCCACCGAGGCCCCTTTTGTGAAAGTTAAAATAAAAAAAAAATATTCGGCAGGATATGGAAAAATATATTTCATATACATATATGTACATATAATAAGTAAATTTTTTTTATTTGACATAAAACAACATATTAATACAATAAATAATAACAAAATTTATTGTATTTTTAAAAGTAATTGAACATAACTTTCTGGCCTATAAATGGATCTGGTTGGCTTATAATTTTTATTAATATGTAAATCTAAATATTTTTTTTAGACAAAATGTAAAATTTCAACTGATTACTCAAAGACATAAAAAAATCGAAATAAATTCTTCAGTAATAAAATTAAAACTTATAAAAGAAATCAATTTTAAATATATTTTTTGAAAATTCAAATTATTCAAAAGAATATAATAAAAAGTATAAAATTGCACATCTCCTAATAAAGATGCCACATAACAGTATTCAAAAATCGTACATGTATAAAACTATTGAATAGTATTTGAGCATAAAAAAATTCTTCATTATTTCTATACCTAATTTATATCCTTTAGATATTTATTTTAATGTACAAAATTTCCTTTCAATTTAAATATAAAATTTATTTAGAAAATGTAATCATAATAAAATATGGTAATGATATTTTTCATTTATTTTCACAATATAATAATTATATGTCATAATTTCTATTATATTTAATTTTTATTTATTATTATTTACTTACATTTCAATGAATTTATGACAATATTGAGAACTGCATCCATTTTTTTTTTTTATTTTATATAACAAAATTATAATATGTCTAGAGTTGAAAATTATATAGTGATAACGCGTTAATATTGCATGTCATTTCCAGGACTTTTTTTTATTTTTTCAAAGAAAAATAGTTGTCGACTAGGTAGTTGGTATTCTTTGAGAACATTAAACCACAGTAGCAGGTAAACTTTTTGAATAAAGACTCACCACCGGAAATAATTTTAATATATATATATATTTTTTTTAATGCATTTCTCTGCCACTTAAATGTTGACAGGAAATTACACAGCCTTTCCTGTTCAGACGTGGCTAAAAATATCGTAAGGGGGAATAACTCTTATGACGTGTGTGGGATCGAAGCCACACTCCCTCGGTGTTTACAGCTTATTTTATACGCTGTTATCCACTAGGCCACCGAGGCTCCATAATTTTAATATCTATACCTACATAATATTATGTATTATATATTAAATAATATTTTTTAATAATTAAAAGTTAAGGGACGTCAATTAGCACTTCTAAAAAAAATTGTTTTTTTTTTTCAAACCTGAAATAATATTAAACACATTTTTAATGCTTACATTCATTTCCTGCATTACATAATATATTTTAATAATATTGAAAGTCACTGAATGATTTGATTTAACAAAATTTCTGTCTATAATAAAAGGTTTTTTTTTTTTTTTGAAATTATTAATGATATTTTTATTTTAGTTAAACTACAGTGATGAACAAAAGTATTGAAATAATAATTATGGTAGCTGAATAGAAAATCTTGACAATTTTAAAATATCCATACAAATATTGCCAATTAGGCCGGTTGAAAAAGCATAAGATTACATTTTAAAGGTCTCTATTTAACTCACTTAATGATGTCATTACCGATTCGAATCATAAGAGAAAATATTCACTTATGGCCTGGCTTGTTTCCTCAAATTTTGAATAAGATCTGCAATAAAATGTACCTATATAGTTATATTATGCCAAGATCATGTTATAGTACAAAACTATTAATATTACGGTTTAAATCCATTTAAAATTGCCTATCCGAATCATTTAGAGAACATATCCATTTATTATCAGCCATGTTTCTTAAAAAATTAGGTAAAGATCTGGCAATGTATTCCCTGTAGTAAAGTTGTATCAAGATCATGTTGAAAATCTTACGCAGAATTGATTTGTGACGATAAGAGATGCATTATTATAAACAGGTTATAAAAAGAATACGAAAAGAAAAGAAATATGTTGTTAAAATTATAAGCGAATTGTGACATTACAATAGTTACTATTTAGCTGATAATAATGTGTGGTTTTAGTAATATGTATGAACAATCAACTATACAACAATCTTATCAAGTACCTAATGATATATCTAAGGTAGAGCTCTAAATTAAAGTTATTTTCGAGGATTTAATAGAAAAAAAGCAAAAAATATCACTGCACTTACAATAGTTTTAAAAATTGATTTATTTAAACACAATAAAAACGAATAGGTAGGCACTATTACACTTTTGTTAGTCACTGTATTATACAAAATTTATTTCTAATAAATTGGTTTTTTGAATAATTTTCAGTTATGATTTTAGTCTCAAAATCTATGAAAATATAATATTATATAATTAGTTTTCTAATTTAAATTTTTTTTCTTTTTTATTTTATCATATTATTTTCCACTTTTTAGTTTCAACGTCCATCTATTTTTATGGTATTAAATACATTGTTCAAAGTTTAGTTATATTAATCCGAACCAATTATTTCCTGTTTTACATTTTCATCAAAAAAAAAATATATAAAATATAAACCCCAAATTTAAATCAGAATTTTCCCTTTTTAGCACATTTCCAAAAAAAATTTGAAAAAATGTGCCTATTCGTTTCACTCTGTCTCTCCGTCCCTCCGTCCGTCTGTCAGTCTGTTTACAAAACTTCCACACCGTTAAGGATAGAGAAAAAAATTTTAACTATGGGTAGGTCTCATAAAAAAATTAATTTTGTGAGAATATAATTAATCATCAGGGAACTACCGCCTCTCAAATTTTGAAAAAGGACTATTTTTAAACGCGTATATTTCAGGTTCCACTTAACATTTTCGCAATTTGAAAACGCCATTCGACAGGAAATATTTTTACCTTTATCAAAATTTTATATAGTTTTTAAATTTAGTATTTAAATTTACCGTTATGTGAAAATGAAATTTTGCATATTTCTTTTTCATAACCGACGTACTTTGAGATAGGAACCTGAAATTTTGAGATAAGAAAGAATTTTTAGAATTAGTATAAGTATATAATTATAATTTTTTAAATATAATATTTTTTGGTAGCACCCCCTGTTTAAGAGTTATTATGCCTCAAAAATTCAAAATTTGCTATTTTTAGACACCTCTAACTTAGGCACCTGTAAAAACTTTTCTTCGTAAAGACATGAAAATTAAAGGTACAATAATATATTTTTACATGTGTTAAAAGTTTTTCTTAGTTATATAGGGTTCTGGACTTACAGTCCCTCAAAATTTCAGAAAAGTCCTATTTTCACATTTTTTCTTATTACATGAAATTTTCAAATTTTTGTGGAAGTCACAATTCTAAACGTTCGTATTGTCTTTTGGAAATGTGCGCTTTTAAAAACCGTTGGTTTACATTCTACCTTGTTTTCTTTGTTTTTTATTTTTATCTTTTTTTTGTTTTTATTATTTTTGCACCGTGGTTGTCCACAATGTCCTGTAATTTCAAGTGTCAAAAAACAAAACACCAAAAAAAAAATACAGGAAGGAAGAAAACTAAAAATTCAAAAATTTTTGAAATATAAAAGACAAAAATGGTTGTCAATATGTGAACATTGTGGTTGAAAACTGAATTACATGCGTTAAAAAATTCTAAAAAGATACAAAAAAAAAAAAAAAAATTTAAAATAGTAAAACTAAACTTACCTAGTTTAGTTTTAAAAATTTTCTGCTCTAATACAAAACAAAAAAATTGAAATTGCAATTCGGAAGTAATTAAAATTTTGGTTTGTTCCCATATGATCGTGGTTAATTTTTTTTGAGAGTGCGTTAAGTTTTTGTTGGTTTTTAAATCACAAAACCAAAAACAAAACAAAGGAAGCAAAAACAAAACAGAAAAAAAAATACCCTAAACACATTTTCGCTAATTTGAACAGAAATAGTATTTGATAAAGTTGTCAATACAAAAATTTATAGTTTTGATTGATAAAAAAAGGATTAAGTAGTTCAAAAATTTTGTAATTTTCATTATAATTTTTTTAAATTTAAATTAATTTTAAATAGGAAATAGAAGAAATATTTTTAGAAGTTTTCAAGGAGAAGTGAGTAAGTAATAAAGAGTAAGGAGTAGATTCTTTTCAAAAATTTTGAGATTACATTTACCATGACATTTTCTTCGATATAGATTTATTGAAAAAACTTTTGTTATCTGAAGGAAATAAAAATATTGTTCTTAGTTATTTCCGATATGAAAATAATTAAAATGAAACTGCAGATTATAAAGAAATGTTCAAATAATGTCAGTGGGTATGTATAGATAGATAGGGATTGTAAATACATATTTAGGCTTATTTAGGCACGTCTGTGATACCCTGTAGTAGTTTTTTTCATTAATAAATCATTGGAATCTTCTTGGAAAGCGTAATAAATAGATTGAGTCTTCCTTTAATAGATTGAAAAGATCGAAAAATATCCCCAGAAACTTTAACTTTTTTAGACCAAGTCATTAGCACAACAGGTAAACAATTGATTTCCCGTCCTCTTCATCATTGAAGCTTCTGCAACGGTAATCCGAAAGGTGTCCCGTTAAAATCCCCATTACATTAACGATATTGCGCCGATTTAAGTATCATGGTCTATTTGATCGTATGCCAGATTTGTTTAGTCGAGGGTCAAGTATTACTATAAGACCACCTGCAATTTTGTGAATACATTGGCTTGTTGTTGAAACCAATATTTATAGATTGTAATAAGAATTTCGAATCAAATGATGTAATTTTGCATACAATTTTTTTTGCTCTTAATTTTTCAAACAAGGTACCTTTTGAAATATTTACGGATTAGATAGATTTTATGTTGATGTATCATTGCTTCAACATTTTCTAAGAGCATTCTAACAAAAATAATATGGAATAGAGTATAACATATTATAATATATTCGATATTTTTACCTATTGGTTACTTTAATTTTTGAAATAAAATTTCAAATATATTCTATAACCTTTCCGTAACAAAATTATCACCTTAATTTGTAAAATAACTTTAGTTATTAAAATTACTTTTTAGTATCTAACGTTTTAAATTTTTTGTAAATTGTATAAAGAAATTATAAATATGGTAATTTGATTGCGTTTTTTTTTTTTTTTTTTTTGGGTTATTGGATAATTTTTAGTGTTTATTCCATAAAACAAATAAAACTTTTACTTTAGAATTTTTTGGTAATAAAATATTTCAATTAGGATTAAAAATGCAGTTAAAAAATTGCATTATTGCACTTTAAATATTTGATATTTTGATGGTGTTTAATTTCAAAAAATCAAAAAACCTTAAAAAAATTCTGCCATTACTAAATCCGCCCGTCCATTTACATACTCATATTAATTTGTATAACAAATATTAATTTTTCTTCAACACTATATTGAACTCTTTAGTCGGTCTACAATAGCGTTCTATTGCATAGACAACTGCCAAATTTGAAATTTTTCACCTAGTCTTATATTTAAAAATTTACAGAAATTTTCTGTGAGTTAATAGAGTTAGAATGAAATTTTTTTTATTTTTAGTAAGTTATTTAAAGTCTTTTATATACTTTATGATTTCGTTATTTTGAAAATCTTTTATTTTGTTTTTCCATTTAGGTACATAATTTATTTGTAGTTATCACACAGGGCTGAAATAATTTTTTCTATTTTTTGTTTCTCTCCAAATTCTTTTGTGTAATTCTGCTTTCAATGTTCTCACCCAGGTGATGCATAATATTATAAAAATGCCTATATTGCCAATCACACTTTTGGTAATACAAATATCTAGTTATTTGATATAATTTGGTTTACTATCACAGTTTTCTATGCATAGTCTTTTTTGGTTCCTATAGATTTGTTGTTTTAGAAATGTGGCTTTCAATTATTTCTTGGAATTGTTTTGTACCGTTTTAAATTAAACATATTTTATGGAAGAAAAGAACTGTTATTGAAGTATTTAAATTCAAATAGTTGTAGTTGTAGTAAATTTTTAATAAAAAGGCGTTTTAGAAAAATTTTAAAATAATACAATTAAAATTTTGAAATAAATAAATAATTTACATCGACCGAAATACTTTAAATTAAAATTTTTTAAAAATTCATGGAAGACAACTATAGATAAAAATGTAATTAAGTATGCAATTTACAGGGGTGTAGTGTGAAGAAATTTACAGGGGTTGTTCATTTTTGTTTTTTTGAAATTTTGTTATTTTGTAAAAATTTATGTTTTTAATTTTTTATGTGATAAATGGATTGTTTTAAATTATTTATCTATTATGTATACTAAGTGACTTAATGGACACTCTTGTCTTTTACAAGTTTATATACGAGTCCAAGTAATGAAAAAAAGAATTTTAAATATTATTTTGTTTTTTTTTTAGTTTGGTGTCCTAATTTTAGTAATAAATAGTGAAAATGTTTCTAAATTTACAAATTTAAATAACTTTTATTCATTTTTTTACTTTTTGTTTTTCATGGCTATTTAATTTCAGATCTTTAGGCTAATAATTTATATGTAACTTTTTCAATTTTTTTTACATTTAATCTAAATCATACTCGTATTTTGTAAAATTAGGTTAGATCTGAATTTCAATATTGATATAAAATTTCAAAAAGAAATTTAAATTTTAAAATTTTAGAAAATTCTCAAAGGATCATTAATTTAATTACATTAGGATAATAAATCTTGTTTTATAGTTTTTTAAATTAATTCAAAAAAAATGACTGAGATTTAGCGAAACTGAAGTAAAGCAAAATCTTAGGGCATTACGAAGAGTTACATTTACGTCTACTTTCGAAATGTAATTTGTTTCAAAGCTTCGCTGATGCAACATCCAAATACAATAATGGATGTTAATAAATTGTAAAAATATAACCTACATTTCATTAGGTATAAAATATGATTATAAAAGCGCTTGATCATTTTTGTAGTTCATTTTGATGAAGAAAGTTCAAAGAAAACAATTCAAAATAAAAAGACGTGTCTGAATTTTAGGAACAAATAAAAAAAAATAAGTAATTTTTGAAAGGTATCTGAATTATTCGAAAAAGTATATTTTTACAATGACCAGTGTCTCATTATTAACGCAATTCGTCATAATCTAGATGTAATTGAAGAGTGGTCAACAAAAGATCGTCTGATTCTAAATCTAAAAAAAACCAAAGTCATGTTATTTGAAATCTAATCGTTTAGGCTTGTTAATAATTTCCCCTTTTAAAAATGAATCGCTAAAAATTGTTAAAAATTTTAATTATTTATTAAATCACATTTTATAAAATGCGTAAAATCCAAATTAAAATCGAAAGTTCATATTACAATTATACAATTAAAGTTAAAATTAAAATCACAAAAAAAAAAAAAAAAAATTATGTATATAATGGTATTATCTATTCTTAAATATCCTAATCCTAAAAATCTATTCTAGTAATTTCCTTTTTTTCTTTTTTTTCTTCACATTTTTCACATTTTATTCTAAAAACTGATCTTCACATTCTATGATGAACTTTATAATACTTCTTTTGAAGACGGGCATATTTATGTTAATATTTTGTAAATCGGTTGGTAATTCATTAAAAGCTTTTAAAGATTTATACAAAGAGTTCTTGTTCTGATTAATAGTTCTGAATAGACTTAAATAAAAATTTGATTTATTCCTCGTATTGTGATTGTGAATGTCGAGCATCCTATTTAACAAAAAATTGTATTTAATCTCGTTATTTATAATTTTAAATGCAACCATGTAGAGTTCAAATTTACATATATTGGTAAAACTCTGAATAAAGAGAGTAAAATAAAGTAACGCTCTGAATAAAGAGAGCTTGTAGCAAATCTGATTGGGTACCCGTGAATTGTTTTGACTGCCTTTTTAATTATTTTTGTTACATGCATATTTCAATAACAAAGTGATCAAATAGTCCCAAACATGAGCTAAACAAATATTGGAACACTGACATTGGAATACTGACAGGGCTACATCAATAACAAAGTGATCAAATAGTCCCATACACCAGCTAAACAAATATTGGAACACTGATATTGGAATACTGACAGGACTACATCAAAAACAAAGTGATCAAATAGTCCCAAACACCAGCTAAACAAATATTGGAACACTATTCGTATTATTATTATTATAATAATTATAATATTGAAATGCCCCCCCCCCCCCCCCCCCCCTCTAAAATTCAATTGTTCTAAAAATATACTTGTTCATAATATATACCTAAACAAAAGAGTACTGAATTTTGATGCATTTGGACTTTGGAAGTATGACTTTTGATGCTTTTGGATTTTGCAAATTTGATTTTTGAAAATATTTGGATTTTCAAGCAATTCGATTTCTTTTTTCTTCGATTTTGTTATATTATAATAGAAGACAACAGAACACTTCCGATCAAAAACAAGGTAGAATGTAAATCAACGGTTTTTAAAAGCGCTCATTTCCAAAACACAATACAAACTATTCAGAATTGTGACTTGCACAAAAATTTGAAAATTTAAAAAATAAAATTTAAGAAATTTTTTCTAATAAGAAAATATGTGAAAATAGGACTTTTTTGGAATTTTGAGGGGCTGTCAGTCTGGAACTCTATATAAGTAAAAAAACCGTTAGCACACGTAAAAATATATTACTGGAGCTTTAATTTTTATGCCTCGCCGAGAAAAAATTTGTACAGGTGCTTAAATTATAGGTGCCTAAAAATAGCAAATTTCAATTTTTCAGCCCTAACACCTCTTAAACAGAGAGCGGTGCAAAAAAATTTTCTAAGGAAACCTATACTAATTCTAAAAGTTCTTTATTGTCTCAAAATTTCTGGTTCGTATCTAAAGGCGTGCCGGAGTTATGAAAAAAGAAATTTCATGCAAAATATGGTTTTCACATAACGGTAAATTTAAATAGTAAATTACAAAATATTGCATAATTTTGTTATTGTTTTATGTAGATAATAAAAATTTCGGTCTTCTGGCGGTTTTAGATTGCAAAACTATTACGCAGAGTCTGAGATATATACATCTGAAAATGGGGCTTTTTCGCAATTTTGAAGAGCTGTAACTCTGAAACCCTATTATAACTAAAATAAACCTTTAACACACGTTAAAATATATTGCCGTAGCTTTAATTTTTATATCTTTTCGAAGTAAAATGTGTACAGGTGTCTAAGTTACAGGTGTTTACAAATAGCAAATTTTCAATTTTTGAGCCTTAATAGCTCATAAACAGGGCGTGGCCCAAACAAATTTTCTGAGCAAACTTATACTAATTCTAAAAGTTCTTTCTTGCCTCAAAATTTCAAGCCTCTATCTAAAAGCGTGCCGGAGTTATGAAAGTAGAAAAATCATGCAAAATTTGGTTTTCACATAACGGTAAATTTAAATACTAAATTTAAAAAAATTGTATAATTTTGATATTAATTTACAAAGATAAAAGAAATACCTGTCGAATGACGTTTTCAGATTGAAAAAATCTTAAGCAGAACATAAGATATATGCATTTAAAAATAGGGCTTTTTTAAAGTTTGAGGGGCTGTTGCTCCGTAATGGATGGGACTACATGAAAAAGTTGTTCCACAAAGTTATTTTTTCATGAGATCTACCCATGGTTTAACTTTTTTTTTTCTCTATCTTTAACGGTGTAGAAGTTTTGTAAACAGAAGGACGGACGGACAGAGTGAAACTAATAATCACATTTTTTCAAATTTTTTTTGGAAATGTGCTAAAAAGTTTAAATTATTATGTAAAAATAATTTTTATATATTGAAGTTTAATGAGGTTTAAAACTTAAAAGATAAAAATTATATATTTTTATGTTGTGTTTAAATTAAAATTTTCCTACATCTTTTCAACACATTTAACATCCTTTCATAAAATATTAATTTTACCTTTTGAATTCTGTATTTTCTTATTACATTTTATTTAATTGATTTCATCTTCATAGATTTTTAATTATGTTAATTAATTTTATACATCTTTAAGAAATAATTTTTAAAATTATATACATAAAAATGTTAAAAATAATATTTATTTAAAATAATTAAAATAATAAAGCAATGGAATGAAAAATTGAAGAAAATAATGTAAAATTTCGACATTCAACAATTAATTTATATATATTAGATACTTTTACAGGGCTACATAAATTATATAGGTACATATATAAGAGGTACATATATAAGAGTTGTAATGTAATATGTTGGTTTATTTATTGAAATATTTAAATGTTAATTCAGTCAAAATTCATTTTATATATATACCTACATTGAAATATTTTATTTATATATACATTTAATCGTAAAGATATAATATTATCTATCTATCTATTATGTAAATATTTTAACTATTGTATCAATCTTTAGATTTGTATAGTATTTTAACTATACAAATAAGCAAAAATACCAAAAAAAAAAAAAAAATAAAAAAAAGTACATATAAAAATAAAGTTGTGGTTCAAGTCCTGTTTATATTTACATGATTTTGGCATAAATTCTTATAAATACATATTTAAAATTCATAAAAATATATACAATAGACGTTATATTTTAAATATACATGAGTATAATATTTAAGGAAATCATGGTTATTTAATTAATATTTATTTCCTTCTTAAATATTCGAAAATAAAGAAAATAAAATAAATATTTTATAATTTTAAGTAATTAAATTCAATAATAGTTTGCCGAAATTCAAATAATAAATTAAAAAATTCGAAAAGTAAACTTTTATTAATTTAGAATTGATTTTGCATTATATATGTATATATTTTGTATCTAATATTTTTGTAATTTAAGATGTTCCTTCTTTTTTATTTCTGTTGTTATTAAAGTTAAGGTATTTTATAAGGAAAGAACGATTTTATAAGGAAAGAACGAAATTTATCATTGAACTTTGTTTTTTTTATACTCGTATGAACTATGTTCAAAGGTATAATAAATTTGCCATTACGTTTGAGACACCTTAAAGGAGTCGAGCTAGATATAGTGTCAAAGGTATGGATCGGCTCAGAATCAAATTCTGAGTCGATTAAGCCATGTACGTCCGTCCGCACGATAACTCAAAAAATAAAGGAGCTAGCAGGCTGACATTTTTTTTACGTCACTTTTGCAAAATTGTTAGTTTTGCTATTTAACTCCAGCATTTTCGGCCGCCGGGTTCAAGTAGCTGCCATACAACTTCTTTCTTTAAATGGAAATAACCCAGTGTCTATTCAATCTAGGCATCTGAAATTTTGCGAATGATGATCAAGTTTTATCGTAACAAATTCTGTGAAATTTGGATGTGGTGGTGCGACAGGTTCGGATAGTTGCCATACAACTTCTCTTTTTAATTGAAAATAACTCAGTGTCTATTGAAGCTAGCTATCTGAAATTTAGTGAAAAAGTGTCGAGTTGCATGCCAAAAACTTTTATAAAATTTGATTGGTCTAAAGCAGCCGGTTCAGACTCTTTGCATTTCTTGGAACTTAATGAAGCTAGGCGCAATAGATTCGGGTAGCTGTCACACAACTCCACAATTTACATAAATGTATCTCTGTAGTTCGGTACTAAAACATCTGAATGTTTTTAAAAGATGATCAAGTTTTATAGAAACAGGATATATTACGTTCATACGGGTATCCCAGAGTTGACACAGTCTACTCTACTGCACTCTTCCTCGTTTTTTTTTAAATTTAGATTTTTAAATTTTACCTCAGTTTTTGTTAACCTGCCTAAAGGTAATTTAATTTGAATATTGTTTATAATCTAAACAACAATGAATTTTGACAGCTTAAAATTTATTACAATGAAACCATTTGGATTAAATACAAGAACTAAGAGTTCAAAAACAGGTTTATTGGAGAATGCAATGAGAGAAAAGGAATGAAAATGACCAAAATCCCTAATATCTAAATAAAATTTACAAAATAATGCGATAAACTTTTCTTAAGACTCTATACGTACCTTAAAAATTCTTCGAAATACTTGTACATTTAAACTTTATATGACGTGTAACACGATTAATCGAAATTTTAAGAATAAAACAAGGAAAAGTATTATAGTTGATAGTTGGATCTGGTACAAAATCTTGGTTTTCAAAATCTAGTTTTTACAAAATCTCTGTGGACAAAATCAAATTTTTTGAAAATTAAATTTTTTTACATTAATTTTTTTATTTTATATTTTGTTTTGCTTATTAAATTTAAAAGATTAAATTATATTTTTTTTGTTAGCTTTAAATAATTTATGTTACAATATACGTACATATGTATAAATATTCTGGAAAAGGCGAATAACTGTGATTTTGAATCCAACTCTAAAATCTATCCTAATGATATAAATATTTCTAAGCTATTTTAAAGTTAAGCAAAACAAAAACAAGATTTTGGCAAATACGAAATTTTCAAAAAACGGAGATTTAAAAAAACAAAAGAGATTTAAAAAAAATCGAAATTTCGTCCACCGAGATTTTGTACCGCTCCCATAGTTGACTATATGTAACTCTACGATACTTATAGGAACATATAAGTTATCTATGCTGTTATAATAACAAATTTAATCATATTTTACAAAATTTCTGATATCTGAGCTTATTATGTCCTAAAATATGACTCCTGCAAGTACTTGTTGCTCAAAACTGACCAAATATCACAGAATTTATTGCCAACTTAACCTTAATCATCTTTTAGAATTTAGAAAAAAAAATTTCAGTTGTTTGACTTTATATTTGTACCTACTTGGGGGTATAAATTTCAAAACTATCCGAACTTGTTACATAAAAAAAATTAAATTTTGTAAAAGTTGTTAGCTTTAATCCTAACTGCTTTCACAAAATCTCGGATACCTAAAATCTCTTATAAAAAAAACAAAGAAATTGTACGGAAACTACTCGAATCTGGGTAGAACTTGTTCAATTGCAATAGCCAAACTAACAATTTTAGAGAGATGAAATGGAAAAATTTAAACTTGATTATTTTTTTATGTTATCGTGTAGACTGTAGACTGATAAAATAACTTACATGGCCAAATCGATTCAGAATTCAATTGTGAAGAAGAATATCATATATCCTTTTCAATATTTAGTTTGTCTCCTTTAAGGTGTTACAAACGTAATATTATTATAAATTATTTTAGCCTTAATTGAACTGTGTTCATGCAAGTATAAAAAAGCAGGTACAAGTATATAAAAACAAAAGAAAATTCCATCTAAAATAGGTATTTTTGATGACTAAGCATTAGAAGAACCGATCCTAAATTTCAGTCATCAATATCATATATTGATATTAATTAACTACTTATGAAATGGTCAAATTTAGTTCAATTTATTGTAAATATAGATGTACAATCTAATTTCTAAATACAAAATTAATTTTTTTATGAAAAAACTTATACTTTTTTCAGGCTTTCAACAAACTGCCCACCCATATACAAACATTCAAGTAATAATAATATCTACTGAATATTAATACTATTATAATGAAGTTCATATTAAACGAGAATACAGAGTATCTCGCATTAGTGAATGTATTGCAGAGAATGATAGCATAAGAAAATTGATGACGATAAATCCAGGTTTCCAACGATTTTAACACAGATAATTAAATATAGCGGAGCCTCGGTGGCCTAGTGGGTATAAAAGAGCGTATAAAATAAGCTGCAAACACCGAGGAAGTTCGAGGTTCGAATCTCACACACGTCGGAAGAGTAATTTTCCCTTACTATATTTACAGCTACGTCTGAAAGGGAAAGGCTGTGTAATTTCCTTGTTACATTTATTTGGCAGGGAAATGCACTAAACAAAAAAAAAAAAAATTATATATGGCAAAGTTAAATTTCAAAAATGAAAATTTTATATATTTGTTTTAAGGTTAATTGTAAATGTCAAAATACGTGAATTAGAACAACAACTCAATCAATGCTTAAATTAAAATTCTTATCCTAAAAACGTTAATTTAAGGAAATTTTAGAGCACTGCTGATAAATACTGTTTGGTCTGAAGATTTTAAGAAATATTTTGGGATAATAAATATAGAAAGACTAAATAAAGACATTGGACATTATTGTTTTATCCAAAGAATTATCTATTCATATACTTTTGCTGATACACTCTATATTTCAAAAGATAATTCTAAAATAATACTTTAAAATTGATAAATTCAAATAAATGATAAACTAAGAATATATTGGATAATCCTACATGTTATTACTATTTCTTTGTTTTTTTTTTTTTGTTTCATTCAACTAAAAAAAAATAAAATTTCTGTGTATTAGTGATTTGAAAAAAAAAAAAAGGTTTTTGATGTTTATGATGAAATAATCTTAAAAAACATTTGCAATGTAAATGGGTTTTACTTCAAATAAACAATAAATATGTGATACATCTTTTTTAAATTCTACCTATTTTAGCGTACTTTTTATATATTGTGTATTTATTATTAGATAATAATAAATTTAATAGTTAAAAATATAATAAAAGTTTTTCTAAAGCTTAATTAATATATGTAATTATGATTATTTAATCAGTTATCATCAGTGACGATATTATGTAAAAGTAACAGACGGTAGGTATATGCAAATTTTAAAATATAAAGAACATAAGATAAAATTAATAATAGTTAATTATCACAGACTACTACCCAAATTCAATTGCAAATTTTAAAAATTTCTAATTAAAAAAATACATGTATACATTTAATTCTGATTTTATTCGAAAATATACGTTCTTCAATCAACACGTGTTAAAACGCGTAAAAAAAGATACAGCTAGCATCCATATAAAAATAAGGGATTGGTTCTATATTTGAAAAGTTTTTACAGGTGCCTAAGTTACAGAATTTTTGAGGTGTAATAACTCTTAAAGAAGGGGTGCTACCAAAAAATTTTCTGAGGAAACTTATACTAATTCTAAAAGTGCTTTCTTGTCTCAAAATTTCAAACCTCTATCTAAAAGCGTGCCGGAGTTATGAAAGTAGAAAAATCAAGCAAAATTTGGTTTTCACATAACGGTAAATTTAAATACTAAATTTTAAAAAATTGTATAATTTTGATATTAATTTACAAAGTTAAAAAAAATACCTGTCGAATGACGTTTTCAGATTGAAAAAATTTTAAGCAGAACATAAGATATATGCATTTAAAAATAGGGCTTTTTCAAAGTTTGAGGGGCTGTAGCTCCATAATGGATGGGGCTACATGAAAAAGTTGTTCCACAAAATTATTTTTTTTATGAGACCTACCCATGCTTAAAATTTTTTTCTCTATCTTTAACGGTGTAGAAATTTTGTAAACAGACGGACGGACGGAGGGACGGACAGAGTGAAACTAATAAGCACATTTTTTAAAAATTTTTTTGGAAATGTGCAAAAAATTAACTAAAATAATGTCATTAAAGTAAAAAAATTAATTGTTTTTATATTACACACTTTTTTTTACTAAAATAGCCTATTACATATTATGTTCATTTTAATTAATTACTCACCTTCAGGCTTCAATTCATTTCAATCAAACTAAAATTCCACCCTATGTAAATCTCAAGAAATACAACAAAAAATTAAAAAAAAAATAAACTGATATGATATAAAATTATAGGGACATTCCCATATTTACACACATTTGAGTATTTATACCAAAAAACTTCTAAACATGTACACACACATATATATGTTTTTTTTTTCTAAAAATTATTGTTCATTTTTTTTCTTTTTTGACATCCTAAGGATTATTAATTTTTTAACAAAAATTAGCCTATATGTATGCAATTATTATTAAAAATGTATTCGATATTTCAAAATATTAACCGAAGGAGTGCGGGTTCGATCCCTGCACAGGTCGTAAGTGTTTTTTTCTTTACCCCCTTACGACCAAATATAATGTAAATATATAGTATATAATATAAACAAAATAAATAATATTAGTATATAATTTAATAATAGTATAAAAACCTATAATGGCCTTAGTAGCCGATGGTTCAATAATATTGCATTACATTTATGTATGTAATATTAATATAAATAAATAAATACCAATAATATCATAACTGTTTTGTTTGGTTTTAAAATTATTATTTCTAAAAAAAAAATCGGATTACTGTCTGCTATTTAATAAACTAAGATGAGTTCCTCATATTGTAACAATATAGTACATGACTTTCTTAGACAATAAATGAAAGAAATGAAGAAAATACATAATTTAATTAAAAAAAATTCATTTAAATACTATAAATTTTATTTTATTAATTTTTTTTTTTCCTTTTGATTTGAATTTGGTAATTATAAGAATTAAAGAAAAAAAAAAAAAAAAATTAATGAAATATTCCATAAAATTGTACATATATATCTGTATTTTCTTAAAATTAATTAACATTTATTTTTTATGTATACAGTGTGCGGTTTTTATAAGTCATAATTGTGAAATGAAAATAAAAAATCAAAATTAAGGTCAATTTTCACTATAATGGCACGTGACGACGATTTACTGTGAAAACAATGTATTTTTATTCCGATTAGATCGACATAGGACGTGACGGTAACGTATTTTGCTTAATTATAATATTATTTAAAAATACATAACAAAAAAAAAAAATAAAAAATTCACGTTGTCGTCACGTTGCTCTTTTCAAACATAAAACGTCAACGTGAATTCAATTTAATTTTGTTATTTATTATTTATATTTATTATTTTTATTCCTAATATGCATTCCTGATGATTATATTTACACTATTATACCGAAAAGACGGCATGACATCGTTTTGCCGATTACAGAGAACGAAATTTTGAATCATGACACCATATCGGTACCGCGTTGTTAATGTCATTGAAGTATACAGTCTGAATATATTCATTAAGAAATGAATGAAGGCATAATATAAATAAAAATCCATTCAAGTCGTCGCCACAGTGTCGTCACGTTCCGTTGTACTATGAGAATCGACCTTAAAATTATTTTATGATTAAATTGCCTCCATTCATTTTAATTTACATGAAAAAATTTTTCTTTACAGTTATATACATAATGTAAATATATTAATACATACTGTACATATACATATAAATATCTGATAAATAAAATCAAATATAATTACAAAACAATTTGTTTTGGTTAAATAAAACAGCAAAAATTTACGGTTATTTCAGCTATTTAACATAATATTAAATCTTTACATTAGAACATTAACAGTAAAATATAAGTAAAATTAGAAAAAAAAAAAAACTGACTATAAAATATTTTGTGATTTGAATATTGATTTTCATTAGTCATTACAAAAATAATATATAATATTATACCTACACAGATACATATTAAATTTATCTTCAGATACTTAAAATATTAAAGACTGGTGAAAGGAAATAAAGAAATCAATTCCTTATTTAATTTTTGTAAATTTTCGATAATTTTTAATATTTTTTTTTTTTTTTTGCCAAAATTTTCCGATTTTTGTATGAAAACATTAAAAAAAAAAAAAAAAAATAAAAAACAACAGAAAATCGAAATTTACTGAAATTGTTATAAGGCACGTGTATTAATTTTTATTTATATAATAATCTGTAATATGCTTGTACATATTTATATTAAATATTATGTATTTTATTTATGTTACGATGTAAAATGTTAACGTTTTTATGTTTTAATTTAATAATTATTATTTTTTTTCCTTTTTGTCGTTGTGGCACTCAGCACTAAGAAAAGTGACAAATTTTTATTTAATTGTGTGTTACACGAAAAACAAAATTCATATATAAAATAGTTTTGTAATGATTATACATAATTTTTGTTTTTTTTTTTTTTTTGGACTTTAGAAGACCTTGAAGCGATTTACATTTTATGGTCTATGGTTTTCTTTTTTAATGTTGTTTTTGGTAAAATTTTTTAAATTTGATTTTAAGTGAATTATTTGGCGAGATAGATGTGGGGACATTTTAATATACGTACATAAATTATAAAAGATTAGATATATTTTTTTCTTATACAGGTGTGAAATTATATTTATTTTATTTAAACATTATAAATTCAGTAATTAATTCAGTTTTTTTTTTAACAAATATTAACATTTAATATTAAAAATTATTGAACTGGGAACATTTTATTATGATATGAATTATAGATGGCATAATATATTATAGCTAACGATTTTTTTTTAGAATAAAATTTATAATGGTTCATATTAGGTTCAAACAAAAAATTTAAAATAAAAGTAGCAATGGGTTAAAACAAACAAAAAAAAGACTACATTGATTAATTTAAATAAAAAAATCATTTTTAGATGTTATACAAAACAATAATTTTTTAAAAATATTTTCTAAATTTTTAATTACATACCTATCACTATAATACAGCACTATCTATCTTGTTTTCAAATTTTTATTAACTAAAACACCCATTATTCTCTTTAGATATGCATCACTGAGGCGATTTAAAAATTTCCTTTTACGATATCTATTATATGTATTTCTAAAATTTACCTTTTCTTTTCTTTTTTTATTCTTTTAAAAATTTTCTTTTACTCGATTTATCTTAAACCATTTACGATAAATTTTTTTTTAAATTAACCAAAAAGTGATACTTTTAGCTTAACTTTTTTGAAATGATAAAAATCGCTATGGCTTTAAAGGAAAATTTTTATATCATTTGGTTTAAATCGTATCAATTTTTAAAAAAAACACGCTTACGTTTATAATAATAACAAAATAATGGCTTCAGTGAATCGTATCACAGAATATGAGTGAATATCTTTAAAATAAAATTTATTTTTGTCTGTTTTACATTAGATAATCCATTTTGAAATTGACTTACCTGAAAAGAAACAAAAAATTTACATTTAAAATTATTCAAAAAATTAAAGTTTAACATTATTTTGCAATAAGAATTTTTTCTTAAGCTCTCTATTTATATACACAATATCATTATTTAAATTACATATAATAATATATACAATATATACTTAATATAATAAATTATTATGTATTTTTATAATCCCACGTGTAATTTAAATAGATTTTTTTTTTTTTTTTTGTCAAATTGACAAAAATGTCAATCGAAAGTATTTCTTAAATTATTGGACAATTTTCATTTGAGACATTAATATTCATAAAAAAAAAAGGCATACAGACATTTTTATAGGCTTTTCAAATTAAAGTATAAATAAAACAGAAAAAGTAGATATAATTTAAAGAATAAAAAATTTATCGAATCAATAAAGACGAAAAAAAAAAGAAAACAACAACAAAAAAAAAAAAAAACAAATTATTCGATAAAAAAATATTATAATATGAAACACGAGTACAAGAATATTTAAATACATATATATACAAGATATATATATATAACAAAATTATATAGATAAAGATATTCTATACAAAGAAAAGCTAAATTATCAACTATTTATATTCCGCCTAAATTGTATAAGATATAATCCACTTATATTTTTTTTTTTTTTTAAATAATTTTTCATTTGCATATACATAACCTACCTACCTTCATAAAATGATAGGTAGGCTTTTCTCTTATTTTCAACATATAGTATTTCATACAGCATCAAGAATAGATGTTGACAAAAGAATTTTAGTTTTTGCAACTTTAGTTTATATTTAATAGTCAAAAAAGAAAAATTCTTAACCAAGTACTCAATTTTTTATTTTATAGATAGATGATTAGATCTGTGTATATTAGTTTTTTAAATTTATATACTTATACTAAGGGTCAAATGAAATAAAATTGAGCTGGAAACTCAAATTATACTTTTTCAAAACAATAATACGAGTTCAAGCGTAGGTTTTGTTTAAAATTTGAGTTTAAGCTTAGTTTTATGCACTCGACCCTAAATCTCGATTTAATAGTTCTTGAATAGTTTTCATAGTTTAATCAATAAAAATCAAAAACCATAATATTGAGCGCTTAAATGAGCCGTTAATTTTCGTTTTTTTTATAAAATTGCGTCCAATACCGTTTATTTGCATTAAAAATAAGTTTCAACAGATCAAAGTGAATATTTGGAATTTAACCGAGCCTATACTGTCTTACAATATTTTATTCATTCATTTATTTCTTTTATTTATATAAATGGAAACAAAACCTAAAAAAAAAAAAAAAATTTTTATTATAATTTTTAATCTTTATAAAACATTTTTTTTTTTTTCTATTTTCATTCTTTATGTGCATTTTTTCTTATTTTTTTGTTTTGTTTTTATTTTTACTTTCATTATTATTTTAATTTTACGTCATTTTGTCTATTATTTTGCGACATATTCAATTTTCGGTTTTTTTTTGCTTTAAACATTGAATTCAATTATCATACAAAAGAAACTTCTTATCAATTTGTAAATTTTGTTTTTTTTTTTCTAAAGTAAAAAAAAAAAAAAACAACATAGGAGCATCGAAAATAAAATTTTGTAGTCTATGCATGTTTTTTTTTTTTCTCTCTTAATGCTTATTGTCTCTTTCCCTTTTCTCTTTTATTTCTTTTTTTTATCTTTTTATCTGCGCCCTCTGGTATATACATATGTACACTCTTTAAATTTATTTTTACTTAATTTTTACTAAATTACGTTATCAACCTACGCTTTATTTTCGCAACAATTCAAAACAAACGCAAAAAAAAAAAAAAAAAAAAAAACAAAACAAAAATTGAAAATATGTTACACAACTCAAATACATACATCTCATCATTTACTCTCCATATGTTCAAGACACAAATCATGAAAAAACAATAATAACAAACTAAAAAAAAAATATATAAATCTACCTCAACAAAATTCATATTATTCAACCACCAACAGTAATATTATCTAGAATATACCAATTCAATCACCTTTTTTCTAGCATCTTCTTTATACCCCATTTCTTTCACTCATTCAATAAAAATTTTCTTTTAACCAACTCTTAAAGTAAAAAAATTTTACATTTTTCTTCAATTCCTTAAAAGCATAAAAAACAAACACAACACCAAAAACAAAAAAAAAAAAACAAAAACTGGTTTTCATGTAATTTTTTTTCTTTTTCTGCAATTACATTGGATTTTGACCTAAAATCTTTGGAAGCAAAAGCTTTACTTTTACTTTTTTTTTTTTTTCTGTTCTTCTATTTTGTTTTTATTTTCTCCCATTTTTCATAAATTTTTTTGTTCTTATTTATTTTTTTTTTCTTATATTTTATGTCTCTTTCTATTTTTATTTTGTCATACATAATGTCTTTTAAGAAAAATAAAAAAGAAAAATAACAACAAAAAAAAAAAACAAAAATAAACCAAAACAAAAAAAAAAAGTAAAACAAGACCTTGATTTAAGAAGGAAAAAAAAAAATGGAAATTTATGCCATCAGCCCATCATCATCTTGAAGAATGAGAAAAGATAAGAAAACAAGAGAAAAAAAAAACAAAATCTTTAAACACTGCAAGAGGACGAGTGAGGAAAAAAAACTAAAAAAGAAATCCGTCAGCTATGACAAAAAATAATAAAAACAACAACACACAAAATTTAAACAAAAAAAAAAGTAATATAGTAAAAAATATATATATATATATATATCTATATATAATATCAGACAGTTAAATGTTAGCAAAAAATAAGGCGCATTGTGGAAAAGTGCCTACTCTCATAACATAAAATAAATAAAAACAGCAAAAGCAAAAAAAAAAATGACAATATAAGAAAATTTTTTCTATCTTTTACTGCTTTCGCATTTTTTACTTTTTTATTTTCATTTTTTTATTGTTACTTTTTGTGTGTTTTATTGTTTTTTTTTTTTTTTGTTATATTTGAAGATATAAGATTATAAATTGAATGTCCTTCAAAACATTCTTCAGCAAACATTCAATGAAAATTTAAAAAGAATAAAGCATGTTAAATAGGAGGAAAAAAAAAGGTAAATATGTAGGGTATACAGAAGGTATATAGGGTATAATATATATAATACTAGCAGAGTACCCGGCGTTGCCCGGAGTATTTTATTGGCTTTATGAAATCAAAATTATTAACTTTTGTTTCTGCGTTAATATAATTTAATTAATATAGTTAAATTATTACTATACATTTACAGATGCTGGCAGTTTATATTCTATTTTTTATTAGATTTAGTTAAATTGAATAAACAGAGCCAAGAATTAGAGACAATTCTTCTACAAAAAATTTTTAAAGGAATCAATAATCTATTAAGTACACAATTGCGGCGAAGTGAATTTCTACATTATATTCTTTAATACCGAGACATAAAATCGAATTTCAATTATAAAAGACCATAATGTAATCAATTTTTTTTTTGTAAGTAATGTCACTTCATGTTTTGGTGAATTATCCTTTTAAGCACATTTTAAAAAATTTGTTATTAAGTTCGCTCTGTCCCTGCGTTGGAGATCCTACAGCACCGACAGCTCTTCAAATTTTGAAAAAACTTCTTTTTAAATGCGTATATTTAAGGTTCTGTTTAACATATTTTCAATATAAAAAATACATGATTGTTTTTTACCTTTATAAATCAACCAGAATTTTTTTACCTTTAGTTTTTCTAATTATGTTTCCTAATTGATTGGCTAAAAATATGTGTAAAAATTGTATATGAATAAGAATGTAAGGTTTTCTGTTCTTTAAATATGTATGTACTCATTTTTTATTAAATGCTGTACAGAAATGTGAATATGTTTTCTAATTTAATTGATTAAGTTTGTAGTATTTTTAATTATACGGATATTATACATACTATATGTACATATTTCAATGATATTTTATGGGAAACATGTTATACACATGCATTTTATATAGGTAGACCACATGTAAAGACCACATTTAAGTAATGCATTTCTGAATGATGACATGATGATTGTCTAATGTAGGAGATAGTTTCTGTTTTTTAACAACGGCTGAAAATGTTATGTTGTTAAGACTTAAACACAATATTCTTAAGATACTTAATAAGGTTACTTTAATTACTGTTCTATATTAGAAATTTGCATTGAAAGGTTTTTATGGAATATTAGAAACAGTATAGATAAAATTAAAGAGTGTTGGAAATATCTTTTTAATAATAATAACAATACACAAAATTAGGCAAAATATTATTAATAAGTGCTCGTGAGGAAATGGGCTAACAAACGTTAACAAACATTTTGTCACAGGCTTAATTTAAAACCATAAATTCATCATCCTGAAATTTTTTTTTTTGACAATCTATCGTGTCGAAATGTGTTAATGTATCACAACAAAATTTATTGAATGAGTTTGTGTGTCAAAGTGCAATACTTGTGCAAATTTTCAATAGGTCAAATCGTTTAAGCACAACAACAAAAAATAAGAATTTCATGGCCTGAAGCCTGATGGGTTAATGTATCGTAACGAAATCAACTCAGAAAGCTTTTGTTATAAAGACTTACACTTTTGTAAATTTTCAACTCAATTGTTAAAACCGTTTAAGCGCGACAACAAAGAAATTGAAAAATTTCATTGAGTAGTGGTGCCGAAACGGGTTAATGGATCGTAACCAAATCAACTCAGTAAGCTCCTGTTGTAAAGAGTTACACTTTGATAAATTTTTAACTCAATTGGTCAAACAGTTTAAGTGCGACAACTAAGTAAATTACAAAATTTCACTGACCCCTGGTGCCGAAACGGGTTAATGGATCGTAACCAGATCAACTCAGTGAGCTTCTGCAGTAAAGAGCTACACTATTGTAAATTTTCAAATCAATTGGTCAAACCGTTTAAGCAGAACAACAGAAAAATTTAATGAACTTCGTTCGACTCTCCTGTCCAAACCGGTTAACGGAACTTCATAAAAATTTGTCACAGGCTTTTTTTCGAACCATAAAACCACCATACAAAATTGGACATAAATCGGAAACAAAAATTTTTTTGGAAGCCCGCCGGGCCGCATCTGGGTAACATATTGTATCCAAATTTCTTCAGCATCCGTCCAAAGCTTTAGGCAAGAAGAACATTTGTACAAATTTTCAACTCAATCGATCAAACCTTTTAGGCAGGACAACGAAAAAACGAAAAAGCTTTAAATGGCTCTCGGGCCGCAATGGGTTAATAAACCAAAACACCATATAGCCTATAACACTTTCCGGGGTCGTAGAAATATTCCTGCAAAATTTGGTTGCATTCGGACTGGTGGTTTTTACGTGAAAAGGACACAAACAAAGAAAAAAAGACTTTTTATAAAAAAAGAACGAAAAAATAATATAAAAAATTATTGATGTTAAATTTCAGTTATTATAGGAGTATCAATTACAATTATAGAATATCTTGTATTAGTTTAACATAATTTTCGTTTGTATTTTAAAATTTAAAAATTTGTGAAAAGAAGCTTTTAACAAACTAATAACAGTTAGTTAAATAATATATGAAACTTTTATTAATTAGGAAACTCCAATACAGGTCGCAAGTATTCTTCTTCAGACGTCTTTTAGTCTCATTTAAATATGAACTATACAGATCTGGGGTCCTTACTGATACTTTGTAATTCCTGATACTTTAGTTTAGGTTTCAAAATAAGAGAAAACATAAAAATAAAAATCTTAACGGGAAATAAAACTTGGTAGTAAACATGGAGAACATTGTATGTAGTAATATTTTATAAGTTTATTATTTCTAAAGTCGGGTCTCGGTGACCTAGTGGGTAACAGCATATAAAATACGTTGCAAACACCGAGGGAGTGTGTGTTCGAAACCCACACACGTCGTAAGAGTTATTACCCCTTACGACATTTACAGCCACGCTTGAACAGGAAACGCTGTGTAAAGGCATTTATGTGGCAGAGAAATGCAATAAAAAAAAAAAAAAAAAAATTCTAAAGTTCTATAATTTAAAAATACTTAAAAATTACCAAGCAGTATAGTAGTTACACAAAGAATAATTTTTTGTTATCCTAAATATCATTGAACAACTAGAAATATATTCTAAAATTTTATTCTGTTTCTAACATTATATTTTCACATTCAAAATAAAAGAAAACGAAAAGAAGCTTTCTTAATTTAAAAATGATTTAACATCCTTAAATACAACATTCAAATGGTTTTAACTCAAAAAAAAAAAAACATTATTAACGTTCAACAATGTTCATAACTATTTACATTTTAATATAAATTTAATCGGATGACAGGACCAATAGTAAAAAATTAAAAACAAAAAAGTATAAACCATAAGATAATAACAAAAAAAAAAAATAAAAAATCTCAATCAAAAAAATAAACAATAAAAAAAATGCTAAAATCACAGCACAAATTGCCAAGAGTTAAAACGTCAACTTATTTTATTCTACAAAGGTTTTATATTTATATTTTTGTATAATATGATATATGATATATATAGCTATATTATTATACATATATACTATATTTTTATATTATATCTTTATATATACATATATATTAAAAATGTATAAATTATAAAAAAAACAAAAAATAAAGAAAATTCTATGAAAATTATTAGCGAAGCGGAAAACATCAATTAAACTTTTATTTTTTTTTTTTAAGTCAACGTGATTTAACGTTTTCTCTAATAATATACTTTTACTGTAAAACGCGACGTTACTCATCGACGATCCGTATTAAAAATAATTTGTTGTTATATTATAATTCAGCAAAAATTTCTCTTCTCTTTTCATTTAAATACTCTTTCAGTTTTTTGCTTGATGTCGTTTTTAATTTTATAACATTTTATTATGTATAATTTTTAACAATAATAGCAATAACAAAAATAACAACAATAACAACAACAACAAAGTATCATAACAATAAAAATGTGCCTGTGCCATTTTATTCTCATTTCAACCCTTGTTTTTGTTTAATAATTTCACGGAATGAAAGACAAGGAATTGGTTCGTTTTAGTCTATATATCTTTCTATTTATATACATATATGTGTTATAAGCTTGTAGATACATAATATCTTATATATATTTTATTGTATAGAATATAGATGATAAAAAAATAAAATGTTAACAAGGCGGCCATTCTCATCACCAATTAAAATTATGTTACCTTAGGGTTCTCATTTCTTTTAAAAGTTAACGTTAAGGTTTTTTTTTTTGTTTTTTATTTTTTTATTTTTTTTTTTTTTTGTTGAATTTTTGGTGTTGACTATAAAATAATATTGGACACTGTGAAGAAATTATTTGTTGTTGTTGTTGTTAATATTTTTGTTTGAATAATTCGTTCTATTAACTTTTGCTATTTAAAAAGAGAAGAAAGGCAAAATATATTTCAGGGAAGGCACATATGTTACAAATGGCGTACACAAATATTTTTTTCTTTTATTCATTAATTGAAAACCATAAAACATTATGCTTAATGTTATATTTTAAGGTTAAAAAAAAATTATATGGAGATGATAGGTAAGGTGGTGACCTTTACGATGCTGCATAAAAACCTCAATTAGCACAATATAGAGATAGTTTATGTAAAAAAACAAAAAAAACAATAAAATTTTTATGTAGCAAAGTATCAGAAATAACCATATTTTGTGATGAATTGATACAATTAAAACAACAGCATCGTATATTTAAAAATTAAATAACAATTTTTGGTAAAAGATGCTTTTAGCTATATTCTGGGTTGTAGCTTGTATACATTTTTATAATTTTAAAAATGTATGTTTAGTCTTATATTCTCAACAGAAACTGACTTATCTCCCTAAAACAATTGAAAATAAATTACATATATCCTTAAATGAAACCATAAAAGATTATAATGATCCGGTATTGTAAAAATAAAATAAGAGAAAAATTTCAAAGGAAATTTTTAAAAAGTTAACATAGGAAATAAAATAGTTAAAAATTTTAATTAAACCACTGGTCAATATCAGCCCATACTATCTATTTATAAATAGAAAAAGTATAAGTATAGTTTTGTTTTGTTTTTTCTTTTTTTCGTTTCTGCATATTTTTCATTTTGTTTTCATTTAAAATTTTTAATTTGCATTTTTAGTTGTTATTTAGGGTAATTAGCATAATTGGAATTGGGAATTTTAATTTCAAAAAAGTTATTTTAATTTCAATAAGGTTTGAGAGGATTAACAGAAACAAGGAGAATAGAAATGAAAAGATTTTTTTTTTTAGTTTTTTTTTTTTTTTGTTTTTCAAGATGAAAAATTATCTTTTTAAATTTTAAGATTTAAAAAAAAAAAAAAAAAAACAAAATAAAAATAAAAAAATTGTTATTCTTTTAGAAATTTAATTTTTTGAGGATTTTAAATATTCGAAATGAAGGTTTTAATTAATTTTCGTTTCAAATTTTTTAGTTTAAAAGATCTGAGAAGGATTTAGTTTTTTTTTTTTTTTGAATGAAAAAACTGTAAAAAAAAAATTGGTGTAAAATGATTTACACTTTAAAAATTTTAATAAAATTAACATTTTTCGTTTGTTTTTTTTTTTCTTTTTTCTTTTTTCTTTTTTAAGGAATAAAATATGTAATTGAAATTTTGTTTTTTTTTATAAATTTTTTTTATGAAATTTTTTAAAACAGTTTGAAGGATTTAAGGAAAGGTCAAAATAAGTTTTATGAATTTATGTAATTAAATATTATCAAAATGTTTATTGCCATTAGATTTTATATAAAAAGCCTATTATAATTTAAAAATACTTCCAAAACTGTAAGAATATTTAATAGGTGATACATCCGAAAAATTGATATTTTTCATTGAATTTATATTGAAGTAAGAACCATAGACATATGAAATTTGGCTGCCGGAAATAGCCCCGCAAAAAATAATACCCCAAAAAAAAAAAAAATTAAATAACACCAATTTCATTATGAAATAACACCCTAAATTCAAAATGAAATATTTCCGCAACAAAGTGAAATAATCCAACAAATTATCATCATTATCAGACAGAATTTGCGTTACCATAACTCTGGAAGGATAAACCTGAAACTGGAAATTATTAGAACAAAAATATAAAAGTTTAATTAATTTGATTATTTGTTAAAATAAATAAATCAAAATAATGAAATAATTCCCAAAATGTAGTTATTTTGGAGGTTTATTTCATTTGCAAAATTATTTTTTTTTTGGGCATTATTTCATATGAAAAATAAAAAAAAGCCCAAAATAAAATGAAATGAGACCGCAAAAATATGAGCCCCAATTTTTGGGGCGTAATTTTTCATATAAAATTATTTTGCAGTGTTATTTAATTTTTTTTTTTTTTTTGGAATTATTTCTTGTGTCGGTCTTTCCGAAAACCGTGAAATTTATTTAAAGAATTTCTTATTTCTGTCTGTTAGTATTCTTTTTTATATATACCTAGGTATTTGATACTATAGAATTAATGTAAAAATATTGTAAGGAACCTATTAATTAAAATATTATTAAAATATTGTAAGGAACCTATTAATACACTTCCATTTTAACAACTTTTCTCTGATATTTTCAAATAGGCTGATAATTGGAAGAAATCTTTACATAATTTAATTTTCAATTCAAAGTATCAGTAAAATTCAGCTTTTGGAAAATCTTAAAATTTCAAAAATATTTGCCTACTCTTTAGCCTTTTAGAAGACTAATATAAGAAAATATTGAAAAAAAAAACACATTTTAATTAATATAACAGATAAATGGAAATTGAAATTTCAATTGAATGCTTCCTTTTTTTTATAAATTAATGAAAAATTAAATGAAATCTACATTTTCCTATGAAATTAATCAAATTTATTCTTTTGAATTGAATTTCGATTTTTTCTTTTTCTTTTTTATTGCAAATTGAAATACTTCTCACAACTTATAATTAATTTTATAATTAATTAAAAATAAAAAACATTTTTAAGGTATGAATAAAAAAAAATTTTTTTTTTAAATTATGATTTTTAGCACATTTTTGAAAAAAAAAATTTCAATTATTAATTTCATTCTGTCAGTCCTTCTGTTTACAAAATTTTAACATCGTTGAAGATGGATAATTTTGTACATCACACATTAGCACAATTTCAGTCAAGTTCTGCTTAATATTTCTTCAATCTAAATAATATGTTTCTTCATCAAATCATCATGGCGTATCAAATGGCGAAATGTCCAAATTTTCTATTATAAATCAATATAAAAATTATTAATTTTTTTTCTAATTTAATATATAAATTTACCGTTATGTAAAAAGATTATTTCGTAAAATTTTGGTTCTACCGTATTACAAACTAATCTCCAAGATAAAAGTGAACTATCTCCCAAAATTTTTTGTGAAATTTAACATTGGGATTCTTCATTTTTTTGGGCGTTAGTTAATTATTTGGAGATTAGTTCATTTTATTTTGCGTTAGTTCACAATTAATATTGTGAGTTAGTTCATAATAAACAAACTGGCTTGAAGGTTAGTTCCTATAGTGTCGGTCTTCACGTACCACTGGAAAACTTTTAATCAAAAGTTTGCAGTAGTAGTAAGAGGAAACAGATATTTGAAAATTAGCACATATTTAAGTTACTTATAATTTACCTAAAATTCTCTATTTTTAGACACACCGCATTTTTGACACCAGTGCTGTATAAATTTATCGTAAGTAAAACTCAATATTAGAATTAAACCTCCAATATGATATTTTTGCATGTATGTACGGCTTTTCTTAATTGTATAGATGGAATATCTTAAAACCGAAGAAAGTTTCTCTTGATTTTTCATAACTTTTTCTTATAAAAAAAAAACTACAGATTTTAGTGCAAAACCATTAACAACTTTAAATATACGCTTAAAAAACCTTAGATTTTCTAATCCTTCTTTATTTAAAGCTTCAGCCGGCTTATTATAGAATTAATATTGTATGTGATAATTATTGTTGTAGCTAAAACGAATGTCAATGAAATATTATGTGTGGCTTAAAATAATTTCAAATTTAATATACTTAGTTTTATAGGTGATTAGGCTATAGTAATTGTTTATGTGATTTAGGCTATAGTAAAACAAACAGAAATAAATGGGAAATAGATAAATAGATAAAGATAAAATTCACATGTGCGTGATTCAACATGACTTGAATGGTAAATATTGAATTGCGATAAAAAAAATGTTTATATATTTAGCCTATGGCTGATTATTTTATATGTGATTGAAATTTTATATGGTTACTTTTAGCTTAATCAGTTCCTAATAATTTAGTAATTACTAAACGCAAATATAAATAATAAAAAAAAAAATAAAAACATAATTAAAAATTTTTAAAACTAATTATATTTCAATGAACCACAAAAAATGACTGAGCAAAAGAAAATAAGTTTAGTAAAAAAAAAAAAATTGTTTTAAAAAGACTTATTAAAATTTTTTAATAACATTTTGCTTATTTTTTTTTTAAATTCCAACACTTTTCTCATAATATGAGGTATTAAAAATATTCATAATCTATAATAAATGTTGCATAATACATATATAGTACCTATCTATCATATGAATTTTTTATATTTGTTCTGAAAACTGTATAGGTAAATTTTTGGTTCAGCGAAATATTATCAAACAAAATAGCATCTGAAAGCAAAAAATCGATATGAAATAAGATCCAAAGAAATTCCAAAGCTAAATGAAATATCGTTAATAATAAAAATCTTTTTTTGAAAACTGAATTAATATCCAAACAAAAATAAAAGATAAAGTAGTATTTTAAAAAGAAATAAGGCAGAATGCAAACCAAAAGCTTTTAAAAGCGCACATTTCCAAAAGATAATACAAACTGTTTAGAATTGTGACTTGCACCAAAATTTAAAAAGTTTTCTTAGAATTTTATATAATAAGAAAAAATGTGAAAAATGACTTTTTTTGCAATTTTGAGAGGCTGTAAGTCTGGAACCCTATATAAGAAAAATCGTTAACACACTTAAAAATATATTACTGAAGCTTTAATTTTTATGTCGTTACAGGGGTCTGAAAATAGCAGATTTTCAGTTTTTCAACCCCAATAGCTCATAAACAGGAGGTAGTCAAAAAAAATTTTCTGAGAAAACTTATACTAATTTTCAAAGTTCTTCCTTTTCTCAAAACTTCAAGTTCCTATCTAAAAGCGTGCCGGAGTTATAAAAAAAGAAATATCATGCAAAATTTGTTTTCTCATAACGGTAAGTTTAAATAGTTTAAATTAGAAAATATTCAATAATTTTGATATTGTTTTATAGAGCTAAGAAAATGTCCGGTCTTGAAGTGTTTTCAGATAGTAAAACTATTACTCATAGACTGAGATATATATATCTAAAAACAGAGCTTTCTGCAATTTTGACGGGCTGTAACTCTGGAAGCCTATACAATCAAAAGAAACAGTTAACACACGTAAAAACATATTACTGGAGCTTGAGTTTTTATGTTTTGCTGAAAAAAAATGTGTACAGATGCCTAAGTTACGGGTGTTTAGGAAATTTTCAATTTTTGAGCCCAAATAGGGGGTGGTCGAAAAAAAATTTCTGAGGAAACTTATACTAATTCTAATCGAATTTTCTCCCTCAAAATTTAATATTGATTTATAAAGCTAAAAAAAATGTCTGTCAAATGGCTTTTTCAGATTGAAAATATGTTAATCAGAGCATAAGATATATGCATTTAAAAATAGGGCTTTTTCAAAATTTTAGGGGCTGCAGCTCCGTAATCGATGGGACTACATGAAAAAATTGTTCTACAACATTAATTTTTTATGAGACCTATCCATAGTTAACATTTTTCTTCTCTATATTTAACGATGTAGAAGTTTTGAAAACAGATGGACGGGTAGACGGGCAAACGAATAGACGAACAGACGGACAGATGAACAGACGAACGGACGGACACAGTGAAACTAATAGGCACATTTTTTCAAAATTTGTTTTGAAATGTGCTAAAAATAAATTTGTACCATATACGCTTTTTGCATAGCAACCTCAAATTATTGAAACCCTGATTTTCTGACCCAAATTTTTTTTATATTTTACAAAAATATTTTTTATCCGTACAAATTTCATACAAATTTTAGTGGCTAATATCCATGACCAAAAAAAAAATTGTCATCTACAGCAATAAAATTATTTAATAATTCTTCCGATCATCTCAAGCAGCTTAATAGTCAAAATTATAAACAAAATTATATGTAAAATAAATATATCGCAATAAATACAACGACAAGCCTACAAGCTATAACTTTACACAGCTCATAATTGTAAAAGGCATAAAAGTCAGAGGCAAATTGTATACATTATTCGACAGATAGTTTTACCAAACTTGTAAACAAATTCTTATCTGTATGTATAAGGATACACCTTTTTTTAATATTTAATAATATTTTGAAAATCCATTTTAGAATCATTTCAATTTTTTTTAAAAATTGACTAATAATATTCTATTAGTAGACTTGGTATTATGATTATTAGTAAAGAAACTTGGTAATTATTTATGAAATCCATTATTTAAGTTAAAAAAAAAAAAAAAACAAAATATCCGAGAAGAATTTATTTCTATAAAACCATTAAAAACAATATTATAATATTTTAGTATTAAAGTGAAAATTCCATAAAAAATTTTATTCTAAAATTTTATTTTTATATTTCCTTTTAAATAATCATCCGAAAAGCTTTTAATATTTATTTCGTAGAAAATTGAAAAGTAAAGTTTTAAAAAAAGAATCGCTAAGCGTAAAAGAAACCTTAAAAATATAAAAAAAAAAAAATTCAAGGAATTTATTGGATTGAAATATTGATACCTTACAATAACATTTAAACTGTAAGACCTAAAGGGATTTTTTACTTTTTTTTTTTTAAAGTAAAATCAATGTATTAAAAAAAAAATTATATTTAATTGATGGAAAAATTTTTTAGATTCCATAAAAGAATTTAACAGAAAATAAATTTACTGGAAAATATTATTACCTTTATATGGCAATTGTATTAAATTAAAAAAATCCAAAAAAGTTCTTTTTTGCAATAAAAGTTTATTTATGGTTTTTAACTGCAGTACTCTAGGTATGGTGATTTTCTTATATATTTATTATGAAAATTCCATTATATTAAAAAATTTTATTTTAATGATATTTTTGAATATAAGATCTAGTGCTTTTTTTATTTTTGAAAATTTTATTCATTTTTAAATTTATAAAGTTATCATTAACTAAAGTACCTACATTATTCCGTATTTAAACGAATTTCTGAGTTATAATCAAACTTATAAAAGTGGATATTTTTCCGAAAAATCTTAGGAAGCAATAACTACAATAACAATGATCGTATTGTAAAGTTTACAGTCGTTTTAATTAAATTTTCTTTGAAACCTAGAGAAATTTTAAACATTAATTTGTTGCAAAAATAAAAGGATAAAAATTGTTTGGCCTATAAGTATGCAATTTTTTTAAAAAATAATAAATCAAATTTCAACGAGGAGTTTTGGTGGTCTTATTGTAAAGCACGTCATAAACAAAAAATAATTTATTAGTACAAAAGATTAGTACATTAAATTATTAGATTAGTGTTATTTTTAGTATTAAAATAATAATTTTTAGTTATAAGTTTCTTAATTAGTTGTAAGAATAGGATAAGTTAGGTTAAGGTTTTATTTAAAAAAAAAAAGTATAAAAAAAATTGCCTTTTTTAAATTTTTTGCAATTAATTAAAACTAAGGAATTAATACATACTCAAAGGTATGATTAAGATAGTCAGTAAACATTCATAATAATTATTAAGACAAACAATTTAACATAAAAAAAAACATTTTATTTTTACATGTTAATTTTTAAAGCACGAAAAACCTTTTTTGTTAACTATTTTTGTAGGTTAAGTTATCATAAGTATGTAAGCAATCAACAAAATAAAAGTTCAATAAAAAAAAAAAACAAAAGTGGTCTTATTGTAAAAACCAGATTAAATATTCATTTTTATAATCGAATTTTTGCAATATAAAAAAAGAAGAATAACATATTATTTTGATACAAAAATTATTTTGAAAATTAAATTAAGAATTAGACACATAACTAACATAAAAATTTAAGATTAATTTAAATGTTAATATAAAAAAACAAGCAAAGATGCCGTTTTTTATAAACTTTTTCTAGGCTAAGATATATTTAAGATTGTATTTAAAGGTATAAATAAAAGGTTATTAATAAAAAAATAAAAATAAAAGCTTTGGTGGTTTCAAGGGAGTGCGAATTCATATCCTGCATAGGTTAACACAAAATGTATTAATTCAAAAACAAATTCCCGTTCTCCTCAATATAGTGTAAATATATATAATATATATTATCTAAGTCTTAGTCTTAGTAGTCCTAATAACCGATGGCCTTGTAATATTACAATATCCTATATCCTAATCTAATCAAATATAATCTAATAAAAATATCCTATAAATAAAATTTTCTATCAAATAAACAAAATATCCTATCAAAAAATACAAAAAAAAAAAAATGTGGGGGGGCGCAAGGTAGTATCGGTGGTTTAGTGGTAAATCACGGAAGTGCAGTTTCAAAACCTGCATAAGTAACAAGTTTTTTTGAATAGTATGAAAATTCTGAAAATTTAAATTTTTCTTAACAAATTTTTGCGGCTATTGGCCAAATATATTATAATGTCTATATTGATATAAGATATACACAATGTAATATAAAAAAAAAATTAAATAATATTAATGGTATAAATTAATAATAGTATTCCAATAGAAATATATATGGCCTTAATTAAACGATGCATTATCCTATGCAGTTTTGCAATATGAAAATAAATAAATTTTTATTGGTCTCTAAAAACTTCTAATGTATAAAGCAATTACATAAAAAATTAATTGAATAAAATTTAAACACTTAAAAGATAAAACAATAAAAAAATAATTATTTTTCTATTAATATAATACCCTATATATTTATAATCTAAAACACCATCAAACATCTAAAAACATTCTTTTTCTTAAATATATTACAATTTTATAACAAAAACTATTTAACAATACTAAATAACATAAAATTAAAAAAAAAAAAAAAAATTAAACAAAATATTTATATTTATTTTAGATACGTAATTTTTTAAGCAATTTATCCTATTAATAGAGGGAAAAACATTAGAAAAACATTAAAATTGGACTAATGACCTGGTATTTGGCATTTTGTCAATATTTAATGGTGTCAATAAAAAATATCTTTTGTTTTTGTTTATTTTGTATGTTTTTTTTTTTTTTTTGTAAATCTTATTTTTAGATAAGAAAAATAATAAAATTTTGTTTATTTACCTTTTTATTTTCTATTGTAATTTACCACTTGGTATTAAATTTTAATGTTGAAAAATTGTTATGTTACATGATCAGTCATTTTGAAATGAAATTAATTATAATAACAGCAATATCAAAAAAAATAACGGTATTAAGCACCTAGATAATTTATCTCTGTTTTACTAATTTTACTTTCAATTTAAGGTATAAATAAATTTATGATTTATCAATAATCGTTCATCAATCATTACATAATACTTAATCATTATTAAAATCCTATTTTAAGATATTTGTAAAATGCTCTTTAAATATTATTAGTGACTGTATGTCACTTACCTGTATATTAATTTGTCTATATTATCATTTGACTGTATTTCACTTGACTGTATTTCATATTGACTGTATTTCATTTGACTATGAATTTAATTTGTAACCAATTTGTAAAATCTCCCCAAATTATATATGGTTTATATACAGTCAAATGAAATACAGTCGAATGAAAATGAGGCAAATGAAATAACGGCAAATTATATACAGTCAAATGATACTACAGGCAAATGAAATACAGACATATATAATACGCTCCAATTTGATTTTTCATTTCTCCAAAAAGACATTGCAAGATAGAAAAAAGATTAAGACCCCATTGGTAACTTCACTTAATTCATTGTTTGAATGTACCTAAAATAAAATAAATGTACTTAAACTATATCTAAAATTCGCTCAAAGATGATTTGTATTTCCTAACGGATATTGTAACCCTCAGAAAAGATTAACACTCCATATTGACCAGATTACTTCACCCATTGTGTCAACATTTGAATGTTATGAAAGCCAAAGTTAAAATTTCGACAAATGATGATTTTTTCCTTTCTAAGAGATTTTAAAAAAGATTGACAACCTATTGACAAATTCACATTTGAAGTTGAAAATTTGAATGTTATGAATTTGTATAGCGAATCTGGTATAGCAAGTAAGGAAAATATTGTATAAAGGACGAGTTTTTGCTATAATTTCTATTGTTTGTTACATTTTAAAATCCTTTTCTTAATTCTTATGTTAAATTTTTATTTTCGAGCACTACACTAAATAGAATTTGTTGTCAATTTTGCATTCCCATCACAAATACATAGAATATTTTTATTATTTAATATGTTATTTTATATATTAGTATTGAATTTTTATATCTAAGTCAGAAACCAAAATATAAGTAACTATATATTATAATGCAAATATCGCGCGGTAAAACGGGCCCCGAAGGTTAAATCATATTTTATTAAAATAATTGCTTTTGGTGAAATATGACTAAAATTATTTCTTATACTTATTATTCTTGCAATTTAAGAAATTTTTGGATTTTGGCACACTCTACATAACGTTAAAATCTTAAAATAGATATTTTTATACCCGTATGAACTATGTTCAAGGGTATAATAAATTTGCCATTACGTTTGTGACACCTTAAAGGAGTCGAGCTAGATATAGTGTCAAAGGTATGGATCGGCTCAGAATCGAATTCTGAGTCGATTAAGCCATGTACGTCCGTCCGTCCGTCCGTCCGTCCGCACGATAACTCAAAAAATAAAGGAGCTAGGGGGCTGAAATTTTTTTTACGTCACTTTTGCAAAATTGTTAGTTTTGCTATTTAAATCCAACATTTTCGGTCGGCGGGTTCGAGTAGCTGCCATACAACTTCTATCTTTATATAGAAATAACTCAGTATCTATTCAAGCTAGGTTCCTGAAATTTTGCAAATGATGATCAAGTTTTATGGCAACAACTTCTGTAAAATTTGGTTGTGCTGGTGCAGCGGGTTCGGGTAGCTGCCATACAACTTCTCCGTTTAAATGAGAATAACTCAGTGTTTATTGAAGCTAGGAATCTGAAATTTAGTAAAGAGGTGTCGAGTTACATGCCAACAACTTTTGTAAAATTTGGTTGGTCTAGAGCAGCCGGTTCAGACTTCTTGCACCTCTTGGAACCTAATGAAGCTAGGCGTCTGAAATTTTGCAAATGATGATCAAGTTTTATGGCAACAACTTTTGTAAAATTTGGTTGTGGTGGTGCGGCGGGTTCGGGTAGCTGCCATACAACTTATCCGGTTAAATGAGAATAACCCAGTGTTTATTGAAGCTAGGAATCTGAAATTTAGTAAAGAAGTGTCGAGTTATATGCCAACAACTTTTGTAAAATTTGTTTGGTCTAGAGCAGCCGGTTCAGACTTCTTGCACCTCTTGGAACCTAATGAAGCTAGGCGTCTGAAATTTTGCAAATGATGACCAAATTTTATGGCAACAACTTCTACAAAATTTGGTTGTGCTGGTGCGACGGGTTCGGGTAACTGCCATACAAAATCTCTTTTTAAATGAAAAGAACTCAGTGTCCGTCCGCACGATAACTCAAAAAATAAAGGAGCTAGGAGGCTGAAATTTTTTTTACGTCACTCTTGCAAAATTGTTAGTTTTGCTATTTAACTCCAGCATTTTCGGCCGCCGGGTTCGAGTAGCTGCCATACAACTTCTTTCTTTAAATGGAAATAACCCAGTGTCTATTCAATCTAGGTATCTGAAATTTTGCAAATGATGATCGAGTTTTAATGCAACAACTTCTGTAAAATTTTGTTGTGATGATATGACAGGTTCGGATAGTTGCCATACAACTTCTCTTTTTAAATGAAAATAACTCAGTGTCTATTGAAGCTAGGTATCTGAAATTTAGTGAAAAAGTGTCGAGTTGCATGTCAAAAACTTTTGTAAAATTTGAATGGTCTAAAGCAGCCGGTTCAGGCTTTTTGCATTTCTTGGAACTTAATGAAGCTAGGCGCAATAGATTCGGGTAGCTATCATACAACTCCACAATTAACATAAATATATCTCTGTAGTTCGGTACTAAAACTCTGAATGTTTTTAAAAGATGATCAAGTTTTATAGAAACAGGATATATTACGTTCATACGGGTATCCCAGAGTTGACACAGTCTACTCTACTGCACTCTTCCTCGTTTTTTCTTTGTTTTCTTTTCCAGGAACATTTTATTTGTTTTTCCCGAGAACTGGAAATTAAAAATTTTACAAATATCTCTGTGAATTTCAAGAAATGTTATGTTATTGTCAAGTTCTTCGAATCTGTTCAGTTGACATAAAAAATTTCGGTTTAAAATAGGTACCTAAATAAAATAAAAATATTTCAAATTGTGATGACAGAATTCAAAAAGCAAAAAATCTTAAAGAAAAAAATTAGCTGAAAAAGAAATAAGTAATTATTTTGTTGCTCTTTGATTTAAACAATTTTAATTTAAATAAATTATTTTTAGTCTTGTAATATAAATAAGAAACATTAGGATGATAGAACATAATATTTTAGTACGAAGTAATTCTAAAGGAATTCACTAAGGAATTTATCATCGCCGTTTGAAGCTCCGAGATAAAAGACGATATCAAAATGATGATAATTAACAAAATCTGGCATTTCACTCATATTCTAGTTACAATTCAGATAGGATTCGACGGAAATTATACGTGTTTATATGAAATTAAATCCATTTTTAAACCTCCAACTAAATTTCGTCAATGTTTAGTTCACCAAAATACTCATCCATCTTTCAACTCAAAATCTGGTGTATAAAACCTGCCGTGCTATTCTGAAAACGTTTACACATTGGAAAAATTAAAAGAAGTCTCGAAATTAGATTATAAATGTACTTAATAGCAGTTTAAAAGAAGCAAATTAAGAAATCAGCTATCTATGAACATGTGACACATATGTGACGAGCATAAAATTTTATTTTTATAAATCTAAATGCATTAAAACTGATCGTTTTTGAGTGCCTCGCTTAATAAGAGAAGCTATTCAATTTAAAAAGTGAACAAAATTCAACAGAGATCAAAGTTTCATTTTGTTACTACTATTTCGTATCTATTACTACAAAATTTAAAAACCACTGTCTCTACAATAAAATGTCCTCAAACTGTAAATTTTGTTTGTAAAATAAATCAATCAAACAATTTAACGCACTATTTTTTACATTATTAACAACAACATCATTAGGTATGAGAAATCTTCTAATAAGTATCATTACAACCTGTAATGCAGAAATTCAAATAACTTTAGCATCATTTTGAAAATAAAAGAAGGAGGAAGCTTTTGAAATGTCAAGGTATAAGTCAAATTTAATGTAAATTTTTGTTTTTCGTAATGAATGTGAGAATCTTCCAAAAACACCAAAGATAATACTGTCGTTGTAATATAAAATTCTTACTGACTAAATCCACCTCATTTCTTCACCAACTAACTGTTAATGCAGTATATTGGGTGGAAGTTAGGGATAGCAGAGAATAAAAGAAAGATGCGGAAATTTTGAAATGAGGAGTGGAACTGTAAGGAAACAATAAATCCACATATTGTTATTACTATTTTTATATTAGTAATGAAGCCATCAATAGTTACAACATTCAGTGGTATATATAGAACTTCCTGAAGCATTACGAGTAGGTAATAATTGTAGAAAACTCCACGCAGTCACAATAGCAGCTACTATTATTAATATTTGTCAAATTTGTTATTATTATTTTGTACTATTTTCTACAAAATCAAAATTATCGGTGGGTATAAATATGCAAGTAGTATATATAGCACCTTTCTGTATGAGATAACGAAAGCTGATAGCTCCTAGCAGCTATTATTATTAATATTAGAATTTAGTTAGTTAGTTAGCTAATTAGTTATTTTATTCATTCACTATATAAATATAAACAATAAAATGATTAACCCTTTTCCTTTCGAATATCGTTCAACAATATTTCATAACCTACATTTTTTTTTTGTAAATGTTGAATCCCTTAATGTTAGCCATATTGCATTTGAAGAACTAACGATAAATGCAAAAATTTCTTTTTTTGAAAATTGTAAATAAAAAATTTTTAAAACTATAATGAAAAAAAATGTTTAAAGTTTATAATATTTTTTTAAAAAATTTTTAATTAACAAAAAGTTTCAATCATTGTACAATTTCTTCTTGTTTTTTGTTTTTTTTTATTTCATTTCAAATATTTTAATGTTAGCCATTTTGTTTTTAACTGTCTATTACGTATTTTAAAATGATGTCCTTTTTTTTTTGGGTTTTTATAAAATAAAATGAAAATAAATGAAAAATGAAATGAGAAAGGTAATTAATTTATTTTGTTTTATTTATTTTTGTTTTCCTTTTTTTTTTTTTTAATTCTTCTGATAGAATTTTTCACTTTGATTGCCATTGTTGTATCATGTTTTCTTTTATAACATTTGGTTTGACATTTTTTATTTGTTTTATTAAAGAAAATAATATACGTAATTAAATTTTTATTGTTATTATTTTTTATTTTTTTTTACAATTTTCATTTTAATTAATTAATTGAAAATTTTAATATAATTTTTTTTATTTGTGAAATTTGTTTCATTTTTAAAAATACGGAACGGAAAAAAATATATTTCAGATCATTGAACTAAAAAGAGAAAAATATTTAGCTATTACAAAAAAAAAAAAAAAAAAAAACACCAAAGAAAAATTTAAAATTACTAATAATGAAAATTCTGAAAATTTAATGTTCAAAAAATTTTTATTATTATTTTGAAAAATAAAAATTAATGATGAAAAATATATAAATTTAGTTTAAGAGAAATTAAAAATTAATAATGAAATTTTTATTCTTAAGAAAGTAAAAGTTTAAAAAGAAATCTACAGAGAAAAACTAAAAAAAAAAATTGTTTTTTTTTAATTACAACATAAAAGTATAATAAGATTTTGGTTATTATCCTTTAATATCCTTTGGGGCCTCGGTCATCTAGCGAGTAAGAGCATATAAAGTATGCTGTAAACATCGAGAGGAGTGTCGCTTCAAATGCCACACACGTCGTAAGAATAATTCCCCCTTATAACATTTACAGCCACGCTTAAAAAGGATAGGCTGTGTAATTTTCTTGTCTGATTTATGTCACAGAGGAATAAACTAAAAAAAAAAAAAAACATCCTTTGCAGCTCACTTATTTTGTTCAATATTGTAACCGTAATAATATACCATGCATTATGGTTTTGATAAAGCAAAGCCTAAAATTTCACTCAATACGCTCTCTAGGATAACTCTGAATGACTTTAATTTTATTTTCGTAAAGAAGATTTCCGAAAAAATAAAAAAAAATCTCATGATTGAATAGCTATTATCATAAGATTTGAAAATTTTAAGAATAAGAATCAAAAATTTTTTCTGTTTGTTTAGACAATTATTTAAAAGAAGGTTATGTTGAAGGTTATACTGAAGAAAGTTGACATTATTAATAAAATTTAATTTTAAATGATTTTATATAAAAAGTAAAATTTATTAAAGCTGTTACAATATCATAATTTTTAAACTGTCCAAACTGTGACACATTTTTTATTGAAGACAATTTACGCCTACATTTTTTATGTTATTTAGAAATTTATTCTAATTTCTGACTATAGATTTTAGTCTTTTCTTTTCAGTTTTTTTTTTATAATATTTACATTTTTTTTTTCGTTTTATTTCATTAATTTTTTTTTTTTTTATCATACATAATATTATATAAAAAAAAAAATAAAATATTTGTCGCCCTCGTCATTTTGTTAATGAGCTTCTGTTTTAGATGTTGCTGGTATATAATTTGTTTTTGTTTATACTTTCTTCATTTTTTGATTGAAAATTACACAGAGAGTCTAAAAATGATATGAACACTTTTTTGTTATGTTAAAAAAAAAATTTGCATTCATTAAATACAGTGAAAATTACGGTTTTTTTGAGTTTAGTTTCATTAGTTTTAGTTAAGTTAGTTATAAAAAATATAATATATAAATGAAGACGTTTATTAGCTCTATTAGTATATGGGCTTATAATTTTATGTAATAGTTACAAAACGGGAAAAGTATTTCCATTCTTTGGGCACAAAGCCAAGAAACTTCACTTAAGAAACTTTTCTTAAAGTATTTCCATTCTTTGGATACAAAGCGAAGAAATTTCACTTAAGAAACTTTCTTTCTCGACATCAAATGTTTATATCTAATATGTATTTTCTTTAAAGGTTCACTGGAAAAAAAGATATTTTTAAGAAAAATTAGGGATTTAAAAACATTTTTAATTTTGGATTTTAATAAAATCATGTTTTAGTTTTAGATTGCTTTGAATCTTACATTTTTTAGAGAAAAAAGTGAAAACGCTTTAGTTTCATTTTTGTTTTTTTCATTATTGTTGTTCTATATGTAAGACACTCATTAATAAGAATCCGTATCATTATAAAGAAACGTTAAAAAAATTAAGTAATTTTATTAAATCTGTGTTGTATTAATCAAATGTTTAATATTAATTTACATTCAGCAGGAACTAATATTAAAAAAAATTTTATTTCAACTAAATTGTTTCAAATCGCAGATTGACAAGATAATTTCTGATTGATTCTTGAGTATTTTTACCTAATTTCACATAACTTGTCATATAACTGTTTTTATAATACATTATGCGCTGAATAGGGTATTAGAAGGAGAAGAAAAAGAAATTGAATTAAACCGTCTAAAAATTAACCGCTTAATTTGCTACACAATATACTAAGAATAATCCCGACGAATATGGATCACAGTTTTTTTTTCTTATATTAGACACTAATTAAATTATATTAATATCGAAATATTAGCAAACATTTTATTTTAAAATACAGATATTCAGAACCTAAATTGAGATAAATGATTAGATAAAAATAAAATTCATGAAAAATAATATGCGTCAAGTCGAAGAATAAAATTTTATTATTTTTGTAGGTAATTTGAACCAAATATTCGGGCAATATAAACTAATCATTCCAATCACCCTACATCATTAAGATACATCTAGTAAAATTCAAACCAGAGTCAACACCAATGCCAGATGCAAAGCCATTCAAATGAGAGTCAACAATACACTGAGTGATGAGTTAATTTTGAAGTAGGAGGTTCCGCAATGATCTAACCTAAGCCCAACTCTGTACTTGCTGTATATCAACAACATCAAATTATCTGGATTAGTGGCAAAGTATAATGTATTTACTGATGACACCTGCTTGCTTTATAAGGAAATTAACGGTCTAGAATTAGAAAATAGCATCAATCATAATCTTCGCACCTTTTCAAGTTGGGCGAAAGATAACAAATTAATCATCAACAAGAGTAAAATCAAATTCATAATTTATTGGTGTCATTCGAAACCACTTTTCTCAACATTAGGGAAATTATTGCTGTAGAAAAAACTATTTTCATATTATACAAAATAAAAAACAAGAAAACTAAAAATAATATTATACTCAAAAATAGGTTTGAAATTAGGTACTGCAGTATGCACAAGGAACAGAAATCATATTGAGATACCATCAGCAAGTAAAACGCAGAACCACTTAAACAGTCTTCTTCCGTCTGCTACAAGCCTGTTCAACATCTTGCCACATTATATTAGATTGATCACAAATATTGATAAATTTAAAAAAGAAGTTAAACGATACATCAATAACAATTGAAATTGTATATTCGTCTAAATTAATTAAGCTAAATAGGAAATTCTAATATTAACAACAATTTATATCATGTTATTTTGCTTTGATTTAATATTTTTTGTTCTTTTTAACTTATTGAATAATTTAAATTTGTTGGCCCACATCCGTGAAGAAAAGGACCCTATATTTTGCATTAGCATTTTATGCCCTTGGAAAATTGTAATAAAATTTTTTATTTTAAATTAAATTTTTACTTAAATGGAGAAATACTATAAATAAAAACATAAAAAACTATATTTGTAAAAGCACGGTAACTCTAAATTGAATATTGAATTGATTGTTCTAGTTCACCTCAATACCACTTAACCGACTGAATGAGATGATATTTTAATCTCTTTTTATTTACTTATACTTTTTATTTTTATGTTTATGTATATGTATATATAATGTTATGTATTTTAAATAAATAACTAAATAAAATTGTTTAGTTTACAAAAAAATGTTCAAAACATTTTGAGTCTACCTGTAAGATACCCATTAATGAGCCGAAAACACAAAACATTCATATATACAAATAAATTAATGTAAATTTTAAAAAATATAACGGTTCATTTAGAATAATTTTTTAAACCATAGATACTGATATTTTTGGTTTTTCCTAAAACTTCAAAAGAGTTTTTATTATCTTTGTAAAGTCCAATGAAGCTTGAATAACATCACAAAAAAAGAAAATGACAGAACAAAGAGAATAAAGGGACATCTTTTGTATTTAATTTATATATACAAAAAAAAAATTAAATTTAAAAGGATGAAAATAATTAAATTTTCGATAAGATTTTTTAATATTTTATACGCTATAAATTAAAGGATAAATGTTTATTTGTACAAATGTGTTGATGACAAAATTCAAAAATAAAATTTCTTTAATTTTAATTTTTTTTTTTTTGTTATTAATAAAAAAGTATCTTTCAAAACTCAATTAATTAATAAAGACGAATCGTCTTTTTTTTTCTCTTGTTTTTTTTTTTTGCAGTTTTTTATGGATTTATAATAGATATGTTATACAAAAACATAAAAAATTTTAATTATTCTAGAAATATCTAATTATTTTTTTTTTTGTTTATTATTAATATCAGACACAAGAAGAATGTTGAATTTAGGATTGCCATCCTGTCTAAGAAATTATGAAAAAATTAATTGTACTTTAGTTTAAATTTATTATTTAAAAAACGAAGGCTTCTCAAAGGGTTTTTTTTTTTTTTGTTCTATTGATCGATAATGGATTATTTTAGAAAATTTGATTTATTGATTCAATCATTTTTACATTAAAAATCAAACAGATGAGCCTTTCGATGAGCCTCATAGATTAAATACGTCTTTTATTAATTTATATAAAAATTAAAATCTTAACCCTGTTATTAAGAAAAATGTTAATTTTCTTTTTTATCATTCATTTATTTAAAATAAACAAATTTATTCATTTCTCAAAATTTTAGTTGTAATATTGAAAAAAAAAAAACGTCTAACGTCGAAATCGCTTGTTTTTGTGTCTACAATCGACTTTACAAAAAAGTATTTAATTTATAAAGAAATACAAATAGATAGAAAAATACCTATTGCCAAAAAATTGGAATTGATGAAAATTAATGAATCGCAAAACAAATATGGCAGTACTATTAACCGTTTTTTTTTTTTTTTTTTGCAAGTTCAGAGTGTCTAGTTCATGTTCATGCAAGCTCAGAGTGTCTAAATAAATTTATAGTAAATTCGTATAATGTAATACTTATATTTTATAGTTATATATTGGTCGTAACAGTATTACTTTTTTTTAATAATTTCTCTTTTCAATTAATAATTTTTCCATTTGTGCAGGATTTTAAATCGCACTGTGTCGATTGAGACGCCATATATAGTTAAGCTTTTCGTCACATATTTTTATTAAAATTCTTTCATTTTTCTAGGTTTGTTAAATATAATTTCTTTTAATTCCTATAATTTTTACCGACCGTAGAACACATAAATGTATAAGGTAGGTATTGTTTTCATACAAAAAATTTGTATCCGAGATTTATGCAAATATGTATTATTCCGGTGCATATATGCAGTTAAGAACTGTATTCATTTATTACTACAAACAGGCTTACAATCAAAGTTGAACCCAATAATAAAAACCATAATGGAATCATATGAACAAGTTTAAAACTTCTATTCTATTACAATGGTAACTCTTTTTGTAGCCAATTTAACATTTATTTATAAAACAAGAAATAATCAAAAAAAACAAAAAAACAAATTTCGTTTTTATAATTTCTTTTTTTCCTTTAACAGTTTTACCTTATTAACAACAACGATATTTTTTGTTTCCTATATTCTAGTTTTTATAACTATAATAAAATACAGAAAAATTTGTCAAAAATCATAACAAAACAATAAAAATAAAATAAAACAACAAAAATTAATTTTCTTTTATTATATATTGTATATAAAATCTATATTTACAAAAACAAATAAAAACAAAGTCAAAAAAAAAAAAAATACTTGTCACATTAAAATATCCTTTTCCATAACAAAAAGTACACATATCTATATATTATATATATTCAATCCATATATTATTATGTGCGAATGTGCATGTATTTATATTTGAGTTAAATTAAATTCAAGAGGATGGAAAAGAAAAACAACTTTTTTTTTTTTTATATTTTCACTAAAATGAATATAAAATTTACGACGGTGTTGTTTTCCACAAAAAAAAAAAAAACAACAGAAACAAAAACAAAAAAAAAAATTTAACATACAAAAATAAATAAAAAATTTAAGCATAATAAGGAAAAAGGATATTTTCTTTCTGGTACACATAATTTGTAATAAATTACAAATTAAAAAAAAATCAAAAAAAAAAAACAAAAATAAACCAAAAAAAAAAAAAAAATTATACAAATCTGTCACAAATGCTTTGAACGGCACATATATGTATAAGATTACATTCCTAAAGAGTATATTGAAATACATACATATGTACCTATATTTGTTACAAATTTAAAGAACCACAATAATATAATAATAGTAGTGTGTAGTCTATGGGAATAAAAGAGAGAATGAGTAACTGTCAAGATCGGTCAGTGAACTCATATAGTTTTATTCAAAAGCAAAACTGGTAGCTATCTAAAAAAAAAGAAAAAAAAAAAATTTTTTTTTTTATATGAGTTTTTGTATTAGAAAGATAAAACGTTTATAGCGAGGGAGAACGATAGGGTACAAAAAAAAAAAAAAAAAAAGGATGATGGGCGCCATTTAAGATAAATTAATGAGATTTTTTTTTTTTTTTATTTTATTTTCGTTTCTCTCTGTTTTCTTTTTTTTTTTATTTCATTTATTTGTTTGTTTTTTTTTTTCATTTATTTTGTTTGTTTCTGTTATCTTTTTATATTCGTATGTATACAGATATTTTCATTAGCTGTCATTTGATTTTGACTTTAAAAAAAAAAAGCTCTTCAACCATAACGCAATAAATTGTCATGAAGTTTTATTTTCTTTATTGTATATATTGTACTCAATTTTGTTGTTAATGCTATTATTGTTGTCAGTTTAAAATAAGAAAAAAAAAATTAAAATTAAAAAAAAATAAAAAGAAAAATAAAAATAATAAAAATTAAATGAGGAAATTATTATAATTATGTAGTTTTATATTTTTATTTTTATTTATGATTGCGGGAAATTTTTTTAATGACTTAGCGTTTATAAATTTATTATAATATTTATAATAATATTGTTTATATAAAATTGAAATTGTATACAAAAATGTATCTATATATTGTGTTGTATATGTGTTAGTTTTTTTTTTTTTTTATAGTATATAAATAAATTTACCGAGAAACTATTAACCGTAAAGAATTGTTTTTTTTTTCTTTTTTATTTCATTTCAAATTAATTATGATTTATGCTCTACACAATATTGTAAAGAGTGAGTTTTTATTTGAAAGTTGAATTTTTTTTTTTTATTCTTTTTTTTTTTTTTTTTTTATTAAATTTTAATTAAATTCAGGAAATTTTTATTTTATTTTTTTTAAATAAAAGGATTAACACAAAATATAAAAGAGATATTAGTTTTGTTTTTATTATAGATGTTGTTTTAGATAACATAAATAATAATGTGGACATATTACATACGTATACGTATGTATATATATATATATATATATATGGATGTAGGTTTATAGCAAATATGTTTGCATGGATGTAGGTTTATAGCAAACATAATTTATTTGATATAATAAATGTGAAAGATCATTGAGTTTTTTTTAAAATTATTGTACTCGTACGATAAGTATCGGGTATAATAAAATTACTCCTCCGTTTGTAACACCTCCAAATAAGCGAGCTAGATATACCTTCAAAGGTATGGATCGAATCAGAAAAAAATTCTAAGTCGATTGAGCCATGTCCGTCCGTCCGTCCGTAAGCACGCTAACTCAAAAACTAAGAAAGCTAGAATCTTGAAATTTACACAAAATATTCTGGGAGCAATTTGTAGGTTCTCTATTTTTTTTGGTTGGGGTCCGACCAAAACTTAGGGTAGCTCTCGAACACCAAACTTTTAGATATCCACATTTTTTTTGAAATAGAGCTATGAAATTTAACTGCTGATAGATCTTATAAAAATATTAATTTTATTTTTAATAACTTTTTTTTGTAGCCCCACCCGTTACGGAGCTACAGCTCCCCAAAGGTTCAAAAAAGGTTCCAAAAGGTTCAGCTCCCCAAAGGTTCTCTATATTTAAATTGTTATAGCACAAGTTGTATAAGGTATATCTAAATTTTGAAAACGGCAAATGATTACTGCTTTTATTAGCTTTAAAAGTATATATACCATAAATATATACTTGGGGCATACGGTGTATTAATTTACCGTTATGCGAAACTCAAATTTTGCAAAATCCTTTAACCCTTCTATCTTCTAATCGGTTTAAGTTGGAAACTTGAAATTTTGACAGAAGTATGAATTTTAGTATTTCAAGTATAATTTTTGAAAATAAGTATGAGTCATTTCAGAAATTTTTTTTGTATCACCCCCCCTTTATGAGTCAAAAGGGGTCAAAAACTGAAGGGGTCAAAAAATTTCCTATTTTTAAACACCTGTAACTTGAACATCTGTTAAAATTTTTTTGAAGTAATTCACTTATTTGTGTTAACAACTTTTTTTAATAATGAAGGGTTACTTTATAATTGACGAAAGTGTTACTTGATTTTTTCAAATTTTCTGACAAATTTCTTTAACGAATTTTTTGCATTTTGTTTTACTCGATAATTTGAAATTGTTGAGGATATAATGCGTAGTACGTAAAAATGTAAATAAATAAACAACATAACGGTTGCTTGAAGAATTTTTATTTATATGATATTGATATACATACATACTTAAATAATATCATGTTTATTTACATATCGTCTATGTCACTGATGAATGAATGATAAGAGTATAGATGTATATTATATAGCGCCGTATTTACATACATATATGTATTTTATTGTACTTATAAGAAATTATTCTGTCAATGGAATATTTAAATATAATATAATATAATATTTAAAATTATATTTACTATTTTGTACTAAGTAAATTTAATATACATTTACCGCTTAGTATTAAATGGTACTATAGAATATTTTAAAAAGTTTTGGATTGATAATCGTTATGTGAAAGGTTAGAATCTGCTTTTGAAGAATGTACATATAAACATATAGTTTGAATATATGTACAACCCATAGTTCTAGAAATTATAAAATTCACCCAAATTATTTTAAAATACTAAAATATTAAAAAAATAATATTGTAAGCAGAGTGACAGGCTGTGAACATACTAACGGTTCGTACGGGTATCTAAGAGTTGTTCTTTTTTATTTTTTGATTTTATTTATTTTTTTTTTTTTTGCAATTTTAAAACTTTAAGAAGTTAAAAGTTTTCTTTAATAATTTGACAACTAATAAATAAATGGTTTAATTTTTAATATATTCGAATGGTATTATGAAAAATTTCAGATTTTAAGACTTAAAAAAATAAATTATAGAGAAAGTTTATTGAATGTTTTAAATTTTTTTAATATTGGTTAAATTGATCAAAAATCATAATATTAAATTTTGTGCTTAGATTGGCTTAATATTGTACTTCTAATAAGTAGAAATTGATTTTTGGAAGCAAGATTTTCTAATAAGAATATTTGTTTCTTGACCATAAAATTTTAAAAATGAAATTATTTTCTTAGATCATATCATTTATGAATTTAACGCTGAATTTAACGTAGATCTTAAGATTTTGTAAAGAGAATACGAAAAGTGATTATTCTAAATTTTTCTTATTATTCATATTTTTGAGACTTGTCTAGGTCTTGGTTAGAATACTATATAATTTATTATATACGTATATACAGTTGTATTATTTAATTAACATTTAAACAGAAAATATTTCAAAATTCATTCTCTGGATTTAGATATTTATTGTTGAAGACTGAACTAATGCATAAGTAAACTAATGTATAGTCTTGGTCTGTAGTGAACCTTCAAACATGCACTTTAAAAAGTGGGAGAACCCATACATTTTATATTAAAAGCGATAATATTAAGTTTCTTTAAATTTTTACTAAGTTGATACTGCTTTAATGGGCAAAGTTTCGAAAACTTCTTAAATCTATATCCTACAGTTTCCAAAAATGATGAAACAAGAAAGTATCAAGATATTTTACAAAATTCTATCGTAGGTGCCCCAAAAAAAAAAAAAATTCGCCCAACGCTTAACATACCTAAAAAGAAGTCTCGCAGCTTCTAAAACCTAATCAAATTTAACTTGAACATTTTTTTGTTTCTGTTCAATGGGAAAAAAATATTCATGCTTAAAAGGACTAAAAAAATAATACTATAAAGGAAAGTTTAAATTCCAAGTATATAGTATTAGTTTTATTTATGTTTTTTTTTCATATTCATAATTTTTGCAAATTTAAATTTCATACTAGCTTATTTTTCAGTTGTTGTTCTTTTCACTGCAAATCAACCAATTGCATAAAAATCACGTCAACGAAAAATTAAATTCATTTAAGAGATTTCAAAGAAACTAAATAAATTTTTCGGAATAAATGTTGAACTTTTATGGCAGAACTTAGGGAGAAAAAATGAATATAATGAAAATCTGCTATACTGTACGTTTAAGATTTAAAGTGAACGAGGATTTTCAGATAACTTTTTCGATATATATTTTATATGGAAAAATCATACATGGAACGAGTTCCTTTTAAAATCATAGTTTCAGTAGATAATGTGAAAATGAAAGAAATAAAAAAATACATGTCTTTCAAAAAAAATTTTGAAATAGTGCCAAGCAGAAAATTATATTTTTTTTTTGTGTTAAACCACTCATTTTATCTTTATTCTTTCTATTAAATTTTTATTTTCTTACAAAATTTAAAACTAATGTCAACCGTACATCTAATTCTTCCATTTTTATAAAATTTCTATGACAAAATACTGTAAATAGGGGCCTAGTCGGTAAGAGCGTATAAAATATGCTGTAAACACCTAGGGAGTGTGGGTTCGAATCCCAAAACGTCGTAAGAATTATTCCCCCTTACGATATTTACAGCCACGCCTGAAGAAGAAAGGCTGTGTAATTTCCTGACCACATTTATGTGGCTGAGAAATGTATTAAAAGAAAAAAATACTGTAATTCATAGAAATTTTAAAATTAAAAAACTTAAAAAATTTTAAATAACATTTTAGAAGTTATTTTTTGTTTTGCTTTTGTTTAAAGAAAAATTAAAATTTTCATTTTTATGAAAATTATCACTCTTAATCAATTTAATATTTTTTTCCCAGTTTTTGTCATCTTTCTATTCAAAAATCACTGACCTACTAATTAAAAGTCACTTAAACAACAATAAAACAAAATAAAAAATAAAGAAAAACCACAGCACATTTTAATGCATAATATTAATTCATAATAATGTAAATAAACACAAAAATAATAATATAATATTTAAGGAAATATAATATTATATAAAGGACCTTAAAAAACTGTATGATAGGAATATAAAATGAAAAAAAAGATTGGAACTGAACTGAGCACTCAACCAAGTAAAAATTCATTTTCTATTGTCAAAAAAACACAAAAAAATTTCCGAAAAATATTTTAAGAATTCTTTTAAATTTTCTTATTTTAATGAAATTTTTTTTTTTGCTTTTTTTTGCTTTTGCAATTTCAATAAAATAATCTCAAAAGTATAAAAAAATTTGGATCAGTAGTAAAATAAGTCAACTCAATAATAATTTTTGAAAAAATTAAGTTACAAAATTTAAGAATGGATGATTTTAACATTAAAACGCTTCAAAAGCTTATACACATTTTAATATGCTTCTAGCCCAGCTATTGTCAGAGTTCAAAAAGCAATTTTAGTTCTAGTAAATTAAGTAGAATCCAGCCAATAAGGTTATGGTTAATGGTTACGACAACGGCCTTTCATAAGAAAGGTTTCAAGGTCACACCTCGGCTGAGTCATATAGATTAATAAAAAATAATGTAGATTTGTCTTATGATATATAATTAGTATAATATAATTAAATTAAAAATAAGGATATATATATATGTTTTAAAAATTTAAGGATATATATATATGTTTTAATAATTATAAAAAAAATTAAGTGGAAAGTGAAACTGTATAAAGTATGTCAGTTTTGTTTTAATAATATTAGAAAAATGAAAAGTAAAAGTAATTCAACTAAAGTGGGACATATAACATATTAAATTGCATACATATGCAAATAACGATATTGTGAAAATTGGATTTAAAATAACACCATAATACACCAGTACACCACCATTCTTTTGTTAAGCAACCAGTATAACACCATTCTTTTGTTAAGCGATCATTTAAAAAAACATACAAACTTGACTCTTGCAGAAATACCTAACAAAGATCGCATATCTTTTAACTCTCTTATGTTAAATTTTTTTTGAAATAAAATTTTTAACAAATTATTTCTATGATACTAAAACAAGAACAAACAATATAAGAACATTAAAAATTGGTCTCTTTCTTATGCTTGAATTACTTTAAACACCAAGAAAAAATAATTTCTATACAATAACCATTCTCTTCACTTATACTTCACTTACTTTATTGTATTTTCTTAAATAAAACAAAACAAAAAAACAATAATTTTTTTATAATAATATTACATATACTTGGTTTTATTACTGGTATATTCATTCCATTATCATTAAAAAATACATCTCAATACTATTCTATCTTGTTGACCAGTTTTTCCTCTTTCAAACTTTTATGTTTTTTTTTTGTTATTATTTTCCTATCTTATTCACAAAATGTAACTTTATAATATTATAGAATATTTTGCACCCATCATATTTTATACATTTTGTTCCTATATTCCTTGTTAAAGTAATTTTATCTGTTTTTCATAAATTTAAACAGAGACATTATAAATTTTCTTGACATTATGTGTTTCCATTACCACATTCAATGACAATAACAAAAACAAACAAACAAAACAACAATAACAATTATAAATAGAAAATGACAAAAAATAAGGTCTTTTGCCATTAAGTCAAGTTAAACTTAGGCTATGATTTCCTTTTTTTTTTTTTCACAGTAGAAATTTTTTTTAAAAGAAAAGGCATATAAACATTACTAAATCCTGTATATATATATATTTGATATATGTATATTGTATATATCTATTATATTATAACAGTATCTATTGTATAAGTGACAATTAAATGTTTCCTCAATTCATCTTTAGAGCTTGATCTGCATTAATAGATGGTATTTGTATAAAAAAAATAAAAAAAAATAAAAAAAAACAGAAAAGAAAAGTTCTATATTTCAGTAAAAGATGGACAATCATCTAACGTCCAATAATGTTTTGTTAACTAAAAACAAACAAACCAACAAACCAACTATACATAAAGAAAAACAAAAAGAAAAAACAAGAAAAAAAAATTTTGGAATAATGGAAAATATTTCCATTTATAAATAAATAAGTTCCAAAAGGAATTACTGAAAATTTTGTTGCTGTTTTTGAATGGTCCCATCACACATCATCATCATCATCATCATCATCATCTATTTCTCTTTCCTACAAAATGAAAATGGTTTCAAAATAGCTTAACAGTTTAAAATAAATGAAAAGAAAAATTAAAATAAAAAAATTGAATATATAAAATATAAAAAAAATATAATGTACATATATAAAAGGAAATCTCTATACAAAGAAATAGAGTTTTTTTTTTTGTTTTTATGTTTTTTTTTAATGTAAATGAAAATTAAAACTCAGGAAAACAAAAAAATAAAAAAAAATAAAAATATTAAAAATAAAATAAAATTAGAAAAAAATATATATAAGTTTCATATTTAAATAATTTATAAAAACAATAACAAAAATTAGACAAAAAAAAAAAAAAAAACGAACCTCAAATGGTTTTTCATCTGAAAATGAAATGAGTGAAAAATATGAAAAATCATCAATCAAAAAATCACCATTTGACATTAATTTATTCAACATCATTCACTTTACAATACTCTTATATTTATACATTGTTATACCATTTTACAAACATTCATTTTATTGTATGTATAATACTTATGTTATATAATAAATGTACATAACATATAGGTAGGTATATAATATTATTAATGTATATAATATTAGAATAAGGTTTAGTTTTCCTATTATTTTATTATTTATTATGATGATATTTTGAAAAATGATCGTTTTTCATTTTATCAAAATTTTTTTTTCTCTATATAAAAGTATAGAAAAAATAAATTCTAGACTTTTTTTTAATATATCATTTTTTTTTTTTTTTTTAATTCAAAAATTTATGTAATTTATAAAAAAAAAATTCTATAAAATTGAAAAAAAAAAAAAAAAAAAAGTGTACAGCCCTATATTTGAAGTATACCTACATATATTTTATATATTCTGCTAAAAATTTAAAATCAAAATTCCAAAAAAAAAAAAAAACAAAATATTAAAAAAAAATCTTTTATATGACTTTACCTTAATATAGTTTTGGTTTAGAATTTTAAGACTTTCATAAAATATTCAATAGCATTTATTATCTTCATCTTTAACTGTAAATTTTAAATATTACGCATCAAAATAATAACTTTGTGATGTACCTAAATGTAAAACTGAATTCTTGTCTCAGATGCTAGAAGTAAACTTACAATTCTTGCGTTTTAAACACTTAACAGCAATTCGGAATTTTTGAGCACTTTATTTAATAGTATCTAGACACTAAATACAGTTTTGAATCCAATCTCTGTTATACTGAAATAATTGACATTGTCTGACTTTGTTCAAGTTGCTTACAACAAATTCAAACATCTGTTTTTTATATCGGTAAGAACATATTTCAGGGATATAATAAATTACATTTATGACACATTAAAGGAAACGATATAGATATGAAAAAATATGTATATTCTTGCTCAAAATTGAATTTTGAGTCTATTTAGATGAGTGCTTTCATTCGTCCATGCGTCCGAACAATCACACAATGAAAAGTGAAGTTAAGATTCTGAAATTTTTACTATTTCAGTTTTATGTCAATACCAGTTTCCTTATTGAAACTTAAATAAGTACGACTGAAGTATTTAAGAAGTTTTCATACAACATCTATGAGAATAACTCATATAAAAAAATGAGAATAATTCTAATTTATTAAGATATCTATATATCTGGAATTTTATAAAAACAAAGAAGAGTGCAGTAGAGTATGGGATACCCGTATACCCGTATGAACGTAATATATCCTCTGGAATACCCGTCTGAACGTATTATATACTGTTTCCACAATACTTCACTATCTTTTAAAAAATTTCATATGTTTTAGTACCAACGTTAACTACCGTTAGTTATATTTATGTAAATTGTGAAGTTGTATGACAGTTACCCGAATCTTATTGCACCAACACAACCAAATTTTACAGAAGTTATTGCCCTAAAACTTAGTCATCTTTTAAAAGATTTCAGGCTCCTATCTTCATTAAATTCCACGAGGTGCAAGAAGTCTGAATCGGCTGCTCTAGATCAATCAAATTTTAAAAAAGCTTTTGGCATGCAACTCGACATCTCTTCACTAAATTCCAGATACCTATCTGCAATAGACATTAAGTTATTTTCATTTAAAAAGAAAAGTTGTATGGCAGTTATCCGAACCTATCGCACCAGACAAACCAAATTTTACAGATATTGTTAGGCTGTAACTCGACATTTCTTTGTAAAATTTCAGATATCTAGCATCAATAAATACTGAGTTATTTCGATATAAAGAAAGAAGTTATATGGCAGCTACTCGAACTCAGCGGCCGAAAATGCTGGATTTAAATAGCGAAACTAACTAATTTTGCAAAAGTGACATAAAAAAATTTCAGCCTCCTACCTCCTTTATTTTTTGAGTTATCGTGCTGACAGACGGGCAAGTGAACGAAAGAGTTCGATTTTGAGCCGATCCATACTCTTGACACTATATCTAGCTCGGCAAATTTATTATACACGAGTTAACGAGTCAAATTTCATAAGAAAGACAACTGATAAATTGGATTTCTTTAACACTAACTGTCCGGATAGCTGTTTTAAAGAAGATTAAATTTTAAGGAAACTTATCCTAGAGTTTTTAAACAGGTAATTTTAAACTCTTCTTTATTTTACAACAATTTACAACTTTTATAACATTTTTCTATACAAAAATTTTCTATTTTTTAAATTTTGTACAAAACAAAGAACCGATCCAACTTAGTAATAAGTTATATAAAGCACTGTTCATATTATTCTCACAATAATTATTCAGAACTTCCTTGTATTTTTAGTCTTTTTTAACCATTTTGTTTTTTTCCTTTTTCTAAAATAATGTTTCTTTGAGTTTAAAATAAAAGTTTTTTAAATCTATTTGTATTGTCTTTTAAAAACAAAAATAAGTTTTAATAATAACTTTTTACTTCTTAAGTTATTTAGTATGTTGGGTTTTCCCCAGGACTCTAAATAGTATTCTGTAATATGACATAATTTATAAATTAAGATTGGCTGATAACTAAGAAAAGCACTCAAGTTTCTTAAATTATATTTAAGACTAAAACTTGTTAAATAATAAGTAAACAACTATAGCATTAAACTTATTTTAAGCGTAGATTTTTGGAAATTTTTTTAAAAGAAGTATATAAATATTTGTAAGGTACAGCTAATGCACAATATTTCTCTTTAGGATCCCTATTAAAATTTTAAATTACAAACTTTTTGATTGTTTTGTTTATTTAATTCTGATTTTACCAATTTCTAAGTTTCGAAATTTTGAGTTACAAAAATTTTTTTAAATTCCTTACTGTTGTATAATTATGCACGCAAAAAAAATAAATTAGAAGGGAACTCTAAAATTTCTTCCGTAAAAATCCGTAAAAATCCTTAAAAATTAATGAAGTTATAAAATCAGAGTTTCAATAAACTGTATAGCGGGAGTTTGGAGAAGAAAGTAATGAGGAGAGATTTTATAGTTAGTAACAAAATCTGGGTTATAAGCTATTTCCAGAATATTTTAACTCAGAATATATTGTTACTCAGAATTTGGGAAATCCTAACTCAGAATTTTGCAAATTTCAAATTTGTAATTTGAATTTACAAATACATCTTTGTTACATAGAATTTTGTACCTAGTTCAAAATTATGTACCCTTCTCACTCTTAAAAATATTTTATATTATAGAAAAAAAAAATAATGTCTTGTTACAAATTCTAAATCAAAATATATTTTAATTCGGCGTACGGTGTAAGATATATTATAATAAATTAAGGCTAAAAAACAAATTTACTGAACAATTAATTTTTAATCTTTGGGAAATTCTTCTAGATCAGCAAGCAAAAAAATTTAGTTACATAGTTACATTTTTTCCATCAACTTACCTATAAATATAATTTTTAAAATGTAAATATTTTCAAAAATTGAATTATATGACATATACGACATTTGAAGCGTAAATAACTTGTCACCGCAATACGAAAAATCTTGAAACTAAAGAAAACAACAGAGACAGAACATAAAAAAAAAAAAAAAAAATTTGCATGAGAAAAAAACGGTACACCACAGATATATATAATATATTATGTACATTACCATGAATTTTTTATTTTCAAGCCAGAATTTTTTTAAGTATAATCCATTTTCTATTGTGTCATGTATACTGTAACTCATACTTCAGCAATACGCTGACCAATTTTTTTATATATATATATATATATATATATTATACTTAAGTTATCCTTATGTTAAAAGTTTAAATTTTTTATATTTTTCTCGTCACTCTTCCATATTATTTCTATTTGAAGTGATGCTTTTACGATAGACATTATAGTTTCTGATAATATTATGGAGTATGAGGTGTATGTATATGGTGTGTGTGTATGTGCATGTAATATAGGTGTGAATATTACAAGTGAATGAATATCCTTATGTCCATTTGTGAAATATTGATGTAAAAATATTTTATTTGTGCATATGTTAAGAATACCATATACTGACAGGAAGAAAAATGAACAAAAAAAAAAAATTAAATAAAAATAAAAGAATGAAAGAATTTTGTTTTTTCTAGAAAATTGCATTTTCAAACTTTAGTAAATTATATCTTTTAGAAAGTTTATTAGTATTTGTAAATGCATATATAAGTGCAAAATTGAATTTTTTAAGATTTTTTATATTTTTTTTTTTTCGAATACCTAGACCTACCTATTCTATAAAAATTTTTTTTTTTTTTTGGACCATCCATTTATGTATGATGTCCGTTTAAAAATCGGTTCGAAAAAAAAATTTTTTCTTTAAAAATTTGAAAAAAAAATTATTTAAAAATGTTAAATAAATTTAGAGTAGATACATATATGTACTTAGTATCCTTTCAATTCAAGCAATGAAAAAGTAAAATAATAAACTTTATAGCAAGTGTTAAAATTTAACTCATTTTTATAGCTCAAATTGTTATTCTAAACTTTGGACTCTAACTTTAAATTCTAAAGTTTAGCATTAAATTAGATATAGCATAAGAATGTAACATAAGAATTTAAGCTGTAAAAGTTATTTTTTAACATTTTCTCTTAAAGTTTAGAGAAAATTTTAAAATTTAACTCATTTTTATAACTCAAATTTTAAAAAATTAAATCATATGAGTGATACTGAAAGTAAAATTTATTATTCACTCAAAAACTTATTGAATGGATAAAAAAACTTAAGCTATATAATTAAAAATATTTCATCATATAAAAGAGAATTTTCAAGGATCTCAAAGAAGTCTGAGTGATATGTAAAGGTAGCTGTTAATAATTTTTTTGAGCATCCTTTATTAATTAATAATCACACAGATACCGATTTTAATCTTACTTTAATATGAAAAATATGATAAATAAAAAAATATTAAAAGGTTCAAATATGACAAAATTTTTAGGACCGAATCTAAGGTTTTCGAAAACCTTAATAGCTAACACTGGGAACAACCTTTTAAATTAAAAGTTAATATTTTATTAAACTTAAAACTTTTTTTAGATGCATTTTATCGTAATTTTTAAAGGCTCTATTTGATCCAAAATATAATTCTGATTCAAAAATATCGAACTTCGAAACAATCGAACAATACTTAAAAAAATTATTTTATTTTTTTACTGGGATGTGAGTAAAAATAAAGAAAGTATATAGATAAGTAGGTGGAATAGATAAAGAAGTAGGTATAAAAGGGCTAGATTAGATCCGTTATGTTACATTAGGCCATTTTAGACCCGTTATGTTACATTGGATTAGTTTTCTTCCTAACTGAACCACTTGGAATTGTAAATAATCGGTTAAACAAAACAAAAAACAAAGAAAGAAACTTTATAGAAATAAGAAAATTATGGTAACGTTATAATTTTACCAACATTTTACCACCATTCATTTTAATAAAATATAACTTTATTTTAACTTATATATGTATAATATAATACATTATTATATACATAATATAACTATATTATAGATATTAGTTAATAATATTGTAAAAGAAAAAAAAAAAAAAACAATATTTAAACTTAACTATGAATTGAGTGTAAAATTTTACAAAATCTAAATATTGATTTTTTTTTTTCTCGTTTTTATTTTCCTCCCTATAAACATTGAAAAAGAAAGAGAAAAAAAATGATTCAATGGAAATTGAATTTTTTTATTATTTTATTTGAAAAATAAATATTTACATTTGAAAAGACAAGAATAAGTGAAATTAGAATAAAATTTTTTTTTTTTTTTTAGTTTTTTAGTTTTTATTTTATTTTCAATTTGAAAGTTTTTTTAATGTAATAAAAATGAATTTTATGTTGAGTGCAAATTAAAGAGAAAAAGAAAATTCAAAAGTTTTTATATAATAAATAGATAGGGTATATTTATATAAGCTTTTATTTTACGATTAATATTATATCAATTTGACTACAAAAATATATTTTTTAAGCCTTATGGTTTCAAGTTTTTTTTTTTTTTTTTTTTTGTTATAATAAAAATGGAAACAATTCATATTTTTTTTTTTAAATTACTTTATAGTATTTAAAATATTTGTTTTAATTGCTTTTTTTTTTTTAAAAACAATAACTTTGTAGTATTTATTATCAGTTTTTTTTTTGTATGTATATTGTAATTTGTTATTTACTATTTATTTGTTTATTGAAATTTTTCAGGATATAATTTAAAAATTCAAATTTATATAAACAAAAGAATATTTATATTATTTTAAAAATTTTATTTACATGAAATGATTATTTTGATAATTTGTTTTGAAAAATGATTAAATTATTATTAAAATATTTTGATATTTTTTTTTTAAAGGATAGATAATAATTTTAAAATTTGTATTATATTTTTTAATTACCTATGCATATAATTTAACACAGTAACGTTTTAAATTTCTGTTGTAACGTGACATTTCTACACAACACATTTTCAGTACTAAGCAGTTCATAAAATGTGGAACCCGTATGAACATAGTATAAATTTGCTATTATTTTTGTGACACCTTAAAAGATTTGAGCCTAGAAAAAAAAAATCAAGTGTATGCATCGGGTTAGAAACGAATTCTGACAACTCTAAATGAATAGAGTTAGGACTTTTGTAAATTTTTTACCATTTAACTTTTGTAAAATTATTATTTTTGCTATTAAGACCAAGTTTGATCCGGCGCGTTCTTTATTTATATGAAAATAACTTAGGGATAATTGAAGCTAGATATCTGAAATTTTATAAAAAGATTGCATGTCAACAGCTTCTGTAAAATTTCGTTGGGCTAGAGCAAAAAGTTCGAGTAGCTATATACGATATAATTTCCTCTTTTTATGAAAACAACTCAATGTCTATTAAAGTTAGGACCTGCATTTTCGTGAAAAGAAGTCAAGTTGCATACCAATAATTTCTATAGAATCTTGTTGGTTGGCTCAGGTATAGAACTCATACAACTATTTTATATATAAGATTAATTTATATACTCATATCATGATTGTTAAGAAAGTTTAACGTCTGAAGTTTTCTAAAATATAATCAAGTTTTATCGCATTAACTTCTTTAAAGTTTTGTTGTTCTAGCCCAACAGGTTCAGGTAGCTTGCATATCTCGCAACTTTATAATTAAGTTAAACATCTGAAATTGAAATCTTTTTAAATCTTTTTGTAAAAGATGGTCAAATTTCATTCTAATAACTTCTATTAAATTTCGTTGATTTGGGGTAACAGCTTCGGCGTAACAGAGTAACTGCCATACAATTCCAAAGTTTACATAAATATATTTCAGTACTTAATTAAGAAAAAGATTTAAAATTTTATATGATGATCAAGTATTATGGGAACAAAGTTATATCCTAGATATATAGTGATATATCCTGGGTATTCTAAAGTTGACGCAGACAAACTCTTCTCTCGCTTTTTTTCCTCTTTTGCGTTTTTCTACACCGAATTAATTATGAAAGTTTTATGTTGTTATTGATTAAATATTAACTTAAATTTTAAAGTTTTGTCACATTTTTTTGTCAATCTTACGGTATATTAACTCCAACATTATTGCAAACTTTCATGATATCAAGCAATATTTGATTTTAAGTTGTCATAGACAAGTAAACTATTTACTTATGCTTTTTATGAGTTCCACTATTTCTGTTAACAGTGACTCCACGAATAGAGGTAACTGCACTAATTGGTATTAGAACAGTCTCAAAATTACTGAAAAAGAAAAAAATGATAAAGCAGTCATTTCCATTTTTTTTGTGACAGGACAGGCTATATATTTAAAATATTTGTATTAGGTAATGAATTTGTCTTTTAACTTTTTTTTAAAGACATCTTTGTAGTCTTAAATATTTATAAATACCTATACAAAATACAAATTAATTAGATATATTCAATAAAAATATTGAAATGATTTTGTATTTTAACTTTTCATTTTCTAAATTATCACTATTAATTAAATTATTAATTAAAAAATATTATATTTATTTTTTTATTTAATGGAATTAAAAATATTTTTAACCAAACTAAAAAATAATCACACATTAAGGGCTATGTAAATGTCAAACGTCAAACGTCAAATTTTCATCATGTGGCAGTTTAATTAATTATGTCAAAAACATGAAACATAAAAAACATAAAAATTAAAACGAGTCTCGATTTAAAATTAGGTACCTAATTCTGTTGAGTTAATTTTTTGTCTGTCAGATTTCACCTGATAAAAATTTCAGATTTTACCTAAAATAAATTCAGACGGATCACTCAAAAAAGTGACAGCAGAAAATGAGTAACTTACTTAAGAAGCATATAATTCCTTAAACATTTTTAATAACGTCTACTGAGTGAATCCGGTAATAAGCAGATATCATTTTTTTATTAATCAAATTTTGTCGTTTTCTTTTTTTTTACAATGGATGAATTCATAATGAATTCAATTTATATTATGTAATTGGTCACTCATGTATTGTAAAATGCTTTATTGTCATTATCCTAAAATGCATTTTTACGTGAATTCTTATACAATTTTCTTTTAATAATTTATTTTACATCATAATTGCATAAAGTAAATTTAACAAGAAAATAAAACTATTAGAATAAACTTATTTTAAAGGATTCAAATCCTTTTTGTCATAAAAAAAAAAATAATCCTTTATAATAAAATACGGCATGTGTAATTCAAACAAAATTTTTTAAAAGTATTATGTAAAACACATTATCTATCTACTGAAGTCACCGAAAATCTTCGAAATAAAATTGAATAATAAGAATTTGTATATTTATGACATCAATAATTCGATTTTTTTATTATTTAATAAAAAGAAAAACCCATAAATTGATAAAATAAACATTAAAGAAAAAAAAAATAAAATAAAATACAAAAGAAATAAATAAAATTTTTTGACAAAATTTAATCAGACAATAACGTTTTTAATGTCAAAGGTACAATTTGAATTTTTTTTTTTAGAATGACTAACAAGTTTAAAATGTAAAATGAAATTACAAAATTTATCTTTTTCCTTTTTTTATTTTTTGCAACAAAAGTATAAAAACCTTCAAATATGATTATTTATGGTTATATATATATATAAATATATTTTTTTTTAATAATGCAACATTACCATAAATTGAATACTCAGACAATTGTAAAGGGAGAAAAAGAACTGTAATTGGAACCATTACGAAAAAAATAAGTAACAAATTTGAAGGATCAAAAATTTTAAATTGATTTTAATGGCCTTATATCGTCCTAAAAATCTTTTTTTTTTTTTCAAATTTAAATTTAAATATTATAGCTATATTTTATATATATACGTATATATTTTTTATTTGAATATATTTTGTCAAAGAATAATGATGATGTGAAGTCAAGGTCCTGCATTTTCCATTTATATATTATTATATCTTTTATTTATTTTTTCGCCTTTTTAATTTTATGAGCATATTATATATTGTTAGAGTTACCATTTAGTATAAAAATAAAAAAAAGGGACAAAATATAAAATATCAATTTATGTTTTTTTTTTTTTTTGAGTTTTTCTCCTACCACATAAATGTGGCAAAGAAATTATACAGTGTTTCCTTTTTAGGAGTAGCTGCAAATATCGTAAGGGGAAATTATTCTTACGACGATTGTGGGATTCGAACCCATACTCCCTCGGTGTTTATAATGCATTTCATACATTCTTATCCACTAGCATTTGCTGAAATTTTTATTAATTAATTTAATATAATATCGAAAACCATTTTAACGTATTTTCTACAATTCTATTTAAGTGATTACTTTTAAAATTCTATGAGTATTTGTAAAATCTAAATAATTATGAATAAATCTAGATATAAATTTTTATATCATGTACGAATGAGCTAATGGTGTAGTGGTTAATATACCGCTCTATCATTGACCTATCGGTCGAAAGCACCATATGCTATTTTTCTTTTAATTAATTTGGTATTTGTAATAACAATTAAAAATTTATATTAATATAATAAAAATGTAGTACTTAGTCGTAGATAAATATTAATGTAAAACATGAGCTGTTTACATAAAGGTGATTTGATATAGTTATCTATAACATAACAAAACAATATATTATGTAACATAAACTGTTTTTTTGTTTGATAATATTTTAAATCAATTATAAGTTGTCCAAAATTTTTTTTCAGCAAAATTAAATTTTTAGCCACTCATATAATTTTGTTTTGTTCTTTTTAATTTCGCGAACGAACTCAGGACTTTAAGTCCACATTTCCATCACACACGATTCCTGCTGCTGTTTTTGCATTTTCTGATGTAAGGTTGCATTCCTTATTCACCACCAATTCTTCTTTCTTTAATGGTATGGGTTTCTGTACGGGTTCCTCACCCGTCAGTCTACACAGATCTTCGTTGCTTATTCTAATTGCCCAGAATATTTTGCAGATAAAGCGTAAATAATGGTAAATGAACAGTTTTTGAGTGATGGTGTTGAATATCATTCATGGTTCCCTCTCATACATAATATCTATTTTTATGCAAGCATTAAGGTTTCGTAATTTTGTTTTCCTAAAAATTTTAATTGAAAAAAGTTAATATCGAACTTTAAAAAGCTCCACTATAATAAAGTAATATATTTTGAGAGACTGACATAATAAAACAATTTTTCTTTTTTAAAATATTATTAACTGTATTTTTTTTAACTAAAACGATCAATGTCAACATAAAGAGGACCTCGAATTATTTATTTTTGTATCAAAAAAAAAAGGAAAAATAGAAAACAATGAAAAAGAAAAAGTTTAAAAAATATTCAGAAACTTTGATAAACTTTATGTTTTTTATTTTTCATTTTTTATTCACACGATGCAAAGTATTATACCATATAGTCATAAGTTATATGATCAATATTCGTAGGTCTCAATCATCACACGATAACAAAACTGTTTGCTGTTTGCTGTTTTATGATGGGAATAAGTTCCTACATCATAAAAAGATATACAGGGAGCCATAATACTTAAACTATTGATCTACTCTCATTTTATTTAATAAATATGTATATCTGTTCGGATATTGAAAGATACAAAGTTACAATCTTTTTCAGTTACTAACTCAATAATCTTTATTATAATTTTATTATGCATATAATTGAACACAATTATATTGTAAAATAGGATTTCAAGGACATTTAAATATTAAAGACTTGTTCTTTTTTTACTTAAAAATAATATTTTATTTTTACACGATGCTAATCAAAAACTAGAGACGAAAACTGCTTGGATAATTTTAATTTTAGTCTATTGGAATGTGTTGAAAGAGTGAAAAATAGGATTATCCACTTATAAATAGGCACATTTAGAGAAACTCAAACAGAAATTTAGAAAAGCAAATTAAAGAACAATCTAATTAACTAAAGCAAACTTAACAAGACAAAATCGTAAATCTAACGTTTGGGTTAAATGAAGTAAAAAAAAATCTTACAAATGGAGAATAAAAAGCGGAAGTAGATTACAAAAAAATAAAAATTTTTATTGTTATTGACTTTATATAAAATTGTAGTAAGTAGAAATTCCCACAATAAGATACACCATTAAGGATTTTTTTTTTAAATTTACTTAAGGGGGTGGAAATCTTCCAAAGACACCAAGAACTCCCTATTGAAAGTATCAAATTCTTACTGACTAAACCCTCGCCTCTGCCAATATACTGACTTCGCCCTTTAGCCAATATAATGGGATGAAGCCCCTACCTGCTAACGCGGTATATTGGCTAGGGAATAAGAATAGGAAAGGATATGACAATAGTAGTAATTGGTTTATTTTATACTTTATCAGTTTGCTATAACGCATTTAATTTCCTTAAAGGGTGAGGGAGAGAATTATGAAAGGAAAGGAATGAGAAGCGAAATTGTGAACGTAAATTATAGGAGTAGGATTAAATGGAAATTTTAGAAGATGCAAGTTGACTGATTTCTTAAACTTCTGTATATTATTGACCCGGAGGGCACATATGATGGAAATATGTACCACAATTTAAACATGCGAGCAAATAATGAGTTCCTATATATCATTGTTTTAGTTCTAAAAGGCTCCACTACATAATTATAAGAGTAAATCAATATATTATAAATAGGCATTAAAACAAACACCATTATATAAATTTGAATAGAAAAATATAATGAGATAAAAATATTGAAATTAGAATCTAAAATATTGTAATTTCAATTTCATATAAAATTCTTTGAAGAAAATATATTAGATAGCTACTTCATAAGCCATAAAAGTAAAAAATATAGCTTTTTTTCATATCTAGTATTTTCTTAAAAACATATAAATCTATGATCTAGCGTTTATAGCACACAAAAACAAAAACCCTTAAAATTATTTTGTTTTTTTATTCTTTCTTCGTCCTTTAAAAATTTTGAAAAATAACACCCTCAACTTATTAATATTGAATGTAATATTCTCTTACTTATTTTTACTTTTCATCACATTTTTTTAACAATAAACATTTTACCCGTAAGGTACCCTGTATATATATTTAAATTTAAATCTACATAATATTTTACAGTTATATTGCAAAAAAAAAATAAATAAATAAATAAATAAATTGCTTACAGATCATAGCATAAGAAAAATAAAAAAAAAAAACAAAAACAAAAGCACATATGGAAAACAAGTAAACAGTAAAATGATAAAAAAAAATATTAAATTTTAGGTGTAGAATACACAAAGTCAAAGAGTCCCGAGACGGGTTACTTTATTACCTTTTATTCTTTTTCTTTCTACCCTCAAGGTGATAAGAATATAAAAAAAAAAAATAAAATTAGTTGAAAAATAAATGTTTCTTATGGTGCTTTTAACATAAAAGTATATAAGTATGTGTAGTGAATTCAATTTATATAATAATAATACCTATATAATATATGAAGGTATACAATTATGTTGTATGTGTGAATGAGTGGGATACAAGGTCGCAAAGTAAATATTCACATAATAAAAAGAATTATAACCCAATAAATATAAAAAAAAAAAAAAAAGGATTTAGCGAAATATTTTGACTTAGATGTCATAGTCTTAAAAGGAAAAAGACTAATTTTATTTTAATGTTTTTTTTCTTACAACAAAAAAAAAAAAATAAAATAAAAGAAAATTACCAGTCTATGGAAAATAGAAAAAAACACGCAGTTTTCATTTTTGTTGATTTTTTATGCGTGAACTTCAGAATTAAATGTATGTATGTTGTAATTTTATTTAGGTAAATAAATTATATTTTCAAATTTTGAAAATTTTCTAAAAAAATTCAATAAGAGGGATGCAAAAATAAAAAAAAAATGTAGGTATAGGTTATTTTCAATTAGATAAAAAACGAACTTAAAATATAACAAACTAAATGTTGAAAAATATTCATTGTTTTATTTTAACATTTTCAAAAGTTTGAATTTCATTGAAACTGTTCTTTGTTGTCTCCTGACTATTAAAGTTCATTGTACTAAAAGATAGACTTAATTTATAAGTATAAAAGAGATTGAGAAACAAACATCTTAATTTCGAATAAAGTAGTTGACGTTATTTTCATTTTCGAATATCTATCGACCAATGGGTTCTATCGACCAACTAGTTAATTTAATATTAACCTGGCAACAATATTTAAACATGTTTTCTATTTGTAACTGTATGAACTATGTATGTAGATATAATGTTAACAAGATAGGCAACATAACAAACAAAATTAAGACACTTTTTAAGTAACAGCTGTTTTTGCATTATTTAGTTTCTCTCGGAAATGTTTCCGCTAAAAGAAACTTTCGAGCTTTTTTGTGACTTTATGATTTTATAACTTTGTGTTAATTTAATGTTAGGTTAACAAAAATGTTTAAACATGTTTTCTATTTGTGGCTGTATGAACTATTTATAAATATAATGTTAACTAGATAGGCAACATAACAAAAAAAAATTAAGACACTTTTTAAGTAATAGCTGTTTTTGCATTATTTAGTTTCTCTCGGAAATGTTTCCCCTAAAAGAAACTTTCGAACTTTTTTGTGACTTTGTGTTAATTTAATGTTAAGTGGACAAAAATGTTTAAACATGTTTTCTATTTATGACTGTATGAACCAAAGGCTGTATGAACTATTTATAAATATAATGTTAACTAGATAGGCAACATAACAAAAAAAATTAAGACACTTTTTGAGTATCAGCTGTTTTTGCATTATTTAGTTTCTCTCGGAAATGTTTCCCCTAAAAGAAACTTTCGAACTTTTTTGTGACTTTGTGTTAATTTAATGTTAAGTGGACAAAAATGTTTAAACATGTTTTCTATTTATGACTGTATGAACCAAAGGCTGTATGAACTATTTATAAATATAATGTTAACTAGATAGGCAACATAACAAAAAAAATTAAGACACTTTTTGAGTAACAGCTGTTTTTGCATTATTTAGTTTCTCTCGGAAATGTTTCCCCTAAAAGAAACTTTCGAATTTTTTTGTGACTTTGTGTTAATTTAATGTTAAGTGGACAAAAATGTTTAAACATGTTTTCTATTTATGACTGTATGAACCAAATTCCTATAATTTCCTTAAATGTTATCAAATGAATTCGCTTCTTAATGTTTGTTAGTCATGATATTTATTTTCTTTCCACTCCTTTTCACTCTTTATACCTATTTCTGTTTTCGACAATAAGCTGTAGCACGTGTCATATTCTTTTTCTGGTATTATGCGCTCGAGAAATTATATAGCTACCAGCTAAGTATAAATTAGAAAATTTATATTCTGGGAAATTAATACTGACGCGAAAAATTAAAAAGCGAAATGATAATAAATTAAAAGATGCTAAAATGCTAAAATTTATAACCGAATTTATTTGTTAGAATATTTTTTTTAATATTTGCTAAAGAAAATTGGAAATAAAAGGCTGATCAAACGAATAGATCTACGAACGAATAAATATTTTAAAATTAAAGATTTTATAAAATAAATGCTTTCTAAGAAGACGTACCAGAAAATGTTAAATTGCAAAAGAATTACTACCTTTAGATAAAAAAAAAAAAAGTACAGCATTAATATTGTTATTTTGACATTTAAACAAAAAATTTACTAGAAGAAATGTAATGTTAAATGTAAAAAAAATAAATTGTCATGTTAAATTATTATGACATTTAAATTTCAAACGTTTCTGGAAAATTCTAAATAATAAAAAAAAAAAAAAAAATTCAATTATTTGGCATTTATTTAAATAAAAATTAACTCCAATATTTGTTTTCAAAAATTTTCTTTATTTAAGGTTTAAATATATCATGGGTTTTCCATCCAAGAATCTGTCTTATATTTTTGGTTAAGTTTTTTAAAAAATTAGTAAATTTGAGCTATGAGGATATTAAATAAAACCTAATATAATTTATTATTTTTAAATTTATTTTAAAAATCTTTTTAATTAAAATTTTTTTATGGGTTAAAAGATACATAGATTAGATAAACCCGGCGTAGCATACGCTAGTCTGGTAATCTAGAAAGAATATTGGTTTGGACTTTTCATATGGAAAAATGGAAATTTTAATATGGAAAAAAATGTTTGGAATGAAATTGGTATAGATATATGTCTAGGCATACTGTAAGTATTAATAGTTGAATTCAAAATCAGAGTATTCCCCTTCTCCGGAATAGTTATATCCATTAATATGTATGTCTATGCGAGATTTTAAAATTTTGCGATTTCGATGTTTCGAATTTTGTAATTTCGGTATTTAATTTTTTAGGGTTTTGAGCCAACTCTATAAATTTTCAATTTTTTTTATTCTTTTTTTTCTGTTATGTGCAGTATTAGTTTCTGCTATGAAAAATGTTATTTGTTGCAAACTTTTACGGCTTTTAAACAATAGATATTTGGTTTTTTTTACATAAGAAAGTTTGTTTTTGTGTTCATCAGCGATGCGTATAAAAATTTAATCAATATCTGTATAAAGGGGGCTTCGGTGGTCTAGTGGGTAAGAGCGTATAAAATACGCTGTAAACACAGAGGGAGTGTGGGTTCGAATTCTACACACATCGTTAGAGTTATTCCACCTTACGAGATTTTCAGTCACGTTTGAACAGGAAAGACTGTGTAATTTCCTGTCCACATTCATGTGGCAGAGAAATGCATTAAAAAAAATAAAAAATATCTGTATAAATAGTTTAACATTTAGATTAGAATCTTTTAAGCTTTTAAATACTAAACTATGAATCATTATTGAATAGTGATCAAGTTTCAAATTAAAATTAAAAAATAATCTTAAAATATTTGTCATTATTCCAAACGTATATCATTAAATTTGATTTAAAGTATAAACGTTTCAATTCTGTCTTATAACTTCAGATTTTCAGTTACAAGCGCAAAGGGGTGGACAATGTTTTAAATAAAAAATTTTACAATTTGTAGTTACTAATAATTTAATTGGTTAGTCAACAAGAGACAAATTTACTTTTTAAAAGAAGTGAACCATTTTTTACTATTCGGAATCAATTTAAATTTCTGCCAATAAAGAGGAAATAATATTTTCTATTGTGTCAGAAAAAAATTAATATATTAACAAACAATATATATTTTTAAGATGAGATCAGAAGTTTTCAAAAGCGAACTTTAAGTAAAAGCTAAATTAAAAAAAATAAACAAAAAAACCAATTGCTGATATTGAAAATGATAAAAAAAAAAAGATATCTTGCTGCTAAAAAAACACAAATTTCTATGACCCTTTGCCGCAAAAAAAAAATTCATTCCATCTTTGAAAACTATTCCAACTATCAATTCCATATTTGAAAACTGGAATGGAACAAATATGTTAGTTGAATGCAAATACTAGAGTAGTTATTAGAATAAAAAATAAAAATCTAGATCGAATTATAATAATTCAAGTTGATAATAAATTATAAATTACTTCCTTCCTCTTTAATTCCTATCTTCCTTCTTGTTTAATATTATAATACATGGCGTAAAAATAAAAATTATTGTGTTTAAGCCTTGTACAATTACCTTGTAAAATTTTAGCAGAGTAATCAACGGTTTAGTGAAACTAAAGATTCCAGAATCTAAAGCTAAAGATCAAATATGAATAATATTGAATTTAGTAGCTAGATGGCCCAAACTTTTTATCTGAGGAGAAAGGAGAAAGAAAATTTAAAAAAAAAAAAATTTTTTTCCTCCTGCCAAATTGTCTGCAAATAGTTAAATACCATTTACTTATATTTAACGTAGTTATTTAAATTTAAAATATCCTTTTAATATTATAAGATTTTAAAAATTTAAAAAAAAAAAAACTAATAACATGACACTAGAGTATCAAAACTTAATTTCTACTAAGAGTTTTTTTTTAATACCTAAAAGTTTTATAATCCTTTTGAAAACAAAATCTTCATTTTCCTTATTTTTTTCGCCCCCTTTAAATTCAACAAAAACTCAAAAAAAAAATTGATTGTATAAATATTGAAAGTTTAATAATATATAACGGTATTAATAATGCAAAAAACAAAAAAAAAAAAAATCTCAATTTGTTAAAATAATATATAATACATTATATACTATGTAATCAATAGAATTTTTTACCCTATCCTTTTTTTTTTCAAAATTTATTTCACAAAAAAAAAAAAACTTTTATTCCCCCACAATTTATTATAAAAAATCAAAATTACAAAAAAAAAAATAAAAAAATAAAAAATAAAATAAAATCGCTACTCTTAATTTAATTCAGATCTACTCAACTATGTATGTATGTACTGTATCTTCTATTCTAATATATGAAGTAATAATAGTTTATTATTACTCCTTTTTTTTTTTTTTTTATTATTTTTGATACATTAGCATTTTTATTTTTTTTTTTTTTTGATATCCCCTTCAGCTTTTCCAAATCCAATAAAATTTTAAATGCCATTCTAGCTCTAAAATTACTTCATTCGAGAAAATTTTATAAAAAAAAAAAAAAAAAAACGAATAAAAAAAAAAAAAAATTCCCCCTTAATAAAAATTATTAAAAAACCATCAATCATTGGTTGTGTTAGATATAAATATTTAAAAAAAAAAAATTTGCATACATATATATATATTTATATATATAGTCAGTGTGTATATAAATATATATAGTATATACTCGTATGTATATGTAAATTATATGTTATATATGTACAATAAATTTACATGCACGCGGATCAATGTTAGTTTAAGCATTTTAATCCGTTTTAGAAAATTTTTAATATGCAAAACTTATAAAAAAAAAAATTTGTTGCAATGTTTGTTATTATATCAATTTATTTATGTATGGGAGCAAAAAAATCAATTAAAGTTATAATCAAATTAAAAGATACTTACAGTATTTTTATCCACTATACTATCTTTTATTTTTCATATCTATACTTTCATTGGAGAAATTTGATTACGAAATTTTAAACTTATTAAAGGAACTTAAAAGACTGGCAACTTCTTTAAAATGCAAAATCCAAGAAAACTTATTAAGATAATAAGCGGGGACGAGAAGATGAACGAGAAAACGGATAAATAAGAGGAACGAAAAACATAAGTTCTTCATATTTTTCATAATAGATATTCTAGTGTTTAGATGTACTTAGGTATACTTTAAATAAGTTGACATCTTAATGTCAAATCAATTAGAAATTTTGAAAAATTTTAAAATAACGAATTTATATTTTTATATACAAAAAATGATTATTATAAAAATGTCCTTCATCTTTTGACAATCATTTTGTATATTGGTTATTTTTAGAAAATTTATTATTTATTTATAGTCTTTAAAAAATAGTCCTTATCCGTTTAACAGTATTACTATACCTCGTATCTACATATATGTATAGGTATTTATAAAAAAACCTTTGGAAAACTTTATAGTAAACACAAAAAATTTTTAATTGTAAGGTAGAGAAACAATAGACGAAAATTACAGAAAAATGCACTGAATTAAGTTATGAAACAACTTTCAAAAGCTTTAAAAAATGTTTAAATGAACATGTTTTGAAGCTGTTTCCTTAACAAAATTTACAGCTTTGCAAATATACTAAAGCACACTTAAAATATTATATTATAAAGTTCAGCTGGCTCAAGAACTCTATTTATTTAAGAGAGAACTTTAAAAAACAGTTCCAAAAAGCGTTGTAACGATGTTTTGGGAACGATTTCTTTATCCAAACTCTATACTATATAACTTTGCACAGATATTAAAGAACACTTAAAATTTTATATTTTGAAGTCCGGCTGGCTCAAGAGCTATATTTGCTTAAGAAACAACTTTAAAAATCTTCAAAAGACATTTAACTGAAGCAGTTCACTTAACAACTTCTACAGTTTTTGAAAAGATATTAAAGCGCACTCTTAAAATGATATATTATGCAGTCAGGTTGGCTAAATAGATGCTACTTATATATTAATAGCTAATCATGATTTTCAGATTTTCACCATAGACCAATAAGTGATCCTCAAATTGGAAATTTCCATCGTTTTTATAACTGAAAAGTTTTTAAACCAAAAAAAAAAAAAATATGCAAATTAATCTTAAACATTTGTACAGTACTGTAAAAATGAAATATAACACTGTAATAAAAGATACTGTACAATGAACGTAACGTTCCAGATGCGAAAAATATTTATTCTACAGTTCCTATAGAAATATTATTATACAAATTATACTTAAAATATGTATGTATATGTGTATTTATAAGTAAAATAAAAGAAAATATAAAAGGAAATCAAAATACGGAAAAATAGAAAATAAAAATAAAAAAAAATAAAGAATCCAGTTAAAATTGTAAATGAATGCGATTTAAGTCGTTAAAATTTTTATAACGAACATTTTTTAAAATAATTGATGAAATTTTAAACAATTATACAAACATTATTTTAATAGAATAGTAGATATCAAGGATATTGGCATGACATTGGTAAAAAAAAAATTTTATGTGAAATGACATAAAAATGAGAAAAATACATATACATATAATATATTATTGAAAGTATACATAATATGTGTATATAATGCAGTTAATTTAACTATTTTGAAGAAAATTGATTTTGGTTCTATTGGTTTTGGTGTTTGCGGTAAATTTGGGTTTTAGCAAATTTACAATATTATATAATAATTAATAATATATAGAAAAGAATAAAAAAATATATAGTTGTATATGAAACAAGGACATAATATTATATTGAATAGTATATATTTAAAATAAAAATAAAAAATCAATTGTTTAATTATGCACATTGTGGGTGAAAAATTTTCACTATCAATTAAAATGAAAGTCGATTTTTAGTAACTGTGTAGAAAATGTTAAAAAATAAATTCAATGTATTCGTTAAATTAAAAAATGAATATTAAATTTTGTTAAATATTAAAAATAACTGTAGATTTATTGATAATTGAAATTAGAAATTCAAAAATAAAAAATTTTAACCAAAAAAAAATATGTAAATTCTACGCCATTACAATAACAATTTCAATTAATAAGCGTTCATTTCACGATACAACGGTTGATGCAACGGTTGAATCAATTTGTGTTAAATTAATATTGATACGATTGTATTGTGTTGATGTAATGTTGTTAAAATACACAATACAATCTGATTACAATTTTATTTCAACAAAAATATTTATGCATTGGGTTTTTATAGAAATTTTATATTGTATTGCTTAATATTTCAATAATTAAGTTCAAAAATAAAGAAATATAAGTAGGTAATCGGAAAATTCTTTTATTGATATATAGTAGTATAGAAATAATAAAAAAGAACAATATTATGTAATTTGAAAAAGAATATGGACAAAAGAAAATGGCTTTCCGAAAGAAGAATAGGTTCTGATATTATGGGAACTCGTTAGAAAAATAAAAATGACCGAACCTACTGCTGCTTAAAAGTTATAATCATTATTTACGAATGGAAGTACCACAATTTTCCTTTTAAATTGTAAACATTATATTTTAAAGCTTAGAGAACAAGTAATTTCCAAGAAAGGTACATTATGACATGTTCTGCAATAAATCTTGTTCAATATTGTTTTTACAATTTTAATAGCAATAATATATGTACAATAAAATTATTGCTGAATAAGGTTAAATTTTTATAAATTGATGCAACGGTTGCATCGTGTAATAAGCGCAGAATATACCTACCTATTAAATATTACAAAAAAAAAATAATAAAATTCAAATTAAAAAATTTTTATTCTTTTTTTGATTTGAAAAAATTTAACTATTTTAACCTTATATGTATTTACTTTTTTATACCCGTATGAACTATGATCAAGCTTATAATAAATTGCCCAGTAATTACATTTGTGACACCTTAAAGGACTCTAGCTAGATATAGTATCAAAGGTAAGGATTGGCTCAGAATCGAATTCTGAGTTCGGGTAGCTGCTATACAACTTCTCTCTTTAAATGAAAATAACTCAGTGTCTATTGAAGCTAGGTATCTGAAATTTTTGAAGAGTTGTCGAGTTACATGCCAACAATTTTTGTAAAATTTGGATGGTCTCGAGCACCCGGTTCAAGCTTCTTGCACGTCTTGGAACTTAATGAAGCTAGGCATTTGAAATCTTACAAATGATGATCAAATTTTATGGCAACAACTTCTGTAAAATTTGGTTGTGCTGATGCGACAGGTTCGGGTAGCTGCCATACAACTTCTCTTTTTAAATGAAAATAACTCAGTGTCTATTGAAGCTAGGTATCTGAAATTGTATGAAGAGGTGTCGAGTTACATACCAACAATTTTTGTAAAATTTGGTTGGTTTAGAGCAGTTGGTTCAGGTTTCTTGCACCTCTTAGAACTTAATGAAGCTAGCCTTCTACAATCTTACAAATGAAGATCAAGTTTTATTAAGTTACAACTTCTGTAAAAATTGGTTGAGCTAGTGCAATAGATTTGGGTAGCTGTCACACAACTCTACAATTTACCGGCAGTTTATCTCTGCAGTTATAACGTCGGTACCAAAACATTTGAAATTTTGAATTGAAACATTTGAATTGAAAAGATGATCAAGTTATATATAGAAACAAGGTATATTACATTCATACGGGTATCCCAGAGTTGACGCCGTCTACTCTAGTGCATTCTTCCTCGTTTTTTTAAATAAATTAGTAGATTCTTTTTTTTTAAACTATGTGTTTGCTTTTCTGTGGGAAAAAATGTTCGGTTTAGTTAATTTTTATTAACACACATGTGATTTCTGTTCTTTTGTATATGTAAGATCTGCGCAAAGAATTTGAAATTTGAGAATATGTTTAGACAATTCAAAATTTCACAGCTATTGAAGAGTTTGGCAGTGCTGACCTAAAACAAAACCTATATTTTTATATAATATATGAAAATTAAAGATTATAATATATTTTTTAAGTTAAAAAATATTAAAATACTATTTTCAAACTTCAAGTGTCTGTTGCCGGTTCAATTTGCAATTTTTTAAATTAAAGATTTTTATGAATATGAATTTTTATATTTGTAGTCTATTTTAAGTGTTAACTTATTTTTGTATTAAAAGAACACATAACAGCGACAACTATATGACAATTTATTTACCTTAATGATTGCCTTTATTTTTTAATTCCAACATTAAAAATTTTAATCTCTTCAGCTTATAGAATAAATAATCCATATTAACTTGACTTACCTGTAATTAAACAAAATATAAAAAAAGGTTAATTAATAATATGTTATATGTTTTATTTTATAATTTTTTGTATTTTATAATATATTTTGTATGCAAAATTAGTGCCCTAATACTTATGTCTAATGTCTTTTCATATCTAAAAAATTCAAAGCATGTAAGTGAATACTATTTGTCTAACAATACATCAAACCTGTTAGAATTCAAATAAGACTAACACAATACGAAATTTAACTAAAACCCAGCTTAATAAAATTAATAATCTACAAAACTGAAGCTTAGTCAAATATGACTTCGAAATTTCATATTAGTATAGTCTTTAATTTGGGTTAAATTACAACTCATAATTTATTACTCTTACTTTTAACGTGAGGAAAAATATTTTATGTCATAACTCACATTTTGGACCTTGTACCTATAACATTAGTATTTTTCTAATTATATTTTATAATAAATATATACAAGTACAACAACCAAAAGATACTGAATAATAATGTAAGATAACAACCATGCAAGATATAAGTAACTACGGTGAAGTTATACTCACGATTATACACAAAGACCTCAATTAAGACTATATAGCTTATGCCTTTTTGATACCATTAATTCAACATAGATCGAATTAGTTTGATTTTATAACCAATCTAAATAGTGTAAATTCGAAATCAATTTATTGATGTTTTGTTCTGAGAAATCACTATGAATGTTAGAGAATCGCATGATTAATAACGGTTGTAGCTGCGACCGATTACTTACAAAGAAAGAATAATCAAGAATTTAAGATCTTTATTATGCTTCTTTGCAACTCCTGTAGACTATATTGTATGAGATTTCTAGTTGAACTGGGCGTATGGACTAGTGATCTGCAATAATTATAACCAATCCTCAATAAACTATATCAATGCCTATTTTACGACCTTGCAAACTTTCATAAAATATAATGTTAAGTTGGTTTTCCGAGCAATTTCTTCAGTTCGTAATAAGCTGACTTAGAAACTAGTGTTTGGAAAAAGTGATAAATCACGATTTTTATTAAAGAATACCAAACTAATAATTTGAAAATTGAATAAATAAAATTTGTATTACTTAAATTTAATTCAATTATTTTTAACTTTTGATAATTAAATTCACTTTTTTAAATTCAATTTTAAATTAAATGAAGATTTTTATTGAAATTTTAAATCACCTAACAAAACAATATTCTTAAAGAAATTTTAAATAGCTGCTTTAAAGCGCACGGTATTATAATAATTAATTAATAAAAACTGTATAACCATAAATTTTCAACATTAAAAAAAAAAAATTCACAAAAATTGCAATAAAAACTCTTTAATACCTAATTTAAAAAATAATTAATCGTATTTTTTATATTATATTTTACTATTTATTACAATTTTTTTTTTTTAATAAATTCAGCACAAAATATTTTTACCATGCAGGTTTAAGGATATTTTTAATAATTTAAAAAGAAAAAAAAAAAAGGATTTTATATTGAAATTATGTGGTAAATATAAAATTTATTACTAACAAAAACAAACTTTCTATACAAAAAAAAAAAAATTCTAGCCACAGGAAGTGTTTAATTAAATAATTATTTGGAATAAGTATGTTAATTCATTATTAATTGTAAAAAAATAATTTATTTATTTATATTAGAGATATTAAAAATATTAATTACATAAATTATAATTACCTTTAGCAAAAATTAATTTAAAATGAAATATTTTTTCGAAATTTAGTAAAATAATGTGCAGTCATATACTTTAAAAGTACAATGTGCTTAAAATAGTCACATCCCTATCCCGTAAATCAAAATGTATCTACATTCATATCTAATAGGTATATCTAAAGTTTGGTTTAAAAAGGGGGATGGCTGGAGTTTTTGGTTGGTTAAAGTTCAACACTATTCGAAAGAATTATTTGCATTTCTTCTGGATAACTTTTCAAATTTTCCACCGCCTCTCACAAAATATAAAAAAAATAAAAATATTATATTGTTTTACATATTATGATATAATATAAAATTATTACAATGATGGTGGGGCACAAAACATGGTGAAAATAAAATGACGGTATGGTGGGGTCTCGGTGGCCCAGGGATTAGATACGTGGCTAATTAACTCAGTGAATGCCGGTTAAAATCCTACTTAAGTAACAATAATAGTGTTTTTAATTGTAAGGAAAATTACTTAAAAGTTAGTTTTTCTTAACAAACTCCACTTGCTATCAAATATTAATGTAAATATAATTTATAAAAAATATTATTAATGTAAATATAATTTAGTAAAAATAATTTATACTAAAAAGAAAATACATAATATTACTGTATAAATTATTAAAAATATTCGTCCCCTAATATTGGTTTAAACACTAAGCAACCGAAATTCCACCACCATCATTTTATTTTCACTATAATAATATTTCATCGTTTGCATATTTTTAGGGGTACAATTAAATTAATTTGCATTATGCTGATTTGTAATATTAATATAAATAAATGAAATAAACAAGTAAAATGATGATCAATTCGTTAATCACATTTCGCATTAAACGAAGAAGGGAGCGCTGGTCCAAAATCCTGTTCCAAACCCGTATAAAGCGACATACTTAATATACAAAGTTAAAATATACAATGGGATACTGTTTCGGTTATGAAATTTTAAATGTTATATTTGGAAGATCAAAATAAAGAAAAAATTGCTCCGTAGGGGGTTAATTTGCATCAATTTTTGCGATAATGTGATCTTTGGGGATAATAGGCAAGTTTTCATTTTAAGTTTTAATTTTTTTTTTTTTTTGTTTGTGCATTTCTCTGCCACATAAATGCAACAAGGAAATTACACAGCTTTTCTTTTTCAGACGTGGCTGTAAATGTCTTAAGAGAGAATTATTCTTTCGACTTGCGTGGGATTTCACTCAGTTCATTCACTCAGTGTTTTTAGATACGCTATTTTTTATACGCTATTACTCACTAGGTTTCCGAGGCCCTTTCTCAAAGTTTTAATTGAATTTACTTATATCTCAAAAACTATGCAACTAATCAATCAGTTTGATACAATGTCAGAGAGCTTCGTATTTTTTAAACTTTGAAAAAAGAATATGTTTTTAAAATTTTTTATGTTTTTCAAATTGAATCCCTTAAACTACGACTAATCCCTACAACTACGATTTGAATGCAAAAATGCAATTATAGGGCTAACTTTGATATCGATTTACTCTAGAGTTAACACAATTTTCAGAATATGTATATAGCTAATTGTTGGAAAATATCAAAAAAATTAAAAAAAAAAAATTATAGAAATTTTCTGTATGTATCCGTATGTCCATTACTAAATTTTTATACAAAAAAAATAATAATTTTAAAGTCAATTTTTATTAAAAAGGACATACATATTTTTACAACAATTAAAAATTAAATAAATTCAACAATTTCATTGATTGAATTTCCATTTAAATATCTACAGTAAATTTTAAAGTATGAAAAAAAAGAGATCCTTTTATAAACATTCAACTAAAAAGGATTTTTATTAATAAACAATTATCAATTATCAATATATACATTCAAAAACAAAAAACCATAATACATAATTCATTTGCAAAAAAAAAAAAAGGTGATAAAGTCACGTTTTTTATTAAATTTTATTTTTTTTTTTTTATGCAATATAATAATCTGTCTGAATTCTTTTCAAAAACAATTTTACTATTATTCATATAAAAAGAAAAAAATATTTTTCAAAAATACTCGAAACATTTACAAAAAAAAAAACAAAAATTATTCTTCTTCAGGAATGTTAACTTTCCAAAGTTATAAAAAAAATTTCGACCACAAAAAAAATTTTCATTCTAAATTTTTTACATATTTTCTGTGTTAATAATTTTTCCAACAACAACAATAATCAAAACAAAAAAAAAAAACTGATTAAAATGAATCATTTAAAAACAATAATAATTAATTAATTAACAATTTTTTTTTATTAAAATAAATAAAAGGCTTGTGATAAGTTTTTAATTAAAAAAAAAAAACCAAGGAAAAAAAAATTGTATTAAAAATTAATAAAAAAATTTGTTTCAAATAAAAAATATAGAAAAAAAAAACACATTTATTACAATTTTGTGGTTTTCAATAATTTATTTACTTATTTTTTTTTTGTTTAACCTTTAAGGACAATAGCCACGACAAATTAACTATAAAAGGAAATTGTTTTGAACTTTTATTTTTCTTTTTTAATAACAGAACGATTTATTTACACTTAAAACTGATGCAAATGAAAATGGGTAACGAGACAAAAGATCGCCATTTTTAATTTCACTTTATTAAAATCCGGCTTTTCCAAAATCCCGCTTTACAAAATTCCGTCATGGCAAAATCCCGCCTATTGTTAAAAATCCTGCTTTCGTTATGAAAATCTCGATTTTTTTTAATTTAATTTTTTTTTTTTTAATTTTTTATTACACCGATACATGAAAAGTAAAAAGTAAGTAAAATATAAGTAAAAGATATATATATATATATATGTATAAGTATATGTGAGAATGTTAATTAGGAGGCATTTTAGAGTTGTATTCAAAATCAGGGTTTCAATATTCTGTTTAGTGATGCTTTTGGCCACTTTTTTAAATGTTTATTTGTTCAAAAGTGTATGTAGAACATAATATAATTAGGGAGTATCTTAGAGTTCAGTTTAAAAGAAAGTTTATAATCTTTTACAAAAATATTTGCATATATTATGTATAGGTGAAATTCTGAATTAGAAGGGATTTTAGAATTATATTCAATAATTTTTGTAGCGGGAGTTTCTGTCTAATATGTTTTGTTTTAAATACATGCATTTCAAAGCAGTTAAAATATTTAAATTGAACTCCTCTGCTTTCTTGCTTCACACCTACAATTATTTTATATAAAAGAAAACTTTCCTAGAGTTTGGGTAGCGTGTAACAAAAAAAAAAAAAATAAAATAGAACAATTAAAAAAGCAAGATGAATTTCTTGGCGTCTTGGCGTAATTTTGAAAAGCGGAATTTTGATAAAGTGGGATATGGAAAAGCGAGATTAAAAATCGTATCCTTTCGTACGAGACCGTTAAAAATGTTATGGTATTTAATAAACTAACTTAGGTTTTGAACTAAAAATAGAATTTTTGGTTAATATACACAAGATTTTATTCTGATTAACGTTTTACATTTTTCAGATTTTTATTTTTTTTGTTTTTAACACCATATTTGGTTTTTGTTTTTTTGTAATTTCCTTATTTTGTTTTATTTAAAGTGTAAAAGTATATGTAAAATATGGGACTGAAATAATTTCGAACTTAAACCTTTTTTCATTATAATTAATATTACTTAAAAACATTTTAATACAAGTAAAAAATATACAAGAACTATCCTATGATAAAAATAATTAATTACTTGAACTTAATTTTAATACCAACTCTATTATACAAGGATTATATAAAAAAAATTTAAAAAACAAAAACTGAATCCTTTAACAATAAGTTGATACACTTTAAGTATTAAAAGCAACAAAATCTTTGATTGTAGCATTTAAAGGTTAATTGTATACCTTTTTTCCATTAATTTTAATAAAAAAAAACAAATGTTTTTTTTTCCTTTCTATCTGTTTTACCTTTTTAAAGTTAAAAAAAAACAAAAAAAAGGAAAAAAACTTTTTTTATTTTTAAATGGCCATATTTTATATGGTTTTTTTTATTTTATTTTTTTATTTTTTTACTTTGTATCTTTAATATTTAATTCTTTTGTACTTTTTTTTTTTTGAAAATTAATCTAAACGTTTCGTTATGATGTTTTGTTCTGTTTTGTTTCTTTTTTTTTGTTTTTTTTGATTTCAAGGATTTAAAATTAAACAAAATATTGCCAGAATTATGTTGTTTTTCGTTTTTCTTCCCTGTTCTGTTATCTTCTCATTCTCTTTCATACATTAACTAAAATTATTCCTGCTTAAAAAGGAAATATTATAATTTAAATGAAAAAAAAAAAGAAAAAGCAAAAAAGTGGGCATTTTAACCCAATTTCCATATTGTTATTTTATTTTCTCTTTTTTTTGTTAAATATTTTTAATTTACAAAAGGTGCACATGTTTATGTTGTTGTTGTTATTGTTACTGTTGGGTCGAATCGTTTATCCTTACTACGAACTAAAATAAAAAAAAATAATTGTCCAAAAAAACTGAAGAATGAAAGATAAAAAATAAACAAAAAGAAACCCAAAAAGAAAAGAAAAATAAAACAAATTTCTGAGCTATTTAATAATAATTAACAGCAAAGTTCTTAGAGATGAAATGGGTTCATTGGTGATATAAGGCAAATTTTTTTCTCCGGATAGTGGTCTATATAATTCATGATTTTATAAAAATAAGGGTGATTTTATTTTTAAAAATAATATTGGCTAGATTTTTTATTTTATTCCTTTTTTGTTTTTTTTTTTTTTTTCTTTTTTATATTAAAGAAAAGGGGAAATTAAAGGATTTTTATAAAAATAAATTTAAACATTAAATTTAATTGAAATTAATTTTAATGTGAGCCAAATTTAATATGAATTAAATTTTTGAGGTAAATACCAGTACTTGAAAATTTGATTAAGTTTTTAAGTAAAATTAAAAAAAAAAATTTTAAGTTTTTAAGGAGCAATACTATGGGGTAACAACGGGGCATAGACAATATAAGGTACTTTTGGAAAACTGTAATCGGAAAGGATATGGTAAAAACATAGGATCTATTAAAAATAAACTGAGAATTCTAACAGGCAAAAACATAGGATCTATTAAAAATAAACTGAGAATTCTAACAAACAAGGCGGGGTGGCACTGACAGGTAAAGAGGTACTTAAAGAAAATTGGAATAGAGAATAACTATACAGTATGAAGATTCGGTCAAGAAGAAGAAGAAAATTCAACACACCATATCTATTTAAAAACATTGGAGCTTTATTTTAAGCAAGATAATACCACCATGGTTCTAGGTGTTATCGTTTTACCGTAGATATGAACTACAAAGAATAAACTCCTTACTGATTTACAAATTTTTCATTTCTTATTGAAATGTCTATTATATTTAAAGTTTAATCTAATTTTGTTAAAAGCATATATAATAGATTTTCAATTAAATACAAAAATAAAATGTTATATATAAAAATAAGTATATATTGTACCTACTTTAAATCAGACTTACTATAAAAGTGTTATTTTTGCAATTTTAGATTCACGATAGTAAAAAAAAAAAAAACATTTTAAAATAAGTATAGCAATAACATCGAAAACATATTTTAAAGTTTAATATGCTATACAACATTTCTCTATTATGGTTTAATATCAGGTTTTGATTTTTAAAAATAAAACTATTAATTTCTTTTTTTAAGCACATCACATAGGTTTGAAATTAGGTACTTGCATTCGAAATTATATGCAAAATCTTTTGAAAAATTTAGGAGTATTTAAAATATTAAGTCAAATTAAGAGCTCAAAAAAAAAAGTTAATAGGTACATTCAGGTACATCTTTAATAAATTTGGTCAATGACGTAATGCTGCTATAATTATCGGACTTTCATTCAAAAGTAGATAGTTCGACAATTAACGGTTATCGTCAATTTGACCAGGCAGTACGACATGAGTACTAAGGGTCGTATAACCTATTGTTTGGTCAAAAAAGGCAGTTGATGTTTAGAGGATTAAATTTCCACGCACTTATGGACGACTTTACCGTGCTCGTTTTCACTCCTCTATAGTGTCGTTCGATGATTCCCACCTACCGACGCCAAAAAAAAAAAAAATTTTTTTATTTTTAAATATTTTATAAATAAAAAATGTGCAAAAAAAATACATATAGATATAATAATACCTTGAGGGCTTTTAATGATTAGTGAAATAAAGAGTTAAAAATAATTTGAAAGTAAAATAGAAAAAAAAAACCAACCGCACATAAAAAAGCACAGCAATGCAAAATTACTTTTTAGAACAGTGTTCGTGGCAATGATATTCTACATAATTTTTCTCTATTACATATTACAAAAAAAATATTCATTCCCGAACAATTTTCTTTTATATTTCTTTTAGTCTTTTATTATATTGTGAGTTATAAGAGTAAATCAAAAATATTGTTTGTTTATATATTATTTCTGTTTGATTATTATTTTTAAAAAAAATATCTAAAACATCTTTTATTGCTACCAATTAAACAGCGCTTTTTAAGAATAAAATTTTCAAAATTTAAAACGTAGAAAAAATATTACTGCGTTAAACAAAATTTAAAATTTCTGTTCATTTCAAATATCACAATAGCATATTTTGAAAAAGCCCTATTTTTAAACGAAAATCCTGTTTAAATCACTTTTAAACCAACATCTTTTAAGTACCTACCTATCTATACACCAAAATATAATATTCTGATTTCCCCATATTATTAATACATATACTCGTACATACATATATTATTCAACAATTTAAATTTTAAAAAGAAATTATCCTTGTCCTAAAAATAGCACATTTTCATTTATGTTTTTATTATATATTTTTTTTTTTTGTTCTTTGTTATTATTATTTAGACTCAGTTCTTTGTTTTGTTTTTTTTAATTTTATTGTAATTTTTTTTTTTTTGTTTATTTTTTTGACAAATTTCTGGCTACGTTTATGATCCACATTTTTATCCTTCTTCTGTCTTTTCAAAAATTTTATATTTTCATGCAAAAACGAAAAAAAAAAAAACACAAAACAAAAATAACACAAAAACAATAAAAAATATACCAGTGGAATTCTATTTTCCTGTTGAAATATTTAAGTGCTTCAAAAATAATGTAATAAAAAATGAAATAATAAAAAAAAAACAATAAACAACATTAAAAAGTATGTATGTATATGATGAATACATATACTATTTATTATACATAAAAAAAAAAACGTAGTAACAAGAAATAAAAATTAGAAATATATTTTACGAATAGTTGAATTGTCTTTCAATTTATATTATTTTTTGTCGCGCCTCAAGGACGTCCTTACTGTCATTTAGTACAATAATTTTTTTTTTTTATTTGTTTTTTTTTTTTTAAATTCTAAAGATAAATACCATTAACATTACTACTACCACTATATCATTACTCTTTCAAAACAATATTACTGTAAAATGTCCTTTAGGTTAAATAGAAAAGGTTAAGAAGTAAATTTTGAACCAAAACAATAATAAAAATTATTATGTTAGAAAGATAGATAACAAATAAAAAGCTTTGAATTTTATATATTAAAATAAAATCACATTATATCCTTTTCTCCTTCAAATAATAACAGAAAAAAAGAGAAAAAAATTCAAAAAGAACAAAAGAAAAAAAAAATATACTAATAATAAAAAAAATGATTCAATATAAAAATTTCTTTGAAGTAAAAAAATAGAAAATGAGATAAAAACAAAATGAAAACAATGAAAGTATCTAAGTAAAGTTTAAAAATGTCCTTGACGTGCATTAACGCTTCAAAAAGGACTTTATTTGTAAATTTTGTTTTTTTTTTTTTCCATTTTATTTTTATTCTATCACTCATTTATTCTTTTTTAATTTTTTATTTTATTCCAGTGAAATTTTTATCCCATTTTACCCCTCCTCCCACTTTACCTCTTCTCCAGTTATTATTTTATTTTATTATTTTGTTTTCTTTTTTTTTGTCTCATTTCAATTGGAATTATTTAGCATCTTTCGAGAATAGTAAAAGTAAAAATTGTTTTTTTTACATGCATATACATACGCATATGCATAAGTATATGATAATCATACAATGATAATAATCATATCATTGATGGTGATGATTATGATTAGAATAGTGATGATTTGGTAAAAAAAAAAATGATGGGAGTTTTTTTTTTTTTTATGTTAATGATAGTAGAAAATAGTTTTCATGTCATTATTATGTCATCATTTTATGATTTTTTTCTTTTTCTCTCTAGTTTTTTTGCTGAATATTTTTGTAGATTTCTCTCTCTAAAAATTTTTTTTTGCTCCCTCCTACAGAATCTGAAAAGACCGAATGAATACAACAGAAAAAAAACATAAGTAATTGACAGTTTTATGACATGCTATATGAGAATTTTATGACTGTCATATAAATTATTGCTTTTGTTTGATTTTTTTTTTTCTTTACAACTTTTAAAGTGTCAATCTTGAATTAAAGATTGTAGGTAAATAATATATATATATATATATATATATATATATATAAAAATATAAAAATGTTAGATAGGTATGTACTTTTTTTATATATATAGAAAATGCATGCATTTAATTGCAATTTTTTTGTTGTTTTTTTTTTTTTTTGAGTAAGTTTTTAAATTAAAAAAAATGAACAGCTGCTTTAAAATGAACATAATTATGATCTAAATATTTTATTTAAGAAAAAACTTTATTATAGAAGATAAAAGTATTATTAAAAGATTTATGTAAAAAGTTTGAATTATATTACAATTAAATATAAAAGGAAAAAGATTTATTAAAGTTTTACTAAAAACTTTTTCTTCTTTTTAAATAAATAATATAATATTATTAATAAATTATTAAGTTTGAAAACAAGAAATCTGGTTTTTAATATAACATTTTTTTGTTTTGTTTTGTTGTTAAGTTTAAGAAATGCAAAATAATTTGAACTATAAAAAATTTGTAAAAAGTTTAGGTTGGTTTTTATTATAATAGTTCAATGAATAATTTACTTGAATAACAGAATTCTTTAGTTAACCCTCGAGTTCTCGCGCACAGGTCTTTTTGACCCAAAACGATTTTAGAAACTAATTATTTTTTTTTTTTGCAGCATTTATGCACTTTATGTTTCTAGTAGTGGAGTTTTAATATTTTTTAAAACTGTAAATCCTACAAGTAGTTCAAGTAGTAGTTTTTAATAGTAGTTCAAGTAGTAGCTTAAAAATGAGAATTAAATTTAAGCTCAGTTTTATACATTAGACACAGTAATTGTCATTTTCTCGTTGATTTTGTCAAAATTTTATCCATATTTATAATTTGAAAAACAAGTTTAGAAAACCTACATGTTTCATTACATTATATACATACTTAAAAAAAAAGAAAACATAATCAGATAATTTTTTATGTTATAACGCTTATTTTATATTATATTTTTCAATTTGGAACAATATGACCCAATGCAATTACTTAAGAAAAAAAAATTTCATAAATACTGTAGGGTTAAATCAATTCAGAACTCGATAGTTTTATGTTTTAGTCTTTTAATTCACAATTATTTAATTTACAACAGGTTCAATTCCAGTTTCATTGTATCAACAAATGCAAGAAATTTTTTTCTTTTTCTTAGGCTATTATATGCCTTATGAGTTAACAACGAACTAAAGGATACATTAAAGGATACAATATACTATGTTCATATATTTAATTCTAGATAATTTTTCTTATTTTATAAAGTTAATTTTAACACTACTTTTATCTATTTATTGTAAATGACATATTATATTTTTATCGTTTTTTTATTATAAGGGTACTTCATTTTATTTTTTAAATCTAAAATTGTATTAACTTTAGTGGTATTAGGCCCAAAATTTCAAAATATTATATACCGTAATGTAAAAATTTGTACTATTCAAAAAGAGTTTCCTTACATACTTTAAAGTATCTTGACTTACAGAAATATCCTTTTTTCAGACAGCCTGTTATAAGAATTTATTCTTTGAATGACAATTAGACAAAAGAAGGAGTTTAATCCATTTAATTTAAAAAAAATTGAAATTCAATTTAAAACTATAATAATTATAAATACTACTGTTCAAACTATTAATAGATACAATATTATGATAAAAAGATATGTTTAGATATTTATTTAAAATTTACATAGAAAATTTAAAAAAATTTATACCACAATTTAATTTAATAAATTATTTATTATCTATATTTATCTATCAATAAATAAATATAGGGTTTCCTATAAAAACCCAATTCAAAAAATCCAATAGCCACAAAATCCAAATACTTTTTATTTTCAGAAATTCATAAGATCCAAAAACCCACATAATCCAAACACTAGTAATCCAAACACCACATAATACAAACATGACAAAATCTTAACTCACATAGATCAAATATGAGATTAGGTTTTAGGGGCGAAAGCCCCCACTAATCAGGGTTATACGCTTTTTCCAGAATATTTATATATACTAGTATGTGAGATTCTGAATTAGGAGGGATTTTATAGTTGGATTAAAAATAAGGGTTATACGTTTTTTTTAGAATATTTATATATAGATATTAAAAGCGAGATTTGGAGGGGGCAATCTTCACTATTTTAAATATCTTCTTGTTGTAATACATAATAATATGTAAAATAAATATTATTTAATTTTATTTATTTAATTAATTCAATATACAATATGGAATAATGTAGAAAAAACGCAGCTATAAAAAACAACCGGAAATTGTGATTTTGATTTTGAGAATATTTGGATTTTGTCGTGTTTGGATTTTGTGGTATTTGAGTTTCGTGTGGTTTGGTTTTTGTAGTATTTGGATTTTGGTTTTTATGATTTTGTAGGGGAACCATAAATATATACTATTAAATATTCTAATAATGATTTTAATATTATTAAAATTATACTAAATAAGTAAATAATATCTGGACTTATATTTGGTAAAAATAAAAAATTCATTAAAAAATATAATATTTTATATTTCTTTTATTTTTTTTGAATTAGACGTAAGAATATACCAATGATTTATTTTTGATAATTTTTAAGCATGAATGAACTTTTAGTTTTTACTATTAAATTTAAATTTTTTGTTTTATGTCCGGAACCCTATATAACTAAGAAAAACCGAAGCTTTAATTTTTATGTCTTGCCCAAGAAAAATGTATGCAGGTGTCTAAAAAAAGCTAATTTTCAACTTTTGAACGCTAATAGCTCTTAAACAGGGGGTGGTACTAAAACTTTTTCTGAGGAAACTTATACGAATTCTAAAAGTTCTTTCTTACTTCAACATTTCAAGTTCGTATCTAAAAGCGTGCCGGAGTTATGAAAGTAGAAAAATAATGTAAAATTTGGTTTTCACATAACTGTAAATTTACATACAAAATTTATTATATAATTTTGATATTGGTTTATAAAGGTAAAAAAAACTCCTGCCCAATGGCGTTTTCAGATGAAAAAATGAGATATACGAATTTCAAAATAGGGCTTTTTCAAGGTTTGAGGGGCTGTTTAGCTCCGTGATGGATGCCGCTACATAAAAATTTTTTGTAACAATATTTGAATTTTATTTTTTTTTTAGTATTAAGTATTAAGTATTAAATAGTTTTTTGTTTTTTTTTAAGTAATAGTATTATACAAAATTAAATCTATTAAATTCTAATAAATAATGATACAAATGTTGAACTATGGAAATAATTAATAAAGTAAAAAAAAAAAACCAGAAAATTTAACGATACACGGTTAAAAATATCATTGGATCTTTTGACTTACTTTAATGCATCAAAAGTTCCATGGGGTTTTGTTTTAATTCTAAAGACAAAAGTACGAATGCGATTTTTTTAAATGGGACTTTCAGCTCATTAAAACTAGTTAAAGTGGGTCAAAAGTCGTCTTAATTTTTGTTTTAATTTACATTCCAAAAATTGGTTTGCACACTTGTATTTGCGTACAAAATTTGTCTTCAAACCTCATTTTAATGATATGCTCAAAACAATAAGAAAATTGCCGGCAGAAACAAAATTAAATTAGCTCCCTATCTTGAGAGCTTATTGCGTAAGAAATTAGTCCGAAATTGTCAATTGATAAATTTAACAATCTTGTATTATAAGATTATGAAATAAAATGAATTGAAATAATTAGGCGAGATTTAAGAGTAAATCAAAATCACGGTTTTAATAATTTGATTAATCTGATAATCTGGTGACTTCATTATAGTGAATCACATCTCTTATAAGACGACCTTTGAACTTTATTTTTTTGTGCTTTTCTCTCATAGAGGTAAATCAAAAGTCCCAATGGCATTTTTCCTCCTATATTCAATTTAATCATCAATATTTTCACTTGTTTCTTTAAAAGGGATATTTGTATTATAATTGAACTGATTTAAATTGTTATTAATGTAACTGATGATGCTGATAAATTGTTGCATTGTCTAAATGCTGATTATTGTTCATATTCTATTATTTTGCTTGTAGCCCATAATATGTAATATTTGCCCTTGCCATTATAGCCCATAATATGATTTTGTATGTAAATAATCCTTTTTTTATCAAAAAATGTAAAAATATTCTGGGACTGTAAAATGCTTTTTTAATTTTCCAATTCCTCTTTCTGATTCTGATTAAATTTTCACTTGTAATTTTTTATAGTTTATAAATTTCTTAAAATACAAAATTTTAAATTAATTTTTTTGTTTTCTTTTCTGGGTGCGTGTGTGGGTATGTCTGTGGGCACGTGTACAGCTTAAACGACTGAGCGGAATTTTTTGCAATTTCATATAAAATAAATATAAATATCTCGGACTGATAAAGCTTTTGGAGCAAGTCGGACAACCGCAAGTGGTAGTTTACAAGTGTACTTTTTAAGTTTTTCACAAATATTTCGTAACAGAAAAATTTTATGAGAAAAATTATTAAGAAAAAGTTGTTACACAAGTAAAGAGCAACAACTTTGTCATAGAACATTTTTGATCCGACTAATTTTACCTTTTATTTAATTTTTTTTCTAAGTCCAAATTTCATAAATAGCACGCCATATCAATTTATATGAACAATTTTTTTTGTTTTTTTTAGCACATTTCCAAAAAAATTTTGAAAAAATGTGCTTATTAGTTTCACTCTGTCCGTCCGTCCGTCCGTCTGTTTACAAAACTTCTACACCGTTAAAGATAGAGAAAAAAAATTTTAACCATAGGTAGGTCTCATAAAAAAAATAATTTTGTGGAACAACTTTTTCATGTAGCCCCCCCCATTACGGAGCTACAGCCCCTCAAACTTTGAAAAAGCCCTATTTTTAAATGCATATATCTTATGTTCTGCTTAAGATTTTTTCAATCTGAAAACGTCATTCGACAGGTATTTCTCTTATCTTTGTAAATTAATATCAAAATTATACAATTTTTTTAAATTTAGTATTTAAATTTACCGTTATGTGAAAACCAAATTTTGCATGATTTTTCTACTTTCATAACTCCGGCACGCTTCTAGATAGAAGCTTGAAATTTTAAGGCAAGAAAGAACTTTTAGAATTAGTATAAGTTTGCTCAGAAAATTTTTTCGGACCACCCCCTGTTTATGAGCTATTAGGGCTTAAAAATTGAAAATTTACTATTTTTAAATACCTGTAACTTAGGAACCTGCACATATTTTACTTCTGCAAGATATAAAAATTAAAGCTACAATAATATATTTTTACGTGTGTTAAAGGTTTATTTTAATTGTAAAGGGTTCCAAAGTTGCAGCTCTTCAAAATTGCGAAAAAGCCCCATTTTCAAATGTATATATCTCGGGCTCTGCGTAATAATTTTGCAATCTAAAACCGCCAGAAGATCGAAAATTTTATTATCTATATAAAACAATATCAAAGCTATGTAATATTTTGTAATTTACTATTTAAATTTACCGTTATGTGAAAACCACATTTTGCATGAAATTTCTTTTTTCATAACTCCGGCACCCCTTTAGGTAGGAACCTGAAATTTTGAGACAAGAAAGAACTTTTAGAATTAGTATAAGTTTCCTCAGAAAATTTTTTGGTACCACCCCCTCTTTAAGAGTTATTACGCCTCAAAAATTGAAAATTTGCTATTTTTAGACACCTGTAACTTAGGCACCTGTACAAATTTTTCTTCGGCAAGACATGAAAATTAAAGGTTCAATAATATATTTTTACATGTGCTAACGGCTTTTCTTAATTATATAGGATTCCGGACTTACGGCCCCTCAAAATTTCAAAAATGTCCTATTTTCACATTTTTTCGTATTACATGAAATTTTCAAATTTTTGTGTAAGTCACACTTCTAAACAGTTTGTATTGAGTTTTGGAAATGTGCGCTTTTAAAAACCGTTGGTTTACATTCTACCTTGTTTTTTTATATCTCTAAAAATTTATATACATGCATACATACATTATGTACTTATATCTATACTTATATTATTATTTTCTTGATGACATAAAATTAAAACAGTAAAATTTTTGTTAGCAGATTCAATATTATAATCTTATGTTTGTTTTGTATTTGTTTACAGTTTTTATTATTTTTTACTTCTAATATTTTTGAATGAAACAAAAATCATGTATATACATTACATAATAAGGTAAATGGATGTATGAATGAATGCACATACAATATATGTATGTACATATTTTTACGATTTCGTTGTTTATTATTGTTATTGAATAAAACAAAATGGTGTTAAATTATTAGAAGTTATTTTGTTTTGCATATAAATTATTATGTAAAAAATCTATAAATTTTGGCATTGTACTTTTTGTGTAGTGGTGGTCGGTCCTGTGGTGGGAATAGCTGATTTTTTTTTAAAACCTTCATGACATATCAACATAGTTTTTATTTTTTTTTTATTTATTTACCTTAAAGAAATTTTTTTTTTTTGTTTTTGAAGAATTTGAGATTTTTGTAACTTATGTTAAAACTTTTTTAATAAAAAATCAGGTACCTACCTATATTTGCTTGTTTTTTCCTCAACTATATTAAAAGTACATAATATATTAAAAATAAATAAAATCTTTACTATTAAATACCAAAAAACTAATAAAAGAAATTCTTTTTACACAAGTGCTATCTGCCTAGAAATTTTTATTAATAATTTAATAACACCTTAAAACTAAAAAAAAAAAATGTCCATCTTTAATCTAGGCAAAACCATATAAGTAAAATTTAAAATATTTTACATTAAAAAAAATAAAAAAAAATTCAATCAAATTTTTGGTTTTTTTTTAATATAAGATTAAGAATTTAAAAAAAAAATTTAAATAATCTAGAGAAAGGATTTTTTTTATTAGAGATTTAGATTAGAATTTTTTTTTTTTGGAAAAAAAGAAAAATTAAAATAAAAAAAATCAAAAAAAATATATATTTTTTATATAAAACATGTTACATTATTGTAAAGAATTTAGAATAATATGTTAAGTAAATTTTTTTATCGTTATTGCAATAGAAAACTATCACAATAAATTTTTAAATGTTTTTTGTTTTTGTTTTTTGGAATATTTTCATACGCAGACGTTATGTTGGTTTAAATTCTATTCAGAGCATTTTTCGTTAGAATGAATGAAAACGACTAAAAATATATCTAAAATTTAATTTTCCAACATTTTTATTCATATTTTGACATAGTTTTGTTTATGATCAAATCTTCATTTAATGATCTTTGCAACATTATAATTAATTATATAGATCGTATATTATTTCAATGAATGTGACACAATTTTTCAGTTGTAACCTCTTCAAATTAATTAAATACTAATCTAAAACCATTTTTTTTTACAGAAAAAGAAAAGCTAGACAATATTTCTACTAATAAATCGTAGGCATTAATACACATCCTTTTTACTTTATTTTCTGTCTTTTATTTCTTAGTGTTTTTTTTTTTTTTGTTTTAAATCTTAAAATTATTTTAATAAAGTAAACCCTCTTCAAAATTAAGGGCAACCACAAAAGAAACCAAAAAAAACAAATATTCTTCTTAACAACACAAAATAGAAAAAACAAAACTCCCACCAACATAAAAGTCAAATATTTCAAAAGTATCCTTTCTTCTAATTCATAATACTAAATTAAATTCTTTTGGACAACAACAAAAAAAAAATTTTTTTTATCTTTCATATATTTTCAATTGTTTAAAGATTTTGAAATGTTCTGTTTTTTTCTTTTTTGTAGAAAAAATTCTAAAAGATACAAAAAAAACAAAAAATACGAAACAACATAAAAACTTTAGATTAAAAAATAACAGTAAATTTGGTAAGATAAAAAATAACACCTTAAAAAACTGGTTAGTTTTTCCATTTAATTTATTTTAACCAAAAATATCATCTAGAATGTAAAACTAAATGTATAGAAAAAAAAATAAGAAGTTGTCTGATTAAATGTAATTTAAAAAGTTTACTAATCATTTTCTAATGAAACAGGTTGACCATTTTAAAAAGTTGACCATTTTTAACTATGATAAAGTATGAGTATTTACCATTGTATCTGATCAAAAGTGACGACATTTGAATGAAAAATCCTTGTACGAAATCTAATATTGGAATATGAAATATATAATTATGTAATTCTTGTGGAAGATAATAGATGGCGCACAAAAATAAAATTTGTGTTTCATAATTTGTACAGTCATTCAATATCTATAGTCGGATAATTAACGATTTGATGGAAATAATGATTAAGATACTAATGTTTAATTTAATACGGATGAAAATCAACTTTGTAGTAACGGCCAATCCTTTATAAAGTAGTGTAAAAAAAAAAGAAACTATCATTACAAAAAAACCTTACACTTAAGCGACATTAAAACTAAACACTGGCCGCACCGGAGTTAAAAATTTTGAACATCAACACAATAATATTATAAAAATTCTAGAAAATTCTATAATGGTATGGTCAAGAAACAATTAACAATGGGCGCGTTCACACTATGTCAATGTGATGATTCTTAGTGCATACACTGCGTTTACATTATATCAACACAAAACTTTGCATATTTTGTATGTATTTGTTAAAATATATAAAAGCAGTTCAGTTTATTTGCTTTCTTAGTAAGTTACATCGTTAGCTATGCTTTGTTGACAAAAAGAAGCAGTACGCTCCACTAACACATATGCAACTGGAAAAATTTATTAACAAAGGGATATAAAAGGAAAGATATTAATGTCAAACACATTGACATAAAGTGGACGCGGTAAATTAATGTAATTCCAATCACCACTTTAAAATACACTTTAACTTAAAATTAATGGTTTACTAAGTTTTAAAAATATTTAATACAGTTTTCTTTCTTTCAACTTTATTTATTTTTAGGAGATTTTAAAGCCGATACAATTATATTAACGTAGATACTTTTTACTTAATCGGTTTACCTTTTGACATTTTATGTAAAATCATTTTTCGATAAAAAAAAAACATTCACAAAAAAAAAACATGTATAGATAGGACACCTACATAATATTAAACGTTAGCAGACAAATATACATGAACAGGTAAAATACGCAATTAAAAAAAAAAAAAACTAAATTTTAAATATTTATATTCAATTATCCTGGACATGAGAGTTTTTCTTTTTTATAAAAACAATTTTACATAATACATTTTTATATTAAAAAATTACCAATAAAACACTTTGATTTTCCATATTCTTTCAAAATAATAATAAATATATCTTTATTCTAATTGTTTTCTTAGGACTATCTATAAGTAATATTGTTAGAGTTGCCACTACAAGGTAAAACTTTGAAATAAATCAAACAAAACCGTAAGCTAGTATTTAAAAAAATTTTGAGAAAATTAAATAAAATAATGATCGAATGTGATCATTTGATATGTTGACAAGATTAAGTATACGTAAGAATGTTAACTGTAGATTTTGTACAGGAATTGATGCTATACAGATTATGGAACACTTACCCTGCATCTGTCAAGAAAAGTAGAAATATTTAAGTAGCTTTTTTTTCCAAGATTTAGGTGAACTGTCTGACATGGATCTGACAAGCTTTCTTCGGTTAAAGTCATACTCATATCATCTTGTAATAAATTTAGAGAAACTTAACATAAACTCTTGTTAAATACATTTAACTAAGATTTGAAGTTAGGCTACGAATCTAGGTCTAGTAATTGCTGGCACGTTAGTTCAACCATTAATAAATAAAAAACAATACGATCAGTATTAACGTAAGTTCCAATTCCAACTAATTGTGTTTTTTAAATTCTGTAACTTAATTCGTACATTAAAAATTCGCAATTAAAAGCACTTAATATAATATTCTATTTTATTAATAATATTTCTGATTTTATAATACCTATCTATTAAAATAATATATTTTATATGATTATTTTCTTTTAAGTTAAGGTGTCACTCATAATTGAGTAAAACTACCTGTACTTACAAAACATAAGAACCTACCTACATTTAAAACATTATTTCCAGAATTTATTTTTTTTTAAATTGATTCAACCATTTTAAATCTTTTCAAATTACTATAAAAATATATATTATTATTATGTCAATATGGTAACACTTCTACTTAAAATATAATATAACCGAAAGTATACATATAAATGACATCACTTCAATCTAATTTAAAAATTTTTTAGGTTGGAATAACATCAGGATTTAAAATTATAAAAAAAGAAAAAAATTAAATTAAAGAAAATCTTATCCTATCAGGAATTGCATTAAAAATTATTAGAATAAAAACAAAAAAAAATAAAAGAAAAAAAAACATCCCTAAAAGAACACAAATGGATATACATACATACTTTGATCTAACATCATAAAATGTCCTATGTCTCTTATTGCACAATATTAAACATATAGGTTACATACTGTTCACATATCGACACACAAAAAAATAATATCATTTTTTTTATTTTTTATTATTATTATTATCATGCTCTAATTATTCTTTGTACCTAAATATATTAAAAACAGGTGGATGAACAAATAGATAAAAGTTAAATAGTTATATATATGTATATGTATATATATTATAGTTACCTACTCATTAAAAAAAAAAATCTAATAAAAAAAATAAAAAAATATAAATATAATATAGATATTATAAAAAAAAAAAAAAAAAAAAATGAATGACATTTCATTATTTAGAGGCCAATTTAAATAAATTCTCAAAAGAACCTTAACCCCATTTTATATTAAATTTTTAATGAATGAATAAAACCAGTTATTCTTTGTATATATATACTATATAAAAAAAAATAAGTCAAAACAGGATAGAAGCGTCTAAAGCCAACATTCATTAACGTAAAAAAAAATATATATATATACAAAGAATAACAACTATATGTACATTAGAAACATCCTGTATGCAGGAGTCATTAAGTTGTTTTTATTTTTTTTTTTTTATTTTTCTTTAATTAAAAAATAAAAAATTAAATAATAAAAGAAATAAACAAAAACAAAAAAAAAAAAAAAGGCATAGTGAAACATAGAGAAAAAGTAAAAAAGACAAGTAGAATGGTACTAAGTAACAATTATACAAACATATATAATAGGTATACCATAATAATAATAATATGTAAACAAATTATGCAAATATCACTAGATATTAATGCAATATAGTATAACATTCTTATAGTCTTACTACAAAAAGAAAAAAGGTATCTGTAGTAAAAATACAGTTACCATATATCTTATGCAAATATTATGGGTTATAAAAATAGAATCTGTTTATCATATTAATTTATTCATATTTTAAATACATTCGGTACTGACTGCATATTACGAGTATATTGTATGTTACGGGAAATTTGTATAATCCGGTTTTTTTTTTATACATAATTAATAACTAAGTCTTGTTGGTAATTCAGCGCAAAATAAAGTAACAAAATGCAGTCTCCCCGTCCCAAAAAAAAACCTTATATAATTTTTTTTAAAACCTTGCTGCGGTTTTGTGGTTAAACTAAGTTTAATCACAAAAATAAAATTTATTTTTATGAATACATTATAAAATCAATATGGATATGGTCAAACTGTGTCCAACCAAGGTTTGACCCAAAAAAATTAAAATTTAATTAAATAAGTTTCAGATCTGACAAATTTAAGAATTTAGACTAATAATTGAATAATCATAATTTTAACAAAAAAATTTGTAATTGTAAACAGACTTGTAAAAATAATGATTACTTTGTAATACAATTCTTGAAAATTACAATTGCTTGGTAATCGTAATCAAAAATTTTGAGTACGATTATTATAATATTCGGATTCACATTTTTTGATTACGATTATTAATAATCAAAAAATAATCAATGATTCTTATTAGATTATTATATTATTTTGGATTACTTAAAAATAATCTAAAAGTAATCTGGATTATTTTTCAATTATTTTTGATTACTATAGAAAATAATCTAAAAATAATCTGAATTACTTTTTAATTATATAAGATTATTTTTAGATTATTTCAATATAATTTATATAGGAAAAAATTAATTCAGGCGGACCCATATAGGGCTTCATTCCATGATACATAGTATCTACTAGTAAAGTTTGAAGAATATTCAACAAAATGCTTAAAACAAAGTATGTCTCTATTATTTTTAAAGTTGGTTTCAATTTTATGGAAGCAAAACTAAATTATAGTTGAAAAAGCGCCCCATAAGTTCCATTACAATGTAAATAGATCCCCTTCCCATGTAAGGTTTTGTTCTTCTCGATATGACCAATATCCCATTTCAGGGAAGATCATCTAAAGCCAATCAAAATCTGATATAGCTTTTAATTAATTTTTTTTTATTGAAATTTTATTGAAATAATCTAAAAATAATCTCATATAATTAAAAAGTAATCCAGATTATTTTTAGATTATTTTCTAGTAATCAAAAATAATTGAAAAATAATAATCTGCAAAATAATCTGGATTACTTTTAGATTATCTTTAAGTAATACAAAATAATATAATAATCTAATAAAAATCATTGATTATTTTTTGATTATTAATAATCGTAATCAAAAAATTTGAGTCCAATTATTATAGTAATCATACTTAAAATTTTTGATTACGATTACAGAGTAATCGTAATTGTTATATAATCGTAAACAAAATTTTACAAGTTTGGTTGTAAATAACCAGGTTATGCAATTTACCCGCAACATTTATACAAATATGTACATTCTGTATTCTTCCATAGTATTTAGATATGTGCATAATAATATTTTCTTAGAAAATAATACTGTTATGCACATATAGATAGGTATCAAACTTTGAAAGAGAATGTCATTCTTAAGATATTAATGAAATATAAAGTTATTTTGTTAAGATATTATTGAAATGTTAATAAAAGTGAAATAATAATAATTTATATTGAAAATACTGTATTTGGTATTCATATTTCTTTTCTTTTTTTTAAATTCATTATTATTTTCTCAAATAGAATGTAAGTTTATTGTTCATTTTTGTTCAGAATTAATTTAAAAAAGAAATTATTTTGTCTTGATTACTGCATTAGATAGAAAAATTTCAGTAGAGGTAAGTATACATTGTGGAAAATGATAGGACTTCAAGAAATAGGTAGGATTATAAGTAGAAACAGAACAATTAGAAAATAAGATTTTTTAATGAAATGGAGGGCTTTTACCTACATTTTCTAGAGAAATGCTTATATAAAAACTATCGTATTCATTTAAGTGTGTGGCCAATGGTGGCCGTATCTATACTATATATGTGAGATACAATATGTGTTTTTTTCTTTTTACTTTACTTTTTTTCTTTTTACTTTCAACTTTTTCTGTTTTTAAGCGAATTTTTCGCAAATCAAGTATGTCCAAGTAATACGTTTAGTTCTATATTTAACGTCCGTCCACAATTTTTAAAACTTTGTTCGTCTATTGGGGTCGATAACGACCCCAGTCAATAAATCACATTTGAATGAAAGAAAAATTATTCTAGAATAATAATAATATTCTCTTTTTAATCCGCCTGTTTACACTGGTTGCATTATTCAATTGCAACTTTTTTTTTTCTTTCTCACTTCCTCGCTTCTCCCAAAAAAAAAAAATTTTAAAACGATGAAAATGCGTAAAAATTCCGAAAACCTTTATTCATTTTTGTTAACCAAAATTTAGCTTCTTTAGCTGTTGCTAGTCACCAATACATATAAAGTAACAATAAAAAGTTTTAACAGGTCAAAAAATTAAGTTATAATATTAATGTACACATATGAAGTTGCAACAGCAAAATACAACTTAAGGTAAAAGCGAGAGTTTTGCAGCACATTTTAAATACAAGAATGAATACATCTTCGCATACAGAAATGTTAACAAATGTAAACAGGGCCAATAAGAATAAAATAATCTATTATATGAAATTTTAAAACGTACAAAAAAATATTCAAAAGTAATATAAAATGTGAAAAATAAGAATTAAAATTTTAAACTGAATCAAAAATTTGTTTTAACAAAACTGAATGACTAAACATGTGTTTTGCAAAATTGCTTGCAAATAAGCATTTTGTAACGATTTGATATATCTGTAATCTTTGCCACAAAATGGATTTGTGTATAAGATAATAGATGTCGTACGAATGAAAAATATTTGTGTTTCATAATCTTCTATCATAGCTACAGTCAAGTCAACGACGGCTTAGCGAAACTATAATGATTCAAAAAACTGATAAGTAGTCAAATAAATAATAACAAATAAACAATAAATAATTTAGTGGATTCTGTATATGCTCCTTATAGAAGTGAAAAGGGGACAAAAAATGTTTAATAATAATTAATATTAAGGTGGATTTACGCTATTATTTCCTAAATTTCTATTTGGGAAATTTATGTTTTTTAACACGCAAACATTGTTTATAATGTCAAAATTAATGGTTTTGAAGTTTTAAAAAACAAGGTAGAATGTAAACCAACGGTTTTTAAAAGCGCACATTTCCAAAACTCAATACAAATTGTTTAGAAGTGTGACTTACACAAAAATTTGAAAATTTCATGTAATAAGAAAAAACTTGAAAATAGGACATTTTTGAGATTTTGAGGGGCCGTAAGTCCGGAATCCTATATAACTAAGAAAAGCTGTTAACACACGTAAAAATATATTATTGAAGCTTTAATTTTTATGTCTTGCCGAAGAAAAGTTTTTACAGGTGCCTAAGTTACAGGTGTCTAAAAATAGCAAATTTTCAATTTTTGAGGCGTAATAACTCTTAAAGAGGGGGCGTTACCAAAAAATTTTCTGAGGAAACTTATACTAATTCTAAAAGTTCTTTCTTGTCTCAAAATTTCAGGTTCCTATCTAAAGGGGTGCCGGAGTTATGAAAAAAGAAATTTCATGCAAAATGTGGTTTTCACATAACGGTAAATTTAAATCGTAAATTACATAATATTACATAATTTTGATATTGTTTCATATAGATAATAAAATTTTCGATCTTCTGCTGGTTTTAGATTGCAAAACTATTACGCAGAGCCCGAGATATATACATCTGAAAATGGGGCTTTTTTACAATTTTGAAGAGCTGCAACTTTGGAACCCTTTATAATTAAAATAAACCTTTCACACACGTAAAAATATATTATTGTAGCTTTAATTTTTACATCTTGCAGAAGTAAAATATGTACAGGTTCCTAAGTTACAGGCGTTTAAAAATAGCAAATTTTCAATTTTTAAGCCCTAATAGCTCATAAACAGGGGGTGGTCCGAAAAAATTTTCTGAGGAAACTTATACTAATTCTAAAAGTTCTTTCTTGCCTCAAAATTTCAAGCTTGTATCTAGAAGCGTGCCGGAGTTATGAAAGTAGAAAAATCATGCAAAATTTGGTTTTCACATAACGGTAAATTTAAATACTAAATTTAAAAAAATTGTATAATTTTGATATTAATTTACAAAGATAAAAGAAATACCTGTCGAATGACGTTTTCAGATTGAAAAAATCTTAAGCAGAACATAAGATATATGCATTTAAAAATAGGGCTTTTTCAAAGTTTGAGGGGGTGTAGCTCCGTAATGGGGGGGGCTACATGAAAAAGTTGTTCCACAAAATTATTTTTTTTATAAGACCTACCTATGGTTAAAATTTTTTTTCTCTATCTTTAACGGTGTAGAAGTTTTGTAAACAGACGGACGGACGGACGGACGGACGGACGGACGGACAGAGTGAAACTAATAAGCACATTTTTTCAAAATTTTTTTGGAAATGTGCTAAAAATCTGTTGTTTTGATTTGAAAAGTAATTTAGTTTTTTGATTTTGAAAAAAAATATATTCCTCCAAACTATCTCCTTCAATCATTTGTTTTGATTTAAAAAATTTTTTTTTTTGGATTTTGAAAAAAAATTTTAATTGTCAATCAATTAAATTTTTTATTACTCTTGAATGTTGCCGTTCGAAAAAACAAAATCTGCAATGGTAACACTTTAAGAATTTAAATTGAAAAATGTGTTGCCGATATAAAAGAAATAAACTCGATTTTTAAAATTATACTTCATTGAAGTATGAAAAAATAAAATATCCCTTAATTTTTTTAATATAGGTAATGAATATCCCCGATAAATAATGTTTACTGTTCTTGTCATACACATTGAATTCTCATAAAAATCATTTCATACTGTCTGCTTCTTTAAACCCGATAAAAAATTTTATCGGGCTAGCGTAAATCCACCTTTATATTTTAAATTGTTTAGATGTGGCAAATATTAAGAATTTTTTTATTTATTAACTGCAAATAAAAGGATATTAGAAAAAATTTGTACATAGTTAAAATTTTTTAACATAAATTATATTTTTAGCGGTTTAGTCTTATTTTATAACCGAAATTAAAGTATTAAAAATTTAACATAACGGTTTTTATTAATTAAAATTAAAAAGTATACATAAAATGATTTCAATAATAGGAAAAAAATGTAAATACGGTCACATGAATTAACACGGGAAGTAAAATAATTGAAGTTTAAGAATTTTTATTCTACTTTCCAAATTATTTTTGGATGTTACTTTCTGTATTACTTCACCTATGTCAGTGGAAAATTAATATTATACCTACCAATTACCAATTAAATTTTTTCATAATTTTAATCAAAATTTAATAAAAATTAAATTTTAAACAAATATTAAAAATTTAAAATTATTAAATAAAGTTTTGAAAAAATTACAAATATCAAAATTCAAAAATAACCAAAAATTATTGTTTTTGATCATCTTAAACGTTGTCAACATTTTGAAATAATAATATTTATTTAAAAAATCAAATTTTCATTTGATCAAAAATAATTTACAAAATAATAAATGTTGTTTTTTGTTTTACTACCAACCCTTAAATTTTTATTTGAAGATAACTAAATTGAACTGTTATTGTTTTTTTTTTTTTTTTTCTTTTTTCAGTTCCAGGATAATTTCTTTTCTTTTTTTTTCTTTCATGAAGAATACTTCAATTTTGAAAAATACTTGACGTCAGACATTTTTCCAAGAATTATTTTTATTTTAAAACGAGGAAGATTACAGTTGCCTTTGTCAACTCTTAGATACCCGTACGAACCGTTAGCCTGTCACAGCCTGCAACTCTGCTTACAATATTATATTTTTAATATTTTAGTATTTTAAAATAATTTGGGTGAATTTTATAATTTCTAGAACTATGGGTTGTACATATATTCAAACTATATGTTTATACATTCTTCAAAAACAGATTTTAACCTTCAACATAACGATTATCAATCCAAAACTTTTCCAAATATTCTATGGTACCATTTAATACTAAGCGGTAAATATATATTAAATTTACTTAGTACAAAATAGTAAATATAATTTTAAATATTATATTATATTATATTTAAATATTCCATTGACAGAATAATTTCTTATAAGTACAATAAAATACATATATGTATGTAAATACGGCGCTATATAATATACATATATACTCTTATCATTCATTCACTAGTGACATATACGATATGTAAATAAACATGATATTATATAAGTATGTATATATATTAATATCATATAAATAAAAATTCTTCAAGCAACCGTTATGTTGTTTATTTATTTACATTTTTACGTACTACGCATTATATCCTCAACAATTTCAAATTATCGAGTAAAACAAAATGGAAAAAATTCGTTAAAGAAATTTGTTAGAAAATTTGAAAAAATCAAGTAATACTTTCGTCAATTATAAAGTGACCCTATATTATTAAAAAAAGTTGTTAACAGAAAAAAGAGTATAATGTTGAAGCTTTAATTTTTGTGTATTACTTCAAAAAAAATTTAACAGGTGTTCAAGTTACAGGTGTTTAAAAATAGGAAATTTTCAGTTTTTGACCCCTTACAGCTCCTAAACGGGGGGTGATACAAAAAAAATGAGAGAGATTCTGATTCTGAGATGACTCATACTTATTTTCAAAGATCTAACTTCTGTCAAAATTTCAAGTTTCCAACTTAAACCGTTTAGAAGATAGAAGGGTTAAAGGATTTTGCAAAATTTTAGTTTCGCATAACAGTAAATTAAGACACCGTATGCCACCTCTATATATTAATTGCATACATACTTTTAAAGCTAATAAAAAGAGTAATCGTTTGACGTTTTCAAAATGAAGATGTACCTTATACAACTTGTGCTATAACAATTTAAATATAGAGCTTTTTTGAACCTTTGGGGAGCTGTAGCTCCGTAATGGGTGGAGCTACAAAAAAAAGTTATTAAAAATAAAATTAATATTTTTGTGAGATCTATCAGTAGTTAATTTCATAGCTCTATTTCAAAAACAGTGTGGGGATTTAAAAGTTAGGTGTTCGAGAGCTACCGTAAGGTTTGGTCCAAACTCAACCAAAAAAAATAGGGAACCTACAAATTACTCCCAGAATATTTTGTGTAAATTTGAAGATTCTAGCTTTCTTAGTTTTTGAGTTAGCGTGCTGACGGACGGACGGACGGACATGGCTCAAAAGTCTTAGAATTTTTTACTGATCCGATCCATACCTTTGAAGGTATATCTAGCTCGCTTATTTCGAGGTGTTACAAACGGAGGAGTAATTTTATATATCCTATCGTACGGGTATAAAGAACTGAAAATTTTTACTTGTTGTTAACAGCAAAAAAAAAAAAACATCATTATTATCACACATACATTCTATAAAGATCTCAAATTCCCTTTTAAGTTCCTTTTTATGTTGTCATGATTAAGATTTTCATTTTTACAAAAATAACGTCTCTATTCAGATATAATTACCACTGTTATATATCTAAACTAATTTTTAGTGTGAAAGAATACACGTGTTAAAATTAAAGATTTTCTTTGATGATATTTTTTTTTAAACCTGTCTTATGAAGACAATGAAGCGTATATAAATATTATAATACATATTTTAAAGTATTTTTTAAAGTTTTAACACATATATTACAGATCAATTTTATTCCTATTTACATTCCATTCCTTGTTATTACAATTTTTTATGATAATTGATTTTTATTAATTATTTTTTTACACGCTTTTATAAAACTGAATTAAATTTTTTTTTTTATAAACTTCCCTTAAAGTTTTTAAGTATAAAAAATTCAACTTGTACACAGATTTGAAAGGAAAACAAATTTGTTATCAAATGACAACTGTGGCTTACTTAAAGCAGCTAACAATAATGATTATAAAATCCGGATCAGTCGTATCTTACAAAATTATAGATATTTCAATTTCAATAAATATTGCAAAATTGTCAATATTAGATATAACTGTCGACATGAAAAAATTCCGTTATGTGGAAATTTTTTTTCATTTTATTGGAAAATTTGTTATTTGAATTTACTGCAAATTATCCTAATCAATCATTTATGAAAAATTTAAAATATAATTTAAGGTTGTAATGTTTTTAAAGTTAAAGCACATTTGAAATACTATACAAAAAAAAAAAAAAAATCCAAAACACACATAAAACTTGCACCGGGAAAATAAAAACAGATGAAAGGTTATCTAAAATATTATATCCAAAAATGTTTTTGGTTCCAGGTTAGTTATTTTTAAAGTAGGTAATTCAACTATTTATCTTTTATTTGTTAACTGCTGTTATAAATTAATGTAATGACTATCATAATATATTTTAGTAAGTTTTTCACAGTTCTTAAAAACTTTACTTTCACCTTTACTAAACCTTTTACTTTCACAAGTGTACAAATATCGGAATTAAATTTATCTTGCCAAATTTATAAGAAGGTAAATCTAGCTTTTATTTATTATTATCCACTAAAATTAATATAACCGTTATCATATTATTTAACAAAACAAAATGTAAACCAGTAAACCAACAATTTTTTCCAATTTTGAGGAACTATAAGTCCGGAACCCCATACAACTAAAAGAAACTTATAAAACACATATTAATTTTTAAGCCGTAATAGGTCCAGGGGGTGGTCCATAATAATTTTCTGAGCAAACTCATTCTAAAGGTTCTTTCTTCCCTCATATTTCAAGTTTATATCTAAACGCGTTCCGGAATTATAAAGATAGATAAATTATATAAAATTTGGTTTTACAGCAAAAAAAAAAGGCTCACGGTTACCTCGAAAAATATTAAGGTATATATCATCACTTAATTCTCTTTATACAATATTGACTTTATATAATAATATTCTGTATAATTGTATAAAATATAAAGTATTTTTATAAAACCTTTTTTATCTATTATTTAAAATACCCACGAGCACCAGAAGATACTTAACGATGTCAAAAAAAAAACGGTAATTAAATAATAAGATAATTATACATCATTATCTGTTTTCATAGTGAATTATTCACAGTGAAACAATATTGTGAATTGATATAGAGAATAAGCCTAGACTTAATATAATAATTAATAAAAATTGAAAAATTGAAAATTTAACTTATAGTAATTTATATTCTAAATATCTTTTAATCCTTTTATTACATATCCACGTAATCCATGCAATTCAACGGGAACGTCTCAAAATTCCAAAGTAACAAAGTTCCAAAATTTCAAAATCCCAAAATTACAAAATCCCAAATCACAAAATCCCAAATTTCAAAATCCCAAATTACAAAATCCCAATTACAAAATCCCAAAATTAGGAATTTTCAACCTAAAAGTTTAAATTGGTAATTCCAACTAGCCCTGAATTCACCAATTTCTAAAATAAAAAAGAATTAATGTTTTATAATAAAAAAAAACCTTTTCTATAGTTTTTCATATTTAAATTTTAAATTAAAATATTAATATTAAACACAGGGGCCTCGGTGGCCTAGTGGGTAAGAGCGTATAAAATACGCTGTAAACACCGAGGGAGTATGTATTCGAATCCCACGAACGTCGTAAGAATTATTCCCCCTTACGACACTTACAGCCACGTCTGTACAGGAAAGGCTGTGCAATTTCCTGTCCACATTTATGTGGCAGGGAAATGCATTTAAAAAAAAAAAAAAATTAAACAAAAGTATTTCAATTAAAATAAAAATTATACTCGTAATTTTCAATAATTATAGATGTTTGTAATTTAATAAAACAAATTGAAACAATGACAAAAAACTCTCTTGAACTATTCAAAACAAAAATATACGATTCATTTTAAAGGTACGTTACATATGTATGTTATATATCTACTTATACATATGTACAAATTTTGGAAAATTTCAATTTGTTAAATAAATGTTGTGAGCAATATTTTTTAAATATTCTATTTTTGTCATACTTTTTCTTCTTTTTTTTTCCCCTTTTATATTTTTTTCTTTTGTTTTGAAACTTGTAGCCTGTTTTAATTTTGTTAATAGTTCTTTTTGAAATAATTATTTCTTTTTTTAAATGGTCAATTAGTTTGTAAATAGGACAATTATGCTTTCCAACAATGGCCTTAAGACAACGATTCCAAGCTTCGACATTGTTTTGCGTCCTTTGAAAATTTTGCTTCATGTTTCTGTCAATAACAGACCAAAAACTAGACTCATATTTGGGTTTTTATATTTTGATTACTGATTTTTTGATTATTTTGATTAATTTTAGATTTTGGTACAAAATCAGGATTATACGCTTTTTCCAGAATATTTATACATATGTATACGATTCTGAATTAGGAGGGATTTTAGAGTTGAATTCAAAATTAGGGTTTCAATAATTTGTTTATCGGGGGTTTGTTAATACTATGTGTTTACTATTTTAAAATTTTTATTTGTTGAAATATGCATGTAAAAAATAATTAGGAGGCATTTTATAGTTGGTTACAATATGAGGATTAGACGCTTTTTCCAGAATATATGCACGTGAGTTAGGATGGATTGTTCGAGTATACACAGAAAATTGTTTTTTTTTTAATTTTTTTTTGTGAAATTTTTTTTTTTTGGAATTATGGAAGTATGTAAATGGTATTTTGGAAAAGAAATTGCCTTTTTAGTATTTCATACCCAACCCGAATAAAGTTTCGCAATTTGGGATTTTGTATTTTGGGATTTTGTAATTAGGAATTTTGTAATAAGATGAAAAAGTTTTGGGATTTTGTGATTTGGGACTACGTACCGAACCCAATTTAACAATATAAAATCAGATTGATCAAGTGATTAAAGTTTAAATGTGTACAATTATGCAGAAATTTACTGAAAGGATTATTTTAAGTTCGATAGAAATAGATAAAAACAAGGCAGAATGTAAACTAACGATTTTTAAAGATCATTTCCAAAAAAAACAAATACAAACTGTTCAGAATTGTAACTCTGTATCAAAATTTAAAAATTTTCTTAGAATTTCATATAATAAGGAAAAATGTGATAAATAAAGTGACACTTTCTTGAATTTTAAGGGAACTCTACATAATTAAGAAAATCCATTAACATATGTAATTATTATTAAGGTGAAGATTTAATTTTTGCCTTTTATTTTAAAAAGATTGTACAGGTACCCAAGTTACAGATGTTTAAAAATAGGAAAATTTAAATTTTTGAGCCCAAAATAGTTGGATTTTCTACCACCTTAAATTGGAGGTGGTAGAAAAAAATTTTCTGAAGAAACTTATACTCATTCTAAAAGATCTTTGATATTTTAAAATTTTAACTTCCTATGCAAAGGTGTGCCGGAGTTATAAATTTATTTTCACACTGAATTTAATAAAATTGTATATAATTTTGATAGTTATTAAAAGCTAAAACAAAATTCCTGTCAATGTGCTAATAACTTGTGATTAAATAACAAAAAAAAACATAAAAATTGCATTATAAAAGAAGACATTGTGTTATAATAGAATTAAAATACAATAAAATTATGATAATACCAAAAAATCAATATAAAATGCACCTACCACCTATCTACTTGTAAAATAATTTTGTAAAAGTGCATCAACCATTTTAAAAACTAATTTTTTATTTACAGTTTTATTTTTGTTTTTTGAAAGTTCAAGTGTTGAATAAACATAACTTAGTCATACACTGTGAAACTAAAAATTAACTTTTCTCTTTTATACCTACATACATACTTATTTATATCTTAAACAAATGATGCTAATTTTTAGAAAATATGCAAAGACTATAAAACAACAAAAACATTCAAAAAAAAAAATACGTATATGTTAAAAAACTTGAACAAATATTCAGCTCTATTTTGTGATTGATTTGTGTTGACATAATAATCATACATATATACTAGCTAATAGCTATGTAGTATATATCTTATCTTCCTATTAAACATACATTTCTGTTTATAAATCAACATGTTTTTATGAAAATTTTATTTATTTTTTATTTGATTATTATTGAAGTACATTTTATATATAGAATCAAAAACAAAACACAATAATTTTCGAATACATTTTTCTGTTCATCATCATCAAGATCTCCATTCCAAAAATGAAGTGAATTGTTGTATATTGTGGCGATGGACAAAATATGAAAATGTGAATTTGAATGCATATACATATATAAAATGGATTGGGTACAAAATCCCAAATCTCAAAAGTCCAATTACAAAATCCCAAACACAAAATCTCAAATTACAAATAGCCAAAAAATTTTCAATTTATTACAAAATCTCAAATCATAAAATCCCAAATTACAAAATCTTAAATTGCGAAATGTTATTCGGGATGGGTACGAAATTCCAAAAAAATAATTCTAAAAACAAAAATTCCAAAAAAAAAAGCTGGTAGACTCACCGTTAAACACGGTCAAAACAAATATCTTTCTTCACTTTCTATTCGTGGGCGTTCTATCAAAGGTAGAAGGACTTAACCTCTTTCAAAATCCAAATATTTAAATCAAAACTTTCAAAATCCAAATGCATCAAAATCCGAAATTTCAAAATCCAAACGTATACAATCAAAATAATAGACAATATGATGTAAAAATCCGGATATATATATATAAATACTGCGGAAAAGGGGCCAAGCCTGATTTTGTAACCAACACTAAAAGCCCTCTTAATTCAATCTCGCACACACAAGTACATAAATAAAAACTCCGCAAAAGGGCGCAACTCTGATGTTTTAACCAACTCTAAAATCTCTCCTATATCAGAATTTGGCATACACTAATATATAAATCCATTGGAAGAAGCGGCAACTTTCTGATTTTAAAATCGAATCTAAAAGCATTCCTAATTCAGAATCTTCCGTACACGAGTTTATAAATACTACGTAAAAGGGGACAACCCTGATTTTGAATCTTACTTTAAAATCAATACTTATGTATGTGTGCCAATACGTATACCAATTTCATAAAAAAATTAAACTTTCCCATTTTCATATATGAAATATAATAAATTAGAAGGAATTGGGGCTGCCGCCTCCAAACTCCCATTTATAAAATTATTGGAACCCTCTTTTTGAATCCAACTCTAATGTCAATACTAAAGTATGCCAATGCATTCAGGTTTTCATACAAAAATATTAAATTTTGACATTTTGACTCTATAAAAAATAGTAAAGTTTTTAAAAATTTTGACGTTTGTACGTATATGAAGAAAATCATTTTTGAAAATTAACATTGAAAATTTCTAATTTTGCGATTCTGTCTTTGGTATTTTGTAATTTTAGGATTTTTAAATTTGGGATTATGTGATTTGGAATTTTGTAACTTTGCGATTTTGAAATATTGGGATTTTGCTACTTTAGCATTTTGTGATTTGGGATTTTGAGACGTTCCCATATAAAATTGATTATTGTATTATGAATTTTATGTTCCAATCAGGAAAATATTATTAAAATTTTTTTCTTTTTTTATTTTTCTTTATTTTATTTATTTTTTTTTTCATATTATTTATTACTTGTGATGGCAACATATTGTCAAACAATAACAAAAACAACAAAACATTATTGCAACAAACACAAACAACAGCAAAATATCTTATAGTAAGGAATAGTATAATGTGTGTAGTGCATATTCATAGATATAACTATATATTTTATCTTTTTTCTAACGAAAAAAACAAAAAACAAATAGAAAAAGAAAAAGAAAATTAAACTTTTAACTGTAATATTATGTATTTCCTGAAGGATATAGAATAAGATACATATATAGAAATCAGATTTCCATCAATTTATACTCACATATCAATGACAAAAATTAAATTATGTCAAAAGAAAAAAAAAATAAATAAACATTTATTAACTATAAGATAGTTTTATATATTTTTACTTTAGTAATCCATTAAATATACACAATGTATCACCTTTTTCGAATGTTTTATCTATAAAGATACATAATAACATGTATGAGTGAGTATATATACCATACAGCTGCTAAATATCTGAAAAAATGAATATAAATAATGTACCGATATATTATATTATTATTTCTTTTGTAAATCTCTTACATAAAACTCTTTATCTCTTTTGTATATGAATTTTATTATTACAGATGTTTGTATGTATGTATGTATATATCATCGTATCATCTACTTAATATTTTGTTGTTTATTTTTTTTTTAAAGAACTCTCTATAATATGATACTCTCCGTAAAGTTTAATGTCATGTAAATTTTTTTTCTTCTCTCTTTATTAAGTATTACGAAATATCAGAGTCGATTCAAGGATATTATATTGATCCACTTGTGTAGGTCAAGTGTATACAATTAACAATATGTTAAGTGAAAATATTTTCGAATCAAATTTATTCTAGTAAGTATCTACTTACATTTTTTTTTTTTATTTTTTTGTTTATAATACTAGAAATTTATCAAATAATGATTAAAGTGAATTTTATAGTCAGTAAAAAGAGTAATGGATTAATATATCAATGGATTTTGATATAACAAAATTTAAATAATACTTATTTTAATCCGATTGTGCATATGTAGGGTGTGGTCAAATCTAAAGATGTATTAAATGAAAATTACAGTCAAAATAAACAAAAAAAAATATTAAAATTAAAGAATTAATCCTTAAGGATTCTCGAAATAGGTTGATGTAAGGATCTATAAGATCAACTATTTAAGGCTCTAACTTTATTGATAATTAGATTACAATTAAAATTCTCAATTATAAATTTGTTTGATCAATAGGGTAGTATGGTTAAGTTGTTGATCTTTTAATTAAAAGATTTTGGGTACAAACTTCAAATAGTACATATACAATAACGGTCGTTTATATCGTTATAATTTACATAGTAATCAGTTTATATCGTAATATAAAATAAAAATATAAATAATTATTATGTACAAGATAATAAATGACTATCTAACGTCGAGTAATCAATGGATTAATTTTTTTTTACACGCTACCCAAACTGTAGGAAAGTTTTCTTTTTTACAAAATTATTATAGGTTTGAGTAAGAAGCAGAGGAGTTCAAAGGAAATATGAACATAAAGGATAAATTTGTTTGATCAATAGGATAGTATGGTTAAGTTGTTGATCTTTTAATTAAAAGATTTTGGGTACAAACTTCGAATAGTACATATACAATAAATAGGTTCTTTTTGAAAAGTTGCAAATTGTACAATGGACCATTTGCATCAGAGGAGAACACGTTGGATGGAAGCATGTTTTAACATTTTAGCGGTTCTCACAATAAAAGAGTTTCCATAACCTGTTTTAAACCACCTAGGAATTTTCACGGTGTAGAAATGAGCACTTGAGGTTCGCCTAGTGTTGCGTTGGAATTGTTTAAAGGGAGGCATTATTGATATCAATTCAATAGAACAAATGTCGTTACCTACAAGATATCTATAAAAGAGAGAGCTTCAATGCTCAATTAGAAATATAATTAAAGAAATTAAAGTTTTGTCTTTTTATGTGTAAGTTTATGTCTATCCTGCCTTTCTTATAAGACTACTTGTTACTTGTTTTAATTTTCATAATAAATGGAAGAAAAATAAAAATTTAATTAAAAAAAATATTTGAATTCATTTTTAGTTAAGAATTTTTAATAAAATTATTAATTTATTTGTATTCTAAGAGTTTGATGTTGAAGATTCTAAGAGTTGAATTTAATATACATAGGTATTTAGTTTTTCTGAAATGGACAGAAAACATTTATTTAAAAAAGATGTGAAAAAAAAACATTATATGTTTTACATAACGTATTAAAAAATTTTCCGGAATTGTTTCATGTTTTTTTCCTTTTCCCATAAATGAAAATGGAAAATATAATTACTTTTTTACTTTGTAAAATCAAAACAAATTCTTTGATGTTTTCTAACGTTTTCGGAAAATGAATATTGTACCTATGTATATATTTACAAAAGTATTTAGACCATTGAAAGTATAATAATATATAGATTGAAATTGATATTTAGTACTCTGCAACCTTTAACGATTATTGTCTGAAATATTGTTTTACATATTTTGATATAATTATTTGATGCAGTAGCCGATAGCCCTGGCAGCTAATGCTAAAACAAAAAAAATTATTGCAAGATTTTTAAATAAATAATAATAATAATAATATTTGATAAAGCATTTGATAATAGAATTTTTTAAGTGTCTATTTTGTAATATTTACATTGTATCAAATGTTTCAAACGTTTTATGGAACTTAAGCCTATATTTAAAGTCTAAAAAATGTTATATCTTTTAAGTTTATTTTTGTAAGTTTATTACAAAAAGATTTTATCTAATATGATAATATGAAATCTTGTTTCACGGCAATTTCAAATCAATTTGGTTATATTAAAATATCACAATGTTACATATTACTGTGCATTTGTCTATCTGTTCTAAATTAAAATTAAAAACAATTTGTTATCTATGCCGGATTTGTTTCTGTACTCCCTCGTTTAATGAGTCAAGTGCTTAACCGCATCGAGGCAATTGAAATTAATGACTGTTATGTTCAGATGATTATTTGAATCAAATAATCATGAATCAGAAAAATGAATCATGAATCAAATGAATCAAAAATTAAACCTAACCATAGTTATACAGTTTTTTTTTTTTTTCTTGTACCATTCTTAATATAATCCTGTTTCATATATTTAAATATATTATGTAAAGAATCCTAAAACGTTATACAGTCAAAATAAATAGTGTTATTTTAAGTAAACTATTGCAAAATACAATACAATATAATAATATTTTAACATTTATATATAATATATACACAATAAATAGACTTTACATAAAATGTATAAAATATCTTTTTTTTATTTTTCTTCGAAGAAAAAAAAATATTTAACAGATAAAGAACCGAGAATTTATTGTTATTTTGTTAAAAAATATATGCATGCATATAAATATATGCATGCATATAATATGTTATATATATGTATATTATTAAGTATAGGTATTGTATAAAATCATTATATTGGACATCAGGTTTTTTAAGAAGTATTATATTATATATGGTTACCTAAGAAAAAATCGTTTTGAATGACTTATAACTTGGACATAAATCAATTTAACCGTATACATCAAAAAAACAAAAAAAAACAACTTTTTGCAATTTAACAAATTAGGATAAAAGTTATATTGATATTAGATATAATTTTTCATTTTAAGAAAATACAAAATCCTTATACTCAACAATATAATAATATATTAATGTGTGTATAAAACTTTTATTTATGTATTTATAAGAAAATCGAAAACTTAAAAATAAATTTTATCCATATTCAACATATTCGGTCAAAAATGAAAATAAAAACAAAATGAAACAATACTTAATAAAATAAAAGTCCAAACATTTTTTTTTTTTTGTCTTTTAAAGAGAACTTTTCAACAAAAAACAAAAAAAAAAAAACCAGACAATATTCATGTTACATAAAATCAATACACAAAGTATATTGGGGTCAAAATATCGAAGTCCAAAAATTCAAAAAAAAAAAAAATGTACTAAAAATAAAATAGAACATTGGGCACCGTATCTTATGAGAAGAGAATAAAATGAATGTAGATTAGGTATTAAGGATTTAAAAAAGTCAAGTTAATTATTTATATGAATATTGTACAGAATATATTGTTACGCAGGTTGATATAGGTTGTTTAAGAAATTGTAGGTGGGAAATTTTAACATAAATTAATTTTGATACTGGTGTAAACGTATTTTGAACGTATGCCATTACATTTGTGACGCCTTAAAGGAGCTGAAACTTAAGTTTATGTATTGCATCAGAAATGAATCCTGAGTGGATGAAGCCATGTACGACTGTCCGTTCATCCGTTCGTTCGCACAATAGCTCAGAAAATAAAGAAGCTATAATATTCTAAAATCACATCACTTTTCAAAAATTGTTAGTTACGCTTAATTGAACTAAGAATATGAAATCTTGTGAAAGATGATCAAGTCTTATGGCAATAATTTCTGTAAAAATTAAAATAATTCATCAGTGTCAATTGAAGCTAGGTATATCTGAAATTTTTTTGAAAAATTTGTCAAGTTACCAACAACTTTTGTAAAATTTGGTTGGGCCAGATCGACAGATTCAGGTAATTTGCATATCTTGAAACTTAAATGAAGCTAAGCATCTGAAATCTTTTGATTTCCAATCAACAAGTTGGAGTATCTGTCGTACAACTGTAAAATTTACATAAATATATCTCGGTACTTAATTAAGTGATGAAACATCTGAAATTTTGTAAATGATGATCAAGTTATATGCAAACAGGATATATTAAATTTATACGGGTATCCTAGAGTTGACACAGTTTACTCTACTATACTCTTCCTCATTTTTATTTGTTATTATTCAAGAGTTAATAGTATACGTATCGGTATTACAGTTATTTCCAATATCTCATTCTTCTATATTAAATGCAACGAATTGCTAAGAAAAAATCTTTAACATGATGATGTCCTGTATTTTTCTAATATGCATTTTTATATAATCTTATACAATAGCTAAATTAAAAATTATAATCCCTTATCTACAATAGATACTAAAACTTATGTTCATATGTTGGTAACGAGTTTTAAGATGTAGCTAAGATCAAGTTGTAATCTAAATCCACAAGAATTTCCAAGAAAAAATTTTAAATCTCCAAGAAAAAAGTTTTGACTTTTACTGAAAAAATGTAAACTATGTAAATCTAAAATAAAAAGTAGGCACTTTCATCAGTGTGCTAATGATTGAAAAATTTATTTTGTGTATCAGCGAGGTATGAACTGATGAATTGTGTATCAGAGAGACACGAACTTATGAATCAGTTAGCAATTTTAAATTTACGGATTAAATTTTATTTTGTTGATAATTCAATTAATTAATTGTAGATACTTCGTAAATCATTTTCTAGATTTTGTAAATAAACTCTGCTTTGAATTGAAATGTAAAACTTTGGTAAATAATCAATAAAAATTAGAATGAGTAATTGAGGCAACCTGTATCCATATTATATACATTTTATTTCAACTTTAATATATTCTGGCTAAGACTATATTAAATTCAAAAGTTTTTTTTTTTTCCAAAGAAGAGATAAATTTTCTGTAGAAGATGTTAAAACATAAAACAAAAAAAAAAAACAAAAAATAAAAAAAATAGAGAAACAGAGAAGAAGTTGTCCCGCTGGGTTTCTCAATATTTAACTATTAAAAGAAAATTTATTTAAAAAAGTAAGAAAAATACTTTGGATTTGTTTTTTGATTTTATATTTTTATTCATTTTTTTTTTTTTTTTTGTTTTTCATTTTTAGTTAATACTTTTCATATCATCATATTATCGTTTTATCTTTTCTTCTTTAAAAACTAATACATATTCATACAAACTTCCTATTAAAATGCATAATATGACACATACCAACATAGACACAGATATACATAGATTAAAAACTTATACATAACTACTTGACTTTTATAATCGGATACTCACGTTTCAATGATAAATAGCACATTGTGAATCATTTTCACACAATTTAATAAGAAATAAGGCAAGTAAAAAAAAAAAAAATGAAAGAAAAAAGAAAATACTATACATTTTCATTCTCCTTCTATCACTATAATTTACGTTTTTTGTTTTTTTTTTCTTCTCCCAAGGATAAATTTACACTTACACATATTAAATCTATAGAAAAAAAAAAAAAAGAAAAATGAAATAAAATGAAACATATTTTCTAACAAGGATTAAGAACAGAATACTTTAATATACATATAACATATCAATATATACATATAAACATATTATTATAGAAGAAATTTTCATTTCTTAAATATATATATTTAGAAAGGAATAAGGAACAGGATCCTTGAATTAAGTGTGTCAGAATACTATGGAAGTTAATAAAAAAATTATTTCCTTATTCGGAGGATAGGTATAGATGGAAATATTAGTTATTTTGAATGTAGAAAGGTAATGACTGCGGTATTATAGGTCTGTACGTGTATGTGTGGGCTGTAAATATGAGATGTTTTTTTGAGATGTGAGGTCGATCGACTTTCATAAGACATAGTAAGAAAATTAATAGAATTTATTTTTTGTTTTTATTTTTTCTTACATACTTAATTGTATTTAATTTTATTTAGATTTGAGTTCTGTTGGAAACTTGAGACTTGAAAAAGATGTTGAATCCGAAGATTAGAAGAGGCTATGTTTATAGGTGCAAATATTTTCATAGAGATATCCTGGTGATATTATATTATTGGATATATAAATTTTTCTCTTAATTAAAAATTTATAAGAAAAAAAAAAAATTTAGTTATTATAAGCATATAGCAATCATATACGTATATATATATATATATATATATATTTTAAATATATTATATAATATAAATAACAATAAATTTATTTTCTTTATCTTTATTGTTTTTGCCTTCAACTTTTTTTTTTGTTTTTTTTTTTTTTTCTGTTTCTGTCGCACTCATTTCACGTATTTATTTGTTGTATGTCCTATTAAATTAAGAAGACTGTAAAACGCACAATTTTATTGATGGTGTGGAAAACGTTAAGTATGAGTGAACATAATCAGTAAAGTATTATAGTGGGCCAAAAACCAAAACAAAAAAAAAAAAACTTCTGTAGGATAAGAATATAAAAAAAAAAAGAAAATTGTGAAAAGCTGTGTATAAGAAACTGAAAAACTTAAAATAAAAACAAAAGAGAAAATTTACGAGAAACGTGTTAGAATTGGGTTTGATTTTATTTTATTTTTTTTTTTTTTTTTCAAAAAAAAGACAAAAAGGCTGGTGCTTCAAGGAACACATTGTGAATGTGATATTAATAGCATCAGTCTGATAAGAAACAAAAGAAAAGAACCTAGAAATTTTATAATTATATCTGCATATACCTCTATATTATATTATCATATTTTCAGATCTAAAGATATAGATAATAAGGAATTTGTATGGCTGGAAAATTCGAAATATTGTGAATGGACTGAAAAAAAAACTGTACAGATCTCCTTTTGTTTTTTTCTTATCAAATAACAAAAAAAAAAATAAAAAATAAAATTGGTCTAATGGATATAAAGCTTTTCAAAATGATTATATAAGTACAGGTACCTATACATAGATATTGTATATATATGTATAAGAAAAGAATAAAGCCAACAAAAAAAAGGTCGACTATAGGGATTCAATTTCAAGCTTACATACACTTAACTTCTTTACAAGAAACAAAAAAAAAAAAAAAAAAAAACAGTAAAGTGAAAATATGTAGGATTCAATTTTTTCAGATAATCAATAATTTTTTTTATTTTTCTTTTTGCTCTTGTTAATGTTATGTATGTATTGTTGTCTTGTTCTTATCCTGGGTAAAAATTTGTTTACTTCCAATGATAGGAATTTAATCTTTAAGATGGTTTTTTTTCCCTTTTTTTTTTTAATACGTATATTCTTTGACAAATTTTTTTTAATTTTCATTTAAGGTTTTTTTTCTTTTTACTTTTCTTTACTATTTTGTTTATAACATAATTATATAATGAATAGTTTTTCTTTATTTAAGTTTATTAACATGGAAAATTGTTTTTCGAAGAAAAAAAAACATAAAAGTTTCTCTTTATTAATAAAATATTAAGGAAAATTTTGGAATTTATATAAAAAAAAAAAAAAGTTTTTGGGTGAAAACAGGTTATTTATGTTTTTATTTATAATGATGAAAAACATAAGAATCTATCAGATAACATATAAATTCCAAAAAAAAAAAAAATTGGAATTTTTATGTTGTACATACCCATATGGAAAAATGATGTATTTTTTTAAATCGTTGAAACTTTAATTGTTGGTCAAATGAATATTAAAAAACTTTAATAGATATTTTATTAATATAATTTTTAAAAGAAACTTTTTTCGTTTAAAAATTTAAAAAATTTTTCATTAATAATATGGGAAATGGAAAAATATTTTACATAATTTGATAATTTTAAAATAAATTGAACAATTTGATTGATTGAAAATTAATTTTTTTCAGTCAATTAAATGTATTTAATTTGTATTACGATCACAAGACTATATTTCATTTGACTGTATGTCACTTTGACTGCATTTCTTTTGACTATGCATTTCATTTGACTGGATTTCATTTTGTAACCAACTTTAAAATCCCCCAAATATTTCAATAACAAAACATTTAAAAGAGTGGGAAGTAAATGTTTCAAACAAAACATTTTGCCATTTCATCATTTTTATTTCAGGAATTAATTAAAAAAAAAAAAAAATTAGTGATATATATTTCTTCTTTCCTTCTATTACCTCTAATATCCCTTCTAATTCAGGATGTAGTAACATAATTATATGTTGAGATTCTTTAAATGTTTCTACTATGACGACTTTGCTGATGTTTTTCTATGTTAAGAACTGTAGTTAATTTGACTATAGTATAGCTAGGAGATTGCCTTTTCGCTCTTTTTCCGTTCATCCTTTCGTCCACGTTATTTTCTCTATTTTACCTAACTTGGCAATATCTGAGATAGGATTCAATTATTTTCTTTAGTAGAATGCATTTTATGTTCATACGATGTAGTTACGATGAGTTCTTGTACGATGAAAATATTTATGCGATGTTGTGTCTATATGGTATTCTCAGCACCCCACTCAAAACTAAAAAACTTTCTATTCGCTTTCTGTCTGTCATGGTTCAAGTTTTAGCGGCATATGTATAGCTATTGGTAAGCTTTTGTAGGTATGTAGCTATTGCAGGCTTTATCTTTCCAAACCCCTGCTAAACAAATTATTGAAACTCTGATTTTATAACCAATTCTAAAATCTAATTAAATGTTTTATATGCAGTCAAATGAAATACATACCGGGAAATGAAAAAGAGTCAAATAAAATACTGGCAAAGAAATACAGTTAAATGATAATACAGGCAACTTGCAAAAAATACAGTGAAATGTGAACATTATATTAAGCTTTTGCAATATACGCTGAAACCAAAACTTTAGTTTGATTTGACATACCTAACGGTAAATTTACATTGCAAATATCTTATATCTTGGGTTAAAAAAATTTAGAAAGTATTTCCCGTTAGATATTTTTAGATTGAAAAAGTATTCAATAGAACTTAAGTTACATACATTTGAAAAAAAAATGTATTTTTGTAACCTCCGGGAAGTTGAGATAACAAATGTCGGTAGGTCCTTAGATGTATTGTTCAATAACTACCCATAAAAACTAAATCTATGTTACGAAATGTATGTTACAATCAACGAAAACCTAATATTATTTTATTTGTTTAAACAATTTTATTGCTTTATATGTAGAAGTCTTGTATATCAACTTATGTACGAACATATATAACGAACAAAGTGTTCGGACAGATTTTGAAATGTGGTATAAAAAATACACGATTTTTTTTTTATGGTTTATTATTCTCCTTTTTTAAGTGGATGCAATAAATTATTATTAAAATAAAATTTATTTCATTTTACATCATTAATTGTATATATATGTACATATTTTTCTTTTTAATTAAATATTTATTAAAAATTCCATTAATTTAATTTTACATTTTAATTTACAATACTGTGTTTTGTAAATACAGTTTTTATTTCTGATTATGTATAGTTCTTTTTAGCACATTTTCAAAAAAATTTTGAAAAAATATGTCTATTAGTTTCAATCCGTCCGTCCGTCCATCTGTCCGTCTATTTACAAAACTTCTACACCGTTAAAGATAGAGTGAAACAATTTCAACCATGGGTAGATCTCATAAACAAATTAATTTCAATGGAGCAACTTTTTCATGTAGACGCATCCATTACGGATCTGCAGTCCTTCCAACTACTTGAAAAGTCCTATATTTAATTGCGTATATCTCATATTCTACTTAACATTTCTGCAAATACTATTGGTCAGGAACCTTTGTAATTCAATATCAAAATTATACAATTTTTTTTAAATTTATTATTTAAATTTACTGTTATGTGAAACTACAGTTTGTATTATCTTATCTTATGTGTAAACATTTTGTATTATCCTTTGGAAATGTGCGCTTTTAAAAACCGTTGGTTTACATTCTTGCCTTGTTTTTTTATTTTTTTTTCTTATATATATATATATATATATTTATATATGAATATTATATACCTTTAGGTGTATATACAATTTTTATTTTTACTGTATAAAACGATTATCTTTAATTAATTTGTAAAAAAAAAAAAATTAACTGTATAATAATTCTTTACTCAAATCGATAAATGTAATTAACCACAAAATACGAGATAAAACACTGAACATAAAATAATTGTAAAATAAAATGGCATAATTTTAATAAAAAAAAACTATTTTACTAAATTTAATTACGACGCAAAAGAAAATTTTGCAATTTTTTTAATTAATATAAATTTAAAAATAGTTATATTAATTTAAAAATTTTAACAATATCCGGAATTGTAAATGTAATGGTCGATGTAAAGGTTCTTAAAAATTTTTTTTTTTTAAATTCCAACTTAAATTTTTATGAGTAATTTTTAAAAATTTTTAATTATAACATTATTTTATAAAAATAAAAGATAACTTTCAAAAAAGCGATATTGTGATATGCGGATGTTGCGGTGATTTCGGGATACAAGTTTAATGACCTTTTGAGATCTAATCTAGGCCAAGTTTGTTTCACCGCAGTACAAGTGTTAATAGAGTACTACCTGCGGTTTGTCAGTGTATTATTAGGTTTTTATTCAAACCAATACTACAGGTTTTTTTTATAGGAATCATGATATTCTCCTTTTCTTGGAGAATTTGAAGTTTTGTATCGCTCAAGCCAGTTGTTCTTTAGTTCTGCAATTCCCAATGACGAAAGTAAAATAAATCGTAATTTATTTTCTTTTTATCACACTTTTTATTCCTACTTTGATTGAACCATAATGGTAATTTATTTTTTTTTAGCATTATGGTTCAATAGATTTAATTTTTAAATAACGACTTAAATAAATGTTTGCTTTCAAAATAAAAAAACCCCAAATTAATAAATTATAGATTAGAAACTTGATAAAAGTCAAAAATAACACTCCCTTTCAACCATCTAACTGTACAAATAAAACTTGAAAAGCGATGTTGACACCCGCTTACAGTTTATTTGCTCAAGAAATCTTGAAAAAAATTGAAAAAAAAAAATGTATTCAATCTTTTATCCAACTGTTCAAGAGAACTTAATTTAGATAAAGGATTTTAGATCAGATGTCGTTCTACTCTGCCAGATAATCCTAAATTTGATGTTATGGAGTTAATGAGTAATTTTCATCAGTTCTAGAGAGATTTTCGTTTAAGTCGTTACAGCTTGATAATTGTATCCTTTTTACATATTGTCATGTTTGTTATCATTTAGTGTTATATAATAGCAGTTGAACCTTACTAGTTTTCTAAAGATATGAATATTGTAAAGATAGTAAAGCCACCATAATTCATTGAAAAGATACATATTTCTTAAGACAGTCTTTCGGTAACTTCAATATTTCATTTTGTTTATTTGAAAAATTTCTCTTTTAAACAATCACGACCTATACCTAACATATTTTACACATATAGTTTCTTCAATATTTTAATCGTAAAACAATCTGGATGTAGATATATTTAAAACTTAGTTTGAGTCTATTTTTCAATTATTGAAGATTGGTTCGTGTCTCTGATAAGTGATTTTTCATAAAAATTAACCAACTTTAAATGAAATAATTATTTTAACATAAAACTTAATTCACAAATACAATATTTAACACTGAATTAACAATATTATAATATTAATTAAAATAACAACATAAAGTACATATATAAGATATTCCTAAGTATTTATTAAATATTCCTTAAATCTTATAAATGTGTTGGCAAAATTTCTATGTGTTTTCAAAATTTTTATGTGTTGGCAAAATTTCGAATAAATCATTGATACTCTAAAAAAAAAAAAATTAATTCTTTAATAAAAAGTCATTTAAAACCATGAATAATCAATTTTAAATCATGAAAGAAATTTCTTTTTTTAATTTATATATAACAATAGATTAAAACTTTATTTTTTAGGTGAAAATTCAGTTAAATAACTACAAAAAAAAAAACTGTTATTTGATAAACGTGAAAAATTTATTTTTAAATTAAATTTAATATTTAATTATAACATTAGCATCACTTTATTATTACCCTATCCTACACTATCACCTATGTATCTATATATTATATTATATTATATTATATAATAAAAATATATTTATAATATATAAATACATATATATATATAACTGTGAAAAGAAAATTTTTGCTGATTTAATCTATTTTTAATTAAAAACACTCACATGAACATGAAAATACTATTAATTGAAAAATTCAATTAATCATATAATTTTTTCTTTTTTTTTTGTTGGTTTCTCCCTATTGTTGTTATTTTTTTTTTTTTTCTATAATTATTTTAAATTTTTTAGCGTAATTCAAATAAAATTTTAAACTCAACACGATACCAACAATATTATAAATTTTTAAAACAAAACTAAAACCAAAAAAAAAAACAGTAAAAAATTAAAATATTAAAACATATAACAATATAAGATACAATTAGTGTACAAACTGAAATAAATCATAACTAAACGTCAGCCCATAAAACATGGCAACCAACCAAACACATGTGTTCAAATAAGGAAACAGTTTTTTTGAAAAAAAAAAAAGAAAAAAAAAATCAAAAATGCTGAGATAGAATAAAAATAGAGATATAAAAATAATCTTTCAAATTCATTTATAAATTACCATATTTTAATTCTATTTTTGTTGGTTTGATTTTTTAATTGTTTCATTTAATTAATCCAGGTTCAAATCTATGGCAAAAAGTGAAAATAAATTTTTATTTTATTTTCAACCTGATTCAGCAGTTATCATATAAAAATAATATTAAGTTTAAATATTAAAAGAAATATAATAATAATTAAAGGAAATATAATCTACACTCTCATAATCTACACTACATCATAAAAGCATATAGAAGAATTTACTGAAGAATAATTAAATTAGACAAAGTTTAGATATATACGCTTAGTTAGAGATTTAGGTACGCTTCACGCTTCTACATGTTGTTAGATTATAATATGCATTTTATTACTGCTGACTGCTGAGTGCTGATTGTGTATCAGTCCATTTAAATCATAATATTAATAAATTCTCCGTCATTTTTTTTTCTTAAGAAAATATTTCTGCTGTACTCAAAACTTTAACATGCCTACCATAGTGTATATACATAGGTATATGTATACCTACCTATGTATACCTATACCTATGTACCTACCTAGGTATAGGTACATAGGTATAGTGTTAGTGAATATTTTTATTAATTCTAGAATACTAAACAGAATATAAAAAATGTTTTGCTCTCCCTCTCTGATTCTCAATTTTTCTCTGAATATCAGTATTTATCTGTACCTGTTACTGCTTGATCTAAATAAAGAACGTATAACATATAAAACGCCATTCGTCAATACGCTGACGTTGTTTAATTTTATATGTTTTTCTCTTAAACTCAAAATAGGATTATTTTAAATTGACATAGCACAATGTAAGCCATCTAAACTTTGAAAAAGTAAACAAAAAACAAAATAAATTCTCTTAGAGTGAAAATATGTCTTGTCACATCATAATTGGAAATTCGAATGCTCAGTGTATTATAGACATCGCGAACTTCAGTGATCTTCATAAAAATTGTATGTGCATGAACACATCTTTACTAACATCATACGTCATTTTGACTAGCGTAATATTATATAAGTCTAAGAAAAATCTATATTCGAACTTCCTAACCTAAATAAGAATGTATGACGTATTAAGTATTTCGCTTTTCGAGTTATAAAGTAATAAATAACACTGAAGTGCTCGTCTATAAAAGCAAAATTCCTTTTTTTGTTACTTGTTATTTTTTTGGTTTTAATAAAGAACTGAAGCTATAAGAATACGTTTAACAATTTATTTTTATTTTCCTTTTTGTGTTCTCAATAATACCTTTTTAAAATTTTAGAAAACAAAATAAATTTACTCTGTCAAAGAAGATTTTTTTGAACTGTTAGCCGATATATATATATATATATAATTATATATCATATAATTAATATCATATTACATAATATATGTGCAAAAAAAAAAAATAATTCTTGTATTAGATAATAGATGACATCGAAATAAAAAAATATTTGTATTTAATACTTTTGGAAATAAAATCCGCGGGCTTATAGTCTTGTACAATAACTACAGTTGACTAATAAACGAAAAATTGAATGAATACCCTATTCTTCTTATAAGAATGGAAAGAAGATAAAAATAATTTTAACATTAATTAATGTAATTGACATAAAAAACGATCTAATATCTCAAGGGAATCTAATCAGGATTATACTAGAGTAGACATTGTTTTTTTTATTATGAAAATTATAACTTAATGGTTAGACATGCTACTTACAAGTCCTACAAAGTAAAAATAATATGATGTACGTGTACTCGTAATAATATAACAAAATTTCATTTTTTATATTATTTATGTACTTCTTGGTTAGATTATTTTGTACAACATTAAAATATTATGTTAAACAACAAAATTAGAAATTTAAATAATTTAATTTCATGACATTTAACATAAAATTGTCAAGTAGTACAAAAAATTTTTACTTTTAATACAAAATAAGGACATATTTGAATTTGTGAGACAAACTAAGAAATTTTTTTTAGTACCTACATTAACACAACATCTTTAATTCTTATTTTATTTTAATTTTCTTTATATTTTTTTTTTTAATTTTAGATTTTTGAAATGCTTTTTTTTAATTTTATATTAAAGATTCCATATATCATTGAAATATTTTAGAAGACTTTATGAATTAACATCTAAGATTAATTTATGTTAATGCCTTCATCTAGAGAACACCTATAATAACTAAAGTCAAAGAAATAGTCGATTTAATTTTTTACTTTAATTCATTTCTAATACATTCGTTTTTAATTCGTATGAATTAAAATAGAATATTTTCGACTTTAGTTTACATCTACGAGTATTATAACTTAGAACTATGTAGCATATGCTGATAAACATATTATTTTTAAAAGAAATTTAATTGATTTTGAGAAAAATGGCAAGAAAACCTTATTGACTATGTGTATTATATAAAATTTTAACTAACCTACAGGAACTAAAACTAAACTTATGTACCTACTAATCTAAAATCGCATTTATAAGCGGATTTTTTGCGGGTCTGGAACAATTTTGGAATGCTATATTTAATTTTTCAATCTCCTGCGAAATGGTATTGATATGCGCTAACTCGTGCAGCTTTTTTTTGTAGAAAATCACGTTGGTTTATTAAATATCAATAATAAAAAATAGTTAACAAATTATTACTATTTAAACTATTACGTATGGCAAAGTGCTGCCAAAAGTAAATTAGAATTTCTACAAAGAAAACAAAATGCTGTTTTTAAACTTTATTAAATATTTTGTAAATTTTTTTATAAGCAAAGTAAGTAAACATTTTTGTAAGCATATATAGGTTAAAAATTCCTCCCAATGATCACAATATCGCATTTACATATTTTGAAAAAAGTATAGGTATATAATCCTGATTTTGTAACCAAATCTTAAATCCCGCTTCTTATTGATAATTTCGCACGTATATATATATACATATTCTGTTAGAAGGGACATAATTCTGATTTTGTAAACAACTCTAAAATTGCTTCCAATTATTTTTATTATATACACATTTAAAATAATAGGGCTGCCATCCCCAAACCACCAGCCAACTGTATGGGTTCTGCTAATTCAAATTCTTGCATAACATTCGAACCTTAAATAACCCCAAATATCAAACAAACAAACCTCAATCTAAAATCCACCAAAATATGAACAAATACAAATATTCGCGTTTTTCAGAAATTTTTAAAAAAATATTAAATTTTTTTAAAGGTTTTTTCGGTTTTAGTTCATTTTTAAAATTTTTGAATGTTACCATTTTCTACCTTTGCCCTTTACATATTTTGTGTCGACATTAGTTTCTTATCAACCAAAGTAGAATATTTTTCGTCTTTAGTTCGTTCAGGTGTAATTTTCAACGTTAGTTCCTTCTAAATTAATTTCATTTAGCCCCTAACCAAATTGTGTGAAAGAAAATTTTTAAAATGAGAAACTTAATAAATTTTTTGAAGCTTTTCAAATTTTTCGAAGTTTTTATAAAAAAATCGAAAATAATATACTTTACATATTATTATAAGCGTTTTCCCTACATTAAAAAAAAATATCTTTAAATTTTAAATCTGATATATAAATCTTTTTATTTTTTTTTTTCTAAAATTTAAATATGTGTATTTTATATATATTATAAAAGTTTTGTTTTAAATTGCATTTTAGTTACGTCACAATATGCGATATATTTCTCTTGAAATAATATGCAATTAAAATTCAAATATCTATCTTCATATTTTCCATGGAAATAAAAAACAAAAAAACAAAAAAAATAATTATTTTTCGCTTATCATTAAATTTAAAATATATTTTATAGTAATTTATTGCTTTTAAAAGCATTAAAATAAAAAAAAATAAAATAAAAAATTTAACTTTATATATGAACCTTAAAAAAAAAAAAAAAAATGAAATATAGAATTAAATTAAATTTAAAATTGCGAAACTAATAAATAAATTAATTTAAAACGTTATTTTATTACTGTAAAAACATTTTAATTAAATATATTATTTCTTTTTAAATAATATTTCTATTGAATAATAAAAATTAGGTATATATAATTGAAAATGAAACATGAACAGTTTTTAAGAATACTGTATTTCATTACTTCATAAAGAACATCGATTTTTTTTTTGTTCAGAAAAACATTTTCAATCAAAAGATCATAATTTTTTTTTTTTTTTTGTGTTGGTTCCTAAATAACTTCCGTCAGTTTAAATAAATAAATCTGAAGAAATTTTTCTAAATAGGTTAGAAAATAAGCAGAGTGTCGAACTGTCAATGATCACAACGATGAAGGTAAGATGGTATGTCAATGAAAAATTACATGAAAAATCAAAGCAGATAGGTACCTAATAAAATGTTTGTTTGTTTCGACCTTCCTTTACATCTTCGTTCTTCGTGACCTTCAAAAATTGGACATCATGTTTAAATAAAATACAGACTGTTGTTAAATAAATCAGATTTTAGGAAGTTCAAAAAATTGTTACTGAGTTAAACACACGTTCGAATATTATCCTGTCAAATTAAATTTTATTGCAAGATTATTTATTATAAGTAAATAGCACGAGTAAACTCTGATCATAATTTCTTAAAATTGACATTTTATTGACATCTTGTTATATGACCATAATAATCAATAAAGAATTTATTGATATTTCTTAAAAACGTACACAAAAATTAAGGACATGTCAAGAAAATTATATTAATGTTTGAAGAAAAATGAGGCGTTATGAACTAACCCCCAAAACTAAATGAACTAAAACCCATTATTTTTGGTAAAATTTAACTTGTGGATTAATCCGTGTTTTTTTTTTTTTTTTGGAGTTAGCTCATTTTTAGAATTTGGTGATTAATTCATAAATTAATTCTCAAAAATACTAAAAAATATTTTTGTGGATGACACCCTTTTTCTTTTAGGACTCGTTTCTGGAGATTAGATTCATCATTTTTTTGGATATTAGTTCACAATTGTGAATTATACTCAAAAATATTGCAAATTAGTACATTTTTAGTTTTGGCTGTTAGGTACTTGGTGGTGGAGCGGGTCACAATCCTGTTCGCCAAAATCAACCTGCGACAAAATCTTGCTTTTTTTTTTATCTTGTATTACAAAATCTGGCAAAATATTTTTAAAGAAATAGATTGTGGTTTTGTTTTTAAAGTATGTATAAACAAATAGTTAAGAAGGATTTTAGAGTTGGATTGAAAAGCAGGGTTATTCGCCTTTTACAGAATATGTATATATATATATATATATATGTATATGTGATTTTACAACTTTTACAACAGAACACTTCGCAACTTGGACACTTAATGTATATCAGATTGTGTTTTAGGAGGGATTTTAGAGTTGGATTCCACTTTTTCCAGAATATTTATATATAAGAATATGTGACATTCTGAATTACATAAAAGATTTTGTCCTAGTATATTTTCGAAAAATGATTTTGTTTTAAAAGATTTTTGAAAGCAAGATTTTGTATGCAAGATTTTGTCGTATTAGATTTTGACGTAAAAGATAATGAAGCAAACCCACTTGGTGTTTAGTTCATAGCACTAAAAAAAAAAGATTTTGATCGAATGCAACTTCATTCGAAAAATCTCTAGTAAGTTTCATAAAATTTTTCTATTTTTAGTTGATATTTAATTTCCTTTGATTCTCAAATTATCTGAAGCAAAATATATGAACAAAAAATTATTATACGCTTGTATTTAGATATTATTTTTATTCTGGAATTTCACACTTAAAAACAATAAAATCTATAATATAAATGAAATGTACGTGTTCATATAGTCTGATCCAGTGACTGAATTGAAAAAAAAAATTAAGGAAAAACTGCACTTTAAATAATTTAAAAAAAATTTTTTTTATTTTACAATAAAAAATTTGTCGGTATTAAAAATAACTAAGGAAAAAAAAAAATATTTAAAATTAATTGATTTTAATAAAAACAATGAATAAAATAAATTGACCTATAAAACAACAAATAGTTCTTATCGGACATCATTTTAAATTTAAAGATATTTTTTTTTTTTAATTGCGAATTGAGTTTATCCGATGTTATAAAAATTTCTGCTTTTACATTTTTTCCAAATAAAAATTCATATACAATAAAATTTAATAGTAGAAGGATAAAATTTTATTTAAATATGCAAAAATGATTTAATTTTTTTTAAATAGTTTGTTAGAAATAAATCTAGATACTATAGAAAAAAATAGTAGATAAGATAAGTCAATTGAAAATATTGTAAGCCGAAAACTAAATTTTTGGTATATTTCCAAAGAATTTTCCAATAAATTGTTTTCTTTTTAGAGCAAGAGTGGGAAATTCACAAAATATGTGAAAGGTTAATTCCTCTTCCTTTTCTTGACAGCTTGTGCAGAAGTCATGTGAGTTAAATCCCAACTTTTTGGCATATCTGCTTCTTGTTAAAATCCACATTTCATTAGCGTTATTTTATTAACGATATTTGGAGACTACGTTATGTTATTTGAACAGTTTATCAAGACATGTTTCTTAAACTTTTACTGAGGATATTTTACAAGGACATTAGGTGTGTCTTATTTTCAAAATAGAATAGATTTTAATTATAGGTGTACTATATAAATTCAAGAGACTACAATTGCTGTGCATATTATATAATAACTACATACATTATGTATTTGCATATTTTGATATTAATTCTATTTAAATTGCAATTTACATATTTAAACAGTTACTAGCGCTTATACATTTTACTCGCTTCACCTAACAAAATAAATTAATTTGCTAGCGCTAGTTGTAGGTTTTTTAACGCTAAGTAAAAGTTTTTATTTCTTATTTAAAAATAAAGTGATATGGAAATTGTAAAGAAAGTCACTTTGAAATACGAAATCATATAGAGTATCTATTAATAAAAGTAAAACTCCCCTTCTTGTTTTTGAAATACAAATTGTTTCATGCAACAATCATGTTTTTAGTAGACCATTCTATGAAGACTAATAATAATTTACTGAACAGCAAACTTATTATAATATGATGTTCTAAAATATAAAAAAAAAAACTGTACGAGCTACAAAATACTTTAGTTTAACTCAAGCTAGTGATTTGGTTTATTTTTAAAACCATGAACCATATTACTACTATGCGCTAGCTGGTGCTGATACTAAAACCTTGTAGAATGAGCGTTAACAACAAAATAATTAGCGTTAATAACCAAAACTAGTTTCATTTTAAAATAAGCCTAATTTATCAGAGTTCTCTAAAGATTTATGCAAAGTTTTTTGTTGAACCATGATTTCAATATTATTCATAATATTAAAGAGCATATTACTTTCTTTAATTCTAGAAGAATTTTACAAATTTTTTTTTTCTAGATTTAACTGCAAATAATTCCAGGACCTATATCCGCTTAAGTGCGTAGTGATTAAATTCCGGCCTTTCAATTGAAATGTTTAGGTCATTAGTAATTAATAACAGTAATAGGAGCCTCGGTAGCATAGTGAGTAAGAGCGTATAAAATACGCTGTAAACGCTGAGAGAGTGTGGGTTCGAATCCCACACAAGTCGTAAGAATTATTCCCCTTTACTACATTTTCAGCCACACCTGAACAAAAAAGTCTGTGTAATTTCCTGTCCACATTTATGTGGCAGACAAATACATTAAAAAAAAAAAATAATAATGGTAATATATCGTAACAGTTTATATCGTAATAAATAACATCGTAATATAAAATAAATAAAATAATATAATTCTTGTTTAAGATAATAGATGGTGCATAAATATAATATAGCTGTGTTTCATAATCTTATTTAAAACAATAACTATTAACATTTTAATGATAAAAAAGAAATTGAAGGTAATTAAGTTAAATAGGTATTATAAGCGAATTAGACAATTTGTGGATGCCTAATGCTCCTCATACGATTGAAAATAAAAAAAAATTCCAGTCCCTGTGTATTATAAAAAAAAATAAAGTTTTAACAATTAATTAATTATAAAAATCAAGAAACTTCTGAATGAACTAATAATATTTTTTTTTTTTCAAATTTTAAATAGGATTATTTCAAACCTAAATATAGGACCTTAAATTTAAATTTTTACCAAATAAATACTAATTTCACTTTACATATCAATTTTAATTAGGTACAACCAAAAAAATAATAAATATAAATATCTTTTAAATCACGAACCTAAAATTTGTATAAATTTCATTTTAAATTTAATTTTTAAAAATTCAATAAAAAAAAAATTACGACCAATAATGTTCAGATAGTATCTAATAACATTCTATAAAATTTTGAAATTATAAATAATTCAAAAATCGGTTATAAATAAAAATTTTATATCTAAAAAAATTTATTTAATGATAGTATCTATAATATAATGTTGTAAATACTTATAATGTAGTAAATTTATCACTTTGAAAGTTACTAATATAATTAACTTAACACTTATGTATGGTGATTTAGTATAACATTAGAATGTAAAGAAAATGTACGAGTTCATGATAAATAATTCAAATTTTTATTAGTATAGTTATTAAATTCACTATAATTTTTTTGTTTGCTGCTATATAATATAAACTTCAGTAATATAATCTCTACCAACTTAGTAGTTATACTATACAGGGTGTTTGGTCTATAACCTTCCATATAGAACTAAGGGTTAAGTTCTGAGGTTGAAAACAAACATAAAATTCTTTTGAAGGTGGGGTCTATTAATATCCAATTGAGAGATGTGGGGTTTAAAAAATTTTTTACGTGCTTAAATAATTTAATTTAGTATATCTATAAAATATCTATCTATATCTATATCTATATCTATAAAATTGTAACCCTATAAGTTAAAATTAAATCAAGTACCAAATATATATATAATATTATAAATAGTTGATAATTTTTAATTTCACGCTCCAATAAATCTCGTTCTGTCAGACCTAGAAATCTCTAGTTGATACAGTTTCAGAAAGGAAATTTATTAGGCTTTTTAAAATGGTACTTGGTTTCATTTTATCTTATAGGGTTCCAATTTTATAGATATTTAAAACTAAATAAAATGATTTAAGCACTCAAAAAATTTTTTAAGCCCCATATCTTCGAAACGAATGAGAATGGACCCCAATTTCAAAATAATTTTTTGTTTGTTCTATGGCAGATTATTGGCGAAACACCCTATATTTATTTTATACGTATTAAATAATTTAAAATCTAAAAATTTAATTTATTGTAACTAAATAAAATCTTTTTTTCACATTTCATTAAAATTTAATTAAATTTAGTATTTAATCTATCTGAATTTATATTCCTATAATCTCTTCATATTATAATGATGGTATCCTTAATAGTTTACTCTTGAGAAAAAAAAAACAACAAAAACAATATCATAATAAAATGAATTAGTTGGCAATAAATTAATATAATTTTTTAAAAAGTTCTTATAAATTAAAAAAAAAAAAAACAAGGCTGTATATTACGTAAAACAAAAGGTTTTGAAAAGAGCTCATTTTCAACAAAAAAAACAAATCAAATTAAACATTTTAGAATTATGACTATAAATCTTTTCACATGAAAATTTCAGATTTTCTTTTTTTACTGACATATCAAAAGGTAAACCGAAAATAATAAAAGAAAAGCTTTAATTTGTATATCTTCCCTTCAAATTGACTTCTAATTTTTCATACCATAAACCTTTTAAACGAGGTAAACGACCAACATTTTTCTTTAAGTAACTTTTATTTATTCTCACGGATGTTCCTCCTCTCTAAATATCCTTTTAAAAGATCTTAAATATTGTGAAGTATAAACAGTCTTCCAGTAACATATGTTTTATCTTAAAGATTTTCTTCCTCCCAAAATTTCTCAAAAATTCTAACCAAATGTATTTTGGAGATAGCTTCGGAGCTACACATAACGGTAAATCGTTCAAAAAATTTACATAAATTGTATATTCTCGTTCTCGTTAGATTAAAAAATATTCGTTAGAACTTGGGATATAAGTATTATAAAGTTTTACTATAATATAACTTTTTTAAACTTTAGGAGATTGTGGGTGGAGTTACATAAAAAAGTTGTTTTACAATGAAATATAGCTACGGTTAAAGTTTTATTACTTTATTTTTAATAAGGATGTAAGAATTTCGTAAACAAATATGGCGATTGTCAAAGGGACAAGACAGAAAAGAAGAAGTGATATTCAACCGTACGGATGTTTGTGGGACTAAACAGAAAGAAGAAAAGAATCATATTCCTTCATCTTAATAACTATATATAAGAATTTTGTAAGCAAACATAGAGATTATCTAAGGACTGGCCAGAAAGAAGAATGGATGGACAAATTGAAACTTTTATCAAATTTTTTTTTTTTTTTTTTTGAGAATATGCTAAAAAGAAAAATATTAATAATTCCTTTATAGGAAGAAAGAAAATAGAAAAAATAAAGGAAAAAGATAATAATATATTATAAGAGGTTTTTGTACTTTTTTTTTTTTTTTTTTTTAATATTAATAAGAAAATAAATCAATTAAATTTGATTTTTATGCATGCAATTAAATAGAAAAATAATAATAATAATAAATAGGCTGTCATTAAATTAACATATTTTTGATTACAATACAAATATAATTTTTATATTTATACATATTATATATTATACAAACATATATGTATATATATTTTTTTAAAGCAATTATTGGATTAGTACTTATAAATTATATTATTTCCTATATATAAGTATGAAAACATTTTTTTATTTAATATAATATTAGAAAACATAATAAAATAAAACGAATTTTTTTCAAATAAAATATAAAATAATAATATAAATATTTTTGCTTTGATGACAAGTAGTATATGACATATGTAATAATAAACTTTTAATGATATTTTGATGACATCTTAATTTAAGAATATATAGTTTACATTTTTATTATATCTATATATGATATTCTAAATTTCAAATATTTTATTCAAAGAATAAACTTTTATATAAAAATTAAATTAATATTAAATTTTGAACAAAATTTTTCGGCTCTCGAAAATAACACCGCAAGAAATAATCCTAAGAAAATAATCTCCCATATCTAAAAATTATAATAAAATAATCACCCAAAAATAGAAGAAAAATGTTTATGGCTCTATTTCCATTTTCATTTTAGGGCTTTATTTCATATGAAATATATTTTTACCAAAATAAAATAATTTTACAAATGAAATAACTTCTTAGAACTACTATAATATGTATATACCTTTGCAATACCTCTCCATACAAAAAAATTATATTTTAACATTTTAAATTATATTTTTCATTTAAATATTTTACAATCAAAGCATTTAAAACCGCCGAGGAACCCTCGCTAAATTTATTATTGAAATCTTGATTTTGTAATCAGTTCTAAAATCCATCCTTACTGAGAATCTGATACATATGTAATTCTGTAATTCGCAATTTTTAAATTTCGAAAGATTTTCAGTTTTTTTTTGTCGAATTTTTTATTTTCGGGATTTTTTTGTTCGGGCAATGTAGTAGTTATCTCTTAATTAATATATGTTATTTAATTTTTTTCATTTTCATTTTAAATTTTAAAATGAAGCTTATTTCACTTTATTACAGGGATATTTCACTTTGAATTTGGGTTATTATTTCATAATGAAATAATCTCCTATTACTTTGGATTTTATATTTTTGGTTTTTTGGGATTATTTCTTACGGGGCTATTGTTTGAAGCCTATTTTATAATCATATTAATATTATTATATCGTTCAATACAATACGTTCTTAATATTATTCATTTATTAGATTCATCTAAATTTATTAGATTTAATCTTCTCTTTACCAAAGAACATTCTACAATATTCTTAAAGTAATCCAGAAGCAATTATTGTGTAAATACGACGCTCTAATGAAGTTTGATATATAAAATCAAACAACAGCAACACGTGGATAACTTAAGTAAGTGGTATCAAAATTCTGTAAATTATTGAGATATAATCAAAATGAAACCAGCTCAAAATTTTTCTGAGAATTAATCAAATAATATTAGAGAAGGAGAGTAAATTGTCAACTGTTCTTATAAGCGTAAGGAGACACTTAAAATTAAAAAAAAAAAAATAACAAAAATGATCAGCTCTCTGATGAAAGCCCTAAATTATGTTTAACTTTGTTATTTAATTATTAATTTCTAAATTTAGATTTTCATTGCGAATAAAAACTCGTTTCATATTATATTACATTTTTTAATTGGTTTTTTGTTTTTTTTTGCAATAGAAAATAGATATAACTATAAAAAGATAAATAACTCTTAAATATTATTATAAGTAAATATTTTAACACATTTTTCAAAAAATTTCACTTTAATCAAGTTTTCAATTTATTATTAAAAAAAATTTTATTTTAAATTTTATTATTGAAAATAATGAATTAATTAATAAGTTTCGAAAATAATGATAATTAATGACAAGAATCATTTTTTACATTAATTAAAATTGTAATTTTTTTAAAGAATATTACAAAATAATATTTTCCGTTGTTTATAGTAACAAAAAAAAAAATCAGCTGTCTCCACCACAGGACCGACCGCCACTACACGAAAGGTACAATCCAAAATTTATAAATAATAATAATAATAATAATAATAATAATTTACATAATAATTTTATATCAAAGCAAAATAACGTCTAATAATTTAACAACATTTTGTTTTATTCAATAACAATAATAAGCAATGAAATCATAAAAATATATGTACATATGTACATTCATTCATACATCCATTTACATTATTATTAATGTATGTAATGTACCTACATGCATTTTTTTTTTCATTCAAAAATATTAGAAGTAAAAAATAATAAAAACTGTAAACAAATACAAAACAAACATAAGATTAGTATGGAATCTGCTAACAAAAATTTTACCGTTTTAATTTTATGTCATCAACAAAAGAATAATATGCATAGATGTAAGTATATGTATATGTATGTATATAAATTTTTAGAAATATAAAAAACAAAACAAAAAAAAATTGTTCATATAAATTCATACGGAGTGTTATGTATGAAATTTGGACTTGGAAAAAAAATTAAATAAAAGTTAAAGTTAGTCAGATCAAAAAATGTTCTATGGCAAAGTTGTTGCTCTTTATTTGTGTAACAACTTTTTCTTAATAATTTTTCTCATAAAATTTTTCTGTTACGAAATATTCGTAAAAAACTTAAAAAGTACACTAGTAAACTACCACTTGTGGTTGTCCGATTCAACCTTAAATATCAATGTCAAAACCTTAAATATGAAATTGCAAAAAATTTCGCTCAGCCGTTTAAGCTGTACACGTGACATACCCAAAGACATACCCACACACACATACAGACAGACATCATGCTAAAAAAAGTTTACAACCTTCTCCACACCGGATATTTGCATATTTGCGAAAATTTGGTTACAAATTTTTAGTATGAAAACAATACCTACCTTATACATTAATGTATGCGGTCGGTAAAAAGGACATTTCCTATTTTTTATTATAATAATTTATTTGTTGTAATTAATAATTAAAAATTGTAAATATTATCCTATCTTATAAAGTGCTGTATTAAATATGGATATTATACAAAAATCTGATATAAACTTATTACAAGTTGTTAATAAACTTTTAAATTTGTCAATGTGTTAGAACTAGTTTAAAATCCATATCTTTTACTTTAAAAAAATTAACCCCCCAAAATTCCCTAAAAAACATTTATATGCTATAATCTTTGATTTTAGTGTAAAAATAACACTAGATATGTTGGTATAATATGGTACAATAAAATTTGATAATTCCGACCTGTTAAACGGTTATAATTTTCTTTTTTATAGACATTTTCCTTTAAAAAAATCTTCTTTTCCTTTAAATTTTAAAGAATTATCTTTTTTAAATTTTAACATACAGTTTCGATGTTATTTAAATTTTTGCATATTTTTAAAGAGTTAATATACAAACGGTATTATATTAATGTTATTCGTTGCCGTTACTAATTAAAAAAAAAAATATTTTTTTTTTGTCATAAATTATTTTAATTCAAGGAAAATAGGAAAAACCTTTCTAAACATTTATATATATATAAAACTTATTCTAACCTATTCTATCCTACCTAACTTATTCTAAAACTATATACTTATGGGTTTATCTTAAGATAAATATTTCATTTGCTTACTTTTAAATTTATATTTAGTTAACATAATATTATAATGACAGGTTACAATATCAGTGAACCATTTATACATTTGTACATTATTTTGTTAATAAAATTTAATGCTATTTCAGTAATTTTCTCAGAAACTCAATGACCTCAATTTTATTTTTCTCGTGAAGTATTCTTGTTGGATAGTAAAATAGTATAGATTTATCCTTAATTTTAGTATTTTATTTTGTGCAATTTTTAGCTTTTTTAGATGGGATTGAGCTATATTTTGGAAAACAGGGCATCCGTAAAGTATTATCGATTGAAATACCATTTTCATTATTATTAATTTGTTAGCTTTGAAAATAAATGATTTTCTGTTAATGGATATAATGAATGGATATAATATTCTAGTAACAATATTTAATTTATTGATTGTGTTACTTATGTGAGTCTTAAAAGTTAGCCTACTGTCTGTAGAAGAAACTGTCACAGAATAAACGCAAACATTTAACTGAATCATTCCATTGTAAAGGAGTGGTATTTAATATAACATGATGTTTGTTGAGGGAATAAAACAAGCTTTTCTTTTTTTTTTTGGTAAAATATATACAATTTGTTATCCCTGCGTTTATTTTGATTCTCGATTTATTAAAGTATAGTTGTTTATGGTGTTTAACCCGATTTGCAAATCCGAAATTATTAATTAATTATTTTTAACTATAAAAATCCGTGAAAAAAAAAGAAAACAAAAAAAATATATAAATACTATGGTATTACCTAATCTTTTTTTTTCTAAAAATCCCAAATTATTAAAAAATCATTCTAATGTTAAAAATCGAATCTCAATTTTATTACGCATAAATTAATAAATCCTTAATGTATTTTTCATTATAAATTCCGATTAACATTTTTTATTTTTAAACTTTGTTCCAGATTTCAAAATTTATCTTTAAAAATAATGATTTTTTTCTGACAAAAGAAAAAAAAAAAAAATAAAAAACAACAAACCTTTTTTCCATCATATTAAATACGACCCTGACTCACTCTCTTTAATAGAATATTTTAAGTATGTATTTTCCTATATATTGTTTTTTTTTTTTTTTTTGGTTTGTTTTTTTGTTTGTTTTGTTGTCAAATACAACGACTTCTACATTCTACACAAAATCATTATTCATTACATACATTACTTGTTTTTCTCTTTTCTTCTCTTCTTATCAAACTAAAAATAAACTCTTAAATTTTCAATAATTTTATTTTTTTTTTTTATTTTATTGTTTTTTTTTTTTTTTCTCTATAATATATATTTAATATAAATCAATATTTTCAGAAAATTCAATAGATTCTCATGTAAAACACGCGGCGGAAAACTTGGAAAATTTAATGCCAAAAAAAAAAAAAAAAACAAAAACAAAACAAAAATCATTAAAACAATAGTTCAAGTACCATATACTTTAATTTTTATTTTTTTTTTTATTTTATTATTATTATTATTATTTAAGTTTTTTTTTTTTTTTTGTTTTCTACTTTTCAAAAAATATTTCGAAAATCCCACGCAATAATTCATAATATCATTACATTATATCATTATGGGTGTGTAGTGTATGCATATATATGTATATATGTATATATTATTATGTCGAGGTGAAATGGGAATAAAGTAAAATTATGAGGGAAAAATTATTTTATATAATATTAACTAAATTACGACAATATGCATATTATTATGTATGTACGTACCTATGTATATACAAAAGTACTTTTATATAATTTGTAATAATTCATGTTTTGGTTGTGGTTTCAATAGAATTTACCACAAAGTGTGGTTCTAAAGAAAATCATTTTTTTTTTTTTTTTGCGTTTTTGCCTCCTTAGATACTAATTTTCATAAACCACACGTAAATAATTATAAAAATGAAGTATCTAATGGTGTTATTATAATAAATATATATATATACATATAAATATATATATATATATGTATATACTCGTATAGTTTTTATGTTTATAGGTACTCGTATTATGATAGATTATTATTTTGATTTTGGTTTTTATATTGTTTTAATTATTTAAAAAAATGCTAAAATAAAAATAAATTTTTTCTTATGTTATGCTGTTATAATTAAATTAAATAATGAAAATTTAGTTCATAATGTGCTTAAAATTTAAGATATTTTTTATTTATTAAATTAAATCAACAATATCAGTATCATAATTATATATATATATATTTTTTTTTTTATTAAATTCTTTCTTTATATCTACGACTGCAGTAAAATTATAAGAGTTGAATAATTATCTAAACTATTTTGTTTAAATATGTTTATGTAAATATGTCCAAAAAAAAATGTCTTTTATTAAAAATATTTGAATATAAAAATTGAATTAAATGTCTTATAAAAACTTAATAAAAGTTTAATTATTTTAGAACGTTTATAATACAATTTGTAATAAATTTTAACATTATTAACTATTAATATTATTAATCTTTTTTTTTTTTTTACTTTCTACTTCTATAAGGATTAATATAAGGATTAATATACTTCTATATGCATATTATAGAAACACCCACTAAGTATTTTATTAGTACCATACCATGACTTCAGTTTCTGAAAGTATTAATTTTACTAAGTAGTTAATTACTTGACTGTATATATCTATTATGCAAAGTTCATTAAATATTTTTATTAATGCGCCATCTATTTTCTTATACAAGAATTATTTTTCTATTTATTTTATTATATACCTATATTTCGAAATGATATTAATAATTTTATTTAATTATATTATTATACTAGAAAAATTTATATTACGATACCATTCTATTGACTGGATAATAAATATATAAACCTAATACCTAAATATTTTTACAACAAAACCATACCATATTCCAATATTTTTAATATACCTTACTATATTTACTTTTTTACTTTAACTGAAGACATTTTGACTTTAAGTGAAAATTTTTTTACTGAAAATGAAGAAATTTTTACTATAAATGACGATTTTTTATTTTAAGTGAATACATTTGTAATGAAATAAAAGTTACAGTAAAAATATATATATATATATATATATATATATACATAATACACATAATAATACATAGTACATAATATACTTGTAATTATTATCAAATACATAGGTATATAAAAGTCAAATCCCAATTATTATAGGTATTAGGTAAATTAAATACATACATATATGTATATATATATATGTTTGTTAAATATTTAAATAACATAAATTACTGATGGAAAGAATTTACCTTTGAAATAAAAATATCATCACTTAAAATAAAAAAAAAATTCACTTAAAGTAAAAAAGTCTTCAGTTAAAGTAAAAAATGTATTATTTATTCTTTTGCTCTTTTTCGGTGTAATAATACAATAATATTAATATAAATAATACAAGAAGAAAAATCAAATTCACTTGTATCACCTACCTTATGTATTTACATAATATTTAAAACTATATATAATCATTCTTTTAATTAATTTTCTTAATTTCATTTAAAGTAAAAATTCTTTTTGCAATCAATTTTAGATATAATTATTTTAATTTTAACTACAACTATAGAAGAGTAATTCTTCTATATAATATTTTCATTTTCTAAATAAATTCTTTGATGTTTGTTAAAGGATAACAGGAAACTCATCAGTTTTTCTTTATCCTTTTTTTTAAATAATTAAAGTAACCTACATACCCACATACATATTTGATAAAAAAAAAAAACTTTCATATTAAAATTCTTTCCAGATTTTTTTTTTTTTTTTTTAAGATAACTTTATATGAATATCCTACAGTAGCTTGTAAAAATACCATTCAAAATATGTAATATTGTACAAATCACAAAGAATAAAAACTTGTATTTTTGTATATAACGAATTTTTAATTAATATTATATATTATATACTTATAATAGATATATATATATATAGGTATATAATATACAAATATATTTTTATATTCTTATGTTATAATACCACAAAAAGTATTTTCTTACCTACATATTTTTACTTTCATTTCTCTTTCATTTTCACATTCATTTTGTGTGTTATATATATTTACTTTTCCCTTTATAAGGTGTGAAAAAGAAAACAAGTTGAAAAAAAAAAAAAAATAGTTCAAAAATGTATTAGAAAACACGTAATAGGTAACATTGCAGTACAAAATAATCGAAATCTTCTAGTTAAGTCGTAAAAAAGATTTTAAAAGAAAATTAAAATCTTTAAGTATTCATAATTAAATGTAATATTATGGATGGAATTGTAATATTATGTATGAAAATAAATAAAATTTATGTATAACAGTATATGTATAAAATAAAAAAAATACAAAAAATAATTCTTGTATAAGATAATAGATGGCGCACAAATAAAAAAATAATTGTTTTATAGCTGTCTTGTTATAGTTATCTTGTATAATAGTTGCAGTCGAGTAATTATAACTTATGTTAAAACTACTTCTGAATTTAACAATATTAAATCATTGTAAGAAATTGTTATTTTGTATGTGCTATTTTCAATGTAACCTATTTTATATCAATCGATTTTTAATATAAAACACATCTAAACATTCGTTATATTCAAAATAAATTACAAAATAAACCGTTTCCTAGCTAAATACTTTGAAATATATCCTTATTATTCCATAATATTAACACTCAAAATATATTCCAATAATTTTGTTCAACACTGTTACCATAATATTTAATATTCCTAGTATATACACTTTCGCATCTATAACAAAATTTTTTTTTATTTTGGCAGAGAATTGAAAAAATTCTGTTTTTCCTTAAAGAAAATTGTTTTTCGAAAAACTTTAAAAGGAATTTCTTGTAAAAAAAAAAAAAAAAAAACAAAATATTAATCAAAAAAATATTATGAAAATTTACACAAACAAAACAAAAATAAAAAGAAAACTGTATTTGAACCTTTTAAAAATAAACGCACAAAAGTTTTTCATTGTTTTTTTTTTTTTTTTTGTTTTTTAATTTATTTTTGTTTTAAAAACAATGGAAACGAAACACATCACAGATTTATTTTGTTACTGTTATGCTTTTCGATTTAAATAATATGATTGTTTGGATATATACATATATATATATACATAGTTATTACAAAATTATTTGGATATGTTAGCATATGTGAAAAATCAAAAATATTATAATCATTTATTTTTCTTATTTTATTTTATTTTTTTTTTTCAAATATTTTCCAAGTTCAAAATATCTTTTTTCATGGTTCAAAAAACTAAATGAAAATTTTTCTTTTTTTTTTCCTGTTTTTTCATTTCATGATTTTTAAAACAAAAAATGAAAAAAAAAAAAAATCGCAATAATGAAAAGAAAAAAAATAATATTATGAAATGTAATTTTTAGAAAAATGTCTACATATTCGGTACGCACTAAAAATACAAAAAAGAAAAATTACAATAAAGGTGTGAAATAAATGGATAAAGTGAACATAAATTTAAAGAAAATAATATAAATTATTATGGTTGAAAGAAAATCATAAGAAAAATAAAATTAAATGAAAAATTAAAACATATACATATGTACCTACATATATAATAATATATAGAAAATCAGATATATATAAATTAAATTTATACGAGTATTTTTGATATATTAATTTTTCAAAAAAAAAAAAAAAAAACAAAAAAAAAATATGAAATTTTCAATAGAAAATTTAAAATTTAATATAATTATTATACTGAATGAAGTGTGTACAGTTATGGACAATTATTTAGTTCCAATTTTTTTTTTTTTTGCTTTAAATACTTAATAACATTTCTAATTTTTCAAAAATCTATTCATTGTAAAAAAAAAAAAAACAGCTGTCTCCACCACAGGACCGACCGCCATTAAACGAAAAGTACAATGCCAAAATTTATAGATTTTTTACATAATAACTTACATCAAAGCAAAATAACTGCTAATCATTTAACAACATTTTGTTTTATTCAATAACAATAATAAGCAATGAAATCGTAAAAATATATGTACATATGTGCATTCATTTATAAATCCATTTACATTATTATTAATGTATGTAATGTACCTACCTACATGAATTTTTTTTTTCATTCAAAAATATTAGAAGTAAAAAATAATAAAAACTGTAAACAAATGCAAAACAAACATAAGATTAATATTGAATCTGCTAACAAAAATTTTACCGTTTTAATTTTATGTCATCAACAACAGAAAAATATGCATGTACTTATATCTACATAGATATTATGTAGATATAAATTTTTAGAAAAATAAAAAAAAATAAAAAAAAATAAAAAAAAATTGTTCATATAAATTCATATCGCGTGTTATAGTGTATGAAATATGGACTTGAAAAAAAAATTAAATAAAAATTAAAGTTAGTCGGATCAAAAAATGTTCTAAGGCAAAGTTGTTGCTCTTTATTTGTATAACAACTTTTTCTTAATAATTTTTCTCATAAAATTTTTCTGTTACGAAATATTCGTAAAAAACTTACAAAGTACACTAGTAAACTACCACTTGTGGTTGTCCGATTTCCTCCAAAAGCTTATCAATCCGAGATATTTACATCAAAACCTTAAATATGAAATTGGAAAAACTTCCGCTCAGTCGTTTAAGCTGTACACGTGCTCACAGACATACCCACACACGCACCCACAAAAATTTTACCGCCTTCTCCATTCCGGAGTAGTGCATATTTGCCAAAATCTCGGGTACAAATTTTTAGTATGAAAACAATACCTACCTTATACATACATTAATGTATGCAGTCGGTAAAAATTAGGTACCAAATATTATAAAAATTAGAGAACTCAACTCATATTAATATATTGAATTGCCAGACGTTTCAAATTAATACTTAGTCATATTTTCTATTAAAAACAAAAGATCATTCATATAATATATATTATATATTAATTACATTAAATTATACTAATAAGTATGAACAATTTTTGTTTGAATACAGTTATTTTAAGAATTTTCAAATAAAAACTGAATATTGGAGTTATAAAATGTGTACATTAATATAGAAAACTGTCATTTTGTAAATGTAAATTAATAAATTTTCCGTTACGAAGTTTTGAAAGTTAAATAAACTATAAGTATTTATATTAATATAATAATTATACCTAATATATAGTTGACCAATATTAAACATAGTACTTAAGTCGACTAACTTTCATTTGAAAGGCCTCATGTTTACTGAAATGGTTTTATCAAATAAAACTGATGATATTGGATGTTGTAATTGTTAATATCATAATATAGTATATAACGAAATATAAAATAAATAATTGTTGTATAGGATAATAGATGTCGCACAAATATAATATTTGAGTTTCATAATCACTGTACAATTTAATAACAGCCGACTAATAAAAGTTTTAATGAAAATAATGATTTATAAAACTGAAGATACAGTCTAAGCTGCCTGTTATAGCTATCATTGAAATGATTTTCCGGATTGGTAATTATTTTCTTGAACAACTGATCTGTAATTTTGCTAATGAAGCAAAATTGTTCCAATGACATAATATCTATGTTTCATTCTTTCCATTTCAGTTTGTCATTGAAAAAAATTCTGATGCAATTCTTGATATATTTCATAATGATTTTGTATTTTAATGAGTTTAGACTTAAAATTTGTTTTTAAATTAATTTGTTTAAGTTTAATTTTAAAATTTTTTGTTTTAAAATGGAAATTTCAAAAAAAGGAAACAAAAAAAATTAATTTTTCTTTATTCTTTATTAGTACCATTTTCTGCCAATAATAATTAAATAAATAAAAATAAAAAAACTTTATTTTACAAACATTGAAATAACGCTAACAACAATTTAAATTACATTTACTTTTATTTTGCCTTCAGTATTGTCATTTCCCATTTGACAGATCATTTTAATGATAGTTTTCTTTGATGGCTATAATCGCCTATACGGAAAAAAGTATACGTTTTCAATGAAACGTTTTTTCCGGAAGCATTTCAATGATAGCTATAACTGACGCCTAATATGAATACTTAATTAACGTTTTGTTATTATGGATACTCTTTTCTCTTTGTAAGTGTAAAGGAAGAAAAAAATAAAAATTATTATAGTTAATTCTAAATCTTATGCATTTATTTTCATTTCCTTAACTGTACAAAGTAAAAAAATATTAATATATTTTGATGAAATAAAACAAAACTTAATTATAGTGTGGTAATTTTGTAATAAGGAAGTTTTTATACTTAAAAATTAGGTGAAGAAAATGAACAGCAAAAAAATTTTTTTTAGCTTAATAATGGAGGAAAAAAATGAAAAAATTTTTTTTTTTTGTTTAATTAAATTTTTCGAATGTTATGTTATATATTATTTACCTTGAAAATTAGTTTTTTTTTGTTTTTGTACAGTACATAGGTAGTTACATATTTTGTTTGTTTGTTTTTTTCTTAAATATAATAATAATAAAATATTCTTAACTAAGTGCATAGGTATATAACTAATTATTTAAAATATATAAGAAATAAAAAATGAAAATGTATAAATCTAGAAACAAATAAATTATTTTTTTCTTTCATTTTGTTTTTTTTTTTTTTTAAGTAAAGTATGAAAATATTATTATATAAAAATAATTTCAAATTATTTATTGTAAAAAAAAAAACAAAAAAAATTAATTTTAAAATATTTTTTTTTTTAATGAATAAACTTTTAAAAACATATATCTGACATGATTGTGTAAAATTGTTATTTGAACAGCATATGTTTTTTTTTAAGGGTGCACACCAGTTTGCCTAAATCGATTTCTTAGAAAGACATTTCGTCTAAAGTTATTTCACAAAAAAAGGCTTATAGTAAATTATAAGTTTGCAAACAGATGAATATGTGGAATTTTAACCCACTAAACATGCCCTTTCTTTTTTTACTAAAGAATACGCTATATGTCCTTTAGTACTCATGTTCTGTCTGTCTATGTACTTTATACCTCAAGTTCTGTCAAGGGAAGTTAAGTTTAGAGAAAGAAAATTGATTTCAAATTGATAGTCAAAATGAGAACAAAATTGTATAACGTTCACCTTGAATATTTGGATGTTGTATAAAGAGAGATGATTCCACATTCGCGATATTCGTACCCCAAACTAGTTTCCGTAAACTGAATTATACATCTGGTAATTTGAACTATGTACTTAGGAATAGACAGCTGAAGCTCCGCTTGTTTATTTTTGGAATGTTTTGAATCGAGACATTATATTTTTAATTTCGTCACTCCTATAAGATACCCATAAAACAGAGTAAGTGCTACTGTTAGACAGCGAAAGCCTCGTGGAGAAAGAGTTAGGAAAGATTTTAGAGTTGGTTACACAATCAAAGTTATACATTTTTTCCAGATTATTATATAATGTTTTGCAATGTATTATGTTTGTGAAATATCTTTTTGCAAAGTGTATGATTATGCCAAGTTGTAAAATCTCTTTTTTGCCAAAAGATATACGATAAAATGGTATTTTGTAATTTAGTAGTCGTCTAACTGTGTATTTTCTTTTTTAAATAAAATTTTTAATATTCCGATTTAAATTATGAAGGGACAAGAAGGAGCAAGTTTAGCAATATAATAAAATTTTTTTTTTTTTTAATTATTTATCAAACAATTTTTACTTTTATTTTTTTTAAATGTACAAAAAATGAAAATATTAATTTTTAATGATTTAAAATTAAAATTTTAAAGTTTTTAAAGATATAGGTAGTTTTTTAGTTAAAAACAAATTAATTAAATTAATTATAGGAATACTTTTATATTATAATATATTACAATCAAAGTACATATATAAAGTAATTAATTAAATTATGAAAAGTTTAAAATGATTGTAAAATTTTCTAAAAACTTTTTAAATTAATTAATATTATAATAAATTGAATTTTCTAAAAATATTTTTTTTAATTTCTTTTCAATCTTAAAAGTAATCAATTATCTAAATATGTTTTTATTCTTTGTTTTTTTTTTATTTGTTTAAAAAAAAAAAAAATTTAAACTAGTATTGGATTTATTTTTATAGAAGAACTTAATAATACTATAAGTTTACGTAATCTGAGCATATTATGCCAAGTTGTAAAATCTCCTTTTTGCCAAAAGATATACGATAAAATGGTATTTTGTAATTTAGTAGTCGTCTAACTGTGTATTTTCTTTTTTAAATAAAATTTTTAATATTCCGATTTAAATTTTTTTAAAAAAAAAAAAAATTTAAACTAGTATTGGATTTATTTTTATAGAAGAACTTAATAATACTATAAGTTTACGTAATCTGAGCATATTAAACAAATCACTAATAGAGTGTATCCTATATTCTTAACAGACTATAAAAATTAGCCTTTTTGATATCTTTTCGTACCAAGGGCAGAATAATCAAAGAACTTATTCTACCGCATTTCTTCTATTGTGATATAGGCTACTCATCTCAATGAACGTCAGTGAAAGTGCTACCCTTAACGTATTATTTTATGTGTGTCAAATTTTTGTTACTTATTGCAGAAAATTTGACAGTAGGCACTATATTAGATGTGGCCAACATACCTACTAAATTAGTACATTTAGGGTGTTTCTGCACTTGCACTTGATACTCGCACTAAATCTGTCAAATCATACTAAATTTATCCTTAAAAACCCCGAAAAATTTTTAGTGTGTCCTAAGGTACTCGCACTAAACCTGTCAAATAGAACTGTATTACCTGTCAAAATTTTATGTTCTTTTTACCACACTAAATATCGCACAAAAAAAGGAAAAAATATAAAAAAAATAAAAGATAAAAGTTAATGTTTGTAAAAAAAAAAAATTAAAATTAATATTCAAAGAAAAGCCCGATACTTGGTAACAATTTTAAGGGCAATAGTACGAAATAATATAACATTTAATTTTTTCAGTACTAATTTTTTTTTCTTGCAAATAAATAATTTGAAGTAATGTTTTTTTTTTTTTTATTTTAATTTGAAAATTTGACAAATACTGAATAGTATTTATTTGATATTGCCAAAATCATCATAAATATTGCTAAATAAAGTCGAAATAAAGTGATTTTCTGCTGCTTTCAAAATAAATTTGACATAAAAATGATAAAAAAATATGGGTATTAAGGTATTAATACTCATTCTATTCCTAAAAATATAGTACCTACTGTCATACATTTTTAAATCCGGATAAAAATGTGGTGCGATAAATTAGTATTTTCGAAAAGCGCAAGTGCGAAGTGTAAGTATCAAGTGCGAGTGCGAGAAGTCCTTAATAAGTTTCTTCGCTAGAAATATTTTCGCTTCCTTCAAAATCTGAATACTTTTGCAAGTCCTCAGTATACATAACAAAATTTATTTTGGTACAACTTCCAGATTAAAAATTATAATAACATTTCTCGTCATAATAGTAGTATACGATATTTATACCACTTCGTCAAAATTGTTTCCCAATGGTGGTAATCATTTAATACGTATATAAATATTTTAGAGACTTGTTGTCTTAATGTATCTATATATGTATATTGTAAATAAATAAATAAAATTATTACTATCTATAATTATAATTTAGCAGTTTTCAGCCACACACTACGTATTATGAATTCCGTTTCAAGCTTTGAACATCAGTAACTACATATTTTTTTCTATAAAACCTATACATAACATATTAATAATAAAACATAAACAATACATTTCATATTTACATTACAGCAGTATGGTACCTACGATAGTTGGTAGTAGATAGTAGTAACAAAACGTACACAACAGAACAAACAAAATTATAAGAGACATTCTCACTTACTCTCTTTAAAATTGTGTATTATTTTTTTCCTCTCAAGTCTCGAGTTTCGACTCGACACGACGACTCGACCTCAACGCCTCAACTTTGGCTATATGGATGTAATGTACTTTCACTTATGCATGTATAAAGAAAAAAATTTACAAATCGATAAAAATCATCATTTATCACAATATTTATTGAAATTTTAAATAATATGAATGATATTGATCTGATATTAATAATCAATATGTATCTAAGTATGTACTTATGTATGACCAGCGGATCTCTTTAAAATTCAAATACATAATTGTTTTGGTTTTGTACTTTTCTATTAAATTGTTGCATTTATGTATCAATGTTTGTATATTATTTGAATCGATTAGAATACTTTTCTAATTGTATTCTTTTTTTAATTCAATTTCTTCTCATATAAGAATTTAAATTTTAGTAAACAGCAGTTCTTATAACCAAAATAAAATTTGAATAATTTTTTATTTTTAAATATTTTGTAAGTCAATTTTATGGGTTACCATTTCCACAATTGTGGTAATATTTGTACGGTTTTATAGCCCTCTGTACCATGTACAATCTAAATCAAGGATTGTACACCAAATATACGATCTTTTCAGATTTTAAATTTTTTACATTAGGGCAAGGTTTGTTACATACGAACAACAGCAATATTTTTACAGACAACGTGGCCTATACAAAAATTGAACTGAATTTTGCTCCAAAGTTTATTTGTGCATTTTACAAATGTTTTACGGATACCTATTCTGTTTTCCCCACGTACCTTTAAAACATTTATTTCGAACTCGATAAATAAATAGACATAATAGTCCTCGCTCACAATACCAAATAATCTAAATATATGGTTCGTACACCAACTACAGGCTCTTTATACAATTTAATTCTGTTTTGGCGTTATTTTTTTTTAAAAATAATTTCAGTTAGTGTTTTAACGAATTTGGTTTTGGTTTCTGATTTTTTACGGATTGTACTTTTTTCATAAATTCTATTTTTCTAAACTGCAACTGTTTATTATATGAATTGGATTGGGATTCAGCATAGAATTTGACTACACATTAACAGGGACCCCTAGTCTATTATATAAAATATAATCTTTTTTATAAAATCTTGGTAACTTTGATTTAGTCAGACAATTGTCTATGAAGTATAGCTTACTACCAAAAGTATTTCAAAAAATTGGCAATTACAACGTATATGATATCGTTAAATTAAAAAAGAATATTAAAATCTTTCTTCTAAACAGTCTTTTCAAAATTTACTAACTTCCCATATTTGCCATTTCCGCTTTTTCCTTTTTTTCCCAAACCAAACAGTAGAGGTGGGGTTTGGAGTTTGGTTGGTTTAAGTCTAATACTTCCCAAGAGAATATGCACTTTGATGTCATTGGTAGCAAAAAAAAAAAAAATTAAAATTTAACTAAAATGTTTTTTAATGAGCTGAAATTAAAAAACATTGAAAAAACAATTTTTTTTTTTTAAATTTATTACTTATTTATATTATTTTTAAAAAATATTATATTATATTATGTTATATAAAATAATATAATATGAATCATAAACAAATTTATAATAAATAGGTATATACCATATTCATAAACAATAAACAAAATAAATAAAAATACAAAAGAATACAAGAGAATAAAAGGTGTGTTCAACAACATATTTTTACCTTCAATCAAATTTATTTTATTTTTAATTTTTTTTTTTTTTTGTAAAAAAGTCTTCTTCAAATTAACAAATTCTATTTTTATTTATTTGCATAATATTTTAAATAACTACAAAATAACTTTTTATTCAAATTGAATGTTAAATAAATTATTTAATATAGGAAAATTCAAAGCACAAAATAAATTACTAAGTATCTATAGGTACTTATACCAATTGTATAATCAGAAAAACAAAAAATAAATAAATAAAAATTAAAAACCACAACTTTTTATTATTCGAAATGATTCGAATATTTATTTAAAAAAAAAAAAAACATTTTTGTACCTTAATTCATTAAAAATTTATAACTTTATTTTTAAATAATACTTATAGATAAATTTTTAATAATAGTTTTTAAAAATATTAGACCATTATTTAAAAAAAATTTTGCTCACTTTTCAATTCAAAACTTTTTAATAAATATTTGAAATTTTCAAAAATTTTAATTTGCACTACAGTATCTTTTCTATTATGTACAACAATTCCAAAAGTTTGTAAGTAACCGTAAAGATGACATTTTTAATTTTATTCTTTTCATTATTTACAGTATTAGAGCATATAGATAGCATCTAATAAGTTATTTAATATTCATATAAATTGATTAATTTTCAATTTTTAAAATCATTAGTTTAACTATAAGCCTTTGATCATCATCTGTATAATGACACATTCACAATATACAAAACAGAGATAATAATGTTTTATTGTGACCTAAATTATGTTCTATATATTATAAATATCAAATAGATCGAAGAAATGTAATTTTTAAAGCAACCAAAAACTGAAATTACTAGACAGATGACATTAATAGAAAAGTATTAACAGATTTAGCCAGATAAATACTCAATTGTTATGAAATATGGAATAGATTGTCATCGGAAGTATTCCCAAAAGTTTATATATAACCATAACATTTAACATATATATATTAGTTAAATTTTAAAAAGAACATTAAAATATTTTTTTTTTAAACAATTCTTTCAACGTCCATAGTAACTTTTCATATTTTGTAATTTCTTTTATTTCTATTCCTTTTATTATTATTTTCCCCAATCCCCAAAACCAAAGAGTACATTGTGTTTTAGGTTCTAACCGAATCTTTGGTTTAAAAGGAAAACGGTGTTTGATTAATTCAAATATCAACACTATATCAAAGAGAATTGGGGCATTGATGGCAATCTCATCATCATCTCATTGTAATCTTTTCGATACTCCCACCTACCCTTGTAAAAAAAAAATACACACACACACACACAAGTACAGAATAAAACTAATTGCTAAATATATTGCTATTAATCCAAACTTTAAAACATCTAATTGTTCATAATATGCTATGTGAACAACATTTTAAAAACATAGAGAGTAGGTATAACGCTTCTCTCTGTACAAAAAAAAAAGGAAAAAAACATTTTAAATTAAACATTCTTAATTAACAAACATTCGATCCTACCGTAAAACAAAGTTTTCTTTTTTCATTTTCGAAACAATAACATCTTAATGGAAATATTATTTTCTTCATTATTTTAGTTCATTTTTAATTAAAAATTTCCTTAAGGCTATTTTAATATACGGTATAAGACGTATTAAGTTTAATAGTAAAATGACATTTACAGTTTGTTAAATTTTCCGATTATTATTTATTTAACTTTTCTAGGATTCAAACTTTTTTATATAAGTATCATAGTTTACAATAAAATTATCTATAAAAACTCTTTTATTTTAAAACATCTGATAGTAACGAAATTTGACAGCCTAACTCAAATTTTTCTTTAATTTTAATTCAAAAATTTAAAAAAAAAGAAGAAAGAAAGTAACAAAAACAAAAAAAAAAAAAAATAAAATATTTTTGTCATAAAATTCAAAAAAAACAAAAAAAAAAAACAAAATATTTTTTTTATCAATTTTTTTTAAATCTAAATATGTATGTATTGTTTGTACAAAAAAAAACAAAAAACAAAAAAAAAAAACAAAATATTTTTGTCATAAAATTCAAAAAAAAAAAAAAAAAAAAAACAAAATATTTTTTTTATCAATTTTTTTTGAAATCTAAATATGTATGTATTATTTATACAAAAAAAAACAAAAAACAAAAAAAAAAAATTAAAAATTCCCATGGTATTTTTCTCTAGCTAAACAAAAATTTTTCTAGTTAGAAACGCATAGGTATATGTATATACGCATGTATATACATACCTATATGATGTAGATATGTATATGCATTTCTAAAAAAAAAATATATGCAAAAATTTGACATTACAATATGAAATGGAAGTACCTATAGGTACTTGTAATTGTATGCAATATTATAATAACTTACACAATAATAATATAACAGTTTTAAAAGCATGTATAAGTACATAATATATTATATATTAATATTTAAGGATCTAACTTTTGTTATGGACCCTGGAATTTTTTTTTTGTTGATAATATGGGTCATTTAAAATTCAAAAATTTTTTTTTTTTTTGTTTTTTTTTTTGGTAGTTTTTTGTTCAAATAAAACATTGAATTGCAGTTTTTATAAAAAGGTTTTACATACATGCTCGTACATACATATATGTATATATACAAAGTAATAATATGCATTTTATATAAAGTGAGAAAGAATGAATATTTGAATGAGATGGTACTGTCATTGTAATATTGTTAAAAATTTTTTTTAAAGTACCCTACACCTAAGCTTTATATGATGCATTGTCATTAGTTTTTTATTGTTTTTGTTTTAATGTCATTTAATTTTTTCTTCCTTTTTTTTTCAAATATTGTTTTTGACTTTTTGCTTGTATATACATATGTATACATACATAGTTTATATGAATATATAAGTATTATGCTTGTATTATTGTAATTTGTTTTAAATATTTCATTTTGTAGATTTTTTTGAATAAATCTCCGGTTTTTGTCATTAAAGATAAACTTTTAGACAAGTTTTTTTTATTAAAAAACTCAAAAAAAAAAAAAAAAGAAATTTTTATTTCTAATGCATTTCAAGAGTAAAAATTAGGCCAAATATTACTAAAATATATAAAATAAATAGTATATATGCAATAAGTAGGTAATAAAAAAAAAAAACTTTTTAAAAATAATAAACCGGAAGTATTTTTTAATTTGACTTTTCATCTAATTAAAACAAAATATAAAAATAAATTTTCAAAGTTGATAAGTACTGTATTACGAATAAGTACTATTTAAAATGATGTAAAAATATTTCTTGATTTTTTTTAAATTTTTATTTATTTTGTTTATTATCGTTCCAACACTGCACCACAATGTGATGACTGATGAGGAAATAAATCAATCTTATCTTTTCAGGTGTGGTTACGACACAATTATAAAATTATTACTTTTTCTTTTAATTTATTCCCCTGCCACATAAATGTAACAAGGAAATTACACAACCTTTCCTATCTAGGTTCTTATTGCATCAACCACTTATCACTAATCAAATATTCAAATAATCATTTTTTTGATAAATTTTTGTTGCACGAAAACCATATTTGGTAATAACTCAATAAAGTTTTGATTATTAAAAAAATATTCACTTATTATTTGATTATTTGATTAGTCATAAATTGTTGGTGCAATAGGGATCAGATGTTATTGTAAATGTCGTAAGAGAAAATTATTCTCGGTGTTTAAAACGTATTTTATACGGTAAGAGCATATATTATATGTTGTTGTTATGAAGAGAGGGCATATGGCTGAGAGGGCAGAGAGAGGGCATTACTATAGTGTCTCGTCGAACCACTCTATAACCTTCATGAAACGTAATATATCTCTCTGATTGAGCATTCTCACTTTAGAAACGCTTTCCCATTGTTCTTCTCCCAAAGCTCTTCGCCTTTGGGTACTCAAGTTTAACAGAGCGTACAGTACTGTTTCTGCCTCTGGTCCGCATTCGCTGCATAAGTTCGTCTTCGCTATGTCTTTCCTTTCGTCGTGAGCTTTTAGTATCAGAGTATATATTATTTAGGTTGCTGGGCCACCGAGATCTCTATATATAATTATATTATTTATTTTGTTTATATTTTATTATTATATTTTATATAATATTTAGACCTGATCGGCCTTTGAACTCGCAATATTTCGCCTGAATGGTCATTGAATTATGCATAACGCCATTGGTCTGCAGAATTTAAGATTTTGTATATCATTAAGTAAAAATGTATTTCGAAATGATATTAGAAAATCTAAAATATGTGATCTAAAAGATAAAAGTTTTTCGACTAATTCAGTTGTTGACATAACGGTAATAATCGAGGAAAGAGAAAAACTTTGTAAAAGCTATTTTCACATTTGTTCTAATCTAGTCCTATTACAAAGACTAGATTAGAACCAATGTGAAAAGAGCTTAGTATCTTTAATCGGATATACTTGAATATATACTTGTATATATATGTTATGTATATATATATAATCAAAATTTAAAAAAAAAGATACAGAATATAGAGATAAAATACATTTTGTTTTTTTTTTGGATTACAATATTTTCATATGCACATTTTGAATAAGTCAAAAATAAAATAAATAACTTAATTTTACATATAATATGATAACTTATTTCAATTATAGGTATTTTTATATTTTTATTAACTTTTAAAATAAAAACATTTATTATTAAAAATTTTTTTATATTTTTTTTAAGTATTATAGGTACAAAACGATTATTTTGTAGTAATTTTAAAAATTACTTTTCTTTTTACAAAAAGAAAAAAACAAAATGATAGAAATTTGGAACAGGATGTGAATATAAATGATTTTCATTTAATTTTCTTTATTATTTTCTTATTTTTTTTTTTTTTAAATTTAAAATATTTTTTGTTTTTTAATTTAATAAAAACTGAAAGTTTTAAAATTTTTTTTCAAGTATTAAAAAACATATAAATAAAAATCATATAAATTCTTGCTATTAATTAAACAAGTAAAACAATTTTTAGGAATTAAGTTTTAAGAAAAATAAAAATAAAAAAATCTAAAATAATAATATTTTCAAATTAAAAGTTTCCTATTTTAACTTTTTTAAGAGTCTTGACGAAATTTGGTATTCTCAACTTTTGTTTTACTAATTGCCTTTAAATTAGATATTTAATATTTATATTATGATCTGGTTTTAGTTTTACGTTACTAGGTCAGTTTTTAAAATTCTATTTTTTTTTTAATGATTTTTATAATAAGAGTAATTTAGTTTTTTTTTTAAATACCACAGTATCTGCCATAGTAAAATTATATTTTCAAATTTGTTTTTTACTTATATAATATTATATATTGTATATATAATTATAGAAAGAACCTAAATTAATTTTAAAAATGAGGAAAGAGGATATGCTAAAAAGGCACAGTTAAAGCGGGATTTCCGCTTAATATATATGTACATATATACATAATATATACTGTTCACAAAAAATGTAACTATCTTTTAAAAAAATTTAAAAAAATTGACTTAATCATGTGGATACTGAGATTTATTTATATAAATTTCGTTGTGGTAAGACAGGTACTCGACCCTATTGCTCTAAACCAACAAAATTTTACGGAAATAGTTACCATACAACTTGATTTATCTTTTAAAAAATTTAAGATTTTTAGCTTATTCAAATATCAAGATTTGAGAATATAAATTCTCAATTGTATAACAGCTAATCCGAACATCTTGTACTAAACCAACCAATGGTTAGAACAAAACTTAAATTCTTTTGAATTTATTTATCAAAATTTTAAATATCTAGAAATTTGAAATCGTAAAAAAAACTAAGCGAGAAAATTTTCCAAATCCGTGCTCTATTATTTTTTAAGTTTTTATGCAACGTATATCATTCGTAAATCGACTTAGAATTCAATTCTGCGCAAAAATGTAATATGTATACACTTTTCCATATTTATCTTTTCTTCTTTAAGAAGTCATCAACGTAATGGGAAATTTAATATTCCCTTCTAAGGTAAATGTACGTAATTTCGATATATTATGTTGGTAATATCGATATATAACATATTTTTATAAATAACTTCAGTTAGATTCAATTAAAATCGACGGTTGAGGTGGTATTAGGTTTTAAGACATTTATTTTCAAATTTTATGAAATTTGAGAGGAATTGTTAAAGTATTTAATAAGAAAATATGAGTTCAAATGTATAAGGCTAAGGAAACGGACGGATTTTGATAGGAAAGAATTAGAAATTGCTTGAATGAGAAAATCATTTCTATTTGAAAATTTCTATAAGTAAGTGTTTTAATAGTAGGTATATTTTTAATAGTAGGTATATTTTTACCTAAAAAATTCAAATTAAATTAAAAATTCATAAATTATTTTAGTTAGGTATTTAATAAAAGATAAAAAAATAAATGCTTTTACAACCTTTGTACAAAATTTTAGGTTTCTATCTTTGTTAAATTCGAAGATATGCTTGTTAGGTCTTGGGAAGTATGTGAAGACACCCGGACTACCACCCCAATTCATCTAAAATTTTAGAGACATCATCAGAACAGGGTAGAACACTCTTATATGAAATTTCAAGTTTTTATATTTATTAATTTCGAAGACATGCTTGTTCAGTTTTGAAAGTTGTATGGGAGGTACACGAACAACCACTCCAATTCATCTCAAATTTTAGGCAAATCAAGGATTCAGGAAACAACACCCTCGTATCAAATTTAAAGTTTACTCGCTTCCTTTTGGTGGTTACAAATACCATACCAAAGTTAATATACCCTATACATTAGGTGTAGAGTATAAAAAGTGAGAAGGCCGTTAAAAATATATCGATAATACGTACTTTTACTAGTATACATATGGATATAATACGAGTAAAATAACTTATTAATAAATAGTTTTATTTATTTAAAAAAAAATTTAAATCATCTTAATTCTATAAAAGGTTCTGATGGATCTTGGCACATACAGTTTAAATATAAAATATTTTTTATAATACAATAATAATATCGATGAAGTTGGATTTAAAATTGTGATATCTGTGCCAGATATTAAAAATTTTTTGAATTAAAAAGAAAAAAACATTTTCTGCTATAAAAAGGTAAAAAAAAAATCACTAAACTAAGTTTTATAAAAATAAAAATGCCTTAAAAAATAGCTAACCACTGAGTACGTCAAAACATTTATTATATTTTGTTGAAACTTAAGTACTATTAAACTATAGTTAAATCGTAAATTGTAATTATTTGAATTTTTTTTTGTTTTTTTCATATTTCTCTAAAATAAAAAAAAATATAACAAAATTTCTTTTTTTTTAACACTAAATTTAACTCAAATGCAAATTAACTCTTCTATATATTTGCAATTTAACATACATATAAAATACAATATATATATATTGTATATTATTTAAAATTACACTCAATTAAATTCTAAATAGATGTGAATTTCCACTTATTTGATTTAATTTGAAATTCAAAGAAAAAAATTTAAAAAAAAAAAAGAAAAACTTCAACAGAATTTTACTTTTTTTCTATGCCAAATAAGTAAAAAAAAAAAAAAACAAGTTGTCAGTATTATGTACAAAACAAAAAAAAAATAATATGTATAGGTTCAAAAAATATATTATGGTTGATCTACAATGACATTTTCCTTTACATTTACATATAATGTATGTATGTACATACATACATACTTAACTATAAATTTTTGTTTTTCAATTTGACTACAAAATAAAAAATCTCAAATTCATATAAAAAAAAAAAAACTTTTTCAAACTTCACAAGACGAAAGAAAAACTTGAAATTGAAAAATATGAAATTGAAAAAAAAAATTGAAAAATTCTTTAAATTTAAACCAAAAAAAAAAAAAAACAAAAAAACAAATTGAAATCATACAAGTAATAAAAAATGCTTATGTCGTCGCTAAACTATTTTCAAAGATTTTATGATGAAAAAAAAAAAAAAAAAAAAAATAAAGTTTTTTATTTTTTGTTTGTTTATGGTTTTTTTTTATTTTTTTTTTTTTGTTTTAAAAGTTTCAATTTAAAAGGATCTGAGGACGAAATTGAAGTGATTCCATATATTTTTTTTTTTTTTTTTAGTTTAAATTTTGAAAGAGACATTTTTAAGTTTTCACAACTACACCAGGTTTCGAAAACTTTTAAATTTAAAATTTTCTTTTTTATTTATATGAAAAATAAAAATTATTATTAGCAAATAAAAAATTTAACTTTAAAGAAAAAAAAACAAAAATACACTTCTAAAAAACAGACTGTTTTTTTGGCTTGTTTTTTTTTTTATTTTTTTAAAGTTTTATAAGTAGAAAAAGTTTTTATCGAACTAAAAAAATTTCATGATTTCTAAGCTTAAATACCTGTATAAGAAAAAACAAAAAAAAAAAAAAAAACCAAAATCTAGCCAATATTTTGAGAATATATTCAATCAATATGTCTTTGATTTAATTTTTTACCTATACAGGTTTAAAATAAAGTTTATCCAATCAAAAAAAAAAAAAAAACAAAAGTAACATTATTAGATTCCTTATCCCCTTATCCCATTAATATAATATCTAATGTATAAATAAAACTAAAAGATAGTTTATAAGTATAAAGTTTTGATTAGATTAAATTGAATTTTTGATCTGATTTTTAATTAAATGATAATAAAACTATAATTTTAGATTTTATATTCATTCAATTAATTTAAAAAAAAATATTTAAATATTAAAATTGTGATTATTAGGTACAAATATGAAACGATAATGAAAATTTTTTTAGAATCAAGGTCAATTACATTTTCTTTAAGACCATTTAACTTTTTGAATCTGTTAATACCTAAAACCTAACTAAATTTTTCCATCAAAATTTTTTCATATGCCAACACTAAATAAAAAGATTTACAAAATATTATGCAAAAATAAAAGTTTTTAAAAGCAGAAATTTTTTCATCAGGAAATTTTGTATTTCTTTTTAGAATTTTTTATGTATAAATAATTGTGTAAAATCAAGAGAGACTTTTCCTCAAGTTTAAATGAAATCCACATGCTTATAAAAGAAAAGCGATTAACATTATTATGTGAAATTATAAATTTTGAACTTCACTAATTACTTCTCTATTAACTTTGAAAAATTTTGTACTTAAATTTAATCATGGCGTAGTGGTTAAGTTACCATCCTTTCAATTGGAGAGTCTTGGATTCAAACCCCGGTTAGGTTATATAAATATTATGTAGCAATTTTATATGGTAATAATGTAAATCGTTTAATTAATAATGATAATAATGAAAATAAATAAACTGTTGATGGCTTAATAGTTACTGTTAGCAAAATAGTAATAATGATAGGCGGATTCATTCTTTCTTTACAGTCCTATTTCCAATTTAAAATGCAATATTTCCGCATACTTGTCTTATCCTTTCCTATCGCTACTTTCTAGCCTATATGCTGTGTTTGCAGATAAGGGTTTCATTCCATTATATTGGCCAAAGTAGGAGGTGGTGTTTAATCAGTAAGAATCTGACACTATACTAAGGTGGAATTTTTGGTGTCTTTGGAAGATTCGCTCCTGCCTACAGGGACAAAAAATAAAGTAAAATATTATATGTTCAGATGTCTAAAATTAGAAAATTATAAATTTTTGAGCTCCTAATATAGCTTTGAATTTGTGACATGGATGTCAAACGGGGGAGAATATAAATTTTTTATAACCATTTTATGACTGATTATTTTGTAAGTTATATTTTATTCTTAAAGCTATTAACGCTCTTAAGCTTTAAGTTTCTAACTTATAACCTTCTAAGGATTTAAATATATATATATATATAGATAGATCAAAGATTTTGCAAAATATGAATTTCACATGGTAAATTTAAATAAAGACGTTTATTTTTATTATTTTTTATTATAAACCTTAAAAATTTTCTGATGTTTGGGGGTTTTCAGATTGGAAAATAATAATCATTTGAATATATGTAGGATTATAAACATAATAATTTAAAAATCGATAATTTTTCAAAAATGCCTGAATAATTATTATTGTTTAATACAAACAAAATAACGTCGGTTTAAAGGTAAAACTGCATTAAGTATCTACACATATAATATTATGTATGTTGAAAATTAAATTAAACTTACCGAAACACATATTTTTTACGTTCCTTTCAATAGACAAATTCATTAAGTTAACTTAATGCAGTTTTCATTGTAATATTTAATTTTCTCTGTACCTACTTAATGAATTTGAACAACAGTGCATTTTCATGATAAATTACGACAGAAAATATTATTTAGTGTTCCAGTACCTATGCATCAAAATCAGTTTAAGAGTGAAAATATAATAACATTCCCTCAATTGCATCATTTACTTATATTCAAAACAACAAAAAAAAGATAATTTTTAAGTACCTACACGGGTAAAATTTTTCTTATTAATATAATCGTTTTATTCAAACATGTTCATGCAATATTTCTGCATTAAAATAATAATCGATCGTTGTATTGTGCATACAATTGCATCGACTTGGGGCAAATCGGTGTCTACTTTAATTTAAAAAAAAAAAAACTCCATTTTTTTCCTATTTTAAAATTTTATATTTAAGCTACCTATTATATAAAAGTCGTAAACGTTTGCAACGATATTTTTCATAGCAAAAATACTGCACCTAATTTGGGTACGTAATTTTTTCATAGAAAAAATACTGCACGTAATACTGCACGTAATTTGGGTACGTAATTCCGAAAAAAACTCGTCAAAATCAAAATCGCCGAAACAAAATCCGGAAATTGCGAAAGCCCTAAAAATTAAAATCCTCAAAAATTAAAATCTCCAAAAATTAAAATCCCGAAATTACAAAATCCCAAAAATCAAAATCCCGAAATTTCAAAATCCCGCATAGACAGACATAATAATATATGGATATAAATATTCGGGAAAAGGGGAATACTCTGATTTTGAATTTAACTATTAATACTTACAGTATGCCCACACATATATACCAATTTCATTCAAAAAAAATTAAATTTTTACATTTCCATATGAAAAATAATTAATTTTGAAAAAGCCGCTACAAAATTATTGAATCCCAAATTTTCTCTAAAATCAATACTAAAGTATGTCCATGCATAAAGGTTTCCATGCAAAAGTAATCAAATTTGACATTTCCCTTAAAAAATAGTGAATTTTATACGAATTTAGGTATTTTATGAAAACAAATTATTTTTGAAGGAATGGGGTCTGCCGCCCACAAACCCCCACTACAAAATTTTTCTTTAATTTTCTTAGTGTTGTTATCTGTGTTTTTACGTTTATTTAAATTTATTCTTATTCTTATTGTAAAAAGTTAAGTATTCTTACTGATGAAGGGAATATAGTTCTCAAAAAACATTTTTAAGGTAAATAAAAACAATATTAGAATAAAATAACCTGTTCCATGTGAGATTTAAAAGCTAACTGAATCTATTGCTATTCCAAATTTATTTGCAGAACGCATCTATTCCCTTGTATTTATTCAGTTTTTATATTATAATTTTTGTAATTGTCGTTATTGGCGCGAAAATTAAAATAATTTAAAAATATTATCTAGTACGTCATAATTTTGTTAAATAAAGAAATTGTTATTGTATTGTTTAGTGCTGATGAGAAGTCAAGTGAATAAAAGTTTAAAGGTTTACGTAATTATGAAATAAAAATTAATAACATTTTAAAATAATTCATAATATTTATAAATTAATAAAGTTACAATAAAAAAGAAAAGAAAATAGAGGAAAATTATGAGTAAATTAAGATCAGATAAGTTTATAGCAAATAGCAATTAATTTGTATTTATGTGGGTGGGTTCAATTAATGTGAAATACGAATAACATTAAACGTGTTTAAGTAATTTATTTATGTTTTTAATTTTTTTAAATATTTCGTACAGGAAATCACATATTGAATAAAGCAGAAATATTAAATGTTTTAGAAAATAATGCACATGTTCATGATTTTTCTGATGGATCAGATGAAAACTATAATCGTCCTTTAGGTTTTTCTGATGGATAGGATGACAATTATAATCCTCTTGCGGATTTTTCTGATGGTGCGGATTATAATGATGACCCCAATAAAAATATCTGTTCATCTAATAATCCTAAATCTATTGCAATCACTTGGAAACTATGAGTTGACTTCAGATGAAATAAGTGATGCTAAAGATGAAGATAGTGATACTGAACCTGAATCGGTTAATTACCTACAGCCAAAAGCAAGATTGAGGAAGTGAAATATTAGTAATTCTGAACAAAATAAATGTACAAAATTGCGATATCAATGTAAACTTTACGAAACGAAGACAATATTGAAACCAAAAAATCCCCAAATTCTGCTGATTGAAGTAATTCTAGATTAAAATGTACCCAAACCTTTTCAAAAGACGACCGCGTGTTTCACTTTGTGAAACTTACTGGAGACTTCAAGTTTACAAGAGCAAAAAGGATTTACATTATTCAATATATAAAACAAGAAGCAGCTAAACAACGTCGAATTAATGCAAAAAACGCAAAGAGTAACTTTTAAGCAGTATTATTTAAAGACCTTGGATAGAACCTTTCGAGTTTGTGCTAAAGTTTTTGAAATAAACTTTATGTATATCCAATGAACCAATTAATAGCGCTCTGGCACAAACCAATTTTTCGGGTCTAGACAAAGGGGGGCACAAAACTCCAGAAAATGCTACTAGCAACGATAATATGAAGCTAGTAAAAGAAGAAATTTAAAGTTTTCCTCGCATGCTCTTCTACTATATAAGATTAGGTATACTTAAAATGTTTGCATTAAATTTGGATTTCGGTAAGAAACAAAAAGTTTTCACTTATTCGCTGCCATTTTTGTAGAAAAATTTTTTGTACAGAATATAATATTTTTTTTTACGTGTAGTATTGTGCAAAAGGTGGAGCAGTATTGCAACACCACTTTTAAAATACATATAGATGGTATTCCCAAAAATATAACCTATTTATTTATGTTTTCATATAAATGTGGAGGATAATATGTTGCAGCAGCTATTTTACATTGTGTGCAAAATCACCCAACGATTGATATCATAGAGCATAAGTTTTTAGAGTCTGACCATTCATACATGGATTGTGATTCTATGCATTCAGCCCTTGAAAATGCGAAAAACATAATTTAGTTTTTCTTATGAATGACTGGAAAAAAACTTCAATTGAGCTTCAACCAAGGTGGAGAATTGTTAAATTTTTATCTAACCTTCAAAAATGCAAAGAATTTTTTTATGACCAATATAATAAATGCATTATTATATTGGTCATAATATTATCTAACTGTTGGATTTTCTTTATGAATTTTGCATTGTATTTTTTAAAAAATTGAAGTACAATAATAAAAGTAGAAATAAAAACCATTTATAGTCATACATAAGTACAAAAAAATAATTAAAATATTTAATAAAATTTTTTGTGGTGACTCGCTCTAATTAAAAATAACTAAATAACTTTACATAAATAGCATTTTTATCTTTTCATTGTGAATAGTTGAAGAATATGTTGAATTCTAATTTAAATTAAGTGTGTAATACTTGGCCTTGATTATAATTATTTAAAAAACATAATCATAAAATAAAAAAAACTTTAAAAAATTATAATAACTGACCTAAATTTTAAAATAAGTAATAATGTTAATTCGAAAAGAAATTTATATCTATTTTAAATAAAAGTGTCTCATATGAAGTTTACTTTAATTTCGGTAATAAGTATATTATATTTAAAATTATGCCATATAGCAACAGCTACTTGATGCATATCAACTATAGGAACAACTACTTGATACTCAATAAATGACGTATCTTTTCCGAATGACTAAAACTATAAGCTATTTTTAAGAGTAATGTTATATCACTATAAATTAACATCTTGAATTTTGCACTTCGACGACTTTAAGAGTGGTATTTTCATGCAAGAAATTTCAATAATAATTTGACATAATCATTTAATAATAAAATTATGTATTTTAAATAAAGATTAAAAAGCCAAAGATGATTGGTGCAATAATTGAACAATATGGGAAAGTAAAAAATTATACATGGTGAATTAATAATATAATAATAAGTTCTTTCAAAAAGTATTCTAACGAAGAAAATGGAAGAATACTAATTATTTTATATTCAGAGATCATTTAAAAATGGTACTAATAATTACCATAATAACAAAAAAAAAAAACAAATAAAAATGACCGCGCTACTAGCTACCATAATATTAACAATAACAAAAACAAAATACAAATAACAATAATGACATCAATAATAATAACAATAATAAGTCGTAAGATAAAAACAATTTTATTTAAAAAAAAATATTCGAAAATACAACTGAGTTAAATGATAACTGGTTGGTTAGTATTAGACGAATGATCATCGCCGCTCATGGCAGTGACCCCAATTAGCGCGTTAGCACCGTTTTGCTACGACTTCCGTGACCACAAAGGCTTATAATAGAGCTATATTAGGTTTTATTTTAGATCCATTTCGTTGCGTTCAGAAACATTACCATTTCTGCAGGTTGCTTAACCGCTAGATCAATAAAATCGTGAAGTTGATAGCTATCCAGAGTTACTTCTGGTTACTTCTAGCCAGCGCTGGGCACTTACTGGTGAAACATATGGTGGTTTCTTTTTCATTCTGTTCACGACAACTGAAGCATGATGAATTGAATGAGATACCTAGTCTGGCCGAATGTTAACCAATTTACCAGTGTTGCGTGATATATGATAATATAATGACTGAAAAAAATTTAATTTTTTTTTTACTAAACATGAAAAACATGAAAATTCATCTAGAGGAGGTGTAGTAGATTTTTCCGGGTAGTGCTTGGACTTTAACCAACTAAATTCAAATTTTAGGATCAGATCTAGTAATATAAAAGTGCAGTTTATTTTCAGTGATAATGATGGGATAAACATACTTAAGTAATGGAGTGCATGAAATTTAGGATTATAGTATATGATGGAAAATTTGGGGGCATATTTTCAGAAAATAAGTCAATTTACTTCTTAAACTTTACTATATCGTGCATACATTTGAGTTAAGGAACACATGTGATGGCATATAAGTAGTTACAGAAATGCGTTGTATGGGTCACAATTAGATTCCATCAAATCACTTACGCCACCTAAACAACTCTACGCTGCACTATACAGCTCATTGCTTATGCTACCTTAACAGTGGGATGAGAATGAGTCGTACTCCTTGTTTCTCATTGAGAAATTTTGAGTGAAAATATTAATTGTTTTATTTCAAGAACTGATTTTTACCCGTACCTATAAAAGATAGTATGTTGCCTTGCTGAATGTTATTGGTGGCTGTATTATGGAAGCTGGTTCGTATAATCTATAGTTCCGACGGTTTTCATTTTCTCTCAGGTCAGAGATTCTGTACATTTTATATGTAATTTTAATTAGGTAAATATCTTACATTGATATTCCAATGTGAAATTCTTTCCACAGATTTGGGTTGAAGCTTTTTGCCGTATTTTCATATTATATCTAAGTTTCAGTCTCTTTAGCCATCTTTAAACTTTCTAAACACTTAATTGGTATTTTATAGAATATTTTATATTGCTGCTCAGATGAAATAGTACTAAATAGTACTACAAGAGAGAAGAAATCATGTCAAAACATCAAATAAATCATTTACACTTTTGTTTTCTTATCTTATATCAAAAAAAAAATTGTCAAATTGCTGGTGTTGTTAATACCAATTCTATCACTAAGTGTTATTCTGATTTGCATATACGTATATTATTTATATTATTTTGTTAATTAGAGTAGGAATAATTATTTTTTTGTTTTTTTTAACCTAGTAATTATTTATACTTTGGGTGTTTTGTTTGTGTAGAAAATTACATACGAGTAATTGTAATGTGTAAATCGTCGCTCTTTAATAATTGCTACTTTGTTAATTTGTAATTTGTGTGTGGTTTGATTTTACAGCCTTCGGATTAGTAACCCATTTTTAATCGAGTGTTTGACCACGAATTATTGTTGACCATGAATTAAATATTTTATAAAATTAAAATTATACAAGTATAGGTATACTTAGGTACAAAAGGAAACGATTCATTGTCATTTATAAATTAATTATTCATATTTTTAACCTTTACTGTATAAAATTTAATAATAAATTATAAAACTTTTATTGATTTCTTATGAAATTTTTTTGTGTACAAATTAAGATAAATTGAATTTTATTTAAAATGGACAAATGAAAAAAAAAGAAGGGTCTAAGTATGTAAAACTAAAGATTTTTAAAGGAGCACATTTTTTCAAAAGATAATAAAAGTAGTTTAGAGTTAAATAAGAGTCACTTTCTTGCAAAATGTAAAAATATTAATGTTGAAGCTTCAATTTTTTGCTTTTTAGTTGAGAAAATTTTCATAGATACGTAGATGCTCAAGTTTGAACAGATGCCTAATTTTCAAATATCTAAAAATAGTAAAGTTAAACTTTTAACCCCAAATATCTCTTAAACAGACAGATATACAAAACATTTTAAAGTAAGTTTTGTTAATTCTGAAAGATCTCTTAACAAAAATTATGTCAAAGATATAACTGTAAATTTAAATACTAAAGTTCGATTAATAAAATGTTAAGCACAAACTGTATAAACTTTAAGCTTCTTTCCAACTTTATGCTTCTGTATTGCTAGATAATCGGTGATTCTATACATACCATTTGAAATTGTTCCAAAATTTTATTTTTTGAAGTCACACCTACACGTGGTTAAAATTTCATTTTTCTATTTTAAATGGTATAGAAGTTTTGTAAATAGACAGACGAATTGACGAACACAGTTAAACCAATAAGCAAAATTTTGCGATTGTTTTTTAAAAATGTGCACTAAAAAATAAATGGGTACAATATTAAAAAAAATTAAATTGGTTGATAGAAATTGAATTAAATTAAACTAGACTATAATCAAATTTCTAATTGAAAATCTATAGAAATAATTATTTATTTATAGATATTGTTTTATTTTGATCAATTATAGATTTTAAAATAAATTAGTACCTAACTACCAAAATATATATATCTGGTATAAAAGTGGAAAATCAATGTTAAAATCAAATTATAGATAATATAATTATACACAATATATATATATATATATATATATAATTAAAATTGTTTTGTTTTTTTTTTATAAATGTAATCTCATAACAATTTCATGATGTCCTGAAAAGGTTAAAAAATATTCAAATAACAAAATACCGCGTTAAATAAACAAAAAAATTTATTACTTATAATGTAATATAGTACATAAATCACAGAAAATGTATTGTAGTATTTCTTTTAAAAAATTTAATTTTAAATAAATTAAAGAAATAAAACCAAATTTTTAAAATTTAATAAATTGCTTATCAATAAAATAAAATAATCATTAAATCATTTTAAAACTCTAACATTTAACATAAATTAATGGAATATTTCAATCCATGAATTTTTCCACCATCACAAAATTAATGAATCTTTTTAAAACCTTTAAAGAGGAATTTACTTATTAATTAAAACGTTTAAAGTGGAATTTACTTAATAAAGAGTGCAACAGATGTTCATCCCTAAACTGTAGAGCTTTCAAGATAACGTAACACAACTCTATACCATCCTATGTGTTTCCCAAAATTAGTGAATCATATATGTACGATGTAAAAAGATTTAAGAAGAACATTAATATCTTTCTTCGAAATTTCCCTACAAAATTTTCATACCCATCCACCTTAATCCCAAATTTCGTAATCCTTATTTTCCCAGAAATTCTTCCCACATCATTATCTCTAAAATCAAACTATACATTTTGTATTAAAGACACCATCCCAAAGTTTGGTTTAAAAGGGTGGTGATGTTTAGTTGGTTAAAACCCAACACTACCTTAGAGGAACTTCGTGCAGTTCCCTAGGTGGCTTTCGATGCTTGCCACGTTCCCTCGTTAAAAAAAAAATTATTTATTTATTTTAAAGAAGAGAGTTATTTTTGTCATTAATGAAATCTATAAATATTTTTAAAATTTAGACCAGAAACTAACCAACATCAAGAAACTAAAATAAAAAAATCTTCAAAGAAAATCTAAAAAGATTTTATCAGGTAATAACAATATAAATAAATCATACCAAATTCATTAAGAACTATTAGAGTTGAAATTTTTAACATAAAATTATACTCATATAAATAATCTCTACCTTTGATTACTGCCTGGTCCTACTGCCTGTACTAAAGATAGGAGTACTAAAGGTCGTAAAACTTGTTGTTAGGTAAAAAAATGGAGTTGGCGTTTAGTGGGTTAAAGTCTCACATACTGACAAAGGACTATCGTGCTTGTTTCACTCCACTATAGTGCTTTTCAATGATTCCCCTCTACCCTCAGAAACAAAAAAAAAAAAAAATATTCCTGAAAAGGAACTAAAAATAAATGAAACTGTCTTTTCTAATTATGTACTAGTTTAGTGGCCATATATAATAAAATTAAATTAAAGTTAATTTTTTCAATTCATTGAATTATCCTTAAAACAAATAATTTTTTTTTTTTAAATGAAAAATATTTACGAAAACATATTTTTTACTTAAACTACATAATATGAAGTATCCTGTTTGGAAAACAATTATTACTAACTCAAAAACAAAAAATGTATCTACTTTCTTAGAATTAAATAGGGTCGATAACATGAAATTAATATAAATTTTTTTTATTAAAATATCCTTATATTGATAAATTCTATAATATACTTATATAATATTATAATAATATATTTCAAATATTTCATAGGCTAATAAATTTTACATAGATCCTTCATAATTAAATTTTCAAAAGTATAAAATATAGGTTAAAATCCTTTTAAATTTTTCATTTATTACAGATACTTGAATTTTAATTTTTATTCTCATATATATATATTCTGAACTATAGTTATATTATATAATATATATATATATATATATATATTTGATGAATAATTACACTTTATTTAAAACATATTTTTAATGTACAATATTTTATATAAAAAAATTTTATACTTTCAAATCGAATACTGGAAAAATTAACTAAATTATATATAATTAAAAAGGACATAAAATGTAAAAAATTGCACATTAAAACAAACAATACCTATTTATATCGGTACGTACTTGTATATATTTAAAAAAATTTAATTAATATAAAACAATAAAGATTTTCATTAAATCCATTCCATATAATAAATATCTTACTTGAAATTTTATTTAATTTTTTTTTAAATCCTTTTTGAACACATTTTAAAGTTTCTTTTTGGAAATATCCAAATAGTACTAAAATATACTCAATTTTTTCTTATGAAATGACTTTTAAAATAAAATTTAAAAATAAAAGAAAAAAAACTTTAAAAATTTTTGTAAAAGGATAACAAAAAAATTTAAAATTACTCACATTTTTTTTTTTTTGTAATAAATTATTTTTTTATTTTGAATTTAAATTTAAAAATTAAAAATTACAAAATTAATCTTTCAAATTTCTTTTATTAAAATTTTTTCATGAATATGCAACAAAATTTTTAATTTTTTTAATTTTTTTTTTTAAATGTAAAAATATTTTATGGTTACAATTGTAATCTCATAATATATAAAAATCATTTGATTAAAAAAAAAAAAACAATATATTATAGTAAATGAATAGGATAAAATTGATTGAATAATTTATTATTCCAAATAAATTCCATACTTTCTATTTTTTCTTTTCTTTTTTAAACTTTTTCATCCATTCTTTAAAAATCTTTAAATACTTTTCTTTTTTTTTTTTTTTTTTTTTTTGAATTCTAAACTATTTCAAATAGCTGCTGCTTTTTCTTTTCTAATTTATTCATTTAATTTAAAAAATATATATATATATATATATATATATACATAAGTATATATAAGTATAAAAATTATTCTATCTATAGATATTTTATATATAATAATATAAGAATGAATATTTTTATGATATTAAATATACGTATCTTATTTTGTAATTATTTATCTTTCTTTCTATTTTACTTTGTATCTTTCTAATTATTATTTACTTTTAAATTTTTATATCATATGAACGAATTAAGAAAAAAAAAAAAAAACAAAAAAATATAAAATTGCATTCATTTAATTAAAACACTTGTAAATTTAATTACTTTTTTTGTTATTTTTTTTTTTTTTTTTTGCATATATACAATAATTATTTTTCTGCATATAATTTTTTTTTTTTTTTTATATTAATTTATATTTTTACTTTTATTACTTAAATCTTCACTTAAAATCTATTCTTTTTCTTTTATCTATTATGATATATCTATAGATTTTTTTTTTTTTTTTGTATTCTTTCTTGTTTTCTACTTTCACTGTTTTTTTTTTTTTTTTTTTGTTTTGTTTAATATTATGATTATTGTAAATTTTAATTATTTTAATTTATTATCATTTGAAATAAAATCCATTGCAAATTATTTTTTTTTTTATGAGATGCATAATAATATTATTATCGCGAAATAACCACGGAAAATTTCGTATACGGAAAACGCGTAATATAATTTTATCATACAAGAATATTGTTTTCTTAATTCTTAAGAACCCCCAGATATAATTGCGAAAAATCTAAAGTATTTTGAAATTGTTGATATATATTTTGTATGGAAAAAAATCTCGCGCGACCACGAATAAAAATTTACATTAAAATATGTATACGCAACGTTCTATCTAGATGACTTCCGATTCTAGACTGAAACTGAATTGGGTATACGAATACCGAAAAAAAATATTGAGAACGTAGAAACGATACTTAAAAGATAAATTTTTCTTTTTGAATTTATTTTTTATGAATTTTGTTTTTTTTTTTTTGTTTTGTAGTTTTTCTAACTGGATTTTTTATTTTATTTTTGTTTTTTGTTTTTTATTGTTTTTTTTTTTCTTATACTCATCTGTATAACATCGCCTTGAGTGTTTATTGCCTTGTTCTGATTGTTGGTATATATATATATGTATTTTTTTTTTTTTTTTTAATAATTCAACAATAACGTAACATTCAACAATAAACAATTAAAATTGTAGAGGGCGCATAAGGAATAAAATGCAATATAGCATAAAAACATCGAAAAAAAAAAGAAAAATGAAATGAAACAAATAATAATTAACAGAATGTGTAAAAACAATAACATTGTAATAAAAATACTGATAACGACAGTATTACATATATTATCGTCAATTTAATATGAATTTAAAACAAATCAGTATGTAAAAGTAAAGGTTTTTAAAGATGCACATTTTGAAAATGATATTAAGTGTATAAATAAATTAAAGTATTCAAAAATTGGGATTCTTAAATTTTTTTTAGCCTTTATACATTTGTCTTAAATGCTGGAGTGAATACAAAATTTTTGTTTATTAAAAATATATATATATGTATATAATACTTATACTTATTTTATGATTTGTTAACAGTAAATTCATAGGTATATGGTGGTAAATTCAACTATATGCCTTTACATAACGGTAAATTCATATGTTATACTTAAACAGTATAATATGTTTAATAAATTTTGAGAAAAATTATACTATTTAATTTTTTCAGATTGAAAAAAAATATATAGAATTTAAACTATTAATGCTATTTGAACATAGGACTTTTTTGAATTTAAGAAACCGTAGCACTCTACAAAGTTTTGGGTCACGTAAAATTTTTTTATTTGTTAAAATTTTAAAGATATTATTTTGATTTATCTGAAACGGTATAGGAATTTTTGAAACAGACAGACAAAATAAAATTAATAAGCAAAGTTTTTTTTTTAAATATCTACAATGGCAATAATAAAAAGGGAGAGAGGTTTGAATAATCATTGAGAGAAACAAAGAGTATTTATTTATACTGTTATTATTGTTGAAAAAGTATTTTCTTATTTAATTCATAGTTCATACTATGCAATCGCAACTCGCAATGTGAATTTCTAAATAATATATTTTCGATTTCTCTTTCTCTTGTTTTTGATTTTTTTTACTCTCATTTGCTGTTAAAAATAAAATTTAACAGAGAAAATTCTTTTTTATTTTTAGTAAATGTCTTTTAACACGTTTTACATACAGTATACAAATAAATTTAAGGATAACTTATCGAAAAAAAAAATTATGTTTTTCGTTAAGTCAACAAAAAAAAAAAAAAAAATATATATATATAGGTATCGTATCGTGGTATCGTATAGGTATCGTGTAAAAGAAATATTGTCAACTAATTTTGAATTATCATAAATATAGGTAACAGTTGTGTTTTTAAACGAATAATAAATAATAACTTGGGGTTTTTTTTAATAGAATAAAATAGAATAGAATGAAATAAACAATCGAAAAAAAAAAAAACAAAAATATATTTAGCTCTTTTTAATTTTTTCTGTAATGTTATGAAAAATGTTAAAAACAGTTTAATTTCTTTAATGGAACCCATTCAATTAAATAAAATAATAGAGTATAATTGACATTTTGTGAGAATTTTTTTTAATGACGTCATAAGAAATTATTTTTTTTAAATTGAATATTGTTTGTTTAGATTTCTCGTTTATATAAAACGTGATTTCTATTTTATAATATGTTCGGTTTGAATAAAAACAAAAGAAAATATGAAAATTGATCTTTTTGATGAATATTATTTTCGAATTCAGTGATTAAGGAGATTAAAATGAAGGCAGGTTTAAATTTTATTATTTTTTTTTCATAAATATAAAGCATGTGTACCATACCAATTCCAAGAGAATTGAAAAAAAACAAAGCCAATAAGTTAAATAGATAAATAACTAAATAAAAACTGTTTTATATAAAAATAAAAATCTTTTTAAGGACCCTTAAACACCATTACACTTTAAAAATAATGAATCTGTCATTAAATGTATTATTTTCCTATCAATATTAAGAGGAACATAAAACTACCAGCTACATCTAATGTGAAAGTGAAGATTAAAATGATTTTTCCAATGACATATCGTCATATCACAACAAATACCTCATCGTAGATTTTATGTTTTATGAAAAAAGAAAGAAGAGTTTCTCAATTCAGAGCTCCTGGGAGTTAAAAGTTCTTTTTTCTAAACATACATACACATACAGTTTATACCTATACTAAATTTAACATTTTATTTCAGTTATAATGAATATTCTAATTTTATTTTTGGAAACTTTAAGTTTTTTGCTATTGCATCTAAAAAAATTTCATTACAGAAATATTAAATAAATCAAAATTATTTGTAATCTTAAGAATCTTAAGAATCAATTCAATAATAATATTATTTTTGTAATAAAAATAAAAATAACTCAATATAGGTAACTATATTATATATTTTTAAATAAATTAACAAAATCTTTCAATAATTAATGTCCTGATATCCTGTTATCATAACCAACTCTAAGACACTACACAATAATTTACCTTTTCCCAAATAAATTAAAAAGAAAAAAAAACTCTCATGCAAAATCACAGTTGATTTTTTAACTAAACTGTGATATTTTCACGCAAAAATAATAAATAAAAAAAATAAAAAAAAAAATAATAAAAATTATCGAATTTTTTCGATAGTGTAAAATCATATGTTTATCATCATTTTATCAGAGTAAAATTTCCATTTATATCTTTTTGAAAAAAAAGAAATTTTTCCGCCCAAGACATATTGCGCATAAACATCGACTATCCGATTCTCTCCGAAGAAAATTTGGGAAATTTTCTCATATTTCACATATTTTGTATTTTAATCTTATTCTTCGCTACTCTCTCTCTCTCTCTTTCTCTCTCTCACTCTTTAATTTATCCACACACGATATTATTTTTAATGTCCGGGTTGTGGCTCGTAGATAAAAAAATAACAAAAGAAAATAAGAACTTTTTTTTTCTTCAATAAAATAATGATAAAATTTCACTCAAAAAAAAAAAAAGGAAATAGTAAAATTGAGTGAAATACATGCGTAACACATATGTTGGTATTTTGTGTATATTAAAAACATTAAAATTAGAAAAAAAAAAAAATAAATAAATAAAATTCCTTTAAAATATTGTTAAGGTAGGATGTATAATAATGACCTAGTATTATTTAAGATAAATAATTTTTGGTTTTCCCATACATAAATATCTAGGGATAAAAATTTATTCTCTTTCTTATTTTTTCTGTTTGTTTGTATAGTTTCTAAATTATTTAAAAAGTATAATAAAAAAAAAAAAACAAACGGAATTTTCTCAAATAACAGTTGTTATGCGTATTATTTTGAGATTATTTAAGAATTTCACTCAAAAAAAAATTAAAAATAGGAAAGTGTACATGTAAAAGAAGTAAAAGAAAAAAATTAGAAAAATTAAAGTATTATACAAGATATAATAGAAAAAGAAAATTTAATTGATTCATTTGAATGACAAATTAAATTCATACCAAAAGATACTCTCTGTTAATTGAGTATAATATCTTAAAGTAATCAGCGGACATACATCATATTTCCTTACAAGTGTTATACAGAAATTCTTTGTGATTTAAAAGTAATTAAGATTTATAAATTATAATGAGTATTTTTTTTTTTCTGTTTTTTTGATATATTAATAAAATTAGAATAAAATTATAACTCTGGGATATTTTTCGACTTTTAGAAAACACATTTAATGAACACAACAATAACAACAACTTTAATATAAACAACACGTTTTAAGGATATGCAATAACTAACATAAAAATTATAATATATTGTAGACATCAAAGTGATTTTTTTTTGTGTCTAACACAGTGTGTTAATTAAATACAATAAAATTTTAATTTTAATTCAAATAAAAATTTATTTTATTTTTCCTATTGGTACAAGAAAATATTTTTACATTTATCATATATCTATAAAATAATTTATATGCTAGTTCTTTTTTTTTTAATGTGTACATGTAATTGTTTTTGGTGATGCTGTTGTGCCGGTGATGATGCATGTAAGACAGTTCCCAATTGTTTTTAAATCAGCCTTGCAATATCTATTTTTCCTCAATGATGGCATTCTTTCCTAATAACACTCTGTTTTCCATTAATTATGCCTTCGATAATATTTTTAGTTGCAATATATCAGAATATATACTGCCTCGCATTAAATAAAATATCGAGAAAAAAAACGCCACCTTACCAAACAATATGTCACGTTTTTTGATATTTAACGGCAGCTCACATTCTTTTTCCATCGTTTGTAGGACCTTAATTTTTAGAAGTCGTTCTGTCTAATGTATCCTTCACAGAAGTTTCTAGATTCAGATCTTAAATGATTTTAATATATTGATTGGGGGCACTTTGAATGTCCAAGACTTCTACAACAATCCTAATTTACTCTTAGTGTTTAGTAATGACAATTCTAATTTTTGTATATTCGTGTTCATCTTCACCTACCATAGTTTATGTCACTAGAAATTTATATAGCTAAAAATTTTATTATATAAAAATTATTAAAGTCTGTTAACATCCTATAAATTAATTTTATATTTTTAGATACAACTTTATTTTATTTATATCTGAAAATTTGTAAAAATTTTTAAAAATCATTATTACAATATTCACATGGACACAATCTACATTCATTTCTTTCTAATTTTTAACAAAAGGAATATAGACGTATATTATTTGTATAATAAAAATGCCCAAAATCCATTCATTCATTCATTGATCCATTGAAAAATATTATACAAAACAATCGCATCTGTCAGTTTTACTTGATTTTTATTGAAAAAAACAAAATTTCATTTAAAGGATGAACAAAATAATAGAAAGATGTCCATTTATTGTAAAAATTTCTGATTAAGGTAGTCTATAGACCATATAGTCCATAATAACGCTATATCCATCTCTTTTAATTTTTTCTTTTTATTTTTATTTTTATTTTGGTTTTTTTTTTCTTTTTTATTATAACTTTTACCCTTAGATTAAGATTTTCGATTGCTACTGGTGTTTAAACCTAACAACGGGTGGTAATTGTTTAATATTTTTGATTGTTATATTCATTCTTATGTTAACGACTATTTTATTATGGGTGTGGGTATTATCTATTGTCAATATAGCTATAGATAGATTTTTGGTATATTAGATTTGCCACAATAATAAAAGAAGATATTAAATATTATGTATAATAAATTTTTATACAAAAAAAAAAAAACATCATAACTATTTGTTAGAAAACAAAAGAAATGGGATGAATATGGTAACGAAATCAAAAAAAAAAAAAAAAAATGATGAAATAATTTCTTTATAGGTATTATGTATATACCGTATATTCTGATATTAGTCCTTTACTACTTTTCGTTTTCATTTTATTGAATAAAATAACAAATTTATTTTTTATTATTTCATTAAAATTTAATATAGGCGAAATTCTAATGGATTTTTACATAATATGTTTTATGTTTAAAAAAAAAAAAAAAAAAAATGTTTATTATAAAAAAAAGTCAATTAAATGTTTGTTTGTTTAGGATATAATGATAAAAAATTACTAAATACCTATGTATTAAATCCAAAATATATTCAGTCCATCAAGAAAAATACTAAATTATATTATATTTTGTAAAGTAGGAAAATTTATTTAGTGGACTTTAACTTCTACATGGATAATCAAAGTTATTTTGAGATGTACAAAATTCAGTTAATGAAGATATAAATGTCATTGTCATTAATCCTTAAAACACTAAATACATATATATATATATAAAAAAAAATCGTAAAACCAAATAAAGATATTGCTATAAGGATCAGATAAGAAAAAAATACGTATTTAAAGAAAAATAACTATAATGAAAAGGATTGGTAAGGATTTTAAAATATTGTGAAAAAAAATAAAAAAAATAAACATTGAAAAGACAGACATTTTGAAGCAAAATTTGTCACAATTTTTAAAAATATCGTCACAGTTTCCAATACAATCACAATAATTTAAAATATTTTTGTTATTTTTTTAACAATAGCTCCTTTAGTTTTTCATAATGCCTTTTTAAGATATAGATTTTTGGGTTATATTGGTTATTTTCACTTTATTCAATCCTTATTTTCTTACCTATATGGTTCAGGTAGGGTTTTTCATCTTTAATTATGGAGATGGTTAAAAATTACACTCCTTTGGACTTGTGGTCAATTTGACTACTTTACTTGTAATTATCAAAGTCGAATCAGAAGACTAGAAATGCTGAAACGACTAATGCCATTTCTGTAAGACGCTGAAGCGATCTTTTCAAATTGAGACGAATGAAATGTCAAATTTATCGTTTATGGTATAAGACTTTACCTGCGACGCGATAGCCATTATTCAGTCACTTCAAAATTTTCGTACGATCAATATAGATTTTTTATTTTTATTATTAAGAAATAAATACTTTTGGGGAAATTTATGGTAATAGTCTTTTTCTTTAATGCTAAAAGTAAAATAAAAATAATAAAACATTAGTAATAGTCTTTTTATTACAAGATTCTGATTCTTTTGAGGACAAAGAAATGTAAATGTAATGAGGGAAAATATACGAGACAGCATTGGTTGTGATGGTCCTAAATTATTAAGAATCACTCTAAGTTCTTTCAATTTTCGTCCGTATTTTAACTTACTACTGCCAAATCCACTAGAACCCCTTGCCAGGTTGGGATTATCCTTCATTAACATCACCAAAGGCTCAATTTGCTTTCTTTTACTTACTTTTTTTAGACTTAAAAATTGTTAAATTTGTTAAAACGAAAAAAACTATAACCGCAATATTCAAAAGATATGAATGAAAAATTTTAACGTAGATAATAAAATATCAAAGTAAGACGCGATATCGTTCTTATTCACTTCGCTCGAGCGACTTAGAGAAAGTGTATATTTTTTAGTAGAATTTATTCAAAATTATACTAATATTGAATGTTATTTTTAAATTCGAATGTTTATTTATGAATAAAATAAAACAGGACATTTTTTATATTAATTCAAATTAAAAACTTTATTGGCACTTTAATCCACTAGCCTTTTCTTTGAAGTAAAAAAAAAATCTATTTCATAAATTGGTTTTAAAATAATAAAAAAAATTAAAAATGAAAATTTAAATAAATAAGTAAATAAAATAAATAATAAAATATAAAAACAAAAAAATAACATCAAAAATAAAAAATACAAAAAAAATCCGGATCATTAGGTGCATTAGGAGCATTTTTTTTGCCATTCTTCATCATCTGAAGTTTTGGCACAATTTATACAAATTCGTTTTGTACAACCACGGTATATTGAATTATCACAATGAAGGCAATTATGTGCAGTTTTTCTGCACAATTATGATGGGCATATATTATAACACACTTTTCTGTTGGATGTAGATGGCATTTCAGGTCTTGCTGGTTCCTTTGTAACCCATTTGAACCAATTTTTTCCATAAAAACTTAGACAATCATATCTTTGTTATTCTAAATCTAATGGTATTGGTGTTGATAATTCGGTTTCAGTTGTATCGGCTTGTTGTACTATTTGTGTAAATTCATCAGAACGATAATTCGCTGTGAGTTTCGTGTTCACTTCTCGACAAGCAAAATTCGCTATCTACAATATTACCGTCATCAGAAAAGTCATACGGGATTTCCTTTATTCTTTCTTCAAAATTATTGTCTTTATTTTTATATTGTTATCCAAATATTGTTTATTTACTTATTGTTTTACTAAAATATAAGTTTTTTAAATTACTTTTTTTTGTATTTACAATATTGTTATTCGTTTTTTGGACGCGTGGTCAAAATATTCGTTTGAAAAAATTACACTATACTGGATGTGTCGTATCTTTGACCACTTGTCGTCTGTCTTTCAGTATAGTTTCCTTTATATAACAGAAATTATCATGTAATCTAAGGGTATACTTTAAGGGTCAAATAATTTCATATTTTAATGCAATTTAAGGTAAAAAAATAAGGTGGTCATAGCTCTAAAATTATATCTCTTATTTTCAGTTTGACCGACCAATATAAGAAGATAACTTATTATCACCTATAAAAAAATTAAGGAATAATTACTAATATAGTTATTGTAACATCAAGAAACGATTTTATTTTAAACATAAACAGACAGCATAAAGTAAGCCAGCATAAGCATAAAGTAGATAAATGCTAGGTAGGTGCTTATAAGTTCTAAATTCATTCACAATAAATACTAAAATAAAAAAAAATCACCAACAGTTTAGAAGATGAGACTATGAGAGTCTACTTAATTATTAAATTCATGTGACTCTTTACAAGAAAAAAAATATTTTCTTCTGTAATTACATCATATTCTTTCAAAAGTCTTTCTCTATAGATTCGAAGGGTTTTTTACTTCAGATTCATCAGTCTAGTAAGGCTTAAGTGATAATTTGGAATTAAAATTCTGAAAACAAAATAAAATAGTAGTAAGTGCATGGCTATAATTATAAAATTTACTTCGGATCCATAAGGTTCTCGTGGCAAATAAAAGTCCTTTACCATAATAATACTCTTTAGAGGCCGAATATTAATTTTTGAATATCTTGTTTCATAGAAATGTAACTTTACAATGTAACAATGATGGCGCTAAATTCGAAACAAGATATTCAAAAATTAATATTCGGCCTCTAAAGAGTAAGAGTAACTTCTAAAATGGCAAATGGAGCTTTAAAACTTTTGAAATTTTGAATGGAGTGTTATACACACGCAGCACAGCAGCACATTATACACACGCATCAAAAGTACGTTTACAAAAAAAATTTATTGTATTCAAAATTTTACCAATAGGATTATATTTATATATTTTAACAAATCTATTCATTTTTAATTAGATTATAAAAGGTTAATATTATTCAAAATAAATTTTAAGAAATTTATTCAAGTGATATTTTTTTTTTTGGAAATTTTCAGTCCAAAACACTTTCCATTTTCAAATTAATTTTCTATATAAAATTATAATTAATAGTAATTTTAATAAATTTAAAGATGGTTATTGTATTTTATAATACCTATATAGAAGCTACCAAAATAAATTGGTAATTTTATAAATTATATTATATTTAGATAACATTGGTAACTTAAGATAGTATAAAGAAGGATAGCGAAAATAATTCAGTATAATTCTTAAAATTTATTACATATAAAATTTTAATAATATTTTCTTTACTTGGAATCTAAATATTAAATTTTTTTTTTTGTTTTAAATTAAGTTTTCTAAGAAAAATAATTTTTCTTTTTATACAATGTCCTAGTTTATAATAATTATGTATTTCTCCTATTATATTTCTCCTACTTTATCTACAGTAGTTTAATAGTAAAGCAATCAAATGAAAAAGATAACAACCAACAGAAAAAAAGATTAAAATGTAAAATGATTCCAAAAATAATTTTAATAAAAAGAAATATAATAATATTTTATAGTAAATATTCATATTAAATTTTTTGAATAAAATAAATTTTCAGTTTTTAGCACATTTCCAAAAAAAAATTAAAAAAATATGCCTATTAGTTTCACTCTATCCGTCCGTCCGTCCAACTGTTTACAACATTTCTTCTACACTGTTGAAGATGGATGAAATAAAGTTTTAACTATCGGTGGGTCTTATAAAAAAATTAATGTTGTTGAATAACTTTTTCTTGTAGCCCCATCCATTACGGAGCTACAAATGTTCAAACTATGAAAAAGCCCTATTTTTAAATGTTTATATCTTATGTTTTGCTTAACATTTTATCTAATTAAAAACACCATTTGACAGGATATTTTTTACCTTTATAAAGCAATATCAAAATTATACAATTTTCTTTTAAACTTAGTATTTAGTATTAAATTTTTTTTTTTTTTTTTACGAGGGACGGTGGAAAACATCAAAAGTCATTAAGAGGAACTTCACGAGATTCCTCGTGGTTAGGAACATAATACATAATAATATAATGTACAGCTTTGTTTTGGGGAAAAGGATTTTTTGGGAAATTGGATTTAGGATAATTTGGATTATGGAGGATGAAGTAAAAAATTGGGATAGTTATTTTGAAGAAGGATATTAATGTTCTTCTTGAATTTCGTTATATCGTACACTAATGAATTACCAACTTTTGGGAACACATAAGGTTCTATAAACGCGACGTGCGAATAACAAATGAATTTTCGAATGCCGTGTTACGCCATCAATTCAACGAGTTATGGGTGGGCATCTGTTGCACTCCTCGTTTCACGTTGGAAAACTATGAGTGGAGGCATTAATTGTTTTATTTCTTTTGAACAGATGTTCACCCCTACAAGATATTTATAAAACAGAGTCAATGACCCAACAGTACGATGATGGCAGAGTGGAGTAAGCATTGAGGTAACACTGGCGTTGCCAATAAGGCGAATAGCTCTGTTTTGCACTTTGTCGAGATAACCTAGGGCTGTTTGCGGAGCTCCAGCCCAAATATGTGCATTATACTCCATTTTCGGCATAATGTATATTTATTACATTACCGTTATTTATTTAATTTACCGTTATGTGAAAACCAAATTTTGCATGATTTTTCTTTCTTTCACTCCTACGCGCTCTTAGATAGGGACTTGAAATTTTTTGATAAGAAGGAACTTTTAGCACACAGAACGGTTTTTTGAACCACCACCTGTTCAAGAGCTATTAGGGCTCAAAAATTTAAAATTAAAAATTTAAACTTAAACTTCATAATTTTACATGTGTTAATGGGTTTTTTCAATTATGCAGAGTTCCCTTAAAATTAATGAAAGTATCTCTTTATTTTTAAGAGTTTTTCTTATTAGGTATATAAAATTCTAACAAAATTTTCAAATTTTTGGTCCAACTTACAGTTCTAAATAGTTTGTATTGTCTTTTTGAACTGTGCTCTTTTAAAAATCGTTATTTTACATTCTACGTTGATTTTTTTGTTTTAAAAATTTTTTTCCAAATAAAACTTTGACTTGGAAATATAAAAATTTTCAATAATAAATTATAATTATTTTTAGGAATTTTGTATTATCACCTTGAAAATTCAAATATAGACAAATGGAAAAAACCGTTATAGTTACTTTAGTCGTCATAAGGATGACTTTAACTAATGACAGTTCTCTAAATTTGTTAACCTAGAAAATTAAGAGAGTTTTAAATGATTTTATTATTTCTTAATTATAACTATAATTAAAACAAGGTAGAATGTAAAAGCACGGCTTTCTAAAACCTTACATTTGCCAAAAGACATTAATAATAGTTTAGAATATTGTGACTTGCACCAAAAATTAATTGTAAATTTTCTTAGAAAAAATACAAAAAAATAAAATTTTGAAAAATCAAGAGACATTTTCTTCAATTTAAAAAAAATTCTTATGAAAAGATGTTAGGGCATCTACAATTATAATAATAGAGCATAAAATGGAGACTTAGTTACAGTTATCTTAAAATAGCCAATTTTGAATTTTGCAGAAAAAATTTCTGAGGTAACTTATTCTAACTCTGAAAGATTTTCCTTCTCTCAAAATTGTTCAATGTTCCATTTAAAAGTGTTCCGGAGAAGATCTTTCAAAATTTTGTTTGCACATAACGATTTGTTTAAACACTAAATTGCAAAACAAAATATATAATTTTCATATTGATTTATAAAGCTGAAAAACTGTCCCGTTGTTTAGCGTTTTAGATTGAAAAAATGTTAGAAGAACCTAGAGATAATACATATTCGAAAATAGAGCTATTTCAAACTTTCGTGTCTAGAGTTTAAAGGCTGGGACTACGTAAAAAGTCGTTCTTTGAAACGTGAAAAGAATCAAGAAAGAGTAAGGAAAAAATGAATGTTCCTTTTCAAGAGATCTATCCATAGATTATAATTTCATGGTTCTATCTTAAATGGTGTAGACATATTGTAAATAAACGGACGGACAGAATGAAAAATGTGGTAAAAAGATTTTAACATTATTATATTTTGTATTAGGTTAAACTTTTATATAATACCAATAAATTATAATTTTTTTTTTTATGGACTATATTGTTGCAAGTTAACTGTTATACAATACAACAAAATTCATATTGTTTATATTTAACTAAAAACCAACGAGGAAATTATGGTGAAAACAAAACAAACTTTATATCAAAAAGTCAAAAACCATTTTACCAACAATATTTCGCTTAAGGGTTAAAAGTACAGTTAGTTCTTTTAAGTGAGATTTCAAAAGATTTTTTTTTTTTTGTAACAATAAATAGGAATATTTATTTCTACATATAATATTAAATATTAAATAATCAAAAGCTCAAACTAACCTCAAAATTTCAAACAATGTAGATTTTACATAAATTATAGGAATTACAGTTAAAAAAAATATTATGATTGTAAGAATATTTTAAATAAACCACTGTCCACTAACGATTCTATGATACATTTCTGGGTAAAGCTAAAAGCAATTACATATCATTTCGATGAAGACGCTGCCCTTGATCGTGATTGAGATTTAGGTAACTTGCTTTGTACCTATTGAATGTACAAATATTCTTTCAAGTTATGGTATTAGAATTCTAGTCGACAAATTCTTTCAAAAAAGTAATGATATTTAGACTAAGATTCATTTATTTTTATTTTCTCTTTTCAAATTTTAACACTTTGTTGCATGCCACGTCATTTATTTTTGGAAAGCTCTTGATTTCCATTCAAATATGAATAACGGTATTGTTTTACTTTAGATATACATATTATGTCATTCGTATTCCACTAGGGTGCTGATGACATGAGTTTTGTTTTCTAAGAAATCTTTTGCCAAGTCGTAATAGGTTTAAAAATTATGGGGATACAATAGTACACAACGTTTTTTCTTCATTTAAAAAACTGGATTATTACTGAAATGCACCATACAAAATAAAACTTGATATCGTTTTCTTAATATTCCAGCTTTCTAGTATAGCTTGGTCAGCAAATTGATTTCAGTTACAATAAGATTTATATAACATCACCATCTATCATCAATCAGAATATTCTAATATGAATAAAATAAAAAAATTAATAATGTATACACTAAAATTTGTTGAAAACCATATATGAATTTGTTACATAACTAACTTTAAAGAAAACGGGTATATAAAATTTTAGGCCTTGGCCTCCACGTATATTTTTGAAAATAATTAGACTTGACGCGCAATAGAGTAAAACAACAGAATTGACTAAAATATCTCCAAATACTCCAAAACATAATACTGTTTACTGAGTCACTAAAAAAATCATATGTCAACTAATTTTTAAGGTATAGCAACGTTTTGAAAAAGAAATTTAAAAAAGACTAAAAAAGAAAAAAATTTTTTCCTAAAAAAAAATTTCAAAAGCTTAAGATTAATCTTTTAATGTAAAAATGTTTTATTAGTTCCAGTTACTTGTTTAATATATATGTAAAGCATCTGACCGCAATGACGCAGTTTTCTGACCTTCAACTCTCCTTTCCTATTCAATATAATCCGATGCCCCATATAACTATCATAATTTTTTCCCTTTTTCATATCTTTACTATTTTAAGATTTTTTTCATTATACAAATAAAAAAAAAAACATATGATTTCATTTATTTTGTCCTTAAAGTTCGACAAACTCTTTATTTAATCGTGGTGTAACTTCATATATTTGTACATTTTAATTTAATTTATTTACATTGTTCCTTTTTAAAAGACATCAGTAAACAGAATTCGTTAGAACTATTCTAAAGTATATTTATTTTTCTATTTATGTATAAAGACTGTAATGATAATGTATAAAAAGAAAGGGTGTTAAATAGTTTTATTTTATTTTATTTTTTTTTTTGAAATACAGAAGGATTATATGTGTAATAATAATCAACTTATCTATCTACTGCTTGACTTGACCACTAAAAATATAAAACAATTAAAAAGCATATAATTTTAAATGATACTCAAATATCTAATAGAAAATTCTGTTTATGAGAACTGTTTGACATTTTTTTATTACCAAAGAGAATTTAATTTTCCAAAGTATTATCAACTTTAACTTTCATAATTTAAAATATTGTTTTAATTGTTATAAAATAATTTTGCAAAATAAATACCATTATATAATTTATAATTTAATAAAGTTACAAATAAAACATGGAAAAGAGTGTATCGTTAAATATGGCAACTAGGATACCCGTACGAATATAAATATTAAAGTTTCCCCATAAAATTTTCATAATATTATAAATTGTTAGAAATTTCAGATATTTAATTTTAATAAGTACAGAGATATATTTATGTAAATTTTAGAATTGTATGACAACTATTCGAACCTGCTACTCTAGACCAACAAAAATATGCAGAGATCGTTAGCATAAGATTTAATATAAATTTTAGATACTTAACTTCCTTCAATATACACTCAATTATTTTATACTAAGGAAGAAATTATATAGCAGCTACTCTAAACTGTCGGTCCAACTTATTCAATTTCAATAGTGAAACTAAGAATTTTTGAAAGGTAAAATTGTAAAATAGTAACTCCATTATTTTTTTTTTTGAGTTATCGTGCGAACAAACGAACGACAGACTATCATTTTTAAATCGATTCAGGATTCGATTATGAACAAAAATATATATATTTTGTCATATTTATTTCGTTTACTTTAAAGTGTCATAAACGTTATATGGCAAATTGATTATATTCTGTGAACTACGTTGTTAGGGATATATGAAAGTTTAAAAATTTGAATGCTGATTAATTTAGTCAATTACTATTCAAAGAAAAAAGATAAGAACAAAGTAGTTTTTAAATAATTTAAAGTTTAAAACTTAAATTGAATTATTACACTAACTACTTAAATTTATTTTCCGTCTAATATATTTATCTCATAAAATATAAGTTGAGACTGTTCTACTTTTCAAGATATGGAGCGACTTTATGATATTTTCATATATTTTTTTAGTTTTAATAAATTGGCATCCAAGTCCGTTTCTAAAACATAAAAATTCTGTAATTATAGCATTTTAGGGACATTCTAGTTCATTTCTAGACTATGAAAATTCTGTAATTATGGCATTTTACAGGTAAAATTAATAACTCTTCTGTTAAAATGTGAATTTTTTATTATAATGTATTTTAAAAATTTTTTAAAATGTAATAATATCTAACTGTAGGTTTTCAGATTTAATGTGTAATACTTTTTGACTCAATTTGAAAGACCACGGTTTGGGAAATACAGAATTTTATTTAATCACAACGTAATTTTTATATTTTGGTATTTTCTTCTTGAAAATTCTTCCTTCTTTTTAAAAATGATAAACTGCGAGAGGAATATCATTATCAATAATTTTTTTTCTGGGAGTAGGTGGAAATCTCGAAAGACACCAAGGAGATCTAACTAAACTAACTAAACACTCCCCCCCCCTCTTTTAAACCAAACATTAGTTTAAAACCTATGGTACAATGTTAGTAGGTACTGTTTGCTTTGGGAATTGGAAAAATAGGAATAAAGCAAATTTGAAGATCGTTTTCGAAACCTCGTTTTAAAAAGAAAATGCTTGCATTTAAATTGGAAATACTTTTTATTAAACTTAAAAAGATACAAAATTCTCAAATTTTTATTAAGTGTGATTATTATTAATATTACACTTTACAATAATTGTGATTTGTACAACCCAGATTTAGGTATTTCAAGTTAAAGAAAATAACTTTATCATTTTAAAAATAATAAAATATCAAAATTATTTATAATGATCCATAAACACCTGAGCAGCCATAAAGGCAGTAAACTCGCAAGCAATTAAATCCTAATTAGTTTTTAAGTACTTAGAAACTAAACCACTTAAAAACAAACAATAAATTAACCCTCTTTGGTTATCAGGAAACCAAGGTATAGAAGGAAATGAGGAAGCGGAGGAATTTGCAAAAGAAAGAACTTCAATTTCCTTTACAAGGAAATAAAATACCCCTTATGCCCCTTAAATTACAATATTCTAATCTAAATTCATTATGTTAAAAATTTTTGAAAACAAGAACAACATTTTTGACTTTATAGTAACATGGACTAAGGATATTTTCCTGAAGTATTAAAAAATGTTGTAGATTTTAATATATTTTTTTTTTCTTAAGGGAGGTGGGAATCTTCCAAAAACACCAAGCATTTCATTCTTAGTATAGTGTCAGATTCCTACTGATAAAATCCACCTTCTCCTTTAGCCAATATAATGGGATGAAACCCTTACCTGCGAAAGCAGTATATTGGCTAGGGACTAATGATAGGAAATGAATACGGAAATATTGAAATGGAAGTTAGACTGTAAGGAAACAATGAATCCGCCTATTATTATTACTATTTTGCTAAGTGACGTTTTGCTATAGCCGTTACAACAGTTACAACATGTATATAACACCTTACTACATGAGGTAATTATTGAAGGCAACCCCCACTGTTACTGTAGCGGTTATTATTATTGGTATTAGTATTAGTATTACTTATTAATATTATTATTATTTTACTACAAAGTCAGGACCATCAGAGGATTACAACGTGCAGCAGTATATAATACCTTACTGCATGATATAACCAAAGATAGCTCCACTGTAGCAGCTATTATTATTATTATTACTGTTATTATTATTATTATTATTACTACTATTAATTATGTGATATACATTATTACAATATAAAATTACTACATATTTTTTTATTTATATGACCTGACCGGGGTTTGAACCCAAGACCCTTCGATTAAAAGACTGGCGACTTAACCATTGCGCCATAAGTCATATAAAAATAATATTTTGTGAAACTCCAATTACATACTCGAAATTAATTCATAATAAAAAGAAAACTTAATCAATATAAATTAAATTAATTAAATTTTCTTTTATTTCAGATTTACGCAATAAAGACACTTAATTTTTTTATAAAATAATTCCAAAAAAAATTAATTAACACAATAAAGAAATTTGTATCCTATAGATATTATGATGTTTACAAAACCCCAATCGTTCAAGTGTAGATTTTGTTCTTCATATATATAAAAAAAAAAAAATATTAAAGAACTGAAAAATAAAATCAGGTATTGAGGGATAAAATTTTTATTTTAAAAATTAATTATGTACAAAAATATATACAATAATATAATGAATAACATATGTGTATGTGTGTATAAATATATTCATTTAGGTAAAAAAAAACAAAAAATTACTTATTTCCTACTTTTATTCAAGATTGATTAATTTTTCTTTTTTTTTTTTTAAATTTTCCTTTTGTCTTAATAATTATTGAAAATATTTTAAAAATTTTTGAAATTTTTTACAAAAAACAAACAACAAAAACTAAACATTCCTTTTTTTTTTTTTTTATAAATAATTAAATTAATTTTTTATTTCATCGGATAAAAATAAGTTATTAAAAAGATCTTAAGAACAGTCATTCACCCTTATATTAATATATATATTATTTAAAAAAAAAAAAAAAAAATGTTTTCTCTAACAAAAATGAGCTCATAAAATCCGATATACAATATAATTATTTATGACAGTTTTTGTCGTAAACACCAGAAAAAAGTAAACAAAAAGCAACGAAACGAGTCAACACTGAGCCCCAACTTTTAATTTGTCAATCAACTATAATTTCCAGTTAAAATACCTGGTATAATCTGTATATACCTATAATACCTATTCGTATTAATTTCCTTTTTTCAAAGCTAAAAGAAGAAAACAAAAAAAAAATTTAAAAAAAAAAATTAAAAAAAAAAAGACGACATAATTTTTGTTGACTGATTCGTTGCCATTTGAACAAAAAATTTTAAAATAGAGACAGAAAAAAACAATGATGAAATTTGCCTTTTCAAAGTCTTTTCAACAAAAACAAAGTCAAAAGAAAAAAAAAAACAAAAAGTTAGATGGTATCTTAAAGTTTTTCATTCAAAATTTTTGCTTTGAAACAAAACAAAACAAAATAAAAATAAGAATTGAAAAATGTCACTTTTTAAAAGTTAAAACTGTCAATAATAAGGCAAACATTTTTTTTTTTTTTTAATAATTAAATTTTTAAATAAAATTCTAAATGTTATGTTGACAATTTCTTTAACCAAGGTTTTTTATTTGATTCAATGTATATGACGTATACCTACATAAAATAATTATACTATTCTTCCTATATTTGGGTTTTATTCTTCTTCTTAGGTAGTTGTGATCTGTATAACTGTTCCCAGAAAAAGATTTAATTTTTTTGAAATTTAAATATCGTAAAAATGGTAAAAGATATTTTGAATGCTTAACAAACAAGATCGTGAATACCTATTAATACATATTATATAAAGACTTGTACATTTTTCATGTTCAGTTAACTATTTTACTTAAATTTTTATTAAATAATTTGAGATGAACTGTTCTTGACCATAAATACGCATCTTTTTTGTTTTCGATTATACTTGAGTTTTTCGGACACTATTTTCCATTGGTTAAAGGTTAAAGAGACCTTAAAAATATTGGTAAATAAACTTAAGTACCTAATTATTAAAAAATATTGCAAACATGTATTTAGTTTTCTTGTCACTTTTTGTATTATAATATTATAAAGTTTAAGAATGTGTTAGTCAATATAATCTCTCTCAATCTTGATTGAGTATACCTTCATATTGCTGATTTTTTGTACACTTATGAATAGTACAATTCCAGATAATATGTGAGTTAAAATATTATTTATTTGAATCTTTAATCTAGTTTTAACAAATCGAGAGCTGCAACCAAGGGCCGATTAAGGGGGGCGAGACGGATAAATGTCTGTTTGGGACGGTAATATTTGGGCGGAAAAAATGTAAAAATTTAATTTTTCAATATTCTGTGCATTCAACAAAAATTTCAATTTTTGCGCGAACAAAAAATTGTATTACAATTACAAAAATTAACATTTCAACTTTTTTTGTTTGCAATTAGCTATCAGTAATTCAGTTAGCTAAATTTTTCTATCTACGCTAAATACCTACAATGTTTTTCTTCATTAACTAGATTCTTATATGTTAATGACAACTACAACAACAACAACTGATTGTAAGAATTGTATACGTCTAAGAAATTATTTTGCATTTTTTTGACTAAATACATAGAGATAGGAAATCACATTAGAAGAAAGGAGACGGGAACATTACTTTGCCATTCTAGTAATAATAATTTTATGATCAAAATGTATTTCTTTTACAAAAACCTAAAAAATGGTTGCCTTTATACAATTTCATACAATTTAATACATTTTAACTCTACTTTGACAGGGTATAGAGAGCGAATAAAAGCTTTCATTGTAGATGCAGTATTAATTGTGGTTTTTTTTTTGTACTTTTTGTATTAATTTATGCGCAGGGTGGCGGTAGAACTAGGTCGGCACTTGCCTACAACAAAAATCTTAGTTTACTATACCGTATATTGCATCCTACTTTAAGTTGTATTTTATTTAAATTTATTTATTCATTAAATTTTTGGTAATAACGTATAACAAAGATAAATTGAATTGAAGCTGTGTTCAAAATTTTGTTCCCCATTTAAGAATAAAAACTTTGCTTTGACTAATGACAGTTATCTGTTGTCAGATTGTTGGTGTTAATAAAAAAAAAGAAAAACTAGTGAGAAAAATCAAAATAAATAATATTAAAATAATGTTATGTTTCATATTATACAATAATAAAATTATAAAAAACACAGTACCTGTACCAGCACCACCTGATCAAATCTCATAAATAAAAGAAAAAATATTTTTTTTTATTTTCATCTCATTTTTGTCTTCATCCGGCCTTCAAACTTTTATTTAATATTAAACTTCATTTTTGTGTTGTTGTTTTTTTTTTTTTGTTTTCTAAAAAAGAAACTTTAGAGCTGACATACATTAAAAATTAAATTAAATATAATCAAAAATAAAAGGGGAAAAATTATTTCCACAACTTCACTCTACCCTGAAAATATTTCTATACATACCATATTCCGAAAAAAAAAATAGCTTTCATTAAATTGAATAGGGGGTGAGTAATATTTATATTTAAAAAAAAAAAAAATTGACTGTTTGCTTGGTTAGTTTGGTGGTTGAATGAATAGATGAATGAATGAATGGATGGATAGATGGAAGGAAATAACTTTTCAGGAAGAATACCATTTACTTTTTTCACGCTTATATATCTTTTTAAAAATGAACAGAGACAAAAAAAAACATAAACACTTTTTTTTTTACTTTACTTTGCTTTTCGGTTTTTTGATTAATGATTTCAGTTTGTTTTTCATCTTCCCCTTGAAAAAAAAAAAGATTCCTGTCAAGTTTGACATAGTTTTGTCTGCTATTGGGAATGCTTTAAGTTGTTCTTTTTATTCTACAAAAAAAAAAAAAAAACGAAGTGGAGAAGAAAAATGTAATGAAATTGGACTTCTGTGGGTTTGCATTTATTTTTCCGGATAAAAAATGTTTGTTTGAAGATTTTCTCTATACAGAAAAATCTGATAAGTATTTGAAAAATTAGTTTTGAATGAAGTTTAACTGCTTTACACAGTAGTCTCTTTTTTTTTATTTATTTTTTTCTTTTTTATTAAAAGTAAATAATTTTTATTTTAAGAATAATAGTTGTAAATTATATTATACGTACTCCTTAAAAGGACTTTGTATATATTTTATTATAAAAAAGAAAAACAAAATAAAAAAAATTCTAGACTTAAAAAAAAAAAAAACAAAAGAAAAATTTGAAAATAAATAATTTATTCTTCTTGGAAATCATTAATTAAAATTAAAATTACCGGTTTTTTTTTATTATAAAACATTTTAAAAATTATTTTAATAATATTTTTATAAAATTTAAAAAGAATTTTAAAATTAAAATTTCCTTATAATATTTCTTAGAAAATTATGTAAAGATAATTACATTTTGAAAACCAAAAATCAAAGTCAAAAAAATTAAGTCAAGATTCACTTTGTTCAAATCTGTAGTCAAAATTGGATGTTTAGTTATAAGAAAAACTTAAAAATATTTCAATTTTGATTAACTTAATTCACATTAAATTCAAAATTACATCATTATACAAATTCTCTTCTATTAATATATAATCATTTTAGGCTCTTGAGTTGGGTAGTTCATTTTGTTATACGATTATTTGCGGCAAAACCGAATAATTGCGGCAAAACTTAAGTTAGAAAGTAATAAGTAGGATATTAAGATTTATATAAGTACGAAAAGAATTCCTCATTATTCCCCATAAAGGGAATAACCCTGATTTATTTAGCTAAATACAAAATCCCTCGTAAGTGAAAATCATACTTATATATAAATACATATTCTTTTTTTTCTCATAAGCGAGGTGGGAATCTTCCAAAGACACCAAGAATTTCCCCTTGGTAGTGTCAGATTCTTACTTATAAAATCCACGTCCTCTTTTAGCCAATATAATGGGATGAACCCTTATCCGCTAGCGCAGTATACTGGCTAGGAAGTAGGGATAGGAAAGGATAGGAAATAGGATGCGGAAAGATTGTATTGGGAGTGGGACTGTAAGGAAACAATGAATCCGCCTATTATTATTATTATTATTATTATTATTTTGTTAACAGTGACTATATAGCCGTTAAAACAGTTACAACATACAGTAGTATATAACACCGCAAGATATAATTATTGAAGGCGACCCCCACTGTTACTGTAGCTGTATTAGTATCACTTATTAATATTATTATTTTACTACAGAGTTGGAGCCATCAGTGGATAAATCGTGGAGTAGTATGTAACGCTTACTGCATTATATAACCAAAGATAGTTCCACTGTAGCAGCTATTATTATTATTATTATTATTACTATTACCATTAATTATACGATATACGTTATTGCGATATGAAATCACTACATATTTTTTATTTATATGACCTGACCGGGGTTTGAACCCAAGACCCTCGATTGAAAGACTGGCGACTTAACCACTGCGCTATGAAGTCATTCTGGAAAAATCGTGTAACCCTGATTTTGAAGTCATATTTTTCGTTTTAGAAAATAATTTTTTTTTTATCTATTTATTGTTTTGTGATACATTTGCGGGAAAAAGCGATATATAACCTAAATTTAATAAAGTATTGTTTGATAAAACAAATCGTAATAAACTGATCTAATGAACAATAATTTCAAATTCGAACTCTTATTTAATCCTTACTTTTATAATATATAGGGATTAGATGGTTAGTTAGAACATCAGAGTTTTACGCTTTTTCAAAAAATATATACTTATGTTCTTATTCTTTTTTAATTTTCAAACTTATTTCAGTTTCATATATCGTAAATCTACTAAGACATAATATAAATTGTACTAAAAAATATATGGATATTTTTCGTACTTATTTTATTTTTCGTTTTCGGACTTATGAGGTACCGTTGCAATTTAAGTATTTTTTTTAACTTTTTCAAAACAAATATGATACCACACTAGGTACCTAGGTTCATTTAAATCAAATAAATAGAACATTGAGTTATTTAATTACTTAGAAATATTGAAGAAACTTAAATGATCCATATCTGAGAAATACCGGAAAATATCTGTTTATACTGAAAAAATAAATTTAATCTTTATACCCGTATGAACTATGTTCAAGGGTATAATAAATTTGCCATTACGTTTGTGACACCTTAAAGGAGTCGAGCTAGATATAGTGTCAAAGGTATGGGTCGGCTCAGAATCGAATTCTGAGTCGATTAAGCCATGTACGTCCGTCCGTCTGTCCATCCGCACGATAACTCAAAAAATGCTAGGGGCTGAAATTTTTTTTACGTCACTTTTGCAAAATTGTTAGTTTCCATCCATTCCAGCTATTTAAATCCAACATTTTCGGTCGGCGGGTTCGAGTAGCTGCCATACAACTTCTATCTTTATATAGAAATAACTCAGTATCTATTCAAGCTAGGTTTCTGAAATTTTGCAAATGATGATCAAGTTTTATGGCAACAACTTCTGTAAAATTTGGTTGTGGTGGTACGGCGGATTCGGGTAGCTGCCATACAACTTCTCCGTTTAAATGAGAATAATTCAGTGTTTATTGAAGCTAGGAATCTGAAATTTAGTAAAGAAGTGTCGAGTTACATGCCAACAATTTTTGTGAAATTTGGTTCGTCTAAAGCAGCCGGTTCACGCTTCTTGCACCTCTTGAGACTTAATGAAGCTAGGGGTCTGAAATCTTAGAAATGATGATCCAGTTTTATGGCAACAACTTCCGTAAAATTAGGTTCTGCTTGTGCAACAACTTCGGGTAGCTGCCATTCAACTTCTCTTTTTAAATGAAAATAACTCAGTGTCTATTGAAGTTAGCTATCTGAAATTTAGTGAAAAAGTGTCGTGTTACATGCCAAAAACTTTTGTAAAATTTGATTGGTCTAAAGCAGCCGGTTCACGCTTCTTGCATTTCTTTGCACTTAATGAAGCTAGGCGCACAACTCCACAATTAACATAAATATATTTCTGTAGTTAACGTCGGTACTAAAACATCTGAATGTTTTTAAAAGATGGTCAAGTTTTATAGAAACAGGATATAATACGTTCATACGGGTATCCCAGAGTTGACACAGTCTACTCTACTGCACTCTTCCTCGTTTTTTAATAAAATTCAAATTAAAATTTAGCAAATTTATTAAGAAAAAATAAAGAGAAATATAAAATTTATATATTTAGGTATAGGTATATTAGGTAGATAGGTATATCTAATATTTTAAGAAACAAAATTTAAAAATCTAAGAATTTAACCGTTAATTATTTTAGTTTATATCTCATAATTAAAATTTATGAGAATGCATTTAATGCAAATTTCCTCGAATTGCAATAAACTGATATTTATAATTTATGATACTGGTATGGTATGGGAATGAAAAAATTCTTTCTAAAATAGAATATAAAATGTTGAAAATCTTTTTATAAATAAAATATAAAAAAAAAACATAATTGCACCCTCATTTTTAATGCTAACCAAGATTTTCCATTTTATTTTTTTTATTAATTAAAAATTTCTTAAAATAATAAGACTCTTAATGAAGATAATCTTCAGGGATTAAATTAAAAATTTACTAAATCAAGGTCAAGTACTATTTCATTTTAATTAACCTTTTCTTTTTTTTTTTTTTTTACAAATATTTTATTAAAATATAATTAATCATTATTAAATTTAACAGATTTTAATTCAAATTTTTGTTATACATAATATATATATATATATATAAAATTCATCTTACATTTTTCTTTTAATTAACTAAAATGAAAATCATTTTTATGAAAATAATATCTCTAATAAGTTATCACTTATTATTAATCTCAAAAGAAGTTGAAGCTGATGAATTTTTACGCAGTATGTAAATAGCGGCGTATTAAAATTTCAAAGAAATTCGGGTTGAATTTGACATAAGAAAATTGAGTACATTTTACATAAGAAAATTTACATATTTAGGGTAAGTTCACATGGGATGTATGCATCCAGATGCAAAAAATATTTTGTATCCATAATGCATCCACTCGTTCACGAGATGCAAAACGGCAACATTTTTATTTTGAAAGTTTTATTTGAAAGTACCTAGGCTCTTTCTAGTATGTGTGTATTGTTTTGACATTTTATAAAAAATTTTTTTATTTACAAAATACGAAATGGTTAAACAAGAGAAAATTGTTATTTTATGTAAGAAAAAATTTTAATTAATATAAACTAAATATAATTTATTAATACACATATAAAATGCAATTTTTTTTAAAAATATTTCAAAATATTTAACGTTTAAAATTTTTGACGTTTGCTTTTACGTTCGTATTTGACGTTAAAACAAATTTGCATCTGTATGCTTGTTATAGAGAATGCAAAACATTTTATATCTAAAATGAGCGAAAGGGAGAGCATGTCATGAATACGATATATTTCTTCAAACAATCAAATGTTTACATCCGGATGCATGCATCCCATGTGAACTTACCCCTAATTTACATCAGCACTCATTACTTACAAAAAAAAAATAAAATTGAAAATTGTATTAAAACAAATTACATAACGAAAATACTGTTTCTGACAAGACAAACATATAGATAAAAATTTGGGGACGTGAATGAAATCCATACGAATTAAGATCATAATGCCTTATGCCTTGCCTTTATTAAATAGCGAAATAAAGCGATATTGCAGATATGCGTATTGCGTATGGTTTTATTTCTCATTCAAATTCGAAATAAAGTTATACCTATCATATTCGAAAACTTTACAAAAACTTTACTTTACTAAAATCATATAGAATATAGAAAGCATTTTTTGTACATTCTTTTTTATTAAAACGTTTTAATGTAAAAAACAATTAGCAAAGATTTTAGTGTTGATTACAAAATAACGGATTCAATAATTTGTTTGGCGACAGTTTGGAGACGTCAACCTTCACTACTTAAAATGGCTTGCAAAATATGAATGTAAGAATTAAGAGTATACCTTTATGGTTGTTGTGAAAAACGCTTTTTTCAGAATATGTACATAATAATATTATGGTGGTCGGACAAAATGTAGGGAGGGATTTTAGAGTTGGATTCAATATTACGATTATACGCTTTTTCCAGAATATTTGGGGGATTTTAGAGTTGGATTTGATATCAGGATATAAAGGATTTTTTTTAATTAAAATTAATTATCGCGATATTTTGCCCGGCGACATGTTTTAAAACCGTATGTAATAGCATACGTACATAATATGTACATTTAACAAAAATAAATAGAAATACACAATATTGTTAATAATTATTATTGCTTTCAAAATTTAAATTATTTCTTTTTGAAGAAAATAGATTTCATTTTTAAAAAGTAAATAAAGCCATTGCTTTGTTTCGAATTCTAGTATCGAATAAAACTATTATGGTTTTAATTCGTATGGCTTTATTTCATAGCACCAAAAATTTCAATAAAAAAAAAAATTAAGATGTCAAAAAGTTAAAATTAGGTAAAAATTCAACCAAGGATAATAACAAGGTTAAAAAAATAAATATTTTAATAAAAAAAAAAAATTTTTTTACCAAACCAAATTATGTAAAATTTAAATACAATAAAATTATTATTGGTTATTTCTCTTAGACAGGAAAATTTTTGTTTTATTTAATTTTATAACAATTATTATGTTTCTATTTTAGATTTGTAATAATATATATATATTATTATTTAAATAAATTTCCTTTTTGAACCAAAGTATTTTTATTATTATATTTTACAATATAAAGGAATTAGGTGAGATCATCTTAAGTTGTTAATTGTTACTATAATTGCATAAAAATAAATTACTTTTATTAACTTAAGAGAAGCAAAAGTAAACGAAACTGTTTAGAAATGTTTTATAAAATAGAAATTTCCATGAAACTCTTAAAAATAATACCAGATAATTTTATTTAGATGACCTGCCCAGCATTAAGAAATAATGTAATAAGTACAATCGACTTCGAAAATAAAAAAATTTAATTCATTCGCTTTAAATTTATTTATATTTGAAAAAATAATTGGTCCTTGTATGAGAAATATATAAAAAATATTTATAAAGCAATTCTCAAAATTGTTTTATACCAATAGTGTAATTAGTAAGTCACTGGTCTTGCAAGCGAAAAGTCTCGGATTCAAACTCCGGACAAGTTCAATATATTATAATATGAAATATAATAATATTATGTAAGCAAAATAAATTCCTAATATAATTATAATTTATTACCGCAACATTATCTAAAAGGGAAAGGACTATTTACTTCCTCATTATATTATATTATATTGTGAGGAAGCAAACATACATTTGGGAAAAAAATAAAAGAAATTTTAATACAATAAATTAACAGATATTATGATTTGAAATTTTGTTGAGCCGATTTACATAACTTCCAGGTTATCTTTATTAACCCTTAGTTAACATTTGCTGTTTTAAAGATTTTACTAGAAAATCCCCTGTGCAATTGCACAATTTCTATAGATTCAAAAACATTTACGTTATCATACTGACTTCCTTACTACCTGTATTAAGGGAGGGATTATTACATGTATTTTTTTAGCTTGGGTATATACTAAAATAACTTATGGATTTTTAATTTAATTTGATTTTTTAGGTATAGGGTATAAATAAGTCCGTTGCATCGACTTATTGTTACTTTTACTTGTTTTTTTTTTGCTTGAAAAAAATTTGCTGAATTTATTTTATTTAAATGGACTTTGGTATATTTAAGAAAAGATTCATGTCTCTGATAATGAAATTTCATAAATTTTCGGGGGCTTTTTTTTGTGACGGTCGTTTTCGACAACTTTTTAATTTAATGGTCTAATACTAAATTAGTACAAAATTATGAATCTATAGTGAGAAAATGCTTCTAAAATGATATTTTCAATGTTATTTTTTCTTTTTTTTTAAGAAAAATATCCATTTCTATAATATTTAGTAAGTTTCTGATTTCTGTTATGAAATATAATTAGCTAAGTCTGCCGAATTTTATATTAATAAAAAAATTCGAATATTTTATGTTATATCAAAAATGCTGATTAAAAAATCAAAATTCCAACCTAAATAAACAAAACTACTTTAAAGTCTGCTGCGAAGCTTTTACCAGCTTTTATAATAGTGAAAATAAAATCAAGAATAAAATCGGCCTATTATTTGTTTCTTATAAATATAAGGCTTACTATAAACTTTGCTCTTTTCACTTTCAAGTCTTTTAATTTTATTAAGAGTATTTTTATATTTTTCAAAACAAGTCATTTGAAAACTGCCAACAGGAGATTAATAATTTATTTTTAATTTACCGCTGCGGCCAGTTCATAATGGATGTGGCAGTCAAATTTAAAAATTAAAAATTTGCTTTAAATTTTGTGTCGAAAGTACTTTTTAAAAAGTAAAAGTTTGTGTCTCTGATAAGACTTTTAGTCGAAGATTTGTGTCTCTGATCATAAAATTTTAAATTATTAATTACATATACAGAAATATCATCATTGCCAGTTTAGTTTATATTCAGTGTGAGTGGTTTATTATAGATCTGGCCAACATCTTGTGTGTATAATATTGTGTATATTATCAGAAATTCAATCATTAATTCCTGGTATTATATTATCTGATCTGATTAATAAATCTTATTTTTTTCCATGGCTAACAATATTATTAATGGTCTAATAATAAATTAGTACAACATTATGAATCTTTTGTGAGAGAAGGCTTCTAAAATGATATTTTCTATGTTAGTTTTTTTTTTTTTTTAAGAAAAATATCCATTTCTATAATATTTGGTAAGTTCCAGACTTCTGTTATGAAATATAATTATTTAAGTCTGTCGAATTTTATATTACTAAAAAAATTTCGAATATTTTATGTTATGTTTTATGTTAAAAATCTAAATTTCAACCTAAATAAACAAAACTATTTTAAAGTCTGTTACAAAGCTTTTACCAGCTTTTATACTAATGAAAACAAAATCAAGAATAAAATCGGCCTATTATTTTTTTCTTATAAATATGAGACTTACTATAAACTTTGCTCTTTTCACTTTCAGTCGTTTTAATTTTATTAAGAGTACCTATTTTTATTTTTTTTTTTCCAAAACAAAGATTGAAAACGCCAACAGAAGATTAATAATTTATTTTTAATTTACCGCTGCGACCAGTTCATAATGGATGTGGCGGTCAAATTTAAAAATTAAAAATTTGCTGAATTTATTTTTATTGAAAATGTGTGTTTTTTAAGTACGTACTTTTCCTTTTTTGACTGTACTCACTTTTAATGAACGGTTTGTGTCTCTGATAATACTTCTAGTGCAAAATTTGGTAAACTAAATTTATTTATATTTTTAATGAACGGTTTGTGTCTCTTGATAATACTTTCAGTCAAAGATTTGTGTCTCTGGTAATAAAATTTTAACTTATTAAATAAATATACAGAAATATCATCATTGCCAGTTTAGTTTACATTCAGTGTGAATGTTTTATTATAGATATAAAATATATTTTTTTACATGTTGGCAAGCTCTCGCCAACATCTTCTGTATTATATTATAGATTTTTAAATTTAATACTATATCAAAGGTTTTCCTAGCAATTTCTTAATTTTAATATTGTTTATATTTTTAAGAATTTTTCTTATGTTACGGATTTCTTAATTTTTGTTTTAAAGAAACCAGATAATACAACAACAGATAATACAACAAACAAAAAATTTAAAAATATTCAAAAAAATTTATTATATATAGAAAAACAATTCAGACACTGATCTATACCTAAATGTCACGTCACATCATCATCCGGAAAATTTAATTTTAGCCGTCGAATAATTGTTAACAGAGCATATAAAATATGTGATATTAAGAACATAGACTGAAGTGAACAGAAACATATTAATGATGCATTAAAAAATAACAATTACAACTCATAATGGAGAAATGGAGACCTTAATCCCAGATTAGATTTCCCAGATTAAAAAGAATGTAAGAAACAGACAAAAAGCTAGCTTTTCTACCTTACAGTGGTCAAAATCAAGCGACAGTTGGTTAAATACGGTATAAAACCCACCACCAAAAATTCAGTGGTAGATCAAATTTCATTGTCTAAACCATGTACATTGGAGAAACAAAACGCAGAATAGAAGTCGAGAACACATAAAAGCTGTTCAAAAAAACTCAAGTAAGCAAATCTGCAGTATATCCCAACATGTAACTTACAATGATGTGCTTACAACGTGTAACTTATAACGTGTAACTTAAAATATGTGATGAAATTTATTTTCATAAAATCAAATCGCTTACTACTGAACGCTTTCGAAAACCAAAACTATGGCTGAAGGGGCCATTAACTTTAAAAAACATTTAAAAATTTTAATAGAGATCAAATAAAAAAACTTTCAACCTGTTGAGATTCTTAAATTAAAGAACTAAAAAACTCCATCAGTTGTAAACAAAAGAAGTGACATTATCGGTTTTGTTTGGCTTCAACAATGATATACGCGTATTATACTACAAAAATGGTAAAAATTGTTCGCCGGGATAAAAAAAACATACAATTAAAAATACAGTAATAAAAATACAACATCTAATTCAAATTACTACAACTTAAGAATTGGGACGAAACAATAAAATTATAACATATAACTTAAAATTAATATAAATTTTAAGAATATTTATAATTATTTTGTCAGGTTAGTAGATATATTATATAAAGTTGGACAGTCAAATAAAATGTAATTCGAATGTAATTTTTCTAATTATTTCAAAATTCTAAAATAAAATTTTCTTTTAATTGAAAAATTAATTTATGTTAAGATATCCTTTTATTTCGTTTTCATAATAATTCGCTAATGAATTTTCTTTTTTTTTCAATTTTTTTTTTTTTCGTTTAGATTTATACAAAGGCAACAAGGCAACAAAAAGATAATAACTTTCTTTATTTTTTTAAAAAAATATTTTGTTATTTCTTTGTAATAAAAAAAAAAAAAAAATAGAACACAGGGGAAATCTTTCAATTAAACAAAAAAGCAGATGTAACCGTCAAAAAAATAGCGGCAACCTTGTCAAAAAAGATAAAAACGTAAATAAAGACAGCATAGACTCCTCGAAATGTTCAAAATGGAACAGAAATTAAAAGAAAGTAAAACAAAATAAAAAAAAAAAATGATCTTTTATAGGAATTGAAAATCTATTCTTTTTTAAAAACGAAATTATCAAATAGTTATTATAGTAAATTTCATCATTAGTTTGTTTGTCTGTCAAAAGTTTTCATATAATATTAAATAAAAATTTTCTAAAATTAAATAAAAAATTTATTATTTAATTAAAGAAAAAAAAATCTTCAACGGAACCAAATTTTTTACAAAAAAATTATATTTAATTTATTATATAAAATTAAAGTTTTAGAGATGGGAATGAATTCCGGTTAGCAAGAGTGACTCCTTTACTATTTTCCTTCTTTATCCAGTCTATAGTGTGATGGTTAGTACACCAGCCTTTTTTCGACAGATCTAGGGTTGTATAAGATAATAGATATGGCTAAAATAAAATATTTTCCTTTCATTAGGTCGAATGAAGTCATATTTTTACAGACCTTGAAGTCATATTTTTTTTTTTTGATATTTGGAAAAATTTAGATACGAGTTTAAACTGAGTTTTATGCATTCGATCCCTTATAGTCTTATGTACAAGAACTGCAAACATATAATGAAACGGCTTAGTGATAGTAAAATCATTCAAGAAACTGAAGCTTAGTCAAATATAAAAATAACAATTGACTTTATGGAATGCCCTATGACCCTTATAGGAGTCATAGAAAAACCAAAAAAAAAAATTTACTTTTTCAGTCATAATTATATGAATTATGTGTATGTTTTCTATTTTTTTCTGTCAAGTTTTTAATTATCTAATTTATTTTATACTTTACTCACTTCATATTAAATTTTTCTTTTAGATTTCATTGAAAAATTTCACTTTTTACTTAATCAAATGAATTTCAATTTGAGTGAAAGCATTTCGAACAATTTGGTTTTGACAAAAATCTACAAAATTTTTAATAAAAACAAAATAAATAATTAAGACAAAAGTGAAAAGAAAAACAAGTAAATGTCGATGCAACCGACTTATTAATACCCTACACCTGAGTAATTCCAATTAAATTAAAAATCCATAAGTTTTTTTGGCAGGTTCTAGCACCTTTCTTCCCTTTTCTTCCTTATTCAACTCGAATTTCAAGAACGTAAAAGAGGTATACCTTAATATCCTTGTACAAAATTTCAAGTTTCTATCTTTATTACTATCGAAGATATGCTTCTTAGCCCTTGGGAGGTGTGGTGTGCCAGGTACCCGAATTGCCACTACAATTCATCAAATCCATCTCAGGGACATAAAGAAAATTAGCCAGAACACCATTGTACTAAATTTAAAGGTTCTAGCTTTGTTGGCTTTGGAGATATGCTCTTGTGATCGTTCGGAAGTTTCCAAAATACGAACCCATGGTTCCAATTCTCTGAAATGTCAGTTTCCAATTTTAGAGAAAATCAAATATAACAGAACATCCTTGTACTAAAAATAAAGGTTCTATCTTTGTTGATTATGGAGATATACTACGTTTTGTTGGTTTTCGAGATAATCTCGTTTGGTTCAGGCTCGTTCGGAAGCTTCCAAAATCCGAACTCATGGACCAAATCCTCTCAAATTTCAGAGACTAAAATCAAACATAAAAGAACGTCATTGTACCAAATTTAAAGGTTCTATGTTTGTTGGTTTTGGAGATAATCTCGTTTGCTTCGGAATCATTCGGAAGATTCCAGAATCCGAACCCATGGACCGATTTTGTCCAGATTCAAACTTAATTATTAATTTACTATATAAATTTCATCAAGATAGCTTTACTAATTTTTAAGTTATTGTGCGAACGGACGAACGGACATCGTTAAATTGAATCAGGAGGAGATCCTGATTCAGAATATAATATATACATGTCCATATCTAACTCGCTTTCTTTTGGTGGTTACAAACTCCATACCAAAGTTAATATACCCTATACTTTAGGTGTAGGGTATAATAAAACAGTACCTCTGTAAAACGAAAGATTTTTAAAAGACAATAAAAATATTTTTTATATTGTTACCATTTTTGAATCAACACCGACTAATCAAACTGAATTAATCAGTAAATTTTTAAAAAATGTTTTTGAAACAAACCATTTCATGGTTTCCTTACGGTAACTGTTCTGTTTTTTTTTATAGAAAATCCAACCATTCCATTGGTAGACATTAGTACCATTAATTTAAAAAGACACATTAATTTGTTAATTAAAAATTGTTTTTTAATTTCTAATTAAAGATTTTATTTTTCATCATCCCCCGGCAGCAAAAAGGTTTCTCTTTAAAAAAAAAAAAGATTATTATTTATTTGTTCTTTAAAAATAAACAAAAAAATATGATAAACTTTCAAATTTTATCCTACTTTCGATAAAAAAAATTACGTGAAAAAATGAAAATGTTATTTTTAGAATCTATTGAAATTTAAAAAAAAAAATTTACTTTTTATTTTTGTCCTGTTTTTTTTTTTTTTTTTTTTTTGCAATTTGAAAAAATTGAAACTAAAAGAGAAATCAGAAAAGATATAAAAATAGAATATAATAATTTTAATGTACATTATATTATTGTTGTATTTCTTTTGTATTAATATTAATATTAATACAAAGGAAGTTGTTTGTTAAATCGGAAATCACGTAGGCTGACTGTTAAAAATAAATAAAGACAAATAAAGAACAAAAAAAAATTGTAGCCATGTCGTGTTTTTTAAAAGTTTAAAGATAATTATTATTTATAAAAAAAAAAAATATTACTTAAAAAGTACTTTAATTATCTATCTATTGTTATTTATGTATATATATATATGTATAAATATATATATTTTATAAAAAGTAGACTTTAAATAACGTAATAATATTAATTATATATTTTTTTTTATTTATAAATTTATTGTCTTTCTATAAAATAGAAATGTATTTTTCTTTTTTTTTTTTTTTAAGGTAAGTGTAAAATCTTTAAAAGGTACGAAGAAATTCTTAATTCTTGTGGTACTGCCATGTTTTTACTGACTAAATTGATCTGTTACAACTGTAGTCAGGGGTGACATCCCTATAACTACTTGGATAGTATAATGAATGGGAAGTAATGAAAAAAAAAGGGATTTGGATAAAGGAGTAGAATTAAATGGGATATTAAAAAGAAAGATGTTGGTTTCTTTCTTGATTTTTTTATAAATGATAATAATTGAGAATCGAATATGCTGGAAATATGTTCCATAAATTTTCAAGTTGCATATTAGATTACGAAAGATTTCCTATATTATAAAGTTCTTATTTGAGTAGCCTCTACTCTATATAAATGAAATTTAGCTACTGATTTTGTATTTTCGAAAGTTATGTATTATGTATTGTTGTATTGGAGGTTGAATGAAAATCAGGATTCTCCATCCTTTGAAAACATGTTTTAATACAAAGAAATTTATTATTTATTTTATTCTTTTTCATATTATTTTTTTTTTTACATTTTTTTAAAAGAAACTTACATCATCCATTAGCTTATGGTTAAACATTTTTGTAAGGATATTTTTGTGATGTTTAACTTAAATTAAATTATGTAATATGATCTTAATTATACATATAATGTATCAATCTTTCAAAATATAAACAAAAGTATTATCACGCTTGATGATTTAATTATTTATTTATTTATAATTTATTTTCATCAATTATTAATAATTAGTCAAAATTTGGGAATATTTTCCACTAGGATGTGATTCTTTTTGATAATTTATTTTAATAGAAGTTTTAAACTTTATACATCCAAATCTTATATCTTTAGGTAACATTGAATGTCTTCTCAATCCTTCAGTTAACTATTCATACAATTATTTTTAGAACCTTCTATAATAAATACCTATATAAGTATTATATATTTGTTGCTCCAGTCACCTTTCTAGTAATGACACATTTTAGTGTTTAACAAATAAGTCTCTTTTAGTGTATAATGCGTATAAAAGAGCTTAAAGTGAGGTTCCTATTAATTAATTATTTCGGAAATAAAAATTAATCCAGGTTAAACTTTTAACAATTTTTATTTACAATCCTTTTTGATAATTCAGACAATCAATCGATTAACACAGCAACCAATTTTTCTCATTAGTCTACTATTTAAAATTCCGGCAATAATATTTAGTATTTTAAAAAATTCTATGAATAAATAATTAAATACTAATTTTGAAATATTCTATAATTAATAAATGAGTATTTTTTTTTTGGATTAAGAAATTTATCACGACATCAGGAGATTTTTATTTCCTCACATAGCTCCCTCCCTAAGTAAGAATAATGAATTGAAGTGTTATTATATTTGAAGCAGTGGTTTTATATTACTGACTTTTGTTTCGAGCGACTATTACAATGTCATTAAAAATGGTTTTGACCTGATTTACTTACCATTCGTATCGCTTTTTATTTTTTTTTTTTTAATGCATTTCTCTGCCACATAAATGTGGATAGGAAATTACACAAACTTTCCTGTTTAGGCGTGGTTGTAAATGTCGTGAGGGGGAATAACTCTTACGGCATATGTAGGATTCGAACCCATACTCCCTCGGCGTTTACACCCACTAGGCCACCGAGGCCCCTTATCGCCTTCAATGTCAAATCAATAAATTTACAATAATGATAAATTGACAATTTTAACTTCTACCTTATATCCTTAATCTAATTTTATTATTATATCCTATTTTAAGTTATATCCTGATATTAGCAGATGAATTACTTTACTAATGAAAAAATTTAATTTCATATTTACAATTTTTATTAAAAGTTATTCCATTATGTGATCTTTTCAAGAACAAAATATACAATCAGATGCTAATATAACAGTTTAGTACAACTTTTTAAGAAATTAGGGTAACGTTCAGAAGAGTCTTACCAATATGTTTTATTTTTATAGGAATAGCAATTAGTATAAATTACGAGTATACACTTTTATGATTTTGAATATTTTTTTTTTTTGCCACTCGTATAAGGTGCATAGGGCATCCACTAAGTCATTTATCATTCATAACTAAGCTTGACTAAGATTTCTGGAATGATTATTTCACTGAGCCGTTGATTAGTCGGCTGTAGTTATTGTACAAGACTAGACGTTTCTTTAGTTCTACGCCATCTATTATCTTACACAAGAATTATATTTTATGATTATTTTATTATATATTACAATATGATATTAATTATAATTTATAAGACATATATACTTATTTTTAATTTAATTATATTATACTAATTATATATTATCAGAAAAATGTCTATTATTTTTTATTAATCTATATGACCCAGCCGGGGTTTGAACCCGAGACCTTTCGTATGAAAGGCCGATGTGTTAACCACTACACCATTGGCTGGATATTGGACATAATATGAATTTATTATTTTGCACTCAAATTTTATAAACTATAATAAATTCTTCTCAATATTTGTTTTCTATATTTTTTTTTTTTACCTTTATATAGTATAAAATTTATCCATCCCAATATTGTATCCCCTTGCTTCTACATTAGGATCTTAAACGATCCCTTAAATTAATGATAACGTTAAGAATATCTATTTAATTTTTTCTACTCTAAACAATTTTATATTCATTTCCACTCAAATGGAACCGTTTCATTCTGAGTGAATAATGTATAAAAAAAATAAAAGCAGTTCATTGTAACAAGTAAAAAATTTAAAAAAAGAAAACTTAAAAAGATAAACTGAAATAGGTATAACTATAAACAAAAATAATATATATAATATACATATATATATATATATATATTATATAAAAACTTTTACCATCATCAACTTCCCGTTGTTTTGAAAACAAAATATTTATAAAACAGGATGCAGAAGCATCGCTTTTAATAAAAATAGAAAAATTTTTTTAGTTTTTTTTTCTAGTTGAATTCAAAGATCTATAGAACTTTTGAACTGACCTGTGAAAAACAACTCTGCAAAAAAATTTTTCTTTTTTTTATATTTACATAAATATAATTTTTTGTCTTTTTCCATTATTTTCTTTTTTAAAACTGTTTTTTTTATTTTAGATTTTAATTACTTCCTTTGAGAGCTATTTTCAAAATTAATTTCCTTTTTTGTTCGTAATTTCAGTTTTTGTTTTTTTTTTTTTTTTGTTTTTATTCTAGAAAAAACAAAAACGAAAGAAAATTAGTTATTGTTTTCCTTTTCTTATTTTATTTTTAATAGTACTCTTTTAAATGAATTAAAAAAAGTTCACTTCTTTAAAATGACATTTAAAAAAAAAAAAGATTTAAAAACAAAAGAAAATAAATCTATAGATTTTCTAGGCATTTTTTTATACCTACTTAGAATTTAATTTTATTTTCATCTAGTCACTAAATGTTCTGTTTGTTATTGTCAGTCTTCAGATAAAAAATTATAAAAAACATTAATTAATTATAAAAAATGCAAAAAAAAAAATAAGATGGACAAGTTTTGCAAATTATTTTACTTGTCCATCAATGGTCCTGTTAATATTCTCAAAATATTTTTTTAGGGTAGGTGAGGGTAGATGGAAATTAATTTAAAGAAATAAATGTGATTGACGCATGCTTCAAAAGTAGTGTAAGACTTTAACTATAATTGACCTAAGACACATCTTTTTAAAATCAAACACTAGTTTGCGATCTTTAGCATGGGTAGGTACACTATTTAGCTTTCGTTATTTTATTTTAGAAAATTTTTTAGTGAAAGTATCACGATTAAAATAAAAATTTTAAAAGGATATTACAAGGTAAAGGATATAATATATTTTTTTATTATTTTATTATTCATAGTGTTAGTTTCAGAAGAAGAATGATGCCTTTTAGAGATCTCTTAACCAGGGCACAGAATTAATGAATGGTAGCTTTCTTGATTACGTTGAAATTCTTTAAATAAAGATTTCATTTTTATTTGATCTGAACCTATAACTAATTCTACAACATATCTATAAAAATCTGTCTATAGTAAAGTAAGTACTTTAATTACATGCCGGTGACTTAATGGAAAGGGTTTTTCAGATAAAAACTTTCTTCACCAAAACTATTAATCATTATTTTTTATTAATTTGTCATAACACTTAATTAAACACTTAAGGATTGAAAAACATTTTCAACATTTTCGAAAATACGATTAATTAAATTTTATTAGGTATAAGTTGGTATAAGTTACGACTTCTAGCATTGAAGAGGATAAGCAGTTGAGAAATTTATTTCAAAAATTGATCTTTATATAGGTATATTTACTTTCTCCCTTCACACCTTCACATTATGTCAAGTTAAACTATAATTTCTTTATGCATTTTTACATGTACACTTTTATTAGGTATATCTTTATAAATTAAACTCTAACTAGCTTCTGCTTCATTCTAACTCTGAGAAATCAATTAGAAAACTCATTCAAGGATTTTATAAGCACTTAAGTAAATCTGGTAAGGTCGACATAGATAAATTGCGACAATATAACATCTTCCGTATTTATGTTATGTATAGATATACTATGGGAAAATTTGAAAAGAATTTGCAAAATATTTAATTCTTTTACAATTTCTGAAGAAGTTCTTGTCAAACGAAATTACGTTCAATTTAGTTTCAAAGGTCCCAAAATGGTAGATTCTTCGCACTACTGCTGATGATTGTTTTTATATTACCATGCTTCAAATTTTAGTACATTTGACTTTTATATTGAGTATTTACCATTTAACAAGATTTTTTTTTATAAATTATATTTCTTTAATTTATTACAAAAAGAAACCCACATATTATATATATACATATATATTAGATATCATATCATATTAATTTTATATTATGTATATGTGCTTTAAAGTTAACAGTATAATTGTGGAAATTTACTCATATTTTATTTTGAACTTGCTTTTTGTTTAGCATTGTTTAATTTTCAAGGATAACTATACAGGATAATCACAATTTTTAAATAATACCCACTTATTCTATAATTTTGTTTTTTTATTTATATTTTTTTGTTTTTTCTATAGTTATTCCTTCTTTTTAAATTGTAAAAAAAAGGGTGATTTTTGTAACTGACCTTGGGAATTTATTTTTCATATGAACCTTCGTATATTTTCACAATATTAAAAAAATAATAACACTCTTGAAATCGAAAATATACACACACTTATATTTTAGAATTTAGGATTTTTTTTGATAAAACGAGATTTTGAAGATTTTAAAAGGCGAGATTTTGATAAAACGAGTTTTTGAGATACAAGCATTTGTAGCGCTCCCTAAAAATTCACCTTTATTTTAATATGATACAAAAATGTTACCATAATTTTTTTTTTTAATATTTAACGAGTAACCACATTTTCTCTTACCTTGGGATTCTCTTCAAAGAAGAGAAGGCAAGGATTAAGAAGAAAAATACCATATAATATAATATTATATATAATTTGCTTTGTTCTCGCTTAGATGAAATTGAAAAGAAATCTTTGATTGATATACTCTATAAACTGGCAAATTTTATAATTTTATTTGAAGTAACTTTATTTTTAAGTTCATCCAGTATACATTTTTTGTGAACAAAATCGAGTGCATAGAATAGATAGATTTTGAATTGCTAAACAATAAACATTTCATAATAATGTTGTTTCTTAGATATAAGCACATCATTTATTTAAACGATGTCACAATTTTTTTTCTATAAATTGTCATTTTTTTTTGTATTTTGTTCAAAATGTAAATCATTTGAATTTTTTTAGCCACCACTGTATATATATTGTATTATTTAAGTGTATCTATTATAATCGTACGTACCCGTTAAAACTTTTATAGAACAAACTGTATTATAGTTTAATTTTTATTTTAGTTTAAAATTTTAAAACATAGAACAGGAATTCAACACCATTTGGTACTAAAGGGTCTTTCAAATTGAGTTTTCAAAAGTAAATTATTAAAAGGCATAGAATTTGAATTGAAACTGGAAAAATCTGGAAACTTTGTATGCAGCAATTGCAGTGTTTCTCTGGCTGTATGACAGCCCCATCTTGTTGAAACCACATGTCCTCAGTATCAATATTTTCCAGTTTTGGCCATAAAAAAGTTAGGATCATGTTGCGATATTTGAGACCGTTAACGAGACCGCAATGCAAACCAAACAGTGACTCTTTGTGGATGCGTTGGCTTCTCTTGGATCACGCGAGGGTTTTCCTCTCCCCAAATAAGGGGAGAGGAAATGTGCTTCGTCCGAAAAAATGTTCCAGTTCCAGTTTTGTTCCAGTATCCAATTGGCAAAGTCCCAACGCATGGAATGATCATGTGGCAGCAATTCTTGCGTCAATTGAACTGTGCAGGCCTTCAACGCTAAATCTTTGTGCATAATACGCCATACAGTTGACTCAGAACGTCCCATTTGTTGTGAACGTCGGGGAATTGATATGGTGGGGTCAGCTGTAACACTATCACTCACAGCACCAATATTTTCTTGTGAACGACCGGCACGAGCATACTGATGTCTTTCTCGATCTTGTACTGCACCAGTTTCTTGAAATTTCGGCATAATATTACTAATTTGTTGCTCAGATTATGTCGATCATAAACATCGCGTAATTTGCGAAATACATTTCTTACAGAACGACCATTTTCATAAAATGATTCAATAATTTCAACACGTTGTTGTAATGTATGCGACTCCATTTTTATAAATGGTAAACCTTCAACTGTCAAAATGACATATAATATAGGTGCGTTCAATGTTTGAAGTGTGTTACACAGGCGTCTACTTTTGAAAACTCAATTTGAAAGACCCTTTATTTTAGTTGTAATTTCTGGTTAAAAGTTACACTTTAAATTACGGTTAAAAATGTTTATTCCTTTGCATTTTCTCTTTTTATTTTATTGTTTATTTTCATGTTGTAGTGGTTTTTTTTTTTTTTGTTAAATTAGCAATTAAAAAAATTTATTATAACGGACGTGAGTCGTATGAACTACAATTAAAAATAAATAAAATCATAAATTAGGGATAGTCAAAATCTAAAATCGCAAAGTGGAAATTAGAAGTTAATAATGAAACAAGAATCTCTGAGGTTAAAATAAAATTAAAAATCTAGTGAAATAATAAAAAATATTTTCGTTAGAAATTTCTTATAAATAATCTTCATCTATTCTTGTTTTGAAGGTGAAGTGTTAAAAAAATAAATAAAATAATCAAAAAAAAAAAAATTGTAATAGCTATTACAATATTATTTATTATAAGGTGATTTATTACTTAGGGTTTCCATTAACAAATTTTTAATTAACACTTGTTTGCTACTTCCATATTTATCCTTGCAATGTTTGGGTCACAGGTCATGAGAGTATTACAGAGAACGATTCGGCGGATGAGCTTTAATTTTAAAAGGCTAGTAGGTGCAACTTTTGATCTGCGTTTAAAAAGATTCAAATATATAATTTTTCTCTCTAGACCTGAAATAGGATAATTGGTTGGTGTTATTACGCGTTACGGGTCAACCTCTTATAAACTTTGCAGAGGAATTGATACGCTATAAAGTGTGAACCACTTTCTCTGCATCATTCCTAGTCTGTCAAGGGAAACAGAAATATCACTGTAGTTTTTTTTTTTCAAGATTCTCGAATCTTGAGCCCAGATCTACATCAAAAAGATTCAAATGTGTATTTTCGATCTTTAGAACAGAAATAGTATAATTGGTTGGTGTTATTACGAGTCATATTCTTATAAATCGAAATATCGCGGTAGTTTCCTTTTCAAAGATTTCGCTGAACTCTTTGACATACAGATAAGAAGCTTTTAAAACTAGTTCCGCTAGAATGTCATCATCGTAGCATAAATCTATGAAAACTTAACCGCAACTCTGACCGTTCAGTCTTTATCAATGCAAAAAAAAAAAAATCTTTACAATATACCTCTCTTCTTCTTAGGAGTTAGTGTTATAAATCTGCCTAATATATTTTACTTTTGCTTTTTTTATAGCTTTAACTAAACTAAAAATTTTAGCAAAACTTTAATTTTCGCAACATAAATATATGTATCTTTTTTTTAAGATAACTTTAAAACCGCCATTAATAAATTTTTCCGAAATAATCAATAAAATGTTTAAAAGATTTGTCGGCGGTTTCTTAAGCTCATAAGAACATAAAAATAAAATAAGAATGTCAATCAAAAAATAAAAAAAAAGTTTTAATTTTTTATTTTTATATTATACATATTATGGTATCTACGATATTTACTTTACTCTAAGGACTTCTTTATTTTTTTAAACTTTTTATAATAACTTTTCTTGAAAAAAATGATTCATTTTTAAATTTTTCCTTCCGATGTAACTGACTAGAGATCATTTGTTAACTTCACTTGTTTTTTTTTTTTTTTCTTATATAATCCTTTGCTCTTGTTTTTTTTTTTTTGATCAAATTTACTAGAAATCATACAAAAAGCTCTGAGGTCAGAATTCAGTAATGTGTAACAATGAAGTAAAACTTTTCTGTTATTTGGTTTTTTTTTTTTCTTCCTTTTTTCACTTTATTTTAAAAAATATTTTTCAAGATTTTTAAACTATCTATATATAAATATGAACTATAATAATAATATGTACAATCCGCATATGGATAGATTCGCAAAACTACTAAAATGTGTCAAAACCGGGAATATTTTCTACAATGTAACTTTAAATCGTTTATATCCTACGTAAAAAAAAAAAATTAGTTTTTCCTTCATCAAAAAAAAAAAAAATTTTTTTTTGTTTTTCTTTAAAAATTTCTTTTATTTTTTAAAAACCTTTTCCTTTAAAAAAATTTTTTTTTTTTTTCTTTTTACATAAAACAATTTTTCAAGACAATAATTCAAGAGATATTTTTCGTGAAAAATTTTTCTCAGTTTTTTCGTAAAGTTTTTTTTTTTGCATTTCTTGTTATAAAGAAAACTTTATTTTTGTAATATTTCTTTTTGTTTTTTTTTCTTCCTATTCGAATTAAAGATTTCCTTTCATCACTTTTGTTGAAGGAACTTAAAAAATTTTTCAACTAACATTTTATAGTAAAAAGAAAAAATAAAAACAAAACAAAAAAAATTAAAAGAAAAATTGAAAATTCAATTAAAATTTTCTTGAACCATAATATAAGATGGCCCCTATCTTCATTCAATTAAAAACAAAAGCCAATTCACTTTAATTTTTTTTTTTTTTTTACTTTTAAGAGCATTAAAATGAACGTTGGTTTAAAAAGTTGTTCTTAGAAATTATAGGTATTGTTTTAATAATAAAATGTAGAACTGGAAAAAAAGCAAAATTTCTTAGAATGCCTTCTTTTATGCCATTTTTTTTTAAATAAAATAAATTGTAATTCTAAATTTTGTCACATCATATTGTACAAATTTTTCTAGAAGCAAATAAAAAAAAAACTTTAAATTTGATTAAAAATTATCTCTTGTTTAAGTTTGATTTTTTTTTTTTTTTTGGTTGGTTGGGGATCGGGAGGGCATTTAAAGCTTCAGCAAAGCGTAGGACGGTGCAGATATGTGGACCCTTTACCCGAACTAAAACTCGTTCCCAGTTTTATGCAATTAAAACTAGTCGTAAAAACTAAATATTAATTTTATTTTCATATATTGGTCTCGTTTAGCGATAACTCGTTTGGCGATAAAACCGTGTAGGAACCTGAATTTATTGCTAGTTCTAGCGGTTTCTTTCTTTTAAGCCTTTTTTCTAATTCCATCGGAATATAGGAGTTGACCGGCTTCTGCATTTATATGCCCTTCTAATCGGACCTTATGTTTCATTGCATAGTTTTTTATTTCTTGCACCAGACTGGGAACGTTTAAGTCTCTATTTGTTAGTCGCTATTTTGCACATACCAGGGAGCATTAACCATGTTTCCTAAAATTTTATTTTGGAATGTTTGAATTCGCTGTAGATGGGTCTGCTTGGCACAATTTTCAATTTTAGTTTTTCATTTTTTGGTCCAATTGTATAATTTATCACTTGCTTTCTGTAGCCTCGTCAATATTTAATCCTACTGTCATAGTTGCAGTATCGTTCGCAAAAGAAGCTACGGTAATATTTTCCATAAAGCAAATATACGATTGGATCCATAATACTACCTTGGGGCACACCTGCATTGATTTATCTTAGAGTGGAATACTCTTCATTCTTTTTAGTTCTGAATAATCTGTCACTCAGATATGATGAAAATATATCTACGTAGACTCTGGGCAGTATTTTACCTAGTTTGTATAATAATCTATCGTGCCATACTTTATAAAATACCTATGCGACGTCAAGGAATATTGTAGGGCAAATCTTCTTTTATTCATCTATTATTTATACATCTATTATTCTCTGTATGTAATCTTCAAGAATCCTTTCTATGACATCTATTATTCTCTGTATTTAATCTACAGTGGAATGTTTAGCTATAAAATCAAATTAATAATTTGGAATTAGTTCCTTATCTTCTACTATAGGTTACATTCTTTTAAGCAACAGCCTCTCAAATAGTTTCGGTATTATTGGAAGCAGAGATTATTAAAATTTCAGCGACTTTCCACGCTCTAGGTATTTATTTCAGCCTTATTAATGAATTAATTATAAAAGTTAGCATAGTTATTCACTTTTTAGGCAGTTCCTTTAGTATTTCAGTTGTAATTAAATCATAACCTGGGACTTTATTAGATTTGAAGGTTTTGATTTCTTCTATTACTTCTCTTTTTGTGAATGGCTCGATAAAATTGTCTTCATTTCTATCATTTTCTTCTTCAATAGGAAGATCAAAATCAATTTCATTTGGCTGCAAAATTTCTTTCAGCTGATCTGCGAATTTTTCGGCCTTTTCTTTATTACTCCTTCCTCAGTTTCCTTCCTTTATTCTAATTGATAGGAGAGGTTTTTTAACATTTTTCGCTGCCTTTCAGAAAGAGTAATTTGTCTCTTCATTATCCGTTAAGTTATTTACATAATTGTCAAAAGATTTATCTTTAATTTCTCGGATATTTATTTAAGATTTTGTGTTAATCTGTTAAAAATGTTTTGATCCGCTGCATCTCTTGATTAATGCCATCTACGTCTGGCCTTTCTTTTTTTTTGATGGTAAAAGTAGTAAGAGTAAGTAAGTTTAATAGTAAGAATAATTATTTAAGAAAGAAATATTTCGAGTTTAAAAGATAACAAAAAAACTGTAATTTTTTATTATCAGAGTTTACTTTCCTTTCCCTGTTAATCAAATTTAAAATAAATAGAAATATAATAGCAAGCAATATAAACATTTTTATTTATTTTTATTTGTTTATGGTTGTAGACTGTCATATATCATTTTGAAAGTTGTAAAGAGACCCTGTAAAAACCTGTAAAGATATCTTGATAAAAAGCTCGATCAACAGTTTGTATGTGAAAACTTATAAAAGCTTCGTGTTCGGATCATAAAAAAAAACATGGCTGTTATCTTTTCCATGTGAAGAAAAATTTCAAAATAGCTAATTTATCATGGGTAAAAGTGAATCATATACGGTTTCCACTTCAATTTAACAAAAAAAAAAATATGTACCAGAAAAACTGAATTGTTTTTCAGTTCAAAATAAAAATTATGTATCCGACTTTATTATAAAACAAATGAATATTTTTATATACGCCCAAATTCGTTATCTCGATCTGTTCTGGAAGTTAAAAAAAAAAAATTTTTCCGGTGTTAATTAAAAGTTGTATAAGTGTATCAAAAGTGTAAAAAATTGTTTGACGCTTTTTGTTTATACCGTTAAAAGGATAAAATATTTTTTTGAAATATTATTTATTACTTATCATACTTAAAATTATTTTCGTTTCTTATTCGTGACCAATGACCATACCATTAGTCAAATATGTGTTTTTGTTTTCCTATTCCACTCCTATATAAGAGTACAAGCGGGAGGGGACATTCACTAAGTCAATTATTATTCATTTTTGTTAAGCTTTAGTTTCTGTAATGATTGGTTTCACTAAGCTGTTGATTACTTGGCTGTATAGCTAAGACAGTGAAACGCAAATATTTTACTTTATTTGTACGCCATCTATTATCTAATACAAGAAATTATTTTGTTTTTATTAGGCACTTAATTTTTTATATATAGTTATGTATTATAAGAAAAATTTATTGTATTTTATATCACCCAGCCGGGGTTTCAACTTGAGGCGTTTCGAATGAAAGTGCCGGTGTCTTAACCACTATATATCTTTAGCTACATTAATGAAATAATTAGCTTCAAAGGAATCTGAGAGCTTTGAAATAACTTTTTAATATATGTATATAGGTATAGGTATGTAAAAATATTCTGCATTATCAGGGGCCTTGGTGGCCTAGTGAGTAAGAGCGTATGAAATACGTTATAAACCCGGAGGGAGTTTGTGTTCGAACTCCACCTCGCAAGAATAATTGCCTCTTACGACATTTTCTTTGTAACCTGAAAAGGAAAGACTGTGTAACTTCCTTGTCACGTTATATGGCAAAGGAATAAAAACAAAAAAAAAACATCTACATTAGATACTTTAAAAAAATATTTTATCCTAAAATCCAATAACTTTAAAGCTTAAAAACAACATCATAAGGTATTTCATTGCTGTTAACTAAAAAACATGAAAATTATTTAAGTTTAAGTTATTGAAAAGTTAAAATAGAAAAATAAACAAAAAAGGAAAAATGCTACTATAGTTCTTAATAGTTGTACAAAACTTAAAAATTATTATATACAATAGATGAAGAATAGTTCTTCTTTAAAGTAATTTCCTGATAGAAGTTTCAATTTACACCTTATAAAAGGTAAAAATATAATTTTTTCTTTTTTTTTTGTTTTATATTATATATAAAATTATTTTTATTATAAACCGCTCTACTGACACCCTAACTATTTAGTGCACAAGTTTCTATTTCCCAGTTTAAAAAAAAACTTGAAATGTAATTCTTTTTTTAAACTCTTATAATTTCTTGGCTCTCATAACTTTAAGGTGTAGGTAAAAAGTTGCTTAACTTTAAAATTGAATTGGTTAAAAATGAAATGACTTTTAGGAACAAAAAAAAAAAAAACTAAATTGGCCAATGATTCTTAAAAAACGCAATATAACAAAGAAACTTTTCCAACATTAAACTTTCTTCTAGTTTTCTATACCATAAAAATAATTAAAAGTTAAAAAAAAAATCCTTAAGATAGACTGGAGTTTTACAAATATAATATTATCGTGTTTTTGTTTTTTTCTTTTTTAATAAAAAATTTTTATTGTAACTTTAACATATTATCCTTTTCTTTCTTTTTTTTTTATTGTTTTGATACTAGAGTATAAAATGAATATAACGCTATTATACCGTAAACACGTAAACTTGTAATCAAAGCCAATAAATAATGTTCAAAGCTTATTAAAAGTCAAGACCACAAAAAAAAAAAAAGAAAAAATAAGAAAAATAAAAAAAATGTATCTAGAATTATTTTTACTGGATAATATTAACGGTAACTTTCTACTCCATGTTAAGAATGCATCGCGCTAAGTAGTGCTCATTTCTAATTCAATGGAAAATACACGTATCGCGTATTTTTTTATATTAAAAACCATATGAAAAAAGCAAAAAAAAAAATAAAAAACTATATTACAAGTGCACTCAATAATATGTAGAGTGTGTACATGTAACATGTAGTGGACATCATTTACTCCGTATAGTTCAGAAATAAAAAACGAAAAACAGAAACACAAAAAAAGAAAAAACAGAAATTAAGTCAGTTATTGGTGCTTAGAATTTTAATTTAAAAACGATTTATGTTGTTTTTTTTTTGCACAAAAGTGTACGAAATCGTAAGTAGTTGTTCCATATATGATTTTATACCTAAATTATAATATTTTATATTATTTTGATGAATTTTTGGCGAAAAAATAAAATGTATAATTATTGTACAAGAAATTTTTTCATTGCAAATACTTAGATGATTTATGATGGTTTAACTGCTACCGAAATTACTATGAATATTTTAAAAGTTAGCTTTTTGTAATCTTTTTTTGTAGTAAAAATTCATAAATACGAACGTTTTTATAAAATATAGTTTTTTAAAAATGGGAACATCTCATGGTATCGAAACATTTTTTTAATAATATACAGGGTGATTCTTTTTCGATGTTTCAGGGGTTTATTTCTCCCGGTTTTTGAAATAATAAGGCCTAATTTTTTTTTTAAGTTTTAATTTAAATTGCTTATACAATTAATTAATAAGTTTAATAGATCGTCAGAACGGCTTTACACTTCATTTTTCCATATTTTAGATACCGAACGTTTAAAAGTTATGAGCATTGAAACGACAAAAAATAAAATTGAAAAAATAGCTAATTTATAAGAGTTTTTTTTTATTCGTTTCAAATTTATTTCAAGAGGGGCCTCGGTGGCCTAGTAGGTAAGAGCGTATAAAATACGCTGTAAACACCGAGGGAGTGTGGGTTCGAATACCACAGACGTTGTAAAAGTTATTCCCCCTTATGGCATTTACAGCCCCGCCTGAAAAGGAGAGGCTGTGCAATTTCCTGTTCACATTTATGTGGCAGAGACACTAAAAAAAAAATTTCCTTTAAGACCGAAAGAGAATCGCTCTGTATATCAAATAATAAATAAATCTGTCAAATTTTTATTAAAAATGTTTATATTTCTGAATGAATCGAATAAAATTGATTTCAAAAAGCTTATAAAAGTTCATACAGAGTGCATCAAACTGTTTTAGTTTATATAGGGTGGGCCAACTTAAATTGACTGATTTGAAATGCTTACAATTTTTTCATTTTTAAAATTTTGATTTTTTTTGCAGATACTAAAGAATTTTATAAAATTTTTTAATGTCATCATACGCAGTGCAAGAACGTTGAAAAATTGTTGAATTTTATTATGTTTCCGGACTATAAATTTTTGAAGTCTCATTATGAGTGATTAAGCACATTTTTATGGATATGTAAAAAAAACAGAACTTTCGAATTTGGAGTATGGAGAATCCGAGAGCATTGCATCAGCAACAATTACACCCTCTCAGATGCGAGAACTTTTTCGATGACCGAATAATTTCAAAAAATCCTGATTTCGCGTAGCCATCGTGTTCACCAGATTTGACGGCCCTTGATTTTTTTTGTGGGATTTTAAAAAGAGCCATTAACTGCCAATAGGAATATGGAAGCAATTTAAAGGATATAATTTTTCGCACTTAGCTTAAAAAAAATTTAATAATTTTAATGAAAATAAAAAAAAAAATAAAAAATTATAAGCATTTTAAATCAGTCATTCCAAGTTATCCCAAACTGTTCGTAAAATTTATAGTAAAATAAAATTATTATTTGTGTTGTTAAATTTTCGTTTAGATCAGATTTTTTCTTTACCTACCTACTCTTCTATACGCAACGAATCTTCCATTAACAGTTCCAGACTATACATTTTAAATTAGACACTGGTTTTGGCACGTTTAGATATATTAGAATAGTAGAAGCAGCAGCAATTTAGAATGGATATAAAGGTTTTTTTAATATACTACAATTGATCTAAAGCTCAGAATTATAAGAACTTCTAATTTATATTTTGATCATAAATCATAATAAAAATACAATAATCAGAACACACTGTACACAGTATTACTTTACTTCTTTGTTGTGTTTTTTTAAATCTTAGAGAAAAAAAGGAAAAAAAGTTAATTTTGTTAAATGAAATTGTTTTCGGTTTTTTTTTCTTTTCTTTTTTTTATAAAAAAAAGAGAAAAAAAAAATGAATAAAAAAACGAAAATCAATATGGAAGACATATTTAAGCCTTAGTTAACTTTTAAAAAATTTTTTGGTTTTTCTTATCTAATTTATTACTTTTTCATTTTAAAGATTTAGAGAAAAGGTAACTGAATTTTAACAGAATCTTTTAAATTAATTTAAATCAATACCTACAGAAAAAAAAATATAAATTATAATAAATAAAAAGTAAAAATAAAATATAAATTGTAAAATTTCGCGTATATGTAAATAGTACGTAAGGGTTATCAGTTTTGCTTTCCTCTTCGGATATAGGTAATATGTACAAACAACTAAACAAGCATTATAAAGGATATCATTTTATAAGTTGATAACATCGTAACATGGTAACATGATAATTTAGAAGACAAAATCAATTCAAATTTTATATGGAAATCCTCACTTCGCATTTCTCAAATTCAAAATTTCTAAATCCAAAATTTTACGCAAAATACACACACTTTTTTCAAACGTAATTAAATTAGATCCCTTCTTAATAAAAGGGTTTCTATACGTTTATTTGCCAACCTTCATTCAAAATTTAAACAATTACTGAATTGAATTAAAGAAGTGGATGCATTCTTTAGTTATGTTGTTCCCTTTTGTGGATGTGGATGCATTCTTTAGTTATGTTGTTCCCTTTTGTGGATGTGGATGCATGCTCTAATTAGTTATTTACAAAAATAAGAATGTATTGTGGATTACAATTTACTATATCGAAATGCATGAACAAATATAAAGATATATTCTAGACGTCGATGTTTTTCCTACTTCTACAAATAAAAAGAATAGAAGAAAAATCAGTGTTATCTGCGTCTACTAAAAACAAAAGAGAAGAAAAAAGGAAAAGATGCTTATTTCTTGTACGAATAAATAAGTTTATTGAAGTTTTTGCAATAATTGATGCAAAAAACTAAACACAAATTGTAGGGAAATTAACCTTCCTTGAAAGACTTTTTCATATGAACTGACTTTTAAGCAGCTACAACTAAATTTTTCCTGCGTCTTTTAATTTAGAGCATAATAAGTTAAATTCAATAACTAGCATGATATAACTATTTTTTAAATTAATTGTAATACATTAATAATGTAATAAAAATTTGCTTTCTTATGAAAGGCAAATTTTGTCACAGTATAAAAAAATTAAAAGCTATTATCGTTAATTAATACTCCAATGTACAAAAAGAAACAAAAAGCAGTAAATGTAACAGTAAGTCGATGCAACCGACTTATTTATACCCTACACCTAAAAAATTCAAATTAAATTAAAAATCCATAAGTTATTTTAGCTAGGTATTTAATATAAGCTAAAAAAAATAAATGCTTTTACAACCTTGGTACAAAATTTCACGTTTTTATCTTTATTAAATTCGAAGATATGATTGTTAGGTCTTGGGAGTTGTGTGTTGGATACCCGAACAACCATTCCAATTCATCTGAAATTTTAGGCAAATTAGGGATTCAGGAAACAACACCCTCGTATCAAATTTGCAGTTTATATCTTTATTAATTTCGAAGATATGCTTGTTCGGTTTTGGGAGTTGTATGGGAGGTACCCGAACAACCATTCCAATTCATCTCAAATTTTAAGTTTCTGTCTTTATTAATTTCGAAGATATTCGTATTTGATTTTGGGAGTTATATGGGAGGTACCCGAATCCATGGTCCGATTTCGCCCATTTGCAATCCCCGCCTTACTTTAGTCATTGTTAACCTACAGTATAAATTTCATCAAGATACCATCATTATTTTTTGAATTATCGTGCATACGGACGGACGGACATCACTAAATCGACTCAGGAGGTGATCCTGATTCAGAATATATATACATGTCCATATCTATCTCGCTTCCTTTTGGTTGTTACAAACACCATACCAAAGTTAATATACGCTATACTTTAAGTGTAGGGTATAATAAATTAATATTAATGTTTTACAAAAGATTTTATTTTTTATAAAACAACTTATTTTGTATAATATGGCAACACTTTATACATTAATACGTTTTAATTAATGTATAAATTACTTAACACTTTGTAAGCCACGTCATTCATATTTGAGTGACACTTGGGTTTTATATGATTTAGATATGAATAAGATGATAAGATATGACCACATGATTTAGATATGAATAAGAGTATTGTTTTACTTTAGATATGTGTCATTCGTATTCTAAGGATGCCGACGACTTGAGTTTTGTTTTCAAAGAAATCTTTTCCAAATATTGACAATCGCTGTAAAAAATATCGACATACAACATTCTTCTGCCATTTAGAAGACCGATTGCATTATTACTGATATACACCATGCAAAGTAAAATTTGAAATAGTTTTCTCAACATTATAGTACTTGGAACACTCTTCTTGTAAATACTTTAGATTTTCCAATAATTTGGCAGTTATATAAGACCATCCACAACAACAAATAAAAAAAATTTTTCATTTCATAGGAACTGGTGGGGATCCATTTATTAGACCTTGTATACTTCGTTTGACAATTTTTAGTATGGCTTGGTCACCATATACTTATTGGTTTCAAATATAAGTGACATTAAAAAAATTAGTTAAAAACCGTACATAACGTAAGTGGACGTACATAACTAACTTAAAAGTGAAAACCCAATATATGAAGTTTCAGGCCTTAGTTTTCACGGAAATTTTTGAAAACTGGCTTGGCTTGTATTCTGTTAATATCAAGTATGTAAAGATAACTATTTGGTTTCCAATTTAATTATTAAAATCCAAAACATCTGGTAAAAACTCTAAATAAAAATCGTTCTATAAAACTGTTACTACATTTATATATGAAGTATTATTGAAATTTCAAGGTGGGGTTATTATAGATAATAAACCAACTTATCAATATTAATCCTGAATTTCGTTATTTTTTTTTTTTATATAAAATATAAAAACTAAAATGTCATTTCAACTAAAATCAACTTATCCATTATTTTCTTAAATTATATATCTATTAAACATTTAACATGACAGCATAGGTACTAGAAGTTTTAAGAAATGTGTATAGGTATAGGAGATATTTTATAATTTTCGCGGATATTGATTTGATAAATTGAATTCATTCCGTTTTTTTTTTTTTTAAATTTAATTAATTAAAAATCTCCGAAAATAAATTAATATATTAAAAACATTTCCTTTCATTTTATCCGGTGTTAAAAACAAAATATAATAAAAATCTGAAATCTTTCATACCAATATTGTTCTTGTGTCCACTGTATAGATATAAAGTATAATTCGTTATCCAAACTATTAGCCATTATAATATTTAATTATGTTGAAAATTCTAACAAATCACAAAAGAAAACCACAAAATTAAACTGCATTATAAGTAAAAAATATTTGAAAAATTTCTTAAGAAATTCCACAATTTAAAAGAGAGAAAGAGAAAAAAAAAAAAAAACCAAAACAAAACAAAAGATAAATTCCATTAATTAAGCGTCATTCGCACAATTTTCTTTCTAACACTCACCTGGTTAATGGTCTCGTTGATCCAATAAATAAATATGTATATATATATATATATATATATATATTATATGTATATGTATATTTAAATAAGCTTTTTTTTTCTTTTAGTATTTCCGATGTTTTTTTTTTTTGTTTTTTTTTATGGTTTCTTTTTATGTTTACTTTTATTTCCTTTTATAATTTGTCCACTTTTTTTTTCCACTTTTGTAAAAAAAAAAAAACATTAAAATTAACACGAAAAAAAAAATTAAAAATTTTCTTTTTTAGAATGATTTAAACAACCATAAGGATGTCCTTTCAATAAAGGAGATATTTTTTGTCATTTTAGATTAAATGAGAATTGGAAATAATTCGGAATGAAATTTACCAAAGTTTACTGTGGAAGAGACCTTTAAACCACTTGTACAAAACCTGCTTATAATCCAAATGAATTACACACATTACGCATCAAAAACGAAACAAAAATTATAAATATTCTTAAGATATATGTACAAAAGTAGAGGGTAACGAGGTTATCCAGTAAGAGCTATATAGGAACTTTTAATTTAAAATAAAAACAGAACACTATAAGATATCAATATAATTTTTTATTTATTTCAGGTTCATGACATTTGTTATTTAAAAACGATTTGATATAAATGAGCATCTCTGGAGTTTTTTATAAATTTAGTTTTGGAACGCCGGAATTTTCTACATAAATCTGCACTTATTTCACCAATTATAGTACTAACAATATTAGTTTTAAGGTCATTGAATATTTATTTATAGGTCCAATAGGACCAATGATTTAGCATAATCTTAAAGAAAAAAGTCCAATGGAGTTATATTACATGATCTAAATGACCAGTTTACATCGGCATTTCTGGAGAATACACAGCCTTTAAACTTTTCTCTCAACAAATTGATTGCGTCCCGAGATGTGTGGCATATTTCACCATCTTGTTCAAAGCACATAATCTTCAAATTGAAATAATCTAATTCATGCCACAAAAAATCCATGTGGTTGCATAAGAAAATTCAAGTTCTTGGGAACGAGTTCTTGAATAGATTGTTCTCGATATTCATCTACCTTTTGATTCACAGTATCAACATTTTGAGCAATACGTTTACGTTCTTGTACGAAGTATGTTTTTCTTTTAACATTAACAGTTCAGCAATATGTTTACGTTTTAACACTATTTGTCTGAATTTTTCAATTACATTACTAATACTAAGCTCTGTAGGTAGATTATGTTGACCATAAATTCCATGTTTCTGCGAAATTTTATAAATTTTAACAATTTCTATACGCTGTACATAATATGGTGTATCACTGTACAACGGCTATGATGTTTAAAAAAATATAAATGTAGTACTAATTTGATCTCCCTTTATATTATAAACGTAATTTGATATTTACTAATCTTATTCAAAATATTATATTTAAGTTACTTAAGTAGAATTATTGGTCTCGTACTGGAAAAATATAAAATAAAAAAAAAAAAAAATGAAAAACCACTTAAAATATGGAAAGTGAGAAAATTAACAACGATATCGTGATTTAAAAAGTGTTTGTGTTGTCTTCTCTCATTTTAACGTTCACATTACCTCTACTTTAGGTATTTTAAAAGTAAAGAATATTTTTGGTGGAATTGTGAGGAAGAATAAAATCGATTTTTTTTTTTTTATTAACGATAGGTGTTTTTTTTTTTTTGTGTTCCCTTTTTCGTTTGGTGATTTTTTTGTTTTTTTTTTTCTTTTTTAATATTAGGTAAATGGGATTCGGTAAAAACATTTTTTTTTTTTTTTTAACAAATATTTCAAACCACAGATAATTTTTATTTCTTTACACCTTCACACAATTGAAACGGAAATTAAGATATTTTTTTTGCTTGTAAAATTTCTTTTCAATAGGGAAAAACACAACTTTTTTTTTTCCTTAGCACTAGTATAAGTATGTGAATTGGATACCCAGTGATGAGGTGTGTATCTGACACTTAATATAATATAAAACCAATAATTTAATATTGTTTGATAGCATATAAAATGAGTGAATTCGTATTAGAATTCGAAATAAAAATTAAATATTATGAAAATATTTTTTTAATTGTAAAATGGAAAGGAAAAATAAAAGGATAATCGGAAAAACTATAGTAATAAAGTAAAACGAAAAAAATGTAATAAATTAAATATATTTATTTAAAGATTTTTCATCTCATTTCTCCATCTCATGTTTAAAAATAAATGCTGTATTAAGTTGGATATTAAAAATTTAAATAAGAAAAATCATAGAAATCAATAGTTTTAAAAGGATTTATTAAAATATTATGTGTATATTCGTTCGTTGTCAATTTCCAGGTAAATTAAAAATAAAAGGTATTATTATTATTATTCAGATTTGTATGACAACTAATCGAACGTGGTATGCCAAACCAACCAAATTTTATAGGAATGATTACCATAAAACTTGATCATCTCTTATAACATTTCATATGTTCAGCCTAATTAGATACTGAGTTATTCTTAAATTAAAAAAAAAACTACATGAACCTATCAGCTCAATTTCAATAGGGAAACTAACCTTTTTATAAAGATTGCAGCGCCCATTCCAGTATATTGTAAGTCGATAATGACATTTTGAAAAAAAGTAATTTTAATATTTTAAAATTTCTTTTAGTTAGTGCTTTACTGATTTAAAACGTAGAGAGGTGGGTTTTGCGGCAAATTATAGAGATTTTTAAGTATTTTTATGTCAGTTGAAATAAATGTATAAAACATGGATGATAATAAAGAAAATAATATAATGGATCCATGTCATTTAAAACTTCAAATTTTACTTAACATAAACATGAAAAATATTATAAGAAAAAGAATGTAAAAAATAACATATATTATTTCTACAAAACTTCCGTCGTATTTTTTAAATTTTTATAAAATTCACGATAGTACTCCGGTACATATTATGAAAGATCTACTAGATCGTTATATTTTTGTGAAGATATTTCTAGTAGTTGTTTATCCACCATCTTAGGTTCCGCCTTGGAAGTATAACAGTTTTCTTACGTTTTTGACGACCCTCAATAATATTATTTTCATTAAATAACGTTATCGAATCATACATATCAGTTGCTTCGAATGAATATTTTATAAAATAATTTATTTCGATAATTTTTATCAGTTTTAATTATTTTATTGTTAAGCCATTTCACTTTAATATTATCATCATTATACCCGTACGATAGGATCGGGTATAATAAAATTACTCCTCCGTTTGTAACACCTCGAAATAAGCGAGCTAGATATACCTTCAAAGGTATGAATCGGATCAGAAAAAAATTCTAAGACTTTTGAGCCATGTCCGTCCGTCCGTCCGTCCGTCAGCACGCTAACTCAAAAACTAAGAAAGCTAGAATCTTGAAATTTTCACAAAATATTCTGGAAATAATTTGTAGGTTCCCTATTTGGTTGGGTTTGGTTGAGTTTGGACCAAAACTTAGGGTAGCTCTCGAACACCTAACTTTTAGATCCCCACATTTTTTTTGAAATAGAGCTATGAAATTTTAACTGCTGATAGATCTTACAAAAATATTAATTTTATTTTTAATAACTTTTTTTTGTAGCCCCACCCGTTACGGAGCTACAGCTCCCCAAAGGTTCAAAAAAGCTCTATATTTAAATTGTTATAGCACAAGCTGTATAAGATATACCTTCATTTTGAAAACGCCAAACGATTACTACTTTTATTAGCTTTAAAAATATATGTACAATAAATATATATTTGTGGCATACGGTGTCTTAATTTACTGTTATGCAAAACTCAAATTTTGCAAAATCCTTTAATCCTTCTATCTTTTAAACAGTTTAAGTTGGAAACTTGAAATTTTGACAAAAGTTAGATCTTTGAAAATAAGTATGAGTCATTTCAGAAATTTTTTTTGTATCAGTCCACGTTTAGGAGCTGTAAGGGGTCAAAAACTGAAAATTTCCTGTTTTTAAACACCTGTAACTTGAACACCTGTTTTTTGAAGTAATACACAAAAATTAAAGCTTCAACATTATACTTTTATTTCTGTTAAGAACTTTTTTTAATAATATAGGGTTACCTTATAATTGACGAAAGTGTTACTTGGTTTTTTCAAATTTTCTAACAAATTTCTTTAACGAATTTTTTCCATTTTGTTTTACTCGATAATTTGAAATTGTTGAGGATACAATGCGTAGTACAAAAAAATGTAAATAAATAAACAACATAACGGTTGCTTGAAGAATTTTTATTTATATGATATTGATATACATACTTATATAATATCATGTTTATTTACATATCGTATATGTCACTGACGAATGAATGATAAGAGTATAGATGTATATTATATAGCGCCGTATTTACATATATATATGTATTTTATTGTACTTATAAGAAATTATTCTGTCAATGGAATATTTAAATATAATATAATATAATATTTAAAATTATATTTACTATTTGGTACTAAGTAAATTTAAAATACATTTACCGCTTAATATTAAATGGTACTATAGAATATTTGAAAAAGTTTTGGATTGATAATATTTATATGGAAGGTTAGAATCTGCTTTTGAAGAATGTACATATAAACATATAGTTTGAATATATGTACAACCCATAGTTTTAGAAATTATAAAATTCACCCAAATTATTTTAAAATACTAAAATATTAAAAAAATAACATTGTAAACAGAGTTAGCTGTTAGCTGTGTTAGCTGTGAACATACTAACGGTTCGTACGGGTATCTAAGAGTTGACAAAGGCAACTGTATTCTTCCTCGTTTTTTTCTAAATTTACCATTTTTGTCAATCTTGTAAAATTTAAAAATTCAAAAAAAGATGTAACCAATTCTGCGAATTAAATGTTAACGATAAGACATCTAGTATCAAAAATAAAAAGGTAGTTTGTTATGTTTTCAGCCATGGCATTGTTGTTGTCCAAAGTTACCAATTGCCCGAGCGTGTTTATTGTAAGTAACACAGACAACTTTCCACATAAATTTTTTATTATGATAAATAGTATTCTAACATACACTTACGTCGTTTGTAAGTCGTTTGTATGTATGTCGTTTTTTTGTAAAAATCTTAGGTTACAGAAGATAGATACTGGTCTTCTTTATCTAAGGAACATATCATTCTATTATATTGCGAGTCGAGTTACAATATCATAGCTCAACTATTTTTTCAGTATCGTACGGAGAGTTGGACGAACGAACAGACATAGTTAATCCAACTGAGATGATTAAAATTAATGTTGTAGAACAATTTTTCTTATGTAGCCCTAAAATACGTGCATATATGTAGCCCAAAATGTAAACTTTAAAAGACCTTTCATTTACATTCTGTCTTGTTTATTTATTACAGTTTCTAAAAAAATAAAATTCCCCAAGGGTTGCATAATTTTCCAACATCTAACGCAAATTCTGTTTAAGGAAAGATATTATATTTTTAGCACATTTCAAAAAAATTTTCAAAAAATTTGCTGATTAGGTTCACTCTGTCCGTCCGTCCGTCTGTCCGTCTATCCGTCTGTTTACAAAACTTCTACACTGTTAAAGATAGAGAAAAATAATTTTAGCCATCGATAGTTTCATAAAAAAATTGATTTTGAAGAACAACTTTTTCATGTAGCCTCATCCATTGCGGAGCCACAGGCCCTTAAACTTTAAAAAGCCCTATTTTTAAATGCGTATATCTCATGCTCTGCTCATCATTTTGTCAATTTGAAAACTCTATTCGACAGGAATTTTTTTTAACTTTGTAAATAAGTATCAAAATTATACAATTTTTAATATTATAAATACAATATAATATTTAAATTTACTGTTATGGGGAAACCAAATTTTGCATGATTTTTCTACCTTCATAACTCCGATACGCTTTTAGATACGAACTTGAAATTTTGAGATAAGAAAAAACTTTTCGAATCAGTATAAGTTTTTTCAGAATAATTTTTTGAGCCACCCTCTGTTTATGAGCTATTTAAAATTCTCTCAAAAAAGGACTCAACAATTTAAAATTTGTTATTTTTTAACACCTGCAACTTAGGCATCTGTATAGTTTTTTTCGGCAAGACATAAAAATTAAATCTTCAGTAATATATTTTTACTTGTGTTAACGGTTCTTCTTAGTTATATAGAATTCCGGACTTACAGCCCTTCAAAATTGAAAAAAAAATCCTATTTTCACATTTTTTCTTATATGAAATTTTCAAAATTTAGTGCATGTTACAATTTTAAACAGTTTGTATCATCTTTTCGAAATGTGCGTTTTTAAAAACTATTGGTTCACATTCTGCCTTGTTTTTTGCGGGCTCCAATTTTTCATAAAATATCGTTGCCGGTTTCTAAAGAATTTGAATTCGAATAAATTAATTTAAAATTCCAAATATGCTGAAAAGATCTCTGAAAATTATGCTGAAAATTCTTCAATATCAAGACGTTTAATATATCTATTATAATTTAATTTAATAAGAACTACAGGAAAGTTTCACATAATTAGTATTAACCTTATCTGGATCTTATTATAATTCTGATCTAAATTAAAAAATGTCAATCATTCTTTAAAATTTAAAAATTTTTATAAATATATTACATTACGACACTCTTTTGACATTATTTATTACAAATAGCATTAACAGTTAGCTGTCAAATAAACTTTAGTATAATTTAAGGTTAAATAAATTTACACAATGGACAACCACTATTATATAAATTTTAAATACATAACATTAAATTAAATCCTTGTTATTTTTTTTCTATTAATATATATTATATAGAAATAAAGTATAAAATATTATATATATGTATGTATTATATATCTATGTAGATGTAAAATATAAATTGGTGTTACCTTCTCTTAATTGAAAAGTTAAAAATAAAAATAAAAAAAATATTTTTATTTTTGTTGCTTGCTGTTTCTGTTTTTTATTATAATTTTCCCTCGAGTTGAACTTTAGGATAAAAAATTGTAAACTTTGCAAAACAAGTATCTATTAAAAAAGAAAACAAAACACAAAAAAAAATTGAAAAATAATTCCCAGACTGAGAATTTATTTTATAATTACATAACAGGCAATGATGAGCTTCGGTTAATATTCATATTTAGCATGCTTTATCATGATGATCTTAATGTTTTTAATTGAATTGAATATAATTAATCCTTTGTTCTTTATTTACTGCTCCAATGTTAAGGATATAAAAATGCACTTTTTATATTTTATCTTGATTTAATATTTTTTAAAAATTTTTTTTATTAAACTTTCTTTTAAACAAATTATGAGAAAAAAAATTTTTTGTTTTTTCATAGTTGATTGATGTTGATGTAAAAAACGTATAAAGAAAGAAGCGTATCAAAATACCAAAATTATAAAATCTCAAAATCACAAAATCGCAAAAATTTCAAAAATCCTAAAATTATAATCCAAAATTACAAAATCCCAAATTGAAACTCTTTAAAGTAATAATTTGATTGGCCAACGAAATCAGAGTTTCAATAATGTGATTAAAAGTTTACGTGTTTTGATGTTTTAATGTTGAAATATAACTGTATGCCAAAATATATAATTGGGATGAATTTTAGAGTTAGTTACAAAATCACGATATTAATTATTTATTTTTTTAAGCGAGAGTTTGGGTTAGGTTTATTTTTTTTTTTCCTAAGAGAGGTGGGAATCTTCCAAAGAATTTCTCCTTTTTAGTGTCAGATTCTTACTGACTAAATCCACGTCCCTTTTTAGTAAATATAATGGGACGAAACCCTTACCTGCTAACGCAGTATATTGACTAGGGAGTAGGAATAGGAAAATATTGGAAATAGGATACGGAAACATTGAATTGGGAGTGGGACTGTAAGGAAACAATGAATCCGTCTATTTTTATTACTATTTTGCTAATAGTGAATTTACCCGTTGCAACAGTTACAACAAACAGTAGTATATAAAACCTAACTGCGTGATGTAATTATTGAAGGCAACCCCCACTGTCAGCTTATAGTGACATATTATCATTGTTTAGTTATTATTATTATTGGATATTAGTATTACTTATTAATATTGTTATTATTTTACTACAGAGTCAGTGACAATTAACAATAGACACATTTATATCGTTAACATTGGAGCAGTAACAATTTACACTACAAATTGTTGGGCTATCACTGGTCAGTACTAATTTAATGCGTGAGAATGAAATTTCACAATTTAGGGTTTTGTAACTTGGCATTTTTACTTTATTTTGATATTTTGAATTTAAAATTAAGTATTAGGTACCCAAATTCATAAAATATAATACTTTGTTTTTTTTCCCTTGACATTTTTTGCTTATGATGTAACAATGATGTGTGGTACTGCTGTTACTGTCATATTTAACGAGCTTTATAAAATTTTATTCGTAATTTTCAAAACTTTTTTTTTTATTATTTTTCTTCATTGTCTATTGTCCTCTTTATTATAAAATAATAAGTTTAAGGTCTCTGACTTGCAATTTTTTATACTATTGTTAAGAAATTTTTATTAAAAAAAAAAAAGAATTCTTTATTTAAACTTAATGAAGAAGAAGAAAAGGTCCTTAAACTTAAAAAAAATAAGTCTTTTGAAGTTTTAATTTTTCAAAGAATTAAAAAAAATCTTTTCATTATTAATCGATTATTTGCTTCAATATTTGCATTAATTTAATTCTATTTAAAATTCATGTAAAAATTGTGCAATTCTATAACAACAAATAATGTGCGTGGGTTCAAAAAGAAACCAAGAATACAAGTAGATATAGAAAATTTTATTTTGTTGAGATGCGATTGTTAATATATTTTGAAAAGATAAAAAATTCAGACAATTGTCAAACAAATGAATATATAATTGTTTTAGCGGCAATTTTTTACAATTAAGAAAAAAAGGACATCTTTTAGAAATGGAAAAAACAACAAAATTATATTTGAACGAAATCTTGAAATATACGATGGAATTTACAAAAATCACCACACTTTTTACCGACCGCATACATTAATGTATAAGGTAGGTATTGTTTTCGTACTAAAAATTTGTACCCGAGATTTTCACAAAAATGCACTACTCCGGTGTGGAGAAGGCTGTAAAAAAATTTTCAGCATGATGTCCGTATGTGTGTGTGTGGGTGCGTGTGTGGGTATGTCTGTGGGCACGTGTACAGCTTAAACGACTGAGCGGAATTTTTTGAAATTTCATATTTAAGGTTCTGACGTAAATATCTCGGATTGATAAGCTTTTGGAGCAAATCAGACAACTGCAAGTGGTAGTTTACTAGTGTACTTTTTAAGTTTTTTACGAATATTTCGTAACAGAAAAATTTTGCGAGAAAAATTATTAAGAAAAAGTTGTTACACAAGTAAAGAGGAACAACTTTTCCATAGAACATTTTTTGATCCGACTAACTTTAACTTTTATTTTCTAAGTCCAAATTTCATACGTAACACTCCATATGAATTTATATGAACAATTTTTTTTTGTTTTTTTTTTATATCTAAAAATTTTTATACATACATATGTATGTACTTATATCTATGCCAATGAATATTATTCATTTGTTGATGACATAAAATTAAAACGGTAAAATTTTTGTTAGCAGATTTAATATTAATCTTATGTTTGTTTTGTATTTGTTTACAGTTTTTATTATTTTTTACTTTTAATATTATTTTTTGAATGAAAAAAAAATCATGTATCTACATTACATAATAATAATAATAAATGGATGTATGAATGAATGTACATATATTTTTACGATTTCATTGCATATAATTATTTTTATTAAATAAAACAAAATGTTATTAAATTATTAGAAGTTATTTTGCTTTGATATAAATTATTATGTAAAAAATCTATAAATTTTGGCATTGTACTTTTTGTGTAGTGGCGGTCGGTCCTGTGGTGGAGACAGCTGATTTTTTTAATTGAAATTTATATTATTCGTTTAAGACTTGTTCTTAGCACATTTCCAAAAAATTTTTAGGAAAAATGTTCTTATTAGTTTCACTCTGTCCGTCCGTCCGACCGTCTGTTTACAAAACTTCTACACCATTAAAGATAAAAAAAAAAAGATTTTAACTATCGGTAGGTCTCATAAAACAATTAATTTTGTGGATCAACTTTCTCATATCTCATTGAAAAAGCTCTATTTTTAAATGCGTATACGTATTTCGACACATCATTCTGAAAACGTCATTGGACACATACTTTTTTTAGCTTTGTAAATTAATATCAATATTATCTATACAATTATTTTAAATTTAGTATTTAAATTTACCGTTATGTGAAAACCAAATTTTACATGATTTTTCTACCCTCATAACTCCGGAACACTTTCAAAAACGGACTTGAAATTTTGAGGGCAGAATAAACTTTTAGAATTAGTATAAGTTTGCTCAGAAATTTTTTTTGGACTACCCCCTGTTTATGAGCTATTGGGGCTCAAAAATTGAAAATTTGCTATTAGCTATTTTTGTGCAAGTCAAAATTCGTTTGTATTGTCTTTTGGGAATGTGCGCTTTTAAAAACCGTTGGTTTACATTCTACCTTGTTTTATTATTTTTATAGTTCATATATATTTTATAGACTCATCATTATTCAAGATTTGAAAGGATTCATTCTTAAAATAGTCATTTATTGTTTTCTATACATAATCTAAAGTACCAGAACAAATATTTTTCTAATATTAAGTTCAAGATTATGGAAACATGACCGTTTAAAAAATATTTTTGATTATGCTTGGTTCATTGAAATCGATTGAGAAATAATAAAGGGAAATAACAGGATTAGTGACTCATATTTTGAAACCATATATAGGACTACAACGACAACGAAAGGTATAATATGTCAGAGGATATTTCTGTAAATTTCTGATAAAATTTCAGAGGATATTTCTGTAATTTTAAGCAAACAAAAATCCCTTTTCATAAGAGTTTGTAATTCTTAATTTTATAATCGATTAAATAAATTTAATTAAAAAAAAAATTAAATTTCAAAATAATTTTCATTTATATTGAAATTTAAAATAAATATTTTAAGGTTATCTTTAGTTAATCTCTTTTTTTTATCTGAAAGAAAAAACAACATTTTAAAATGAATATAATTGAGAAGAGCCGATTTAATATCAGTCGATTCAGACACAATATAATTTTTTTTATGATTTCAAGTGCTTTTGAAAGATCTTAAATCAAATCCTTTTACAAAATTTTGATAATAAAATTTTAATTTGTCCTTTTTATTTATTTTTGTTTTTTTTTTGAATGTATATGTACATATTTGTAAAATAATTAGATACATACAAAAAAAAAAAAAAAATTTCTCAGACATTATACTCATGATAAGTTCATTAGCCTTGTGGGTATGTAATTGTATCTTTAGTATTAAATTTAAATATAAATTGGTAGATTTTTCATGTTTTAATTAAAAAGATACATTGATGATAGATGAAATAAAAAACAACAAAAAAAAAAAAACACACAATTTATATAATATTTTGAAAAAAAAAAAAAAAATCAAGTATTATAAACAAATTGTTATACTCGATTAATAAGAATTTTTTTGTTAACTAAAACTGTTAGTCTATTTTGTTTATTCTAAAAAATTTGAAGAAAGTAAAGGTCACTTCAGAACCTACAAATTGTTTTTTTGTCATATGATTTTTTTCGATTGTGTTTTCTGATATTAAATAGTTGATTATAGTCAAAAGTGAATTATTGATACGGAACGAAATCTATTTTGTGTTCATTGTTTTGTATTTTCATTTTTATTTTATTGTTATTGTATTGTCAAAGTGTATCTTTTTTTTTCAATTAAAGGTGGATATTGAAATTATTTTAAATATTTTAGCCACAAAAACAAATTTTTAAATATGTTATAGTATACAAGTTTTTTTTGTCCTAAGGGAGACGGGAATCTTCCAAAGATACCAAGAATTTCCCACTTGATAGTGTTAGATTCTTACTCGCTAAACCCAACTCCCCCTTTAGCCAATATAATAAGATGAAACCCTTAACGAACGCAGTATATTGGCTAGGGAGTAGGAATAGGAAAGGATAGGAAATGGATACGGAAACATTGAATTGGGAATGGGACTGTAAGGAAACAATGAATCCGCTTACTATTATTACTATTTTACTATAACAGTGACTATAGCCTTTACAACAGTTACAACATGTAGTAGTATATTAGACCTTGCTACATGAGGGAATTATTGAAGGCAACCACCACTGTCAATGTAAATGGTTTTCAAAACGATCGGTAAAGTGAAATTTGTCGTTTTATATGTTACATAACATCATATAAGGATGTCTAAGGGCACTTTTTTTACGCTCACACTATAATATGACTCTCTATGTATTATGGAATTTATATAATATCAGATTCCAACTTATATAACAATTCAAATATAGTGTAAAATACGTGATAAGTTAGCCATATCTTATCTTAAGTATAACTTAATTGAAATAACTTATCTTTTTTTAGACTTAGTTTCTGAAGGAGTAAGTCAAATTCTACTTTTTTGATATTTTTTACACATAGATACACATAGTGTAACTCATCTTTTAATAGTCCAGAAAATCAATAATATTATGTAGGTATGTATAATAATATATATTTTTATGTATACTAACAGTAATGTTTGTAAAACTTTTTAATTTTTCTTTTTCCAAATGTAAGGTTTTCAAATTATCTTTCATTTGATGTGCATATTCAAAATTTGATTTTCGAGCGCTTGTTTCATTTTAAAAATTCGGTCCCCAAATTGGTGAAAAACTACATAATTTGTTTAATACGTTTGTTTCATTTTTTTTTCTCTTTTTTCTCAATTTTTACACTTAATACATTTTTTTCGATTATTTTGAAATTTTAATTTTGCCAATGCTATTATTATAAAATTGCAATCCAAGCGAGATTGGCCTATTGATTTGGTACGAGAGAATTGAATTTATAATATGCGTCCTATTGGTTTAAATCTATTTAGAAGAAATGCCAAGTTTTCTTAAAAATATAGTTATTATAGTTGCTCAACTCTACATAGATTAGATGTAGACTAATATTATAATAATATATATTAAAATGATTACTGTTATTATGATAACGGTTTTTAAAAAAGTTATTTATTTTAAATTTTCATTTTATATTTTTTTACTCTCTTCAGAGAAAAGGAAAAAACAAATCTTTTTAGTTATTTTCTTACTTTATCATTATCATTAGCAATAATAGAAAAACGGAAAAAGAAAAAAAAAAAACCAATTTGATCTCAAAGGATGTGTACTATGTGGTATTAAATTAAATACATTTGTAGATACATTGAAAAGCAAAAAAAATTTTTTTTTTTTTTTGTATTGTAGATTGGTAAATATGCGTTTATTTAAAAAGAAAGATTTGAATTAAATCAAGATAGAGGAAAAAACAAAAATTCATATAAAAACACCAAAGAATATCAATATATAGATATAATGTATATATGTATTTTAAAAACAAGTATATAATATGAAAATATGTAGGACTTCTTTTTACTTTTGTACAAGATTGAATTTTTTTTTAAATATTTTTACTTATTTATTCTATATTTGTTTTCTACTTTGTACACATACTTATTTAATCTATAGAGAGAATTGGATTTCATTTAATTTTCTTTTTTTGTTAATTTTTTTTTTTTTTTTTTTGATTTTTATATATACCATACACTCTAGAGATTATCTATTATTGCCTTCTTTAAAGCCTATATATATGTGATAACAGGATAAGATGGAAAAGTAACAGTAGAATATTAAAAGTCCTCTTTCTATTTTGTATTGGAATATTTCTATTTATACACTTTTATAATACAAAATTTTGAATCTTAAAGATTGTATTGAATTTCACTTTGGATTTCATTCTTATGTTTTCAGTTTTTTGCTTTTCTTTTGTTTTTTTTTGTAGAATCAGTTAAAAACAGTCCTTTTATAAGGATATGTATTTTTGTAAATACAAATTAAATATAGACTGTATAATATATTAAAAAAAAAATTTTTTTTTTTATATTTATATTATTTTGAATTCAACTTAACATTTACTTATGATTTAAATTTAAATGAAGGTAACCATTTTACAAAAATATTATAGATAACTGAAATCCGACTTATATGATTTCCTCTTACACAGACAAATAATTTTAATTGCTAAAATAATTAAAATAATAATTAATATTTTTTTTTTGTTATTTTAATTGTATTTTTTATTGAAGTTTTTATTAGATGATCGCTGAATATGCGCATAAGTAATCAAATCACTGTAGACTTTAGGTTCTCTGTGTATCTTTAAACGTAAGGCAATATAATATATAAAAGAGTTGAAAGAGTTGAAAGAGTTGTTAAACAGTTTCTTTAAAATGTAACATTAAAAAGTAAAAGAATAGTAAAGATCAACTAAGATTTATTGTGTTTTTTTCAACTAGAGTCTTATATACTATAAGAGTACCTATATATAATATTCTAGTGAGTAAAGTTCTGTTTAATGGTGACTAAAACGTTTGTTTATAAATTTGATAAAAGAACTGCATCAATTTTGACTATAGTTTAGATGACTTTATTTAGACTACAAAAGTTCTACTACCATTCAATAAAATTTGGTCATTGTTAGTTTTCCAACAAAAACTGATATTTTATAAATATTAATAAAAGAGCTATGTTTGAGAGCTATATTCCCTTCATTTGTAAAAATACTTAACTTTTTACAATAATAATAAAAATAAATTTAAATAATCGTAAAAACGTAGATAGCAACACTAAGAAAACTAAAGAAAAATTTTAGGCACGACAATTCTTTAGGCTTAGGCACGACAGTCCTCGTTGCTTCAAAAATAATATTTTTTCATAAAAATGTCTAAATTCATAAAAAATTCATTATTTTTTAAGTGAAATGACAAAATTGAATATTAAACTCCGCTTATTTTATATGCACAGTTTTCAAAATGAATTATTTCCATATGGAAATGTGAAAATTTAATTTTTTTTAATGAAATTGGTATATATGTGTGGGAATTAAATTTTGAATGTGTGTATTTTCGGGACTTAAATTTTCGGTATTTTGTTTTTCAGGATTTTGATTTTTTGAGATTTTGTTTTTGGGATTTTGATTTGGGATTTTGATTTTCGGGATTATGTACCCAATACTATAAATTTTCAATTTTGTTTTATTCTTTTGTATATGTTTTCAGTTTTTTATTTATTTTATTTTTTTTATTCTTTTTTTCAATTATGTGCAGTATTAGTTTTTGCTATTAAAAATAAAGAAAATTGTTGCAAACAATAATATATAATAGAAATTATTGTTTTTTCGAATACATTATATTATTTAAAATATTTTGAATCCTGGCCAAACTTTTAATGCGAGACATTTCACTTGAAATATATGTACGTAATGCTTAAGTTTACGCCATTAGTCATAAACTTAATAAAGTAAATAATAAAGAAAAAAAAACTTTTGCAATAAATACATAATTAAAATTGTTAGATCAAATATTAAATAGGTATATTAGGTCTAATTTGTTACGCCATAATTTAATTAAACCGGATAACCGGAAATTAAAATCAACGTTAAAATCATCTCGGACGTTTAAACTGTTTGACCATATTAAAACGGAGATCAAAAATATTATCGAAATTTAATTATGAAATTTAAATATGTACAATGTACTATTTATAAAGAATAATAGACAATTTGTTAATAATTTCTTGTTTAAAACTTTATTTAAAACTATACATTAAATCTGATTTTATAAAATACAAAAGTTCAATGCTTTTCCAAAACTTTATGTTCACTTCTATAGAAATACAATTAAGATTTATTAAGAACATGAAAAAACTAAAACCAAAAAAATTTAAATTCATTACCTACATAAATTATACAAAATGTCCTTCTTTTAATTTTAGTACATCTGATTACCTTCTTAAACAACTTAAAATTTCAAAAACCATATTTGTCAATTTTCTAAAAGAAAAATAATTTTATTTTTGCTTTATGCAAAAGAGAAGAATCAACAAAATACTGTAAAATTAAAATAATGAAAAGTAGCTGGAAAATTGAAAATGTGTTGAATTTATCAATCTATAGATATTTTTTTTTTTTTTTATATATATGTACATATCTATATAATGTAGACACTTTTTGTATTGAAAAGTTATGTACCTATTTACTTATGTTTACAACATCTTCAACATCTTCTCATTTGTTTTTCTTTTTTTTTGTTTTTTTTTTTAGTTGTTTTTTTCTTTTTATATAAATAATAATAAATTTTTATTTATTGAATTTTAAAATTATTTCAAAAAAAATTCCCGTTTAAAATATTTTGTTTCAATTTTAATAAAAATTAAAAAAGAAAATGAAATTAATAAAACCGTGTTTATATAAAGAAAAAAAAATATATATACAAGCATATAAAAATGATATTCAATCTTTGAATATACACACACACATATCGTACATGTTTACATTTATAATTGATTAAAAACAAATAAGAAATTGAAATTTTAGACTCAAATATTTTATATCTATAAAAGAAGTAATAACAAATTGACTTTGAAATTTTAAATTTTTAAGTGTCAATTTCAATAAAATTTAAAATGTTTTTTAATAACTTTTTATGTAGTCGTGTATTTTTTTGTAAATCAACAAAATAATAAATGAATCTCGTTATTTGAATCAATAAATTTACAATCATAAGAATCATTATATTCAATCATATGAATCATCATTCATGTTTGTACAAAAATTTTAAAATTTATCGTTAAGTTTATGATGAAACAGCTAATGAAAAAACCAAAGGGGTTTTCAAAAAAGCACATTTCCAAAATTTGAAAAACACTCCATAATAAGTTTAAGGGGTAAAGACTAAAGAGTACATATGTAGGTATATTGAAAAATAAATTTATAATAGGTAATATAAAAATTGAAAAAAATCTATTATTATTAAGAGAAGTTGTTAACACAAAGAAAAATATTATGCATCCATCCGGATGCAAACATTTGATTGATTGAAAATATATATCGTATTCATCAAATGCTCTTCCTTTCGCTCATTTTAGATTCAAATTTTTTTCCTCCTCTATAAGAACTATGCAAGATGCAAATTTATTTTAATGTCAAAAACAGACGTAAAACGAGGAAGAATACAGTTGCCTTTGTCAACTCTTAGATACACGTACGAACCGTTAGTATGTTCACAGCCTGTCACTCTGCTCACAATATTATTTTTTTAATATTTTAGTATTTTAAAATAATTTCGGTGAATTTTATAATTTCTAGAACTATGGGATGTACATATATTCAAACTATATGTTTATTCAAAAGCAGATTCTAACTTTCACATATTAACGATTATCAATCCAAAACTTTTTCAAATATTCTATAGTACCATTTAATACTAAGCGGTAAATGTATATTAAATATACTTAGTACAAAATAGTAAATATAATTTTAAATATTATATTATATTACATTTAAATATTCCATTGACAGAATAATTTCTTATAAGTACAATAAAATACATATATGTATGTAAATACGGCGCTATATAATATACATCTATACTCTTATCATTCACTCATCAGTGACATATACGATATGTAAATAAACATGATATTATATAAGTATGTATGTATAACAATATCATATAAATAAAAATTCTTCAAGGAACCGTTATGTTGTTTATTTCTTTACATTTTTTTGTACTACGCATTATATCCTCAACAATTTCAAATTATCGAGTAAAACAATATGCAAAAAACTCGTTAAAGAAATTTGTTAGAAAATTTGAAAAAATCAAGTAACACTTTTGTCAATTATAAAGTAACCCTATATTATTAAAAAAAGTTGTTAACAGAAATAAGAGTATAATGTTAAAGCTTTAATTTTTGTGTATTACTTCAAAAAAATTTAACAGGTGTTCAAGTTACAGGTGCTTAAAAATACGAAATTTTCAGTTTTTGACCCCTTACAGCTCCTAAACGGGGGGTGATACAAAAAAAATTTTTGAAATAACTCATACTTATTTTCAAACATCTAACTTCTGTCAAAATTTCAAGTTTCCAACTTAAACCGTTTAGAAGATAAAAGGGTTGAAGGATTTTGCAAAATTTGAGTTTTACATAACGGTAAATTAAGAGACCTTATGCCACAAATATATATTTATTGTATATATACTTTTAAAGCTAATAAAAGTAGTAATCTTTTGGCGTTTTCAAAATGAAGATATACTTTGTACAACTTGTGCTATAATAATTTAAATATAGAGCTTTTTTGAACCTTTGGGGAGCTGTAGATCCGTAACGGGTGGAGCTACAAAAAAAAGTTATTAAAAATAAAATTAATATTTTTGTGAGATCTATCAGTTGTTAAAATTTCATAGCTCTATTGCAAAAAAAAAAATTTGGGGATCTAAAAGTTAGGTGTTTGAGAGCTACCCTAAGGCTTAGTTCAAACTCAACCAAAAAAAATAGGGAACCTACAAATTACTCCCAGAATATTTTATGTAAATTTCAAGATTCTAGCTTACTTAGTTTTTGAGTTAGCGTGCTGACGGAAGGACGGACGGACGAACATGGCTCAAAAGTCTTAGAATTTTTTTCTGATCCGATCCATACCTTTGAAGGTATATCTAGCTCGCTTATTTCGAGGTGTTACAAACGGAGCAGTAATTTTATTATACTTGATCCTATCGTACGGGTATAATGAAACGTCAAAAATTTATACGTTAAATATTTTGTAATATTTTGAAAATGGATATAATAAAAAGGAAAAAAATGCAATTTTATATGTGTATTAATAATTTATATTTAGTTTGTATTAATTAAAATTTTCTCTTACATAAAATAACAATTTTCTCTGGTTTAACCATTTTGTATTTTGTAAATAAAAAATTTATTCATGAAATGTCAAAACAATATACTTTCAAATAAAAAATAAAAATGTCGCCGTTTTGCATCTCGTGAAAGAGTGGATGCATAGTGGGTGCGAAATATTTGTTAATATTACCCATTAATTTTTTGTATATTACGTGAAAAAAATTTGAACAGGTTTTCAATTAGTTACGAATTCTTAAAAATAGAACATTTTCAGTTTTTGACCCCCTACTTCTAGTAAACGGGAAGCGACACAAAAATATTTTCTGAAATGACTCATAGAGTAACAAAATTAAAATACCGTGTGACAAAAGTACTTATAATGTATTTATTATATATGTACATATATATACTTATAAAGATAATAAAAACAGCTTGGCGTTTCCCGATTGAAGATATACTTTAACTTGTATATCTTGACAGAACTTGTGTATACAACCTGTGTTATAACAAATTAAATATATAGACCTTTTTTTAATTTTGGCGGACTGTAACACTGTAAAAAGTGAGGCGACAGAAAAAATTTGTTCCACAATATAAATTTTTTTGGGGATACTTATATCGGTATTTAAAATATTTTGTAAACAGCCACAGAGACAAACAAACGAACAGACGGATAGAGTAACATTAATAGGCACATTATTTCAAAATTCTTTTGATGTGCTTTGCTAAAAAAAAGTTAAATGTGCTAAAAAATGTTTTATAAAAAATGTCGTTTATTATTAAATACTCAAATACATAGAATTAGAGATAAATTGTGTTCGTTCTGCGACACATAATTAGAAGCTAATATAAAATTATTAATACATTGCATTGACTTTAAAGGTGAATTGCAGGTTTTTATAAAACTTTTCTAAAGTTTTTTTTTTTTGATGTAGGCTCGAAATTTTGATTATCGGTTCAAAATTTTCCCCGAATCAAAAATAAATTGTTAAGAATTTTTTTTCAAAAGAAAACCAAGGAAACCAACTTTTAGTTAAAATTTTACATAGAAGAAAAAAATAACAAATTTTAACTTTAATTTTTAAAAAGTTTTAAAATTTAAGAAAATTGTCCTAAAATATTTTATGCATCCATTTTTTTTAAACACAGCTATATCTAAACAATAGCAATAGGTTCCTTTATAGTAATGTAGATTTAACTAACTGGGAGAGTGAAACGGGAAGCAAATAGGATATTACAGATGAGTTAGATCGTAAATTACAAATTAATCTAAAAAAGAAATCGCAGAATTGAGTCGAATAGATTTCTTTTCCAAAAAATCAGCTTCAAGTTTTCGACCTGTTCAACTCAACTCTGTTTGCGTTATTCCAATCAGCTATTATCTTAAGCCATTTTAAATAACTTAAACCAAAGAGCTTTTTAAACTAATAATAAAATATTAAATCGATTCAACAAATCCGATTACAATATTGACAATAAAATTTTAATTTAATTTATTCTCTTATTCTTAAACTAATCTCAAAAATTTTAAAAAAATATTTAAAAGTATATTATATTCTATTAAAATATTGATATTTATCCCTAACAATACAGCTTTAAATAATCATCGTATATTGTTCTACTGAATATTAAATCCTTGTCCACATATACATACTGTCTCATCATCACTATCATCATCTTCTCATCATAGCTAAATACCCACCATATATCAATTTTTATTCATTTTTATTAAATCAATAAATTATTTATAAAAAATATCTGTAGAAATTTAAGATTTCAATATAATAACAAAAAAAGTTAAAGTCATTTTTTTATCCCAACTTCATTTTGAGTAGATACCCCTAAAAATCATGAAATAGTAAAGAAAGGAAAAACTAATCGTATATAAAATTTGTTCAATAACAATATGTTAATACAAAATTTTCAAGGACATTTTTTTTTTCTTGATTTCTAACTTCTACTTTAATTTTTCTTTTTTTTTTTTTTATGTATTTTACATTTTATTTACTCATGGTATAGCTTAAAATAAGCAAAAACTTATTAGATAGGCTAAAAATTCAGAAGAAAATCTAAAATAATTTCAAGAAAATCCGAAAAGAACTTTGGCAAATAACAAACATTTGATTCTCTAACAAAAAAAAAAAAAACAGAAATTATAATAATTTTCAATCTAAATACAAAAGATTTTTATGTGGTGATATTCACCTTAACACAAAAACAAAAAAAAATAACGAGGAAGGGTGCAGTAGAGTAGATTGTGTCAACTCTGGGATACCCGTATGAACGTAATATATGCTATTTCCATAAAACTTGATCACATTTCACAAAATTTCAGATATATTAGTACCGATGTTAAGTACCGAGTCATATTTATATAAATTTTTGGAATTGTATGACAGCTACCGAGGCCTGCTGCACCAGTACAACCAAATTTTACAGCAGTTATTGCCATCAAAATTTATCATCCTTTGTAAGATTTTAGACGGCTAGCTTCATTAAGTTGCAAGAGGTGCAAGTAACCTGAACCGACTAGTCTGACCAACCAAATTTTACAAAAGTTGTTGGCATGTAACTTGACATCATTTTGCAAAAGCTCAGATACCTATCTTCAATAAACACTTCCAAAAAAATGTTTCAGCCTCCTAGCTCCTTTATTTTTTGAGTTATCGTGCGGACGTTTTGAGTTGAATTATCGGGCGGACAGAGGTACATGGTTTAATCGACTAAAAATTCGATTCTAAACCGATCCATATCTTTGAGCCAATATCTAGCTCGACTCCTTTCAAGTATCACAAACATAATGGCAAATTTAGTATACCCTTGGACATATGTTATTACTGGTATAAAGACAAAAAATGGTACGATTCTCTAGGATTTCTATTGTTGTAAAATATCTAATATATTCTATACAGTAATTTTCAAACTTTTTTTTATTGATTAAAATTATAATGGCTTTTTAGTAGTAATAAGTGGAATGCGATTAGTTATATGATGATCTAATTGTATAGACATATATATTTTGGAACATACAATAAAATATTAACCCTGAATTTAACCCTGCAATACTTAATTTTATTTTTGTATCATTATTTTGTAAAATCTTAATCAAAATTAATTTTTTGTGATTTTAAATCTGAAAATTGTGAATGAAAAGTCAATCGTATTTATCTCAAAATTACCTCCAAGCATTACAGTTGAAAACAAATAAATTAAATGATATAAACAAGTTTAATTAATTATCATTTTTATGTTAAGATTTTGATTAGGTTACAAAATTCTATTCTATACTATAGTCTGCTATTCTATAAAATGATAAAACAAAGGAAGTTTTAAAATATAAGGGAAAGTTTTTATATTATAAAAGATATATTGTCATCTACCAATAATTTTTTTTTAATACATCATTAATAATAAACCAGCCGATTAACCTATAGTGACACTGATCCCAACCCAAAATCTAATTCTACATAACAGTTGACAGACAAACGAACTGTCTCAAATTTTAACATACAGTGATCATGGGAACCTTTAAATTCGATTTCCTTGCACTGAACACTGTCCAAACAATAATTTAACTTGAATGGAGTGCTCGAATGTATTTTAATTGGAATGAAGTCTCCAATGAAACCACAAAGGACAACCTACACTTGTCAGATAACAAGTAAAATTTCTTTAAATATGAAAAATTGCGCAACTTAAAAGCAGCCAATAAAGTCGCAGAGAGGAAAAAACAACTTTACTTAATATCATACTATAGATTTTATGTAGATATATATATATATATATATATATATATATATTATATTTATATGTTCCTAAATAAATAAACGTTGCACTTAGGAAAACCCTGATATTTAAAATTTAATAGAACAGGAAAAAATCAAATCACAAAAGAAGCTGAAATTAAAAATATATGCTGATGAAAACGCCAACACAACATTATTGCTTGCAAGAATTACCTTTTTTTGTTCCTCATTTCTTGCCAATTCTGTTTATTTTTTTCACTTTGACTTTTTATCATTATGATAAGCCGTATAGAATTTTTTTTTTGTATCGTTATGTTAAACATACAAAGATACTAATTTTTTATTCATTCAATTTTATTAGAAATTGTCCTTGCAAAATAATCCTAATTTTTTTTTCTATATATGTATAATGTATACAAACGTAATACAATATATAGTTATTTGGGTGCAGTGACAGAACGCCTGAGGAAATGAAGGCCGCGGGCTTCAAAATCAAGATTATACGCTTTTTACAGAATATTTAAATATATGCACATGCGAGGTCCTGAATTAGGAGAGATTTTAGAGTTGATTACAAAATCAGGGTGAAACGCTTTTTCCAGAATATGTATATAATATAAATTCCTAATTCAAAACTCGCATATGCATGTATCTAAATATTCTGTAAAAGACGTATAATCCTGATTTTGAATTCAATTCTAAAATCCCTTCCAAAATCGCTGACAATAGGAGTATTACTTATATACATATTTTGGAAATATGGATATGTATATCTCGCACATATGTCGCATATGTGCATATCTCGCATATGTATATCTCGCACATATACATATTAGTAAATTTTCTGGAAAAAGGGGATATCCCAAAACTCTAAAATCCCTCCAAATGTGTTTGCTCTACATATTATTACTCTCTTCTTTTAATAACAAAAAATAGTGTGAGTCTTAATTCCAATTGAAAAGGAATTAAAGCCCGGGGGTTTTAATTGCTTTTAATTTTGGACTTTAATTCCAATTCAAAAAGGAATTAACGCCCGCAGGCTTTAATTCCAAAAGTTTTGGAATTAAACTCCATGGGCTTTATTTCCTCGGGTGTTTTGTCACTGCACCAGCTATTTGTATCGTATACAAATATTAAAATTAAGAAGATTTCGTTTTGTGTCGAATACACGCTTTAACTTTATTGAGTTTTTTTGTGACATTTTTTTATTTTTATTTTGCTGGTTCCAAATTGTCCTAGAAGGACATTTTGAAATGCTGACATATAGAATAATTTAATTTTTATATTATATTAGTTATAAGTTAGATATATAATATAATAAGAATAATATAATAGTGCTAAAAATAGTAAAGGTTTTTTTTATTATTATTATTATTATTTTGTATCTGTTTATATCAACTCTTAAGTATAAAACGCGAAAATAACCAATCTAAGATTTTATTTAAATAAAAGTTTAATTTTTTAAAACGAAGTTTGAATTTGTTGTGGGTTGACAGATAATACAGGTTGTTTTGCCTATATAACATGTTAGTAATTACATAACTTCAATTTTGCGTCATTAGCTCATTGTGGTCATTAGGTCAATGGCCCAATTCATTATTTGATATTAACAGTTTAAGCAATTTGAAAGAAGCCTTTTTTTTCTGAATAGATATAATATTTATCTGCAACATTTTTCAATTTTTATATTTGTGTGAGCCAATTTTTTTTTCCTTTCCACTCCTATAAGTAGTAAAGAGCGTTTACTAATTAATCATTCTCTTATTGTACAAGATTATGAAACACTATTAAAATTGTCCGTTATAATTGTCCGTCATCCATCTTATACAAGAGTTATTTATTTATTTTATATTATTCTATAAAATACTCCTGTTGAATATAAAGGGCCTGAATTTCAACCGGAAACAGGTCATTTGAATTGAAAGGTGGTACTACTTCATTCTAACTACTACACATTTGGTTAGATGTCTCTTATTTTAGACACTTCGGACATATGAGAACTTAAGTATCTTATAAAATTTTCATGTATCATTAAGTTTTAATGTATTTGAGTATTAATATATACGTAATATATACATATAATATAATGATTTAATATAATATATATATTATATAAAAAAAATAAAACAAAATCGTTTCTTGATGATTCGAAAAATGTTAGATTAAATTATATAGATTAGATAAGTTTAATAAGACGCACAAAATTAAATGAATGCATAAAATTCTATGATATAAGAACTGAATGAATAAAGGATCTATAAAATGCTGTTCTTTATTTGTAATTTGAATTTTTTTAAGATCAAGTCCATGGTAATTCTTCTTTGCATGGTAATAGGTCTCAATAATCAAAGAATATTGTATTTAACTATTATAAATGGCAAAATTAAGAATTGCTTTTTGTTTTCTCTTGATAAATCTATGACATTTGATTATCTAAAACCAATGAACAAAACCATTAGATTTTATAAGAAAATAATATTATTGAATACGAAACTATATTATAAAATAAAAGTAATCAGCGATTATGTTAAACTTGGTATTCTTTAAGACGCACAATTACAAATTGCATGAATAATTCTTAAACTGAAAATAAATTTTTTTAAGAATTTTTCGGTAAAGAAAATTGACTAAAAGAAACGTTTTCTTTAAATACATTTAAATTAATTTTATTTAACTAAAGCTTTAGTTTTATGTAGTTTTAGTAAAAGCTTGCATTGGTCTGTCAAAGTGTTATTAATTGGAATTTTTAAATTTCTCATCTATATTACATCTCTTATATGAATAGGACCTTTTATATGCAGCAATTGTCTCTGAGTTATATTTTATGCTTATTTTTCATTTTTTCCCTTCCATAATTACAAGTTTCGAACTTCAGCTGTTTAGGCGTGATATAGTTTGTCTAAAATTTTAAAATAAACAAAAAATATTATATCATATAAAAAATAAATGTAAAGATTTTAAAAAAAAAATATGTATAAAACAGTAGGTATATACTCGTAAAGTTTAAAAAATACTATGTCGTAAAACGTTTTTAATTTTAAGAAATATTTTTAAATAAAATTTATCTTTGTCTGCCAGCATCAATAGATCTAAAAAGTATTTTTCTAAAATAAATTTATAAAATCAAATCTTAAACTATGTAGGTATTAATAAAAGTTATATTATAAATATAAACCAAAAGATCGGCAATTGGAAAATAAAAAATAATATGTAACAAAAACATTTTTTAAAATATTCTTTTTAAAAACCGAATTCGCCCCCAAAAAAATAGAAAATAAAAATGAATTGTAGAGCTTGGGCATCTTGGACTGTTATAATTTAAAAGTGAATCTTTTTTCTTTGTGTCTTGTCTTTTTTTCTCTCTTTTTTTCAACTCTAAAATTTCTGCTGGAAAAAAAGAAGACTGATATTTTAAAACTGCAAAACCACAGAATTAGTTTATGGGAAAGAATGGTAAAAAGTAATGAAAAATGTAAATTCGACAAGACCAGTGTAAACGGACGGAAACAAATGTTATAAAACAAAATAATTTAGCAACATAAAAAAATTGTATGAATTATATGAAAATGTAATGTAAATTGAAATGTAATGTAAATTAATAAAAATTGTATGAAATGTAATGTACAATGGACATATAGATTACTCAATTTTTATAAGAGGAAAGATCAAGTATACATATTTATAACCGTACGATAAGTATCGGGTATAATAAAATTACTCCTCCGTTTGTAACACCACGAAATAAGCGAGCTAGATGTACCTTGAAAGGTGTGGATCGGATCAGAATCAAATTCTGAGTCGATTTAGCTATGTCCATCCGTCCGTCCGTCAGCACGCTAACTCAAAAACTAAGAAAGCTAGAATCTTAAAATTTACACAAAATATTCTGGGAGCAAATTGTTGGTTCTCTATTTTTTTTTGGTTGAGTTCCGACCAAAACTTCGGGTAGCTCCCGAACAACTAATTTTTAGATCTCCACAATTTTTTTGAAATAGAGCCATGAAATTTTAACTGTTGATAGATATCATAAAAATATTAATTTTATTTTTTTCTGTAGCCCAACCCGTTAAGGAGCTACAGCCCCCCAAAGTTCGAAAAATCTCTATATTTAAATTGTTATAACACAAGCTCTATAAGGTATATCTTCAATATGAAAATTCCAAACGATAGGTGCTATTATGGGCTTTACAAACATGTATATAATAAATATATACTTGTGCCATACGGTGTCTTAATTTACCGTTATGCGAAACTGAATTATTGTTCGGGAGCTACCTGAAGCTTTGGTCGGAACTCAATCAAAAAAATAAGGAACCTACAAATTGCTCCCAGAATATTTTGTGTAAATTTCAAGATTCTAGCTTTCTTAGTTTTTGAGTTAGCTTGCTGATGGACGAACGGACATTGCTTAATCGACTCAGAATTTGATTCTGATCCTGTTATCTTTCCTGTTAAAATATTTAAACTTGTAAAATGATGTTAAAGAGTATAAAATGAAAAATCCAGATATATTTATATGAATTTTGAAGTTGTATGATATAGCTACTAGAACCCTTTCCCCTGAACCAAGTCAATTTTACAGATGTTATTTTTGCCATAAAACTAGATACTTTTTTACAAAATTTGAAATGTCTATCTCAGTTAAGTACCAAGGCAGCTACCCGAATTTACTGCGCACTAGACTAACTAAATTTTATAGAACTTGTTGGGTTTAAGTTATTTTATATAAAGGGTCTTTCAAATTGAGTTTTCAAAAGTAAATAATTGAAAGACATAGAATTTGAATTGAAATTGGAAAAGTTTTTATTTATTTTTGAAGTATAATATTAGCCATTTATACTCTGAAAATGATATCTTCCATGTGACCACCTCTTGCGTCTTTACAGTACCTGATTTTTTTATCCAAATTTTCGGTCACATTCTGGCGTAGTTGCGGCTCTATCTTGCCAATAACCCGAATAATTTCTGCTTTCAATGTTTCAACGTTTCGAGGATTATCATTGTAAACCTGTCCTTTCACATAGCCCCAGAGAAAGAAGTCTAACGGTGTCAAATCGCAGGATCTTGAAGGCCAATTCACGTCAGCGAATCTGGAAATAACACGGTCTGGAAACCTTGTATGCAGTAATTGCAGTGTTTTTCTGGCTGTATGATACGTAGCCCAATCTTGTTGAAACCACATATGCTCAGTATCAATATTTTCCAGTATTGGTCATAAAAAAGTTGTGATCATGTCGCGATATCTGGTACCGTTACCGGTTATGGCTTTTCAAGCATTATTTTCAAAAAAAGTACGGACCAATCACACCACCAAACCACAATGCACACCACACAGTTTCTCTTTGTGGATGCGTTGGCTTCTCTTGGATCACGCGAATGTTTTCCTCTCCCCAACTACGTAACGTTTGTTTATTAACGTAGCCACCGACCTCCAAATGTTCTTCGTCCGAAAATAAGATTTTTTTTTGAAAAATCGTCGTTTCATTCCAGTATCAAATTGGCAAAGTCACGACGCATGGAATGATCTTGTGGCTGCAATTCTTGTGTCAATTGAACTTTGTACGCCTTCAACGCTAAATCTTTGTGCATAATACGCCAGACAGTTAACTCAGAAAGTCCCAATTGTTGTGAACGTCGGGAAATTGACATGGTGGGGTCACGAGCATTGACACGAGCATACTGATGTCTTTCCCGATCTTGTACTGCACCAGTTTCTTGAAATTTCCTCGCAATATTATCAATATGTTGCTCAGTTCGACGATTATGTCGATCATAAACATCGCGTAATTTGCGAAATACATTTCTTACAGAACGGCCATTTTCATAAAATGATTCAACAATTTCAACACGTTGTTGTAATGTATACGACTCCATTTTTATAAATGGTAAACCTTCAACTGTCAAAGTGACATATAATATGCGTTCAATGTTTGAAGTTAATGTTTAATCCAGTTTAATCCAGTTTTATAATATATTACAGTGTTTTTATATATGGAAAATATTAAATTTTTATAATCTAACTTATATAAATTAATGTTATATATTATATTGATTTATAACTAGGATTTCATAAGATTCCCTCTATAAATTTATTATATACAATATACAATATATTACATATTATTATTAGAAAATTATTAAAATTTTTCCATGTTACTTTTTTTCTTTTCGCTGTTTTAAAAAAAATTTTTTTTTTTTTTATATATTTTTATCCTTTATCTTTTATCCTACGTATATACATTCCGTTACGTTTTCCTGTGTTTTTTGTTTTTATTTTTTTCTCGTTGAGAAAAAGAAACACTTGAAAGTAAATTGATATTATTGTAAAGAAAAAAAAAAACAAAACAAAACACAACACAACACAACACATATATAAGATAAAGATACATACATTAGATGAAGACGTAAAGATGATGAAAAGGAAATTTAAAGAAAGCATATTTTGAATTATTTTTACAGTAAACATTATATTATTTGTGTATTTCCTACTTAATTTCTATTTTTTTTTTTTTGAGAATTCTAGCATTTTTCCTCGCTCTTTATATCCTTTTAAGTATTTAAGCGTTTTTTGTTTTTATATTCTTACAAAGAATAAAAATATATAAATATTTTCGTTTTATTGTTGAATGTTTGTTGTTATCATTGTTATTTATTATTTTATTATAGTTTTTTTTTTTGCATTTTAGCAAAAATTTCTCTATTTACTGTTATAATTCTTTACTCCTACCAATACAAGTACATATAAATATAATAATAATATTTTTCTTTTAAACACTATGAATAGGGAACACTTTTATTAAATTATAATTGGTGTAAATATAAAATGAAAGAAAAACTAATAATATATATATGTATATACAACTATACAAATATGCATAAAATAAAAAGTGAAAAATTATTAAAATAACTAATAAATGTCTAAATTTTTTAATAAATTGTACAATTTTTTTATTTTTATTTTTTAATAGTAGCTTAGATACCTTTCTATATGAAATTTTAATTTAAATTAAAACAAAAAAATATTCAATCAATGTTTACACGATGATTTTATGTTAAAAAGAAAATTTAGATTGAATCTTAGAAAATATAATATTTTAGGTAGGTATATAATATATACAAATCAACAAAATATTCTCAGACTGTTTTGTTTTAATGAATTGGAAATTATTCAATTTCTTGTACCAACCAATCTAAAAAATCGAGTTTTCTTATGATTATCTGCTCTATAACTCCATAACTATTTAAAAATTTAAAAAATGTGCTTATTAGTTTCACTCTGTCCGTCCATCCGTCCGTCTGTCTGTTTACAAAACGTCTACACCCTTAAAGATACAGGAAAAAAAATTTAACCATGGGTAAGTTTTATTAAAAACTTAATTTTGTGGAAGAACTTGGTCATGTAGCCCTTTTCGTCAGGGAAGTATAGCTCCTCAAACTTTGAAAAAGCCCTATTTTTAAATGCGTATATTTCATGTTCCGCTTAACATTTTTTCAATCTGAAAACGCTACTCGACAGAAATTTTGTTTTACCTTTATAAATCAATATCAAAATTCTACATATTTTTTGAATTTATTATTTAAATTTACCGTTATGTGAAAATCAAATTTTGCATGAGTTTTCTACTTTCGTTTTCTACTCCGGCACGCTTCTAGATAGAGGCTTCAAATTTTCAGGAAAGAAAGAACAATTCTAAACAGTGTGTTATATCTTTTTTATTCTAAACAGTGTGTTATAGCTTTTAAATTAACAAAAAAAAATTTTTTTGAATTAAGAAATTAGGTTTTTAGTTTTTTTTTTACGCTATACCCAAACTTTAGAAAACAATGCCTTTATACAAAATTTTTGTAGTTTGAGAAGTTGGAGAGGAAGAGGTGTTGGAGACAAATAAGAACATAAAAGAGATTTACTATATAACTTAGAGACGAACAAGATTTTTTTTGAAAAGTTGCAAACTATTTAATGAACCATTTTTATCGGATAGGAACACGATGGTTGGAAGTGTATTGCACATTTTAGCACTTCTCACAATAAATGAGTTTCCATAACAGCAGTTTTAAAGCACCCGGTAATTTCCATGACATAGAAAAGAGCATTTGATGCCTTTCTATAATGTTGGAATTGAAGTTGAAATTGTTTAAAGGGAGGTATAATTGATTTCAATTGGGTAGAAACAAGATTCATCATCTGCAAGATATCTATAAAAGAGATATAAACTTCCAATATTTCGACGTGAGGTAAGAATTGTAAAGGTTCCCTGATCGATCATTTTAATCCAATCAGCCGATTTTGGATTTTTTTCAGGTAACTTAATGTTGTTTGAGCAGTGACACTTTATATGTGAGGGTTGTACTCCCCATCTTAAATCGAATATATATGCCTTATAAATATTGGCCAGATCTCTGTAGAAGAAAAATAAGCTTTAAACCGACAAAGAAAACCTAAATATTTACCAGCTTTTTTCACTATATCAAAAATATGTTCATTTCGCAGTTAATTTTTTCATTTATCTAAAATATTTAAACTTGCAGACCGCTTTTTAATTTCACCTTGAAATTACAGAATTTGTGATCTCTTTTGCAAAAAGAACCGCAATATAGTACTAAAATCTATATTAGTATGTGAATTGAAGTTTTATATAACTAGGTATAGCATTGAATAGCGAAAAGAAAAATATTAGCAATAAATTTTTTAAGGCATCATTTAAAGCAAAATTAAACCCAACAATACCATCAGTTGCAGTCCTATCAGAAGGCCATCGTACAGTCAGATTGTGCGGATAATGAATAGTTCAATCATATGATTGTAATGCTCATATAAATAAATAGCTATTTATTGCTCATAAAAATAAATAGCAAAATTTTGATTATTTTGTACATGTTATATTGTCTTAATTTACAAACCAGTTCTATTTAATTGAATATGTAAAATTGGAAATATAAAATTCCCAATATTGTAATAGAAATTTAAAAAGATATTATAAAGAATGGTTGAAAAATTGAAGAAACTCTAAAACTAAAAATATTAATATGACTTCATCCACAGCAGGAACCAAAAATACATTCCGTTTCAATTACAATTCGAACGTAAGAATTCACATTTAATCTAATCGATGTAAAACATTCTTTTCGTTTCTGATCTTCACAATATCTATAAAACATACATACCAGCAAAGGTGGCGTATAATCCAGATATTTGGTTAGAAATCTCTATAAAGATTTCTCGATTAATTACGAAAGAAAAACTTAAAATCATTGTCTAGAAACTCTTCATCTTCATCAATTGTCTTTCCATTTGTCTTCCGGCTTTTACTAGGTTATCTTATTGTGTTGTACAGATTATCTAATAGAATAGTGGGCGCTTCTCCTGTATAGAAATAAGAAGTATGTTACCTCAAATGTAAAAAACCTCAAAGTTTTCAAAGAGAAACATAGTGATCTTCTACTGTCCACTTCTATACAGATTAAATTCCTAAATTGTATAATAAATGCAGGATAATTATGAAAATTCGAACATTCCAATTTTGGAATTATATTCCACCTCATGTGTTTTTTAAAATTAAGAATAATTAAATTTTCGATTTATAGAGATGTAAGGAGAACGTTAGCATCAGCATTTACAATATTCCTGTAAATCTTAAGCTTATTTTTTTTTTCATAATAGCATTTTCCCTTGCACAAACGGTGCAATAGTAGAAAAAGTCTTTTAACTTATTGTTTGACAAAAAAAGATGCTGAATGAACTGAATTAGAGTTTTACATATTGGTATAGGAATCTATGCTCCTTCCGCTACTATATATTAGCCTTTCGATGATTTCCTCTACTCTTTTAAGAAAAGATGTTAGAGTATAGAGTATAGGAAAAATGTTTGGATTTACAATGCATTATTTTCAATTGTTTAGTTTTCTTGAAAATAAGACGGATTCATTCGAAAGTCAATTCATTTCTTCAAGTATGGAAGAAAATTTAAATTCCAGTAGGAACAACAATTTTATTGAAAGAGAAGATGCGCTTAATAATAGATTTTCTTATAATTAAAAATTTGGCGCAATCTTTAATTTGATGAGCTCTTTAATTATTTTAATAATTTTGAATGTCCTATAGTTGTTTTCATTACAACAAAGTTATCATAGAGATTTAAACGTAATACCTAAGGTGAAAATTGATTGCGTTTCTAAAAATTTTGAATTAAAATCAAGATTGTGCAAATAAACGGTCCTTTAGTTATTTATTTATTACTAAGTAAATATGTTTGCACAATCTCATAAGAGACAATATCTTTTACCTTTTTTGGATCTTATAATAGAAAATAATTTTATTAAAATGTATCTATTGCAACTAAATGCTTAATAAAATTTATTTTTTTTCATAGAAATAACAATCTACAGTTTACATTTTATTATGTTTTATAGATTACCATAAAATTGATTTCATGTAAAAGAATTTAATGCGCCCTTAACAATAATAAATCCAATTTTTACTATGTAATATGCTATCAAAAAACCAAAATAACTTTTTATAAAATTTTATCAAAAATAAAAATAAAAAATTTTAACTGAATGATTTTTTTGATTTATTGGCATTAAATCAACGGTTAAAGTATAATTTATTATCAGGTGCATAGCATGCAAACACATGCCAATTTAACTTTATTGCACCATTTTTTTTTTTTTTTAATTTTTTGGACGTTTTGATGAATATAAAGTATAAACTAAAAATGTGTATAGTTTGACTTCAGAAATTGAGAGTTATTACATCTTTTAACGGATATGTTAAAATATGCAATAAAATGCATGATGTTTTTAAAAATTGGTAACATAAAATGTTGCAACTTTTTCTTTACATTTTTTTCTTGGTAGTATTTATAAGATATTTTTGAATATATGTTTTCATTTATTCTATTAAATATAAATCTAATGTTAAATGGTGCAATTAAATTTAAATTGAAAGAAAATACAAGATTTTTTATTTTTTTTAATGCATTTCTCTGCCACATAAATGTGGACAGGAAATTACACAGTCTTTCTTGTTCAGGCGTGGCTGTAAATGTCGTAAGGGGGAATAACTCTTACGACGGGTGTGGGATTCACACCCACACTTCCTCGGTGTTTACAGCATATTTTATACGCTCGCCACCGTGGCCCCAAAATACAAGATTATGTTAAATTAGGAAATCAATTGGTATGAGATGTGTATTAGGTTTAAATTTTTTTGTCGAGTAATCATGGGTAAACACAAAATTTGTTTTTTAATATATGTATTTCACGGAAAGAGGAAAATATAGCTGAAATATTTCACTATTTACTTTTAGTTTCTTCTAATCTTTTAGTATTTTTCTCTCATATATTAAATATAAGATTTTATTTTTAAGATTTCTAAGATTTGTTTTACTTTTACATTTTGAAATATGATCCACAATAAATAATAATCAGTTTTTTGTTCAATATTTCAATACTCAAGGAAAATATTCAATTTTTTTGAAATAAGAAAAATTACTTCAAAATAGTGCTAAAAGTCCTTGAAAAACGACAGGAAATTCTAGAAAAATCGGTTTGAAGTTTTAGTAATTTGAAAATCCATTTTAACCTTTAATATAAAGAGTTGACAGTTTCAGATAATTTCATTTTTATGTTTAGAAATATCATCTTTCACACCATATACTCATTTATTTTAGAGGAAAATTCCAATTTTGAAGGAAAATATTGAATTTTTTTTAAATAGCTTGAAAAATCTGTTTAATGTTTCAGTAATTTACAAATCAATTTTTAAAATATTACCTAATTTTTTTTGAAGAAAATGACTTCCAATGACTTTCAATATTATTTCCACATAACAAATATTGTATTAGAAAACTTTTGAATTATAACGGTATCAAATGTATATTTTGATTAAAACGGTATTAAAACGGTATTTTTTTATTCAAAAAGGGATATATATATATATGATTATTGTTAAATCTGAACTTAAAAATTGGATTAAACTATGGCTGTAACAACGATACATACAAGGATATTATAGTAAAACTAATTAAATGCTATTTATTTTTATGATCCGCTAAGGTTACCTTTAAATCCTTTTTTTAAATAAAAATCCCATAAAATTTTCAATTGAATTTTGACATTTAATTAACATTTTTTTCATTAGTTATTCAATTATCAGCTAATAAAAATATAATTAATTTTAATAAAATTAATTAATTTTATACAAAAAAAAAAACGAAAAAAAATAATAAAAACAAAATTCTCTAAATAAAAAATTAAAATATTGGTTTATTAACTGTTAATAATATACATGTACATATATATATGTACAATAATTTACGAAATTAATTAATAACGGAAAAGTACATATATATGTATATACATTTAATATAGTATATAGTAGGTACATATACATATATAAAAAGTACATATATATGTAATATTATTATGTATACAAATGAACAAGATGTGTAGGTGTATGTACCCTATTGCTTTGTTTTTTGTTTCTCTAATAAATAAAATACACAAAAAAAATGATGATCTTCCCAGTTCCCATCATATTGTTTACCGACCGCATACAATTATGTATAAGGTAGGTATTGTTTTCATACTAAAAATTTGTACCCGAGATTCTGACAAATATGCACTATATTCCCGTGCGTATAAGGCTGTAAAATTTTTAGTGTGATGTGTATGGGTGTGTGTGTGTGCTTGTGTGTATGTTTGTGTGTGTGTGTGGGCACGTGTACAGCCTAAACCACTAAGCGAAATTCTTTGAAATTTCATATTTAAGGTTTTAATGTAAATATCTCAAATTGATAACCTGTTGGAGCAAATCGGACCACCAGAAGTGGTAGTTTACTAGTGTCGTTTTTAAGTTTTTTACAAATATTTCGTAACAAAACAATATGATGAAAACAATTATTAAAAAAAAATTGTTACATAAATAAGGAGCAAAAACTTTGCCATAAAACATTTTTTGGTCTGACTAAGTTTAACTTTTATTTAATTTTTTTTCTAAGTCCAAATTTCATACATAAGTATTATTATAACACGCCATAAGAATTTATACATATGAACCAATTTCTTTTGTTTTTTTATCAAGAAAAGAAAATTGCTAACTGGCTACCCCAAATGGCGAAATGCGGGTTTCATCGTCGTAGGATTTAATTTCAACGGTTCAAAAAATTATTTCTGAAGAAAACCGAAAAACACCTTTTAAAAATAATAGACCGAGAAGAAAATGGTATCGGGGATTTATTAAACGCCATTCCACGCCAGTACAGATTACAGGCAAGCGGAACACATTTCGAAAGGTCGAGTTATTATAACAGAAAATTTAATAAAAAAACGGTTTGAGGATTTAAAAAATTATTTAGTATCTGAAAATGCTTTAGATATTTGGGAGCAACCAATCTGAATTTTAAACGGAGATGAAACTTCGTTTTCTTTAGCTCCAAAAACTGACCGTGTGGTTCCTATAGAGAGAATTGAAATGTTTATCAAATAAATTCAGGTAATGAAAAATAAACGTTGACAGCCCTTTTACGATTTACCGCTTCTGAACAAACGCTTCCGCCTAAAATCGTATTTTCCTATATTCGGCCACGCAAGGCTGGTTTAAAGTATGCCTGATGAGTGGATATTAGGACGATCAGATAGCGGCTAAATGAAATCCGAAACTTTCTATATTCATTAAAATTAAATAAAAAACATATTTAAAATTAACATTGTATCAGTAAACGGCTGGCTAATGAACCTTTAAAGGCTGGAGTTAGGAACAAGGAGGCTGGAAATAGGTGAAAATGACTTAAAATTTTAAGTAATTTTTCAAATTTACACACTTTAAAGTTTTATTTTTATTAACCTTTTTCTTTATATTGTATTAAATAACTTTTTTACAAGGTTTTGAATCGGAAAAGAAAAGTTAAGAGGCTGGGTATTGGGCCCTTTATCTATAATTTTGTATTTCAGAAGCTGCAAAAAAATGAAAATTTTGGATTCGTCCAATATATTCTTCTATAGCTTATTAATGCATAGCATTTTACATGCCATCAAAGTCATGCATTCTACATGACTTCTGAATCACCCATTCTACATGCCTTCTCAGTCATGCCTTCTAGATGCCTTCCCAGTCATGCATTCTGAATCACTCAAAGGAAAGTTTAAGAAGTAAAAGTACGAACGTGTTGCTTCTTTTTGCGGACATCTATATGAAAAAAGAAGCAATAAGAGAATGGAACAGAAAGGGCTTTTTACCTTACTTGGGAATTCTTTCAGTAGGCATGTTGGAATTTTTCTTTTTCCCGCTGGGTTTGAATGAAAAAAAAAATCATTTACTTACATATGTATGTAAATGGATGTATGAATTAATGAATGTAAATATAAATTTATTTTTACGATTTTATTGCTCATTATTGTTATTGAATAAACAAAAATTATGTCAAATTATTAGAAGTTATTTTACTTTGATGTAAGTTATTATATAAAAAATCTATGTAATTTCGTATTATGCTTTTCGTGTAATAGCGGTCGGTCCTGTGGTGGAGACAACTGATTTTATTTAAAACTGTTGATTAATTATAGTTACATTACAACACAATTATTTTTTTTTTTCATATGTTACTTTATTTACATTATATTACTATATATATGTACATACATATGTACATAATTAATGTTTATATTTTATATCATATGGTTGAATTAATAATTAAAAAACACTTGTATACATACATACATATATATATGTATGGATGTAACAACATTTTTAATCAAATATAAAATTATAATTTAAAAAATTTCTGCCAAAAAAAAAAATATATGGATATAGGTACATGTATGTATATATAATGAAAAAAAAAAACCAAAATCAACAGAAGAAAATTGAAAAAGGGAAACTTCCCATTAAAAAAAACAACTTGTATTCCCTATTACATAATATAACTGTGAAAAAAAAACCTTAATATTAAATGCATTGCATCAGTAAATTTCATCCTAAATTTATGAAACATGATTAATTTATATCTATAAGCACAATACATGAATATTAAAATATCGTACATATCCATATATAATATACAGGGTGAATTATGGAAAGGGCACTTCCAATTTAGAGCAGGTAGAAGAAGTAAAAACTAGAACAGGTAGGGGGCAATCTGTTCTACATAATTTTCGAGATATGGACTTAAAAGATTTTTAGCGATTTTTCAAAAACAAATTATTAATTTTAAACGGTTTCCTTTTAGAGAAAATGAATTTTGCACTATGGAGAGTACAATATACATATATACATATGTATATATACTAACAGTCTATTTATCATTTATAAAGTTTGCGATGATATTATTCTGCATAACTCGAAAACGGTAAAAAATATTAGAAAAATTCTTAAATATTAATAGTAGAAGAGCTTAAAATTTTCTTCTCAAATATACTTTAAAAAATTACCTTACTACAAGGTGTTGAAAATACATGTAGCTAAACATAAAAGAAAATTGTTTTAGAAACAAATTTTTTTGTTTAAATCACTTTAAACTTTCATAACATTCTATATATTAGGTATATAATAATAACTAATATATACAAAAATTATGGCGTATACTTTACTCTTTAAAATTAATTTTTTTATTAAAAATATCTAAACATTTTTACCGTTATTTTTAACATTAAATCTGTTCAATTTTTAAAAATGATAAAGTCAAATACATATGAATCATTATTTTTTCCGACTTTTTCTGTTTTTTGCTTTGTTGGAAAAATGACAAAATTTTCAAGATTTAGAGTCTGTCTGTTAATCTTACAGTAGGAGTTTTCCAAACCTGTTCTTTCTACAAAATATGTAGAGATGTTTATTGATTTCGTATAAAAGAAAAGTTATTCTTAATTAACAGAAAAAATATTCGCTGTGTGTTCATCGGTGACGATAAAAATAAACTTGTCCAGGTCCAGTTCAACGTGTATCCCTGTGAACATTTCTGAATCTTCTTCAAATTCCAAATCATTTTATAATGTACTTTTAGTTTTAGTTAGTTTTTAATTTTTAACTTTAGAAATATTCACGGTCGATATTACATAGGGCTTCACCCAAGTTTATCTTTATGTTCACCGATGAACATGATATTTTGAAACATTTCAGTGATATTCACTGTGGAAACACATGGAACTTAACCCAAGCTTTGTTTTAGTTTATTCAATTAATTATAATAATATAATTTATGGTAAATTAAAGATATTTCCTACTTTATCAGTTACTGTATTCGTTAATCTTCAAATGACATTAAATGATTCACAAAACAATAATTTTTGTATAAACATATAGTACATATACATACATATATAAAATCAACTAATTTGGTCAAATAAATAATTATCACTTTCAATCAAATTAATATGTATTGTTTTGTTAATATTTTTCTAAAGAACTCATCATTTTCTCCAATTCCTGTAAATGTACCTATAAGCAAACATAAAATACTGCACTTCATTTGAACTGTATTCGTTCATTGTTTTACAAAATAATTTTTTAAAAATAAATTTTTTTTAAAAAAAAGAACAAAAAAACCGAAATTTAATATATTATATTTTATGTTAATGCATAATTTAATTTGTTAAAAATGTGTCCCCTGAATACATGTTCATTGGTATTAATATTTGTTTTCAACGAAATAAAACAAAACATAAAAATGTTGTTCTCACATATCAGAGATGACTATACCATCAGAATGTACACTATCAATGAAGGTTTTTGTCAAATATACAAGATAACAATAAAAACAATTCAATCCAACAAATAAAAAAGGATTCTCAAGTCGAATTATCATCAACAAATTTTAATACAATTAAAACAATTTGTAACAAAAAAAAATTGTGTTTTTTGGCCATAAAATGTAAATTTACATTATTGATAATATGCAAATATAACTGTATATAAGAAAGGATGTATAGGAAAACATATTCAACGGTACCTAATAAAAAGAAAATAAATAAATAAATTTGTAATTTGCGCAATCACATATGCATTCGAACCCTTATTTTTCACTTTGTTTTTTTTTTTTCTGTAACGGTATCATGATTTGCGAAAACAAAAACAAATTCGAAAAATCATCAGATCCTTTTTCGTATACATAAAGTAAAAAAACTATAAAAATAAAAAAAAAGAATATTCACAATTTTTCTGAACACCAAAAACTGATTATGTAACAGTAAAATATTAACGGGGTATAAATACGAGTAACGGTACCTTTTTGAAAATACGCATATTTTATTGTATTTTTGAAAATTATTTATGATTCATGTTGCAGAACAGTAAATATGATAATGATTTTCATATGAAATGTAATGAAATTTGTTATAATGAAAAATTTTTTGGATTTATTAATTGATCTAGATTTAATTTTATGGAAAAATCAGTTATACTTACATACATACATATTAATATATGAACATTAAATTCTACTCAAATTAATTATAACGTACTGCGCTGAAAATATTAGCAAATTAAAATTTCGGTACTTAATTTTATTGAATTTTATATTAAACCAAGAGAAAAATTTTTTTAAAGTTGAGACCATTTTTGTATATTAGGTAGGTACATACATAGGTACGTAGATGAGATACATAAGATAAATTTATAGTAAACCGATTGTCATTATTATACGCGTATGAACTATGTTCAAGGGTACAATAAATTTGCCATTACGTTTGTGACACCTTAAAGGAGTCGAGCTAGATATAGTGTCAAAGGTATGGATCGGCTCAGAATCGAATTCTGAGTCGATTAAGCCATGTACGTCCGTCCGTCCGTCCGTCCGCACGATAACTCAAAAAATAAAGGAGCTAGGAGGCTGAAATTTTTTTACGTCACTTTTACAAAATTGTTAGTTTTGCTATTTAAATCCAACATTTTCGATCGGCGGGTTCGAGTAACTGCCATACAACTTCTATTTTTATATAGAAATAACTCAGTATCTATTCAAGCTAGGTTTCTGAAATTTTTCAAATGATGATCAAGTTTTATGGCAACAACTTCCGTAAAATTTGGTTGTGGTGATGCGACGGATTCGGGTAGCTGCCATAGAACTTATCCGTTTAAATGAGAATAACTCAGTGTCTATTGAAGCTAGGAACCTGAAATTTAGTAAAGAGGTGTCGAGTTACATGCCAACAATTTTTGTAAAATTTGGTTGGTCTAGAGCAGCCGGTTCAGGCTTCTTGCACCTCTGGAACTTAATGAAGCTAAGCGTCTAAAATCTTGCAAATTATAATCAAGTTTTATGGCAACAACTTTTGCAAAATTTGGTTGTGCTGGTGCAACAGGTTCGGGTAGCTACCATACAACGTCTCTTAAATGAAAATAACTCAGTGTCCGTCCGCATAACTCGAAAAATAAAGGAGCTAGGAGGCTGAAATTTTTTTTACGTCACTTTTAAAAAATTCTTAGTTTTGCTATTTAACTCCAGCATTTTCGGCCGCCGGGTTCGAGTAGCTGCCATACAACTTCTTTCTTTAAATGGAAATAACCCAGTGTCTATTCAATTTAGGTATCTGAAATTTTGCAAATGATGATCCAATTTTTTATGGCAACAACTTCTGTAAAATTTGGTTGTGATGATATGACAGGTTCGGATAGTTGCCATACAACTTCTCTTTTTAAATGAAAATAACTCAGTGTCTATTGAAGCTAGCTATCTGAAATTTAGTGCAAAAGTGTAGAGTTGCATGCCAAAAACTTTTGTAAAATTTGATTGGTCTAAAGCAGCCGGTTCAGGCTTCTTGCATTTCTTGGAACTTAATGAAGCTACGCGCAATAGATTCGGATAGCTGTCATACAACTCCACAATTTACATAAATATATCTCTGTAGTTCGGTACTACAACATCTGAATGTTTTTAAAAGATGATCAAGTTTTATAGAAACAGAATAAATTACGTTCATACGGGTATCCCAGAGTTGACACAGTCTACTCTACTGCACTCTTCCTCGTTTTTTTTTAAATTGAAGCTTATGTACTTAATATTATTTTTATCTATTTCTTGAACCATGTTTCATTTCATATTTCACATACATCTTTAAAGAACTGTACTAGATAATTCAAACTAAAATATTTATTTCATATGGTGTGGTGGTGTTATTTTATACTACATACATACATCTTAAATTACTGTCATTTAACATGTTCACATGGTACAGTTTTTTGGTTCTCAATTTGTAAATATTTAACATTGCAATAAATATTTAACATTGCATAAATTTTTTTCGCCTAGATTTAAAATTCGCCCCATTTAAACAAAGCTCTAATTAAGTATAGAAGATTCTTCTAGAAGTGTTTAAAACTTAAGAAAATTGTATTGAAAAATAAATTTTCTGAGCTTACCTAACTATACCAGAATTAGCAGTTTATACTTCGGTCTCTTATCGATTTGCAATCAATATATTACGACGTGTTTGAATAATATCTTTAGCTGACTTTGACTGAAACGAATAAATATTTTTTTAAGGAATTTTTTTTTTGAAATTTCTACCGTTCAGTTCACTTTTGATAACTCATATAAATTTTTTATAGTTGCAAGTTTGTACTGCTCATCGTACTGTTATTAATTTATAAATTAGATAAATTCTTTTAAAATGAACTGAAATATATCTTGTATAACATTGTATTAACATTAATAATAATATGTTAATTCAATTCAATTTAAACTTTACCAAAAATAATTAACATTTAATTCGTATTACAATTTGCCCCTTGGTAGTGTCAGATTCTTACTGACTAAACCCACCTCCCCCTTTAGCCAATATAATGGGATGAAACAATTACCTGCGAAAGCAGTATATTGGCTAGGGAGTAGGGATAGGAAATGAATACGGAAACATTGAAGTGGGACTGTAAGGAAACAATGAATCCGCCTATTATTATTAATATTTTGCTAAGTGACTATAGCCGTTACAACAGTTACAACATGTATATCACCTTACTACATGAGGTAATTATTGAAGGCAACCCCCACTATCACTGTAGCGGTTACTATTATTGGTATTAGTATTCCTATTAAAATTATTATTATTTTACTACAGAGACAGCGCCATCAGTGGATTACAACGTGCAGCAGCATATAACACCTTACTTGCATGATATAACCAAAGATAGCTCCACTGTAGTAGCTATTATTATTATTACTATTATTATTATAATTATTGATATTATTACTATTATTATTTTTATTGTTATTATTGTTATTATTTTACTACAGAGTCAGCGCCATCAGTGGATTACAACGTGCAGCAGTATATAACACCTTACTTGCATGATATAACCAAAGATGGCTCCACTGTAGCAGCTATTGTTATTATTATTACTATTATTATTATTGTTATTATTCTGACCTGACCGGGGTTTGAACCCAAGACTCTTCGATTGAAAGGTTGGCGACTTAACCACTGCGCCATGAGTCAGACGGTATAAAATTTAATTATTTTAAAAGAGTATATTCTATATTATTAATTTATTATATACATCTACTATTTAAATTTTTTTCGTTATATATGTATAATTAAAATTTAATTAAAAAAATTTGTTTTTTTTTTTTAAGATTACATTTTAGCTCACATCCATAAGTTATTTAAGCAGTTATCCTTATTGAAGAATACTATAAATAATAATTTACATACTTAAACCCATTATTTATATTAATAACAATTATATGTCTGAGTACTGTATAATCTCCCATAAATTCATTTCAAATTATTCAGAAATCATTTATTAAAATATACAGAAATATGCAATTTTTTTCTTTTTAGGTTACATGCATTTAAAGTTTTTAATGTTAATAAAATTCCAACAAAAATATCATTTTAATTTTCAGTTTAAAAAACTTATTTCGGGAGTGACATATCGCTTTCGTTTCAGAAAATCTAAGAATTTTTTTTTTTTTACCTTGCCACTCCTATAAGGAGTATTATAGGGCATCCACTAAATCAATTATTATACTTCAGTAAATTTCAGTTTCTCAAATCATTAATTTTACTAAGCCGTTAATTATTCTGCTGCAGCTAAGTATACTGTACAAAATTATGAGACGTAAATATTTCTACATTTCATTCCTACGCCATCTATTATCCTATACAAGAATTATTTTTTTAATATTATTTTATTATATATATATATGTAACAATATGATCTGATATGATATTAATTATAAGATATACATAGATACTTATTTTTTTTTATTTAATTATATTTTACTAAATTATTTTTTTATTAAACTATACGACCCAGCCGGAGTTTGAACGCGAGACCTTCCGAATAAAGTGTTTTAACAATAAGCATTAGCTGGGAATAGGCTTCTAAGAATATATCTATTAAAAGTTTTGTCTAAAGGTCTATAAAAAATATCTTAATTTAAAAAAAACAAGGTAGAATGTAAAGCAACGGTTTTTAAAAGCGTACATTTCCAAAAGACAATACAAACTGTTTAGAATTGTACAAAAATTTGAAAATTTAAGCAATAAAATTTTAGAAATTGTTTGTAATAAGAATAAGAAAAAATGTGAAAATAGGACTTTTCTTGAATTTTGAGGGGCTGTAAGGCCGAAACCCTATATAACTAAGATATTAATTATAAGATGATCATTGCTTTTAAGAAACAGTATATAACCAATTAAAGAGCTTATATGCATGTTTTAGAAAATCGATTCTCCCAATCTAAAATAAAAGTTGACCCATTAACTATGAGTGGAAAAATCTTTAACCTATCTACCGAACGGGAATTGTAATTTATGAGAATCCACAATATATTATTCACAATATATATATATGCTGCAAAGTTATTATGTATTCTGTACGAAAATTACTGGAAAATGTTTATCAAAATATTTTTTAAATTAAGAATCCTGCATAAAGTATCTTTTTATATCAATAATAAAATGATCTTATCCCATTTTGCTGAAAAATTTTATCAAATAGCCTTGATTTGTCCATCCGATATAATATATGTATCTGTCGTTCAATGAACGACAGTCAATAAAGCAGCAATAGAAATAAATTTTTTGATCATAAACTATAATTAAAATATTAGACAGTCACTATAATGTTTTTCACAATATTTATTTCCTACAAGTACAAAAATACAGTAAAGTATCAGGTTATATTTTTTCCCATTGACTATTTTCTCTTCAATATAAATTATCCTTTGACATCAATGTGTGATATCCACTTATCAGTTGAAAACATAGGAAGATGTAAATATGAACAAAGTAAGAAAAAAAATACAGTTTTACGGGCAATAATCAGCCTTAAAATTTTGGTTTGTTTTTCATAGCTCTAGGAGAACACAAAAATTACAATGTAGATTGTTATCTTTATAAAACGAAGTCTTAACTTATAAATTTTTTATAATAATATAGCCAATAAAGATAATATTTCCGGTAATGTTTTGTGGGCCAAGTAATTGTCGGCATAATCAACTAAACCAACGTTTTTTTAACCGGACAAGGAAAATCACTCTAGTATCCTGAATATAAACTCAATAAGATGTTGGCAATATTTGAACAATTATGAATGAAGTTTATATTTTTCAAAGCATTATAAACATCTTAAAATAAAAAAATAAAAACACAGATTAATAATGCAAAAAAAAATATTTTTCGAATTTGTCGTTAATTACAAAAAGTAACGTCAAACATTTTTGATTATATTTTTTTCTTTACTTTTTTCGAATTTTATGTCGTTGACAAGTCAAAAACAACAAATAAAATTTTCATTATTTTCTTTTTTTAACAGAACTGAGATACAATAGACTTTCCATTTATGCAAAAAAAAAAAGCAATAAAGTAACAGAATATCCATTACACTCCATATTTTTTCAAATATTTTTTGTTAAAAAAAAATAAGTAGTTATACTTGGAATAATCCATACACATCTATAATATACATATATATAAATAGGTATTATATTACCTGTCTAGTATCTTCTCAATTCATTTCACTAAAAAAAGAGGCAATAAATTTTTCAATATAATGAAAACACTTCAACAAATTACTCATGAATACAAAAGATTCTGGTCAAGTCAATCAAAAGTTAAAATGCATACAAGGTAGGTATGTTGAAAGTGCCACCTAAAAAACAACAAAAAAAAAATGTATGTGTTGAAAAAATGCAGGTAAGAGAAAAAAATAAAAAATTGTGTAATTTAATGAAAAATAAAAGTTTCCTTTTATTATTATTATTATAGGGTTCTTTTTTGTTTTGCAAATAACTTTTAACTAAAGATAAATAAAACAATGATCTTATTGGTTGTAAGAGTTTTGTTAATTTAAAATTTTTTTTTTTCTAATGAAAATGGAAATTAAAAAAAAATTTTTTTTTTTTGTAAAATTTAAGGTTATACCTATGTATATATTATATATACATTGAAAAAAATTTTAATTTAAACATTGATAATCAATAAAACTTTTAAGTATAATTATAATTCCAAAAAAAAAATTGACACAAAAGGACTTTTTAAAATAACATTAAAAAGTTAAATGATAGATACACACATACATATACATATATCTTAAAAATGTTAAATATAATTGTTTAAATTAATTTTACTTTGTTTATATTAGTATAATGTCTAACTGATTATTGAAATAACACAAAATTGACCAAAAGTTAATATGTACTTAAAAATTCTTTATCCTTATTAGTATATAGATATTATGAAAATATCCTTGAAATATCCTTAAAAAAAGGTACTTAAAGATATAAAATTTAAAATTATATATCAAGAACTTGATTAAGTTATATTATATGCTTTTATATTAACTCGTCGGTGTCGGTTTATTTTTTTATTTATTTATTTGTCATTCTGTCACGCTTTTTATTATCTTCGTAATCTGCTATCAACATTTTATTAGTGTTGTATGGTGCAGAGGAAAGTGTACAGGTTTCAAAAGTGAGGGTCATGTTGTTCGAATCCAGTTCACATGCAACTTTTTTTTTTTTTTAACTATCTATACATCAACATTTTTTGAATAAAATATGTATATATTTTGTATATATGAATTTAAAACTTACATTTTTATCTCTTATTCATGCATACAAACATACACATTATATTTTTGATCTTTCCTGGTGTTTTGTATTAGCATAATTAGCAAAACACAATCCATACATACAATATTTTTATGTATGTTGCTAAGTTATTTTGTTTACAACATTTGTTTAGTATTTAAATCAAAATATTTGCTGTCAACATTCTTTAATGCATATTGAATATACATGGTTAAAAATTAAGATTTTATGTTCGCAATATGTTCATTAAATATTTAAGTGTTGTATAGTGCAGAGCAGAGTGTACAGGTTGGGAAAGTAAAACTAATGTGGTTCGAATCCAATTCGTGTGCGTACATTTTTTTTTTTTTTTATTAACTGTATTCATCAACATTTTTTTAATAAAATTTTATGTATAATATACACATATTATTTGATCTTTCCTCCTATAATAATTTAGTTCAATCAATCTTGATGTGCACATGTATTTTGTATTAGGATTTAGCAAAACACAAAATATATAGGTACCATATTTTTATGTTGCTAAATTATTTTGTTTTAAAACATTTGTTTAGGATTTAAATCAGAATATTTGTTGTCAACATTCTTTATTGCATATTGAATATGCATGTCGTTAAAAATTAATGTTTTATGTGTTTTATTTAGGAACATTTATTATGTATATTGTGTATATAGATATGCAAATAAAATTTTATTCAAAATAATTCCAATTGCCAAATTCAAATTACATACATACATAATATTATTTTTGTACATAGTAAAGAATATAAAAAGTAAAGATCATTACAAAATTATGCTTTTGCGCATTACGCATTATGATTTACAAACAAAATTTTGTCAACACAAAAAATTAAAACTACGTATGTAAATATGTACGTACGTATGTACATAATATTTATTTATTTATTTACATTCAGGTACCGTGGTACAGAAATGTGTGCCAGGTAGCTATAACCCCTGTTTCCTGGTAGGAATGTGGGGTGTACGTGATATATTGATATATAAAGTATTTACATATTACGATATATGAATATTTTTTTTTTTTATATTATAATTATTGTACCCAGCCGAGAATCGAACCCGAGACCTCTCATTCCCTTATGAATGAGAAGCGGTGCGTCAACCACTGCACCAATGGCTGGATACACATAATATTATGTTAAACTAATTTCCTAAATTATTTTGTTCCGCTCCATTTCTTTATAATTTAAATCAAGATATTTGTCAACAATTTTTACTGCATGATCTTATTAAGCGGTTAAGTAGGTAGGTGTTCAAGGTTAGATGTTTATTTGGATATACGATATACTACTTATAGATATATACAGTAAAATACATTTATGTACATATATATAATTTTCATACGTACGTGTTAGAAATGTTGCTTCAACTAAAATTGGATTGTAATATTTATACTCACAGTATTTTAGTACATATTTTACCCTTTTAGGTAGTTTCATTATTTATGAGTTACTGGAATAAAAAATTTTTACTCTTGCTGTAATGGAATCGATTTAACGTTTCTTAATTTACTTAAACATTTGCTATAAAATTGTAAAACGTATTTTATAGAAACAATAATTAATGTATGTGTGAATAAAAAATATCCCATATTTTTTAAAATTTAAATTACACACATATGTGTTTCATTTAAAACTAAAAAGTATAAAATAAAATAATATGTAAAAAAAATATTTTTTAAAATATGCTTTTATCGAAACCAAATTCGCCCCCTAAAAAGTAGAAAATAAAATTGATTGCAAAATTTTAGCTTTTTTGACTGTTATAATATAAAAGTGAATTGCTAGTGCAAGCATTTTGGACTGTTATAACATAAAAGTAAATTGCTGGAATTAAAAAGAAACACGAACCTCAAATTTCCCAGATTTTTATTTAACCTTATTCCAGCAATTTACTTTTATATTATAACAGTCCAAAATGCTTGCACTAGCAATTCACTTTTATATTATAACAGTCCAAAAAGCTAAAGTTTTGCAATCAATTTTATTTTCCACTTTTTAGGGGGCGAATTTGGTTTTGCTAAAAGCATATTTTAAAAAATATTTTTTTTACATATTATTTTATTTATATAGAAACTGTATAGAAACAATTATTTTATCACAAAATTAATTATTAAGTAGATACTGTTTTTAACAGATTTTTCATATTAATATTTTGAAATATTTGCTTATTTGCTTTCACTCTGTCAGTCCGTCCATACTTTTCCATCTATTTATCAAACTTTTACATCGTTTCAGATGTTGCAATAAAATTTTAACTATTTAGATTTATACCCATTAAGTATAGGGTATATTAACTTTGGTATGGTGTTTGTAACCACCAAAAGAAAACGAGTTAGGTATAGACATGTATATATATTCTGAATCAGGATCACCTCCTGAGTAGATTTAGCGATGTCCGTCCGTCCGTCCCTCCGTTCGTACGCACGATAACTCAAAAAATAATGATGCAAGAGATGAAATTTATACTGTAGGTTAACAGTGACTAAGGTAAGGCGGGGATTGTAAATGGGCGAAATCGGACCATGCGTTCAAGTACCTCCCATACAACTCCCAAAACCGAATACGCATATATTCGAAATTATTAAGGATAGAAATTTAAAATTTTGTACGAGGGTGTGTTTTTCTGAACCTCTGATATCCCTAAAACTAGAGATGAATTGGAGTGGTTGTTCGGGTACCTTCCATACAAATCCCAAAACCGAACAAGCATATATTCGAAATTAATAATGATAGAAACTTCAAATTTGGTACTGGGGTGTTGTTTCCTGAATCTCTTATTTGTCGAAAATTTGAGATGAATTGGAGGAGCTGTTCGGGTACCTCTCATACAACTCCCAAAACCGAACAAGCATATCTTCGAAATTAATAAAGATAGGAACTTCATATTTGATACGAGGGTGCTGTTTCCTAAATCTCTGATTTGCCTAAAATTTGAGTTAAATTCGAGTGGTCGTTGGGGTACCTCCCATACAACTCCCAAAACCGAACAAGCATATCTTCGAAATTAATAAAGATAGAAACTTCAAATTTGGTACTAGGGTGTTATTTCCTGAATCCCTGATTTGTCCAAAATTTAAGATGAATTAGAATGGTTGTTTGGGTATCTGCCACACAACTCCCAAAACCAAACAAGCATATCTTCGAAATTAATAAATATATAAACTTGAAATTTGATATAAGAATGTGCTACCCTGTTGATGTCTCTAAAATTTGAGATGAGTTGGGGTGGTGGTCCGTGTGCCTTCACACACTTTCCAAGACCTAACATATTTTCGAGTTTAATAAAGATAGAAATCTGAAATTTTGTATAAAGTTTGTAAAAGCATTTATTTTTTTAGCTTAGTTATATTAAATACCTAACTAAAATAACTTATGGATTTTTAATTTAATTTGAATTTTTTAGGTGTAGGGTATAAATAAGTCGGTTGCATCGACTTACTGTTATTTTTACTTGTTTTTTTTTTCAGTTTTATAAAAGAACCTTTTTTAAAAAAACAACGCTACTCGCTACGAAGTTACGACGCCCTAAAATTGAAAAATTCTCTATTTGCAAATGCTTATATCTCATATCCCAACTTCTACTAAATATTTTTTCATTCTAAATTTCTTTTAAATTTATAAATTAAAATAAACATTATATAATTTTTAGGAATTTAGTGATCTGAAACTCAAATTTTGTTAAATTAATGTTTTTCTGTATATCGGGAATTCTATTAGTTATATAATTTTCAAATTTTAAAATTAAGTAATATTTTTAGGAATCAATATAAGCTTCCTCAGACTTTTGCATTTCGTCCTATTTAAGAGCAGCTATTAGAAGTCGTATTTAAAAATAGGAAATGAAAATTTGTTATTTACAGATACGAGTAACTTATGTACAAATTTATAATAAAACACAAAAATGAAGAAGCCTCGGTGGCCTAGTGGGTAAGAGCGTATAAAATACGCTGTAAACACCGAGGGAGTATGGGTTCGAACCTCACACACATCGTTACTTCTCCTTACGACATTTACAGTCACGCCTGAACAGGAATGGCGGTGTAATTTCCTGTTCACATTTATGTGGCAGAGAAATGCATTAAAAAAAAAAACAAAAATGAAATCTCTAAAATAATAATTTTGTTATGACAGAACGTTTTTTTAATGTTTTTAGGGTTTCCTTCCAATTGAATAATATGAATTAATTTAGTGTAAGTCAGAATATTCTAAACCGTTTTTATTGTCTTTTTGAAAATGTGAAAAACTTTCAGTTTTATATTATATTTTCGCGTTTTATTTTTATTTAGAAGACAGAATTTCTAAAGAAAAACGGTTTTTTTGACTCATTAAAATTTAATTTCATTCTTAGTATTTGACCTTAACTACCTTTTTTGTACGCTTGATAAAAAACGCTGACAACTTAATTTATTTTTTGGAAATATTATCTATAGTTTTTGGAAACATAAATAAATCGTTAAAATTGAGATACTAAATTATACATTTTAACTGAAGAAATTATTCATGGTGATGTTTTTCTTAATGTTTGTGTTTGTGTACTTGTATACTAAAGAACAACGTGATGTTTTCCATTGTTTTTCTTAGCATTTGAAAGAAATTTCCTACAAACAGAAAATTGTACGTATATCTGTACAATTTTTCAAAATAATAATCTTATAAAATATATTTTCAAAATAGTTTTCAAATAATTTATTTGATACGAACTAAAAATAGTTACTTTTCATACTGTTTAATTGTGTTCTATGTAAGTTATATACATAAATTAGTTATGTAAATTGCAAAAATGTCGAAAGCATCAATATTTTACGCAATCTGCCAATTTAATTTGTTAGCAAATATAAAGAGTTTTCCAATTTGAGTAATATGATTTCTTTTCAAAAAAAAAACACACTAATTGTTAAGGAAATTCAAATGTTTTTTATTTAATGTGAAGTACAATCGATACAATTAAGCTCTGAATAAAACGTCATTCAAATGACCTCCACGACTTCTTTTGCAGGAACGAATTCGATGAACCAAATTTTCGAGAACTTTTTCCACTAAATCAAGTCCTAAGTCATGAATAGTACGATCAATATTGACTTCTAAAGCTTGAAGAAAGTCTGTTTTATTGCTAAAGGCTAACGAATTTAAATAACCCCACAAGAAATAGTCTAATGGTGTTAAATCACAACTTCTTCGAGCCATTCAACGTCACAATTTTTTGAAATGATCGAATCTCCAAACTTTTCGCGCAATAATTCGGTTGTTGCACGTGCTGTGTGGCATATAGCACCGTCTTGTTGGAACCAGATGTTGTCAAGATCAACTTCTTCCAATTTCGGCCATAAAAAGTTGGTTATCATCGATCTATACCGCTCTCCATTGACAATAACGGTGTTACCAACTTCATTTCGAAAGAAGTACGGACTGATGGTTCCACCAGACCAAAAACCACACCAAATTGTCAATTTAGGTGAATGTAATGGTTGTTCATGAATAATTTGTGGATTTTCTTCGCACCAGAATCGACAGTTTTGTTTATTTACCGCACCACTCAGATGAAAGTGAGCGCACGAAAAGTTGCAATTGGAGAACGATTATTTTGATAATAAAATTGAATAATTTGTAAACGTTGTTCTTGCTTATATCTTTCCATGATGAAATTGTAAACATTACTGAATACAATGAAAAAAAAAATTACACATCCTGACGTACTACAAATGGCCGAAACGTCACTTAGAAAACATATCACTCAAATTGGAAAACCCTATATGAAAAATATATCAAATTAAACATATAACGATAACAAAATAACGGTATACTTAACGAAATTTTTAACAGGAAAGGAAAATTACATTTCATTTTGTTTTAATTTTCAATAATTATCGTGAAATTCTATTTAAAGTATGAAAAAATATTTATAAAACATGTTTATATATATATATATAATTATATATATTACATTTAAATCAATTAAAATTTAATTTAATTGTTTTTGCAAAATTTTATTTCCATAAACCAAATTTGCAATAAATTAAACGGGGTTTTTTTTTAAATTTAAAAAATAATATTATTTTACCCATTTAAAAAGAAAATTTATCTGTTTAATTTTTCATTTATCATTTAATTTTTTATATATTTTTTTTTTTGTAATTTACCAAATTACCAAATTGTGATACCAAACTGACGACAACATATGAGCGACAAAAAAAAAAAACTAACGAAACCGAACAAAAAATTATTATTATGGTTTTTTCTTTTTTTTTTTTTTCTTAAGTAAATTGTCAATGCCAAAATATTGATTTCTCATAATTAATTTAAAGAATACCAAAATAAAAAAATACTGTAGGCAAATCTGGATATATATAATGTAAAAAACATAAAAAACATAATAAACGAATAGGACAAAGAAAAAAAAACAAAATTTAAATTAAGTTAGAAGAGGCTTTCAAAAAAAGAAAAAGAAAATCTATTCAAAAATTACAAACATCTTTTATAGAACTTTACAATTCAACCCAAAAATTATAATTATTCAAAATTAAAGTCGTAAAAGATTCTCACATATTAAAACTATAACCATATATGTACAGGCTGTTCACCATCAATATACCTTCAATATAACATTAATTATGATAAGATTTAATCAAAAAACATAAAAGAAACGAAAACCTAAAACCGAAAACTCATAAAGTATTTTAAAAATATTTATTTACAATTTTTTTTTTTTTTTTCGTCCCGAAACCATTCATTTAGATCATTAAATTTTGATAACTGTTATGAATGATACCCATGCAGGAGCAGATTATCACACAAATTGATTTAATGACAATATATTATACTCTTTATATAACCAACTAACGAATCAACCAATATAACATAATATACAAAATTTTTCTACTAAACATATACCCCTATCATTTATTTTGACTATTTTCATTATCCTATTTTCCAATGTCCTGAATATCCTTAACTATACATAACAATCCCAAAAAAAAAAAACGAAAAATACACATCATTTTTTTATCTTATAATAAAAATCTATACTACACATGACATGTTTAAAATACCCATTAAATTCGCTGTAATAAATAAATCTACCATCAGGACGATTAAAATGATGCCTACCTATATACTAAAATAATATATTCAAAAAAAAAACGAGGAAGAGTGAAGTAGAGTAGACTGTGTCAACTCTGAGATACCCGTATGAACGTAATATATCCTGTTTCTATAAAACTTAATCATCTTTTAAAAACATTCAGATGTTTTAGTACCGACGTTAACTACTGAGATATATTTATGTAAATTGTGGAGTTGTATGACAACTACCCAAAGCTATTGCGATAAGCTTCTTAAGTTCCAAGAAATACAAGAAGCCTGAACCGGCTGCTTTAGACCAACCAAAGTTTACAAAAGTTTTTGGCATGTAACTTGACACCTTTTCACTAAATTTCAGATTCCTAGCTTCAATAAACACTGAGTTATTTTCATTTAAAAAGAGAAGTTGTATGGCAACTACCCGAACCTGTCGCACCATCACAACCAAATTTTACAGAAGTTGTTGCTTGAATAAATACTGAGTTATTTCCATATAAAGAAATAAGTTGTATGGTAGCTACTCGAACCCGTTGGCCAAAAATGCTGAATTTAAATAGCAAAACTATAACAATTTTGCAAAAGTGACGTAAAAAAACTTTCAGCCTCCTAGCTCCTTTAGTTTTCGAGTTATCGTGCGGACGAACGGACGGACGGACATGGCTTAATCGACTCAGAATTCGATTCAGAGCCGATCCATACCTTTGGCACTATATGTAGCTCGACTCCTTTAAGGTGTCACAAACGTAATGGCAAATTTATTATACCCTTCAACATAGTTCATTCGGCTATAAAAAAAAATTTAATAGTATTACTTTGTATAACACCAAACAGATTGAACCATAGTACCAAATAACCATTTCACAAATAATATTATACAGAAATATAGAAAATTTATTCCTGACATTTTAATTATTTAGTTCGAAGGTGAGTCTTATTGGAAATTTAATTAAAAAGACACAAACAGCAAAGAGAACAAGATGACAAACAACACAAGAAAAACAGAATAGGTTATTGAAAAAAAAAAAAAAAATTGTAATAGGTTGTCCTTAGTTTTAATTTATTAGAAAAGACTCAAAATTATGTATAAAAAAACCAAAAAAACAAGAGATAAAAAATAATTATAAAATTTCTATATGATAAAGGAAAAATCGCGTTTTCTCTGATCCACGATCTATGATCCTTGACTGCATTTAGCTACAACAAAAATTTGTTCACTTTGATTACATAAATAATAATATTGTCCTTATGTCATTTAAATGAATATTTTTCTATTTAGTGATAGTTATCAAATATGTCAGACACAACAAAAACTACAGAGAAAAACAAAGGGAAAAAAAATTTTTTTTCTTGTAATAAAAAAAAGAAACCAATAGGAAAATGAAAACAAGAGGTTATGTTTTATTATACATAAATAAGTATGTAGAATATTATAGATTTTTTAATTATATAATCGTTGCCTGATTTTATTTTTGTGAGGCGAATACACATGAGTTGAAATCAACAGAAAAGATATACAAGGAAAAATTAAATAGATAATATTATTAAACCACCCATTAAAGGTTAAAAGTTAATGTACAAAAATTAAAAAAAACAAAAAAAAAAACATAAGAATTGATTTAAAAGTTATTTAAAAAGTTGGAGCGAAAAATAAAGTTAAATCTCTTTGTAATTTCTATAAGGAAAATTCTGAAAAATAAAGATAAGTACACTTTTATAAATGTTAAGGAAACTGAATAACTTATTATAAATGTTAAATGTTAATATTTCTATAGAATTTTCAAAATGTATTCTCTGTCCCGAAAAACTTACACATACCAAAAAACACCGTATCACAACTCTTAAACGTATAACAACTCTTCTCTCTAAGTTGCAAGTTGCTTCTAATTTTTCTCCCCCCAATATACTGAAATTTCGAAAACTTTAGAAAATTTCGTTGTCATATAAGAAAGAATTTACCGATCCCAATCACTTATCCCTACTCTAGTTGAATTTGTTAAAATAGTTCTATTAGAAAAATAGATCTATAATTAAAATTTCATTGTTTCATATATCAAAAAGTGGGGTCTGAGTATAATGACTGAGAAAATGTCGACTGAGAAAACGTCGACCGAGAAAATGTCGACTGAAGAAATATTTTATGAGGAAATACTGACTGAGGAAATTTTTAAATGAATTCTTGAGCATACATATACATATTATTTTATTATATAATAAAATAATAATAAATCATAATTCTTGTATAAGATAATAGATGGCGTATAAATAATAGAAAAGTCTAAATCTTGTACAATAGCTACAGCCGAGTAATTAACGGCTTAGTGAAATTAATGATTCACGAAACTGAAGCTTAGTCAAATATGAATAATAAATGACTTAGTGGTTTATACGTGGCGAGGAAAAAAAAAAAATTGCAAACAAGGATACTTATGACTCTAAATTTGGATATTTATGTTTATTAGCGCAGATGATGAAATTATACGTGCCAACAGACATACATACACACACACATTCGCACAATAATCACGTTAAAAAAATCTTGTTGATAATCACTTTCAATTACAAATAAGAATATAAAAATATTTTTGTTATAGGAAATTGCAGACTGATACAGGCTTAGTTGTTAATATTCTGAGTGAATTAATAATAATGGTATTACAGTTTTATATTCTAATAAGACACCATCGTGTATTATATCGGTATTAAATTTTTATTGGTACTTCGTCATTTGAACTGTTTTAATACACTACACAATTAGTCTATCATTATCAGTCTATTTCAGCTAAAGATTAGAACTTTTTATAAAAAAAAAAAAAATTTCAATATTAGAGCTTGAATTTCCTTTCTTTTTGTCTAGAAAACTTCTGAATCTTCTTTTAGCTCAAAATTTTTTTATGGTATTGGAGTTTAATTTAGTGTCAAGATCGTAACTTTCATTAAAGCTCTTAATATAATTGCCTCAAGTTATTTTATTAAAGTACAGTACATAATGCGCCATCTTTTTTCGATATTAGATATTTACAGAAACGACACTGTTGAAAAATAAATTATATTTTGAAAATTGGCAAAAAGAAACTATAAAAATAAATAATATGATCCCCTTAAAACTAATATAGAATTAAAACATTTATAATATAAAAAAAAAAAAAAATATCATCAATAAATAAAAATAAATATTGTCTGAATAAATCAAAAGTCATTGAAAACTGTTTATTTGAACTTGAAAGAATAAGACAAAAAATGTAAAACAAAAAATCGAAATCATAATAAATGATAATAGCCTTGTGTAACTTTAACCAAACATTCAAATGTTTTACACACAATATTTCAATTTTTGTTTGATGATGTCTAAAAGAATTCTGTGTTTTGGAGGACATAAACGACAGATGGAATATTTCGTGTTTTATCTTTTCTATAATGTTCGTTATTTTTATATACATACATATTATCAAATTCGTGACATTTAGTCTTTTTCTCTTGATTTATTTATCTTTAATAAATTTCATCTTGAAATTACATGATTTTATACATTCTCTTTTGTTTAGTTAAATTTTACAACACCATTGTTTAATAAATGTATTGTATGTGCAATCCTTAAAATAGATTAAGTACTAAATACTGAAAAGTATAAGTAAATTTATAGATTTATAAAATAATCTTTAGATAATAAAATCGATTATTGTTTGTTTCGTCTTTAATCCATTATTGCATTTTAATATGCATTATTGCATTTTAATATTACATTGTATTTTGAGTCTAATGGCCAAGCTGTGAAAGACTATAAAGTGTTCACAATAAAAACAAAATTCTAATTTTTTTCAAGAAAACCAAAACAACCAAAAAAATTAATTGTGAAAATTTTCGAAAATATTTGCATAAAAAGTTTGACATTTTCTCATAAAAAAAAAATATTAATAAAACTTCAATTCAATACTTTAGTACTTTTTCCATTTTTAACTGTATTTTGTTTTGTGTACAAAATGTCAAATTACTATCAAATTAACAGGCGCAAAATAAATGGTGCCAGTGGTGAAGATCGATTTTAGGAAATACCTATATCTTAGTAAAAAATTTGAATGGATTGTCACTTTTTTGTTAAATTTCAAATCAAGATACATTTTTTAATTGTCCATTATAAGTCAGTTGAATAAATAACTGTAATATACTTCAGAATTTCATTTAAATGTATTCCAACTTTCAAAGAAAAAAACATTAAAGAAAACTATTGCTATTCTTGTAACAACAAAACAATTTACTTTTGTTTAATAAATGGAGTCCTATATCACTATAATCTATGTTTAAATTAGTGACAGGACGAATAGTTTTTGACACTTTATGCGGTTATTTCATTTGTTTTTCAAAAAAAAAAGAAAAAAACCATCCGATATCATTAAACAAAAATCGAATTTGTTAACAATGAAACAATGTGTATTTTAATGTTTACCCTAACCAATAATTCCCTCCCTCTCTTGAGAATGTTTAAAAAAATTTATTTCGTCAAAAATGGATTTTTTGTTTTTCAGGTTTTTCGATTTTGTTTTTTTGGTATTAATACATATTTTGTGGTGATTTATTGTATTGATTATTTTCATTCACTTCTTTTTTTTTTCTTGTTTTAATTCTTAGTACTGTCAAATCAATTTTAAGACTTCCCAAGGATGTATCGTAGTATATAAGTAGGGAGAAGAAACGAATCATTAAACATGCAATGCAGGCAACCAGTCAATTGATTAAATTGAAATTTTATAATCATCTGCTCGGTACAATAACATTTGGAATTATGATTTTTTATTTTTTTTTATTTTTATTTTTCCTGTTAAATTTTCATTTTAAGTAACGTGTTAAGTAAGTGAATGAATGAAAAGTAAGTAATAAATCCAATAGGAATTTGACACTGAAAGGCGTTGTTATAATATTATTTTATTAATAAATACTGTTCAAATGGTATTTAATACGAGAAAACCAATCAATGACTATGCATTTATTTTAAAAAGTATTTAATAGAAAAAGTCAATAAATATAAAGAAATCGTGTACTCAACATAAAAGGAGAGCCGGTGGTCTTTAAAATATTTATGGGTTTTCGACATTATACAGGAAAAACATTAAATTAAATTAACTATTGTAAGGGTTACTTTATTAGCGGACTATTAAAAGCAATGAGTAGTAAAGAAAATTATTGTAAAAAGGAAATATTTTAAAAATTTGTGGAAATATTAAAAATATTCATTGTGCTTGACAATACTAAGGTTACAAAAAGAATTACGCTGTTTTAATATCAAGGTGTATTTTAGTTGAATTTGTTGGGAGTAATGTAACTTACTTGTGAATCTATGAGTTTTTATCATTCATTTTCTTCACCAACATTAATTTTCCATAAAACTTTATTTATTTTTAAAACTAATACAAATATTTTTTATGCATAAACAAAACAAATATGGGGTCTGGGTAAGAAGGTATGAAAGACGTTGTAAACACCGAGGGAGTGTGGCTTTGAATGTCGCCGCACACGTCGTAAAAATATTTTCCCTTTACAATATTTGTAGTCACACGTGATTTGCTTGTCACATTTATGTGACAGGGGAATGCACTAAACAAAAAAAAAATATTAATAAGAAATAAAAATTATATCTTTTCATCTCGATTGATGGCGCTGAAAGCGTACATTTATATATAGTTAACTATGATTAATAGTTTATAAGTAAGGAAAGGGAAATGTAAAATTAAAATGGCATTGAAGCCCATCAATAACGTCATATTAATGGCAGGAACAAGCACAAATCTCATAAGTCATCTCATATTTTAGAAGATAAGTTTATCTAAACTAAATATTTAAACAACAACACTTTGAATATTGCTATAATACTAAATTTAATATCTTCTTATTTATAAAAATATAAAATTTTATAGATTATAGACTTTTAATATTAATGTTTAAGGTTAACATAATATTATATTGCAGTAGGTACCAATAGATGTATTATAAATAAACAAACAAAAGTGTAATATTTTCCAAAATATATCAAGTCCATCTGTCGTCTGACACAATTATATGACGTAACAGATGTTTAAAACTAAAAATGCTTAAAATTATGAATCGGAATTAAAACAACATAAATAAAATACCGAAAAATGAAAATTGAATATTTTTTTAAAAAGGACACCCCCGATAAAAAAATGTATTGTGTTATTATTAAAATATAAAATACCTATTTGTAACATATTAAATAATTTGTTTGCTTAAAAAAACTGCTCACCTAAAATATTATAACATAAAGTGTCAGAGTCAAAGATACTTTTTAAATTATTTAACATTTTTACTTTTTATTTTCCTTTAAATACGAACGGTTGGAAATACATTTGATTAATTAATATTCATTTTACGATAATATTTATATAAGATTTACTAGATGAATTCTAATTAGACTAAAAATAAATAATAATAAATCAATGATTAGAAATTACCAAAATGTATAATTTACTAAGTGGATTACTTCTCATTCAATATAACATTAGTCTATAATTTATTACTGAAGAAGTTTAGATACACTTATAACATGAGAACAAAATATCTTTCGCCAACTTTTGAAGACGTGTTTTGTTTATTTGTAGGTAATTTAATTTTTTCTTTTATTATAAGGTATAAGGTATGAAGTGTATATTAAAAGATAATAGATTAACTGCAGAAAATTAATAAAAAAAAATGCATTGAGTCAAATGTACCTATCAATTTAAATGAACGTAGAAATATTTTCGCTAATTTAACAATTAAATTTCAATTTTTCCCTCTTAAGGAAGATGGAAATCTTTCAAAGACACCAAAAATACTTTAGTAAAGTCAGATTCATGTAAAGAAAAACTCACCTCCTCCTTTAGACAATATAATGGAATGAAACCTTTAACTGTTAATATAGAATAGAAGAAGGATCCGAACAAATTGAATTATACAGTGGGACTGTAAGGGAACAATGAATCTGTCTATTATTATTACTATTTATTTATTATATTTACTATTTAGTCTATTTATTATTACTATTTATTTTATTATTACTATTATTATTACTATTTTTTTACGGTCTATTATTATTACTATTTATTACTATTTTATTTTTTTCGGTCTATTTATTACTATTATTATTTACTATTACAATGAATCGGTCTATTATTATACTATTCGGTCTATTACTATTTTATCAGTAACGAAGCAACAGTTAAAACATGCAGTAATATAATATAGTATAACACCTTCCTACATGATGTAATAATTGAAAACAGCTTTACATTTCCTATAGTAGCTATTATTATTAGTATTAATTAAAATTATTTACGACAGAGTGACGGCCATCAGTGTTTTACAACGCATTCATCGCAAAATATATATTATATGTGAATACTTTTTTATTACAGTAAATCCCGCTAAAGTTCGTTCGCGATAAGTACCTTTTTGTTTTAGAAACCAGAAATATTGACATTTTAAAATTTTCTGAGAATTGCATACAAATATACTCGCTTAAGAGTTTAAGTACCTAAACCTCTTAAGTATTTACTCTATTTTTCAAAGCACAATATTAAATTTTTGATTAAAATTTTACTTTTAAGTGTCTGAAGAGACAGCTACTTTTGATATCGAAAGAATATTAAATTTTTGATTAAAATACATATATATTTACTTAATCGTTACAATATAATTTGTTTTAATACCTGCATATTTTATACAGCTTATATTATTGAATTTTCAGATAATTTCTGGAGGAAAATGTCATTAGTTATGGATAAGTACCTACCATGAGGCAGTTAAATGGATTTTAAATAAGTATCTTACTTAATTACTAGTGCTTTCTTCGGATAAGTGCTCAAAATTGCTAACATTTTTGTAAGAGCATTTAAGCGGATTTTACATATTTTATTATAGATCCAGGTTTGTTGAAAATATAGAAAACATTTAAAACATAGATTTATTAACAGAGGTATTAGGGTAAGTTCATATGGGATACATGCATCCAGATGCAAAAATTATTTCAGTTACATTTCGTGTACTCTTCGGTAATATTAACGAATATTTTGCATCCATAATGCATACACTCGTTCACGAAACGCAAAACGGCGACATTTTTATTTTAAAAGTTTTATTTGAAAGTACCTTATAGGCTAGTATGTATCTATTGTTTTGACATTTGATGAACAAAATACAAAATGGTTAAACCAGAGAAAATTGTTATTTTATGTAAGAAAAAATTTTAATTAATATAAACTAAATATAATTTATTAATATACATATAAAATTGCAATTTTTTTGCTTTTTATTATATCCATCTACAAAATATTTAAAAATATTTAACGTTTAAAATTTTTGACGTTTGTTTTTACGTCTGTATTTTACGTTAAAACAAATTTGCATCTTGTACACTTCTTATAGAAAATGCAAAAAATTTTGCATCTAAAATGAGCGAAAGTATGTCATGAATATACTTTTCAACCAATCAAATGCTTGCATTTGGATGCAAGCATTCCATGTAAACTTACCCTTAATGAATAATATTTATATTTCGTGCTTATAGCATTCCCCATAAAAAAAATAATTATTGTATTTATAACGTTCAATTCAGACTATTTGAACAATTAATATTAGAATGCTTTATAATATTGTAATCTTATCTATATATAAGGTAAAATATTGAACTATAAACCCATAAATAAAATTTAAAAGATTTTTGTTTATTGAATTAAGATATCTTTAAATTTTGTAAAAATATTTCCTCAGATTAAAAAAATTTTCTATTAATTTAAAAAAAAAAATTATAATATGCCTAATTAATAATATAATTTATACTTGTAATTTATGAATAAGATTAAAGTGTTTAATATTTTAAAAATCTTTTTAAATTATAGGCAATCCTCATATTTCTGCATTCATAAATCTAAACTTGTAAAACTTAAAATGTCAAAAACTAAAATTAGTTAAGTCATAAATTATAATTTTCCATTCACAAAGAATTATGAAAAATCACAGAAACACAAAATCGTCCTTTAAAATAGAAAATTTTTTAAAAAAGCTAATTCCATACATATAGGTAATATTTTAATTCCATTTGAAAGATTTATAACTTAACTTTTTATTTGGAATTTTTCAATAAAAGTATAAGTTCAATGAATTAGAATTGAATTTAATTATAGGTACTTAAAAAAAATTCGCCCTTAAAATTCAATAAATAAGATTACTGCATTAATTTAATATAAAAACGTGGACTGTGACTATGACAATTATAAGATACCCAAGCGAATATAAGTTATGCTGTTATCATAAAATTTAATTCTCTTTTACAAAATTTAATGTATCATAGAACCGCCATTATTTCTCAGAACTTATTACCATAAAACCTGATCATCTTTTACAAAATTTCAGATATCTAGCTTTATGAAGATATCAGATATGAAGATATAAATTTCAAAGCTACTCGAACGTGTTATGTGAGAATAATCAATTTTACAAAAGTCATTATTGGCATAAAACTTAACTTCTTTTGACAATATTTTATATATCCTGCTTATAGACTCTGAATTTTACTCATATTAAGAAGGAAGTGGTATGGCAACTACCCGAATCTGTTGCTTTAATCCAACAAAATTTTGCAAAAAATAGTTTGGCATAAAATTAAATTTTTTTTTGCAAAAATTTTAGATACCGAGCTTCAATAGACACTTATGAGTTATTTTCATAATTAAAAAAAAAGTTGTATGGCAACCATCCTAACTCACTTTTTTGCATTTTGCAGTCCAAATTTGTCCAATTTCAATAGCAAAACGAACAATTTTATGAAGTTGAGTATTTTTTTGCTTTTTGCTGAAGGACGAATGTACAAGGAAACATTTATTTACAATTTAATTCTGAACAATAATATATATATAATACACTTTATCATATCTTTCTCGCCTCATTTCAGGTGTCACAAACGTGTTGGCTGATTTATTATAGCATTTGTATGTGTATAATCCATAAATTTTTCGTTAAGTAATCCAAACAAAACGATACCAGTTAAAAGATTTATAATTAAATTTTTTGCTTATTTTAGTTTTTTATTGTAGAGTCTAATAAGGACAAAACTTCCAAAAGTTCGAAACTTTCAAAACGAAAATTATAGAGATATAAAACGTTTAATTTATCAATTATTATGTCAGGATGTACAAGAATTTTGCACAAGTATAAATACTAAAACTATAAAATCAATTCTATTTATTTAAATTTTTTATAATTTTATACTGTGGGTAATAACTGTATATGATATGGTATAAATAAAAATTATTATGTACAGTCAGACCCATTTAATTGCATACATAAGAATCAGAAAATGTTATTTATTTGCCTTTATCAGAGTTTTGGATTAATCACAATCCCGCATAAAAGCACGATTTTGTTCTTTTAAAAAAACTTGGACATATGCATAAATTTGTGCATTTAACTGCTGTACAATGTAAGCAGGGTTTACATTTATCAGAAGTGAATTTAAGTGGGTCCGACTGTATATATTTTTATTTAGTAATGTTCTTCTTTTGTATTTATTTAATTATTAATTTATTTTTCGCTACTAATTTGGTTCCAATGTTGAATAGAGCTTAAATTAGTTCCGAATCAAGTTGCTGAATCAGCTCTTAAATCAAATAAATATAGATTAATCAAAGACGAGCCTGTACAGATTATTTTTGAAAAGAGGTTTCTACCAGAATGACCCACATCTTATTAGTAATCCCAATAAATGAGTTTCCATAATTATTTTTGCATCATCTAGGAATTTTCATTGTGTGGAAAGAGGCCATTGATACCTTCCCCATGTTGCCATATAATTGTTTTAAGAACAAGTGTCAGTTATGTACATGATATCTATAAAATAATGAGACAGTGCTCCAATATTCGACGAATGTTAAGAGTAAAATAAAAAGGAAAATAAATCTGAACAATAGACTCGTCAATTAGGCGTCCAACGCGACGTTAGATTTTGTCCAGGTAACCTAATAGAAAAGGAGACAACAGACACCAGACACCAGTATGTGAGTGTTATCATATGATTCATATGGAATCACTCTGTAATCCATACACTTTTACATTTTTAAATTTTAATTCAAGATAAATTAACAATAAAAAAAAATTTGTAAAAATAAGAACATATTTATTTTATTTTGTAATTGCTTTTATTTGTAACTGATATTTATTGAAATGAAAATAATAAATAAAATAATAAAAAGATAATAAAGTAATAAAAAAAAATAATTAAAAAATGGTTTGGATTATAGGATTAGAATAATAAAAGCATATGCATATCCAAGGTACATATACCTACTTGGATTAATAATTTATTACTGTTTAAATCAACACAGTGGGTCCCACATAATAGTTGACAAGTATGACAAAATATGGTGAATATGTTTCACTCTAATAGCTAGTCTGGTTTCTTCTTTAATTTCTTCAACAAGCTTACAATATAATATGTATTTAAAATTTAGATAAACTTAAATCCATCCACTTATCACAATGGACCAAATACTGTCTATGCCTTTTTGGCAGCCACCTTAATCTAATCTAAATCCATTAAAAAAAAAAAATGTCTCAAAAGTTTCATTATTTTCTTAAGTAAAAATAATTTCTTGCCAAGAAACTGTTATTATAAAATAAAATTGTTTTTAAAAAGTTTATTCTTTTGTATATCACTGACTATTTTCAAAATATGTAATTTAAAATCAATTTGCTGTACAAGTAGATACCTACCATTCACTGATATACTTTCAGCAACATAATAAATAAAAAAGTGCTGCAAATTAAAGATTTGAACAAAACTATCTAAATAATTTATCCCTGTCTACAAAAAATTATTACCAAAAAAATGTCTTATAAAAAATATCGTCTTCTAGGCTTATATTTTTGGAATTCGAAAAATTTTAATGTTAGATGTTTGATCGATGCTCCTCTCAACCATATTTTTCTTGTCTCTCAAGAACCATGTAAAAAATTGGTTTAGAAATTTTTTCAAAAAAGGAACTCAAAAAATGATACTTGCCTGTTTATTATATTATATAATAGAAAATTTAAAACAAACCAGTTCTCTTCAAATCAAAAAATCAATGTTCTTCCTATTGCGGAAAAAAAGTCTTTTGCAAAATTTCAGATTTCTAAATCAAGCAGGTTAACAGGTAGCGTGCAGACAGAAAAACATCCAGATAGACAGACGAACAGACTGACAGACAAATTTTTAAGTATTTTTGAAAAGATGTATCTCAAACGGCTCAAACTACAGAGACGAAAGAATTACCTTAAAATTTTCGTCGAAGCCTTGCCTACATTTCCTAAATTATAATTGTAGGTCTAGAACCTATAGTTAACGGTAAAATTGATCATTTATAAAAGAAAAGCCCGAAAATTAGAAAGATCCATTAACATTTCAATCAGTTGACATAGTAAAATTTAAATTGTTTTCCTAATAATTTATATCAAATTTTTATATGGATAAACATTCTATTCATTATATTTTGATACCCTCTGTACATAAAAATATACCATATTATTAAAAAAAAACCTTTTATTACTTAAAAAATTGAACATGTTGTTTTGTTAAATTACAAAAAAAAAAAAAATTTTCAAATTCCCTTACCTGATAAAAATTTTATTTAATTTTAAAATTGTTCCAGTGTTACCTTCAATTGTTATTTATTTCCCAAATACATTTTAAAATCAATCTTGTAAACTTACTATTAAAGATACTTTGTAAATATACATATAAGTCTCTCATATTCTAAGAATTTAACAATTTTTTGGCAATGAATAAAAAAAAAACAAAAAAAAAATTTACTCAATATGCCGTTAACCTATATATCATTTTAAGTGAAAATAAGAAATGTTATAAATATAATACCTATTTTGTTTTCTGTTCTCAAGATATTTTATCTAACTTTTTCTTTATTTGTGCATATTTTTTTCCACATAAAAATGTCTTCCGTCTTTGGTTTTTATTTTATTTTAATACATTTTTTTTTTTTTTTTATTCTAGAATTTCAAAATGACAATCAAATATTTATTTTAGAAAAAATAAAAATAAAATATTACTGGAATATTATGGTGAATAAAATACCTTAACTGTAAATCTCTAAGCGATATCTCCACTGTTACCTTTATTTTTTTTTTCTGGTATCTTAAAGATATTTATAATTGAAAAAAAAAAAAAAAAATTGAAATTACGACAAACACCACTTTGGTTTAATAAAAATCTTAAGAGAATATTTTTTTGAATATTTGACTTTACTGTTTTTTTTTTTTTTTTGTGTGTCATCATATGTGTTTTTCGTTTTCTTTATATGATTTTATTATATCCTATTTAGTACCTTAAAAGTATGAAAAATGTTACAAATGTGTCACTGTAATGTTTTTTTAAAGCACATTTTCATTAAACAAAACAAAAAAAAATTAAAACAAGAAAAATTGTTACATACGTAAAATCATTTGCATACACTTAACTAACACACATTTACATATTATTATATGATATATATAAATAATATATATAGAATAATATATATCTAATATTATATCATATGGTTGATATGGAAAAAGAATATATTATAATAAGTATATATAATAAATAATATATAATATGTATTATATACATATTGACATATGAACAATTTTGTTTGTGAGGAAAAGAGAAATGACAATCAACTTAGTGGTTAAATATATTGAATCCTTTACTTTTTTATTTGTTCCTGTTGTTCTTGATGACTGGTGTAATGTTACCCATTTCGGATATCAAAAAAAAATTTTTTAGCTATAAAATGAATTATTATATATAATTTTTTTAGATTAACCAACTGTTTGTCCGTCCTAAATCGAACATTTTTTTTTTGCATTTCTCTGCCACATAAATGTGGGCAGGAAATTACACAGCCTTTCTTGTTCAGGCGTGACTGTAAATGTCGTAAGGAGAAATAACTCTTACGATGTGTGTGGGGTTCGAACCCATACTCCCTCGGTGTTTACAGCGTATTTTATACGCTTTTACTCACTCGGCCACCGAGGCCCCTCATTAAATCGAAAATTTCTTTAAAATTTTTATTCATTTCAAAAATAAAGCATTAAAATGATCCGGAATCAATTCACAATAATCTTAGAACCTAATTCGCTATCCAAACACTAGAAACGGATTATTTTATATACTTTACGACATAGATTTGACTAAGGGAAAGATAATTATAAAATGTCTTTTTGAATTTTTGAAAATTGTAAAACGAAGCATTACTTGTAATTGCTGGAGAGGAATATTTTGATTGAAGTATATGCTATATCATTCTCCCAATAAATGAATTTTTATAATAAATCTTAAGCTATATTAGAATTTTCAAAAAGTATAAATGAGCCAATGATGCTGCTAGTGCTGCGCAAAAATTATTTAAGTCCCGGTACCATTTAATTATCTCATTGAATTACATAATTAGATTTCAATGGAAGAAATGTACTATACCAAATATTTATAAGATACAATTTGTTCACTATTTTGACGAATAATAAGAGTATATCGTGTTACTTTTATAAGGTCGCTTGAATGGCAATTTTTCTGATTTTTATACTACTCTAAAATATAACATAATATTTAATCTGGAAATGATAGACATTTAAAATCATTTTACTCAATGATTTACCAACCAATGTTCATTTTTTTTTTTAAATGATAAATATTCAGTACAGCTATCTTATAATACCAATATTTTTCCAAAATTTTCCGATTTTAAATATTAATTTTCCATTTTTATAAAAAACCCATATAAAGAAATATGCACATATGTATCATATAGTATAATCTATATCTATAATATATTCAAATAAGACGATCATTTTTTGTTCTTTTGTTTCCGTTAAATTTTAAATTTTGTTCTTTTTTTCTTTGCTTTTTTTTTTTAGATACATAAACAAAATTTTGAAATGATAGTTTATCATTATAGGATTTTTTATTTGAATAATCATAAAATGTAACATGTAAAATTTAATAAAATTTTCAATATTACATAACTCAGGGGCATCTTATAATGTAAATAATAGGTATATATTGAGTTTGAATCAGTGGCATCTTCTAAAATTAATAATAACCGTGTTTTTACAAAAAATATCGTTACCAAAAAAATTTTAAATTCATAAAAGCATTAATTATGGAAAATTGTATTTTTACGTTTTAAATACTACAATCATAAAAAAACTATATACTGTATACATATATACATATATACTGTATATAGTTTCTTTATGATAAAAAAAAAAAAAAATCAAAGTATTGGGCTACCAAATACTTATTAATTAGAGTAAATGAAAAAAAATTATAAATATTGGCTAAGGATAATTGTGGTTTACTACAGTTATTTATCAAACAACCTCAAATTTCGAGTCAACGTATAAATAAACAAAAAAAACAATAACAATACAAAAATTTTTTTTGAGGACTATGATATACATAAATTTGATAGAGTAAATTGAAAAAATCGCGAATATTTAATATTGATTGCGTGAATTACAATTGCTTATTAAAATACCTCGAATTTGGAGTGGCGGGCGAATACTAGTATGTTATTATTCTGCTTTACTATAAATTGGAAACTATTAAATTAAATCTATTTAGTCTTTGTTTTTATATCCATTTTTTTAAAACAAAAAACTTACAAAACATTTCTATATTAAAATAAATTGACGTTGGTCCAAAAAAATGTACATGACTGATAAGATTTATTGAATTTTTATTTAACTATTTTTGTCAATTTAACATACGCTAAAATTAACAGCACCTTTTCAAATGAAAAAAGTTTAGCATTATTAAGGTATATGCTATTTTGTAAAGAATAGATGAATTTCATTGAAAAATGGAAACTTATTTGCATATTTTCGTACTATTTCTTCTCTAGTATTTCCGTTTTCCAAAGTTTTTACATTTTTTTTTTTTTCGTTTTTGCCTTATTTTTTAGTTCTTTTATTTTGTTCATTTGATTTATATTTGAGCATACATGTGACGATTACAAAACATAAGTCGTACTAAAGTTTAACCACCCCCCTTACCACCTCTTTAATTTGCAATAGCCTGTTAGTGAATTATTGTATATATGGAAATAAGAGGAAAGGAGGAGTTCTGAGATTTTCATTTTTATTTTAATACATATACGTTATGGTGTAACTTTGAAAAGCATTTACATATTGGAGAAATAATACGACCAAGGTGATGAGATATAAAATATTAAAGAAAAAAAAATCAAATAAAACATAATAAAAAATAAGAAAAATAACGACTTACAACAAATAGAGAACATGTCATGTGCTCATCACATTTTTCCAATTTACACTTAAAAATAAACCAAAAAAAAGAAAATTTACAAGGAAGATTCGGTTTCTATGATTTCTTTTTTTTTCAAATTTTTTTTTTTTTAATGTAACTGTAAATCCGAACCAAGCAGAAAAATAGATTTTACCCTTTTTACTATAATATTAGTTCAAATATTGATAAGATACAAATGATAGTAAAAAATGTATTTTAGATGAAAGATGGATACCTTTATATTTCGTTAAATTAACAGTACATAATATGTTATTATACTGATAGAATATGAAGCAAAGAGAATGTACTTTGGGATAAATAAAAAATCCTCTCACGATAAACATAAACACTTACAATAACAGCACAAACAATACAAATAAATAACACATGTTATAATATAAAATAATACAACAGCTGAATTTAAAAAAAAAAATAAAATAAAAAGAAAGAGATAGATAACATGACAAAATATGTTTTGGAGCAAATTCGTGTTCAGAAACCGTTACACTATTAAATATAAATAAAAATAAAATAACTACAAAAATAAGATTAATATACTTATGGGCCTTAGTTAGTCAGTGAATATATCTCATGAGATGCGAAACAATTTTTTTGTCTCAATGTATTTTTTTTTACCGACCGCATACATTAATGTATAAGGTAGGTATTGTTTTCATACTAAAAATTTGCACCCGAGATTTTCGCAAAAATTCACTACTCCGGTGTGGAGAAGGCTGTAAAAAAATGTTCAGCATGATGTCCGCCTGTGTGTGGGCACGTGTACAGCTTTAACGACTGAGCGGAATTTTTTGAAATTTCATATTTAAGGTTTTGACGTAAATATCTCGAATTGATAAGCTTTTGGAGCAAATCGGACAACCCCAAGTGGTAGTTTACTAGTGTACTTTTTAAGTTTTTTACGAATATTTCGTAACAGAAAAATTTTGTGAGAAAAATTATTAAGAAAAAGTTGTTACACAAGTAAAGAGGAACAACTTTGCCATAGAACATTTTTTGATCCGACTAACTTTAACTTTTATTTAATTTTTTTTCGAAGTCCAAATTTCATACGTAACACTCCATATGAATTTATATGAACAATTTTTTTTTGTTTTTTTTTTATATCTCTAAAAATTTTTATACATACATATGTATGTACTTATATCTATCTATGCCAATGCATATTATTCATTTGTTGATGACATAAAATTAAAACGGTAAAATTTTTGTTAGCAGATTTAATATTAATCTTATGTTTGTTTTGTATTTGTTTACAGTTTTTATTATTTTTTACTTTTAATATTATTTTTTGAATGAAAAAAAAATCATGTATCTACATTACAATAATAATAAAAATAAATGGATGTATGAATGAATGTACATATATTTTTTTTACGATTTCATTGCATATAATTATTTTTATTTTATAAAACAAAATGTTATTAAATTATTAGAAGTTATTTTGCTTTGAAATAAAATTATTATGTAAAAAATCTATAAATTTTGGTATTGCACTTTTTGTGTAGTGGCGGTCGGTCCTGTGGTGGAGACAGCTGATTTTTTTTTTTTGTTCTTTCTTTGTTGATTTTTACAACTTGGTACAACACGCGAAGAACATGGAATTGATAGATTGATGTTTAAGTCTATTTAAAAAAAAAAAAACTGAAAAATGCCTCTTGAGGCAACAAATTTTCACATCAATGAATCTTTGACATAAATAGATAAAAGAAAACTCTAAGAATACTATTTTTATCCGCACGGAATTAAAAGTAACGTGGAAAAAAAAAAAAACGAAAAAGAAGAAAAATTTAACAAAACATAGTATACATTATATATTTTATAAGTTTTATATATTATGTATATGTTTTTTTGTAAAAAAAATAAATTTTTAATATATTGAGGTTATGTTCATATTAAATTTACAACAAAAGGCACTAAAAATAAGACAAAAAAAAAAAAATTAATGTTGCTTGTTAAATTTTAAATAAAATATGAGTTGTGTACATTAAATTTGAATTTAATGAAACCAAAAAAAGAACTTAAATAACATTCAATAACGACTATACCATAATTATACATAAATTTTTTTCTCTAGGGAACAAAACTATTATTTAAAATGATTTTAACCACAAATTTTATATTAAATTAAAACAAAAATGTAATTAAATTATTTTATAATGAATAAAAATAAAAGAAAGAAGGAACAAAAATCGTTTTGTTATAATAATAGGGATTAATTATTTAATAAAACATAAAAGCGCATCGAATTTAAATTGTTTTTTTTCCCCCCCTGATGATCGATCGAAGTTTTAATATAGATACAAAACGCTAATTACAAAAAAAAAACTATTATGATGTCATATAAGTGGTTAATACAATAGAATGTATTATAAAATTTAAAGAAAAAGGCATAAATAAAACTTAAATTGAATCTTGGAAATTATATTTTGTTAAACTTAATTGTAATCTCTAGCAGTCTAGTCCTATTCAATTTATTTTTCAATTTGAACTATATTGTAGATGGAAAGTATTTATATTATATACTATAGGGATTTCCGTATTTTGAGGCTAGAACTGTAAATTAGTTAAAACAATTTCGGGATTTTTTCTCTATTATTGAGTAATAGAGATTGATAGAGGTGTAAAAAATCGTTTCTTCTTGATTGCAGTTTTCAATATAAAATATCCGTTTTGGCCCATTGTAAAGCTTTTATTGTATTGGAATTAAAGTATTGGAACTCTAAATTGTGTTATTACTAAGTGGCCAAATTCAATATTTACCATACAGTACCTTACGTAAATCAAATATTCGGGCAGTGATGGTCATCTCAATGATTAATCTGGTTTTTATACGTTTTGTTGTCTTTAGAAAACCGGATTGCTTTTTCAATATGCTACCTAGTTAGCATATTAGATAATGCTGAAAAGTTGACCAACTGATAATCATTATATTAATTATGTATTGAAGAGTGTTGATAATCATAATTAAGCTTTGTGATCTGGACAGCGAATGCTCGCATGATCAAAAAAATTGTAATCATTCGTGTCAGAATCTTTGCTTTCTTCAGTCATATATGCTAATTTACGCCTTTAGCAAAAAAATGTACATACATAATTATTTAAGTTTATAATTGGCAGTATTGTAAATTTCAATATCGAAAATAATTAAAAAAAATTAAGGAAAAACTAAGAGAGGAATTGCTTGAATTTATTCTATAAACTTTTTTTTTTGTTACATTTAAATTTATGTAATTTTGTTATGTATAAACTTTTCTTTAAAAAAATATAATCTTTATACTAAAATATATTTTCACAATACTTGAATGAAATTCTTTAAAAGTGTTAAAATCCCAAACGCGTCGTAAGAATAATTTCTACCTTACGATATTTACAGCCACGCCTGAAAAGAAAAGCCACACCAAACTGTCAATTTACAGTTGATTGTAATGGTTGTTCATGAATAATTTGTGGATTTTTTTCGTACCAGAATCGACGGTTTTGTTTATTTACCGCACCACTCAGATGAAAGTGAGCCTCATCGGAGAAAATGATTTTCTTAGAAAAAAATCGTTCTCGTTTTCAAGTTGTTCCAAGATAAAATCAGCAAATTCACGACGTTTACGGTGGTCCAATGGCTTCAGTTCTTGAGTGATACCAATTTTATACGGATACAAGCCCAAATCCTTTCTCAAACTTCGCCAGGTTGTGGTTTGAGACAGTCCCAATTCTTGAGAACGTCTTGGAATCGACAAATTGCGGTTTGCAGCAACACTTGCTTGAACGGCGGCAATATTTTCATTACTTCGAGCAGTTCTTTGTCTTATTGGCACTTGAACATTATGTAAAGAAAATGCAGGCTCGAAATTTTCAACAATTCGACAAATAGCGAGTACAGTTGGACAATTATTATGAGCATAAAATGACAAAAGCGCAAGGAAAGTTGCAATTGGAGAACGAGATTATTTTGATAATCAAATTGAATAATTTATAAACGTTGTTCTTGCGTATATCTCTCCATGATGAAATTATAAACATTACTGAATACAATGAAAAAAAAAAGACAGATCATGACATACTACAAATGGCCGAAACCTAACTTAGAAATCATATCACTCAAATTGGAAAACCCTACATAATCGATTTAACAAATTTCAATTGCAGAATTTTCTTTCAAATATTTTGTTACTATATTTGGGACAATATTAGAACCGAATTAAAAACTTAGAACCTATTTACAATTAACTGCATATTCTAATCTAATTTTGTTGACAAATAAACTAATTTATTCATTATTGCTCGGGAACAAAATTAAAATTGATTTTAAATAGCTTAGTTTCAACTTTTTATTGACACGTTTTTAGGATTTCCTATACTAATCTATTGTACCTACATACCGGGCTAAAAATTGATTTTTAAAGTTAAATCGGAAAATATTTTTGCACGAGCATATTATTATTATAAGGTAGGTATCTATCTGTTTTCCAAATAAGGAACATATTATTCATATTATTTATTCTAGTATTACTTAAGGTTTAATATTATAAAGAATTCAATAATTAATTTTTTTCATTTTTATTTCAGTGCCAAAAAAAAAATTTCAATCTGTGTTACTTTTTATTTCTTTATTAATTTTATACATGCTGCTTTACTTTTTTTACCTTTCAAATACTTTAAAATTTGTTTTATTATAAAGAATATCCCTGTAGCTATCTATCAAAAACATTTTTGTTATATTTATAAGAATGCGTTGTTATAGTCAACCGTAACAATATTATAATTTTATCAATTTGACAATAATATTATGTATATCAATAAAATATTATATTATATATAATATATAATACAAAATATCACACAGTTCAAGGAAGTATTATTTTATTGAAAAAATTTGCATTTTTCTCTGCAAAATAATTTTTTATTTAAATAAAATCCTAGAGGGTTGATCAGAAACAAAAAAAAAAAAAAAAATCTTTCATCTTCCTTTTTCTTGTCTTAAGTTTTTCTATTAAATTTATTAAAAGAAAATATTTAACACAAGTATTGATATTTTTTAATACTGATACGAAGATTTGAATAATTAGAGTTGCCATATATATGATGAAACATTAAAAATATTATGTGTATCATGCTTAATGTATTGAATATATCAATATTGAAAATTTGAACATAATATGGTACAAGTATACGATATAATTGTATTTCATATTATTTCGTAAGGTTATTCTTCTTATTTAATGAGGTCGTCTCTTTTAGAACGTGACACATAAGGCACTCCTTTTATATTACAAACGTAATGGAAAATCCAAAAAATTATTTATTAAAACAATTGTACCTAATGCAGCTAAAACAAATATTTTGTTACTCTTAGCGTATAGATACAAATTATAGAAATCATGCAAGTACCTACTTTATCATAAGAAAGAAGAAAAACAGACATAAATTAAAACTATGAAGTATATTGTGTTAACACTAACATAGTATGTATAATATGGTATTTCTATAAAATTTAATTACTTTTTAGAAAATTTAAGATATTTTTGATATAATTACTGAGTACTGAAATATATTCATGTAAATTTTAGAGTTGTGTGACAGCTACTCCACTTCGTGCGCCAAACCAAAGATATTTTACAGAAATTCTTGTCATAAAACTTAACTGTATTTTACAAAATTTTAGATGTTTAGGTTTTCAAAGTAACAAGATATGAGCATAAATTTAGCAGCTAACTAACCATTTGCATTAGATTAACCAAATTGAAAAGGTAATTGGTATAAAACTTAACTTTTTTTTACCAAATTTTAAATTTGAAACTTATATAGGTACTAAGTTATGCTAATTTAAAGAAGAATACTATATGAAAGTATTGCAGCTACTGGTATGATTCGGTTGAACTTGTTTTTTTCAGTATTTAATTCTCCCTTCAATAGTTTGTTAGTTATCGTCCGAACGAAGAACCAAAGGACATACATTGATAACAAAGATCTTTGGATTTTTAAATAATATCGATGCACCTAGTAAAGTGTTATTCAATTTATTGATTTCAAAACACTTAATTTATAAATTGTAAAATTGAAGCTTTAAATTTTTACTTTTGCCTCTAACTTCCCAATAGTGGCAATCTTAATGGCAATTAATACCGAAAAGATAAAAATTTCCAATTATCAGTATAGCTGTAGGATTATGTGAATATTTCATTTTTTCTGCAAACTTTTTCCCACTACTGAGAATTGAGTTAATATTTTTTAGTTCTAAAAATTTCCTTTTGTAGTTCAATACCCCAAAATACAGTTTTTTTTTATTATTTCTCTATTATTTTTTCCTCTTAATGTCTGCATTACATTTTCTCACCTTAAAAATTGATATTTTCCTTTTCATTTTCTTTGTTTTTAATACTTTCTACCTGTCTGTTACTTTCTATCTGAGCTGTATTTAATTAAAATTTATTTTTATTAAAAATTTAAATAAACAGCTTTTTTTTTTAAACTAAAGTACCAAGTACACGATTAGGTATATATTTAATAAGTAATTGGTACTTTTAATTCAAATCAAAATTAAGAGAAATTGTATTAAAGAATACTTCAAATTTGTTATATTTAAAATGTATTAAAACACTTTTTATAAGCGTGACTTAAGTCTACTGCTAATTTTTTTATGCTAATTACTATAATTATTACATTGTATAAATATTTGAATTTTAAAATATTTTATTTTGCAAGGCATTTATTTTGGTGTAAAAAATAAAGTTTTTTAAAACAATTTTTTTTTTAAACTATAAATTTTTAAAAAATTTTTTTTACTTTCATTCTATTAACTCACAGCACTGAAGATTTCTGTGAATTTTTATATATAAAACTAGGCAAAAAATTTTGAAATTTAAAAGTTCTCCAAGCAATTTAATACTACAATGCATGCTTACTGAAAAGTTCAGTAGTGTTAAAGAACGAAACAACCCCTGCTACTATAAGGCATTATTACCTATATAGTTCATAATTTTTGTTAATTTTTGCATTTATTTATTTGTATTGCTTGGTTGAATTACAAAATCAAAATATTAATACTTAAAAGTTAAAATTAAATCTAGTGTTAGGAAGCATATTCTAAGTTAGGTTTTACTAGACAATACTGTATAAAGGTTTACGAACATAAGTAAACATCTTTTCGACCAAGGTTTAACGAAGTTCACGATTATTCGATTTTGTTATCATAGTAATGATTTCTAATCAGTTAAATTGAACGTACAATTAAACGTACATTTAATGCAATATTTAGATATTTATATTTAAAGTCAAATATTTTAAAATAAATAAATTATGCTACTAATTTTTAGTAGACTATCCAAATTTTAGCTTAATAAGACCATTGTCTATTAAAAAATTACTAATGAAAAAAACAGATTTATATAGTCATTCATCTCATGTATAAAATTTCACAATTCAAAATCCAATTAAACCATGTTCTAATAAAAAAGAAACCATTTTAACTAACCTAATTAATTAATGTTAGAAGATCACTTAAAAAATTACTTCAATTCAAGTTCAAATTTAAGAATTCCAAGCCCAACTAATTTGAAAGCATTTTGAAATTGTAAACTGAGCCGCAATTGTTAAATCTCATACTTAAAAAAACACTTTTGATTTTATCAGTGATCTTTATTGTGTATCTATGCCCTTCGTTATTTAACTATAATGGTTTCGTCCTTTTAATTATATTGTTTGTCATCATTAAGTCTGATGATTGTTTTATTTTTAGCACATTTACCCAAACATTTTTGAAAATATTTACTTACTCATTTCAATATATCTGTCCGCCCCTTCATTTCTCATTTTACAAAACTTCTATATCGTTTAAAATCGATTAATGAAATTTTATTCATTGATAGATCCCATCAAAAATGAATATTATTGAATAATTTGCACCTCAAAATTTGGAAAAACCATATTTTTAAATGTTTATGTCTATAGTTCTACTTAAATTTTTTTCAATTTAAAAACAGCAGGAACGACAGGATATTTTTTAAGCTTTTTCAATCAATATAAAAATTATACAAATTATTTTACAAGATTTTATTTCTATCATTTATTCCCAGTGCTTTTAGATGGAGTCTTGCAATTTTGAAAAAATAAAGATCTAACAGAATTAGAATCGAATTATTACCTACGAAAATTGTTTTGTACTTTGATTAAGGTGAAACCTATTAGAAAGGTGAAACCTAAAGAAAGTGTCTGTTTATTTTTCAAATTTGCTTATATTGTGTATATAAAATTCTGAAAAAATTTAGAAATTTTATCGCAAATCACAATATTATCTTATGGAAAAATGTTCGCCTTTAAAAATCTTGGCGAATTTATTTTTGTTTTTAAGCTATATACACTTACTTTGTTATCCTATCTTAACTACCTTTTTATTTTTGTTTTTAAGCTATACCTTAACAAGTTAAATAAACAGCTATCTCTTCTATGGCACAATGTATGAACTAAGTTTTTAAAATATATGACATTTGAATACTAGATACATATAAGATACTTCTAAAGCCTTTACATCATATCTCAACTCAAACAGACCTGAAATGAATTATTTAACGTCATTAGTCAATCCATAAATATTTGATATGGTATTTGGTAGTTGATGTATATTATCTGTACTTGTCACTCAATAGCTACTTTAAAAATTATTTTATTTTCATTTTAAAAAGATTTTTTCTTATTTTTTCAAAAAATTTGATGAAAAAATCCACCATATCAAACTTTAATATCACTATCACTACTTATATTATAAAAATACATTGTACTAGATTTTAAATTCTTAGAAATATTGTCAATATTCAGTTTTTCAATATTAAATAATGATTGAACCCAGAGATAATTGAAAAAAAAAAAAATTAAATTAATTCGATTCTCTCAATGTAAGTAAAACAAAAAATATCTGAGATTCTTTCAATAAAATCAACAAAATTCCATTGAAGTGCCAATTAACTTAAAAATTCCAATCAATATTATTTAAACATAATACTTATAAAATAATATAAGTTATAATACACATATATAATATTTGCGTTTCTTAATTCCTGAAATTAATTGAAATTATTTAACCCCTTCGCGGACAGTTAATTTTTTTAAATTTTCTTGTGGGTCACATAGCTTTTCAATTATATACTAATTAGAACATTGGTGTAAGCACCAATAGGCTTCTATTGTCCTGCAGAATAAATTTAGTTTTTTTATTGAAAAAGTGGGGGGGGGGGGGGACGTCTATATACGTCTTGTGCCAAGGGAAATTAAATTACTCTCTAGTGGAACATGTGACGTCTATCAACGTGACGTGAAGAAACGTGTTGTCCCTAAAGATATTTGGCAGCATGACATTTGTGCCTAAAGATATTTTGGGGTATGACGTTTAATCTCGTCACATTGAAATAATCACAGACAATAAGGAATAGTAAGTAAAATTTAAATCGACAGCCTTTATTTCATATGAATTCATTTTTATTCTGAATTTTTTTTTTTTTTATTTCTATTTATCTATATAAAAAAATCTCTAGTAACATAAAATATACAAAAAGCAACTTTTTTGATATGCGAAACTTATTATAAGTTATGAAATATAGGAACTTCATTGGAAATACATCAAAATAAAACAAATATAATGGTAATTCTTTTCTATTTTAAGAAAAAATGAACTTAATTGTAAAAAATAAAAATTAAATAACAAAACAATTAACATTAGATAATTTACAAAGTTAAAATAAAAAGTAATGCCTATGAGCAAATCGGTTTTAAATTTAAGAGAAAACTAATTTTTTAAATTATCGTGCCAGATTTGAAAGTCCGGTAAACAAAGTGGTGGTTTATCTGAACAATCTGTGCATTGTATTCTTGTTTCTTTTTTAATATGTTTTTTTTGTTCCGGAATGTGTAGGTTCTGCAAAGAAGATTTTGTAGATGTTGAAGATGATTGTTGATCCGAAATCGGAATGTAAGGGTTCTGCAAGGAAGATTTCGAAGATGTTAACTTTTAATTATTCTACATATATTTCTAATTTGATCTATTTACATCAAGATATTTCTAGATTATTCTATTCTGTTTACATCACGATATTTCTATCTATTTACAAGAATATAATATTACTTGTTTTCTGCGTGACACTTCATAAACAACTAACATAATTTAAATGCTTTTTAGACGAAATATCACGTCATGGCGATAATAAAGTCACACATCTAGCAACGTGTTTCGACAAAACAAAAATGATTTAAAAATACTTAAAATGGGACAAATATTTTGTTTTGTATGTTTTTAGTGGGACACAACATACCAATTCAAAATAAATCTTAATAAGAAATTAAACGTGATATGACGTTTTGGCTCTATTGAATGTTAAAAGAAAGACGTCTTATTACGTCTTGTCCTACTAGAGAACTCAGTATGACTTGATATCACGTCTCTGTCTGTGAAGGGGTTAAAAAAAATTTCTAAATATTTATTTCACAGCAATTAATATTAGGTATACCTAGGTACTGTATTAAATATTTAAAATATTTCATTCAAATTACACAATTAATACTTCTATTTTATTTACAACAACATAACATTCAATTCTTAATATTTTAATATTTGATGCATTAATAAATAAAACAATAATATTTATTGAATATCTATCAGTACCTATTATTGTATTATTTAAAATAAAATATTATAGAATATTCATAATTTTAAATTTAATAAACTTTAGATTTTCATCAAAATTAATTTATCAACAATAAACATTCTTATACTGAATTTTATAATCGAACCATCCTTTCATAAAAGCAAAAAAATTTGAAAAGTTTATTCTTTTACTAAGCATTCAAAATTATTTATATAAATTATATAGATATAAATATAACATATACTTGGCTTTCCAGTTGTATTGTTTTAAATGTTAAAAGAGAACTTGTCATACAAAAAAAAAAAAAAAAAAGTTGTGAGGAATACCTTCAATATTCCTCAAAATCAATAAAATAAACTTTTGTTAAATTAATTTTAATTAAAAGTCATTACGACTACAGAGACAGTCAAAATTTAAAAACAAAAATTATATTCAGAAAAACAATTAACAATCTCTCTTAAGAACATGATTTGTATTTTATGACTTTAGTGTTATCTAGCATTAACACCGATCTCCAATTAAGTTTGACAAAAATTAATAATACTCTTAAGAGTTTATATAAGTTTTTAATATCAGAATTTAATCAATAATTTTTTTATTCAGAAAACTCACGATAAGACCATAGTCATCATAATGCTATTGGACGAAAAGATAACCTATAACAATTGTTATTAATCACAAACTGAATGTTTTGTTTTAAAATTAAATAATTTAAAGCTAACTGCAGCGGAAATTCAAAAGTATATCAACATTTTCATCAAATTTGTAACAGTTTAGCTAGCTTTGGTTTCCCTTGTATAGGGAGATACAAGCTATATACTACTCAACGTTGTAATCCATAAATGACCTTGACTCTGTAGCAAATAGAAATAATAATAATAATTAATAGTAATACTAATAATAATAGCTGATACAGTAACAATGGATGGTGCATTTGTTACCCAACGCAAGAAAGTGTTATAACCTCTTCTATCCTTATTCCCTTCCTACTCCTAACTCCAATATAGGAGTTCCGCAATGCAGGAGTTTCATCTTAAAGAAGAAGATAGGTTTAGTCAGTAAAAATCTGACACTATCAAGAGTATTCTTGGTATCATTGGAAGATTTCCAACAACCCTTCATTTATGCCTTTACATTGCCTACCACATTACCTTAATTTATTACCCAACGCAAGAAGATGTTATATCCTTTTATTCCCCTATTTCCTTCCTAACGCAAATATACTACGTTACCAGTTAGAAATTTCATTCCATTATATTGGCTAAAGGAGAAGATGGGTTTAGTCAGTAAAAGTCTGACACTATCAAGGGAGTATTTTTGGTGTCTTTGCAAGATTTTCACCTCTTTTAAGGAAAACCAAAAGTTGAAATTTCTACCATAATGAAAGATTGAACAAATAACTTAGATATTCTATTTTATTAAAATATGAGATAAATAATATAAGATCAATATCAAGAACAACATAATCTTTCTTGAACCTGAAAATATAAAAAAAAAAAATTAAATCCATTTTTAAACTAAATAATTTGAGATTTTAAATGACAACATCAATCATAGCATTCCAAATGTAAAAATCTTAACATGAAAATCATAAAATGCATTATCCTCATTAAGACAATTGATTTCATTTGTTTAACAACACAATCCTTATTCATAACAAAAAGACGAAACGACGACAGAGTTGAAGGTAAAATTTATTTAATTAATATACAGAAAACCAGAATGCATCTTAAAATACATATATCCAAAATATGTCAGAAGAGATTTTATTATTTAAAATGTCAAAAACTCATCATATACTGTTTACCCTATAGTGTTACATTATAAAATTAGTTAAAGTAAAATTTGTTCAAATAAAATATGAATAACACATTCGTAGAAATGAAAATTTATTTTCATGGATTAAGACAAATAATAATTTTCATTAAATTTTCTTTCAAAAAAAAACAAAAAAAAAAATTGTGATGACAGATTTAGAAATTTGGATTTTGTAAATTTCCCCCATATTATATAAAATTTTTCCAAAAAAAAATAAAAAAAAAAACGATACCACAAAAACTGAAAAACCCAATTTTACTTTTTAAATAAATTTAAAATAATTAATTTTGTTAATATACACCTACAGCATAATATATTCTCAAAATATATATATATGTTTGTATGTTTGTTTAATTGATTTTCTAAAGTTATCTTGACTTTTCAATATTTATTTTTAATTTTCTTTTAAATCCTGAAGACCATTATTGTGTTCATCAATGAAATAAAACCATATTATTCTTATTATATAATAATATGATGTGTGCCTGTATAATGCTGAACGTGTACAGTTAAAACCAAAAATATGATGACGAAATCTTTATTTCAAGAACAAACCTACATTTCAAACTCGTTAAATCTGTAAAAAATTGAAGAAAATTTTTACACACATAAATAAAACTATACAAACAGTTCACTTAAAATTGAACTCTGTAAAAATTTGAAAAATTTTCTTATTATAGTCTTTAACTTTTACATGGTTTAAGACGAAAAATTGAATTTCAATCCTCCATAGATCTCTTAAAAGAATTAATGTTGTTTACAAACAAATTTTTTATGTATCTCTAAGTATCAGAGCTACAGCCTCCTCTCGTTTAGTTCAAGTTGGACAAAGCCGTCCTATATTCAAATATGTATATCTCAAATTCTACTTAACATTTCTTCAATCAAAAAATGTCAACAACATTTAAAATAATTTTCCTTCCTTCATATCTCCGCAACACCTTGGGATAAAACCTTCAAATTTTGAAAAAAAATAAAGTCAGAATGAACATAAGTTACCTCAGAAATACCTCCCTCTGAATTTTTTATACTTCCTCATTTTTTAGTGCTATTTATACCCGTATGAACTATGTTCAAGGGAATAATAAATTTGCCATTACGTTTGTGACACCTTAAAGGAGTCGAGCTAGATATAGTGTCAAAGGTATGGATCGGCTCAGAATCGAATTCTGAGTCGATTAAGCCATGTACGTCCGTCCGCACGATAACTCAAAAAATAAAGGAGCTGGGAGGCTAAAATTTTTTTTACGTCACTTTTGACGTAATGATTGTTACGTTACGTCACTTTTGATTGTTAGTTTTGCTATTTAAATCCAATATTTTCGGTCGGCGGGATCGAGTAGCTGCCATACAACTTCTATCTTTATATAGAAATAACTCAGTATCTATTTAAGCTAGATTTCTGAAATTTTGCAAATGATGATCAAGTTTTATGGCAACAACTTCTGTAAAATTTGGTTGTGGTGGTGCGACGGATTCGGGTAGCTGCCATACAACTTCTCCGTTTAAATGAGAATAACTCAGTGTCTGTTAAAGCTAGGAATCTGAAATTTTGTAAATGATGATCAAGTTGTATGTCAACAACTTTTGCAAAATTTGGTTGTGGTCGTACGACGGGTTCGGGTAGCTGCCATACAACTTCTCTTTTTAAATGAAAATAACTCAGTGTTTATTGAAGCTAGGAATCTGACATTTTGCGAATGATGATCAAGTTTTATGGCAACAACTTATGCAAAATTTGGTTGTGGTGGTGCGACGGGTTCGGGTAGTTGCCATACAACTTCTCTTTTTAAATGAAAATAACTCAGTGTCCGTTCGCACGATAACTCAAAAAATAAAGGAGCTAGGAGGCTGAAATTTTTTTTAGTTTTGCTATTTAACTTCAGCATTTTCGGCCGCCGGGTTCGAGTAGGTGCCATACAACTTCTTTTTTTAAATGGAAATAACCCAGTGTCTAGTCAATCTAGATATCTGAAATTTTGCAAATGATGATCCAGTTTAATGGCAACAACTTCTATAAAATTTGGTTATGATGATATGGCAGGTTGGGAAAGTTGCCATACAATTTGTCTTTTTAAATGAAAATAACTCAGTGTCTATTGAAGCTAGCTATCTTAAATTTAGTGAAAAACTGTCGAGTTGCATGCCAAAAACTTTTGTAAAATTTGATTGGTCTAAAACAGCCGGTTCAGGTTTCTTGCATTTCTTGGAACTTAATGAAGCTAGGCGCAATAGATTCGGGTATCTGTCATACAACTCCACAATTTTCATAAATATATCTCTGTAGTTCGGTACTAAAACATCTGAATGTTTTTAAAAGATGATCAAGTTTTATAGAAACAGGATATATTACGTTCATACGGGTATCCCAGAGTTGACACAGTCTACTCTACTGCACTCTTCCTCGTTTTTATCTAAAATTGAAAATTTGCTATTTTTAGATATCTGTAACTTAGGCATCTGCTAATTATATTTACTGTCTCCCAGTATTAGTGTTCAGTATTCGGCTTAGCGTTAACTTTTTTAATATTATAAAATAATATGTATATCTTTCAATTAACTCTTTATAGTCAGTATAGTATAGTATAGTACTATTCAGTTGAGCTAGTTTTATTATTCTGAAATTCTTAGGCATTTGTTTAGTTCATATTCGATGATAAAATCCATTAAAATCCATTTAGTTCATATTCCATAAGTTTTTTTTTTGGCACATTTTAGACAAATACAATTCATATTAAAAACGTTTCGATATTTTTAAACAATTGTTGCTTAAATTTTTCCAGCATTGTAACTTAAATAATATAATATTGATTTGTTTGTTCTGTTTTTTTTTTTTTTATATTTCAAATTACAAATTCACCTATTTAATGATTTAATAATTCATTTCAGTTTTCAATTAATGCTATGTTTAAGAAAATTACTATAGAAAAAAAAAAAAATATAATAAATGGAACATTTGTCTTATCGCTCACCTATATCAATTAGATCCTATATTGTCTAATAGAAGAAAAAAATACCCTCAGTTTCAATTAATAATGAAGTTTTCCTTTGAGGATTTTTCTCTTAAATTAATTTAATTTTTTATTTTTTTTGTTGTTTTTATTATGAGGAAATCTAAAAAGAAGAAGAAAATTCATAGATTAGATTTAAATATTTTTCTAAAAATTTAAAAAATCAAAATGAGTTCACAAGGAAAGATTTTTATCTTTTAGATTGTTATTGATAAAAAATATTTTTGCTTTTCCTATCAAAATTTTATTCCTTAAAAGAATTAAAGATTTTTAGGTTTTTTTAGGCTATTGTTTTTTTATATGGATTTTTTTAAAAAAAAAAATTTTTTTTGTTTGCCTAATTGTTGTTTTTGTTTTGTTGTTGGTGATAATATTATTGTTTTTTAAATTGCTTTTTCCTCAGGAATTTCCTACTCCCTATTTAGTTATTTAGATAGAAAGATAGTGAAAAATTTTCATTATTATTAAAATACATAATATAAAAAAAAAAAGAAACAAGAAATATTTGTCTTTTTTTGGTAAAAAATTAAACACAATTTCAACAATTTTGTGTGTATGTATGTAACACTGTATTATTATGTTTTCTATGTTTTTTATTTTTCATTTTCCACCTACATAAAAATTTTCTTTCCTTTTATTTTCCATCTATTCAGAAATTTTATTTTTAGTCATTTAGGTACATGTATATCATTGTATAACTTAATTTTTGGAAAATAGAAACCAAAAGAACTTTTCTATAATAGGTACTGTTATTTCGTTTAGAATTATCATTTTAGCCAAAATCCCTAAAACCAAAAAAAAAAAAAAACAGATTTAGGTTAATAAAAAATAAATTATTTAATTGAATAAAAAGAAAAATTTAATATGCATTAAAAGAAGAAAATTGAAGTAAATTGGAATCCAATTACGGGAAATAATGCCTCAGGTAATAAAACTCCATAAATAAAACCGTTGTGAAAAAGAATATAAAGTCGAATCGGCCTATTCGGTTATTGACATAACTCGATATAAGAGATAACCCTGATTTTGTAACCATCTCTAAAATCCCTGCTAATTTCAGATTTATAATATAATATGTGCTAATGTGCTATATATAATATGTGTTTGCCACATAAATGTGAAAAAAGAAATTACACACCTTTTCCTTTTCAGGCAGAATCCAACTTTAAAATTTCTCCGAATTCAAAATGTTGCATATATTTACATTTTGTGTCTAACTCTAAAATCCCTTCTACTTGCATATTTGAGAGACAAATACATAATATACATAAATACTTTGGGTAAAGGGGCAACCTTGTTTTTGTAACCAATTTTAAAATCCTTCCTAATATAGAATTTCGCGTAGCTGGCTTACAAATGTACTTATTGTCTTACATTTATATTTTGATTTTAAATAGGTACTTAATAAAAAATAAATAATAATAAAACCCTATTTCAGCTTAATTTCCTTTTCAATTCGCGATTGCGGCTTTATTTGCACATCGAAAAAGAAATAAAACCAATTCGACGTTATTGCTTGGAGCATTATTTCTGGTCACCATGCAATCCATATATTATTATCTTCATTAAAATCTGTTATGTTATTTGCTTTATGACGTTGCCCTAATCCCCAACTGTTTAGTTAGTCGACTCTTTTTTTTTTTTTGGTTTTTAAGTATTTTTACAAAACTACTGTTCAAGCTAAAATACCGAAAAACTCTACCGAATCTTTTTTTTTACTACGAAGTTTTTTTTCTTATGCATTTCTCTGCCACACATTTCTGTGGACAGGAAATTACATAGCCTTTCCTGTTCAGGCGTGGCTGTAAATGTCGTAAGGGGGAATAATTCTTACGACGTGTGTGGGATTCGAACCCACACTCCCTCGATGTTTACATCGTATTATACGCTCTTACTCACTAGGCCACCGAGGGCCCATCAAAAAAAAAAGTTTTCTGAGGTAATCCCATTTACTCTAAATCATGGCACAACATGTATAGCTAAATATTTTAGGAAATTTTTCGCTAAAAATACATGTCTCTTAAACATGCAACATATCGTTTCTTGTTTTGTAATCTAGAACTCAGTAATTCAATGTCGGGGAAAATTTAACAAATCTAAAGAAAACCGAACAATTGTTTACTTAGGAAAGTACATATCTACTGATGAGAATTTAATAAATTTTTAACATTTTTACTCTTTATTATTTTTAAATTTATATTTTATATAAGTTTTTTTTTAAATTCAGTTCTATTTTCCTATAGTTTCAATGTTTTCTGCATTTTTCCTTTTCTGTATGATATACCTACTTACTTATTTTCTCTTCCTCTTTTTAATATTTCCCATTCATTTCGAAAATATAACAAAAAGATATAAAAATCAAAAATTTTCATTTTTATTTTCATTTCTGATTTTCTTTTCTATTGTGACAAAAAATGCGTTAATAAAGATTTTATTTCGTCATTTTATTTTGAGATTTTCACAAATTTTTTTATTTTTATATTCATTTTGATTTTAATTTTATTTTTTTCCTTGTTTTCGAAAAATATTAGCCATCGCGTGAATCGTTTTATGTCGCTATTTTTTCCTTAATTTTTGTTTTATTTTTTGTTTTTGTATTTAAAGTGTTGTTTTTATCTTTATGTTTTTTATGTCATCTTGTTTGTTATACTTAAATTAATGTGACATGATTCATGGCGTGTTTTAAGAGGCCTTTTACTCATATATATAATATACATATATATGTATATATTATATAATACATATAACGTTTCATTAGCTTTTCAAAACAACACGCATCTCATTAAAGAGAAAATAATGAAAAAGAGGGCCATAAAATTCATTCGATTCTAAATGAATTTTACGTTAGGGAAGAAACTTTAGTTTAACCTGTCCATTTTTGGAAATATATGGATATTAGGTGTTTTTCAAAATGAGCATTAATTAATTATATGATTTTGTTTTGTTTTTTTATTATAATTACTTAAGATATATTTATAAATCTTAATTTTGCATTTTAAAATAGAAAATATAGAGTTCCATTTTATTTTTAAGATATTTTTTATTTTTATAAAAAATTGATTTATATCACCATCATAAAAAAAATATTTTAGTTTCATTTTATCTTCTAACTTGTCATGTTTATAAATTTAAGAACCCCTTTTTGTCTTCGCCTATATCTATTTAATATTAGGTGGATTTTTTTTAAATTTCAGATTAAGTATATTGAATTTGAAAAAATTAAAAAACATACATAATACATTTACATTTGTTTTTTTTTTCAATCATAAATTAAAAATTATTTAATTATTTTAATTATTTTTTCATAGGGTAAGGTGTAAAAGCAACAGTTTTAGCAAAATATTTTTTTTTTTGTACCATATTATATTATTTTTTAATTATTTTTTATTATTTTTTTTGTGATTGGCTTTGTTAATCACTCTACCAAGTAGATGTTCCCATTAACCATAGCTATACAGACTGGATATTAAGATCGTATATTGTAATCTTATATCTTACCTGTTCAATTTTGATTGTTTTACTTTTTTTTAATATTGATGTTAGGTCACCTTGGAAAGATTTTATCGTATATCCCGAAAATTGAGATTTAATAAATTTGTGTTTAACGTTTCCATAAAAAAAAGTAACAACAAAATGAGGTTAAAAAGAGCCCTACTTTTTGCTTCTAACTCACAGTGATAATTATTAGTTGTTTACCCAATTTACCCAATCTTGCTTGGACGGATCCGATATTTCGGCTTATGATACTTTCTTTGATAAACTTGAATCGCCCCCAGTTATGTCGTTTAGAGGCTGATATCACATTTATTTACGGAGTTATTTGCGGTGATATTACTTCTCCTTTGGTGAACAAAATAAGTTTAGGCAAAATTCAAACAATAATTTGAGATCGATCGAAGTTTTCAATATCTCTCACTACTCTACTGATAACGACAAATTTGAGCCTATCTCGTGGGTGTTAATAGAGGAGAGACCAAGCTAATGTCTGAGCCCTTTGATACCAGCGTCAATAAATTAACATTAAAAGCTAAACTTTACAGTAGCACGATTAATATACGTTGTGTATATGATTTTTTTTTTTTAAGGGAGGTGAGAATCTTCCAAAGACAGCAAGAATTTACTTTTGTTAGTGTCAGATTCTTACTAACTATAAGCCCACCTTCCTCTTTAGGCAATATAATGGGACGAAACACTTACCTGCGAACGCATTATATTGGCTAGGAAGTAGGGATGAGAAAGGATAGGAAATGGATACAGAAACATTTAATTGTGACTGGGACTGTAAGGAAACAATGAATCCGCCTATTATTATTACTACTTTGCTAACAGTGAATTTATAATAGTTGCAACATGCAGTAGTATGTAATACCTTCCTGAATGCAGTAATTATTGAATGCTGCCCTTACTGTCACTATAGCATCCGTTATTATTGGTATTAGTATTTTTCTTAATATTATTATTATTTTACTACAGAGTGGCCATCAGTGGATTACAACGTGCAGTAGTATATAAATCCTTCCTGCATGATATAACCAAAGATAGCTTCACTGTAGCAGCTATTATTAACATTATTATTATTATTATTATTACTAATAATTTTACGATATACATTATTACTATATGAAATTACGTTTTTTTATTTATATGACCTAACCAAGATTTGAACCCAAGACCCTTTAATTGAAAGGTTGACGACTTAACCATTACGTCATGAGTCAGATACTATGATTAATCTAGCATTATAATTTAATGCATATACCTTTGCAATGCTTAACCAATAGGATATTGCTTTTGCTCTAAGAGTTGTTAAGTTTCCAGTCATCATTTTATTACACTATCAGTAATTGAGTATTTCAATAAGTAATTCAGTATTTATATTATACTTACCAAGTAAATTATGACTAAATGAATTAGTGATAAAGGATGAATTAACTGAAGCTTATACTAAGCAATATTTCTGATAATAAATGAATCCATATAATGGAATTCCCCAAAATGTACGATAATAACATTTTATTCAACATTATCTGGAAAGTATTTTATTATCTAATGATTAATTTCAAGTATGTCAAAAACTAAAGTGTTTTCTATAATTTAATGAAGATTTACATTCCTACTAAAACAAATTATCTCAAAATTTGTTTATTGTGTAATATTGTGATTCAAAATTAAAAAAAAAATTGTTTTTTGTATCTTTCCTGTCTTTACTTATTTTTTACATAATATACTTGATAAAAAATACTATAGGTACTGATTAAAGAAAATATTAAAATACCCAAAATATAAACATAATATTATAACTAGGTGTTTAAATTCATGTAATAATATTTGTATAGATACTTACTTAAATTTATCTTTAATATAGGAGTTATTTAAATTAACATAGCTTTAATTGTATAACTACATAATAATAATTAATAAAAATGTTAACTAGAAAATTAATTTTCAAAACAAATAGAATACATTTTATAATTATTTAACATGTAATTAGTATAGTATATATTACCATCATTTCACAAATTCTCATAATTTCAATGTATCTAACTACCTATAGATACGTAAGATAATAATTGCATGTTTTTTTTTTATCTTTACTTAATACAATTTACAATTAAAATTACAGATTAAATATTATATATAACTAATATTAGATATATACATATAGTATTATTTGTATTATATACAATTTAATTGGTTTTGTATACAAGTAAAATCATTAATTTATATTCCCGAATTGAGGACGTTTTTTGCCTTTATCCTCCTCCCTAATTCCTTTAATATTTTCTACTTTTTCGTTTAATTGAAATTTAGTTTTACCCCATTATATAATATTCTAGTATAAATTAGTATTCAAAACAAAATCCCCGACGGGATAATTTTTTAATACCAACAAAAAAAAAAAAAAAACAAGAACAAAACAAAAAAAAAACTAAAATAACAGTAAATGTTTTAATGTTTTCATGAACTTTAAAAACAATATCGAGAACAGCGAAAACTACCTTAAAATGATATACAAAAAGAAGAAGATATTTGCGAACACTATAAACTTTTACTATATGTACATAATACTTTCTATTTTTTATTTAATTTTATTTATTTTTATTTTTTTTTATTATAAAAACTAAACACTTAAATAATATACCGTAAGTTTTCTGTTTTCTGTTTCTGTTTTTTCTATTTTCTTCATTATTGTTTCCTATAATTTTAAAGGTGTTTCCGCCTTATTGACTATCCAACCAACTATTATTCCTATATTAAACTACACGAAATGCCATTTTATATTGTTATTTACTAGATATAGTATATAATAAATATATTATATAGATAGAATATTATTATATAATGTAATATAATATAAAGCGTTCACCATATTATTGACAAGTACTCCCTTAAGAACCCTTTAATATCCAATAAAACCCTTGTTTGATAATTAAATCTTTCATCAGGATAATGTCAGTATCATTTTTTTTTTTTTATTATTATTTTTTTGTATGTTTTTCTTATTTATTTCTTGTTATTTAATGTTTTATTTTGTTGTTTTTTTTTTTGGTTTTTCACTTTAAAGAAATTGTATTTTTATCAAGGAAAATGAAGTAAAAAAATAACGCTAAAATGAAAGGTATAATGACCGGATGGGGGTAATAAAATTAAAAATCTTTAAAAAAAAATATATATATATATACATATAGAATAAAGGAAGAGAGAAAGAATTAGTTAGAACACTTTGAAATTGGCTATATATATATATATTGTTGGTAGATTTATAATATTAATTATAGGTAACTCTAAGAAAAAAAAAAAAAAAATAGACGGAAGGATATTGAAAGGAAAATATGTAAAATGTTTTTATCATAATATTATTAAAAAACTCTTTATTTTTTGTTTCTTTTGTTTTTAGCCCTTATGAAAATATTATATTAGATCATAACAGTTCTTATTTAAGGCTATTAAAGTATTGAAACGGTCCAACAGAAAGTACATATACTTAGAGAAAAAATTTGTTTCTCATAGATTTGAAAGCTAAACTATAGTATCCATTAGTCAAGTTTTCAACCATAATTCGGATACACAATAATAATCTATAAAAACTTATAAGATCTTTACAACGAATTATATTAAATGCAATTTTAAATGATCATATTTAAGTTGATGATTTTTATTCAGTAGTTATGGAAGTTATCTGTTTCACCAGCTGTATTACACTTAAGTCTAAATTAATGATTGAAGAAGTGATTGAAAGCATTCTTTTTGACTTGTATAAATCTACCACACTAATTCAGAAAAATTTGAATGTAAAAATCAATAAAAAATTGAAAAAATGATTTAAAAAAAAATTTTTAACAGACATACAGACATTGAAATCGTTTCTAGTAAGACTTTTTGAAACAACAAAATTAAAGTTGTTAAATTACATTAAGAAAAAACTTGTAACCAATAGAAGATTTTCTTTTTTTTTCGTTTTTTTTTTTTTTTTTCTTTTTCTTAATAAAAATCTAATTAACAACTTTGTATTTTAAGTAAGTATTAGAGGATTTATAGCTAGCTATAATATATGAGTATCAAAATATTATACCATAAATATTATATGTATATATACCAACAGTTAATTCTTATAACAAATTTTCGTTATGTCTAATGTTATTTCATTAAATTTAGTGGGATAATATTAAATAAAACTGAAGATAAAAGTGGGAATAATTAGACATTGAATGTTATAAAATATTTAACGGTATTTAACTTTTCTTTACAGTTAATGTTTACTTGTATTTTAAAGGTCAATAAAAATTATTAAATCCTTTTGAAAAAGTGATTTAATGTTGTAAATAATATGTTGTTGTTGTTGTTATTGTTGTTGATTTTTAAGCTCTGTTTTTTACCCAAGTAAAAACCACGAAACATCAAAAACAAAAGATAAAAAAAAAGTCGAAATGTTTTTTTTTTTTTTTTTTTTGTTTTTTTTTAATAGAAATTACTTTATTATCCTTCATTATTATTAATATCAAGGATTTTACTTTATTCTATCTCTCTTTTATATCTTTTCATCCTTCTATTTCTTTTATTCTTTATTTAAAATAAACCCTAAGGATATTTTTTTTTTTTTACAAAAAACTTTTAGATGTTAAATACGAATGAGCCTTTAATTCGGTTTTGTGTTAATTTTAAATGGCGCAAAAAATGGTTTTTTTTTTGTTTTGTTTTTAATTTTTGTAATTAGTTTAGGAAAAAAGAAAAAAAAAAATAATAAATTTTTTTAGATATCAACTTTTTAAAAAAATAAAAACGAAAATTTACCAATATTGTGCCGAATACGTTTCCCTTTGGCTAAAATTCAATTTTACAATGAAAAAAAAAAATAAGAAGAGACAAAAACTTAAAAAAGAAAATTGTTGAATCTTTTTACAGATGAATCGTATTTTTTAGATACAATTTAATTCTCAGGCTTTTTTTTTTTATTTTTTTCTTTTTAATTTATTGCTAGAAGTGCTTTTAGTAATTTGTTACCCTGCACATGAAAACAAATTTTCCAAAATAATATTATTTATAGGTAGGTATACTAGACATTTAGACAATTTATATTATTTTAGTTTCTAATTTTATATATTAAGCTAAAATTGTTGATTTTTAAAACATTATATTAAATTAATTCCATTCACGTATACCTAAGCTATGACTACTGAACTTTATATATTGTATTAAATTAACATTAATAATCTGCCCAATGCGTAAGTCGTGCAGTGGATAAGTCATCGATCTTTCAGACGAAAGGTCTCGGAGTCGTATCTCGGTTAGCTTAAAATATTAAATAAAATATAAATATATTTATAATGTAAAAAAAAAATAAATAATATAATAATAATTTAATACTTGTACCGATGGTTTAAATTCTATCGGCTCAAAACTCTAAATTTTTATAATAGATAAAATTACAAGGCGTATTAAAAACACCGATGCTTTTCATTTATATATTATGTTGTTGTGCCTTAAAATAATTTGGTAAAAATATTTCAAATTTTTTTTTTACAGGAGAAAATATTATTATGCTTAGCTCTAAAATATAAAATTTATACAATCCTAGCACTTGTAAACCTTTAATTGAAATAAATTTGAAATATTTTGGCTCTTGTATCGTAAACTTTATCTCTTTTATGACTTTTGCAAAAATCTTTGTAATTAAAAAAAAAAATGATTTTTTAAAAAGAAAAACGAACAATTTTTCTCTCATCTATAATTTTTTAAAAATTTATTACAACAGTTTTTAGCACATTTCCAAAAAAATTTTGAAAAAAATGTGGTTATTAGTTTCACTCTGTCCGTCCGTCTGTTTACAAAACTTCTACACCGTTAAAGATAGAGAAAACAAATTTTAACCATGGGTAGGTGTCATAAAAAAAATAATTTTGTGGAACAACTTTTTCATGTAGACCCATCCATTACGGAGCTACAGCCCCTCAAACTTCGAAAAAGCCCTATTTTTAAATGCATATATCTTATGTTCTGCTTAAGATTTTTTCAATCTGAAAACGTCATTCGACAGGTATTTTTTTTAACTTTGTAAATTAATATCAAAATTATACAATATTGTTAAATTTAGTATTTAAATTTACCGTTATGTGAAAACCAAATTTTGCATGATTTTTCTACTTTCATAACTCCGGCACGCTTTTAGATAGAGGCTTGAAATTTTGAGGCAAGAAAGAACTTTTTCGAATTAGTATAAGTTTGCTCAGAAAATTTTTTTGGACCACCCCCTGTTTATGAGCTACTAGGGCTTAAAAATTGAAAATTTGCTATTTTTTCACACCTGTAACTTAGGAACCTGTACACATTTTACTACTGCAAGATATAAAAATTAAAGCTACAGTAATATATTTTAACGTGTGTTAAAGGTTTATTTTAGTTGTAAAGGGTTCCAAAGTTGCAGCTCTTCAAAATTGCGAAAAAGCCCCATTTTCAGATGTATATATCTCAGGCTCTGCGTAATAGTTTTGCAATCTAAAACTGCCAAAAGATCGAAAATTTTATTATCTATATAAAACGATATCAAAATTATGTAATATTTTGTAATTTACTATTTAAATTTACCGTTATGTGAAAACCACATTTTGCATGAAATTTCTTTTTTCATAACTCCGGCACGCCTTTAGATAGGAACCTCAAATTTTGAGACAAGAAAGAACTTTTAGAATTAGTATAAGTTTTCTCAGAAAATTTTTTGGTGACGTCCTCTCTTTTAGAGTTATTACGCCTCAAAAATTAAAAATTTGCTATTATTTAACTTAGGCAACTGTAAAAATTTTTCTTCGACAAGACATGAAAATTAAAGGTTCAATAATATACTTTTACGTGTGTTAACGGCTTTTCTTAGTTATAAAGGATTCCGGACTTACGGCCCCTTGAAATTCCAGAAAAGTCCTACTTTGATGTTACATTCTACCTTGTTTAATGGATTTTTTAAATGATCGTTTTAATGGAAAATAGTTTCTTTGCTTCAAACTTACTTCTTAACGTTCTTAATTTTAACTTAAGTTCATTACCCTTTTTCCTCGATATTATATGTTTTATTTATCCGACATGACGAGAGTCGAGAAGGTATCGTCAAAATGTTTTGCTATTTTATAAAGTTGTGAAATATTAAAAGGAAACGGAAATAGACCTTATATTTAGTTATGAAAAAATAAATAGCTTAACTCGTATCATGTACCTGATTAATTTAATTTTATTTATGTTTTATTATTCAGTACATTTATAAAAATTTTTCCTTTGAACAAAAATAAAAAGAAATAAAGAGAAATTATAGTATCATTTACATACCACTAACTAAAATAAACCGAACACAGTTTTATTTAGAACACAATATTGTTATTCTGAGTGAAAAATTTGAAAGCAGTTCTTTGCATACAAAATGTCCATTTATTTGGACATTCTTGGTAAAAAAATCTCGATTCTTTACGTTTTTCTGTTTGATATCATACATGACATCGTTTCGTTCGATTTCTATTTTTCGCTGTAAAGGATGTACGCGATAGTTGATGCGATTGTAAGCTTGTAGACGTTTTCTTTTTGGAATTTGATACGGCACTCATATTCCTTCTTTCTTCCACATTTATTGTTGAATATTAAATATGTTATTGGCAATAACAAACAACACTACACTATTTCTATTGTCAAGGACGAGTTTAACATAATGTTCTGTATAGTTCCACTTGGCAATAGGAAATACTTTATTAAAATTTACATGAGAACGAACGTGTTAACGATAAATGAAAAATCCGTTAATTTTTTAAATTGTGAAGTTTCCAATTACAACTTCTTGTATAAGGTGTAAAGGTAAAAATGTAAATGATAAATGGAGTAGTGTTTAAGTCTCCAGTCTCTAATTGAAGGAATTTTTAATCCAACTCCAACCAGATTATGTAAAAAAAAATAAAAAATAATTTTATATCGTAATAATGTACACATATCGTATAATAAATAATAACAAATAACAATAATGGCATAATATTAATAATAATTCCTGCTACAGTAGATCTGGCTTTGGTTAACTCGTGCATCCTATAGGAGGGTGCTCTGCATGTTGTAACTATTAATGATTTTGGAATTCATAGCAAAATTGTAATATGCGAATTTATTGTTCCCTTAAGGATCCACTTTCCAATTCAAAGTTTCTGCATCCCTGTCCTATATTCGACTGTATCTACCCCCTAGCCAATTTGTGGCATAAGTAGTTAAGAGTTTCATCACATTATATTGGAGAAAGAGGGAGGTGGGGTTCTAATCTGAAATTACCAAAAGGATATTCTTAGTGTCATTGAACAATTTGCACACCTCTTAGAAAAAAACAAAACTAAAATTGAAATATTTTTTTGAGATATTGTAATTAAAAAAAGAAACCCAAAAGATCTTCCAAATATTAAAATATTATTAATATCAATTCGTTTGACCATAAATAAGTTATAAATTAGTTAAAACTAATGATATTTCATTATCAAAATTAATATCACAAAATTGCACTAAAAAAAAAGAGAAAAATTGAAGAAAAACAACAAAGCAAACAAAGATTTTACTTTTAATTACTTTTTATAAATTATTTCTACTTAATTGCAATTTCTACTAAATTTAAAAATTAATTTAAATAAAATGTTTAATTTTTTTTTTTCTCTGTCATCATAAAAAAGTAACTTGGAAAAACTTAAAAAATATAATTAAATGGTAACTAAACAGTAGGTACACAACTTCGAAAGTACTCGTACATTCTTAAATAAATACATATAATTATGAATAAAACAAAAAAAAAAAAAAAAACAAAAAAAAATTATAACTTTTTAACTTTAATTTACCGATGTTTTATATGACAAAAAAAAAAATAGAAAAGTATTAAAGTTGTTTTTAAAGTTTCTATTCTTTTAGCACTTTAAATTTATTTATTTTTTTTTCTTTGTTTTTGTTTTTGTTAAAATTTCTATAAAGCAGTAGTAGCAAAATAAGAAAATTTTAAACTTTATCTATAAATTAATATCTTAATACTATATATTTAACATCTTGCCAAAAAATTTTACTTAAGTTAATACTAATTTAGCATTCTGTTTATTTATAGTTTTGTGTTTAATCATCATACTTTACTCTTCAACTTTTGTTGTTTTTATTATTTTGATAAACTTAAAAAGTTATTTTATAAAGGACTCATTAAAATTTTTTTTCCTTGAAATTTATTAAAAAGATATAAGAGTATAACAGTTTGGTAGATAACTACCATAAATCTAATACCATAGATAACTACCAAAAGATTTAAGGTAAATCTTCATTCAAATTAAGATAGAACAATCTAGTTGGAAAAAAGAACCAAAGATTAAGCCTAAGGTAGATGCTGAACTTTGGTGCTGATATTGTTTGAGCATCTCATTATAATCTTTTATTTTACCCGTACAGTGTTATTAAAAAGTACAAGATTTTTTTATGTTTTTACTATAGTGACATTTTATTTATGTCAAAATTTTATTTGTTCTTTCAAAGATTTTTCAAGGTTGGTTGAAAGCTTTTAAAGATTTCCTGTCAATCCATATCAAACTTTATATTTAACATAAGTGTAATTTAACTTAAATATCTATTTTCTATCTTTCTAAACATATTATATGTATTTAATTGGGTTATTTTACTCCATACAAAAACTTTCGGTACCGATTTGCAAAAAACCACTTAGCCAATTTTAGTGATATAAGAGCCAAAAGAAAGCTTTTATTATTTGATTGCGGCTCAATTTTTTTTTACCAGAAATATATATAAATGCAATTCATTTGCAGTTGCGGCTCATTAAATTAGCTGACACTCTTGTTATCTGTATTGCTGAGTCGACTGAACTTTTTAGCTACATGTATATTTATTTGTTTCTATATCTAATTATTTTTGATACACACAAACTTGTGTCATAGAATAGAATAGAATCAATTCAATAGAAATTGATTTTTATACCCTACACCTAAATTATAGGGTATATTAACTTTGGTATGGTGTTTGTAACCACTAAAACGAACGAGTTAGATATGGACATGTATATATATTCTAAATCAGAATCACCTCCTGAGTCGATTAAACGATGTCCCTTTAATTAATAAAGATAGAAACTTGAAATTTTGTACAAGGGTGTTAAAGCATGTCTCTTTTGCATTCTTGAAATTCGAGTTGAATAAGTAAGAAAGGGAGACGGTTCAAGCAGCTGCCAAAAAACTTATGGATTTTTAATTTAATTCCAATTATTCAGTTGTAGGGTATTAATAAGTCAGTTGCATCGGCTTACTGTTACATTTACTTGTTTTAAATTTTTTTTTATTTACTTTTGAACATTAAAAAAAAAAACGTCAACAATTTTTATTTCTTACAGTGTGAATCTGTGTATAGTATATTATAAATACATATAAATAATAATAATTCATGCATTTTTCCTTTTATAATAACTAAGTAATTTTATTAAAAATTGAAAAACTAAGGGATAAGAAATTTTTAAGAAAATTTTGGTCTGGAATTGCGACTATTTTTGTTTGAATGTTTGTAAACATTGTTTTATAACTGCTAATTATTTTATGAAATCTATCTACGTCAAAAATGTTATCTCTTTAAAGTAGGGTACACATTATCAGTTCAGTCGTTAGTTCAGCCGTCGGTTTTGTGACTGAACTGATAATGTATTTTCTCATTAGATAACTGATAATGTATGTTCTACACCGTTAGAAGTTCTACAAGTTAAGTAGAGTAGAACTTCTACGAGTTAAGTAGGGTATACATTATCAGTTCAGTCATAAAACTGACGGCTGAACTGATGACAGAACTGATAATGACGACTTACGTGATTGTTATACGTCATATAGTTAAATAGGTAAAGAGGTAAAAAATATATAAGTAGATATGAATTTCTTATTAATTATTAGAATTTCTAACAACACAATATAAAAATAAGATCCAAATTAGATTTTTTATTTTTAACATTTAACAGTTGTAAAAATTTCGAACCAAAAATTTTATTATTATAAAATATATATGTAAAAAATTAATAAAAAAATCATTCAGTGTTCTTTAACCATTATTATTTCAGTATTTCTGAGATTTTGAAGTTAGGATGCTTATTAAAATATTATTATTACGGGGGAAAACGGACAAAAATTCCACACTACCATGAGTGTATAGATTTCCTTTGTCTCTGTTAAGGATTCCACCTTCCGTGGAAAAGAAAACTCAATCCTTTCAAATACAGAGTGATTGGTGACATTTTCGAGTGTTGGATGACACTAGAGTGTTTATATAGGGAATAGAAAAAAAATTTGCATTCTAAAAATTAATAATTTTTTTTTTTAATACTGACTTATAATACGTTTCAACATTAATTACATTCCAATATACATTAATTTTATACTTTGAGTGAAAACTTCTTTGCATGAAGTTAAACTTATTTTTATTCAAATAAAAAAAAAAAAAAATAATTATGCAAATATGAAAATTTTAAACTTTACTTTGTTGAATTTTTTTTTTCTTTACTATTTTACCAGCCTTCAGAATAAGTTTAAAAATATAACTTTAAAAAAAACAAAAACAATAAAGTTTTAACTGTCAACCTCGAAGTTTTAAGTAAATAATATAAAATATTGTGAATAATAAAAAAAAAATTCTTATATCTTTTATTTATTTTAAATTTTTTTTTTTTTTATGTATAATTTTTGTCTCTTTTATAATATTTTTTTTTTTATTTCTTTATGGTTTTTCCAACTTTAATGCAGTTGCAGATACTCGGGGACAAATAACTTCTTGTTTTTTATTCTTTACTATTGGGCATATAAAATACCACTTTGTATTGGGTATTTTTAAAAATCTTTTTCTTTTTTTTTTTAAAAACACTAAAATATGAAAAATAAAAGTTAAACTTTAAAAATATTAAATTTTTGTTAGTTTTACTATAATAATAATTAATGTAATAGCATCGTCAAATCCATTTCTCTTTTCGTTAAACAAAAAGACCAAATCGACATTTTTGAACAATTTAGACCAGATTCACTGACCAAATGAAAATTGAATTAATATTTACTTGTATAAAGCTGAATAATTACTAGCATGAAAAGAAACCTTAAACTTAATTATGGCACAATTATTTATGGTCAAAAGTTTGGAAGTTTTATTGCGTCAGTGACGGTTTTATCGATAAGAAGGACCAAAAAATATAACAGAAATTCTAATTAGCTATGCTGAATTTATTGCATTTAAAAATCTAGTACAACTTTGCAGTTCTTTAAAATTGTATAATTTTAATCAAATTTTTAAAGTAAACTAAAAGTTAGCATTTAATTATACTATAATATGATTCTGTATTTCAAAATATTTTTGGAGACAATTAAAATTAAAAATTCTTCTCCTACATTCTTTACACAATTATAATGGGGCTATACATGTGTTTTATTTCAGATTTATTTTTTTCTAAAAAACAATTACTATCCGACCACCATCTAAATTTAATATAACTTTTTTTTTTGTTCTCTAAATTATTCTGTCATCGAACGTTGACTATCATATTGTCGATCATATAAGTAATCGGTCCACCGCTTTAGCCAAAATAATATTCTTCTTCTTGACCTTTTCTTTTTTTGTATTTTGCCAACAAAATTGAGATGCAGAATCCTTGTTTTTTATGTCATAATATAGTAAGAATAAGGATAAATGAATTTAGTTTTTTTTTTTTTAACTATTTTTACTATCATTACATTTTTTTGCAGATTTTTGCAGATTATTTAAATTATGAAAACCATATATTATTTTAATTATTTACAGAAATATAATGCAATTCTCTAATCATGCTAATATAAAAACCAATAAAAATGTTTCAATATCTTAGTAGCAAATGAAACAGTTATTTATATTAGACTAACGGATATAATTTCTGTATTTATAAAGTCTTAGCTCTAGATCAAAATCTTGAGTTAGGATTTCCTGAATTTCTGTTTTCTGTTTATTATTCACAAGAACTCCTAAAAAGTAGTTAATATTTAAGAAAATTTAAACAGTGTTTGTTATATTAATACTTTTTCCAAAACCAAGCATCCTTTGTAGATCCTTATTCCCAAAATACAATTCTACGTTTGTATTAAAACTCATTACTGAAACAGAAGTTGAATATTAAAATAGTTCTCATAAAGGATTTAAATTTGTTACCTACTATACTAAATAAAATAATGCAATACCGCTTTTTATAAGTGCACTCTGGACAAAATTAAAATCATAGTTAGTATTTTCACTATTTTTTTTTCATTATGCTGTACCACTTTAAAAGAAAAAGATAATTATTGCAATAATGGTAACGGTAAAAATTTTATATTTTCTTTATTACAAGAGATTATTAATTTTTTTTTTATTTTAAATGAACTCAATTTTTTCTTTTTATCCGCATGTATGCAATTAATACATACTTTTTGAACTCGTTTACAATACATATATATTTAATATACATAAAGAAAAAATAAATTTTATCTTTTGGAAACTTGGTATTTATTTTTTATCTCTTTTCGTTTTTTATTATTTTTTTTTTTTCGTTTTCTTTTTAAAAACAAAACAAAATAAAAGGAAAACTTCTCATGTTCTAAAAAGAAAAAAAAAATAAAAAATACGTACAAGAATTAATATTTTTAATTAATTATGTTGAATTTTTATCCTTGAACTTTTTTTTTTTTTTTTTTATATGTAACTGTTTAACTGTTTTATATTATGTCGAGGAAAATAAAATAATTCAAGTGAAGAAATGATGCTTAAAGTTATATTATAAGTAAGTAGGTACATGTATATTTATATGTTAGAAGTTAAAAATAAAAAATAAATTAATAAAATATAATATATTCAAAAAAAAAAAAAAAGAAGAAGTAGGATGCACAATGTACTTATTTTTAAAAAATAAATAAAAATATAAACAAATCCAACCACAGTAGGATTATGTTTTTTTTATTAAGATCCTTTTATATTTTTTTTTTTTTTTGCCATTACAAAGAAAACTTAAAAGTTCCTAAATGTAACCAAAATAACAACTGAAGATCACAAAAGTTTTTGTTTTTTCTTTTAAAAATAAAGAGTTTCATTATAATAAAATGGTGAGTAGAACAGTATGTAAAAATACAAAACTTTTATCTTAGTTATTAAATATACAGCTTAAAAAAGATAGACGTCAGAATAAAATTAACCAATTATCCAATAGTTTCTTCAGAATTTTCGATTTAGTATCAGTACTATATTCGATATTTATTATGGATTCTTTGACTATTAGGCATTTCGGCCGACCATTATTAATTATACAGTTGTATTCTTTATATTAATTATATTAATTATAATTTTATATAGTATTATATTCTATATTTTGATATAACCTGACCATATATTTAAGTCCAACTTATTTGGACTAAAAAGTCATTTACATTGGCTTTTAAACACTGTGCTTTACTTTTAGTATTATCATTATAGTGTCATCATTCTAGTTAGATTTAAATTAATTTTAAACTAAAGTAACTTAACGGTTTTTTTTGAGACATTTTTTTTTTTTTTTTTATTGTGATATAGAAAATTAAGACATTATAATAAAGTTTAAAAATCGGTTTTAAAAATTAATACAATTATTCGATTTAATGAAAAATTGAACATCAAAAATATAATATAAAATCAAAACGCTTGGACACTGTATTGCATGCGGAACTATAATAATTATATGGAAAATATGGTATTTAAATTATACGCCAATAAATTATAGGTAAATTCTTTTAGGCGAACCTATGTTAGGTTATGTTAAGGTGGCTGCCAAAAAGGCACACTTAGAGCGTATGTGGTTTATTGTGATACCATACAGAAACTTTTTTTTATCCCACTCGGTAAAACCAATTTGAGCTTTTTGAAAAGTAAAATTGCTCGTCACATTTTTATCTGTTCGCTAAGGTTGTTGAAGGGATATTGCCCCAAATGGCTATTTCTTCTTGCCGACAAGACCGGCCATGTGCAAAGGAGATCGAGAGTAGTTTTGTCCCCTTCTTCATCTTTGCAGGCTCTACAATAGTCGTTTGTGGATAAGCCAAGTCTTCTAGCATGCTTCCCTATTAGACAGTGACCGGTGATTATGCCCATTGTCATTCCAATCTCTGCCCTTTTACAAGAAAGCAGATCATTAGATCGTGTTAAATATGATTGCTAAACTGCCTGGGCATCTCCTTAAGAAATTTTCGGCAGTTTATTACAGTCTTCGAGGTTGTATATGTTGATTCAAGAGATTTTAACGCAGCCTGACTATCTGACATAATGCGTACTTGCTTTACAGTCAAAACGCTTCTATTCAGTAGAGTCAAGGCTTCTTGAACTGCCATAATTTCTGCTTGAAAGACGCTACAATGGTCTGATAATCGGAAATTATGACTGATATTCAGGTTTTCTGAGAAGACCCTGCATCCTATACTGCTGTTCATTTTTGAAGCATCTGTGTAGAGTTGTACTCCTTCGAAGATCATCATTGTGTTCGAGTTCCAACTCTCACGGCTTGGTATGCTCGTCACGTGAGATTTCCCGAAGAAGTAAGTGCGGGACATGTAGTCCACCAAAACGGGAATGGACTTGAATTGGTTTATGATAACCGAGTGACCTTCTCGAGAATTGATCCACTGGGATGTAGCTTTTAATCTTAGAGCTGTGTTTGCGGCTGCAAATTTGCTATAATATCCTACAGGCATTAGATTAAGTATAATGTCTAATGCCGCAGAAGGGGTTGTTATTAAAGAGCCACTAATACATAGTGTGGCAGTTCTTTGAACCTTGGCGATTGCCTTGCGGTTGACCTCTTTATCAATTGCCTTTCACCATACTAGGACTCCGTACATAAGAATGGGTCTTATTACGGATGTGTATAGCCAATAAGTCATGTATGGCTGAAGCCCCAATTTCCTACCAATGGCTTTTTTGCACGAGTAAATCGCTATAGAAGACTTCTTTATTCTTTCTGAGATGTTAGCCTTTCAGTTTAATTTTCTGTCTAGAGTTAGACCTAGAAATTTCGCCGTTTCACTAAAGGAAAGAGCGGAGTCATTTAACGAAAGCGAACCTATATTGCTACCTATAAAATAATATATATACATATACATATATATTTTTTTAATTTCTTCACTTTTGGAGGGCTTAACAGACTTATTACTTAAGCGAAAAGTACCAATAAATCTTGTTTTATGTACAATAGAGGTGTCGTTTAATTAAAATTTACTATGGTTTTTTGGAGCTTGTGTTATGTGTTGAGATTATAATTAGGACTCTTACGCCAAAAATTATTATTAATATTTAATATCATGGAATACATAGATATTATGATATTTCGTATTGTAGGTTTTTATATTTATATCATATTAACTTTGATATTCAAAAAAAAGAACATTTGATGTATTACAATGAGTTTAATTGTAAAAGTATAATTTCAAAAGTAGTTCCTGATATTTTTTTTTCTTGTAAAAAGTTTTCCTTATTTTTTTCATTCTTAAAAGTTATTATTAAAAATATCAATGTAATGTTTCATAATAAACTATATAAGAAATGAAGAGATGTGATAAAAAAAAGGATGAACTTTTACATATGTTATAACCTTATTAATATATAAAGAAAGTATTATATAGTTCACTTAATACTTGAATATTTTTGAACTTTTAATTGAAATTTGTTTTAAACATATCGTTATATTTAAAGAAATATTATAATTAAATCTATATTATGTATGTAATATATATGTTATAAAAAGGATGTTCATTTCCTTTGTATTTAGAATTTATATTATTTATTTTCATGCATTATAAAATTATTCCTATAGTCAGATTTACCTTGGCCGATTTTTTTCACAAATAATATAGGAATCATTTTAGTAGTTTCCTTTTTATTAATTAATGTACTATATTCATATACTTTTTATATAGAAATTAAATGGAATATAACAGGAATATAAGTAGTTCTTATGTAAGTTTTTAGAATGGAATTAAATGGCTTCAAGGAATAGGTATATTTCTAGGTATTATAATATGATATAAAAAGTTGTTTTTATTTAACATGAATATTATTAATTATATGAATAAAAAAAAAATTCTATATTATATAACCAAAATTTATGCTGTTCAAATATTTAAATAATATTACCGTTATGTAATTTTGAACAAAAACAAAAGGTTAACAGTAAAATAAAAGATAAGGTTAAAGATTATCAAAAGTAAAACTTAATAAGAATTTAATGTAAATGAAGAACGACTAAATTAGGAATAGATTTATTTTACCTCTACAAAATATACAGGATATCCAGATTTCAATGGTCTTCCTTTAAATGGATGATCGGGGATGTCGAAACTAACAAAAAATTGCATGGAAGGGGAATTCAATTGTCACTCCTTTAAAATTTATTTCAGCAGTTATGCAGCAGTTATTTTTATCTGCTGCAGTTTATTGTTTAAATTTTTTATGTCCTTGTTAATATGATTAATAGCCATATTTTTAAAAATTATATAATTCCACATTTGCTCCTGCTTCATTATCACTGATATTAGACATATCAGGGATCTAAAAGATTTTTACTTTTTCTTTGTTTATATGAATTGCATACTCTTTTTTTTACGAGGAACGTAGGAAAGGATCAAAAGTCACTCAAAAGAACTGCATGAGGTTCCTCTGAGTACTGACCAACCAAAAACCACCCCCTTTAAAACCAAACTTTAGAATGGGTTCCTTAATACATAATAATATAATGTACTGCTTGGTTTTGGGGAAAAGAATAAGGGAAGGATTACTTGGGAAATTGGATTTAGGATAATTCGGATTATGAAGGATAAAGGGAAAAATTTAGATAGTTATTTTGAAGAAGGATGTTAATGTTCCTCTTGCGGACACAAAGTTCCATAAACGCGACGTGTGCATGACAAACGAATTTCCGAATGCTATGTTACGCGAATCTTGACAGTTCGACAGTGTATGGATGGGCATCTGTTGCACTCCTCGTTTCACGTTGGTATTTTTATTTTATTTGACCTACAAAATTATATCCTTTTATGATAAAAAATTATTAAAATTTTATAAAACAAGACAATCTACTATACTATATACTCTGCTAGTAAATAATATTATCAAACTTATATTTATTATAATATTGGATTAGATGCTGTGAATTAAGGCCCTGAGAAATAAAAATCCTGGGGGTTATTTCACATTTAATGATAATAATAAAATATTATCCTTGTAGTCTTATTTCTCAATTTCCAATAAGCAATAACGTCTGGGGTGTTATTTCTCTTTCAATTTAATCTACAACTTCCTGAGAAATAACTTTCGGTTACTTTATTTCTCACATTTTGGGTTTTTATTTTTTAATTACCTATGAGGAAAAAACGCCCCATCAGGGTATTATTTCCCATTAAAATGTAAAATTTAACTCTGGGACTTTATTTCACAGGCGTTTTAATCATGGTGTCACAAAAATTATTGTTCTTGAAAATCGTTTTACATTATTTGAAAAAGAATTATTTTATTATACAGTACAGTATATTTTAGTTAGTTAAAAAAAAAAAAACTATAACTTATATGACATTGTAAAATATTAAAAAATTTATTTTTAATATATATATACCTATACTTTTTTATAATTTATTTATAATATATATATACCTATATTTTATATATATATATTATATTATTCCTATACAATAATATCATATTAATCAATAGTGTGACCAAATCAAATCTAGGTTAAATTTAATTAAAATTATGTACAAGTGTCAAAGTATAGGGTTGACAAGTATGTAATTGTTGCTGTACTGTATAAAATAAGTTGCAAAACAATTTAAAAAAAAAAAATGATTGTCAGTTGCATTTTATAACTATAAATAATAATTTGATTCATATTATTTGAATTGCAAGTACAATTTTACTTTAACAAATGTAATTGCAGAAGGGTAAATATATGCATTATTTATTATTTTTTGTACTATAATCATTTAAAATATTGTAATTCGTATAATTTTATTATCTATATTTCATGAACCCTTCTTACAGTTTAGATATAATATTATTTTTAAGCATTTTACAAAAGAAAAACTATTTTCTAAGGTATTTAATCTAAATTAGGAACAAATTAAGTTTAGATAAGGTCTTACAAAAAAAAATTTAATTAAGTATCAGTTGTTAAGTTTAAGATCCTTGCAGTTACATATATACAGATATCCAAAATAATAAAATAATTCTAACATCAAAAGACTGAAATTAAATGGTGCGACTTTGTGGAAGTCCTATTCTATTAAAAGAAGTCGAAAAAAAAAAAAAAAACACCAAAAGACTAACCAAAATTCAAAATTTAATGTATACAATAATGAAATCATTTATAAATTTATTATATTTTATGCGACTCCTGAATAATAAAAAAATTTTACTATAATAGTAAATTTGTTATTATAGCTACTGTATTATTTATCTACTACGTAAATGATAGTAACTTTAAATATATACTAATAAATTGTATTTTTTATTTGAAAATTGTTTTGTTTATTAACTTTTTCTTTAATATTTAAGGAAGGTTTATTTAATGAAGGTTTTTTAATCAAAATACATAATATTATATGAAATGAGGTAAATTGAAATTTTATTTATAATTTAACTCTTTGAATTTTTTAAAATATGAATAAAAAAAAAAATTAGATTTTTTAAGTTGAACTTTTTATGTAAACCACTAAAATATAAAAAATAAATTTAATTCAAACCCGTTAATTTTATTTATTTTTGGTTGCTGTCCAGAAAGAATGTATATAAAAGGGTTTGATAATCGATAAATATTTGTATAATAATCCTTGATTCATTAACGAAATCTTTCCTTATGGCCAATATTATAGTATAGCATCACTTATGCTTCAGAAAATAATAAGATTACATTACTTAGGATTCATTTCGTCATTTAATAATAAGACTGCTTAGTTTTTGATTAAACTAACTAGAATTGTATATAATCGTAACAACTATATAAATAAAATCATGAATACAGGAAAACATTGAAAAATAAAATTCCGTAACTTGCCTCAATTGAATTTTGTTTGAGGCAAAATATAGTTCTAAAGATAATATATAAAACCGGTACAGAAATTTGTAGATAACTATTTGAAAATATGATCCTAATATTTTCAAAAATGCTTTATCTGTTAGGTACATATGTATAATTTACTAAGTTTATTCTACAATCTTCTTTTCTTAAAGATAAATAAAGACTGATTTGTACGACTGCAACCCAATTTCAATTGAAAAGAATTGAAAACGTAAAAATTGTTTTTAAAGTAGATATGTTTTGATTGAATTTCTTTACATGTTTTAAATTTTTGATTTATCAGACTGACACATAATCGGGCATAACAAAATCGTCTAATTTTTTAATACTAATCTGATTTCTACACTTAATAAGTTGATATCTACCATATGCGTAGTTCTATGCATTACAAACGAAGTATCAATTTAATATACCAGAGAGTATGATTCATAATGTTATAAATAGGTACCTACATTACATACCTTTATCAAAATGGAATAATTTTTTTTTATATACCTATTAAAGAAAAATATAAACTATTAATAGAAATTATTAGACATTTATTTATTTAAATAAAAATTTAGTATATTTGGCAATTATTTTTAAATAAAAACTTTTTCTATAAAAACTTTAACTACAATTTAGCCCATATGACTTAAATTTGTAATATACATGTAAGATTAATGAAATTTTCTTCAACATTTTATTTAAATGAATATCAATAAAATTCTATATGGCTGCAGCAATTAAATACTTTAAGAAAAGTTTAAATTTTCTTAAGTTTTAAAAGGTTTAATATCGTTTTTAACCTTTATACCAATTTTTTTATTAATGCATATTTTTGTATACTGTATAAAAAATAATACCTTACGACATTTACATAGTGGCTATACTAATAATTATTAAATAAATTTCTTCAAAAAGTTGGTACAAACAAAAAATATCATAAAAACGAGGAAGAATACAGTTGCCTTTGTCAACTCCTAGATACCCGTACGAACCGTTAGTATGTTCACAGCCTGTCACTCTGCTCACAATATTATTATACCCGTACGATAGGATCGGGTATAATAAAATTACTCCTCCGTTTGTAACACCTCGAAATAAGCGAGCTAGATATACCTTCAAAGGTATGGATCGGATCAGAAAAAAATTCTAAGACTTTTGAGCCATGTCCGTCCGTCCGTCCGTCAGCACGCTAACTCAAAAACTAAGAAAGCTAGAATCTTGAAATTTACACAAAATATTCTGGGAGTAATTTGTAGGTTCCCTATTTTTTTTGGTTGAGTTTGGACCAAGCCTTAGGGTAGCTCTCGAACACCTAACTTTTAGATCCAGACATTTTTTTTGCAATAGAGCTATGAAATTTTAACCGCTGATAGATCTCACAAAAATATTAATTTTATTTTTTATAACTTTTTTTTGTAGCCCCACCCGTTACGGAGCTACAGCTCCCCAAAGGTTCAAAAAAGCTCTATATTTAAATTGTTATAGCACAAGTTGTATAAGGTATATCTTCATTTTGAAAACGCCAAACGATTACTACTTTCATTAGCTATAAAAGTATATATACAATAAATATATTTTTGTGGCATACGGTGTCTTAATTTACCGTTATGTGAAACTAAAATTTTGCAAAATCCTTCAACCCTTCTATCTTCTAAACGGTTTAAGTTGGAAACTTGAAATTTTGACAGATGTTAGATCTTTGAAAATAAGTATGAGTTATTTCAGAAACTTTTTTTGTATCACCCCCCGTTTAGGAGCTGTAAGGGGTCAAAAACTGAAAATTTCCTTTTTTTAAACACCTGTAACTTGAACACCTGTTAAAATTTTTTTAAAGTAATACATAAAAATTAAAGCTTCAATATTATATTCTTATTTCTGTTAACAACTTTTTTTAATAATATAGCGTTACTTTATAATTGACGAAAGTGTTACTTGATTTTTTCAAATTTTCTAACAAATTTCTTCAACAAATTTTTTTGCATTTGTTTTACTCGATAATTTGAAATTGTTGAGGATATAATGCGTAGTACATAAAAATGCAAATAAATAAACAACATAACGGTTGCTTGAAGAATTTTTATTTATATGATATTAATATATATACATACTTATATAATATCATGTTTATTTAGATATCGTATATGTCACTAGTGAATGAATGATAAGAGTATAGATGTATATTATATAGCGCCGTATTTACATACATATATGTATTTTATTGTACTTATAAGAAATTATTCTGTCAATGGAATATTTAAATATAATATAATATAATATTTAAAATTATATTTACTATTTTGTACTAAGTAAATTTAATATACATTTACCGCTTAGTACTAAATGGTACTATAGAATATTTGAAAAAGTTTTGGATTGATAATCGTTATGTGAAAGGTTAGAATCTGCTTTTGAAGAATGTACATATAAACATATAGTTTGAATATATGTATAACCCATAGTTCTAGAAATTATAAAATTCACCCAAATTATTTTAAAATACTAAAATATTAAAAAAATAATATTGTGAGCAGAGTGACAGGCTGTGAACATACTAACGGTTCGTACGGGTATCTAAGAGTTGACAAAGTCAACTGTATTCTTCCTCGTTTTTTTAATATTTTAGTATTTTAAAATAATTTGGGTGAATTTTATAATTTCTAGAACTATGGGTTGTACATATATTCAAACTATATGTTTATATGTACATTCTTCAAAAGCAGATTCTAACCTTTCACATAACGATTATCAATCCAAAACTTTTTCAAATATTCTATAGTACCATTTAGTACTAAGCGGTAAATGTATATTAAATTTACTTAGTACAAAATAGTAAATATAATTTTAAATATTATATTATATTATATTTAAATATTCCATTGACAGAATAATTTCTTATAAGTACAATAAAATACATATATGTATGTAAATACGGCGCTATATAATATACATCTATACTCTTATCATTCATTCACTAGTGACATATACGATATGTAAATAAACATGATATTATATAAGTATGTATATATATTAATATCATATAAATAAAAATTCTTCAAGCAACCGTTATGTTGTTTATTTATTTGCATTTTTATGTACTACGCATTATATCCTCAACAATTTCAAATTATCGAGTAAAACAAAATGGAAAAAATTCGTTAAAGAAATTTGTTAGAAAATTTGAAAAAATCAAGTAACACTTTCGTCAATTATAAAGTAACCCTACATTATTAAAAAAAGTTGTTAACAGAAATAAGAATATAATATTGAAGCTTTAATTTTTATGTATTACTTTAAAAAAATTTTAACAGGTGTTCAAGTTACAGGTGTTTAAAAAAAGGAAATTTTCAGTTTTTGACCCCTTACAGCTCCTAAACGGGGGGTGATACAAAAAAAGTTTCTGAAATAACTCATACTTATTTTCAAAGATCTAACATCTGTCAAAATTTCAAGTTTCCAACTTAAACCGTTTAGAAGATAGAAGGGTTGAAGGATTTTGCAAAATTTTAGTTTCGCATAACTGTAAATTAAGACACCGTATGCCACAAAAATATATTTATTGTATATATACTTTTATAGCTAATGAAAGTAGTAATCGTTTGGCGTTTTCAAAATGAAGATATACCTTATACAACTTGTGCTATAACAATTTAAATATAGAGCTTTTTTGAACCTTTGGGGAGCTGTAGCTCCGTAACGGGTGGGGCTACAAAAAAAAGTTATAAAAAATAAAATTAATATTTTTGTGAGATCTATCAGCGGTTAAAATTTCATAGCTCTATTGCAAAAAAAATGTCTGGATCTAAAAGTTAGGTGTTCGAGAGCTACCCTAAGGCTTGGTCCAAACTCAACCAAAAAAAATAGGGAACCTACAAATTACTCCCAGAATATTTTGTGTAAATTTCAAGATTCTAGCTTTCTTAGTTTTTGAGTTAGCATGATGACGGACGGACGGACGGACGGACGGACATGGCTCAAAAGTCTTAGCATTTTTTTCTGATCCGATCCATACCTTTGAAGGTATATCTAGCTCGCTTATTTCGAGGTATTACAAACGGAGGAGTAATTTTATTATACCCGGTCCTATCGTACGGGTATAAAAATTTGTTGAAGAAATTTGTTAAAAAATTTGAAAAAATTAAGTAACACTTTCGTCAATTATAAAGTAACCCTACATTATTAAAAATAGTTGTTAACAGAAATAAGAGTATAATGTTGAAGCTTTAATTTTTGTGTATTACTTCAAAAAATGTTAACAGGTGTTCAAGTTACAGCTGTTTAAAAATAGGAAATTTTCAGTTTTTGACCCCTTACAGCTCCCAAACGGGGAGTGATACAAAAAAAATTTCTGAAATGACTCATACTTATTTTCAAAGATCTAACTTCTATCAAAATTTCAAGTTTCCAACTTTAACCATTTAGAAGATAGAAGAGTTAAAGGATTTTGCAAAATTTGAGTTTCGCATAACTTTAAAATAAGACACCGTATGCCACAAATATATATTTATTGTATATATACTTTTAAAGCTAATGAAAGTAGTAATCGTTTGGCGTTTTCAAAATGAAGATATACCTTATACAACTTGTGCTATAACAATTTAAATATAGAGCTTTTTTGAACCTTTGGGGAGCTGTAGCTCCGTAACGGGTGGGGCTATAAAAAAAGTTATAAAAAATAAAATTAATATTTTTGTGAGATCTATCAGCAGTTAAAATGTCATAGCTCTATTTCAAAAAAAATGTCGGGATCTAAAAGTTAGGTGTTCGAGAGCTACCCTAAGTCTTGGTCCAAACTCAACCAAAAAAAATAGGGAACCTACAAATTACTCCCAGAATATTTTGTGTAAATTTCAAGATTCTAGCTTTCTTAGTTTTTGAGTTAGCGTGCTGACGGACGGACGGACGGAAATGGCTCAAAAGTCTTAAATTTTTTTCTGATCCGATCCATACCTTTGAAGGTATATCTAGCTCGCTTATTTCGAGGTGTTACAAACGGAGGAGTAATTTTATTATACCCGATCCTATTGTACGGGTATAATAATAAGCCATAGATTCATATAAGTCATAGTAACAAATTATTTTTATGTCGAATTTTTCAATATGTTGACGTCCCATAGAATTAGAATAGCTTTGCCTTTAAGTATTAGAAAAAATAAAAAACATAAGGATGACTTTTCGAATTTTTTATCTCAATAAAACTAAAATAAAAATAATTGTAATACAGTGGAACTTTCCCAACTCGTACCTTCCTAAACTCGAACTTCTCCTGAACTGTTTTAGTGTCTCATTTCTGTTTTAGTTTCCATCATTATTTTTTAACATGATGTGCATGCAGGTATATACTTGTTCATGTTTACATATTTGACAGTTATAAACATTCAGTTGAGGTAAATGACATACTTTTGGTGTTCGATGTAAATTTGAAAATTAAAATGCCCGGTAGAAAATTAATATATTTATCTTTAAAAGAAAAAGTTAATTTAATTATGGTTTGTGCAATTTTTTTTAATTGTTTATTACTCGAATTCTCTTTAACTCGAATCAATTTCCGAACATTTAGGAAGTTCGAGTTATTGAAGTTTCACTGTAAAAGTAAAATATAAATAGGATAAAACAAATTACAAAGAACTAATTAATATTTAATTAAGGATCCGTATTAAGCATCACAAACCATATGTTAAAAAAAAAAAATTAAATGTATTTAATAATTAAAATTATTAAATTTAAGTGATTGTAATCTATAAAAAAAATTTATAAAGAATAAAAATAAAGCACCTTTACCCTAAAAACTAGATAATATAAATATAATACTTAGATAATAAAAATGAATTTACTATTTCATAAACTCAAAAAATATATCCCATAATAAACAAGCATCTAACAAATTACAAATATATATGTTATTAAAAAATTTAAAAAACAAATTACCCTCTTTAATGAGTACAAGACACCCATTAATGATTTCATTTTTATACTCTCTCTTACATTAAATACATAAACATTCTTTTATTAAAATTATCTAAAGTAATTATAAGAAAATTAAAAAAAATTAAAATATAAATCACGAAATCATAAATTAAAATACTCAAATCAAAATTAAAGTAAGTACTTCTGTTTACACGCATCTAAGTACACAATTATTATTATATATATAATATATATTTATATATATATTAATTTATTCTTATTTTTACAATATATGTACTTATATACAACATGTACACATATGTATCCATATATACACATACATCCATATAATAATTTACATTATTTATAAGCATTAATGCATCGGATAATCAAATAATTTAAATTTAATTACAATTTTATCATTTAACATATGTATATATGTATGTATTATGTATCTATATATCTAATATAGATACATATGTATGTATTATATTATATCAAATTCTATGAATTATTATTGACTGTATAATAATATCAGATTAAATTGAAAATTATGTGTTAAACACTTCTGATATTATTTACAATATTATATTTTGTCAATGAGTAATAAAGACAGCGATATATATGTATAAGTATTACTACAACAACCAATCACAATTTTTACCATCTTTTGTTTCAATAATTTTATCTTAATTATTTTATTCCATCATTATTAGATTTTTTCATTACAATATATATATACATACACGTATATATATATACACGTATATACGTACACGTACATTTTTAATGAGTACCTATTTATACATTCAGACATTTCAACACTTGAAGAAATATTTTTTTTTTAAAACACACTTCTTACTTTTTCTCCTTCTCATACATTTATTCCATGACAATTTTCCTTCATTTTTGTTTTTTTTTGTTTGTGGGTTTATTTTTTTAATCGAAAATTTAAAAAATAAAAAAGCAAAAAAAAAAAAAAAACATTAAAATTTGATTAAATTTTAATATTTAATTTTATTACAGCTTTATTTTCACTTAACCTTAAAACAGAAAAAAAAAGTGTGAGTGAGAAAAAGAAAAAGAAGTACAAATAAACACACACACACAATAATAAAATAAGACAAATTGCAGATATTATAATATAATTTTTTCTCTTATTTCTATATATGTATATTTTTATATTAAATAAATTTCTTTCCTACCCAACACATCCTTTTCAAGGATGAAAATAACCGAAAAAAAAAAAAAAGAAAACAAAAAAAAAACAATTTTTAACGAAAAATAAAAATAAAAATTAAATTAAAACACAACATTACACATTAATAAATAAAAGTTTAAAAAACATAAAAAACCTATTACAATATCATCAACATTAACTGTTTTATATGGATGTTATGTATTAAAACAGTAGCATGTTTATGCATATTTACAAATTCTACAAAAGTACATACATAGAACATACATAAATATAATGTTAGTATATATAATGTATATTATGTGTGTAAAATTATATATGTATTTAAAAATCTTTTTAACTCTTTCATAAAAAATAATAAAAATAAAAATAAAATAAAATGGAAAAAAATAAAATTTGCATTTTCATCAATCATCCAAAAATTTGACAGCATGCAGCAATGTGTGTACTTGAAAATCACATACATTATAACATAATATTCATCAAAAAAAAAAAAAAAAAAATATTAAACAGAAACAAATATATCGTTAGTATACTTACAATATCTTTTTATAAAAAATTTCTCTGATACATTTTCCAAGTGCATTTTAATTTTGTTCTCGAAAAATAAAATGACGTTAGAAAAATGATTTACCAAATTTGAATAATTTCAGAGTGTTTTTCGGTAGGTATTTCTAATGATTTAAAAAATAATCACAATAAAGAAAAAAGATTTATGAGAATTTTATAATTTTTGTTTAACTAACTGTTTAAATTTATATTATTAAAGCTTCATTTAAAATATCCCTCCCTTCAAATTCCTAAGTTATTATAAATGCAGCAATGCGATCAGTCAAAAGTAATCAATTTTTGTATTTAACTCATTATTTTCGGTAGATGTTGGAGTTGTTATCAGTAATATACCAAAATATTAAGGAGGAACAAGATTCGACTTGATGACGTTTTTTTAAACTTTAAAATTGTAGATGCTATGGAAAAAAATTTGGTTTTCAAAATAGTTCAGTATGTCCTCGATAAGGAATATTAATCAATATCGTGAAGAAACTAAACTTTCAATACAATAATAAGAAGACCAACAAAAATAATTTGTTTATACAAAAAAATATTAAAACACAAAACAAACAATTCAAGATATTCGAATTGTATCTATTTTAGTTAAAGAAATACTAATCTCCAACCCGAGGAGTTCAGATTCGAAATCATATTGTCTTATTTACTTTTCGTTATCATTGATTTTTCTTGTTTTACTACTTTCATTTTGATAAGACATCAACAGGTCATGTATAGACATCAACAGGTTATTGGCAATCATTACAGGCCACTGGCCAGTAAGCACGCATGCAGCCAACCTGAGAATCTCTCATAATAGCTTATGCACGAATTGCAAAGAAGCAAACGAAAGTGAGAACCTTGAGTACTTTTATTGCAGATATCCGACACTAGATAGAGCGAGACTCCTCTCACTCGGCAAACGGTTCTACCACAACCTAAGTGAATTCTCTAAATACAGAATCAAAGAATTGATTTCGAATCTGAACTTCTCGGGTTAGATATAAAACCGAAAATAACCACAAAACATAAGTTACGTGAGTGCAGTGGTATGAAAATAGGGCAACGTAAGTGCTAATTGAGGCCTTCATGCAACACACCAATACCCGATCTACCTACCTACCATAGGGCATCCACTAAGTCGTTAATTAATTTATTTTACACTTAGGGCGACATATGGGCGACATCTATTATCGAATACAAGAATTATTTATAATTATTTATTATTGTATTACGAGATTACTATTCCCATTTATTACGGATATAAATTACTACTATTGTATATAATCTGATTGGAGTTTGAATCCCAAACTTTAACTTAACCACTACACCATATTTCAGATAACATAAATTTTAATTATAAACTGATTATGCACCAACCTGTTAAACATAATATTATCTATAGGTACTTTAATTTTTAAATTTTATATTCAATTAACTTGAACACATATTCTTGTACAGACAATCAAATAAAATTTTATGAAAGTAATGTATTGTAAGTGTATCTACAAAACATGATAATATTATTATCTAAAAATATTAAATATGAAATTTTCTAAAATGTTTATTTTAAAATTTAAATTCTGTACAAGCATCCATACAAATACATAATGTCAGTATAACAAATTTATGAATGAACAGAGCATATTAAAATCCATATTCCATATGTACTCGTATGTAGTACGAAAAATATTTTCAAACGCGGAAAAATAACAAAATCTTTAAATAAAAAGTTTTTTTTTTTTTTTTTGTTGCTTTAATGTCTGTTGTTTTTTATTATTAACAAATTGTTGTTATTGCTTTGTATTTTAAGATGTTAAATGCATATTTTAAAGTACTTAAAATTGAACTAAAAATAAAATGGAAAATATTTAAAAAAAAAGAAATTTCAAAATACTGTAAACAACAAAATATTATATGAATGAAACAAAAATAACAAGCAGAATCTAAAAGATACACAAAAAAAAAAAAACAAGTTGATGACTTTACAATTTTATAAATTATTGACTGATGTTGCTTATGGTGGTGCGATGCGGTTCTTTTGATCCCTCTTCGAAAAACGTCAATGTCAATTTAAATATGAATTAAATATAACAAGTAAACTCTATAGAGAAAAAGAAAAAAACATGGAATATAAAAATTCAATTAGTTTTGCATCGTGTTTTATGTATTTTAAAAAATTATAAAAAAGGATGGTTCGTTAATCTTAGATATAAGTATAATGGCCAAACTTTAGAAAACATATTATAAATAAAATTATAATATCATAACTTACATATTATTTTGTGAAAAGATAATTCAAAAATGAAAATTTCTAAAAGGAAAATGAAAAAAAGTTTTTTTTTACATAGCTACCATTTAAATTTTTTTGGAAATAGCTATCCATAGTTGTTGGATTTGATTGTATTATGTGGTACCTATTTATTTATGTTAATTATGTTCTTAAAATCTTCATGCCTTTTAATTTTGATTTGTCTTATAAATGAAAAATTGTTGAATTAAAAACTTTCCATTAGCATAATTTTCGAATATAGATTGAAAAAAAAATTTGGAAAATTTTAAATTTGAAATTTTCTGCATTTTATTTACGTATTCGTATAAGTTGAAAATCAAACAGAACAAATTTGTCCATACAAATTCCACAAATTATATTTCGTTTTTATTATACATAAAAATAAAATTCAAACATAAAATTAATAAGTCAATTTGCAAATAAATAAAATAACAAATTGAAATTTAACTTAAATTTTTATTATGCCTCATTAAATTCATAATGAACTGTGTTTCCAACATGTTGTTGTTTAAAACGTTTTCAACGTTTGTTGTTTAAAAAAATGTTTCGAAATCAAACAAAATGCTACATACGAACTTGACAAAACTGTGATATTTCTGTTTTGTTGTAATTTGTTCCGACAGTTCAGTCTATTTAAAAAACGTGGTAGAGTGTATAATGAATGTGAATGTGAAAACTCTAGGATACCCGTAGTAATGCTTTAGAAAATTTCAGATATGTGATTTAGTTAAGTACCAAAATATATGTATGTTAACTTTGCAGTAGTATGACAGCTATTTGATGCTCTAGCTAGACTAAAAAAATTTACAGAAGTCGATGACATAAAACTTAACCTCTTTCGACGAAATTTTAAATACCTATAGTTTATATTATAGAAAGTAAGTTATGGTCATATAAAAAAAAAATCGTTGTGTAGTAGCAATACAAACTTCTCGCGCTAGAGTAATAAAATTTGTCCAGAAATTGTTATTGTGAAACTTGATTTCTTTACTTGTTTATATTTAGTTTCAATAAACACTGAAATATAAAAAATCAGCTGCATCCACCACAGAACCACAATAGAAAAAAAAAGTTAATATTTGTTTTTTTTTAAATGTTACATTTATATATTAGCTATGTACATATTATGTATTCATGCAGAAAATTATAAAATTAAAAAAAACATAAGTTTTCATACTAAACAAAACATAAATTTCGTACTAGTAAAAATAACTTAGAAAAAATCGTACGTGAGACGAACCCAAAAAGTTAGTTAGTTAAAAAAAAGCTCTTTTAAAGAGTTGCTCTTGTATATCTAACTAATAACTTTTTTCCTTATATTTTTCTGCTTCATAAAATATTTGTAAAAAATGTAAAAACTGCCCTAGCAAAATGGCACTTAGGAATGACGGATTCGAGATATTAGCTTCAGAATCTTAAATTTGAAATTCTATTGTTTTCCGTTCAGACACTCCAGAAATGTTTTATTCAGGTTTCTACATATTGGAGAAAATACATATATTCAAAAATCTTAGGTTCGACATTTTAGTACCCTTACAATACCTTTCTTATTCATTTGATGTATGCGATTAGTGAAAAGAAGTTGTATAGCAGCTACGCAAATCAGGCAGTCGAACTTAGTCAATTTCAAAAGTGAAACTAAAAACTTTACAAATATAAAATAATAATTTTAGAGTCCCAGCTCCATTTTTTTTTGAGTTATCATGCAGACGGACCGACAGATGTACATTACCGCAGATCGTCTCAGAATAAGATTATATGTATTTTACCATATCTATCTTGCCTCTCTTAAGGTACATCACAAACGTAACGGCAATTTTACTAAACTAATATTCCTTTTATTTATATAATCGTTCTTTAACGATTCTGTAGTTTTTTTTAACCTTCAGTAAAACCTTCTAATAATTTAATAAACCACTTTTTTTTTTTTTACAGCCTTCATTAAATTTAAGAAAGGTTTGAGGTAAATGTTTTTTTTTTCCTATTATTATAACCTGTTTCGTTCGAATTGTTAGTATATTACAATACTGTTCTTAAACATTATCTCGATTTTTATATTATATTTAATGTACAATTTTTATTTTACTATCTTAAATCAGTTTTAAATACAATAAGATTTTCATTATTCTTATTATTATTACATTCTTTTTTTCTTTTTTTACACTCGTTTTTTAATAGAACAATAAAAAATAAAATTTAATCACTAAAGTTTTTAACATCTGTATTATTACCCTTCCATGTCACTTAGAACAAAACAATAAAAAGTTGCATAAAAAATAATAAAAACAAAAAAAATGGAAGATAAGAAGATTTTTCTTTTAAAAATTAGAAAAACAAAAGGAAAAAATAAAAAAAAAAATGTAATACAAACAGAAATGCGCTATTTTCATAATCAAAAAAAAAACACTTCAACAGAAATTATACTAATATGAGATTTTCTTCTGTTATATGAAAAAAAAAAACTCCTTTAATCTTTTTTATGAATTTAACACTTTATTATAAAAAAAACACAAGACATATTCAATGACTTTAAGAACAATTAAATTTTTTTTTGTCTATAACACCAGTTTGTTTTTTTTTCACATTTTCTTATCTCCTTCTTTCACAAAAATTTGCAAAAAAATCAAAGAAAATCTCAACAAAAAAAAAATCATAATCAAAGAATATCCTGTTAACATAATTTTATTTAAGATTATTAAAGAATTTAATGGATCTTATATTTTAAATTCAAAAAACGAAAATTTATTATTAAATTAGTTGACATAATAATAAGATACTTGGATTCGCATGTTTTTAAAAATTAATTAAAATTGTCCCATTTAAAGTCTATCTTAATATTGTTCCAGAAGTATTGGGTCATCAAAAAATATTATAAATGTTAACTGAACAGATTGATCTAATAACAAGTAAATGTAACAGTAAGTCGATGCAACCGACTTATGTATACCTTACACCTAAAAAATTCAAATTACATTAAAATCCAGAAGTTATTTTAGTTAGGTATTTAATATAAGCTGCTTTTGCAATCTTTGTACAAAATTTCAGGTTTCTATCTTTATTAAATTCGAAGATATGCTTGTTAAGTCTTGCGAAGTGTGTGAAGGTACCCCGACCACCTCCTCAATTCATCACAAATTTTAGAGACATCATTAGAACAGGGTAGAACACCCTTATATCAAATTTCAAGTTTTTATCTTTATTAATTTCGAAAATATGCTTGTTCGGTCTTGGGAGTTGTCTGGGAGATACCCGAAGAACCATTCCAATTCATTGAAATTTTAGGCAAATCAGGGATTGCGGAAACAACCCCCACGCATCAAATTTTCAGTTTCTATCTTTATTAATTTCGAAGATATGCTTGTTCGGTTTTGGCAGTTGTGTGGGAGGTACCCGAACAACCACTCCAATTCATCTCAAATTTTAGGGATGTCAAGGATTCAGGAAAAAACACACTCGTACACAATTTTAAGTTTCTATCTTTATTAATTTCGAAGATATGCCAATTTGGTTTTGGAAGTTGTATGGGAGGTACCCGAACCCATGGTCCGATTTCGTCCATTTGCAATCTCCACCTTTCTCTAGTCATTGTTAACGTATAAATTTCATCAAGATAGATCATTTTTTTTTGAGTTATCGTGCGTACGGACGGACGGACGGGCATCGCTAAATCGACTCAGGCGGTGATCCTGATTCAGAATATATATACATGTCTATACCTAACTCGCTTCCTTTTGGTGGTTACAAACAACATACCAAAGTTAATATACCCTATACTTTAGGTGTAGGGTATAAATAAATGTAATAACATTGTAGAACATTTTTTTTTAAAAAAACCTGGCTGTTGTGAAGTTACAAAAGTACAAAATTGAGGAATTGGAAAAATAAGAATCTGCTGAATTATTCCTTAATCTGAAAACGTCAGACAACAATAGGAGAATATTTTTAAATTATATTAAAGCAAGATAAAAATATCGCATATTATGCCTATTATAATTCTATATTTTCTATTTTCTTACCAATATGTTTACAATTTTTTTGACAATATCTATCTCAGCCATATTATCTTCTAAATCCTAAAAGTAAAAGCAAACTTTAAATTTTGAGAATAGATCATTACATTATAGAAAAAAATGTTATAATTCTACTCCGTTTGAGAGCTACGAGCATTTAAAAATTTAATATTATTTGATAGGGGCCTCGGTGGCCTAGTGGGTAAGATCGCATAAAATACGCTGTAAACACCGAGGAGGGAGTGTGGGTTCGATTCCCATACACGTCGTAAGAATTATTCCCCCTTACGACATTTACAGCCACGCCTCAAAAAGGAAAGGCTGTGTAATTTCCTGTTCACATTTAATGTGGCAGAGGAATGCACTAAAAAAGAAAAAAGAATTATTTGATTATCTCTAATAGTATACTTATTATATAAAATATGTAGATGTAATCAAATTTCGAGTACTACACTTTATTGTGCGCATATTCATGCAGAAGTCTATAAATTGTATAGAACTTTTATTGGTATTGGAAACTGTCATTTTCCTTTTTAGCACATTTCCAAGAAAATTTTGAAAAAATGTGCTTATTAGTTTCACTCTATCCGTCCCTTCGTCCGTCCGTCCGTCCGTCTGTTTACAAAACTTCTACACCGTTAAAGATAGAGAAAAAAAATTTTAACCATGGGTAGGTCTCATAAAAAAAATAATTTTGTGGAACAACTTTATCATGTAGCCCCATCCATTACGGAGCTACAGTCCCTCAAACTTTGAAAAAGCCCTATTTTTAAATGCATATATCTTATGTTCTGCTTAAGATTTTTTCAATCTGAAAACGTTATTCGACAGGTATTTTTTTTTACTTTGTAAATTAATATTAAAATTATACAATTTTTTTAAATTTAGTATTTAAATTTACCGTTATGTGAAAACCAAATTTTGCATTATTTTTCCACTTTCATAACTCCGGCAAGCTTTTAGATAGAGGCTTGAAATTTTGAGGCAAGAAAGAACTTTTAGAATTAGTATAAGTTTGCTCAGAAAATTTTTTTGGAGCACCCCCTGTTTATGAGCTATTAAAGCTCAAAAATTGAAAATTTGCTATTTTTAAACACCTGTAACTTAGAAACCTGTACATATTTTACTTCTGCAAGATATAAAAATTAAGGCTACAGTACTATATTTTTACGTGTGTTAAAGGTTTACTTTAGTTGTAAAGGGTTCGAAAGTTACAGCTCTTCAAAATTACGAAAAAGCCCCATTTTCAGATGTATATATCTCAGGCTCTTCGTAATAGTTTTGCAATCTAAAACCACCAGAAGATCGAAAATTTTATTATCTATATAAAACAATATCAAAATTATGTAATATTTTGTAATTTACTATTTAAATTTACCGTTATGTGAAAACCACATTTTGCATGAAATTTCTTTTTTCATAACTCCGGCAAGCCTTTAGATAGGAACCAGAAATTTCTAGACAAGAAAGAACTTTTAGAATTAGTATAAGTTTCCTCAGAAAATTTTTTGGTAGCACCCCCTCTTTAAGAGTGATTACGCCGCAAAAATTGAAAATTTTATATTTTTAGACAACTGTAACTTAGGCACCTGTAGAAATTTTTCTTCGGCAAGGCATGAAAATTAAAGGTTTAATAATATATTTTCGCGTGTGTTAATGGCTTTTCTTAGTTATATAGGATTCTGGACTTACGGCCCCTCAAAATTTCAAAAATGTCCTATTTTCACGTTTTTTCTTATTACATGAAATTTTTGTGCAAGTCACAATTCTAAACAGTTTGTATTGATGAAATTATTGAAGTAAGGGTGCAGTGGAGCAAATTTAAAAATCGGAAACAAATTAATAGAGAAAACTTCTTTGGAATGAGACAATTTTCTCTGCATGATTTGATGTCAATAGGTCAAATTGTTTAGCCAGAAAAATAAAAATAACGAGCAACCGTTAATTGGTTTTCATTCTGCGATAAATAATTGGAAAAAGAGACTATTTTTTGCCTTTTGTCCTTAATAGGTTTTAATGCTACAACGGCAACCAAAATCCTTAATAGGCTTTAATGCTACAACGGCTTCACACATTATTTTATAATCTATAACCATTTCCAGACAACAGGGGCTATTTGTGTAAAATTTCGTTTTACTCATGTATAGGGTGTTTAAGTTATAAGCGAACAAACAAACAGGCTAACAGATTAACAGGCCTTCGCTTTATATATATTAAATATTAATTGAAATTTCTGTAGCTGTCTAATATTAAATACATATATATATATATATATTTTGAAGAAAATGAAGAAAATTAATTGATCTGTTATTTTGAATCAATTTGAATTAATTGATCTGTTATTTTGAATCTGTTATAATTGAAACAAAGCAAAATTTGAAAAAAATTTGATCGGATATTTTTATTTCAGTAAACCAATTTCAATTGTTTAAAATCTCCCAATTACAAAATATACAGAGTTTTCCAATTTGTGTGATATGATTTCTAAGTGACGTTTCGCCCATTTGTAGTATGTCATGATCTGTCATTTTTTTTTCATTGTATTCAGTAATGTTTACAAATTCATCATGAACCACCGTAAACGTCGTGAATTTGCTGATTTTGTCTTGGAACAACTTGAAAACGATAACGATTTTTTTAAGAAAATCATCTTCTCCGATGAGGCTCATTTTCATCTGAGTGGTGCGGTAAATAAACAAAACTGTCGATTCTGGTGCGAAGAAAATCGACAAATTATTCATGAACAACAATTACATCATTCACCTAAATTGACAGTTTGGTGTGGTTTTTGGTCTGGTGGACTCATCGGTCCGTACTCCTTTCGAAATGAAGCTGGTAACACAGTTACTGTCAATGGAGAGCGGTATAGATCGATGATAACCAACTTTTTATGGCTGAAATTGGAAGAAGTTGATCTTGAAAACATCTGGTTCCAACAAGACGGGGCTACGTGCCACACAGCACGTGCAACAACCGAATTATTGCGAGAAAAGTTTGGAAATTCCATTATTTCAAGAAATTGTGACATTGAATGGCATCCAAGAAGTTGTGATTTAACACCATTAGACTATTTCTTATGGGGTTATTTGAAGTCATTGGTCTTTAGCAATAAACCAGACTCTCTTCAAGCTTTAGAAGTCAATATTGAACGTGCTATTCATGACATACGACTTGATTTAGTGGAAAAAGTGCTTGAAAATGGGGTTCATCGAATTTGTTCCTGCAAAAGAAGTCGTGGAGGCCATTTGAATGACGTTTTATTCAGAACTTAATTGTATCGATTGTACTTCACATTAAATAAAAAACATTTAAATTTTCTTAACAATTAGTGTGTTTATTTTTAAAAGAAATCATATCACTCAAATTGGAAATAAAATGAAGAAGAAAAATAACTTACAACCATAAGTAAAATATACATGAATAGGAAAAGAAACTGCATCCTAACAAAATTTGGAAAAATTTTTCAATTTAATATTGAAATTGTTGACGGTTAAAATTCTAAAACAAAGAACTTAGAGTGTTACAGGTAGTAGATATATTATGGCAATATTGGGTAAAAATGATAATATTTCTTCAATTTATTTTATTATTTTCTGAAATCCAACATTGAATAGCATGAAAGTATTCCGCCGATAGTATTCTGGCAAGTATAACGTGTACGATATCATTAACTTCAACATTTTTGTTCTACACAATCGTCCCAACAGTCAGCAACTATTCATATATCTCTTTATTAAAATTGATGGCGTTTGGTTGGTTAAAGTTTAACACTTCTAAAGAGATTTCGCGCATTGACCTTATTGGAGTCTTTCGAGATTCTAACCTTCCCTCAAAAGAAAAAAAACTTCAATATTTAGTATACAAAGAATTTTGAACATACGAGAATATTATTACTACTATTATTTATATTTTACTAATAAAAAACAGCTTATACGAAATTGTGGTATTCTACTTTAAATGTAGAATTTAAGTCAATTTCTTCTACCATAATTAAATTGATTTTTTTTATGGTTGCGATATTGCGAGAATATAAAAATATCACTTTAAATATTGTTTAGATAAGAATTTTTTAATTACAATTTAAAGTAACAAATTAAATTTACACTTTTATTAATAAAACTTTATTTAAAATGCTACAAAATTCTATTTAATATATACAATATATTATCTTGTTTTTCTTTCCCTTATAAACGTACATTAAAATTAATAACATATGTTATGTATTTTAAATTTTCAAACTACCATTTTATACCACATAATAATAAAAAATTAAAATAACATTGAAAATAAAAATGAAACAATGCTTATAAAATTAAAATTTATTTCTTTAAAAAGAAAATTTCAAGAAATAAAATATTAAAACAAAAGAATAAAAAAAAATTTCACAACCAACATTTTTAAGTCCTTTTAAATCCTTTTTTAAATCAACAATAACGCCATTTAATACTGAAGTAATAAAGAGAAAGTAAATATCAGTGAACCAACAAAATGATAAATTTGTACATAACATTTATAATGTTCTCAAATGGCTTTATAGCATGCATATGAAAATATAATTATTATATTATGTATGTCATGCTATATAAAATAAATAATAAGAAAAATAAGTTGAAAATATTAAATAAAAAATTAAAATTTAAAAGTGGTCGAAAAAAACAAAAAAAAAAATAATGTTCTTTTGTACAAAAAATCAAAGTAATAATTTATAAATTTCGCAATTAAAATTATGAAAAATGAATTTTTGGTTCAATTTAAATATTCAATAAATTATTAAAATTTATCAGATTAATTTCATGGTTTATTGATTGCAGTTAACTTACATTGAGAAAATTAAACTTAAAACTAATAATTTAGTTAATGCAAAAGACTTACGAACAGGATTCTATATAGTCTCTCAAAATAATCGTAAAGAGAAAAAAGCGCAATATCCGCAATATATTCATCATCGTTTAATAAAATCTCTTAGAACATTGCGATTATATCTGTAATTTTTCAAAACTATAGCTTATAAATGGGAACATACTGTTAGTTTATTAAAAAAAAATCCTTTATAATTAACCGAATTTTATAAAAAGCTAATCAATGAAAAAACTGACAAGAAAATTGAAAGGAGATAAAAAATATTTGATGAAACATAGCTTTGATAAAGAAGACAAAAACTAACCAAAACCTAGACATAAGATTATTAATATACTTTTTTATATTTCTTGAATTGACGTTTGGAAATGGCTTGACTCTTCCTAAGTTTATTAACTTGGCGCATTAACAACCCACTATAAACGGATAAGTACACTTTAATTAAATCCATTTTTTTTTCTTTTATTTAATGATTAAAATATAGGCTGACTGTCAAAAGTATCTTTTAATCATTTTCCATTTTTTATTTGGGGGAAAAAAAAAATACAAAAAATTAAAAAAATAGACTTATAATCCCTATGGATGTAAGTGAATGTTTACTGACGAAAAGGGTTATTTATGACATAATATGAAAGTAAATATCCGCTTATCTGAAAGTTTTTTTTTCACGCAACTTCATAATTATAATAATATTAAACGATATATCGTTGACATATTAAATAAAACAACTTATATTTATTATTATTATAATAACTTTTTATTTTATTTTTTTTTAGTTCGAACAAAACATATTAAAATTAAATATAATTTGTTTTTTTAACTTTAATTAAATACAAAGCTTAGCGGATTCAAAACAGTTGAAATCAAAGAGGAAAAAAATAAAATAAATAATTCAAAAAAAAAAAATTAAAAAAATACTAATAAAATATAAGTTGTCAAAAATGCCATAAATATAAATTACGAATTAAATTACAGGTTGCCTATACTTCAGTTGCGTAATTTTTATAATCTTAGTCGCTAAATTATTAGTTGCATATTTGCATTATCAGACAATTCGTGTGGTATCGTATATACTGACGTATTTCGTATCGTATTTTACTGACGACAGTGACATCTTTCGTAGCATCTTACGACTTCTTAAGAATATCTAATGTCACTTCTATCCTAATAAGTTTAAAAAGAGAAATTATGTTTAGTAATTAATCATCATTAATAGATGACACGCAAATAGATTCGATTTCAACATTTTCAAAATTCAAAAAACTCTGATTTCTTGCAAATGATATTAATTCGTACCAATCGTACAATTTTAAGACGAAACTATTCAACGGTTTGAAATTTGAATATTTTAGGCATGAAATTAAATTAAAAAATAGGTATTGTGGGATGAGCATATTTTTGATGTAGTGAAGGAAAATGCTAAATTTATTTTAGTTTTCTTTGTTGTTTTAAAGTTTATTTTTCTCTTAGAAATTCGGCTAATATATATAAAGTATATATTCAACCGAAGACGAAGTAAAACTTCCACATATGACCACAACTTCTTCCATATTGATTAGATTATCTGAATAAAATCTAAAAGCACAGCCTACGCTTAATTGGCGTTCGTAATATTTAGATGACCTTTATTCTTCTTAACATAATATGTTGAAATGTTGGGCCATTATATCTCTCTTTTATAGATATTTTATAGGTAATGACATTTGCTTTTTTGAACTAAGATCAATAATGCCTACCTTAAAACAATTCCTATTCACAATATCAGAAAAACTATAAATGCTCATTATTAGTTAAAGATTCTTTTATTATGAGACCCGCTAAAATGTGAAATATGCTTTCATTCAATGTGTTTCTCTCTGATCAATCATTATATTATTTTAAACTTTTCAAAAAGAATATGTTTAGGTTCACTTCAAATTTACCTACCAACTCTCTCCTATTATACAATTTCTTTTCAATTCCTTTCCTTATTACCTAAACCTATAATAACTTTGTATACAGTAACTCTTTCCGAGAGTTTAGGTAGCGTGTAAAAAATTATTAATCGACTGCAGTAGCTATTTTTGCAACTTGACCAAACACTAATATTATTTTTATGTTCCATCTATTGCCAGTTAGTTGAATATACATATAATATGTTATTAAATTATGATTGAGTTGTTAGTTATGATTGAGCACGACAATCGAATCTTTGAAACTTTTATTATACATAATAAATATCTATTACCTAACCAAACAAACAAAGTCTTAATCAGAATCATATATGTAACTAGATATAGTTAAGACAGTATTTGAATTATAACGTATTTTCTTATATTAGATAAATGTAATGTAGCTACGCCAATCAAATAGGCTATTGAAAGGAGAAGAAGGATAAAAGTATATGTATACTTTTAACACTTTATCAATCAATTCTTAAACTTAATATCAAAATAAAAAATCACTTATATATATATATATTTTTTTTTTCCTAAGGGAGGTGGGAATATACCAAAGACACCAAGAATTTCTCCCTTGGTATTGTCAGATTTTTACTGACTAAACCCACCTCCCCCTTTTGCCAATATAATGGGATGAAACTCTTACCTGCGAACGCAGTATATTGGCTAGGGAGTAGGGATAGGAAGGGATAGGGAATGGATACGGAAACATTGAATTGGTAGTGGGACTGTAACAAAACAGTAAATCCGCCTATTATTATTACTATTTTGCTAACAGTGACTATAGCCGTTACAATACATTTTATTTCATATCAAAATTAAAAATAACAAAAAATTAATGAAAAAAATAACAGACCTCCAGGACCCTCGGTGACCTAGTGAGTATGAGCGTATAAAATACGCTGTAAAAACCGAATGAGTGTGGGTTCGAAATCCACACATGTCGTAAGAAGAATTCCCCCTTACGATATTTACAGCCACACCTGAAAAGGAACGACTATGTAATTCTCTTGTCACATTTATGTGGCAGGGGAATAAATTAAAAAAAAAAAAATAAATAAACAGACCTATACAGAAAAATTAATATTTAAAGTGTATTTTAGTTTTTTTTTTTTTTTCAATGTTGCATGCTAATATAAAAATAAAAAAAAAAACATTTTAATTTTAATGTTGACTGATATCTTAACTAAATTTGTAACAGAAAAAATTTACTTTAAGTGACACTATTTTTGTTATTCCCCACATTATTATTATAATTCATATTTTTATTTAAAAATAATAACAGCTACCATTAAAAAAATATAAAAAAAAAAACAAACATTAAAAATATTAAATTTAATAATAGAAAATGACACATAAAAGAAAAAAAAAATATGAAATTAAATTTATTTGAAATTTCATTAAATTTTTCGTTTGTTTTACAAAATATGCCAATTTTTAATGTTTTTATAACCATAAGAGCATATTTTTCACATTGTAAGTTTGTTTGTCGCGAAATTGAAGTAAGCAATTAATATAAAATGATGGCCTACTTTTAGTTAATAAAAACAAATTGTAAATTTTTGTACATTCAAAAGAAAATACAGTAGATAATTTGTTACAAGGAAAAAACAAAAAATGTGAATACTTAATGAAAAATGAATTTTCAAAAAAAAAAAAAAGAAAACTGCATTGTTAAAACAAAAAAATAATATGACCGTGTTAATGAGTAAAAATAAATCTTTCTGTTCTTCTCTTTCTTATTTAACATTTTTTGAATAGAGTTGAAATTTCAAAAAAAAAAAAAAAAAAACAAAATAAAACAAACCAAATAACAAGGACATAAATGAATAGTCCTTAAGTAAAAAAACAAAAAACAAAAAAAACGTCCTAAAATAAAAAATTAAAAACAAAAAATTTGAATTACAGAAAATTTATTTTTCCTCTACTCTGCCGCTTTTTTTTCTGTTGTTTTGTTTTTTTTTTTTGCATTATTTTGATTGACCCATCGCATGAATTTTAAAAAATAGCAGGATTCATTAAATAACCAACAAGCATATCTCCACTTGTTATTATGCAAAAAATATTATGGTGCCAAAACACAGTTTACATTTTGTTAAAAGTAAAGAAAAAAACAAAAATGTTAAATATACATTTCAGAATATAACAAATTCTATTCATTTTTCTTTTACGACATTTAACATTTTATCAAAACTAAAACCAAAAATTAATGGGAAGTTGTAAGGAATTTTTCGTTTCAAAATATCACATTTTTTTTTTAAATATTTCGCGTTTCGCTAAATATTTTCAAACAAAAAGACGAATAAAAAAATAATATAAAAATAATAATTGTTTTAAACGAATTGTAGAGCAAAAGAAACTGTTATAAGAATTAATATAATATTAGGATAAGAATTATTATTAATATAGTATATAAGAATTATACTATAATATTAGGGTTTCAATGTAGTTTTGGGACAGATTGATATTTATGACGAATTATGAGAGAGTGGAGTTTTACAATGTGGAACTGGATACGATTTTATAGTTGTTAAAAAACATGAAGTTTTAAAACACGAAACGTGATTTCGTAACTAACCGTAACAAAGCTTTGTACATTAATCTTAAGAAAATATAAAAAATATAAATATAAAACGAAAACTTTTAGTACCTTCAGTTTTTCTTTTTGCTTAATAGAAATTTTTGAGGCCTGTTAGAAAAAAAAAATTATGTAGCAAGAATTTCATTTTGTTACACATCTTTCTGAATTCACATAAGCGAACGTTCGGAATTCTAAATCTCACCTTTCATAATCAATATGTTATACATGGACATATTCTCAATCTAAGATTTACAATATATCTTAAATTGAGAATATGTGAGGGTCCAGAATTCATTATGATTACTGGACACTTTAAATGATATACCAAATTTGTTTTATTGCATTACAAAATAACTTATATTATAATGTAAATAATTTCTTTTATGTTAAAGGATTTGAGGTTTTGTTTTATTTTACAGTTAAGGTGAATATTACATTATACTTATTACGGGTAGTGATATTTTATAGGTAAAAATCAAACACAACCAATGAGGCTTATGTTTCTTTGGTGTTTTTAAATATCTACATCTCAAGCAAAAGAAAATAAGCAAAAAAAAAGGATTTCTTTAAAATTTGTAATCGTATTTTACATATATATTGATTTGTCTGCATAAAAGATGCATAACTATATAATATTCATAAAACAATTTGTATACCACATTAATAAAAGTCATGAAATGTTAAGTTTTTTCGTTAAAAGTTTAATATAAAAACTATATATAGAAAACTTTATTATTAAATAAATATTATGTATTTTTATTAAATAAATATTATGTATGTAAACAACAATAGTCTTAAATTTGATATAATGCTATAAATTTTAGATTTTTTAAAATAATGAGACAGATATCTGTTATAGATATTGCAATAATTGAAGATTCTGGCAGCTCATAATTGAAGTTAACAAAAACTTAACTGTCAAAAAAATAACTGTCATATTATGTCAAAATATTTTTAAAATTATATAATTCTTTATTACTCTTTTTCTTTATTTCACAACAACAAGAAAAAATAACTTCAACTTTATTCAGATTATAAACAAAAAACCATTGTGAATTCATCTTTAATTATTTTTACATATAAAATTTATAGCAAAAAAAAATTCTTTAATTTCGAAACTGTGTTCATTTTTAATCAGTTAAATTTCATCTTTATTTGAATTAAGAGCATATTTTAATTGCTTTATTTAAAAAAAAAAAAAAAAACAAACAAAAAAAAATAAACATTCTTTAAAAATTAACTACTTGAATAATAAAATATACTGTTTTTTATTTTTGCTAACTTTCATTTAAAACTTATATTAATAAAGTAATATTGGTATTATATAAAAGTACACAGTTTTCTTTCTGTTTTAATTTCATTTCAGATTAAATAAATTTTCATTTTAAATATCATTTAATATTGAATTCATTATAAATTTAACGCTAAAAGAATTTTATATAAAATGCGTTTTTTTTTTGTTTTCATTGCATACATATATTTTCTTTGCATTAATTTATCGTATTTAAGTTCTTGAATTTATTTTTAAAAGCTTTTATTAAAAGCTTTGATTGAACTTACTTGTGGTTAAAGAGATAATGGAATTTTTAAAGGTATTTCAGACAGACTTCCCGTTGACCTAGAAACTTGAAGTTTTGAACATTGTTTAGATTTCGGTGACAATAGATGATTTTAAAATGCTGTTAAGATTCAGGGTAATGGTTAAGATACCGGTCTTTCATACGAAAGTCTCGGCTTCAAATCCCATCTGAATCATATTCATATATATTAATAAAAAATAATATAGATTTTTTTATAATATGGAATTAGTATAACATAAAATTAACGAGGAAGAATACAGTTGCCTTTGTCAACTCTTAGATACCCGTACGAACCGTTGGTATGTTTACAGCCTGTCACTCTGCTCACAATATTATTTTTTTAATATTTTAGTATTTTAAAATAATTAGGGTGAATTTTATAATTTCTAGAACTATGGGTTGTACATATATTCAAACTATATGTTTATATGTACATTCTTCAAAAGCAGATTCTAACCTTTCACATAACGATTATCAATCCAAAACTTTTTCAAATATTCTATAGTACCATTTAATACTAAGCGGTAAATGTATATTAAATTTACTTAGTACAAAATAGTAAATATAATTTTAAATATTATATTATATTATATTTAAATATTCCATTGGCAGAATAATTTCTTATAAGTACAATAAAATACATATTGTATGTAAATACGGCGCTATATAATATACATCTATACTCTTATCATTCATTCACTAGTGACATATACGATATGTAAATAAACATGATATTATATAAGTATGTATATATATTAATATCATATAAATAAAAATTCTTCAAGCAACCGTTATGTTGTTTATTTATTTACATTTTTATGTACTACGCATTATATCCTCAACAATTTCAAATTATCGAGTAAAACAAAATGAAAAAAATTCGTTAAAGAAATTTGTTAGAAAATTTGAAAAAATCAAGCAACACTTTCGTCAATTATAAAGTAACCCTATATTATTAAAAAAAGTTGTTAACAGAAATAAGAGTATAATGTTGAAGCTTTAATTTTTGTGTATTACTTCAAAAAAAATTTAACAGGTGTTCAAGTTACAGATGTTTAAAAATAGGAAATTTTCAGTTTTTGACCCCTTACAGCTCCTAAACGGGGAGTGATACAAAAAAAATTTCTGAAATGACGCATGCTTATTTTCACAGATCTAACTTCTGTCAAATTTTCAAGTTTCCAACTTAAACCGTTTAGAAGATAGAAGGGTTAAAGAATTTTGCAAAATTTGTGTTTCGCATAACGCTAATAATAAAAGTAGTAATCGTTTGGCGTTTTCAAAATGAAGATATACCTTATACAACTTGTGCTATAACAATTTAAATATAGAGCTTTTTTTGCACCACCCATCCCTCCGTAACCGGTGGGGCTACAAAAAAAAGTTATTAAAAATAAAATTAATATTTTTGTGAGATCTATCAGCAGTTAAAATTTCATAGCTCTATTGCAAAAAAAATGTGAGGATCTAAAAGTTAGGTGTTTGAGAGCTACCCTAAGGCTTGGTCCAAACTCAACCAAAAAAAATAGGGAACCTACAAATTACTCCCAAAATATTTTGTGTAAATTTCAAGATTCTAGCTTTCTTAGTTTTTGAGTTAGCGAGCTGACGGACGGAGGGACGGACGGACATGGCTCAAAAGTCTTAGAATTTTTTTCTGATCCGATCCATACCTTTGAAGGTATATCTAGCTCGCTTATTTCGAGGTGTTACAAACGGAGGAGTAATTTTATTATACCCGATCCTATATAGCTATGCCTTATAAATTGACCACAAACCACACCAAACCGTAACTTTTTGTGGATGTACTGGTTGCTCTAAGATAACCCTTGGATTTTCTTCACCCCAAATGCGGCAATTCTGTTTATTGACGTAGCCATTGAGCTGGAAATGAGCTTCGTCGGTGAAGATTATTTTGTTAAAAAAATTCTCATTTTCTTCTTGTTTTTCGATTGCCCAAGAAACGAATTGCCGACGTAATGCATGGTCAGTTGGTTTTAATTTTTGCGTCAGCTGGATCTTATAAGCCTTTAAATGGAGATCACGATGCAAAATGTTGAATAATGTGGATGGTTTGATGTTTAATTGCTGCGAACGATGACGAATGGAAGTTTTTGGATCTTCTTCAACACTTCTGCTCACAGCTGCTACATTCTCGGTTGAACGGCTACTACGTTGATAAATGTTGCCTCTGTTATCAAGAACAGATCCAGTTTCTAGAAATTTATCAACCATCAGCTTGATGGCACGATTTGTTGGAGCATTTTCTCTACCAAATTTTTTTCGAAATTTCCTAATTACATCTTGAAAACTTTTACCATTTTCAAAAAATGTTGTAATAACAAAAACACTTTGTTCTTTCGTGTAACGTTCCATATTAACTAACCGGAATGTATTTAGAATATACCTAAAGAAACCTCGTGTAAAAATTCCAGGTAGAAAAAAAATGGCGGCAAAATCAAAATGATACCTCAATTTTGAACACCCTAAAATAATAATAAAATATAATTCTTGTATAAGATAATAGATGGCGTAGAAATAAAAGAAACGTGTCATTATCTTGTACAATAGCTGCAGCCGAGTAATCAACTGCTTACTGAAATTAATGATTGCAGAAACTAAAACTTAGTCAAATAAGAATAATAAAGGAGTTAGTGGATGCCGTATGCTCCTTATGGGGATGGCAAGGAAAACAAAAAATAAAAATAAAGATATTACAGAAATTTTACCAGAATTATGACAGAATAAAATAAAAGTATGAAATTTTTATATACATGTGTTTGTTTGGTTGTCGCTTTCTAATATATTTTGAATATATTTTAAAAATAATTAGCTATAGACAAAAGTAAATGTATACTAAATGTGAAAGTTAGTTGCAAAATTATTCTATTCCATTTTGCAAAATAAAAATTGGGTTAATATTGATTTTGAGAGTTCATTTATATTCTCTTAATTTTTATTAAAAAACGAATATGCAAAACTAATTCAAAATCTTACAAAATTTAATTTAAAAACTACATAGTAATTTTTATGAAAAGTATATCTATTCCTAGTTTCAAAAGTATATCTATTCCTAGTCTGTGTAAAATGCAAAACTATCCTATTCAACTGTCATTAGTAAAGCTCTCTTTCCTCTTGAAATAGAAGAGAATAAAAAGAGAGAGATAAAAATTAAATATAATAAAAATAGAAGAGACAAAAATTGGCGCGAAATTTGAACTAATAATATTAATTTTGAAAATGCAAGCATTTTGTTAATAAGGATTAAGTGAAAATATATTATTTGTTTGGAAAAAATAAAGGTACTATCTTCTTCAGGTGCTGAAGATTTGATTGTTGCCTTCTAATATATTTTAAATAATTGATAACTATGTATATAGATAAATATTGTGTCATAAAGCATGTGAAATTAAAATAAAATTTGGAGGCAATAAACCCATAACTGTTAACTTAATTTTTTTAAATATTGCCACCAGCCCTTATAATGATTTGACAGGCTTTATGACACATATATATACATTTAGAAAATTCAAACAAATTCACAATTATAAATTTATTTTCTACTTTTTTTAGCTCAAAGTTATCATAACAATATTATGTTTTGTAAATTTTTTGTCTAAAGTACTTTCATTTGAAGGTTATTAGTTTGATATGTTTGCGTTTATTTATGTCAAGTTCGTGATACCACTTTAAATTGACCACGTTATACACACCACACCACTTTATTTTTTCCATTTCAAGTTTACTTAATAATTATTTAATGTATAGAAGTAAAATATTTTGAAGTACTTCTCAGTTCAAGTATAGAATGACTACTTTATTTTCTAATCAACTGGCACTTCCACTGGCACTGATACAACAACACAAGAAAATTGTTTGATTTGCTTTTGTATTAACTCGTAGGGTTTTATTTGATGGTAGGAAGGAAACAAACAAATTGTTTAAAAGCTACTCAAATAGTAAGTATAGTATTTTTGTTTTGAAAATTTAAGTGTCTGCATTCGTCTGATAAATATCTAAAAGACTTTTGAATGTTTTTATATTTTTTTTTCTTGTGATTTCAGAACAAGTTCAAAATACTAAAGAAAAAGATTGCCAATACTTTATTGGTGGACTGATATAAAATTTGTCAAATTTTTTTTTGTAAAATATTTTTAGATCTGTGAGAATGCAATGAGACAAATGTGTAGGTATTTTAGTGATATAGTGAAGTTAAAAGAACGTTAAAACAAAAAACAACTTAACATGCCGACTTAAGATTGCCACATGAGTATGGTATTAGATTTAAAGTAAATGAAATTAAAAATTTCAACAGATACTATATGGTTTTAAAACAACTGGACGTAAAGCATGAAGTTTAATGAATGCAATACATTGTTGATTATTGGTATAGAATGTCGCAGAATTAGTATAGTGAATGTGACATTTGAATTTAAATAACCGATAACAGCTAATATTAAAAATATTAATAGTTAACACAAGAAGAAATTTCATTATTCAATACTTTTGTATATTATTTTGTACTTTTATTACAAAAAAAAGGATATTTCTTCTTTAATTTCAATTCTAAATTTTGGTTGTAAGCTCATTTGTACTAATTATGAATCGTAATTAATAAATTATTACCATTTATGAAGTGTCAAAATGAAATGTCACATTGCGACAAATGACAAAATCTTGAATATTGATCAAAGTTTTGTCACTCAATATGAATGTCGTACCTACTATTTCTTATGATGACATCTAAATATAATATTATTTTGTCAGCAACAATGTTGTGTGAAATTTCAGCAACAATTGAACTTCAGCCTTAATGAGAAAAAAAATCCCACATTGCCCATTTTCGATTAATAATTTCTTTAATTTCGATTAATTTCTTTCAAAATTCTACTCATGGCTCGATTTAACCAATTCTTATCAACGCATAGCCAAAAACAAAAAAACTTCTTTCAATTTGATTTTACGAAAAATTTAAAATTAAATTTGCCATCTTTGTGTTAACTTTTAAATTTTGTGTGGCAGTATTCACTTCTTCTTATACAACACTAGAAATTTGTTATTATACTTTTGTAATATCACAAACAGTTTCAATTTTCAACTTGATTGGAATCAGCATAATAATATATTACTCGTATTTATTATTTGTAATTAAACATAATGCCTAAAAAATGTTGCTGCTGGTAAAATTTATAAACATGCGGTAAGTATATATAAATTGTTACTATTTAATTTATTATTATTGCAACTTATTAAAATATTTCAAAAAGCATCATATTACAAAGAAAATTTAAATTAGATTAATTTCGATGTTTGCATTTTATTCCCAAACAAAACAAATTTTTTTTTTTTATTATTTAAAATGTTTTGATTGACATCAGGAAACTAGTACTTGAAAATGCCACCATGTCCTAACAAGAACAAAATACTCACATAAAAATTTCACTGTTAAATATAGCAATAATAATTATATTTCGTATTTTTCCTTTTATATTTAATTCAATATAGGATTGTGCTAATAAAAAATTTTGAAAAAATGTGCCTATTAGTTTTACTCTGTTCGTCTGTCCGTCTGTTTACAAAACTTCTACACCGTTAAAGATAGAGAAAAAAAATTTTAACCAACGGTATGTCTCATAAAATAATTAATTTTGTGGAACAACTTTCTCATGTAGCCCCATCTATTACGGAGCTACAGCCCCTCAAACCTTGAAAAAACCCTATTTTTAAATGCGTACATTTCATGTTCCGCTTAACATTTTTTCGATCTGCAAACACCATTTCGACAGGAATTTTTTTTACCTTTGTAAATCAATATCAAAATTATATATATATTTTTAAATTTAGAATTTAAATTTACTGTTATATGAAATCCAAATTTTGCATGATATATCTACCTTCATAACTCCGGCACGTTTTTAAATAGGGGCTTGAAATTTTGAGGTAAGAAAGAATTTTTAGAATTAGTATAAGTTTCTTTAAAAATTTCTTTTGTACCGCCCCCGATTTAAGAGCTATTAACGCTCAAAAGTTGAAATTTTGTGGTTTTTCGACACCTTTGACTTAGACATCTGTACACATTTTTCTTCGGCAAGACAAAAAAATTAAAGTTCCAGTAATATATTTTTACGTGTGTGAATAATTTCGGTTCCAGATTTACAGCTCCTAAAATTGCAATAAAGCCCTATTTGCAGATGTATATATCTCAGGCCCTGTGTGGTAGTTTTACAATCTAAATTAACTAGAAGACCGAGAATTTTTTTACCTGTTTAAAACATTATCAAAATTATACAATATTATGTAATTTACTATTTAAATTTACCGTTATGTGAAAACGAAATTTTGCTTGATATTTATTTTTTCATAACTCCGGCAAGCTCAAAGATAGTAACTTGAAATTTTGAGACAAGAAAACAAATTTAGAATTAGTATAAGTTTCCTCAGAAAAATTTTTTGTACCATCTGCTCTGCTTAAGACCTATAATAGGGCTCGAAAATGGAAAACATGCTATTTTTAGAAACCTGTAACTTCGGCACCTGTTCACTTTTTTTTCGGCAACACAACAAAATTAAAGCTCCAGTAATATATTTTTACGAGTATTAACGGTTTTCCTTATAGGGTTCGGGACTTACAATTCCTCAAAATTGCAAAAAAAAGTCCTATTTTTCCTTATATAAAATTTTCAAATTCTAAACAGTTTGTATTATCTTTTCGAAATGTGCGCTTTTAAAAACTGTTGGATTATATTCTGCCTTGTTTTGTTTTAAAACCACATAATTCACTTGAATTTTTCCTTTTAAATTATTCCTTTTTATAAAAATCAAAAGATTATTAATAAATTTTCAGCCCACGTTTTACATTTATGTAATTAAGTGTTTCTCAGATACTGAATAAAACGAGGAAGAGTGCAGTAGAGTAGACTGTGTCAACTCTGGGATACCCGTATGAACGTAATATATCCTGTTTCTATAAAACTTGATCATCTTTTAAAAACATTCAGATGTTTTAGTACCGAACTACAGAGATATATTTATGTAAATTGTGGAGTTGTATGACAGCTACCCGAATCTATTGCGCCTAGCTTCATTAAGTTCCAAGAAATGCAAGAAGCCTGAACCGGCTGCTTTAGACCAATCAAATTTTACAAAAGTTTTTGGCATGCAACTCGACACTTTTTCACTAAATTTAAGATAGCTAGCTTCAATAGACACTGAGTTATTTTCATTTAAAAAGAGAAATTGTATGGCAACTTTCCGAACCTGCCATATCATCATAACCAAATTTTACAGAAGTTGTTGCCATAAAACTGGATCATCATTTGCAAAATTTCAGATATCTAGATTGAATAGACACTGGGTTATTTCCATTTAAAGAAAGAAGTTGTATGGCATCTACTCGAACCCGGCGGCCGAAAATGCTGAAGTTAAATAGCAAAACTAACAATTTTGTAAAAGTGATGTAAAAAAAATTTCAGCCTCCTAGCTCCTTTATTTTTTGAGTTATCGTGCGGACGGACACTGAGTTATTTTCATTTAAAAAGAGAAGTTGTATGGCAACTACCCGAACCTGTCGCACCACCACAACCAAATTTTGCATAAGTTGTTGTCATAAAACTTGATCATCATTCGCAAAATGTCAGATTCCTAGCTTCAATAAACACTGAGTTATTTTCATTTAAAAAGAGAAGTTGTATGGCAACTACCCGAACCTGTCGCACCACCACACTTAAATTTTGCAGAAGTTGTTGCCATAAAACTTGATCATCATTCGCAAAATGTCAGGTTCCTAGCTTCAATAAACACTTACTTATTCTCATTTAAACGGATAAGTTGTATGGAAGCTACTCGAACCCGTCACACCAGCATAACCAAATTTTGCAGAAGTTGTTGCCATAAAACTTGATCATCATTTGCAAAATTTCAGAACCGTAGCTTGAATATATACTGACTTATTTCTATATAAAGATAGAAGTTATATGGCAGCTACTCGATCCCGCCGACCAAAAATGTTGGATTTAAATAGCAAAACTAACAATTTTGCAAAAAGGACATAAAAAAAATTTCAGCCTCCTAGCTTTTTTATTTTTTGAGTTATCGTGCGGACGGACGGACGGACGTACATGGCTTAATCGACTCAGAATTCGATTCTGAGCCGATCCATACCTTTGACACTATATCTAGCTCGACTCCTTTAAGGTGTCACAAACGTAATGGCAAATTTATTATACCCTTGAACATAGTTCATACGGGTATAAAAAGAAATACATTGCAATATGATCTAATTGAATGAACCTTACTATATTACATTAAAAGTATGGTGTACGATTGTTAATAATATATATATGTAAAATAAATATTTATTGACTTGCTCATAACTAATAATTAATATAATAATATGTAACGATCTTTAAAAAATTACGTTAGGCTGAAATGGGGATTGCAAAATTATTTCTTTTAATATTTGCTTATAATAACAACTATGATGATTATTCTGAAAAACTTTACTTCTTCCCAAAAAATATTTTGCGTAGAAGTAACATTCCTACTTTAAGCGTTTAAAATCATACTTTAGAATTCACGGTTTTCTTAAATTCTTTATTTTATTTAATAGTAAATATCTTAAATACCAAATTTGACAAAATTTATATTACTGTCTTTTTTCCCCGTGAATTAATTTCCTTCCCGCACAGTGTGTTAAGATTATAAAAACAATACAACTTGAGTTATAATATAATCAGTTAAAAAAATTGCTTTTTTAAGCTTTCTTCGACTTTGACGTCATCGTTAAAGTAAATTTTCCACAATGGTTTTTAAAAAAAACTATATCTATGTTTTAAAATATTTTCTCTTCAACTCAAATAGTGTTAAACTAATATTAATCTTATATAGCCGTCGAAAAAGATGTAATATTATCTTAAACTTAAGAAAAAGCGGGTACAAAATTTTTTTTTTTTTTAAAGTGAAAGTTAAAACATTTGTCGTCAATTACAGTTTTGACTGAAAATTTTTAGTTTATCAGAAATCCATTGTTTCTCAGAGCATCTGGCAGTCTGTCTCTTTACAAAACTTCTTCACCGTAAAATATAACAATGAAATTTTAACCATGAATATCCATTATAACCAATAATCAATCCATTACTGAGTACAAACCGTAAAAAGTTTGAAAAAAGCCCTCCTTCTCTACGGTTTTAGTTAAACAAATTTTCACAGTTAAACACAACAGTTAAATATACTGTACACATTTTCCAATACAAAACGCTAATGTTAAATTTTGAACATTATATTTTACATGTACTAAGAGATTTTCTTAATTAGGATTTCCCTAAAATTGAAGAAAGTTTTTCTTAACTTTTTACAATTTTTTGTTAATTAAAAGAAAGCTTAAAACTGTGACTATTGCACCAACATTCATAATAAAAATTATGAATGTTGGTGCAATAGTCACAGTTTTAAGCTGATTTTATTGTCTTTCAGAAAATCAGTGGCTTCTGCTAATATTTTTGTTTTTAAGTTTTACAGATATGTACTTGTTATACCCTACACATTAAGTATAGGGTATATTAACTTTGGTATGGTGTTTGTAACCACCAAAAGGAAGCGAGTTAGGTATAGACATGTATATATATTCTGAATCAGGATCACCTCCTGAGTCGATTTAACGATGTCCGTCCGTTCGTCCGTCCCAAAAATCCCAAAACCGAATAAGCATATATTCGAAATTAATAAAGATAGAAATTTCAAATTTGGTACTAGGGTGTTGTTTCCTGAATCCCTGATTTGTCCAAAATTTAAGATGAATAAGAATGGTTTTTCATCTGCCACACAACTCCCAAGACCAAACAAGCATATCCTCGAAATTAATAAATATATAAACTTGAAATTTGATATAAGAAGGTTCTACCCTGTTGATGTCTCTAAAATTTGAGATTAATTGAGGTGGTGGTCCGCGTAGCTTCACACTCTTCCCAAGACCTAACAAGCATATTTTCGAATTTAATAAAGATAGAAATCTGACATTTTGTACAAAGGTTGTAAAAGCATTAATTTTTTTAGCTTAGTTATATTAAATACCTAACTAAAATAACTTATGGATTTTTAATTCAATTTGGATTTTTTAGGTGTAGGGTATAAATAAGTCGGTTACATCGACTTACTGTTACTTTTACTTGTTTGAAATTTAAATTTAGCACAATATTCTGAGTTCAAAAAATTCTACCTACAACATTTCACATTTTTCTTAAACTAGCATATATTTAGGCTGAATAAACATTTGATAATAATATCATAATATAATAATATGAGTTTAATATTTTAATATTGTATTGTAATTCAAAGCAAAAGTATCTAGAAAATATAGATTTTAAAATTTGCATATATTTAGGCTTGTATAAATTTGGCTGGTTCTATATTATGAATGGAACCTCATGTAACCGCCTTGGTTTTTGCTTAAATTTTAATAAAGGCAATGTCTAGCAAAATAAGATAGTGTGCAAAATTTCAGCTCATTCTATGCCTTGTAAAGCAAGAAATACACCATTAATTAACAACGTTGTATGACAATGCAGATAAACAATTAGAATTGATGAAAAATTTATATCTGCCCTCTTTACAACCAGGATGCTTTAGGATGGCACCATTAATACAAATATACAGTTTGGTTTTGGGAATAATGATGTATATAATAAGGAAATGAAGCCTAGAAAATTTAGCATTTTGGAGAATGGGTAAAAAATATTATTTGACATTTGATTGATTATAACGATTATTTTTAATATAAATATTATTCTATTTTTCAAACTTTGATTAAAAATTTTTAAAAAAAAAAATTATTTTATTTTAAAATCTGATAACAATCAAAAATAATATTTTTCTATTATTTATTTTATTAAAAAATCATATTTGTGCACATACAATCTTTGATAATATGGATAAATATGACGTATTAAAAGTATCTAATAATTTTAAAAAAGATAAACTTAATCCCGTCTAATACAAAATAAAATCAATTAAAATCATATGATGCAGATATTTAATGCAGTAGACTTTTGTATTTTGTATTTTTCATTTAAAATAAATTTAAATAATAAATTAAAATTTAGTATTTTTTTATCAATACATTATTGTTTATTTATATTAAAAATAAATTCTACGATACAAAATTTATATATTTATAATTATATGACATACCATTAATAGATATTTTAAATATTTTTTATTTATTTCGCTAAAATAGTAGTCATATGTATTTTCCTTTACATTAAATTAACAGTCAAAGTATATATTTTTTATATATTTATATATTTTGTAAAATAAAGTGGGTAGATATAACTAAACTGTATAGCTGAATAATTGATTCCATTAATATTATGTAAGTCTAAAATACAAATCAGAAAGTTATCTGTTTCTTTTGTTTAGGTGGCTATCAATAGATACTATAGATACTTTACGTAAAGCATTCATTTATCGTCAAATTTTGTTGGAATATTTTTTGAATTTAGGAGCAGACAAGATTTAATTTGTCGAATAAATACTGCGTTGAAGTAAATAAATTTGAATAGTATGATAAAGGTTAAAGTGTTATAAGGTTACCCCCCTTCTATACCAAGAGTCATATATTTGGTCAAATCAATCATATTATTGGATCAATATTTATCATATTGGGGAAATTTTATCAAGGAGTTTAAATTTCTATTAACATTATTAACACGATTTCTTTATAATAATTTATACATTCTTGTAATAGAAAAGGAAAATAGTAAACATATCGTTCACTAATAAAATAGGAACAGTGCAGTAGAGTATACTGTGTCAACTCTGAGATACTCTTATTAACGTAATATATCCTGTTTCTATAAAACTTATCATCTTTTAAAAAATTTTAGATGCTTTAGTAGCGACGTTACTACCGAGATATATTCCGAGATTATTGCACAAGCACAACCTTTTACAGAAGTTGTTGCCATAAAACTTGATCATCATTTATAAGATTTTAGATGCCTAACTTTATCAAGTTCCAAGAGGTGCAAGAAGCCCGAACCAGCTGCTTTAGACCAACCAAATTTTACAGAAATTGTTAGCATGTAACTCGACACCTCTTTACTAAATTTCAGATTCCTAGCTTCAGTAGACACTGAGTTATTTTCATTTAAAAAGAGAAGTTTTATGGCAGCTATCCGAACCTGTCGTACCATCCTAACCAAATTTTACAGAAGTTGTTGCCATGAAACTTGATCATTATTTGCAAAATTTCAGATACCTAGCTTGAATAGATACCGAGTTATTTGCATATAAAAATAGAAGTTGCATGGCAGCTACTCGAACCCGGCGGCCGAAAATGCTGGATTTAAATAGCAAAACTAACAATTTTGCAAAAGTGACGTAAAAAAATGTCAGCTTCCTAGCTTATTTTTTGAGTTATCATTCGAGTTATCGGACGGACAGACGGACCGACGTACATGGCTTAATCGACTCAGAATTCGATTCTGAGCTGATTCATACCTTTGACACTATATCTAGTTCGATTCCTTTAAGGTGTTCATACGGGTATAAAAATTGTGACTGGACATACTAAAATAAAGTTATTAAAATAACTTTAAATTTACATAATTTCCTTACTGTACAGTGTACATTATTTACAATTGTTTAAGAAAGTTATGTCGTATGCCGAAAGTTCAATATTAAAATATTACATTATACTGTATTTATGTTTGTTAATAATAGTGAAAATAAAATATTAATGAAAGTAGTTTATTATATTCTGACTGTAAACCCCTATAAAAATAAAAAAAAATCGATTTTTTATTTATTTAACTATTAAGTAAACGAAAATTGTACACCGATATAACAGAACTTATATTTTAATTCATAATAAATTTTGTGAACAAAACATTTTTTTCTTCGGGGGAGACAAAAAAACTTCCAAAGACCCCAAGAACACCTCCTTCGTAATATAATGGGATAACACCTCTACACTGTGTTGAGTTCTATTGACTAGGAGAGGATAGGCCAAGGATACGAAAATACTAAATTGGAAGTGGGACTGTAAAGGGGAACAATAAATCTGCCTATTATCATTACGATTTTGTTTTCGCTAATGGTAATAAAAGCCATCAATAGTTACAACATGCAGTGCTATGTATAATACCTTACTGCATGTAATTATAACTGAAGACAACTCCACTGTTACTCTAGCAGCTATTATTGTTAGTATTAGTATTAATCATTAATATTATTATTTACTACAAAGTTATGGTCATAAGTGGACTATAACGTGCAGTAGTTATAACACCATCTGGCATGATGTAACTAAAGGTAGCTCCACTGTAGCAGCTATTATTTTTATTAATAATATTATTTTATTAATAATGTATATATTGCGATATAAACTTACTACTTATTTTTTATATGATCTGACCGGGGTTTGAATCCTATTAAAAAGCTGGGAACGTAACCAATACGATATGAGTCAGACTAAAGTTTGGTTTTAAATTTTTCACCATCACCCCAACCACCACCACCTACCATCGAAAAAAAAGTAAATGGAATTCAACAATCATATCATCCCTAAACCATCTAATAAATAAAACATGTTCTTAAAAAATCATTTCTTTTAATACTCAAATCTTTAAAAAATGTTCTAATCTTTCTTTATATTATATGAAAAACAGATCTTTGGTCAATTTATAGCTTAAAAACCAAAAATATAAATAAAAAAAAAAACAGCACATTCTAAGACTTTGCAATTTTGCAGGGAGATGTTGGCTAATTTCATTATTAATTCAGAATTAATGTACTCTAGTTCAAACATAATTACTTCAGGAGTATATTAATGTAATTCAATATATCTACGATTAGATAATTTAAAGAAAAATATAGATAAAAGCAGAGTGCGCTACGAAAGGTACTTCAAAATATCGTTTTTTTTTTAAATCTCGGTAAATTTCTTTTTTCTTCAGAAAACAGGAAACTTTTCTACAGGAAAAATAAAAATTGTATTTTTGAATTTTTATCGAACAATATCAGTAAAGATTTTAGAGTCGGGTTCAAAATCAGCAGTTTATACTTTTTTAAAAATATATATAGGAACGTATATATATGTGAGATTTTAAATTTGGAGAGCAGTTTAGAGTTGGTTATCAAATTAGGGTTTCAATAATTGGTTTACCGCGGACTTGGGACGACAGGCTCTACTATTTTGAAAGCTTTGATGTTGCAATATATATAAAAAAAACAAAGAATTAAAAGGGAGCTTAAATTTGGTTACAAAATCAAAGTTTCAATCATTTTTTTAGTGGGTGTTTGGCGTCAGCAGCTCCCACTATTTTAAATGCTTTGGTATTTGCAATATGTATGAAAAAAAATATATTAAAGCGATTTTAGAGTTGGAATATCCGATCTTCGATATACATATATCTTTCTTTTTCAAAAATGAGCTAAAATAAAAAAAAAAACAAAACTTGATTTTGAAAAAACGAGATTTTGATAAATGAGCATTTGTACCTAACCCATAAAAATATTATTGACTTCTTATTCTTTTATTTTTATTAAAATCAAATTATTTAATGTAAAAAAAAAAACTTGTGTTAAAAAAATTTTTTATTGTTAATTATTAATTTTGTAACATTCTAGAAAATCAAATTTTCTAGTCGCATTCAAAATGCAAATTTTTTACAAGCACTTAACAAATTTTATTTTTAAGTAAAATTAAAAAAAAAAAAAAAAATATTTAAAAATCTGTTTTAATTGCACAAAAAGCTCAAAGAAAATTAAAAATTTCATAAAATAAAATTCTTTTTAATAAAGTAATAAAGTGGGAACGAAAGAAAGAGACAGAAAATCCATATTAAAAAAGAAACAAAACGAAATAATAAACTATTAAAGTAAAAATTAAAATTTTTTTTCGCTTGAAAAATACCTTTTTCATAAATCATTAAAATTGTCTTGACGAAGGTTTTTTTTTTTCTTTTTTTTTTCATAACCAGATCCTTAAAATTAAATATTGTAATACAAAGAGGAAGAGAGAGAAAGGCAAAAAAAAAAAAGGATATTGTAATAAAAATTTATTTTGTGGAAAAATATTTGGTCATGATGCTTTCGTTGTTCTTTTATTTTTTTTTTTTTTTGTTTCATTTTCTTATAATTTTTTCTTTGCAATAAATTTTGATGAGTTTACAAAAGAAATAAAAAAAAAAAAAAAACAAAAAAACATGAAAATTGAGCGATAATAAATTATTTTCATATATATTGTTTTTTTTTTTTTTTTACTTTATAACGGTACGATACTGTTTTACCTTTCTGCGACAATTACAAAAAAATTATGTTATAGGATCCCATTAAAAAAAAAAGAAAATAATCAAAAAAAAAAAAAAAAATCTTTTAAATTTGACCAATTAAACTTTGGCGTCAGGTTTACAGATATAATATCTTTTATTATTCTGAAGAATTCTGAAGGGTTTCATTTTTAAATACATTTAACATCTTTTAATATTAAATATTACTTAAAACGATATTTTTGTAAAAGGTACCTATATATAATAATAGAGAGGTTCAAAAAAAAAAAAACAAAATTAAAAAATAATTTTAATTAAAATTTAACCATTTGTAAGATTTAAACAAACTGAAATTTATTTTAAATAAAAGGGATATCTTAAAATCGTTTAAAATTTAATTTGTTTTATGTAAAATCTTAAATTTAAATTTTTACATAAATAAATCCTTATACGCCTTCTATAATAATGTGTTATTATTATTCTGTTTTGCAATACACTTACCATATCGGTAAGTATATTGCAGAACAGATTAACATTTAATTGAATTTAAATCTTTAATTTGTAAAATGTTCTGGTATTTAGAAATTAAATATTTCTGTACGATATCGATAGCATTCACATTTTTAGAGTAAAAGACTTAAACATAATTTTAAAGATCAACAATATATGAATAATTGTTTTGGTTGTTGCAGTAACATTATTAAGGATCAAATAGTACATTTGAATGGTTTTATTGATGTATAGTCTTGTCCTTATGGGCAAGCACTTTTTGCATACAGGATTCCACACGATCAACTTCTTTAAAACTTGTTAACACATTTCATTAATTTTTTCTACCTTATAGCAGTGGGTTCTTGTTCTAACGAGATTAAAAGTTTGATACCTTACTCGAAGCATTTGACAGTGAAACAAAGATGGGCTTCTGCTGCCCATTACTATGTAATTCAAATTCTCAGATGGCATAATTCGGCTTATGGAAATAAGTTTGTTGGTACAAACATTGTTAATGTGGCATCATCTCCAACCTCATGCGTTCCCCTCAGAATTGGTGATGGTTACATTTACAACGTGCAAACATTCAAGGTGAATATTAACAATTTTGTCCACAATAACTCAGCTAATTTGAAATAAATTTTTATTCCCTCAACAGCAATCAATTTTTATCAATTTCCTGACAGGAAACAAAATTAAATTTTTCAACAAAAATCTATTTTTATCAATGATAGTGACAATGACTGGCAGTACATGAGTACTAAAGGTCGTATAACCTTTTGTTTTGTTAAAAAAGAGAGGTAGTGTTTAGTGGGGTAAAGTTCCACACACTACCCTCGTAACAAAAAAAAAAACTGTCTACACATCGTCAATCAATTTATTTTCAAAAAGAAATACAATTTTTCATATAGATAGATCTAGGAAAAAAGAATAACAGCTGCAGAACAACTTTTTATAGACATAACTCTTGACCTCTGATATAATTCTTAAGAAATAACGAATCGGCAAATAGAGGTCTAAATTTTCTTTTTTTTTTCATTTATTAGATGTTTGATCATTAATGTTAAAAAATTACAGTGGTTATTACGAAAACTCACCAATGAACAAATATGGATTCAGAATAATCGGCTGTTCTAAAACAATAGTTAAAACATAATATGATGTCATCGGTTTCCAATAATAGCAGAAGGGTTTCCTAATTTTCGAATTTTCTCTTCTTCTGGATTTATAAAAAATATGTTCTTTATTTATTCTGTACATATAATACCACAAAAATTCAGTCCATTTTTTAATAAACCTATTTCTATAGATATTATTATTCTTTATTCACTAGTAAATTTGAAAAGAAATCAGACGATTTTGGCATACATATTAATAAATTTTTCAGACTGAGAATTTTATTTAATTTTGGTTATTATTCTAATAAACCAAAATAATTTATGATTAAAATTATTAAGCAATTAAATGCAATTACTTTTAAAGCTTTTAAATTTATCTACAAAAATTTAATAATGTTAGATACACGGTGTAAAAAATGTATCTATATGGTGTATTTTTAAAAAATATTAACACATTTTTGCGCCACTAGATAACAATTTTGAGTAAAATCACGTCTTTATTGAGAATGTTGATGCCGTAAAATACCGTCATATGATAATTCCATCATAAAATATTCTTCTCCCTAACGTCTATACTTTTATTTAGTTTACAAAACTTGAGTGCGCTCGTTGTTACAAAATAGTTGTAGTTTTATTTTGGAAATTCAACTAAAAGTTAATTATTTGTTGTTCATGATTACAATAGTCAGCTAAAAAAACTAACTACTCTTTCCGTTCCTTTTGTTACTACATAAAATAAAAGTTGTTTACTACATAGGAAACTATTTCCAAGTATACTCGGTGAAGTGTTGTAAATAGTTAGCTATTTAACTAATCAGCTGGTCATAACTACACTAACAACAATGAATAGTTTAAATTTCAATTAAAAATACAACTATTTTGCAACAAGAAACGCACTCAAGATAGATGATATCTTCCACTGATAGATGTACTCCTGATATAATATAGAATGTTTTTGGTTTATAGGAAATAAACACGAGTTCCCCATTAATGTGAGGGACTTTAACTTACTAAACTTCACCCCTTTTTTGGACCAAACAGTATATGATATATAATCTTTAGTACTCATCGTACACCGGTCCGGCTTTATGGTCAAGGGAAATTAAGTTTACGGAATGAAAATTTATTTCAAATTGACTCGTATATATACTGTGGATAAAGTTGTTAATGTTCACCTTGAATTTTTGGATGTTGTATATGTAATTCTCGCAAAATTCTAGGGAACACGTTAGATTTCATACTATAACGGAAAATGCAGACTTTTACTTCATTTAAAGACTTTATACCAAATTGAATCCTCAATTACCTTATGATTCTCTCTAAAAAAAAAATTAAATAAACTTATTGAAATTTGTTTATATAAACTATCTATATTATTATGTAAGTGTTTTTTTTATACATCTTGCACAATATTTTTTTTACACATATTAAGAATGTATCTATAATTCAAGAATAATAATAAATTATTCAACAATAAATTTTCTAGACAGAAACCTTGTAAATAATTCATGTTGGCAAACAAATTAAATATGTGTGTATAGATGATGTGTACATATATGTATATATTATATAACTTTTATTTATTTGAAATTATAATTCTTAATAGTTAACTTTTTATTTAACAAATTATCCTGTTATCGATTAACAATTATTACAATATTTTACTTGAAGGTCAAAATATCGTTAAGTATATAATATACATATTGTATATTTTTTTTTTTTTTAGCAAAATTTAATATTAAGACTTTATATAGTATGAATTAAATATTACTATAACATTTTTAATTCCATTATTTAATAAAAACTTAAGTACGAAAATAGTTACATTTTTGTACATTATTATAGTACAGGATATTTAAAAAATCTGTTGAATATTATTCAAGTAACATGAAAAATTAATTACATACTTTTTTTTTTCCCTTCCTTGAGGAGCATAGGGCCTCGACAAAGCCTCTATATCTAAGTCCATTTTGTGTTAGCATTTTTACTTCAGACGAGGTTTTTTCTGCTTCCTCTATCTCCTTCATTATTGTCCTCCTCTACGTAATTCTGGGTCTTCCAACATTTCTTTTCCTTTGAGGGTTCCAATCAAGATCCTCTTTAGCCATTGAGGAATCATTTCTAAGTTCATGACCAATCCACTTGTACTTGCTCTCCCTGATGGTCGAGTTTATGGGGTTGTGTTTATTCATAATCCACAGATCGATGTTTGATATTCTTCGTGGCCAGAATATTCTGTATATTATTGGCAAACATCTGTTGAGGAATACTTGTAATTTCTGGATTATTCTTTTCCGTGACTAGCCATGTTTCACTGCCGTGTAGCAAGACCGATTTAAAACATGTTTCGAATATAATTAATTTTGTGGCTCTATTAATTTGTACTGATCGCCATGGTTTCCATAGTCTTGTAAACACCGCTTTAGCTTTCTTCATTTTAGCCTCTGTATCCTCTAAGAACATACTTCCTCTTCCTATAACATAATCCTCTAACTACATACTTACTTAAGTTTAATTAATAAAAACTTGCTTTTTTTTTGTAACTGCGATCGATCACTGATCGATTAAAGCACATCTTACTTATTAAAGATTTTCACTAATGTTCGTTATCTTAATCAAATAATTTAACTTTTTTTAATTTAATTTTAGGAAAATATTCTTTAGATTATCTAATTTTACCAAAGAACTAAAGAAAGTCGCTCTACTTTACTTAAAAAGCAAGAAATTTATTTCCATCTACTGCAGGAACAATTTGTGTTCCTTTCAGATTATGTTAGGTGAACGAGTACCCATCCGGCATATAAAATCTTTAAAAATGAGTTCCTTGATAAAGAATTGATACTTTTCATTAATTATTTTTACATACCTCTCAAGCGAACGAGCTTATAACTATAGCTATATCATTTGTGTCAAAGTAATTTTTTTATTACTTATTCCCGCCAATTCTTTTTGGGCCAACAATTAGTCAGAATTTATTATATAAAATAAATGTTTAAACTTTTACAGGAAAGTACAAATTTATACCTTTGAAAAAGTTTTATTTTTTCGTCCGATTTTTATACCCTACACCTAAAGTATAGGGTATATTAACTTTGGTATCGTGTTTGTAACCACCAAAAGGAAATGAGTTAGGTATAGACATGTATATATATTCTGAATCAGGATCACCGCCGGAGTCGATTTAGCGATGTCCGTCCGTCCGTCCGTCCGTACGCACGATAACTCAAAAAATAATGATGCTATCTTGATGAAATTTATATAGTAGGTTACTAATTACGAAAGAAAGGCTAAGTTCGAATCTGGACAAAATCCGTCCATGGGTTCGGATTCTGGAAGCTTCCGAATGATTCCGCAGCAAACGAGATTATCTCCAAAAGCAAAAAAGATAGAACCTTCAAATTTTGTACAATGATGTTTCTTCCCGTTCGATTTATGTCTCTGAAATTTAAGAGGATTTGGTCCATGGGTTTGGATTTGGAAGCTTCCGAACGAGCACCAGAGCAAATGAGATTATCTCCAAAACCAACAAAGATATAACCTTTAAATTTGGCAGGGTGGTGTTCTTTCATGTTTTATTTAAGTCTCTGAAATGTGAGAAAATTTGGTCCATGGGTTCGGGTTTTGGAAGCTTCCGAACGAGCCCCAGAGCAAACGAGATTATCTCCAAAACCAATAAAGATAGAACCTTTAAATTTTTTATAATGATGTTTCTTCCAGTTTGATTTATGTCTCTAAAATTTAAGAGGATGTGGTCCATGGGTTTGGATTTTGGAAGCTTCCGAACGAGCCCTAGAGCAAATGAGATTATCTCCAAAAACAACAAATATATAACCTTTAAATTTGGCCGAATGGTGTTTTTTCATGTTTAATTTAGGTCTCTGAAATTTGAGAGGATTTGGCCATGGGTATAAATTTGAAAGAATTTGAACCGTGGATTCGAATTTTGGAAGCTTCCGAACGCGCCGAAGAGCAAATGAGATTATATCCAATACGAACAAAGGTAGAACCTTTGAATTTGGTACAATGGTGTTCTTTCGTGTTTGATTTATGTCTCTGAAATTTGAGAGGATTTGGTCCTTGGGTTCGGATTTTGAAAGCTTCCGAACGAGCCTCAGAGCAAATGATATTATCTCCAAATGCAACAAAGATATAACCTTTAAATTAGGCAGAATGATGTTCCTTCATGTTTGATTTATGTTTCTGAAATTTGTGAGGATTTGGTCCATGGGTTCAAATCTTGGAAGCTTCCGGACGAGCCCCAGAGCAAACGAGTATATCTCCACAACCAACAAAGATAGAACTTTAATTTTTAGTACAAAGGTGTTCTGTTATGTTTCCTTTTCTGTAAAATTGGAAACTGACATTTGAAAGAATTTGAACCATGGGTTCGTATTTTGGAAACTTCCGGACGAGCACAAGAGCAACGAGCATATCTCCAAAACCAACAAAAGTAGAACCTTTAAATTTAATAGAATGGTGTTCTGGCAAGTTTTCTTTATGTTCCTGAGATGGATTCGATGAATTGGAGTGGCAATTCGGGTAGCTGACACAAACCTCCCAAGGACTACCAATCTTCGAAAATAATTAAGATAGAAACTTAAAATTTTATACAAGGGTGTCAAGCATATCCCAAGCGGATGCCTCTTTTACGTTCTTGAAATTCGAGTTGAATAAGACAGAAAAGGGAAGAAGTTCAAGCAGCTGCCAAAAACACTTATGGATTTTTAATTTAATTCGAATTATTCAGGTGTAGGGTATTAATAAGTCGGTTGCATCGACTTACTGTTACATTTACTTGTTTTTATTGTTTCCTGGCAAGTCAACTTTTTATTTTTCCTGTATTTTTAATACACAGTATAGAAAATTTTCTATTATTTTAAATTTTGTAGATATTTTTTTAAAAACAATTACTATTAAAAACTAACAATTATAAATTGTTGATGAAGCCCTTCAATTATTGGTCTCGGCACACAAATTTATTTTGAAGTCACCCTGTATTGAAAAATAATATCATTTTTATCGCTTTTATAATCTAGTTAAACTAATTTACATATTTGCGTTTTAGATTTTACTCCTCAGGCTAAAATATTTTATAAAAAGAAAAATTTTTACTTTGCTAAAGTACCTAATATGAATTACACACTCAGAAAAATTATTTTCCATAATAATATATAGAATACCTTTTTTTTTAAGAAAATTTGTTAGCTTCACAACCTTCTCATGCATTTTAATATAAAACATTTAATTAATGATTGCAAAAACTTTAAAATATTGATTTATAGGTATATCCTTCAATCCTTTTCTGATAAATTAGTACAACATAAAATTTAATTTTTACATTTTATATAAAATACTAGTAGAGTTTACCCACAGTCGTTGCTCGTGAAATTTAGAAGTTCTTGGATTTTTATTTTATATTCTAATTTTGAAAAGGAAAATATTATTTAATTATCTCTTATAGTATATTTATTACATAATATGCAGATGTTCTCAAATTTTGAGAACATCAGGGAGAAGATCAGGGAGAGATTTTTAGCTGTACATTAATTATTTGGTTTAATATGCACAGTTTAGTACGAGTATACATATAAAATTTTGCGTAACCCACAATTTTTTTTAAGTTCTAGACTTTTTTTAAAAATTTTCCTGTGATATTAGACGTAATTCGCTTTGAAAACATTTTTTGACAGAACCTACGTATCGAAACGGATTAATAGGTTGTAATTCAATCAATTCAGTATAAGTATTTTCTATACTAAAAGGCAAACATTTGACAAATTTTAAAATCAATTGACTAAAGCGTTTAAGCCTTTTTTTCCATTGACCTTAAGTACTAAAGGTAATATAATCTATTACTTCGTCAAAATGGGAGGTGCTGTTTAGTGGATTAAAGTCATCTTCCTTAAAGGAGCATCGTGCTCGTTTCAGTCCTCTATGATGTCTTTCGATGAAAAATAATCTGAACAATGCTTAATAAATCTGTAAATTGAGAGCCAAAGGTTAATATTTTAATAATTCTGTAAACTTTAAAATCAGTTTTTCAAAAATTCAAACCATTTAACCTGGACAATTAAAATACGAAAAACCATTAATTGGATTTCAAAAAGCAACGGATTAACGAAGCACAATGCAACATAGCATAAAACCAAAACAGTTTTTTTTTCGTTGTGCTAATGTGAATGGTTTTCAGTTACAAGCGCACAATCAAACTACTTTACTTTACTTCTATATATTCTATACAGAGCCCCTGCTTCAATTCATATAAAGGACAATTAGTAAAAAATAACAGTTTGTACAAAAACAATTTATATAGAACACTAGAACTATTGCAAAATCGGACATTTTCTTCATTTTCACCATCAATCATAACATTTAAAATGAACAAAGAACAAATTTTTAAGGATTTAATAAAATATTTACAACATAAACTGAATTAATTAAAAGAAATCATAATTTTGTATATTCGTATAATAAAACTTAAAACATAATCATAACTTTTATTTAAATCTTAATTTTATTTAATTCACATTTTAACTTTACAAAATATTTTTCTAAGTGTGATTTATTTAATACAAACCATATTTGTATTTCTATTAATAAGTAGCTACCTACATTTATATCATATAGTCACAATATGATTTCCAAAAAACAAAACAAATCAAATCAAAATTCTATATTAAGGAAAAAGGATCAGGACTAACACAAAAAAAAAAAAAAAAATTATATACATAAATACATTTCTATTTTAAATATACCTACATGTCTGCATATTATATAGAATCCGTGCTCTATTCTTATGATGAGTATATGCAAATTGAATAAATAAATTAACAGAAAAAAATAAAAAATCAATCTAGGTATTTTTAGTACCTGGTACCACTATTCAATTTTTTTTGTCAGTATTAACATTTTCGTTTTGTTTTTTTTTTTTTTTGGGTCCCCTCATAATTATTTTACTTGTTAACTTCTTTTTTTTAACTTTTAGTTTAAAAGTGTTTTTATTTTGTTCTTTTTTTTTTTTTGTTATTTTTACACGAAACGAAAATTTTTCCTTTGTAAAACAAAAATACTCAGTATGTAGGTATAACCTTGTTAGGGTTTTTTTTTTAGTATTTTTCAGCTGCTCAACGAAAAAAGTTGTGGACAAAAATAATCGAATAAAAACAAAAACATTTATACATACGTTTATATATTATCTTATTTGCATTCGGGCCTGATTAATTTTATATTGTGCAATTTTGTGGTAATTTACTATTTCTTTAACATTGATTACTTGGATTCAAATATTGTAATTGATTATATTATAACGTTTAGTAATTGACTTAAAAGATTTTTTTTTAATGTTTTCATTAATAAAAACTAAGAAAATCTTAACTAAAACGAAATGAAACAAAAATAAATTTTTTTTAAGAAAAAATGCAACAAAATAAAAACATTAACAATTATAAGAATATTTCTATTAAATAACTTTAAATTACTTTACTATACAAGTAAATTTACAATTTTCCTCGTTCAATGGAAAAAGAAAAATTTTAAAAATTTACCACACAAATTTTCTTTCATTCTTTTTGTTCGTTAAAAATAATAACAAAAAAAAAAAAAAATATTGTAAAAAGAAAATCAAAAACTTAGTAAATTCTTGTTTTTTTTTTTTCTTTTTTTTTCTCAGTATTATTTTTTTTATTTTATTGTTTTGTAATTTACTGTTATGTACCTTTTACATTGTGAAAAATAGCTGTAAATTTTAATGGTTTGTGCTTATGTTCTAAGTAAATTAAATAAGAGTAAAAATAAAAATAAAAAAAAAATTAAACTAAAAATTAAAAAAAAAAGAAATTTTTAAAAAAAACAGATTGAAAGAAAAGTAAAAATAAAAAAAAAATAAAAACAATGAAATAAAAAATATAAAAGCATTGTTGTCCCATTTTAAAGGACTCCACTTGTATTTTTATTATTGTTGTATTTTGTTGGTGTTACTATTGTTGATTTCTAATTTCACAGTAAAAGTGTTAAGTACGGTTTTGTGCAATACTAAAAATAAAAATTACAAAATATAAAATTAAAAATACGAGAGTAAGAGAGAGAGAGAAAGAGAGAAAAAAAAAAAAAAAGAGTAAATAAAAAAAAAATATGTGATAAAAATAACGGAAAAAAAATCACAAGTTATGGGAAGCACTTTAATATTGCACTGACCTACAAAGCAATTTAAAGAAAAAAATATATACATATGTATATATGTATGTATGTAATATGTACTTATACAGTAAAAGTTTTAAAAAATTTATCGAAGAATTCTACAACTGAAATTTTTATCCTTTAAATCCTTTTGTTATTTTTTTTTTTTTCTCGAAACAAAAAATAAAATACCTGGATACCGATTGCACTAACATTTTTTTCTTCACTTTTCTTTTTTTGGATTTTCATTTGAATCATAACAATACGTATACATCGAATATACAATACATTAACATTTTGAAAATTATATTATTACAGAAAACAATAAAATTTCTATAAAAAATCAATAGTTTTTTTTTTTTTTTTTTTACTGTTATGTGGTAATTTTATTTTATTTTATATTTATATTTTAGACATTTATAACCTATATATGGTACACGTCGTATCATAAAAATAATAAAATATATAATATGCATACAAGTTTAAATATGAATGAAAATAGATACACATACATATGTATACAATATGAACATTATAATAACATTCCACTTGTAGGGGAACCATAACACAATAATAAACAAAAATAAAAACAACAATAAAAACAATAAAAGTCAAAGAATAAAAAATTAGACCATTTCTCTGTTTTGTTTTTTTTTTTTTTTTTTTTTTTTATTTTCTTTCTTTTTTAGTCTGTATGACGACTATACAGGAAACTCTGTAGTAAAGTGAAAATAATAAGGACTTAAAATAAAGTAAATAAAGTGAAGAGAGTGTTATAATATACCACCTGTCTTGTTTTACACACAAATACAAATGCAATAATATAAAAAAAAAAAAAAACAGTAAACAACTATAACAAGGGGTTAATTCAAAATAATATTTTTTAAATTGTATATTTTTTTTTTTTTTACTATATTTTATATTTTGTGTTGTTTACAGACGTGGTCATATCAACATACTACCTATATACAGTATTTTTTTTTAAATTAAAGATAAAAATAATGTTGGATGTAGACGAAAATTATTCTAGTGATATTGAATATGAAAATAATTATGATAATGATTATAATCAAATAAATAATAAAAACAATCATAATTTAAAGGAATACAAATACAAAGATAAATATAGAAAAGGTGCAAATTAAAATTCTTTTAATCAAAATACAATATATTTTTTATTTATTACATATCTATAGTAAAATAAAATTTTTAATAAAGTGAAAAAATAATTAAAATTTAAATAAACATAACATATTGGAATATTGTAATATACAAAATATAAATAAAATATAAAAACTTACCTAATACATATTGTGTTTTTTTGTAAATAATGTAAAAAGAAAATAAATAAATATTATTTTAAATTTAATGAAACAAACTTTAAATTTAAATAATTGCATTCGAAAAATATCTATATACATAAAATAAAGAATAAATAATTTCATTGTAATCTAAAGGTACCTACATTCATTTTATATTATTTTATATTATACTTAAAATAATTTAATTATTAAATATTTGAATTTTTTTTTTAAATTATACAATATAAATTCTGTGGCAATATGACATAACATCTTATTCTTATGTCATAAATTTTCGTTTTTTTTATCTAATATACTTTTTTTTTTGCTTTAACTGAAGACATTTTTACATTAATGAAGACATATTTAATTTAAGTGAAAACTTTTTACTTAAAGTGAAAACTTTTTACTTAAAGTGAAAACATTTTTACTTAAAGTGAAAACATTTTTACTTAAAGTGAAAACATTTTTACTTTAAGTTAAGAGATTTTTACTCTAAGAGAAGACATTTTTAATTTAAGTGAAGATATTATGTAGTAAAAGTTAAAGTTAAATAATTCATATAATACATATTATATATATATATATGCATAGATAAGTACATATGCACATACATAAATATCAGATCCCAATACATATGTAAGTATTACATAAATTAAATATAAGTATGTATATGTATTAAATATTTAGATAACATTCAATTCAATACCTAATTTATGTTAAGTTTTAATTAATTTTATTAAGTAAAGATTTTTTTCCATTTAAAATAAAAATATCCTCACTTCAAGTAAAAAAATCTTTACTTAAAGAAAATATTATGTCTTCATTTAAAGTAAAAATGCCTTCGGTTAAAGTAAAAAAGGTGTATTAATGATTTTTTTAAAAATATTTAAATAGCGTAGAATTATATTTTTGATACCATTTGTTTGTCTGTAATTGGAATTAGATGCGAAGAAATTTGATCTAACAAATTAGAATATTATCCACTAAGAAAAGTTTTATTTTAAGTGCAATTCAGCAATATATCTCGTATTTAGATAGAATAAAATAATAACATAAATTAAATAAAAAATAAAAAAAAAAAAATTTTAATTAAATAATTCAAAAAGTATAATATATTTTATAATATACACATATACACCATATTATGTTTGCTTTATGGTTTTGTTTTGTTTGATATTAAAAATTTATTTTCCATAAATATTCACAAATAAATCTAATCCAAAATAACTTAGAGCTGTAGAAGTCACATTAGATTAATCTATGATTAATTTAATATTTCGAATTTGATTTTTATTTAAATTATATTTGAAGCAATTTCATGAATTTTAAATTTCTATTGTTTTTTGTTTCTATTTTGTTTTAATAATATGAAATATTTCATATTTCATTAATTTTTATAATAGGTATATTTTTTTTTTTATTTTTATTAATATAACCCTAATCCTTTCATTTTAATATACATAATTAAATTTTATTTCTGTTTAAGTCATTGTTAATTTTACCTCAATATTAAAATTGATTTCTGTTATACATAGTTATAATCACATATAATTTTATTTTTAGAAGATTATTATTATAATATTATTATAATAATCAAAACTAACATATATTTATGCGTATATAATATAATATATACATATAGTTAAAAATAAAATATAATCAATAAGGCAGTATGTAAAATGTAAGGTTTTTAAAATCGTACATTTTACAGAAGCCAGGCCAATTAAAACAGTTTAGATTATTATGACTTGCACCAAAATTTGTAAATTATATACAAAAATTATATACATGACAAAATTATGAAAAATCAAGGGACGCTTTTTTTCAATTTTAAGCCAAACTCTACAGAACTAAGAAAAGCTGCTATATAAAATTAAAAATTTTACATTTTAGTCTTTAATATCTTATAAACAGGGGGAGATTAGGAGTACTTATTCTAACAACTAATAACTAAACAAAAGAAGTTTCATGTAATGAAAAGTCTGAAATTGATTTTCTTAGTGCTTTCATATTTAAAAGTGCTTCAATCTAAAAGTGTTCCGGTGATATCAAGAATTTAAAATCTTACAAAATTTTGTTTTCATATAACGGTAAATTTAAATAATAAATTGCAAACATTTGTATAATTGATTTATAAATCTTAAAATAATGTCCTGTTGTTTCACGGTTTTAGATTAAAGAAATGCTAAGCAAAACTTAAGATATATATATTTAAAAGTAGGGATTTTTCTAACTTTTTGGGTAAATTTACCTCTACTGTGAATGAGATGGTATAATAAAAAAATTGTTTCGCAACATTAATTATTTTATGAGACATATCCATGGACAAAAGTTAATGCTTTAGCATTAACGGTGTAGAAGTTTTGTAAGATGTAGAAGTTTTACGTAAAGATGTAAGGACCAATAAAATGAAAATAATAAGTAAATCTTTCAAAAAAAATTTTTTTTTTAAATGTGCTTAAAACAAAATATAATAAGAAATCATAACAACGTTTTATAGATACAATATATTATATACTGTTATTTTAATATAATTATGACTTAGTATTTTACTGTTAAATAATACTATTTTTAATTCTAAACGAGCAAAACAAAATTGTAATCAAATTTTATTTGACATAAGTAAATTTCTAGGACACTTATTTTTCTTTGTTTTTCATTTTCTTTTTATTCTAAATTAGATATCACGTGATACAAAATATTATGATTTAAGTTAAAATGAATAATTGTAAAATAATAATTTCATTGTCAAATGTCAAGAATATTATTTTATGTATTTAGGTTATGTAATCAGTTAAAATATAAAAAAAGACAAAATTTTTAGGAAAAATTTGTGTCAATTGGTGTTATAAGACAATATTTTTGTTTGAAATTGACATAGATTCTTTTTTAAACATGATTTTCATTATTTTGTTTTTATTTACTATTTTTTTTATATAAATATAAAATCGGTTTACTTAAATAAAAATTGTAATTATGTATAACTTTATTATGTTAAATTGATTATATTGTATATTATTATATTAAAAATCTATTAAATTGTGAAACTATGAATGCTTATCTATTTTTATATAATATACTATTAAATTGCTAAAATTTTGTGAAATATCAGAAATGTTTTATAAATTATTATTTAACTCATAGCATATTATGATCAATAGATTATTAATAGCCCATCTTTTAAAACGAATAAACACAAAATATTATACTAAAAGTAAAAGTAAATGAAAATAATTACACCCATATTCTCTTAGAGTCATTACTGAAGCAATGAAAAATAGTAAATCCAAAATGCATTTCTGGAAGACGCACGATGAAAATTTTTGTTATGTTGGTAGTTTTTTTTTTATATTTATGTGCTGTCAAATGAAATTTTGTCCTATTTAAATGTAAACAAACAGATGTAGATAAAATTATTTTTAGAAAAAAGTTTTTCTATTTTTGTTGTAAATTGTTTTTGTGAATTATATTTTTGTGTGGATTGTAAAATAAAATTATAAAATAAATATAAAAGAAAATTCAAATTTTTTAAAACATAATTTAATTTTTTTAATCGTTACTTACTTTTTTACACTATCCATTCTTTATTTTTAACTAATAAAAAAATTATTACGAACAATAACTTAAAAACAACTTAAATAACTACAAATGCGAGAAGTAATACATCTTATGAATAGTTTGCATATAGTCGTTTCGTATAAAAAGTCTTCCAGAAATACCACACACGGCGCTTTTAACTTTTGACATCGCGTCAAATTAAAAACATCACTGTAGCGTCTTACATAATAATAAAGAATCGCGTCAGTAATCTTCTTTGTATGATAATTTTTCAAGAAGATGGGTGTATAACGGAGCCATTGTCAAAAAACAGGATTGATTACGAATAACAAATTCTAAATGGATTAAAGTTTGTCCATTAGAGCTCAAAAAAAATGTTTTGAGCATTCTTGAGCAAATTTTAAAATTTTACTGTGTAGCAAAAATTAAAGTTTTTTACGCCGATTTGCGCCTTCTACAACAATTGTTGTGACAATGAAAAAGTTTAAAAGTGTAAAAATGACATATGATTTTATATCGATATTTTGTTTTGTTTATGAAGTTGGTATATTCTGAAAAATTGAAATAAATGTTTTTTAAAATATTTTTTTTTTGTATAATAAAATGTAATGAATAATTAGAAATTTTTATTGGGGTTTTTGTTTTATTGTGACTACGTATTTATCAATAAATGAACCAAAAACAAAAGGCATCGGTGGGTTCATCAAGTCAATTTAGAAAGGGAAATGGATGGATTTTTTAAAAGCTATTTTAAAAATATAAATAAAAGAAAAGGATTCCGCAGACTTTTTTTTAACATAATATACACTCATGACATTCAGTGCATATGATTTATTATATTCTTTGCTATCTCAATCCTCCGCCAATAACGGAAAATACCGTCAATTTGAATTTATTTATTTCTGCAACCTCCTAGAATATACATAACTAAATTGTTGTCATAAATTTGTTTCCTTATTTATCCGAGAATTATTGAAAATTGAAAACGTAAATGTTAAAAGTTGTTCAACTTTTTCCTTAGCTGCGTAAGTAAGCTTCACGACTGCGTTAGTTGCATACTTTCCATACAAATCGAAATATTTGAACTTTTCTTGACCGCACTTACGGCATAGCTACTCAAAATTCTTTTTGATTGTAGCAGCACCTTTATTCTATTATAAAATTATTTATTTTCATCCTTTTATAATTTGTTGTCTTTAGAAATTTGAAGAGAAATCAAAATTCTTAAAATAATTTGTTTATGACTGTAACATGTTTGGATATAAATAAATAAATACTTACTTATAAAAAATTTATTACATTTCTTTTTTAAAATAGTTAATTATCATTTTGTTTTTTGCTATGCAGTAGGATGTTGAAACTAGTAAATTAACTTTGGACTTAATTAAATTATTTGTTAATTTTATTATTTTCGTTTTATTTAGTTCTTATTTTCATTTTATTGCAACTTTTCCAACAACCGAACAAGTTAACTTAATTTAAGGAAAATTTAGTGTTATTCTACGTAATAAAATGTAAAAGCAAAGAAAAGACGAGCATAAAAATGTAGAATAAAAAAATATTTTTTATTACTGGAATTTTTAACTTTAAAATTTATTGTAAAACATTTTTTTTTCTTTTTAATTAACATGTAATACAAAAAGTAATTCATATAAAAATTCATATTTCTTTCAAAACTTTAAATTTCGACAAAATTAAAAAATATATTTTATTAATGGACCATATCCTAGTGGAACAGGTTGCTTAATTATTTTTTTTATCCAACTGGCGAGAATAAAAATAAAATAAATGAAATTTATTTATTTCTCATAAATGGTTACAGTAAAATTTCAACTATTAACAGTGAAGTTGTTGTTGATGTTTAAAATGAAGCATATTTAATTTTCATTTATTGAATTTTTAGGTACAAAATTGAATTAAATTAACCCTACAATAGAACTCCTGCAATATTTTCTTCATTAACCCTTCAGCGCTCGCGCAATATTTTAATTATTATTTATTAATAAGTACTCACCGAACTCGAGTACTTATAGGAATACATAAATATGTGGTAATAATATAAGATATTTATCATCTTAATATAGGGTTTTCCAATTTGAGTGATTTGATTTATAAGTGACGTTTCGGCAATTTGTAGTATGTCATGACTGTCATTTTTTTTCTCATTGTATTCAGTAATGTTTAAAATTTCATCATGGAGAGATATACGCAAGAACAATGTTTACAATTTTTCAAACTCAACGTTTACAAATTATTAAATTTTTTTTAAGAAAATCATCTTCTCCGATGACTCTCACTTTCATTTGAGTGGTGCGGTAAATAAACAAAACTGTCGATTCTGGTGCGAAGAAAACCCACAAATTATTCATGAACAACCATTACATTCACCTAAATTGACAGTTTGGTGTGGTTTTTGATCTGGTGGAACCATCGGTCCGTACTTCTTTCGAAATGAAGCTGGTAACACCGTTACTGTCAATGGAGAGCGGTACAGATCGATGATAACCAACTTTTTATGCCCGAAATTGGAAGAAGTTGATCTTGACAACATCTGGTTCCAACAAGACGGGGCTACATGCCACACAGCACGTGCAACAACCGAATTATTGCGAGAAAAGTTTGGAGATTCCATTATTTCAAGAAATTGTGACATTGAATGGCCTCCAAAAAGTTGTGATTTAACACCATTAGACTATTTATTGCGGGTTATTTGAAGTCATTGGTCTTTAGCGATAAACCAGACTCTCTTCAAGCTTTAGAAGTCAATATTGAACGTGCTATTCATGACATACGACTTGATTTAGTGGAAAAAAGTGGTCGAAAATTGGGTTCATCGAATTCGTTCCTGCAAAAGAAGTCGAGGAGGCTATTTGAATGACGTTTTATTCAGAACATAATTGTATCGATTGTACTTCACATTAAATAAAAAACATTTGAATTTCCTTAACAATTAGTATGTTTTTGTTTTAAAGAAATCATATCACTCAAATTGGAAAGCTGAGGTTTGGTGTCAAGTGTTATTTTAAATAGCCAAAAACTTTTCTTGGTATTTTGTACACTTGGTTTTTTTTTGGGATTTTGAGTTTGAGATTTTGAATTTGGATTTTAATTTTGGTATAATAGCACTAACACGCTTTTCACTTAAAATAAACTTTTATGTACAATATATGCAATTATAAAATATTGTTTAGAAGTTATACACTACAAGTTGTTCATAATGCACTTATATAAATTTAAAAAAAAATAAGCTTTTAATTAATTAAAATTAATTTTTTTGCAGTTCGAAAAGTTCTGTTTTTTATGCCATCTGCAATTCCAGCAAAAATGTTTCCGAAAAATGGCCAAAGTGATCTGGACAATTATAGATTGCAAGTGGAAATTTTACAACAAAAACTGGCAAAGAGGTAAAATAATTAATAGTTATACCTAGATATTTTCCTTAATAAAATTTTTTATTTTATTTTGGTTGTTTTTGTTACATTTTTTTTTATCTTTTTGACTTTACACCTTTTTCCTCTTACTTTTCTTTGTAATTTAGTTTCAATTAATGACTTTGTGGTTAATTTATTTTTTACACATTACGAAAAAAATTGAAATACTATACTTACATTGGCTTCTTTTGATATTTTATTATATTTGATCATTAAATGTTATTTTAGGATTTAGGTCTTTTGTTTTTAATTTTTATTTTATTTAGTTCAAAAAAGCTATATCCAAAAATTTCGTGTCTAAATTATCTATTCCACAAAAATGTAAACAATTTAATAAATTTTAGCAGCACATTTTCCCCGTCTTAACACTATATTATTAGATTCAATTTATTAAATCTTGACTTTATGTTAATATTTAATAAAGGTCAAATTAAAACCTACCACAAATGATTCAATAACATTAGATTTCACTTCTATATTTTTTCTTGTATTTCCGTTTTTTTTTCTTTTTTTATCGACATCAAATTTTATTTCCATTTTTTTATACTTTTTTTCAATGTCGTTGAATTGAATGATGAATTTTTATAATTTTTTTTTACATTTTTATATTTTTTTTTGGGATGAATTCTTCATCGTATTTTTCAATACAATTTTGAAATTGGATGAATTCCAATATTTCATAGCGAAGAGCAACGTCAGCAACTCGAGGAAAAATTTGATAAAATTCAAAAAAAACGAAACGAACAGTAAGGTTTTCATTGGTTTTCACTACACGACAAGAAATTAAATTTATGGCAATACCTTATTTACAATTTTTTCTTAAATTTCTGTTTTTTATTAATTTTGTTTTATGTTTTTTTTTTTTGTAGTGATAAATCAATAAAAACGAGAAGTCGAGTTAAATTTGAAGAATTTTTGGAAAAACAAAGAGAACGTAATGAAAGAAATAAAAAAATTATTCGAATGCTTGAACACATTGACCAACAAGCAGCTTTATTATCACAAAGAAGCAGTAGACTAAAAGCAATGAAGGTAAAAGTTTATTAAGTTGTATCCTACTCTTATTTACTTTTTTTGTTACAGCGTCAATATGAATTATATTTTGCTCGATTATTACAATCGCAAGCATTTAGAATTCAAAATTCGCCACGCTATTCATATTTACCAATAAATCAGTTTACAATGCAACCACATGGGTTGATGCCCATATACGATTCAAAAGGTAAGCCACTAGGATACACCTCAATTAGTGGATCGTCACAAAATTATCCTGGGCTTATTCAGCCAACAAATTTGTATCCAGAAAGTGAAGACTTAAGTAAACCTAATTCATCAATACCATTAATTTCAACAATGCCGGCAACACCTCCTGGTGCTATAACACCTAGAATATCAGGATCTCGTCAACAACCGTCATCAGGTTTATTGGAAATGAATAATTGGAATTATTTAACTCCAAACAATAACTATCCTATTTCTAATATATCAAATATAAGTAATAACTTTATGGGAAATTTACCATCTCCAAGATATCCTCTAAATAATTTTGCAAATTATGCAACACAGCCAAATCAATTTGATTTTTATAGAAGGGGACCTGCAATGTACAATCCTAATGATACGCAAGTACCCATATTATCTCAACAAAATATGATGCCCGAACAATGGGGATTACCAAGTCGCTCTTTATCTGATAGTGGTAGATCTTTCACGGATATAGGAATGACTAACACACCAAATAAGTCTGATTCTGCAGATATGTTAGGCACAGTAACGCAACAAAAAACAATTCCAACAAATCAACGAACTTTTAAAGATTTTGATAAAAGTGGCATTCCGAACAGAAATGTTGAAAAAAAAATCGTGGGTGAACCACGTAAGTGAAAAATAAATTATTTTTTTTTAATATTTATAAGAGAACAAAATTTTATATTTATATTTTTCAGACTCTTTGCCGAGTGATTATGATTTTTCAAAGGCAACAGAAGATGATTTGAATTTATTACGAGAACTAACAACACGGAATCGTTTAAGAACCTTCAATGATTCCAATGAAAATTTATCACGAAATGACTCAATGCAAGATTTATATCCATATAGTTCTAGAAATACTTCCCAAGATCCAGAAGCAAGACCCTATCTAGCCGCTGACACTCGTCAAAGAAGTCCTTCTAGATTTTCACATTCAAGATCTTCTTCAATGGAGAATAAAACACATTATTCACCAGTTTCTAGAGATCCTCATCAAGATGAAAATTATATGATGTCAGATTGTCGCAATGACACGATGGAACGGTCACCATCAGAATCATTAATAACCTCATTTTCAAACATTCATCTCGGAAACAATGATAATTCTGTTAATGAAAAACAAATGAATATGAAATCTGGAGATCCTGATAGATTGCAATCAACGCTAAATAACCGGATATCACCTTCAATTGAAGATAGACAACACGAAATATCAACATTAAATCGTTCTCCACATGTTGAAAATAAATTTTCACCCGCAACTAGCAAACAACATAATCAGCATCAACAACGTAATTTAGAAAATGGTGGTGAGTTTACTACGCCTACTCCTAACACTCTTCCAACTCCTGAGGCAGTTGCCAGTTCCCTTGGCACTAAACATATACCATCAAATAACGATAGAATTATTATACCTTCAAACCCCAACTTATCTTCATCAAATGTCAATACGTATCCAAACAATAATAATAATGGAACATGTTCCCCATCATTATCATCACCATTAAATTATACTGATAGCGCAGTAACTGCAGCAGCTGATAAGAAACAACGACCAGCATTATTGAAAAAAATTCAGTTACCTAACTACCTTGCACCTAAAGGTAATGCTGAGAAAAATAAATTAAGTAATGAACGTACTGATGCTGATATAATGAAATTACATCAACCATCAGGTATTGATTCATCGCCTCTTCAATTTGCGAAAAAAGAAAAACTGTCACTTGAAAATATTGAAAATGCCATTTATGGTGAACTAATAAATCCAGAAATGCCAATGTCTTCAGTGGATGGACATGATCCAGTTTCACAAATATTACGACACCATCAAACTCCAGCAGAAATTATTGCAGAAACAAATCAAGGAAGAAAACCAATTTTGGAAAATTTTAAACCAAAATTAAGTGGTTTCAAAGAAGTTCTTGAACCCAACGATCAAAAAGAAAAATTAGATATTAATGAAAAAATATTAAGAAATAAAATAGAAATAGGAAATCCTAAACCAATCCATTTGAATATAGAAAAAACTAATATTGAACAGAGTATTTTAAAGCCGGAAATAAGTCCCGGTCCACCAGTAGAACAAATAATACCTAAAACAGAAAAGCCACCAGAACCTCAAGGACAAGAAAATCTTGAAAACACTACTGCAAAAATTTTACAAGACACTCCTTATGATAATTACAATACCTCTCTTCAAGAAAACCAACCAATTTACAACAATGATCCAATTAATAACATCCAACCTGATAAGCAAAGTACATTCGATTATGAAAATCCAGTAGCCGAAAATCAGTCAACAGAAGTAGAAAATTCTTATACTGCTCAAGAGCAATATCAAACTGATGCCGATACAGTGAATTCTCAGCAACCTTTAGATAATCAGACATATGACAATTCACAAGACTATACGAATTCAAATACTGCAGATCCTAATTTGTATCAAACAGATCAACAGCAATATGATAACACTCAGGATTATCAACAATATAATGAACAAAATTATACACCAGATCAACAAAATACTTATGAGAATTATCCAACAGATCCGAATGCTTATCAAGCAGAATATGATCCTAATGCCTATAATTATAATTATGATCAACAGCAACAAGGAGATGGAACTTATGCAGCATATGATCCTAATCAACAATATTCGGAACAAGATTATAATCAGCAGGCGTATCAACAAGATCCAAACTATTCTGATCAACAATATGCTCAACAAGGTTATACAGATGATCAAAATATTTCAAATCAAAGTGATCCGAATCAATATGATTATTCGCAGCAACAAGATATTCCAATAGAGGGTTACGATCAACAACAACAATTAGCTTCTCAAGATCAACCAATGACTGAAAATCAAAGTGAACCAATTATAGAACAACAACAACTAGAACCTAGTTCAGTACCAACTCCTAATGTACCACCAACAACAGGTAATCCTACCGCAACAGCGAAATCAAAATCTGTCAAACCTATACTAACAAAAGAGAAATCTATGGATGTTGAGCATAAAAAAAAAAAACGAGTAAATTTCGTTGATTCAAGTGATGAGAGCAGTAGTAAGGGACAACAACAACAACAGCAGCAGCAACTGGCAACCACAGATGAAAGTGATTTTGATTTCTCTTCTCAATAAATTAAAAATAATTTTTTTTTAATTAAAAATAATGAGCACTAATTAGGACGAAAAAAAATAAAGCGATATCTTATGGGAGTGTAACAAGTTTTTTTTAATTTTTATAATTTTGAATTATATTTAAAAAAAAAAAACTTTAGAAGAAAACAAAAAACTTATTTTGGCCTTAGAAAATTGAATAATAATAATATTATTAGATAGATAATATTGATTTTTTTTTCTTTCTGAAATGAGACTGAGTCTGAAGGTAATTATGAGTTTAAAAGTAAATTAAAATTTGACTTTTATATTAAGTTTCTATTTATTATCAATTATCATCTTCTGTTCAGCAATAAATTCAAATAAAATTTTACATTTCTATTTTTTTATACGTAGAAGTTTCTGTATCATTCTGTTTCTGTTTCTATATCAATTTTAAAAATTTTTCTACCAAAAAATTAAGAATCATTGCAATTTTAATCTAGAAAATTTTTGAACATACACATAAAATAAACGAATAAAAATTTGCTATTTTTAGACACCTGTAGAAATTTTTCTTCGGCAAGACATAAAAATTAAAGCTCCAGTTATATATTCCTACGTGTTTTAACGGTTTCTTTTAGTTGTATAGGGTTCCAGAACCCCTCAAAATTGCTAAAAAAAACCCAATTTTCAAATGTATATATCTCAGATTCTGCGTAAGAGTTTAACAAACTAAGGGACCGCAAATTTTCTTACCTTTATAAAACAATATCAAAATTATGCAATGTTTTGTAATTCACTATTTAAATTTACCGTTACCGTTTAAATTTGAAGACAAAACTTTGGATTTTAGGCACTTGAAATATTGAGGCAAGAAAGAACTTTTGGAATTTGTATAACTTTTCTCAATTTTTTTCATAGGTTTCAAAAAATTTTTTGTACCACCGCGTTTTTAAGGATTATTAAGGCTCCAAAATTAAAATTTTCCTATATTTAAATATCTGTAACTTAGGCAGCTGTACAAGTTTTTTCAAAATAAAAGAAAATAATTAAATCTTCAAATTAAATCTTCTTAGTTATGTAGAGTTCTTTTAAAATTGATTGGCAGTGTGTCTTTATTTTTTCTTATTATTTGAAATTCTACGAAAATATTTAACAAATTTTGGCCCAAATCACAATTCTAAACAGGTTGTATTATCTTTTGGAAATATTTACCTTTAAAAACCATTGGTTTACATTCTGTCTTGTTTTTTTTTTAAATCTCACTAAATCTCTTTTGTCAGAAAATACAGCAAAATATTTTTGAGACACACCTCATATTAATTGTTTTTCTTTTTATATTATTTTAAATCATTTGTTGTTGAAATATTCATCTAAAACAAAATTAGCTGAATTATGTAGTTGATTAGCAAATCAGGGTTTCAATAATTTGTTTAGCAAGTGTTTTGGAGTAGCAATTTCCATTATTTTAAATATTTTTTTATGAAATTATTTTAATAATACTTTATTACTGAGATATTCAATGTAAAAAAATAATTATAATAGAAATTTACTTTTTTTAGTTGGTTAGAAAATCAGGGTTACACGCTTTTTCTAGAATACGTGTATTTATATATGCGAGATTCAGCCAAATTAAATTTAAGAAATAAAGTTTCAATTTAATTTTAATATAGTTACAATTTCAAAAAAATTAAAATAAAAAAAAAAGAGATTTGATGAAACGAGATTTTGAAATAATGAGATTTTAAAAATCGAGGGATTTTAAAAAACGAGGGATCATTTTCAAAGTTGAGATTTTAAGATACAAATTATTTATAGCTAACCAATAAAAAGTATATTTTCATAAAAAGATAAATTAAAATATTTTAATATTATCTGATATTAATACAGAAATCCATTGCCTCCGCGATTTAACTTTGTTAAGTATTTTGTTTTCTTTTTTTTTTTGGATTAAGGTTTAACTTTGTTTAAAAATTAATTTTGAATTAGTAGGTTATAACTAGAGATTTGTTATACTAGATCTTAGATTTTCATCTACCTATTTTTTTTTTTTCCGTTTTTTGAGTAACAACTCTTCTCATACAACCACTCATACACCATAACTTATATAAATTAAAGTAAACAGTTAGACCTTTCAAGTCACTTGTATGGAAAATTAATCGCCTAATAAAATACTAAAATGAAGAATACAGATCATAAAGAACAGTAATTTTTATTTAAATTAAATGACTGTATTATTACAGTTAAAAAGATCTAAAATAAGCTGTAGCTGTATAACTCTTAAAATTCTTAAAGATTGTTTGATGAGATTAATGAACCACATAATAAGAGATAAATAATTTTCATGAGATCCTAAATATTCTCCATTTTTTTTTAATACCTACAAATTGATTATAAATTGTCCTGACCAAAAAAAAAAAAAAAAATATAATTAAAATTGATAAATCTAATAAAAAAAAAATTTAAACTATAGAAACAAAATGTAAGTTAAGTTTAATCAATTAATCCAGTTTCATATTAAAATCAAACCAGAGCAAAAAAAAAACACAATTGTCTAGTAAGTAAAAACGATAAATAAAGGCTTTTAGCTATAATCTATATATGTAGTATATAAAAACATTTAAGATAATAAAATTAATATTTTTTTTTTATTATTTTTACTTTTGGTACAACGAAAGTTTCAGATATATTAAAAAATAAAATTTATAATAACTTTAAATCTAAAATAATTGCTCTTCTAACAAAACCTACTGTTAAAAATTTTGCTACCATTTGTAGGAAAAATAAAAAGTCAATTTTAATTTAATTTTCTTTTTTTTTGTTTTTTTTTTTGTAAGAAATTTATTAACTTGAAATGCTGAGCATATATAAAATTTTAAAATGCTTTATTGGATGAATTCCAAAAAAAATTAAGCAAAAATTTTTCTTCAAATAAGATATTATTTGAAAAAGTAAAAACTGTAGGTATAGTGATAAAATTGCAAAACAAGTAATGAAAAAACCAAAGGTTTTCAAACAAGCACATATCCATAAAAAGTTTTGGATAAAGAGTATACATAATATGTAGATACATGTATCGAAAAATAAAAATTATATAAAAAATTGTTAGAAAAAATTTGAAAAAAATTACATAAGTCACACTTTGGTGAATTTTAAGGTAGTCCTATAAGAAACTTTATTAATAGAAATAAAATTATATATCGAATAAATTTATATATTACTTCGAACAAATGTTCCAGTTACAGGTGTTTAAAAATAAGGGATTTCCAATTTCTGACACCTTATACATCTTAAATGAAGGGCGACACAAAATATTTTCTGAAATAACTCACACTTTATTTTCAAAGATTTAACTCCTCAATTTTTGCAAAAATTGCAACTCAAAAATTGCAACTTAAACCGTTTTGAAAATATAAGGGGTAAAAAGTTTTGGAAAACTTGAGTTTCGCGTAACGGTAAATTTATATAACGTATATGGTAAAACTTTTTACATATATTTATTTAGGAAGCTTATAAATGTAGCTATCGTTTGGCATCTCCAGATTGCAGATATATCTTATAAAACTTCTATTATAACAATTTAAATATAGGTTTTTTTTTAAACTTTGGAGATCTGTCAGTAGCTCTCGGGACTGAGTGAAACTAATAAAAACATTTTTTTAAAATATTTTTTGAAAATGTGCTAAAAATGGAATATTAATTTTTAAATATGAAGAAAAATATATACATATTACATATATATATACATACATACATACATAGGCATACAAATTTATTTAAACCAGAATATTACTGAAGAGGATATCAGTTAAGAGCCACATTTAGGTCTTTTAAATGTTGGCCAATTTTCAGGTACATACATATATACAAACATAATATATTATAATATATGTAAATAAATAATATAATATATTATATTATTTGTCATTTTGTGGTTGTAAAGTGCTAACCATTACAATTTAAACAATTTTAATAAGCATCTGTAGCAAAGTTTAGCCAAATAGTTAAACTAAAAATCATATAAATATACGTATATATATATATATTGTTATAAGAAATTGCTTTTCCTCAGATTACAAAAAAAAAAAAAAAAACAATTTGCAACTTATGAATACTTTGTCCAATTAAATGCAATACATACATAGATACAAAATATAGATTTTTACCAATGATGTCGCAACTGAAATTGAATTTTTGTCTTGTTGTCATTTTACCTATTTTGCTTTATTTCTCGCTTAAAAAAAATTTTTTTGTTTTTTTTTTGCATCGGTTAACACAAAAGCAAATAATTGTGTTGTTTAACGAATATATGAAAGTATATTATAATATTATATTTGTTTACTAAATATTCTGAAAGTATCCATATTATCCTATCTCTAAAGTATTGTAAGTTTTTTTCATCATCTTATACTCAAAATGAAAATTTCAAAGTAATTGGTATGACAAGTTTTGGTCTGGTAATGAAATACAATAAAAAACCACTAACGAATTTCTTTATTTAATTTTGGTGATTATACAAACAATTGAAAAAAAACAAGGCAGAATGTAAACCAACGATTTTTAAATGTGCACATTTCCAAAAGGTAATACAAACTGTTTAGAATTGTGACTTGTACCAAAATTTGAAAATTTCATATAAGAAAAAATGTGAAAATAGGACTTTTTTGCTATTTTATGGGGCTGTAAGTCCGGAACCCTATATAACTAAGAAAAACTGTTAACATACGTAAAAATATATTATTGAACCATTAATTTTTATGTTTTGCCGAAGAAAAATTTGTACAGGGGCCTAAGTTACAGGTGTCTAAAAATAGCAAAATTTCAATTTTTGAGCCGTAATTGCTCTCAAACAGGGGGCGACACAAAAAAAAATTCTTAGAAAACTTATACTAATTCTAAAAGTCCTTTCTTGTCACAAAATTTCCTATCTAGAAGCGTTACGAAAAGAGAATTATCATGCAAAATTTGCTTTTCACATAACGGTAAATTTAAATAGTAAATTACAAAATATTGCATAATTTTGATATTGTTTTATAGAGGTAAAAAAATCTCCGGTCTTATAGCATTTTTAGATTACAAAACTACTACGCAGAGCCTGAGATATATACATCTGAAAATAGGGCTTTTTTCCAATTTTGAGAAAAATTACTAAAATAAACTAAACTAACTAACTAAAATAAACAGACGCAAAAATAAATTACTGGAGCTTTAATTTTGCTGCTTTGCCGAAGAAAAATGTGTACAAGTGCCTAAGTTATAGGAGTTTAAAAATGGCAAATTCTCATTTGTTTTCAAAAAAATTTGGGCTCTAATAGAGCTATGAAGATAGAAAAATCACGCATAATTTGGTTGTCACATAACGGTAAATTAAAATACTAAATTTAAAAAACTTGTCTAAGTGATTTATAAAGGTAAAAAGGCGCTTTCAGATTGAAAAAATGTTAAGTAGAACATGAGATATACGAATTTAAAAATAGGGATTTTCAAAGTTTGATCGGTCGTAGCTCCGTAATGGAGCTAAATGTTTTTATTTTTGTAAACGTGGGTAGGTGAGAATCTCCAAAAGATACAATGCGCCCCTTAGCACATGTGCATGCCGGATTCTTAAATCACTATGAATGTCACTATTACGTACGAACCAGGCAGCACTTACTATGTTATCTAGGATATTTGTTCTGAAAAGATTGTATTTTTTTAATATACGTTTGCTTGGCGCAACCGCAAAGTTGAATGCCATATATCCATATAGTTTAATTACTTGGTTGTAAATAACACTTTATTATGTATTGTTAGTTTAGACTAAGGACCTAGCAGCCAGTAATTTTCTTTATATATTTATTTTCAAGTTCTAGTTTTTTTTCTTTTTAACGTGTTAATTCTACCTTGACATACAGTAGTGTCATTCTTAGATATTTTGCTGCATTTTCGATTGATACGTTTACACCATTTAAATTTATTTTTGGTGTAATTCTGTTTGAATCTGATCAATGGTATAGTGCGTAAGGCACCTGTCTTTCAGGCGACAGGTCTCGGTTTCAAACCCTCGTCAGGTCAAAAATAATATATAAAATACAATAAAATAATGTAAACAAAATATTAAATACAATTATAATTGAATACTTGTACCGATATGGGCCACATGCTAAAGGTAAAAGGGTCCTAAAAATATAGGCCGATATTTATATCTGGACAATATAATATAAAAAAAAACGAGGAAGAATACAGTTGACTTTGTCAACTCTTAGATACCCGTACGAACCGTTAGTATGTTCACAGCCTGTCACTCTGCTTACAATATTATTTTTTTAATATTTTAGTATTTTAAAATAATTTGGGTGAATTTTATAATTTCTAGTACTATGGGTTGCACATATATTCAAACTATATGTTTATATGTACATTCTTCAAAAGCAGATTCTAACCTTCCACATAACGATTATCAATCCAAAACTTTTTCAAATATTCTATAGTACCATTTAATACTAAGCGGTAAATGTATATTAAATTTACTAAGTACAAAACAGTAAATATAATTTTAAATATTATATTATATTATATTTAAATATTCCATTGGCAGAATAATTTCTTATAAGTACAATAAAATGCATATATGTATGTAAATACGGCACTATATAATATACATATATACTCTCATCATTCACTCACTAGTGGCATATACGATATGTAAATAAACAAGATATTATATAAGTATGTATATCAATATCATATAAATAAAAATTCTTCAAGCAACCGTTATGTTGTTTATTTATTTACATTTTTATGTACTACGCATTATATCCTCAACAATTTCAAATTATCGAGTAAAACAAATGCAAAAAATTTGTTGAAGAAATTTGTTAGAAAATTTGAAAAAATTAAGTAACACTTTCGTCAATTATAAAGTAACTCTATATTATTAAAAAAAGTTGTTAACAGAAATAAGAGTATAATGTTGAAGCTTTAATTTTTGTGTATTACTTCAAAAAAATTTTAACAAGTGTTCAAGTTACAGGTGTTTAAAAATAGAAAATTTTCAGTTTTTGACCACTTACAGCTCCTAAACGGGGTGTGATACAAAAAACATTTCTGAAATGACTCATACTTATTTTCAAAGATCTAACTTCTGTCAAAATTGCAAGTTTCCAACTTAAACCGTTTAGAAGATAGAAGGATTAAAGGATTTTGCAAAATTTGAGTTTCGCATAACGGTAAATTAAGACACCGTCTGCCACAAATATATATTTATTATATATATACTTTTAAAGCTAATAAAAGTAGTAATCGTTTGGCGTTTTCAAAATGAAGATATACCTTATACAACTTGTGCTATAACAATTTAAATATAGAGCTTTTTTGAACCTTTGGGGAGCTGTAGCTCCGTAACGGGTGGGGCTACAAAAAAAGTTAATAAAAATAAAATTAATATTTTTGTGAGTTAGTGAGTCAGTAGTTAAAATTTCATAGCTCTATTACAAAAAAAATGTGGGGATCTAAAAGTTAGGTGTTCGAGAGCTACCCTAAGGCTTGGTCCAAACTCAACCAAAAAAAATAGGGAACCTACAAATTACTCCCAAAATATTTTGTGTAAATTTCAAGATTCTAGCTTTCTTAGTTTTTGAGTTAGCGTGCTGACGGACGGACGGACGGACGGACATGGCTCAAAAGTCTTAGAATTTTTTCTGATCCGATCCATACCTTTGAAGGTATATCTAGCTCGCTTATTTCGAGGTGTTACAAACGGAGGAGTAATTTTATTATACCCGATCCTATCGTACGTGTATAATAAAAATTCTGTTTGTAAAATTAACATGAACAGATTTTACTTTCATTAAATTTTATTTTCCATTTGTTCGTCCAATAACATACTTTTTCACTTGCTTTCTGTAATTTTCATATAGCTTCATCAATATTTGATCTTTGGGACTACATGACAAAGTTCTTCTACACCATTAATTTTTTTATGAGATCTACCCATGGTTAAAATTGTTTTTCTCTATTTTTAACGGTGTAGAAGTTTTGTAAACAGAAGGACAAACTGACAGACAGACGGACAGAGCGAAACTAATAGGCACATTTTTTCAATTTTGTTTTTAGAAATGTGCTAAAAACTGACATGTAGAAAATATGTTATATAAAATAATTATTTACTACTTTTCATAATAAAGATTCGAAATTTCGAGATAAATACATTTAGTTTTTTGCTAATTTGTTTTTTTTTTTACTAATTTGCTATGTTTAAACCGCAGCTAAATTAACATGATCCTCAGAGGTCAAAATAGTTTTACATTTTGATAAGTGCTTTTACCGTGCTTGTGACAAATGTCACATTAGCAAATTCCAAACAAATAATTTTGTATATTTTTGCAAATAAAAAATCAAAAAGTACATTCCACATTATAAATTTATTTAAAAAAAAATCAGCAATCTCCACCATAGGACCGACCGCCACTACACGAAAAATACAATCCCAAAATTTATAGATTTTTTACATATCTAATAATTCATATCAAAGCAAAATAACTTCTAATAATTTAACAACATTTTGTTTTATTCAATAACAATAATAACCAATGAAATCGTAAAAATATATTATGTGCATTCATTCATACATCCATTTACATTATTATGTAATGTAGGTACATGATTTTTTTTTCATTCAATAATATTAGAAGTAAAAAATAATAAAAACTGTAAACAAATGCAAAACAAACATAAGATTAATATTAAATCTGCTAACAAAAATTTTACCGTTTTAATTTTATGTCATCAACAAAAGAATAATATGCATAGATAAGTACATAATGTATGTATGTATGTATGTATGTATGTATATAAATTTTTAGAGATATAAAAAAAAACCAAAAAAAATTGTTTACATAAATTCATATGGAGTGTCATGTATGAAATTTGGACTTAGTAAAAAAATTGAATAAAAGTTAAAGCTAGTCGGATCAAAAAATGTTCTATGGCAAAGTTGTTGCTCTTTACTTGTGTAACAACTTTTCCCAATAATTTTTCTCATAAAATTTTTACGAAATTTGTTACGAAATTTTTGAAAACAACTTAAAAAGTACCTACACTATTAAACTACCACTTGTGGTTATCCGATTTGTTCCAAAAGCTTATCAATCCGAAATTACGTCAAAACCTTAAATATAAAATTACAAAAAATTCCGCTGAATCGTTTAAGCTGTACACGTGCCCACAGACATACCGACACACGTACCCACCCACACACACACAAACACGGACAGACATCATGCTAAAAAAATTTTAAAGCCTTCTCCACACCGGAGTAGTGCATATTTGCCAAAACTTCGGGTACAAATTTTTAGTATGAAAACATTACCTACCTTATACATTAATGTATGTGGTCGGTAAAAACATAACATAAACCTACAACTACAACTACAACAAACATACAACTATTTTCGATTTCATACATTATTATTATTGCTAAGTCATACAAATAAACACAAATTACATCTGCAGCGAACAAATTACATCTGCAATTAGAACTTTTGGAGTAGTAATTTGTAGTTTATACAGTTACATAACTCTATCTATAACTACAATCAGCTAAATATCACGTTCACACCAGTGTTACGCCATTTAACTCTACTTTTACCTCCTGTTTAAAAATAGTCATTGTTTACGATTACAAAACTATTTTTTTCTAGTTACTACAGGAATAAAAAAATTAGTTTGTGTTTACATTATTCCTTCAAATATTATTATGCACTTAATAACCATCTAAAGTTTTTGCTACTTATTAATCTTTTTTAAAAAATATTGTGCTATTTGGTAATGTCTTAGGCAAAAGATTTAAGAAACAGTTTTTATTTATTTCAACTTTAAATACTTTAAAGAAATAAAATGACTGAAATAATAAACCAGTAAAATTCTTTAATACTCTCACTGTCATTTTGTTTTGATTTGTCGAATTTTGAAAAAGTAGTATTGATAAAATGAGTTATATATAATCGATTGTGATGTAAATGAATTATTGATAACGACTCTTATTATAACTAAGAAGATTACATAAGGGCAAAAAATAAAAGCTAAGCTGGTTTTTTTATTATAAGTGTCATTATAACTATGTTCTTCGCTACGAATAAAATATATTTGATTATCTCTTTTCAATCAATTTATGGGTATAGAAATTTTGAATTTTGTTGCATGATAAATGTGGCAGAACATTATGATTCAGACACAATGGAGTGACAGGGCAGCGAAAGTGTTAAAATTCCTTTCTTTTATATAAAAATTGTAAAAATTTTTTTTTAACAATTATAGTTTTAGATGATTTATCTTGTTTCTCTTTTGTTTTACTTATGACGTCGAAAAAAAATATATTATGCTTTTATTTAAGAGCATTTAAGATTAACACGCTTTTAATATGCCGTAAATTTTTCTGATTTCAAATAATGTTCAATTTATTTCAATTAAAGTTATAAGATAGTTAATTTTTTTTATATAAAGTTATAGACAGTTTTAAAGAAAATTTTTGTTTTCCAAGATGGAATTAATTCTAAATCTATATCTTCTAACCCTTTAATATAATTTAGACCTAGCAGATAAATACTTAACAAGTATTTGCCATTATATTATATTGGAACCTTAATTTTAATAATTTTTTTTTGACAAAAATTAAAAGCTATGATAGTAGTTATGATAGTACCTGTAACTTTAAAGTCGAAAAAAAAAAAATAAATTAAACTTAATTAAAAAGCACTAAGGATGGATTGATAATATTATAAGTCAAAAAAGTTAAAAAAAAAGATTAATATAATTATACTAGGAAATGGATTATAATAATAAGGCTGAATCTATTCAAATATTAATATTAATATGATCCTGAGATGATTTTCTTTCCTCATCTTATTATTTTGATTTTAAATCTCAGTGAATAAACTAATAACAGACAGTTATTCTATAGTTGAAATAATGTTATTCCTGGCAGAGCTAGCAAACATTTAATTTGTCTAAGTTGCGATTTCCTTACAAAATTTAAAAAAAAATTATTAAAACCATCAAAAGAAAGAGCCTTGGTGAGATAGTGGTTAAGCGTTTGGCTTTTTAACCAATAGAAAGCTGATTTAAATCTAGGTACTGAGCCAAACTGTACATTTGTATTAAAGGTTCCATCTTAAAGTTTGGTTTTAAAAGGGGGTGGTTTTGGTTGGTTAAAGTCCAACACTACCCTGAGGAAGCACGTGCAATTTCTCTTGGTGACTTTCGAGTTTTCCACCAACCCTCGTAAAAAAAAAAAAAAAAAAAAGATATAATAATAATATAATATAAACAAAACAAAAAAATATTACTGTGTAATTACTAATACCTAGTATTCGATCTGTAACGGCCTTACTAGCCGATGGTTTATGAATATTAAATAAATAAATAATAAAAATAAACTCAATAGAATTTAATTTATCTTCAAGCCTTTTAATTTTTCTTTACATAACACAAACATTTTGAAATTGAAATTATATTTCTCGAAATTGAATTTTCTATGTAACAGATTCAAAGTCTATAGGTACTCATAAAAAAATATTATCTATTTTTTATTTCTTCTGTTCCTTCTTTTTTGAAATGATAGCTTTTATTTGTTTAACCGTTCTTTATTATATGCATATCATTTCAAAAATATTGCGTGATATTTTTAGAGACCACGTGTTCAGGTCATAAATATGAGATCCAACACGTTTTTAAACTTTTTAAACATGAATTTTCATAATAATCATAATAAAAACGAAAAAAAGAAAAAAGAAGAAACGAAAAACAAAAATAGTAAAATTTGCAATAATTTTCTTTTTACATATTTACTTCAACTTTCAAAGTGAAAAAAGAGAGACACCGTTATTTTACAGGTCATACTTTCAAAAATGATCAATGGTCCGAGGTTATACAGATGAAAGTTTTCATGGTAAATTTAGTCCGAAATTTTTCCCAAAAAAATATTTTTTTTTTATTTTGCGTTTTTTTCTTTTTAGAACGTGTATAAAATTTAAAAATTTTCCCAAAATAATCTTTATATTATTATGTAAGATAGGAAAAAAATATGTAAAGTGAGGGAGGACAAAAGAAAACGAAAATTAAATAAAAAAAATAAAATATAATAATATAAAAAATTAAAAACTATTAGGAGACTTAAGAATTAAGAGATGTTTTTGGAAAAATTTAACATAGACAAGCTTTACGTAAAAAATTTAACATTATACACTACCATAAAAAATTATTTGGATAATAACAATATAAAGTTTTGTTTTACTAAAAAATGTTACAGAATAAGATTCAAGAGGAAACAAGATATTCTTTATATTTCAAGTTTTTTTAATCTAAAAATTTCAAATGAGTAAATAAATTTTAAAATTTATAAACCAAAGGTTTAAAATAGTTTACAAAATTTAATTTTTTAATTTTACTGTTATTGAAATTGCAAAATGTTGGCCTTCATGCACTTAAAGCTAGAAAATACATTTTCTAAATCTCCTCTGTTGTTTTTTTTTTTCTAAGAGAGGTGGAAATCTTCCAAAAATATCAAGAATTCCTCCTTGGTAGTGTCAGATTCTTACTGGCTACACCCACCTCCCCCTTTAGGCAATATAATTGGATGAAACCCCTACCTACTAACATAGTATATTAGCTAGGGAGTAGGTATAGGAAAGCATAGGACAATAGGATATGGAATTGGAAGTAGGATTGTAAGGAAACAATAAATCCGCCTATTATTATTACAATTTTACTAACAGCGAGAATAGCTATCAAGAGTTACAAAATACAGCAATAATGCATGTATGCATGAGGTAATTATTGAAGGGCAACCTCACGGTCAGTGTATCACCTATTATTATTGGTATTCATATTAATATTATTATTATACTATCATTAATAAACCTATTATTAAATCTATAGCATAGTTATAGTTATTGTTAAATCTATAGTGTTATTAAAGAGTTATTTCGGAGGCTAATAATTTAAGATAGATATTTAATTTTTCAACACCGAGAACTCTCACAAATTTATTCTTTGTGGCTACGTGAAACCTTTTAAAGGTGAGTAATCCAAAATAAAACCATATTTATTAAATAATTATTTATTCTATTCAATTTATTACATATATTATTCATTTATTTATTAAATAGAGTTAAGTGGGAAATTTAATAATACTTGATGTGTAATACCTAATGTCTGTTTTTTAATTGTTCACGATCAGGCTGACCAGTTTCTCTAAACTACATTCATTTTGGTTCATTTTGGAATAAGAGAGAAGATGGTATGTAAGAAATGGAATAATATAGAAAATGGTATCTTGGGAATGTGTTCTTATTATTATGTTAGAAATGATTTAAATTAATGATACAATTACTCTGTGACAACAGTTATAAACCTTATAATATATAGAGTTGAATATTATATTCTATTTGTTTACAATTCTATTGTTTACATATTATAATTTTTATATTTCAAAATTGTTTGTGACTATCTATGAATTATAATTAGGAATCAAAACTGCTTGTGAAATTAAAAGTTGAAATTAGAGTTAAATTTAAAATCAGATTTATACGCTTTTTCCAAAATATTTATATGTATATGAGAGATTCGGGATTAAGAGGGGATTTTACAGTTGATTACAAAATCAGTGTTTCAAAAATTTATTTAGCGGGGAATTCTTTCTAATGTCTTTTCTTTTACGTACTCATTTCAATGCAATTATAATATTCAAATTGTAGAAATATGTATGGAAAAGATAAAGTTAGAAAGGATTTTAGAGTTGGTTTTAAAATCAGGGTTTCAATAATTGGTTTGGGCCGGCGGCCCATTGCTTTGTTGTTGTTATATATTTGTACAATTCAACTAACCCTATTAGAAAAAATAACAATAACATCTTCAAAAAATTTCTGCCAAATGTCCCATTTGCTAAAAAGATTTTATCCGAAATGCGAAGTCTAACTGGCTTTATACTGAAAGTTTTTTTATACCAACTGGGTTGATGACAAATGTATTTTTAAGAAATGAGTTTATGCCAACTAGGGTGCTACCTTAATATTAATTATTATTTAGAAGTAATTTCAACCTAATTGACGATTGGTAGCTGAAACCGGTCAAAAAAAGTTTTCACTTTTACTTTAATTTGAATATGGGGTCACCTGAATTTGAATTCGACGGCTGAACTCTAATGGCTGTGTCATCCAACTGTTATCTGCTGTTTTGAATCGCAACTTAGAATTTAAATTAAAACAATTTGTTTTTCTTTGAAATTATGATAGGTACATTTTGATTAAACCATATACAGCCAGTTTTGATTTCCAATTGCAGCTAAAGTTTTAGTTTTTTTATAAGATTTAAGATGTGAAAAAGGTTTAAGTATTTAAATAAATTTAAAATATTTTTTTTTTTTTGAAGAAGTCACAAAAAATAATGCTAACAAATATTGAAGTCAAAAAAATAGTTTTATTTTAATTTTGTGATTTAATAATTTTATAACAGACTGTAGGAGAGATTTCAATAGTAAATGGAAGTTTGTAGTTTCATTTAAAAAGAAAAAAAAATTCTAACATGTAACATAAAAATGTTTTGCAGTAGGAGTAGAAATGATTTATTAGAAAATTTAATATAATTTTTCCTATGAATCATAAACAAAAATTAAACTGAAATTAAAAATTAAACTAACATCTTTTCCATGTTTTATTATTATATATTTATTATGGATATAAATTTAGAAAAAGTAAAAGAAGTACATATAAATATCTTAACATAACATATAATTATACCTTAATGGAATTTTTATATTTTTAATTTCTGTAAATAATTATTTTAAAATTATAGAACATTTTTGCAATTTCTAAAAATCAAAATTTCGGTTACCGAAATTTTTAAAAAATTTTTTGATCGGTTAAGGTTTTAAAGGAAATAACGGATATGGTAAATTACAAATGGTCAAACTTGATCTCGTGCAATACCACAAGATTGATATGGCCCAAAACCGATTTAAAACGATCCAATGATCTGCTTTCTCTCAAAAGGGCAGACATTAGAATGAGAATGGGTATAATCACCGGTCACTGTCTAATAGGGAAGCATGCCAGAAGACTTGGCTTATTCGCAAACGACTATTGTAGAGCCTGCAAGGATGAAGAAGAGGAGGAAACTACTCTCCATCTCCTTTGCACATGCCCGGTCTTGTCGGTAAGAAGGAATACCCATTTGGGGCAATATCTCTTCGACAGCCTTAGCGATTTGGCAGGTAAAAATGGGAAGAGTATTCTTCGCTTTTCAAAAAGCTCAAATTCGTTTTAACGAGCGGGATAGAAAAGCTTCTATGTGGTATTACAATGGACCAAATACGGTCTAAGTGTGCCTTTTTGGCAGCCATCTTAACCTAACCTAAGGTTTTAGTATTTTTTTCTTAGGAAAGTTCTAAGTCAGGGTTCACAGAACTATGTAAGGAAAGAATATGTATGTAATTTTAAAAAGGTTGTACTTATGTTGTTTTATATATTTAAAGCGGTTTTTAAACCTAACGAATAATATTAAGATATAATAAGCTCTTAATTAAGATATATACAGTAATTATTTTATTCTGGAGTTTTAACTGGTTACGTTTTTTTAATGTATTAAACTATTGCCGCATGAAGGATAATAGAATTAGTACCTTAACTGCTCTTGCAGTATTAATTGTTTAAGTGATAATCTGATGAAATAGAGAACCTAATAAAATTTCAATTTTAATAATGACTATTTAATATATCTATTTATTTCAAAATCTCCTTTTTTTAATTGAACTTTAATCTCTTTTGTAAAACCTCTTTTTTTGAGTAACAATTTTTTGCCAAAAATATCTTTTTTTAACTAAAACTTACAAATGGAGAAGTAAGGAAGTTTCATAGTAGAAGACCCTTTAGAACAAAAAGAAGATAAGCTAGAAAATTGAGGATATAACAGGAGATATTTAATAACAGGAGTGAGAATATGTTACAAATACTCGTATTATTAGAATGGATTTCAATTAATTCGCAATTAATATGCGAGATAGTATTAGGCCTCAGCACATGATATGAAAACTTTCTAAATTGCATTTGATAAAATTGAAATTGTTTATATTTTCTTATAATTCTAAATTTAAACTAAATTAATGGCATAATGTGTTTAATTTATATATTCATATAAGAAGGCAAGGAGCATAGGGCATATCCACTAAGTGGCATATTTGATTAATTTTAATTTCTGTAGTAATTTTTTTGATTTAATTACTCGACTTTAGCTATTGTACAAGATTATAAACCACAAATATTATATTTATGAATCATATCTTATTATCTTATACAAGAATTATTTTATTTTTATTTATTTTTATATTGCGGTATTAATTTATTATTACAATATAAAATTATAAGATATAAATTACTAATATAGACAATGTTTTTATTTGAAACCTTTGAATTGGAATGCCGCGACGATTTAACCACTTTCCCCATTAGTCAGATTGTTTTAATGTTAATCCAATCAAAAATGATAACTAAATCAGGTAGAAAACCAGATAAATAAAATTTTCAATTTTACTGCAATTCAAGCTTGGATCCTCGAATAATTATTGAAAATTTATTTACCGATAGCGACTTTAAACCTATTAGAGTTAATTTAATTATAGATGGCCACTTAAGCTTAAAAGTTAAAAAGAAAAATGTTAATGGTTAGTTAGTGTTTGAATCAAAGAAATAAGAAAATCCAAAATTTAGAATTTCGGGCTGTAAGAGTTCCTATATAATGGAGTACTGATTTAAAACGTTTCGAACAAATTTTATATACATTTTGATGTAAGTAAGCAAAACTTATTTAACATAAAACCTTAATTTTGTTGTGTAAAGAAAAAATTATTTTAAAATTTTTTTTTACTTAACGTAGAGAAATTAATTTTCATCCTTTCCTAATTTCTTCATGTACGTCTAGAAACTACTATCTATACTGTTTATAAATATATTATTAATATTAAATAGCTTACGTAAACAAGACCTAAAAAGAATTTAAAGTTAGCAGTAAAGCCAAGTTGAGTGACACAATTTCGTTTTGATTTTTAAAAGAAAACTGAAATGACAGGAATTATATTTCAATTCTATAATTGTATTGAAAATGGAATTTGACATATCAAAAAATAAACTGGCAATATTTTTCCCTTGACAGTCTAAAGGTGCATTTTATTTGAGTTGTGATAAGTGATAGGAGCATCGCCATACTAGCGTAGCGTAGAAAATTAAACATACAATGTTTTCAATTGAAGTTATATTGGTTATATTGAGCATCGATGAACGATAAGAGCATTGCAAAATTTTTATTATATTTTCTTTACTCATATCGATTATAAAAAAAATTTTACTTATCGCAGCTCCAATATAAATTCAGCCTAATATAGTCGATTTTGAGGATATTTTGTAATAAAACTAATATTTTAATTATATGTATCTATATAAATATATATGTATACAGAGTACACATACATATATATGTAACATATATATATGTAATACATATATATGTAACATATATATATGTAATACATATATATGTAACATTTTTTTTTTTTAGTTTTTAAACTACAAAACATTTTCGAACTAAAACTATAAAAGATAGAGAAGTAAATAAATAAATTTTGAAAAACTCCTTAATTATATTTTTAATAAGATTTTATAAATACTTTAATCTTGTTCAAATCAGACGTTACGGGTACTTTAATCAAAGCAAAAAAAAGTTTTATCAAATATCTTTTAAGACTCTACAGCTTCAAAATTGCTGGTCTCACAATTAGACCTTCATACAAAAGTTTTCCCTACACATTATTTTCTATAGGATGGAATATATGAAGGCATTCATTAATGAATCGCCTTGTATTTAAATAGAATTATAAAATATCTGCTAGTTATTCGAATTTATTTTCATTTCCGATTTGAAAATCACATTTTTAAGTTTTTAAATTCGTACTCAGGAGGTCTAAAAATGACCAGCATACAAAAATTCAGCGATTTATATCAACGAAATCATGTAGTGGTAGAAGTTATGGGTTAATATAATTTACTTTAAAGCAATCATTTTTTTTTTTAAGAATAAGTAATTGTCTAGGTTTAATTACCTTAATTTACTTATTTATTTATAATTTATTTATAATTATTTTAGGTTAATATCAACTTTCAGGATGTTATTAGTAGAAAAGTAGAAAAATAGTTTTATATGGCAAAATTAACTTTCGATAAATGCTTAAAAATTGTAAAGATAGCTAAATTCTTATGCATGCAATTTATTTGTTCACGGAATTCAAAGCATTCGTATACTTCATTATCAATATTTACATAGAGACCGGAAAAATCTTAAAGATCAACTCAACTTAACATGTTTTTTTTTTTTCATCGTCCCAACACTTTCTTTAAAATACACCATGAGAAAGTAATAAATGTACTTTTACTACAGACAAATAAATTTAAAGATTACATTGCCTGAATACTTGTATATAATCCATAAAAAGAAACAAATAGAAAAAGTAAACCAGACACATTTTTCTTTTCAACAAAATTTATTAAGGAAAAGTAATAAATTACGTCAAATTATTACTTAATTCTTCTTTTTATATTTGAAAATCATATATAAAAGTTTGAAGATCCTTAAAACTAAATTAACGAGCAAAAAAATATTACCTAAATATTAGTTATAACAGAGTGTTAGCTATAATTAATATGTATTAGTTATAATTAAATGCTTATAATTTAAGAATATATTAAAGATGCGTACTTAAAATATAACTAATATATGTTAAGTATCTATATTTTAAGGATGCGAATATTAATTTGCTTTTATTTAAAATGTTTAAGAGATATTAAGAATAAGGAGTTATATTGTACAAATGAATACAGGTAAAATAATGAAGCCATTATCGATATGTGCTATCTACACAGTCTGCTCTTCATAATTAGTTAATTCGTTATCGTTAACTTTTATCTGACTCATACCGTAGTGGTTAAGTCGCCAACCTTTCAATCGAACGGTCTTGGGTTCAAACCCCGGTCAAGTCATATAAATAAAAAATATGTTGTAATTTTATATCCTAATATAATAATGTATATCGTATAATTAATACTAATAGCTGCTACAGTGGATCCATTTTTGGTTACATCATGCAGGAAGGTGTTATATACTACTGCACACTGTAATCCACTAATGGATCTGATCATGTAGTAAAATAATAATAATATTAATAAAAATATCTTACCAATAATAATAGCTGCTACAATGACAGTGGGGGTTGCCTTCAGTAATTACCTCATGCAGTAAGGTGTTATATACTACTGCATGTTGTAACTGTTGCAACGGCTATAGTCACTGTTAGCAAAATACTAATAATAATAGGTGGATTAATTGTTTCCTTATAGTCCCACTCCCAATTCATTGTTTATGTATCCATTTCCTATTTTTTCTTATTCGTACTCCCTAGCCAATAGGGAGTAGCGTTCGCAGGTAAGTGTTTCATCCCATTATATTGGCTAAAGGGGCAGGTGAGTTTAGTTAGTAAGAATCTTTCACTACCAAGGGGAAATTCTTGGTGTCTTTGGAAGATTTCCACCTCCCTTCTGAAAAAAAAAATTGGTTGACTCTAAATATGTTTTGTTGCTGAATGAATGAACGTTATAAAATACTTTGAACTAATATTTCTTGATTAACAGATTACATTGTTATTACAGAGGTTAACATTGCTATTTGTGAAGTACATATGATTCAAATGCAACTTAATCTAAAAGAAGTTAGAAAATTGTTCGATATTTATTAGTTAGAGTTAGTTAGTGATATGATTCAAGTTTTAATTAAGAATTTTGTATTATTACATCCATACATAGTTCAAGCGTAAAATAAATTTACCAATTATGTTTATGACTTGAAGGAAGCTTAATAAATATGGAAAAATAATATATAGATATTTTTGGTTAGGAGAATACTGAATTGATGATGTTATGAATACTGAATTGATGAGATTGAACAAGTAAGACCAACGCATTCGACTATCTGCCACACAATTTAAAATATTGTCAAAAGGAGTTATGTTTTATGGCCTATGATTGGTTGATGGCATGCCTTTTCGCTTCTGCAAAATTTGATTTGAAACACATCAGAATCAGAAATTTTCTAAAAGATGATTAAATTTTATGGAAACAACATAATAATATGTTCATATTGGATATCTTAGAGATGAAACAGTCAGTCCTAAACTTTTACTCGTTTTATTTTATATCGAAATTTAAGTTTTTTTCTTTTCGAACTTGAAAAAAACGTTTGTGAAACACTGTTTTGTTAAAACAATGAAAAAACGGGCAGTAAAATATATTTTAAAATAAAATGTGTTTTCTACAAATTCAAAAGTAAAACATGAGAAAAAGAAAGATACACCCTTACTGGTATTAGAAAATATAGATTTATTTTTATATCCAATTTGTTTATCGGTACTTTTTTATTTTCGAATTAAACTTGATAATAATCAATTCATATTTTATACAACTGACTGAGAGCATTTATGTGGGTTTCAGGTGAAAAACCTACACATTATCATTTCGATTTTAAATTTATTTGATTTTGTTTTTCTATCCATTTTTAATTATTTACATTTCATTTAACATTTCCTTTTATATTTCATTTTCTGATTTAATTTTATAAATTTTTATATTTCTTCGGAATTTTGTTTTTTTTTTTTGTTTGCATTTATTTTTAGTTGAATGATGTCAACGTGGGATAATGAAAATTTTCACTTTATTTTATGCTTCTAAATTTAACTGGTTCATAATATCGTATACCTATATAAAAATTTAGTATCTTAACATTCTCTTTGTTTGGAACATTTTTTATTTCTTATTTCCTACAGTTTTTTTTTTTAAATGAATTTTTATCTGTAATTAAAATTAATAAAATAAATACTTTTCTTAATTTTGAATAATAACAGAATAATTAAAAATTTATACCAATATAAAATTTTTTTTAAGTTTTTGAAATTTATAGCTATATAAAGTTCAGAATCTTTCTTACAATTTTGAGGGGCTGTAAGTCCGGGACCCTATATAACTAAGAAAAACCCTTAACACACGTAAAAATATATTACTAGAGCTTTAATTTTTATGTCTTGCCAAAGAAAAAATTGTACAGGTGCCTTAAAGTAGTAAATTTTCAATTTTTGAGCTCTAATAGCTCTTACACAGGGGGTGGTAGTAAAAAAATTTCTATGAAAACTTATACTAATACTAATTCTAAAAGCTCTTTCTTGGTTGCCATTTAAAGGCGTTTCGGAGTTATCAAAAAAAAATGTGGTTCTCACATAACGTTAAAATTAAATAGCAAATTAGAAAATATTGCATAATTTTGATATTGTTTTATGGAGATAATAAAATTTGTGGTCTTCTAGCGGTTTTAGATTGTAACTATTACGCAGAACCTATATATACATCTGAAAATGGGAATTTTTTCCATTTTTGCTGGGCTGTAACTCTGGAACCCTATACAACTAAAAGAAACCGTTAACACACGTAGAAATATATTACTGGAGCTTTAATTTTTATGTCTTACCAAAGCAAAAGGTGTTAAAATTTCTGAGCCCTAATTGCTCATAAACATTCCAAAAAGATTTTCTGAGTGAACTTATACTAATTCTAAAAGTTCTTTCTGCCCTCAAAATTTGCAAGTCCCTATCTAAAAGCGTTCCGGAGTTATAAGGGTAAAAAAATAATGGTTTTCACATAACGGTAAATTTCAATAATTACTAAATTTAAAAAGGAAATGTATAATTTTGATATTAATTTATAAAGGTCGAATGGCGTTTTCAGATTGAAAAATTGTTAAGCGGAACATGCATATTTAAAAAAAGAGCTTTCTCAAAGTTTGAGGGGCTGTAGCTTCGTAATGGATCTATGTTTAACGGTGTAGAAGTTTTGTAAACAAACGGACAGACAGAGTGAAACTGATAGGCACATTTTTTTAAATTTTTTTTTTGAAATGTGTTAAAAATATATAATTTTGAAATAATTATATAAATTTACCGGAATTATTTTTGTATTTCCTCCTATTTAAGATTTATAATAGTAGCCAAAAATTGAAAATAGCCGGTGTCTATTTTTAGCCACGTTCTTTAACTTGTATATAAATTTATCGTGACTAGGATATACAAACTAAAGCTGTAGTATTATATTTTTAAATATGTTAACGGCCTTAAAATTAAAGGAAATATCTTTTCACAATTTTTTCTTATAGAAAAAAATTCTATAAAAAATTACAGATTTAGAAGCAAAAATAGACACAATTCTAAAAGGCTTTAATATTGTCTCTTTGGAAATAAGAGTTTTTAAAAACTTTGATTTTACATATTAATCTATAAAATCTGAAAATAACTTTATTCTGCATTACAAAGCAAACATTTTCGACATTCATAATAAAACTAGAGAGTACCTTTGGTTGCAAGCAAAACCAAAGATTTTTAATGGAGTACATTTCCAAATAATATTAAACAATTATGACTATTTTTCGGATCAAAATTTCAAAATTTTTAAAATTTAAAAAAAAAACAAGGCAGACCTAAACAAAGCCAAAGATTTTAAAGGTACACATTTTTAAATAATCAATTAAGAATAAAGAATTCATTTTTATAGAGGTTTTCTAGTAGGACAATAGTGCAGGAAGATACTTTCGTACTTTCTTTAATTTTAAGAAAAACCTATAGGTAAATAAGAAAAGAAGTTTATACATCAATAAAAATAAAGTTTTAATTTAATTTTTTGTGTCTTAACTTTAAAAAATTATAAAACAATGAAACAATGACACAAATTTTACAAATAGACGAATAAACTAAATAAAAAATCAAATAATAAAGTGCATTTATTCAAAATGTTTGGAAATTGAGAAAAAAGGCAAATATCCTTTTTCAAAAAAAAAAAAATATCTTGATATTCCCGGAATTAACAAAATTCATTTGTTATAAATTTAAAGAAATATATGTACATATATAACAGCTGCCTATACTGTATATAATAAACATATATATATATATACAAATTAAATATTCAACGAGAACGGATAGGTACATATTATTCAAAAGAAGTCATATCAATAAATCTTTGTTGTAAGCCCTGATATTCTTCTTGAAATAAATAAATAAATATAGCCCTGAGAGAAAAAATGAACCCTTTTATATCCAATTTTTTAACGACATAAATTTTTGATACATCAACTATACCTCCAATGATAAAAATATTCCAAATAATTTATATTTGATGATAGATACAAGGCTATACCTGTGTTTATTCCAATACGAAATCTGAAAATAAAATCCTTAAAAAAAAAAAACATTTTTGCTTTTATTTTTACAGGCAAACGTTTATTGATTTATAATGTTTGCTAAAAGCGATATTTTTCAATGAATATAGGAACAAGATAAATCTTAAAGGACCAAAAATGGAAAATTTCTAAAAATGTTCTTTTTTTCCAATGGTTTTTTTTTTTTTAGTTCTATGAATCGTAAACAATCAAATGTCGTATTTTACAAATCTTTCTCCTCATGAAAATACTTCAATTTGCTTTCTCTTTTCCTATGTCTTCTAATCTCTGTTAAAACTTTGCATGATTTTACTTTAAGATTTTCTTTTGATGAAATCGTGATGAGAAATTCCCCTTTGCTACATATTATTATTGGTTAAATAAAAACTAAAGAAAATATTTTGTTTTATCTAAAGGTATCTATAGATTTAAAATAGGCGAGCTAACAATATAATATTGTGTTTTATCAATATACTGTTATTTCATATAAATTCTTTAATTTAAAAATATCATGGCAGGCGGCATGGTTCATAAACCGAACAAGTGCGGGTTTAAATTCTTTGCCTAACAGGTAGAATTGTTTCTTGGAACCGGGTATTAAAACTTCTTTTATTGTATATATTAAAGTCACTGAAAAGCCTTTAATAATTTACTTTTTTTTTTAATCCCAAAATTTTAAACAATACGTCATCTTGGAATATATTTATTACGGTAATTTTTAACACATTTCCAAAAAATGTTTGGAAAAATGTGCCTATTAGTTTCACTCTGTCCGTCTGTCTGTCTGTTTAGAAAACTTCTACACCGTTAAAGATAAAGAAAAAAACATTTTAACCATGGGTAGGTCTCATAAAAAAATTAATTTTGTGGAACAACTTTTTCACGTAGCCCCATCCATCAGGGAACTACAGCCCCTCAAACTTTGAAAAAACCCTAATTTTAAACGGGTATATTTCAGGTTCCGCTTAACATTTTTTCAATCTGAAAACACCATTCGACAGCAATATTTTTAGTGTTAAAATTATATATAGTTATAGTAAGTTTTAAAATTATAATTAGTGTCAAAATTATATATAGTTTTTAATTTTAGTATTTAAATTTACCGTTATGTGAAAACCACATTTTTTTTCATAACTCCTGCACGCCTTTAGATAGGAACTTGAAATTTTGAGACAAGAAAGAACTTTTAGAATTAATATAAGTTTTCTTAGAAATTTTTTTTGCATCACCTCTTGTTAGGTATTAAGCGAAAAATTGAAAATTTGCTATTTTCAAACACCTGTAACTTAGGCACCTGTACACATTTTTCTTCGGCAAGACAAAAAGTTAAAGCTCCAGTAACATATTTTTATGTGTGTTAATGGTTTCTCTTAATTGTATAGTGTTCCAAAGTTACAGCCCCTCAAATTTGCAAAAAAGGCCTATTTTCAGATGTATATATATATGAGGCTCTGCGTAGTAGTTCTACAATCAAAAAACACTAAAAGACCGGACATTTTTTTACCTCTATAAAACAATATCAAAATTATACAATATTTTGTAATTTACTATCTAAATTTACCGTTATATTAAAACCAAATTAAGCATGATATTTCCTTTTTCATAACTCCGGCACGCTTTGAGATAGGAACTTGAAATTTTAAGACAAGAAAAACTTTTAGAATTAGTATAAATTAACTCAGAAATTTTTAGTAGCACCCCCTGGTTAAGATTTATTACGCCTCAAAAAGTGGAAAGTTGCTATTTTAAACACCTGTAACTTAAGCACCTGCAAACATTTTTCTTCGGCAATACATAAAACTTAAAGGTTCAATATAATATATTTTTACGTTCAATGATATATTTTTACATTTTTTTTAGTTATATAGGGTTCCGGACTTACAGCCCCTCAAAACTTTAAAAAAGTCCTATTTTCACGTTTTTTCTTATTACAAATTTTCAAAGCAAGTCACAATCCTAAACAGTTTATATTATCTTTTGGAAATGTGTGCTTTTAAAAACCGTAGGTTTACATTCTACCTTGTTTTCAAATCTTCTCAAAATTTACCAATAGTTTAAACATAAAATCAAAAAACATATACCTAATTCATGTTTTTATATGTAGACTGTAGAATTAACTGCATAGCTTTAGGAGATATGATTTGCCAACTAACGATTTGCCAAATAACGATTCAGTGCAAAAAGTGCTTTTTTTTATTTGGCATACTGCCTTATGTCTCTAATTAAAATTAACTTCATATCAAAAAACTTTTTTAAATCCAAATTTTGTTCGGTCATAAACTTTGTAGAAGTTCAGATATCAAAGTTATTTGCTATATTATCAACTTTTAGATTGTAATTAACACCAAGGAACTTATCCTAAATTTCCGTACTATATATGATATGACTTTATGAAAATAGTTAAAAGATAAAATTACTTTTTAGTTTTTTTTTCTCTTTCTTTTAAAAAGGCTAACACACACTTTTAATTTCACTTTTAAACTAAAAAAATTTCATGAAATCTTCAACAAAAAATGGCCTTTATGGGTATAAATATGAACTATGTTCAAGGGTATAATAAATTTACCATTACGTTTGTGACACCTTAAAGGAGTCGAGGTAGATATAGTGTCAAAGGTATAGATCGGCTCAGAATCGAATTCTGAGTCGATTAAGCCATGTAAGTTTGTTTTTCCATCCGTCCGTTCACACGATAATTCAAAAAATAAAGGAGCTAGGAGGCTGACATTTTTTTTATGTGACTTAAGCAAAATTGTTAGTTTTGCTTTTAATTTCAGCATTTTCGGCCGCCGGGTTCGATTAGCTGCCATACAACTCCACAATTTACATAAATATATCTCTGTAGTTAACGTCGGTACAAAAACATCTGAATGTTTTTAAAAGATGATTAAGTTTTATAGAAACAGGATATATTATGTTCATACGGTTATCCCAGAGTTGACATAGTCTACTCTACTTCACTCTTCCTCGTTTTTTTTTAATTAAAAAATATTTTGAATATCACGAAAATTCTTAATCTGATGTTCACTTACCAAAACTATAATTAAATTTTTTAATAATTCTTTCAGGTTGAAATTTGATAAAATATAATTATATATTTTATTTTAAATGAATTTTTAATTAAAGTTTCTTAACAGTTTCTTGTACAAAAAAATTTAGAAGAACATTTTAAAAATGCTTTTTTTTTTAAATAAATTAATGCTCGTTGAATAAATTATTTTGACTTCCTAAAAAAAACTTTCAAAGCTAATTTTAATAAATTTTGCTATTATTTAATGAAATATTCCAGATCTTTGTTAAATCTGAATCATTGCGTAATACTTAATTTATCAGTCGGGCACTACCATGAGGTATTCATGATGCCTGTAGAAGATTCTCTATCCCCTTAGGGAAAAAAAATAAAAATGAGATTTTTTATTTAAACCAATACTCTATTAATATAAAATTTAGATATTATTAAGAATAATAAAAAGTTAGAATCTAATTTATCTAAATCTAATCGATGAAAGTTTTTTTAAATCCGGTATATCTTAATATTTAAGAAATATATCTGTCAGTAAAAGATAATGAGGTCATATGAAGTTTCAGTTTTTCCTATTTTATAATCTAATTTTGAATTTTTTGACTAATTTAATTAATTTGTAACTCCTTCTACAATAACTATAGGTTAAAATATTACTTTGAAGCGTTGAAGAGACCTGTTAAAGATTTTGAATGAAATCTTTTAATATTTTCTACATTCCACTCGGACAATTAATTACAGCAAAGCCTCATAATTTGGAAATCATATACTCATATAGATTTGATGATCGTTTTATATAATATTAATAGCTTGTTTTCAAATAATAATTTTGATTTTATAGTGAGCCAATACATTTAAAAAATTTCAACGTCAACTACTTGTGTTTTGTTTTGATAACAACTCTCCCATTTAATTTATTGTCTAGTTGTACGCCTTAATATTTAATAGTTTTACTATTTGGGATAAGGATATATTGTTGCCTATATGAGAAGTGTTCTTGTTAATTGTGAATGTAATATTTATGCTGATTTGTTTGTTTTATCCCGTTGTTTTTTTTTTCCTCAGGGAGGTGAGAATCTTCCAAAGACACTCCTTCCTTGGTAGTGTCAGATTCTTACTGACTAAGCCCCCCCCCCCCTTTAGCCAATATAATGGGATGAAACCCTTATGAGCCTGTGAACGTAGTATATTGGCTAGAGAGTAGAGATAGGACTCTGCACCGTTGCACTAATTTTGCAATTATTTTTCTAAATTGAATAAAGTATCCTTTTAGACGCAGTATTAAGATGTTTTATATCATATACAATTTATATTCTAAAAAAAGTTATATCATCACCGAAATTATTCATTGTTGGAAAATATGCTGTAAGTATTATGATCAATAAAATGGTATTCAGTATGCTATATTTCAGGTACACTTTGTTTTAATGTGAACCCAACTCGAAATTTTATCTTGAAGTTTACTTTTAAATAAGATGGAAAATTTTTTTTTTTTTGAATCGGTAGTATAGTATTCAAATAATATTCTGTATTTTGTGTACGAGACTTTTATGCAAGAAACAATTAAATGGATTTCCGTAAGAATGTAGTTTTGCTACGCAAACGTGGAAGTTTGTTAGAATAAATATATCAAATATCAAAAATTAATGAAAATGTCGAAAATGTCATTCTAAAAAAATTTTAAATTTTTAAATATGCTTACAAATGACTTAAACATACACTATATTTCCGTAGTTAGATGTCAAATTGAAAAATCGTTAACACATGTTAATTTCAATTTTTCGAAAAATGTTATATTTTTAGTACATAATTATCTTGAAATATTTTCATCTTTCTTTCTACTGTATGTTTAACTGTATCTTTTAACATTTTAAGTCAAATTGTAGTATCGGTGATACAGTAGTGATACACTTGGTTGTAATACTTAGAGCTATTAGAAAATAAATTTTTCATCTTCAGAAATCTTAAAATTGAACTTACCTGTGCACTTACTCACTTTATATATGAATTCATCGCCATCTTCATCCTTTTATAATGATCGGGATTTTCATTTAACTGATATTTATATTATTGACACTTTTAAAATTTTTATTCATAACATTTAAACAAAATAAATACAATTTTCTAATTTGTTATTCATACAAATCAATTTTTCGAATAATATATATTTTCAAAAAAAAAACGAAATTTAAGATAATTCAAAAATGGTTAATATATTTTTCTACAGATTTTTTTTTTTTTTAGTACATTTCCAAAAAAAATTTAAAAAAAATGTGCCTATTAGTTTCACTCTGTTCATCCGTCTGTTTACAAAACTTCTACATCGTTAAAGATAGAAAAAAAAAATATTAAACATGGATAGGTACTTTCATAAAAAAATAAATGTTGTAAAAAAACTATATCATATAGCCCTATCCATTACGGAATTGCAGCCTCTCCAACTTTGAAAAAGCCCTATTTTTAAATGCGCATATCTAATGTTATACTTAACATTTTTTCAATCTGAAAACGCCATTGGATAGGAATTTTTTCAATCAACATCAAAATAATACATTTTTTTAAAATTTAGTACCGTTATGTGAAACCATGATTTTTCTACCTTCATAACTCCGGCACAGTTTTAGATAGGGACTTGAAATTTTGAGACAAGAAAGAAATTTTAGAATTAATATAAGTTCAGAAAAGGTGTTTTTTTTATCACCTCTGTTTAAGAGGTATTAGCGCTTAAAAGTTGAAAATTAGCTTTCTTTAGACACCTGTAATTTAAGCACCTGAACAAATTTTTCTTCGGGAGACATGAAAATTAAAGCTTCAGTAATATATTTTTAAACATGTAAACCGTTTTTCTTAGTTATATAAGGTTCCGGACTTAAAGCCCCTTAAAATTGCAAAAAAAGCTATTTTCACATGTGAAATTTTGGTGAAAGACACAATTCTGAACAGTTAGTTTTACCTTTTGGAAATGTGCGTTTTTAAAATCTGTTGGTTTACATTCTGCCTTGTTTTCTTTTGATTATAAATCGCAAAAATATGAAATTATGCGTGAAAAAATATTGAGAGAAAACAAAAGAAAAAAAAAATCAAGGCAGTAAAAACAAAGGTTTTCAAAAATCCATATTTTCAAAAATATAATACAAATCATTTTAGAATGTTGTTCTGATTACAGGCGAATATCCGAGGTATAGAAATTTTGGTTTAACATAACGGTAAAGTTTAATAGTATATTGTAAAATAAATTATTTAATGTTTTATATAAATTTACAAAGTTCAAACATCGTTTGACGATTAAAGATTGGAAAAATATTCAGTATAATTTTAGATGCAAGGATAACTATTTTTTATGTATTCCTAGCCATTGCACTTAAACTGTGTATTGGCTATGATACATAAAAAGGTTTTTATTCCACAAGATTAATTTTTTTTAAGAGAACTATCCAGTCTTAAAATTTTATTGGCTCATCTTAAATGGTGTAGAAAATTTTTAAACAAGCGGGGACGGATCGACAGGCCACCGGCGAACAAAGTGAAACTGATAAACAAATTTTTTTTAAATGAAAAATATTCTAAAAACACAAAATATAAAACAATAATAATTTTCTTTTCTTAATTTTCATACATTTACTATATACTTACTACCTTTTATAATCCTTTAGAAAGAAAAATTTTAAATATGTTTAAAAAAAAAACAATAGGGAAAATTGAAAGAGAAAAAAACAGAATCTAAATTGGTTCTAACAATAGACAAATCAAATTTTTTTTTTTTTTGTACAGATTCATATATACATATATAATATTGTCTGTGTTATATAAGAAGCTATTGCTTAACACTATATCCTTCTATTGTAAATTCTATATATATGGATGTGCTTATTCAAATATACAATGTACAAGACTTATAAAAAAAAAATCAAATATTATTTATTGATATTATTTATTCGGCAATTTGTTTCCTTTTTCTATCCATTCACAATTCTTTATTGTTTTTTTTTATTTTTGTTTTTAAATTATGAAAGGTGAGCTCTGTTTTGTCATAATAGCTTCTTTGAAATATTGATTTGACAGGTGTTCTGCTAGATATTTCATCTTTTTAACAGAAAACAAAAAAAAAACAATTTGGAAAAAAAAATGAGATTGAGTGCAAATTTGTAGAAATTTTATTTTTATAATATAAGAATTACCATTAGATTATTGTGCACGTTTTCTAAGCAATATTATATGTAGAGTTTTACCATAACAATCCTACATGTGTTTGTTTTTTTGTTTATTTGTTTATATACAATATGTTTTTTTGTTTGTTTTTTTTTTTTTAAATTTTTTCTATTTATCATTTTAATTTTCATATAAACAAAAAATCGATTATTATTTTCTTGGTTTGTATAAATTTTTGTTTAGATGTTATAGTTTTCTAAAATAAAGGGGTTCAGTGACAGAACGCTCGAGGAAATAAAGCCCGCAAGCTTTAATTCTAAAATTTTTGGAAATAACGCCCGTCGGCTTTAAATCTTTTTCAAAAAAGAATTAAATCCCACACGGGTCTTAATTCCACTAGATCGTAGGCTTTAAGTCCATTTCGAAAAAGAATTAAAGCCTACTGAGTAACACAAAGGCTGCTATCGTGTTTCATTTGACTAGATTTTATTTAGTGACATGTCAGAAGTCCCATTGGGACTTTTGACTCACTTCAATGAGCCATAAGTGCCATGGGACTGTTGTCTCATTGTTAAGGCCTGGGAGGGATTCTGGGAGGGATTTTACAATTGAATTCAAAATTAGAATTATAGGTATACGCCCTTTACAGAATATTTAAATATATGCATATACGAGTTTCTGAATTAGGAGATATTTTAGAGTTGGTTACAAAATCAGCGTTATACGCTTTTTCAACAATATGTGTATAATCCTCCTAATACAAAACTCGCATATGCATATATATCTAAATATTCTGTAAAAGGCATACAATCTTGATTTTGATTTCAATTCTAAAATCCCTCCCAAAATTCCTGACAATTGGAGTATTACTTATTTACATATTTATTACATATTTTGGAAAAAGCACATAACCTCGATTTTGGAATCAACTATAAAATCCCTTCCAATTGAGAATCTTGCACATATACATATTAGTAAATATTCTGGAAAAAGGAACATAATTTTTTTAAACTTTTGCCTTCTCAAATTGTATGTAAGTGTTCCAAAAGCTAAAAATCTTTAGAAGTCGAAAATTCGGAAAAAATTGATAAATTTTTCACAGGTTCTTTGTATTGTATGAAATTTTGTAAGCAAGTTTTATTTAGCAAAATTGAATTATGGACATTTTACAAAGAATGGCAGTTGTGTTTTTATAATAAATAATAGTCACGGTTATATTAAATTTATTCATCTCTTTGTAACATAACGAGTATAGTATGCTCATTGATATAAACTCAATTGTAAAATGTTTTACACTCGTAAAAGTACAATAAGATAAATGGAAAACTTGAATTACTGACAATACATTATATTATCGCAGGTTAATTAATCTATATAAAAAATAACTATTTCTATTTGATTGTTCATTAGTATTGTTATGTAATTTAAAAGAAAAAATCACATACCGTTGTTTAAAAAACGGTAAAACAAAAACAGCAGCTAAAAATTCATTAAAACAGGGAATGGGTTATTGCTTTTCCAGAATATAGAAAAGTTTCAATAATTGATAATAATTAGGTAACTACAAATAAAAAGAAAACCGAGTTCTCTGATGGTATTTACCGTTACCTAAAAAAAAAACAAAAACTGTTTTTTTTTTTTTAAATTGCAATGCATTTTTGACCACTAAATGGCGTTTTCCCAACCAATGACATTTATATATTCGTAATTGTGATGACATCATTACGTAACTCTATCCCCCCTATATGTGGAAGTTTTTATTTTATTATTAAATAAAAAATAAAATTTTTTGTCTGAAAAAAATTATTTACAATTTCAATGAAAATTAAAAAAAAAAAAACTTATCTATTAAAGAAACTTAATGTTAATTAATTAAAATACTAAACTTTTGTTTAAATTAAATGTGTGATTTATAATTTTGTTTTCTAATTTACTTAAATTTATTAATTTAAATTATGAAAATTGTTACTTTTGATCTTAACGAAATCCATAATGGCTTTATAATATTCTAGTGATGATAAATTAAACATTAATTTTAAAAATTTATTTAATAAAATTTGAAGTTTATCTATGTATCAAATTTGCACTATGTCGCCTCCCCCACCCACCGATATTGGTGTGCCAATGATTAATGGAATAAAAATAAATTTCATAAAAATCATCTTATATTATCTTTAGACAAATATATAGATAGCAACAAATAATACTTCTGTCAGCTTGTCGAAATTTTTAGACATTTGCTTTAATAAACGTACATATGTATTTGTTTTCTAATCAAAAAGATATTAAAAATTTTTTATCCAGATACTATTTTCTTTGAACAATTAAAATGAATACCTAAAGCGTTCTAGAATAATTTTCATTTAAAGAAAAATAGTTAAGAACATTTATGAGAATTTATTTAATACAAAATTGTTCAGCACCATTTTAAGCCTTAAGGTCTTTATTATGTTTCTTTTATTTATTAATTTTTTACGCATTAAGTATGAGAATGTGAATATTTTTTTTTCTTGATGTGATAATTCGAACGGAAAATATTTTTCAAACATCAAAAGTATTTCTTCTAAAAACAAAAAACAAAAAATTCAAAAAAATTCAAAAAAAAAAAGGTTGAAAATATTTTTTTTAAATTTATCGTTGCGTAAAATATTTTTCTTTTTTTCATTTTTATTCTTTTGATAATCAATACGGTAAAAGTCATAATAATAAAATAAAAATGTGAAAGCGAATAAATATTAGAAATAAAAAGAAAAAACAAAGCAAGGAAAAAAAAAAAAACAAGAAAAGAAAAATAGAAAAGGAAACAGCAAAAAAAAAAAATAAATAAAATATGTCAAAAAAATTCATACATATTTACTGATTGTTTTCCGAGACGCGTGTTTATTATTTTGTATTTGGTTTGAAGTTAACAAAATAGTATCTAAATTATATTTAAGAGCTAATCACAGGTGTAGTGAATCAGGAAATTTAAAAAATATAGCAACAAAATTTTTAGGATAAAAAATTAGCTAGGAATAATTTCAACTTGACATTCTTATAATATAACATAGTATCTATATATAGATAAAAAAATAATAATCAGTTCTATTAATAATAATAGTATATATAAATATTATATTATATCCATGTATATAATATTATGTAAACAAAAGACTTTATTTACATAAATAAGAGAATAAAAGAGAAGAGCAAAAAGATAGATTTCTAGATAGAGTGACATAAATACATATATAGTTCTGCTGTTTACAATGTTTAAGTATTTGATTTTTTTTTTTTTTTTTTTGTAAAATGAGCTACACTTTCAATCTTCCAAATAATTTTTATGTTGCAATCTAAAACAATAAAACTAGTAAAGCTTAGTTAAAACAAATTTTCGGCTGTAGAAATATTAGATATCTTTTACACGTCCAGCTTACCCTATAATTTAATAAAAACCAAATTTTTGACAAGCCATGTTTTTAATCCCCATGTTTCGGCAATATTAAACAAACAATTAATGTGTTAATTAGCATTTCTTGTCATTAATTATTTTTCTAGAAAATTTTCTATCTGAAACTAGTGGTTACAGATTTAAAGAATATAGTTATGTAAAATATCCGTAAATTTAAACCTAAAAATTTAGAAAAAAAATAAATTTAACGAAATTTGTAACAGGGAATCAAAAATAAAAATAGTTTCGTATTTTCTTCGAAAAATTTTAAGATTCATTAAAACTGTTCCGAAAGATTTCGTTAAAAAATTCCGAAAAATTTTGCTAAAGTATTATATACCATCAAAATATATCCAATTTTTTTAAAAATATTTTATTGATATAATCTTTGAGACACTTTCGTATATTTATTCATATTTATATTGATATATGTATATGTATACAAAAACATTAGTATGTATGTATATATATTGAAAATAAAACAAAACAAAAATTATTTAACAAAATAATATTTTAACAAAAAAAAAAATACGGAAGTTAAATAATTCTTTACTTTGTTGTTTAAATTGTTTATATAATAATAACGGTAATAGAGGATACTTTAAAAAAAAATAAAAAAAAAAAAATAATAATTTTGTGTAAATTTTTGAAATTTTTTATTTATTTTGTTTCTTTTTTCCCAAAAATAAAAGAAATAATTATCTTTTTATTTTGATATTTAAATTTTCTTTTAAATATTTATTAAACATTAGAATATAATACAAAATTACATTTACATTTAATGAGGGAGAGTAGACTGTGTCAACTCTGGGATACCCGTATGAACGTAATATATTCCGTTACTAAAAAACTTGATCATCTTTTAAAAAATTTCAGATGTTTTAGGTCAGACGTTAACTACCGAGATATATTTATGTAAATTGTGGAATTGTATGACAGCTACCCGAATCTATTGCACCAGCATAAAAAATTTTACAGAAATTATTAAAACTTGATCATCTTTTGTAAGATTTCAGATTCCTAGCTTCATTAAGTTCCAAGAGGTGCAAGAAGTCTAAATCGGCTGCTGTAGGCCAAGCAAATTTTGCAAAAATTGTTGGCATGTAACTCGATACCTCATTTAAAAAGAGAAGTTGTATAGGAATTATTCGAACCTGTTCCACCAGCACAACCAAATTTTGCAGATGTTGTCTGTGACTCTACACGATTTTGTAAAATTTCAGATACCTAGCTTCAATAAATACTCGAACCCGGTCGCGGAAAATGCTGGATTTAAATAGCGAAAGTAACAATTTTGCAAAAGTGACGTAAGAAAAATTCAGTCTCTTAGCTCTTTTATTTTTTGAGTTATCTTGCGGCCGGACGGACGGATAGACAAACGTATATGATATGGTTTAATCGACTCAGAATTCGATTCTGAGCCACTACATTTTGACACTATATCTAGCTCTATCTGTCACAAACGTAATGGCAAATTTATTATACCCTTGAACATATTTCATACGGGTATAAATATTTAATTTAAAGGGAGTTGTAAAAAATTGTTTATCATAATGATTTTTTTACAATCCTTTTTTCTTTATGAAATTTATTAACAATTCGATTTATAATCTATAGTTTCTTTTCTTCCTTTTGTGTCTTAAATAATCAGCTTTTTAATAGAAGAAAGGAAGAAAAAAGAACAATTTTATCCATCAGTGAGAAGGCAAGCAACTAAAAAATAACATTTTTTCTTTAAACTATAGAAAATAACAGAATATAATATAATATATGATATGTTAATTGACTTTAAAAAAGCAAAGTCAGAGCTTATATTAAAAAGAAATGGATGAGCTCAATAAATATTTAGAAAAGAAAGCATAATATCTTGCTCAAAATAAAGACGATTTTTACCCATTTGAATCTTTAAGTAAGATTTTTTTTTGTGTGGAATGCCCGACATTTTTTTTTAAACTTTTTTTAGGCATAATATAAAGAATTGTAATTTAAAAAGTTAAAAAACTGAAAATTAAAAAAATATAGGAATATATGGGATAATATGTACCAAATTATGTAGGTATATTTGTCAAAATAAAAAACATATTTTTTTCATTTATATTTATTATTATAAAAAATTAAAATAAATAAAATAATTACTTTTATTCATATTATTGTAAATTAAGTAAGAAAAACTCTAAAAAAATTAATAGGCAAAATTTATGTAAATCAAATAATATAACAGATTCAATTTAAAACTTTTTTTATACATTGTATGGTAGGTAATAAAATATATAATTTTTGATACAAAAATTATTTTAATTAGTTGTGATAGCCTGCAAAACATTTGTCATGTAAAGGCAAGTGGCATGATCCGCATGTGCTAACAGTTTTGTTATTGCAATAAATACAACGATGTTGAGGTTGACCGGTAAGAATTAAGTGTTTTCCAACATTTTTTTTAAATTCGCTTACTTTATACCTATCTACTCCATAAGTATCACAAAGTAAAATTGCAACTTGTCTTGTGAATTCTAATTTATCAAAATTTAAACCAAATGATCGACTTAATATACATGAATTGTTTAGAGCAACGTCAAATATCCAAAAAAGAATGGGTATATATCATTTCTTTCCTCTAATTGCAATGGGATAATTTGTTATATTGTTGTCCATTTGGTCAACACCTCCCATGTACATATTATATTTTTTAACCACACCTGGTTGAGGTAATTCTGTTTTTTTACATTCTTTTATGGAAAATCTAGTAGCTTCTTGCAATGGTTGGACTCCAAATTGGTTTGAAATCATAGTCATAATGTTGTTATCCATCCATTTAACACTTACTAATCTTTGGTCTTTTTCAACACAACTTTCAAAAGAGCCTCGATCTTTTTTTTCATATCTTTTTTAGTTGATAAACAAATATTTTCTGTGCGATTCTCCCGAATGGTTCTAGTTGCTCCAATTTGTTCTTGAGAAAGACAAGCAACAAGTCTGGCACTTGAAAAATAATTATCGAAAAACATTGAAAATTTCAATCCCGGGTAGATAATTTTTAAAAAGTTGGCAAAATTTAGTATTACTGAACCTCCCAAACCATACTGTTTTTTATATTAGTCAGATTCATCAATATTTTTGCCTTGATATAAGCAAAATTGGAGACAGTACTCATTCCTTAAAGCCATACACCATGCTTTAAAGCCAAATCGAATTGGCTTAACCTTCATGAACTGTTTGCATGGATGTCTTCCAAAATATCTTATCATTGCTTCATCCACAGCCACGCAATTTTCTAGGGGTGCAAATCTTGAAAATTGTTCGTTCATTTTACTGATAAGCGGTCGCAGTTTTGAAAATTTATCGTTTTATTCAATTTTGTGTTATCACAAACATGTAGATGGCGGAAAATTTCATCAAAGCGATTACGTCGCATTGTGTTTACAATTATTTGATTGTGGGAGTCGCTTCAATACATTTTACGGGTTGGGCATATCAAATAACTACTTGCAAGTAAAATTCCAATAAACGCGTACATTTCTTCAATGGTAACATGTAAATCATTATTTTTTTGATTGGCATATTTTGATGTGCTGTTTGCCACAAATGATACAATATCTTCTGTCAAAAAAAGCTTAAAAAATTGAATGGGCTCTGAGAAATCAGAGAGCAAGAGAACTGGAAGTAGAACTCCAAAAGAAGGTGTTTCTTCTTTATTGATGTCGAATATATCTTCTTTCACCCATTGAATTTTTTTTTGTAATTTTAAATTTTTGTAATTGCATATTGGGATATCAATTTTTGTAATTGCATATTGGGATATCGACTTTCATTTTCCGTATTTTTGGCAATTTCACATTCAGCATTTAATTGTTTCCTGCTTAAATTATTCAGATTAATTCTATCTTCTGCACCTGAATCTTTATCTGTTGGTACATTAAAATCATCAGGTGGCAGCATATATACAGATTCTGGAAAAGAACTTTCGTCTTCTCTTTCTAATCCTTCCAAAATGTTTGCAACATTTAACTGTGTTGTTCTACAAAAAAAAGTACCTATCAGTAATCATATTATCCCGAAGGGTCGAAATTGACCCATATTTTGAAAGTAGTTTTTGACTAACTTAAAATTTTTTAAACTTTTAAAAATTGATCTTGTTAACATTTATAAACACCAAAAAATATAGTAAATCAATTTTTTTCAAAAAAACAAACAAAATATTCACTTACCTGTACATTTTCAAATTTATAAAATCTCTAAAAATAAAAGATCACTAAAAATCAGTTTTACTTTATCAAAATACGTATAAACAACGGGGAAAACTAAAAATGTATACATAAAAGTAAAATAATATCTTTTGTCTTATAAATCATTGCCTACTAAAATTCAAATTTAAAAAAATAATTGTAAAAAATTTATTAAATATTAAGTGGGTAGTTTTTGACCCTTTGGGTTCAACCGAAAAGTGGTCACAATTATTTTTGCATATTTTTGAATTATTAAACCTAAAGGTACAGGTGTAACACTATAATTTTTACGACTTTTTTTTTTCTCCTTTAAGGATTATAAGACATCCACCAATTAATTTATTAGTCATATTTGACTTGAGCTGAAATTCTGAAATCATTATTTTTATTAAGCCGTCGATTACATAGTTGAAATTATTGTACAAATTTATGATACACAAGAATTTTTTATTTGTGCGCCATCTATTATCTATAAAAATTATGTTTTTTTTATATATTACAATATGCTATTAATTATTTGCTATACGTAATACGTACATATAAGATAATATATAATATATATTATACTTTTACGAGTATGTATAACTATATGTTTTACTTTTCGCCTTTATTATAACAATAACGAGATTTAAAAGTTGCTTTATAAAAAAAGGGTAATCAATTTTAAAATTCAAGGTTTCATAAATATTATAACAAAAAAAGAATTATTTATTAGCATGAATCGATTTTTTTTTATATTTTTGTGATCATTTTTTATTACCTATTTCTTTTAATGAATTTTCCTTGAAATTGGTCTTTTAATGAAGAATGGATTATACTAAAGTTTAGTATAGGAAGGAAACTTTAGTGTTACACAATAGATATCCATATAGATTCATTTTAAAAGACTTATAATTTTTTAAGTTATTTTGCAAAGGTTTTTGTCTAAGAAAATTTCCAGTAACTCCAAACTTTTACCATAGTTTCATAACTTCAAACTCTCATAGCAACCCACGTGAAAAACTTTCGGAACAATCGAATAAAAAATCATATTTAAATCCTAAATAAAAAACTTTTTCTAAATTTGATCTAAATATTATAATATATTTTTCCCCACGTGCATAGTCCCTTTATGACATTTCAAATACCTAATAAACTTTTCTTTTCATTATTTGAAAATATTTAAAAAACTGAAATAATGTATGTGGGTGCAGGTTATATGGGTACCCACTCTGTAACGAAAATATTCATAAAAATGAAAATTAACTGACTGATAATTAAATGTTAATAAAATAAAAGGAAAATCAGAAAAATCTTCAAATTTTAGTAAATTCGAACTTAAAAACACAATTTAGAAATGCTTTATTGAACTGTTTTGATTATTAACTAGGTAGAATATCAGCGCGTGTATCCCTTTTTTCATTTCAGAAAAAAAATTTTCTTATTATTATTTTTAATTTTTTTTTTGCAGATTCATTGTCTGTCTTTAAGTTCATTAAACTGATACTTTTTTTTCTCGTGTTTTAACTTTTCTTAATAATTTAATTTTTTTTTTTTCTCTTTTTTTTTTTTGAAACTTATTTAATGTGAATGGAACTGAAATATTTTTTTAACAAAAAGAAAAATATTTTTTATTATAATAAAATTTTTTTCGAAAATGCATTTTATATAAAATGTTTGTCCGTCTGCTTTAGAAACCTTAAAATTTTGTTTAAACTAGTAGTCAAAATATAGCTAAATTTTAAATAAAGTGTAAAGTGCAGTGTTTTTTTGGGTGCAAATCATAGATAATTAGAGCTTATTTTTAGTATGAATGAATAGCTATGTAGTATGAACAATAAGACAATAAAAGATTGATAACCTATAACTAATCTATAACCAAACAAACAACTGATCTAGATTTTCTCGGACAGAAATTATATATAAAATTTTATTGACGTCTAAGTGTGTTAAACTTATCCAATATTCTGTAATGATGTATAATTACCAATTATTATAACCAATATTTGAATCGAATCTTTGGAATTTTAACCACCTATACGCATTATATCTAAGATTTCATTCAAGAATCCAGATAACACGCATTTATTACATCTAATAACATCTAAATATTAAATTTAGAATTATAGAATTATGAGTACAGAAGTTTTCATCCTAGCGTCATAATTAGAAATACTAGTACCGTTAAAACGTTAAAATAATCAATATGATTCCATTTTTTTTTTTTTTTTTTATTTAAATTTTTTTTTTGTTTTTTAACAAAGGTTTCTTTTCAACAAAAACTTCAACAAAGATACCAAAATCAAATATTTATACGATACTTTCTTCAAATTTTGGTTTTTTTTTTTTCCATTCTTGATTATATAAATTTTGTTATGTACAAAAAAAAAAAAAAATTCTTATACAAAAAATTGATACTTTTGTTTTTTAACCTTTTTCCACATTGCATCCTTTATACAAAGAGTAAAAGTTTTTGTTTACTCCTTTTTTATTTTGATATGTTTTTTGATTCTTTGCCTTCATGGATTTTCTTTACCATCATTTGTCTAAATAATAAATGATCTTGTATCTTTCTTAAAATTTCGTGCCATTGAATATTTTGTGTGTACCTGTATATTTATATACAAATATTATGTGTTGTGATATCAGTTTAAACAGTGGCGTACAATATACTAAACGCGTCAAAATGACTAATTCAAAAGAGAAGTTATATTTTTTTTCCTTGCCACTCATATAAGGAGCATAGAGTATCCACTAAGTTATTTATTATTCATATTTGACTAAATTTCAGTTTCTGGAATCATTAATTTCACTAAGCCGTTGATTACTCGCCTGTAGCAATTGTACGAGACTGTTAGACGTTTCTTTTATTTTTACGCCATTATCTTATACAAGAATTATAATTTATTATTATTTTATTATATAAAATCTCAATATGATATTAAGTATAATTTATAGGATATATATAGGCTATTTTTAATTTAATTTTTTTTTTTTTATGCATTTCTCTGCCACATAAATGTGGACAGGAAATTGCACAGTCTTTCCTGTTCAGGCGTGACTGTAAATGTCGTAAGGGGGAATAACTCTTACGACGTGTGTGGGATTCGAACCCACACTTCCTCGGTGTTTACAGCATATTTTATATGCTCTTACCCACTAGGCCAACGAGGCCCTTAATTTAATTATATTCTACTAATTATATATTATAAGAAAAATATCTATTATTTTTTAGTAATCTATATGACCCAGTCGGGGTCTAACCCGAGACCTTTCATATGAAAGCCGATGTTTTAAGAATTCCACCATTGGCTGAATGAGAAGCTAAATAAAGATGTATTATTACAAGTAGGGTTAGAAATTTGGCTTGGTATGCAATTTTAACGCTAAGGAAGCCTATCAGTCTCTATTTAAAATTTAAAATGGATTATACCTTTATTAGTAATTAAGTTACAGAATTTGCTCAAATTTTTCAAATACATAAAAATATTTCATGTTAACAAACACCAACACTCACTGTAGTTTGTCAACGTATAAATCCAAATGAATCCTTCCAAAATTCAAATAACCATCGAAATTTAAAAATAATTTACTTAAAAATAAATTTAAAAAAAAAAAATAACTGATTTACCTCCAAGTCATTCTCTTAGAGAAAGCAAAGTCATTAGCCAAGGTATGGATATATAAGAATTTATTATAGTATTCATATGAATACGTATACTAAAATCTTTAATAACCACAAATAGCTTTAAAAGAATTTCCTTAAAATAACAAAAAGTAAAAAATTATCATTGGATCTACTATTCAGTTTCCAAGTGTACTCGTATCATTTTGTGAACACTACATAACTTTCGTATGTCCTTTTTCGTTTTATTTTTCTTATTGTTATCACTTCTTTTGAATATGAATTGATAATTATGTTAGCATTAAGTTGGTATCCATTGGTAATAAGATGATTTTTGGAAGAAACAGAAAGAAAACATAGATAAAATAAATTCTTTATTTAATGTCTTGTGGATTGGAATAAATTTTTGTCAAAAAAAAAATTTCCTTCATTTTTTTTTTTTTTTTGTTGTAAAGTAAATTGATTTTATCTTATATGGTTGTCATTTATTTGATAAAAAAAAAAAAACAATCAAAATAAAAATATTAAGTAACCATTTCAGAATTTTAAAAACGGAAAATTTGGCCTGTTTTGGAATGTAAAAATCAAAATAGACCCACATTTTCAAGGTAACAATTTATAGAAAGATATATTTAAAATAATATAAAAAAAATGCAAGATCTAAGGATTCAACTTAATTTATGTCCCAAACTACAATACAGGGTGTCCGATTTATGAAACTCACGAAGAAAGTTGATGATAGAGAAAGTCTAAAGTTTAAGTTTAAAAAAGTTTAGTCTAAAGTCTAAAGCTAAAGTTTAAAATAAATAATATATTTCTTCCTTTTAGGAACATAGAAAGTTTATTTTATAGATTTCAGATAAATATCTAAAAAAGTTTCTTGTTATTTTAATTGCAAAATTATAAATATTTGTATGGTTTTTTAAAAAATACTACAAAAAAAATCTAAGCACCGTTATCTCGAAACCGTTAAAAATATACTTTTCTCTGAAAAAATTGGTTTTGCTCGATCTCTTCTACTACTTCTTTCTTCATTCATTCATTCTTCTATCACTTCTTTGCTTTAGAGCACCCTGTATAGTATATTATAACAAATTAATTATAAATAAATGATATGTTATTTTCAATTTGAAATTCATTTAGCAAAACTCAATCTTTTATTTATTATTGTTTTACAAAAATGATTTGAATGAGAGTATAATATAACATTAGTCAAATAATAATCTTTCAAATAGACGTCATAAATCAAAGAAAAGTCAAATGCATTCATCATTAATTTTATTTTAAAAGTTATAGTCTAGCAGTATTTAGTATTTCGGCTTATAGTATATTCGATTGAATTTTTTGTTATTAATGGTGGATCATTATTTAAAAAACAAGAAAAATAAAATTTAAAAAGTAATTTGTTTGAACAATCGATCGGAATTAAATTTACAATTGTAGACTACTCCTTATAATAATTTTAAAGGTTTTTTTTATATTATACAAAGTGATTAAATTTACAAAAGTGGTTAAATTTACAAAAGTGGTTAAAAAAGGAACACTTAAAACATTTATCATATAAACATAAATAATTTTAATTAAGTATTAAATTTTTTTTTTTTAAATATCGGCCGATATATTTAGACCCTTTTGCCTTCAGCATGTGGGCCATCTCTGTACAAGTATTCAGATATAATTATATTTAATATTTTGTTTACATTATTTTATTATATTTTATGTAATATGTTTGACCGGGGTTTTTTAAAAGGTTATTATTACAATCGAAATATATTTCGCCTAAAAATATGCAAATGATTTGATAGTTGAAATTTATCTTTGCAAAACAAATGATATTAATATTTCTAATATTATGGCAGCTCATCTATTCCAAACGCATGAGCTGACCTCAAAAAGAACATCTGCAATTGATCAAACCATTTCTCAAACAATTACCAATTTCAATACTGCAATAGAAACTAATCTAGAAAATAACAAAACCGTAACTAAATTCAACAATAGCCTACTATCAAATAAATCTATAGCAAACACAAGATTCAGCAACTATTTCACAACACCCGAAATCATTAAAGAAATAATTAGCGGCTTAAAAAATAAAACTTCATCGGGAATAGACGAAATCCCTGCAATAGCACTCAAACATATCTCAGATGGCTTAATTGATAAATTTTGCATAATATTTAACAATTGCTTAAATCTGAGCTACTTTCCAAAATCATGGAAAATAGCCCAAGTTGTTATGATTAAGAAACCGGGTAAAAATAAATCAGATGTTAATAGCTAAGCTTACTTCTTAATATTAGTAAAATATTTGAAATAGTGATAAATAAATTTCTCAGTAGTGAATCCGAAGATAAAAAAATAATACCAAACAATCAATTTGGATTCTGCCATATGCATAGCACTATTCACGCCATGACCAAATTGTCTTCGGACATTTGCAGATATGTTAACAACAATAACTGTGTAGCCACCTGCTTTATCGATTTAGAACGGGCATTTGATACAGTCTGGTTAGACGGTTTAATTTATAAATTGCTCAAGTACAACTTCCCTTTACACGTGGTGTCTTTAATTAACAACATGATTCGCGGTAAATCTTTTAGAGTTTTGTCAGCGAATACAAAATGTTCTAAAAAATGTCCAATACATAATGGTCTACAGCAAGGAACTGTTAACTCACCGCTACTTTTTATCATATATACAAGCGACTTGCTTGATTGTCTAAATAAAAGTTTAGGTCCCAATCACTGCATTGCATTTGCGGATGACTTAACAGTATATTCAGCTAATCGTAACCCCAAAATTGCAGAATACCTTTTGCAAAAACTGTTTAATAAAATAGTCAATTATTGCAATACGTGGAAACTTAAAATCAACTTTAACAAATGCGAAACTGTGCTATTTAGAGACACCACTAATAAAGCCAATAATGATATAAAGAGAAATTGGAGAAAATTCTTGATTAAAACACCAGACAACACAACACTCCCCAATAAAAGTTACACAAAATATCTAGGAGTACACTTCCACTATCTCCTAAACTTCAAAGTCCATACCTACAAAACTATTGAAAAAGCTAATAAAGCATTTGGTAGCCTCAACAAACTATTTCATTCACGAACTTTAAACAGTAAAGTAAAAATCTTGTGTTATAAAACTCTCATAAGACCAATCCTTGTATATGGCTCTCCCATTTGGTTTAACATAAGCGCTTCCTTGATGGAAAAACTTAGGTTATTCGAAAGAAAGTGTCTAAGAGCATGTACCAATCTTTTTAGAAAACCGTCAACAAATTTTCTACATTACTATTCTAATAAAATTGTATATGAAACCGCAAACGTTATTAGAGTCGACAATTTTATCATCCGATTAATACGTAATCATATTCAACGTAGCAGCCAAGTAGAAAATAATTCTCTTATAAGCCACCCTTTTCACAAAAACAAAGAGTACATTAAAAGCGTAATTAGAAACGGCTTCATACCACCAGAAGGATTTGTATTTTTAGATAAATATAAATATATTGAAAATAATAACTTCATTCCCATAATTTATCACTTTAAAAGACATGCTAATTTAAAATCTTTACCGCATAACCTAAACACACTGGACATAACAGATAGAAATCTATTTAAATTTGATAAAAACATAATATTTAATAAAAAACTAATAAGTTCTAAACCCTATTTTTGGGATAACTAATATTAAGATAGGTTAATTTTTTTCTTTTTTGATTATTATTATTATTTTATTTTATTTTTTTTTTTTTCTTCTTTAATTTTCTTTAATTTTGTTTTTTAATTTAATTTAAGTTTTATCATAAAATTTTTTACAAGATATTAAAACTGTGTTTTTTGCTACTCAATTTTTTCTCAGTAAAAATAGAAACTTATTTATTAATTTAGAATAAAATCATATTCTTTGTACACAAAATAATAACTTTACAATTAAGCATTAACTTAAACTTAAATTCTATAATATATATGAATGAGAGTGCTGATAATTATTAACATCAGCCACGTGCATTTTTTTTGTATATATGCATTATGAATTATTGTTGTTTTAGTTTTATTTACAACTTAGCTTTAGTAATCGATGAAATAAATAAATAAAACATTAAAAAAAAAAAAAAAAAAAACAAAAGAATAGTGGCTTCGGTAGCCTAGTAAGTAGGCGTGTGGCGTATTAACTGAAGGAGTGTGGGTTCGATTTCTGCACAGGTCGTAAGTGTTTTTTCTTTCCATACCCCCCTTACGACCAAATGTAATGTAAATATATAGTATATAATATAAACAAAATAAATAATATTAGGATATAATTTAATAATAATATTCGACTTGTAATGACCTTAGTAGCCGATGGTTTTGTAATATTGCAATATCCAATGTGATTTGTAATATTAATATAAATAAATAAATAAAAAATAAAAAAAAATAAAAACTAGAATTTAAAAATCCATTTTTTTGACAGCATTGGTTAAGTATAGTAGGCAGTAGTTTAAGTTGGGTTTAGAGTAGGGTAGATATAAGTAGTTAAGTTTAGTTTAATTAGTTAGTTTTAAGTTTTTGAATAAACATTAAATAAACAAAATTGGGTTTTTCAAAAAAAATTTTCCAATAAATACACTAGCATAAAAACAAAATAAATTTTAAATTATAATTTGTAAAAATACTGATATAATAATAATTAAATATACATGTTATGTATCAAAATCGATACAAATAACCATACAAAATAAAATGTGAGAGCGAGCTTATTGCACAGCCATGTCCATATGTAAATAAAATTGTATATAAGAATTCTATTTTAAGTTTTGCTTTAGAATCGTAATGAAAAAATCTTAATATAATAAAATACAATCTCCTGCTGCTGCTATTCTCGTCGCGTTACCTTTTTTTAAATTTTAGATCACACACAATCACAATATTTCTTACCTAATACTAATTAAATACACAATATTTTTTACTTTAGTACTAATACTAACAAGAAAAGAGGCAAAAAAATATTAAAAGAAATGGTTTGATTCTTAAACGATACTCTTTACTCTTTATTTTAATTCTACTACATATGTATGTACCAACCAATACCAACTACAATTATAATGTATATGTGCGTAGTAATGTACATTTACATACGATATTATATAATATAAGTAATATTATTAGCAGCACAAATAATAACACAATATTAATTATTAAACAGTAAACAGTAAATACTAACAAAGTAAAGCGAAAAGCAAATGAATGAGCAAATTCAAAAAATAGCAAGAGAAAAAAATTGTTATTATTTTGTTTTGTGAAAAACAAAGAAAACAATCATAAATTTCATATCCCATTATATTGTATTGAGTACTGGTGTGATTGATATTGGCAATTGGCATTTCGCATTTGTTTTTATGAGCAAAAACAATTCCTGCAAGGATAGACCAATAGGGTTAGGAGACAATAATAAACATTTTTTTCAATCCTTTTGTTTCGTAAATATTCTAAAGGCTACTCACAGAAGCAAATTTTCAATATTGCTGGAATCCTCATATTTTCAAAATATTAATTTAGAATCCTGGCATTTGCAGACATTTAAGATCAAGATTTCAAAAAAGTCTAGAAAACACAATCTATGGTTAAAAAGAATCAATGACAACATTTGATTAAATCGAAATCTATTTCTTGAACAATTTAAAATTTTAAATGCAATGGTCTTGAACAATTTAAAATGCAATAATCGTTGAAATTAAATTGCAAAAGACTTAATTAAATAAAATATAACTTTATTGTCTTAGTTTTTCTCCATAATTGTTTTTTACCTTGAAATTAAAACTGCATTTACGTTAGAATACTAAAATAAACAAAAAAAAAAAGCTTAAAAAAAAGCTTAAAGCTTAATATATCTCTAACTATATATCTATAATTTCACTTAATTTATAGGTTTTATGAAGTTGTTTTTTTTTTTTTTGTTCAATTCCTAATAATTTTTCCATTCGTGTAATACTTTAATAATAATTATTTTATTTAAAAGAAAAACTGAATCAATTTATTTTTCAAAACCTTTCGAAATTATAAATTAATTTCATTTTCAACAAATTAACTGTGCACTCATCAACTATAAAATTATGTGGTCTTTAAAATAAAAAAAAAAAACTAAATACATAGTGAAAATTTGAGACATAAACCTTCAAAGCAAAAAAAAATTATATAAATTTATCGCATATTGAAAACAAATTACATTCTATATAGCCCCAAGTTGACTACAGTCAAAATTATTATCTTAATTTGTTTTTCACTATGATATATTTTAGAATATTCCGAAAAATAATCAGTACATGCCTATTAAAATTTTCTATTTGTCTTTCTGTCTTATTTCTTTACTTCTTCCTTATAAGAAATCACAATTTCATATTGCTTATCTTTTCATCATATTGAAAGCATATTCTGGTTGCAAATGAATTTTAGTCGTAAAACAAAAGTTTATTATATCATGCATACCTAATATCTTAATTTAGAAAGGAATGCAATGTAATTGGGTTAAAAATAAATACAAGTGCTTGTATTTAAGACACCCTGATACTGTTCTGTAAGGCAGTGTTATTTTAAATTACCTTTAAATTTCACTTCACAATATTGAAAAAAAAAAATCACTATTTAGTTAGAACCAACAATAAATTTTAAAGTCGTAGCAGGTATTAGTCAATTCTGACTAACTATTCTTGCCTACATTTTTTTGATATTCTGTTCTCTAAAAGAAAAATAATTATGCAGGGCGAAATCTTCAAGTTCATTCTAACTACCTAAATTTTAAATGTGTCACATATATATTTTAGTAAGTACTACTTCAAATATTCTTTTTTAAATTTTTCGCTCAAGTATATAGCTGCTAATTTATTGATGTCAGCAATCATACTCCTTGAAAATTGTTATAACACAAAGTAACTGTTAATTAAGACTTCATAATCAGATATTTAAGTTCATTGTCTAGTTAAATTTATGTAACTGTAAGTTATACTATCTATACATGTATCTATTTAATTAAAATTTATGTCATAACATAAATTTATTTTATTGACTTTAATCAAACCATAGTTTTCAATTCTAATTTGTTTTTTGACCAATACTTATCTACATGTACCGATCTATATATAGATCAATTTTTTCACAAAATTACATATCAGTACATGTACAATTTATAAAAGCCTGACCAAAAAACAAAAAAACAAAAAAAAAAAACCAAAAAGCAGAAATTCCAAAAAAGGATGACTTATACTATCCAGAATATTGATTTATTATATCTGTAAGCTTTTAATGTGCCCTCGTTTTAACCGCATTAAACAAAAAAAAAAAAAAAAACAAAAAAAAAAAGACTAAAAAAACGAAAAATAATATTTAAAAAAAAATTAGTGCAAAATGAAATCACTAAAAGGAAAAAAACACAAAATATCTGAACAAGAACACTCTTCACACATTACATTATCGCATGGTTGACTGGATTTGTATAGAAAACATAACATTGGTACAAGTCACTAAGCAAAACTAAAAATACCCATATATATATATATGTACCTATATTAAATATAATATACACCTATGTATGAATTTGTATACGTACGATATGTGATATGGTGTACATCTACTCATGTTTTGGTCTTATATCAGATTCTAATATTTATAAAATGAACTTGCCTTCTAAAAGAAAAGAAAAAAAAATTAATATATAACTGTAACTGTAAAAATTCCATATAAGTAATAAAAAATTTTCAATTTTTTAAAAAACCCAAAAAGTAATGAATGTCCTGTTATTAATTTTTATTTTGTACACACAAAAATATTACACACGTACGTATAAATAATGTACATATTATGTAGATAAGTATTAAACTTTTATCCTTTTCTAACGAAAGGATACGAATCTTATGTTTATTCATTTCTTATTTTTTTATTTTGCTTGCCTTTTTTCAAGGATAAAACTTATTATTTTTTTTTTTTTTTGTATGTGTCTATACACAAAATATGTTTATGTATAGAAAACTAAAAGATATAAGTAAGATGTTAATAACTTGTATTTAAAAATCAACTTCACTTAAGCCTCACTTATATAAAATTTTGTAACTATGTATTCATTATATGTGTTTTTTTGTTGTTACATTTATGCAAGCCCAACATTATTATTTTAAAAACTAATACCAATTTTATTTTAAAGTTCTTGATATTCTCTTTGTATTTAATTTCACTTTTTTGTTAAAATATTTTACTTTCTCTTTCCAAATTTTTCCATAGCACACTGTAATAGTTAGTCATAACTTTGCCTTCACAAACACAAAAAAGAAAACAGAAAAGAAAAAAATTGATTTGCACTTTAAGAGTAGATAATGTTAATATCACATATTATTATCTACGTTCATAATACATTAACAAAATATCGAAAAGGGTAGAAAAAGTTAAGGGGTAACTGAAAATATATCTCACAGCTAACATGACATTTAACTCGTAATTTTTTTTTTTTTAAAAAACTTTCTTTAGTATAAAATGAATAACAGATTCAAAAAAACAAAAATAAGAATAGTAAAATAAAAAATTGCCTCAAGTAGAAAACAATTCTTAAAAAGAAAAAAAGAAATCAGACAAACGACAGTGTGGCCAAAAGAAACAAAACAAACAACATAGAAAACAACTTTCTATATGAACTACTACGTATTTACTATTTTTTCTCATGCACACACACAATTCAATTACAGTGCTTTTCAGAAATATGTGAACAAAATTTAATTATTTAAAAAATGCAAAAAAGGAAACTACTAAGGAAATATAAAATTTTTTTATACAAAATTAGTGTTTATAGTTCCACATTGGGAAAAAAAAGTTATGTTAATTTATACCAGTATAGTCAGTAAAAGCATACAGAAGTTTTTCAATACTTTCACTTCTTTTTTCTTCTTTCTTTTTTTTTTGCCAAGGCAGAATGTAAAAGCAAAAGTTTTTAAAGGCGCACATTTTCCAACAGATAATAAAAACAATTCAGAATATTGTGACATGAACCAAAATATAGAAATTTTCTTAAAATTTTAGTATTTAAGAAAAATTGTAAAAAAATCAAAAGCTGTAAGAAAAGCTTTTGTACACATATAAAATATAATATTATAGCCTTAATTTTTGAGTTTTACTTTAAAAATTTGTACAGATTCCAAAATTGCAAATATCTAAAATTAGAAAATTTTCACGCCGATTAATTCTTAAACAGGGGATGATACAAAAAAAATGTTCTGACTAACTTATTCTAATTTTGTATCTAGATATTTCTTTTCTCAAAATTTTAAGATTTTAACTAAAAGAGGCCCCGAGATAATATGTAGAAAACAATTTTGTATTTTTGTCATCTTAAACGCTGTACAAGTTTTGTAAGCAGATAGACGGGAAAATGGCCGTACAGAACCTATATAAAAGTTTTTTGAAAACATTTTTCGGCTGGCTTATTGACTTCTTCTAGCAAAGATCTGAATCGTTTTACTATCAAAATTTTAAAATTTTAACTAAAAGCGTTCCTGAGTTATGAAGCAAAGGAATTTTCGGTTTATGTCATCTTTCATGCTATAAATGTTTTTTGAAAAATGTGTAGAAAAATTAAAAAATTTAAACTATTAACTGATTTAAAAATACTAAAATAAATTACAAAATAAATACCTATTCGATTACAAATAAATTGTATTATAATTATTTGGTATTAATACACATATTTTATATATTTCTTTATGGTATCTTATAGTTTTATGTCAAAAACCTAGCTAATTTATATCCTCTGAATTGTTCACCTTCTTTTCCAATCTGTGGAAAATTAAAAAATATTTTCTTCAATCCAGATTCAACAGATCCTTTATAATTAAGAAAAATCATTAATAGATTTAAACATAATAATCTTTGTGTTACAATGTTGGTGTCTTAACTTTGCTATAAAAGTATCCTGAAACCTATTCCTCAAAATAGAATATTTTCAATTTTCGACTTCTTATATCTAGGTCTCAAGCAGGAAAAGTAGAAAGCTCTTCTGAGAAACGATCTTAACCATCTCAAAATTTTAATTGAGTTGTAATATTACGGTAAATGTATATTAAAACCATTCAGCTTTTCCAATGTAAGTGTATGTATTTGAAAATTTTATAAATTTTTATTTTATTTTCAAAGGCAGAAATTGGTGTTAACATAATTTTGTTTTGAATTCACAATGGATTTGTTCATAAAATTTCAATATAATAAATATACACAATATAATAAATAGTCATGTACATTCACTGTTAGACTAAAATACAAGTAGAATCGACATAGTGAAGTTAAGAAGTTTACAATATTTTTATACCCGTACGATAAGGATCGGGTATATTAAAATTGCTCCTCCGTTTGTAACACCTCGAAATAAGCTAGCTAGATATACCTTCAAAGGTATGGATCGGATCAGAAAAAAATTCTAAGACGATTGAGCTTTGTCCGTTCGTCCGTCCGTCCGTCTGTCCGTCAGCAAGATAAAACTAAGAAAGCTAGAGTCTTGAAATTAACACAAAATATTTTTACAACAATTTGTAGGTTACCTATTTTTTTTGGTTGAGATCCGACCACAACTTCGGGTAGCTCTCGAACACCTAACTTTTAGATCCCCACATTTTTTTTGAAATAGAGGCATGAAATTTTAACTGCTGATAGATAACATAAAAATATTAATTTTATAATTTACAACTTTTTTTTGTAGCCCCATCCGTTACGGAGCTACAGCTCCTCAAACTTTTAAAAAGCCCTATTTTTAGATGCATATGTCTCATGTTCTACTTAAGATTGTTTCAATCACAAAACGTCGTTCGACAGGTATTTTTTTAAATTTATAAATTAGTATCAAAATTGTACAATTTTTTAAATTTAGTATTTAAATTTACCGTTATATGAAAACCAAATTTTGCATGATTTTTCTACCCTCATAACTCCGGAACGCTTTCAAATAGGGAATTGCAATTTTGAGAGCAGAAAGAACTCTTAGAATTAGTATAAGTTTGCTCAGTAATTTTTTTTGGACCACCCCCTGTTTATGGGGTATTAGGGCTCAAAAATTGAAAATTTGCTATTTTTAAACACCTTTAACTTAGGCACCTGTACACATTTTTCTTCGGCAAGACAAAAAAATTAAAGGTCCAGTAATATATTTGTACGTGTGTTAATGGTTTCTTTTAATTGTATAGGGTTCCTAAGTTACAGCCCCCCAAAATTTCAAAAAACCCCTATTTTCAGATGTATATATCTCAGGTTCTGTGTAGTAGTTTTACAATCTAAAAACACCAGAAGACCGGATTTTTTGTTATCTCCATAAAACAATATCAAAATTATGCAATAGTTTGTAATTTACTATTTAAATTTACCGTTATGTTAAAACCAAATTTTGCATGATATTTCTTTTTTCATAACTCCGGCACGTTTTGAGATAGAAACCTGAAATTTTGAGACAAGAAAGGACTTTTAGAATTAGTATAAGTTTTCTCAGAAAATTTTTTGGTAGCGCCCCCTCTTTAAGAGTTATTACTCCTCTAAAATTGAAAATTTGCTATTTTCAGGCACCTGTAACTTAGGCACCTGTAAAAATTTTTCCTCGGTATAAACATATAGTTTGAATATATGTACAACCCACAGTTCTAGAAATTATAAAATTTCACCCAAATTATTTTAAAATACTAAAAAATTAAAAAAATAATATTATAAGCAGAGTGATAGGCATACTAACGGGTCGTACGGGTATCTAAGAGTTGACAAAGGCAACTGTATTCTTCCTCGTTTTTTATCATGTTACCGATTTCTTGTTTTTTCTGTTTTTTTTTTTTTTTTTTTAACAAAGATCAGTTATATTTGTTAGCTAACTGTAAACTTGTTTGGATTTTATCCAAAATTAAATCAACAATGGCTAAGTTCAAAGTAATTTTTTTTTTTTTTCTTTTTTTTCCTTTTTATTCTTCCCGAATAGATAATAAAGGAACGATTTAAAAAGCATTCCATTAAGGAAATTTGCCAAAGACAACGTGTTATTTTTGTTGTATTCCATAGTTTTTTTTTTTCTAATTTTTAATTTTTAGTTCTGTCTAGTTATTAAAGTTTTTTTTTATTTGTCTATTCGTCATTTGAACTAAATAAATACTATGATTACATTACAGTGCAGACATTGAAAAATGTATTAAATTTTATAACAATAATTTAAAATATGAAGATCGGTATTATGGTATAAGATAATGAGGGACAATAATATTATGATTCTGTTAAAAACAAACAACTCAAAATGTAGCAGCAAAAATATTGCATTGAAAAAATGTTGCCGAACAAAAAGTAGCGATCAAAATGTCGCGAGGAGAGATTTTAGAGTTGGATTCAAAATCAGAGTTATCCACTTTTAACAGTATTTGAGGGATTTTAGAATTAAATTCAAAATCAGCGGATTCCGCTTCTACAAAATATTTCCCATTTAAATTAATTATCGACATTTTATTCGGCGACTTTTTTCAATATGACATTTATTGATATCATATTAATATTATTTGCTGCGAGATTGTTGCGCTTTATTATTGCGAGATTATTGCTTATTTACATTTCTATTTGCGTAATTATGACCGGGAAGCAAAAATATTACCAAATTTAAATGAATTTAAACTAATGTTGTTTGTAAAAGCGGATTTTTTGAAATCTGTTCCAATAACGGTTCAATTAAATATACAAATGGCGGAATAAAATTTTGCCCAATAGGATCTTCAATTCAGAATAATATAAAATTATTTTGGTAATTATAATAACGAATAATTGTTTTTCTTTTCTTTTAAAACATTTTCTATATCTTTATAATAAATTACATTTTTTGTTGTTATTTGTAGTAATTTGAATGTTCTTTTCCATAATTTTGTGGCCAAAATTACTTACCAAAAACAAAAAAAAAAAAAATTGTATTTTAAAAAAATTTTCCGATATCCCGAACAAAATCTTTTTTTTATTTATATGTTTATTTACTATCAGGAAATTTTTTCAATCTAAAAATTATAAAAAGGAAATTTTTTTGATTTATCAAAGAATTTATTTGAATATAAAGTATATTCAATAAATTTAACATATTGATTATAATTGGTTATTATGTAAATTTAAAATTCATTTTTGAATTACAATTTGTGCCAATGCATTTTTTATACATATTTATTGATCAAAATTTAAAAAAAACGTTTTTACAGGAATTTATTAGCGCAAGAAGAATCAATATATGAAAAGTGAATTACAAAGATATGCTTCCAATTTTAAATGAAAAGCGTATTGTTAAAAATTACTGCGAAAGAATAAATTGAAGACTTCAACCTCAACAGCTAACCTTCAAAAAGTTCCTTAAAATTTAGTTTTTTTTTTTTTATTTTTATTTCTTTTTTAGCACAATTTTAACAAGAAAGATATGAATATTAGAGATCGGATATTTAAACTCTAAAGTACCTCCTAATTTTTTTTCAAGCCCACAAATCCCGCTCCGCTAACAAATTATTGGAACCCTACTTTTGAATCTAACTCTAAAATACTTTCTAATTCACAATCTCACATATTATTGTTATATATAAATATTCTGGAAAAAGAAAACACTATGATTTCGAATACAACTCTACAATCCATCATAATTTAGAATCTTACATATCCATTATAAATATTTTGGAAAAAGCGTAGAACCCGGATTTTGAACCCGGACTTTAAAATACCTTCTATTATTATTCGATAATAAAGTTAAAAATTACAATTTCTTATTTTTTCTCTATTTTCTAAACAAAAAAGAGATTTACCGTGATTTTTAAAGAAACGAGATTTTAATAAAACGAGGTTTGGATACAACGAGACTTTAAGAAACGAGATTTTAAAAAAACGAGATTTTGATAAAACAAATTTTTGAGATATACGAGCATTCGTACCACTCCCAAAATGTTATGTTATTCACAATCTGACAAAGATTTTTCACTGACTATGTAAAGGTACCTACATATATATTTTAATACAATGGGGTTTCCTCATAATAACTAATTTACACTTATTTGATATTAATAAATAGTCAAAGGTTTTTCTGAGTATTTGTGGAACAGAATTTTTCTTTAATTTTAATCAATTACATTGTTTCTCTTAATTAGCGACGTACATAAAAATACAGACATTAGTTGAAATTCGCACCCGATGAATGAAACTCTTATATTGTTTCGAGAATATTAATTCGATTAGAACCCAATGTTGAACTAACTAGCTTACGTGCCAATCAATTTTTAAAGACTTAAGAAATAATCTTAACATGCCTGAAAGCTATATGCTGCAAATCGAATAGCGAATGGAAACTTTTATGTAAAAATTGCTATTTGTCACCGTAGTAGCAATTCGGTCACAAAAGTAGACACATCTCTACACATTTTTTAAAAACATGTCGACATCGTGTCTACACTATGTTTATGTTTGTAAACTAGACACATATGCGGTAACTGTTACGGAAAAATGTAGTAACATTAGTACGAGAACATTAGCAACATTTATTCGTAACATTTTCTCGACACAATTGGTCTTTTTTACCGCACAAAATGTACGAATTTTAAACGGCGAATAAGTAGTAACAATTTCTCGACACAATTTATTGGTCTTTTTTACCGCACAAAATGTACGAAATTTAAACGGCGAATAAGTAGTAACATTTCGTCGACACAATTGGTCTTTCTTTTTATACCCGTATGAACTATGTTCAAGGGTATAATAAATTTGCCATTACGCTTGTGACACCTTAAAGGAGTCGAGCTAGATATAGTGTCAAAGGTATGGATCGGCTCAGAATCAAATTCTGAGTCGATTAAGCCATGTACGTCCGTCCGTCCGTCCGCACGATAACTCAAAAAATAAACTAGCTAGGAGGCTGAAATTTTTTTTACGTCACTTTTGCAAAATTGTTAGTTTTGCTATTTAAATCCAACATTTTCGGTCAGCGCCGCCGGGTTCGAGTAGCTGCCATACAACTTCTTTCTTTAAATGGAAATAACCGAGTGTCTATTCAATCTAAGTATCTGAAAATTTGTGAATGATGATCAAGTTTTATGGCAACAACTTCTGCAAAATTTGGTTGTGGTGGTGCGACGGGTTCGGGAAGCTGCCATACAACTTCTCTTTTTAAATGAAAATAACTCAATGTCCGTCCGCACGATAACTCAAAAACTAAAAGAGCTAGGAGGCTGACATTTTTTTACGTCACTTTTGCAACTTCTCTTTTTAAATGAAAATAACTCAGTGTATATTGAAGCTAGCTATCTGAAATTTAGTGAAAAAGTGTCGAGTTGCATGCGAAAAACTTTTGTAAAATTTGACTTGTCTAAAGCAGCCGATTCAGGCTTCTTGCATTTGTTGCAACTTAATGAAGCTAGGAGATTCGGGTAGCTGTCATACAACTCCACAATTCAATTTACATAAATGTATCTCTGTAGTTCGGTACTAAAACATCTGAATGTTTTTAGAAGATGATGAAGTTTTATAAAAACAGGATATATTACGTTCATACGGGTATCCCAGAGTTGACTCAGTCTATTCTACTGCACTCTTCCTCGTTCTAAATTGAACCTGAAAGTTTTTCTAGCATCACAAAATTACCTTAGATTACAATATAACAAAATAATGTTGCACTAAGAATACAGAGTGTATATAATCATTTTTCTGAAACGCCATTCTACAAATTATCAACTACAGAGTAAACAAAAAAAATTATGAAAAACCATAAATAATAATTTAATAATAATGAATAAAGCAATTAAAAAATTCAACAACATTTTATAGAAATGAAAATCGAAAATTGGATTTAAATAATGAACTCAATTCTAAGAGCAGCTATAATAGCCGAAATGAATTTTTTTATATTATAGTTAGAAACAATATAGTTAGTTTAAAATCAAAGGAAATTGGTAACTTCTAGTCACATTAGATAATAAAAGTGGAAACTTTGTTTTTAAAATTTTTTACATTTTGATTTTTGGCATTTTGTAAATTTTTGTTGTTTAAAATTAATAATTCTTTAAAGCAATTTGGTAAAATACCGTTAACATTTCAAAAGCAGAAATTTTTTAGTCTTTATTTAATTTAAAATTTGATTTTTAATAGGAAGAAAAGGAAAATTAGATGTTTACCTACAGCTTCTCCAACCAATTAGAAAAATGCCAAACAATTATTTTAAAGAAATTCTTTTCAATTTTAATATAATGAAGTAAAACTGAATAAATACTTGTAAAAAAATTTAGTTTATTATCTAGGATGTTTTTCTTTTTCTCATCAGGGCAGAGTCAGAGCTGTCAAGCAAAAAAATTGTGTTTCTTTTTTTGCTCAGATTATCCAGATTATTCATTTTGTGTTTCTTTTTTAACTTGGAGTGTGCCCAGAGCACGATCTGTAAGCTTGTAAAAATTTCTCAGATTTCATAGAGTTATCAAAAAATAAAACGTTAAATTAAGAATAAAATAACAATACCGTCATTAAAAACAAATCTCGTGCATAGATAAATATTGTTTTTTAAGTTATTTTTTTAAATTTTATTAAATTAAATTTTTCATAAATTAACTTTGTTTTATTTTCTTAAATAAATTCCTTTTAAATCTCCATATATTATTACATTTAAAGTAATGAAATAAAATAAAAAATAATAACGATAGGAAATAATTTGGATAGAAATTGACAATTTGTGCTCTGAGCGTTTCTTTTTTAACTCAGAGCAGTCAGAGTTCAGTTAAAAGTTTGCTCTGGCATTATTCGCTCTGAGCGTTCAACATCTGCACTGAGCATTGATCTGAGAAAAAGAAAGTCATTTATTTTTCAGCCCCTAGTCATTTATTTTTCCTTATTCCCACAATTTTCTGTGCTCTTTATTTTGCCTCCTGTCTTTTGATAGATGAATTGATGCAATACTTCCCCACAAAAAATGATTGAACTTTGGTTTATTATTTCAGTATTATCTTCAAATTATATCTAGTGAAGCCGTGGTAGCCTAGTGCATAAGAACCTATAAAAACACACTATAAACACCGAGGGAGTTTGGGTTCCAATCCCACACACGTCGTAAGGATGGTTCCCCTTTACGACATTTACAGCCACGCCTTTAAAAGGGAAAGCTGTGTAATTTCCTTGTCACATTTATGTGGCTGGGGAATAAACTAAAAAAAAAATTATGTCTAGGCTTGTAATTTATGTAATTAGGCTTTTACACTCAAAGAAAAAATAAAAACAATTTAACTTTGTAATTTAAAATTTACTGTACATTATTAATATATTATTTAATTTATTTATTTTGGAACTTAGAATTTAAAAATAAATAAACTTTTATATCAATCTTCCTGCAATTTTTAGTACAAGTATCTATAATTAACAGATTTTTTTTTTTTTTTTATGCTAGTCAATTATTGTAATAGGTAACATATTCAAAATATGCGAGGAAATGAGGGGCAAGAATATAATATTATATTGATTTTTACTATAATTTTTAAAAATAATGTTGACATCCTTAGATAGAGAGATATACTTATTATTCATCTGATGATAATCATAACTTATAATTTTTAATATACTTTATCTTCAGCTTAACATTCTAAAAGTTTTGCTTGTATATGTAATAATCGATGTGGTATTAAAAATCTCTCATGGTACCAAAAATTTCTCAAATATTCTTAACTTTTATTTCATAATACCAACATGTTCCACGTCAAATGTTTCAGTGCCTAACTATAAAATTAAAATAAAGATTTAAAGTGCCTGTGCGAATATAGTGTTAGTATTACCTATTATAGTAGTATGCAAAAAAAATTATTGTAAATTTCTCTTTTTAGTGTTAGTATTACCTATAGTAGTACGCAAAAAAAATTATTGTAAATTTTTCTTCAATTAAAAAATATTTGGGTTTGAGAGTAAATTCTTATTTAAATTGTTATTAATTATAAATCCAAAAAAAAAGGATCGATGGTATAGTGGGTAAGAGCGAATAAAATACGATTTAAACACCGAGGGAGGGAGTGTGGGTTCGAATGCCACACACGTCATAAGTATAATACACGAGTATAATTCTCTTTAGGACATTAGCATTCAAACCTTGAAAGGAATGGTTGTGTAACTTCCATATCACATTTATATGGCAGCGGAATAAAACTAAAGGGACACTTTCTTCAATATTAAGGGAATCCTACACATAATTTAAAAAAAACAACACAATATGTTATAATGTAGAAGCTTTAATTTTTGCGTTTTATTTTGAAAAAATTTCCACAAGTATTTAGACATATCAAAATAGCTATTTAGACATATCAAAATTTGCATTTTTGAACTCTAATAACTCTGTAACAGGGGGTGGTACAATAAAATTCTAAGAAAACTTATACTAATTCTAAGTTCTTTCTTCTCTTAAAATTTCAAGTCTCTATCAAAAGCGTACTAGAGTTATGAAGAATGAAAAATCTTGCAAAATTTTGTTATAACATAACGGTAAATTTAAATATCAAATCCAAAAATAATTTACAATTTTAATATTTAAAAAAAGTAAAGAAAATCCCGTAGTATAGCGTTTTTACATTGAAAAAATGTTAAGCAAATCTTGAAATATACACATGTAATACACTTTTTCAAAGCTTGAGGAGATGGGTGGGGTTATATAAAAAAAGTTGTTCTACAACATTAATTTTGTCATGAGACCTTCTCATGGTTAACATTTCCAAATCTGTTTTTTTTTTTAATTTTTTTTATTTAATCTTTTATTCGAAATGATTTTAAACTTTTTAAATATTATAAAAACAGATGAATGAACTACTTATAAATTCAACACCTTCAAAAATCTTCAAATCCTTACAAATTTTGTTTTATAACATGTTAAAAATTATTGGAAAAAACTTAACTTAGTCCAAGTGGTAATAATATTTTCGAAAAAAGAAAATTCCATCCAAAGAAAATTTTCTCACGATCATTTTTTATTTGAACATTAATGTTTTTTATTGAAATACATGTTTGGTACTAGAAAAACAAACTTCAAGTTAATTTAATATTTAGCACTTGAAATTTTTATAGATACTCACTCGTACCAAAAATAAAATGACAAAAATTTAAACTTAAAACATTTTAAAAGAATTTATTTTTAAACTTTAATGGTTAATTTTTTGAATCATAAGCTTAAATGACTCTATACTGATCCAAAATATTTATTTTCAAATGGAATAAAGTTATAATATCAATAAACTGGTCATACTACAAAATTATAGTTAAAGATTTTTTATATTAAAAAAATTGATTTTTTTTTTTCTTTTAAGTGTAAGATTGATTTTATAGTTTACAAGAATTTTACTTTGTTTTTAGAGAAGCAAAATTGAAATGTACTGTAAATATGAAAGAATCTGCAGATCTTTACAAATGTCTGTATTTAATTATTTACTAAGTGTCAAATGAAATTATTAAATTATTTAATTACTTTAATTTTATTAAAATTTAGGGGAATGTCTTTTTTCTCGTGGGTCGGTGGAAAACTTCAAAAATCACACGTGATTCTTCGACATAGTGCTGGATGTTAATTATTAGCCAACCAAAACCACAATTTTTTTAAGGTTAGGAGCTTCAATACAAATGCAATGTATGTTAGGAATCTTTAGGTTAGGAGCTTCAATGCAAATGTAATGTACAGTTTATGAGACAAGGATATAGAAAGGATTGTTAGAAAAAAGGGATTTTGGAAAAATTTAGAATTATGTAGGGTGAGTAAGAAAATTAGGAAGGATACTTTGAGGAAAGATGATAATGTTTTTTGTAAACTTTACTAAATCGTAGGCATATGAGTTTCCAACTTTAGAAACACATGCTATTGCATCTTTTAATTATAACAAATAAATTTACATAAACTGTGTTAAGTCATCTTAGAAAGTCTACAGTGTAGGTGACGGTATCTATCGCACTCTTTGTTTCTCACAGAAAATGAGGGAGGCATTTACTGTTCAATTTCTTTAGAATAGGTGTTTATCCCTACAAAGTATACAAGATATAAAACAAGGTCAATGATTTAACTGTAAAGCGATAACTGAGTGAAGTGATAGATAACTGAGTGAGAAAACATGCTGCAGAAAGATTAAATATTTCATTCTATAGTTTATTTAGTAACATTCAAATTTTACCATTTTGTATTTTCTTCCTTTCCTTAATCCTCTTCCTTTATTTAATCAAGTTTCCTATTACGGTGACAAGACGTGATTATATTATGAAGATAATTAGACATCAAGTTGGAAGCAAAATTAAAGGGAACATTTTTTTTTTTTTACTATGATTTTAAATATGTAAATAAAGAAGTTACTTAGACTGCCATATTTTAGTCTTTGATAAATTTGATTTAATTTTTATGTAAATTAATCCTTATACTGACTTTTTAATTTATTTTTTAATTTTTTCAATTATAGAGATAAAATTATAACTTTACCACCACTTATGGTTATTGGCATTTATCAAAAATACAATAATTTAAATCTTTGCCATCTAACAGAAATGTAGAATAAGTTTTTTTCGGTTTCAGTACAAATAAAGAGTTATAGAATCTCTTTATTAAAATTAAATGTTTTTTATGAAAATTCAACTCAGTCCTGTCTTAAAACTTTTATAGTTTATTTCGATCTCCACTTACTATCTGTAATCGTATAAATTATAAAATAACTACATACATACCTACATTATTTTTTCATTTCATATACTTTTAAGTATTACCAACATGATTTTTCAGAATATCTTCAGAGTGATATCTTAAAAAGAAAATATTAAAAAAAAAAACATTTTAAATAACAATTGCACTGTCATCATATCTTATCTTTCTTCAAAACTTTTACTTATTTCTTTTCACATTCTTACTAATTCATAAATATCTTTCATATATTTATTTTTGACATATTATTACTTTATTATTCAAAAAAAAAAAAAAAAATTCATTTTATTTTTATGAATTTATGAATTTTTCAATTGAATTTAAAATTTTTTTTTTTTTATACAGTAGCTATTGCATATTCTTATAATATATTCCATTTTTCTTACATAAGTAAATATATAATTTTCTTTTTTTTCCAATTCCCAACATTTTTTTTTTTATTAAACGTCCAACAAGTTTTTTATTCTTATATTTAACATAATGTTTTAAACCGACTTGCGAAATTTTATTAGCGAATATATTTAAATTTAATAGAAATGTTAAAACTACGAAAAAAACAAGTAATGGAAAAACAAAGGGTTTTTAAAAAAAGCACATTACCAAAATTAAAAAAATATTCCATAGTCTAGAGTAATGAGTAGATATATTTAAAAATAAATTTATGATAATAAAAATTATGTATTTTATTAATACAAATTATTAATAATAATAAAAACAATAAGACAAATTGAGAAAAATCAAATCCAACTTTCAAATAAGGTAACCCTATATTATTAAGAAAAATTGTTAACAGAAACAAAAATATAATGTTGGAGTTTTAATTTTTATATATTACTTCAAAAAAAATGTGGACAGGTATTCAGGTGTTTAAAAATAGAGAATTTTATATTTTTAACCCTTTGCAGCTCCTAAACGAAGGACGAGACAAAAATATTTCCTGAAATGGCTCGTACTTATTTTCAAAGATGTAACTCTAAAAATTTCAAGCTTCTAAGTTAAACCGATTGAAAGATAGAAGGGGTCCAAATTTTGCTTCACATAACGGCTAAATTGAGTTTCACATAACGGTATATTAAAATGCCGCATCAAAAAGCCACATATTTATTTTATAAAGATTATAAAACCAGCTATCGTTTGACATTTGTAAATTGAAAATAAACTTTAAAGAAGCTGTGTTAGAACAATTTTAAGATAGGACTTTTTCCAACTTTGAGGGCTATAACTCGATAACTCGGGTGGGGTTACAGAAATGGTGTAGAAGTTTTGTAAACACCCAGATGGATGGATGGACAAACGACAAATCAGCACATATTTTTGAAAATATTTTGAAAATGTGCTAAAAAGATTTTTGTTGAAGATCTTGGAATGTTTTTCTTTTTATTTTATTGAATTATAAACTCATCATATTTAATATGTATGCATAAAATTATTTAATTTTTTATAGGGCAGATGCCAATTACATTAAGAAGTACTCTACAACATTTTGATTATTGTTTAAATTTTATTAAAAAAATATTAAAACTGTTGAATTGTTTTCGATAATTTGAAAAATTTAAATGATCGCCAATACCAAAAAAGTTATACGCTTTTTTATCCAGAATATTTATAAACATATATGTATTATGTGAGATTGTTTATTAGGAGGGATTTTAGAGTTGGATACAAAATTTAAAGAATATTTATATATATATGTATATTATACTATATTATATGATATATTTTTTATCATTTTTAAATGCATAAAGAATATTCTTCATGGTGGTTTTATTTTTGGGGATTTTGTTTTGAAGAGTTTGACTTAAACATTTTATGACTAACCCATTTAGGACAATACAAGCTCCATGAACCTTATATCTGCGGAAGTTAAGTCATATCCTCTTATTTAAACATAGTCTAAGAGTTTTTTTTTTGGAATTGATAATTGTTAATATATTTAAGAATCGGGTTTTGAAAATGACATATGTTTGTATCGGGATTTGCATTTCATATCAACTTTACGATATAGACACAAAATATGTATGTACGAATTATAGAAAAACAATAAACCTTTTCAACAGTGTATAAATATTGGGGTAGTTTTTTTGGTAAAATCATGAGATATTTGGTTTTTAAAGAAAAATAAAAAAGATTGTTTTTTTATTCAAAAATTTTCAACTTTGAGCTACAATATCTCTAGAACGGCAACACCTATCGTCATCAAATAACTGTTAAAATATTTTTCCAATTACTATCTTATAAGATAAAAAACCGAATATATATATATCTTACAGATTATCAGATATAACAGTTTTATATAAAAACACTAAAACAACAAGGATGCTTTCAAATGTCCTTTTCGTACTTAAAGGATAAAATACGTTTGGAAACGTGGTAACACCAAGTATCTTTCAGATATAGTCATTTGGTCCTACGTGGATAAAACATTTACCATGAGTCTTGAAATTAAAAAGTAATTCTAAACGTGGCGTGTTGTTATTGACGGATAAATTTTTTTTTATAAAGATGAAACCCAGAAATTAAAATATCATTAATAACATATTTTAGCACTATTGTGTTAAAAACTTTTCCTTATTAAATGAAATTTTATTTAAATTCAAAAACAGAGGCCGTTGATTTTAATTTTTGATCTAAAAAAATTTCTTTGCGGGAAAAAGTCTAAGAAAACAACCGCAATATTTTAAATAAAAATAATGATAATTTTCAAAATGAATCGAAATTACGTAATTCTTTTTTTATTTTCGTCATTCTAGTCACGAATTCTCTTCTAAAAAATATATAATAAAACATAATGAGCTTATCCACCAGACAGTAATGTTATTTCGAACCAAAATATACAATAAAAATAGTAGTGAACTAGCCATCGCATTCATCACACAAAAGTTGACTGTTGACATTCGTTTATTTTATTTAGTTGTTATATTCTTTGTATTTGAATATAACGCAGCCATTAAATATTATGTTAATGTAATAGTTGCAGTAATGCATCCAAATGGTGCAGTGGTTAAAGCATCTGCCTTTCATTCGAAAGCGCTCGTGTTCAAATGCCGACTGGAATCAGGATTCATATAAATTAATAAAGAGCTACTATAGATTTTTCTTATATATATATATATATATATAAAAAATAATTATATACTTATAATATGATATTATGTAATTAGTATAATATCATATCTTAATATTATATAATCAAATGAAACATACATAAATATAATAATTTTTGTATAGGATAATCAACGGTATAGTAATGATTCAAGAAAATGAAGCTTAATCAAACATGAATAATAAATTACCTAGTGGATTCCCTATGCTGCTTATAGGGGTAAAAAAGACAAAAAGAAAAGAATAAAAAAAATAATGGTTGCTATGATTGATATTGTGTTTGAAGAAACTTGATAGATATACGAGTATTTTTGATCTTTTGCAACTTTATATTTAGGTTATAGGTGCCTACGCTCATTCTGTTCATAGAATAATTAATTAATTCAATAGTTTTTTTCTGAACAATTTTTAAATATTTTATATAACAGTTCACTTCAGTTGAAATATTTTAAAAATTTGTAATCGTGACCGGTAAAAAGTAAAATCGGATGTTTAAAAATATTTTTTATAAAATTTTTAGCTAAAATTTGCTAACAAACCTTTTATATCTAGGCTATGGTGTTTAAAGAATTTTTATGTCGTTTTTTTATTAAAATTTCTAAAATTAAAAGAACAGTTACATAAGGATAAAATATTATAATAATTTAAATTTTTTAAAACTTTAAGTATTCAGATTTAGGTATATAATAAACACCTATGCATCTACTCCTTTTATATATACATATATACAATTTAATTCATATTCTTTCTTAAAATGTGTTTTTTTTTTTCTTTTTCCTCCCGAAAAAATGAGATACCAAATTTAAAAACAACAAAAAATAAAAATAATTTACGGTTAGTTTAGTATTTGTGACATTAGAGAACATAGACATGATACAATTTATATTGCAGAATTGCAGAATCAATTTTTAAAAGCTTTTTCAGGTTTTTTATTTCTTTTATTTTTTTTATTTTACTGTTTTATACCAAGGATAAAAACTTTTTAATAAAGTAATACTTTTGGTCTTCATGATTGTTAAATGCCAATAAAAGAGAATATAAAAGTAAAAATAAAATTGTTTTCTTTGGCACATTTTTTTAAAAAGACAATTGTTCAGTGTTACCAACACACTTAACACATGTTATTTTTTTTCTCACTTTTCTCACTTTTGAAACAACAAAAACTAACCAAAAATCTTAATATAGTCCCTATTAAATAAACACAGTAAAAAAAAAGTTTTTAAAACAAGATTTTTTTTTAAATTGTACTAAAAAATGTAAAATGGATTTCTAAAATTTTATTCTTAATGGATTTGACAGTAATCAAATTGGTAGTTATAAAAAAAATTAGAGAACGAGGGATGAAATTAAAATTTTTAATTGTTCTTTGTTTAAACATGTGCCTCAACAAACTTTGTTTTCGAAATGTTTTCTTATTTTTTTTAAATTACGAAGTCTTGTATTGCTGATCAACAGGTTTTTTTTTTCGCGATTTGCGCAAAAAATAAAGTACAATTTTAGGAAGTTCATCTTTTTATCTAGTACCTCTTATTACGTCTCTTGAATTTAGACTTCTAAGTTTTTTTTTTGGAAATGTAGGTAAATTTTTAATTTTGGTTTCTAAAGTTTAGTAATATTTACTCACCCGACCAATGACTTAGTGATTAATTCGTTGTCCTTTCAAATGGAAAGCTTTGAATTTAAAATCTGTCCAGGTCATATTCAATATATTTATATCGCACTAATTTATATTGTGTAGTAGTTTATATTGCAATATAAATAAATAATTTTTGGACCAGATAGATATTTAATATAATAGATATTATTTTGTTTTTCATAATCTCAAACTCAGCTGTATAGAGTAATAAATGGCTTACCGAAAATAATAATTCAAAAATATGAAGTTATAGTCTAATACGAATAATGGGCGACTTAGTAGAGAATAAGGATGGTAAAACAAAATATTTTTTCTCTGTATCATGTATCTGAAATTTCCAATTTTGCAAAGAAACAAACAAAAAAACAAGCAGACAAATAAAAGTTTCCTTATAAAAAATTGAAATGATTATTATATGAAAATTCTTTTGGTGCAAATTGCAGCAAACACCAATAAAACTTTTCTTTAACATCTTATTCACGTCACAATATATTTATACACGGATTTCTTTTCATGCATACTAAATGCATTTCAATTTCTTATTTGATATGAAAAAAAATTTCACTTAAAAACGACAGAAATAAACAAAAAAAAGAAAATAGAATTATAAAAATTAAATTGAAATGTATATAAAAAAAAAATAAGTCTTATTTTGTTTACAGGGTTTTCCACAACAAAATATAAAAGAAAATTTGTATGCTAAAACGAAACGTTAGAAAGCACTAAACAAAAACTTAACTAGTCGTATTTGTATTTGTTTTTTTTTGCTAAATGTGCAAAAGCGGTTACAAGTGATAATCCTGACTGCTTACTGAAAAGTAAAAGTTTCAACAAGATATGCTGAGAAAATGGGGATATAATGGAAAAGTTAGGAAAATGGGAACATGGTGGGAATATAATATCGTATATTATTAGAATTGATCTCAAATTACTTCGCTATCAACCACCACAATTACTAGTTTGGTGCTTCAATTTTTATGTCTTACTAATGATAAATTTTTACAGCTCGTGTCTAAGTTAGAGGTATTTAAAAATATAGAATTTTTTAATTGTAAAATCCAAATAGCTATTAAAAAGTGGTTGATATAAAAAAAGAGGGTTCTTAACACATTCGCGACATAATGTAATTTTTGAAAACATTTTTATGGATGTAAATTTTTTTTTTTTAAGTTGTATCCTTCGCAACATGTTGGGTATTAAGAACAAAAATAATGTTATTGTATTGCGTTCTATGCTGAAATAAGGGTAATTTTCGCGTGTGTCATCTATGGTACATTACGGCTGTTCTGTATACTTTATAAAATTGTACGTCATGTACCATCCGTGGCCAGGAACTTTCATTTAATCAAATTTAAAAAAATAAAAAACTATATTTAAATTACATGATGAAAAATAATTGTAAAATAATTGTATTTATTGATAGTACATTTTAAAAATGGGGAAAATGTACTAAGTTTTCTATATTTGCAAGTAAGAAAAACAAAAAATTTTCACCATAATTAAGATAATGGGTATAAATTCACTGCCCAAAATGATGCTTTATTTGTCCAGAAAGTCAATGTTTCGCAATGAACTTATAGTCAAGTCAATGAAACATGACAGATTTGAGATCTTGCTAAAATGTGTGCATTTCGCTGACAAAGTAAATCCAATAGGCGAACCGAGATTTGATAAGATTAATCTGCTATTGAATATTATCGTAAAACATTTTCAGACAAAATTGGTTCCAGGAGAGAACGTGGTTATAGATGAAAGTGTGATACCCTGAAATTATATAAATTGTGTACTCCAGATGCATATACACATAATTTAAAAATTTATGCGGGTAAAGGAATAGCTCTATCAGGAAATGATCACTCATATGATGTAACAATTGATTTGATTCGATCTTCTTGACATTGGTGGCACACTGTATACTGACAATTTTTATACTAGTGTTCAACTTTCTGAAGGCCTTTTAAAAAATAATACCTACCTTTGTGGTACTTGGCAAACTAATAGACGCGCAAATCCTCAAGAAGTCTGCTTGAAAAAAATTAAGAAAGGAGAAATTTTTGGAAAAGAAAAAAATGGAATCTATTCGAGTGACCAAAGCAAAAGATAAACGCAGTGTTTTAATGATCTCTAGCTTGTCAGAACATACTTCTGATGTAGTTTCCACAGGAAGGAAAACAAGAGCTGGGGAATATGAAATGAAACCACCATCTATATAATAGCCTACAATAGAGCAAAAAAATGTGTAGATGTTTCTGATCAAATGTCCAACTATTATGCAGGCCTTCGCAAGACCATAAAATGGTACAAGACAGTTGCGTTTGAATTACTTTTTGGTACAAGTATTGATAATGCATGCGTAGTATATAATGATTATAATTATAAACAAATTGACATACTACTGCAGTTTAGATAAAGTATCATTGGAAATCTTCTAAAACATAATTGTCCAATAGTTGCTGATTCTGTTCCTTCTGTTTCGACTCGATGTACATTGATGCATCAGCTTGAAAAGCGAGATGTTCCTGCCAGCACAAATCGCAAACAATGCGTTTCTTGCTACGGAAAAATTAAAAAAAAAAAGGGACCAGCGAAGCTAGAGCTAAATGCAAGGGTGTTTCCACATATTGCAAAAATTGTGCAGATTTGATTTATACCCACGTTGTGCCTTGCATGCTTTAATGAAAGTCATAAATAATTTTGTACTTTTAAATCTATTTATATTTTCTTGAGATTGAGATTTATTGTAATAATTATGGATAAATTAAATTATGTTCTGTTTTTTTATTTATATTTTTGTTTTTATTGAATTGTTTGTTGAATAAAATTTTAATTTTTTATAAATTTACAAATACATTTTTCTGTAGTAATCATTTAGACAACCCCATCTCAATAGTAGTACAAACAATGTCTACCACTTTATACAACATTCAGTATAGACGTTCGCTTAAAATAATATTTTAATATTATTTCAACAGAACCTGAGATATAAAACAGTGTTTTTTCAAAATTTGAAGGGATATGATTCTTAAGGTGAGATGAGACTACAAACAAAGTTTTTCTACAACATTAATTTTTTTACATCCATCATTGTCATTTATTGTCTATCTTAAATGCTTGTAAGTTTTGTAAATAGATGAACGGACGTGCGAACAGAGTGGACGTGCGAACGGACGTGCGAACACTCGAATAGATTCCAACTAATAAGCAATATTTTTTAGATTTTTAAAATAAAGAGGGATAGTAAATTAACCAAATTTGTTAGTGGTATCTTGTATCGAAGACTCGACACAATTTTAAAGTATATAATATTGAGTTATAGATTTATTAAATTAATATATAGAAATAGTAATGATAAGGATAAAAACTAACAAGTAATAAAACGAGGAAGAGTGCAGTAGAGTAGACTGTGTCAACTCTGGGATACCCGTATGAACGTAATATATCCTATTATAAAACTTGATCATCTTTTAAAAACATTCAGATGTTTTAGTACCGAACTACAGAGATATATTTATGTAAATTGTGGAGTTGTATGGCAGCTACCCGAATCTATTGCGCCTAGCTTCATTAAGTTCCAAGAAATGCAAGAAGCCTAAACCGGCGGCATTAGATCAATCAAATTTTACAAAAGTTTTTGGCATGCAACTCGACACTTTTTCACTAAATTTCAGATAGCTAGATTCAATAGACACTGAGTTATTTTCATTTAAAAAGAGAAGTTGTATGGCAACTACCCGAACCTGTCATATCATCACAACCAAATTTTACAGAAGTTATTGCCATAAAAGTGGATTATCATTCGCAAAATTTCAGATACCTAGATTGAATAGACACTGGGTTATTTCCATTTAAAGAAAGAAGTTGTATGGCAGCTACTCGAACCCGGCGGTCGAAAATGCTGGAGTTAAATAGCAAAACTAACAATTTTGCAAAAGTTACGTATACAAAATGTCAGCCTTCTAGCTCCTTTATTTTTTGAGTTATCGTGCGGACGGACACTGAGTTATTTTCATTTAAAAAGAGAAGTTGTATGGCAGCTACCCGAACCCGTCGCACCACCACAACCAAATTTAGCAGAAGTTGTTGCCATAAAACTTGATCATCATTCGCTAAATTGCAGATACCTAGATTGAACAGACACTGGGTTATTTCCATTTAAAGAAAGACGCTGTATGGCAGCTACTCGAACCCGGGGGCCGAAAATGCTGGAGTTAAATAGCAAAACTAACAATTTTACAAAAGTAACGTAAAAAAATTTTCAGCCTCCTAGCTCCCCTATTTTTTGAGTTATAGTGCGGACGGACACTGAGTTCTTTTCATTTAAAAAGAGATTTTGTATGGCAGCTACCCGAACCCGTCACACCACCACAACCAAATTTTGCAGAAGTTGTTGCCATAAAACTTGATCATTATTCACAAATTTTCAGATACCTAGATTGAACAGACACTGGGTTATTTCTATTTAAAGAAAGACGTTGTATGGCAGCCACCCGAACCCGGGGACAGAAAATGCTGGAGTTAAATAGCAAAACTAACAATTTTACAAAAGTAACGTAAAAAAATTTGCAGCCTCCTAGCTCCTTCATTTTTTGAGTTATCGTGCGGACGGACATTGAGTTCTTTTCATTTAAAAAGAGATTTTGTATGGCAGCTACCCGAACCCGTCGCACCAGCACAACCAAATTTTGCAGAAGTTGTTGCCATAAAACTTGATAATCATTTGCAAGATTTCAGACGCCTAGCTTCATTAGGTTCCAAGAGGTGCAAGAAGCCTGAACCGGCTGCTCTAGGCCAACCAAATTTTACAAAAGTTGTTGGCATATAACTCGACACCTCTTTACTAAATTTCAGATTCCTAGCTTCAATAAACACTGAGTTATTCTCATTTAACCGGATAAGTTGTATGGCAGCTACCCGAACCCGTCGCACCACCACAACCAAATTTTGCAAAAGTTGTTGCCATAAAACTTGATAACCATTTGCAAGATTTCAGACGCCTAGCTTTATTAACTTCCAAAAGGTGCAAGAAGCCTGAACCGGCTGCTCTAGACCAACCAAATTTTACAAAAGTTGTTGGCATGTAACTCGACACCTCTTTACTAAATTTCAGATTCCTAGCTTAAATAAACACTGAGTTATTCTCATTTAAACGGAGAAGTTGTATGGCAGCTACCCGAACCCGCCGCACCAACACAACCAAATTTTACAGAAGTTGTTGCCATAAAACTTGATCATCATTTGCAAAATTTCAGAACCCTAGCTTGAATAGATACTGAGTTATTTCTATATAAAGAAAGAAGTTGTATGGCAGCTACTCGAACCCGCTGACCGAAAATGTTGGATTTAAATAGCAAAACTAACAATTTTGCAAAAGTGACGTAAAAAAAATTTCAGCCTCCTAGCTCCTTTATTTTTTGAGTTATCGTGCGGACGGACGGACGGACGGACGTACATGGCTTAATCGACTCAGAATTCGATTCTGAGCCGATCCATACCTTTGACACTATATCTAGCTCGGCTCCTTTAAGGTGTCACAAACGTAATGGCAAATTTATTATACCCTTGAACATAGTTCATACGGGTATAAAAATTCTTCTTTATTTAGCTGAAATAATCTTATTGAGTATATTTTATGATCGGCATAATAAATTTTAAGAGATTGTATTAGATAAAAATACTTTAAACATATTATTTTGGAGACTAAAATTAAAATTTGATTTCATTGAAGTATCCCTTGGGATCCGTTCATATTCCAAACAAAGTCAATTAATTATAACTTTCAGCAAGTTAGTAAAGTTTTAGTTATTCATTTTTTTTTATAGAAACACCCTGTAGAAATTAAAATATATGTTTTATTTCACTTACTTACTGAGATACATACATTTGAAAATTCAGTTCTTTACCTTTATCCTCAATTTTAGATGTTGTGTATATAAGCGAATATACGTGATTTGTAGTGTTACCATTTTCAAAATTAATGTTTTATTTCTGTGATAGAAGCTATTAAAATAAATTTTCTAATAAACTTATAATAAAAACGAAAAGAATAAAACCAGCTAGATACTGTCACAAGTTAACAGATTATCAATATTCGAAAAATAACATTTCTAGAGATTTTTAATTTTAAATAAGAAAAATTCTGTCTTTTAAAATAGAAGTAAAAAATTGAAAGACATTTTTCTATAAAGAAAAGTTTTCTAAAAAAAAATTTCATTTTTTTTCCTCTAAACAAAGCATGCATTTACATGCACCCATAATAATGTAAGCATTTTTAGACCCATTGCTAAACTGTCAACCATTGCTATTGCCAAATTATTTGAAAAAATAATGTGCTCCTACTTTGTTGATTTTTGGATTTCAAAATGGTAGATCCACAGTTACTAATATGACGGGATTGGTCTCTGGCATTTTAAATACAATGGAAACTAAAAAACAAGTTGATGTGGTATTTACTGATATCAGTAAGACATTTGATTTAATTCCCTATAAAATTATCATTGAAAAGCATAAAGCAGTAGACTTTTCAAGTCATAGCCTTTTATCGTCTTATTTGTCATATACATCATATCAGATCCTTTTTAGATCTACCTTTTCTGCAACTTATGTTGCAAATTCAGAAGTGCCACAAGGTAGCCATCTAGGTTCCTTATTTTTCGTAGTGTCGACATATGACAGTCCCTTATGTTTATACCACTCACGTTTTCTTTATTTTGCTGATGATACCAAAATCTGCAAAACCATAACTTCCACTTGTGATTATGAGTTGTTACAATATGATCTCAATCAATTTGGTTCATGGTGCAGGAACAACAATCTCAAACTAAGTGTTATGCCTTAGCAAATGCCTAATTATCAGCTTTTCAAGGTTACGAGCTAACTGAACAATCAATTATGATTACGTTCTCAACGATCAACCTATTAAAAGAACAGATCGTACTTCTGATTTGGGACCGATCCTTGGTAGTAGATTGGATTTTAAGAGATAACTCCATAATAAAAAAAAGCTTACTCAACTCTTGGATTTATTATGCGTTGGTCAAAAGAGTTTTCTGATTCCTATATCACTAAGCAACTTTTCATTACAATAATGTAATGATAATAATGTAATGATAATAATATTGATACATAATAATAATGTTCGCGGTAATATCAGCTCCCCTTATATTCGCAAACAAATGAGGTATAAAGAAAATCTGAATAATTTAAGATAGGTCGAGCTTTTAAATGTGTCACACAACTTTACAGACTACGGCAAATTTGAGCCTATTTCACATATGTTGAGAAAGACTAACTCAAGGTCTGAGCTCTTCGATATTAGCGTTAACAAATTAACACTGATAGCCGACTTTACGCATGATTAGTAAAGTCATGCATGATTAGTCTGCTAGATTTTTTTTATTTTTTGCAATGCTAGGTTTTTCCTTTTTATTACCATTAATAACATTACTAATATTAATAAGTAATTACTAACAGTGGTAATGACCAAACAAGTGTTAAATTTTTCTAACATCTATCAACATTTACTAACATTCTAACATACTAACCTTTGTAAATAATTACTGTGATATTTTACTAAATGAACAACATAACTGGTGCTTGGTTTAGCAAATGTCTGATACAAAAAAAAAAGGTGTGAAGAAGAGAGTATAAGAAATTTATATTCTGAGTATCCATAATTAAAGTTACAGAGGACTTGATGTTTTGTTTTCTGAAACGGTAAATTGTTATATGTGTTTTAATTTATACTTTCAGATTATAAGAAAACTAGAATTATAACCAATTGAAATTAGATCCTTTTCTAATTTTGAACTCTGACACTGTATTACATCTAATGGATATAGATATAATTAAAAGTTATTTTACTAATTAAGTTTAGTCATTAGGTCGAATTTCTTTGAATTATATCCAATACTGTATTAGTTTTCTCAATATTTACGACAAACATCTGCAGACAAATAAATGCGTAAATATAACCATAGCCATCTAGATGAACAAGTGAAGCTTTTCAAAATACTTTAATTTATCTCTAAAGTTTTCAAAAATTTCACGTAGATTTGTTTAATTAGACTGGTAATGAAATTTAAAATTTTATTACAAATACGTATGATATAATACAGTAAGTTATTTCTTATACATTGTGGAATCTGATACAATACGCCGTCTTGAAAAATAGGAATATGTTGGACATATTTGGACGAATGAACATATTGGAATAATGAAAATATATGTACTTAAAATTTATTCTTGGATTTCATCTCATCGCATTAATTCGATTTCAATTATACTTAAAACAAACAGTTTTTTAAAATCTTAGCCCCTGTCCATTCTTTTGGATCAATTTTTCGTTTGATTCCACACTCTGATATCCTGTATTTCTTAAAATAAGTATATCATTTACCATTTTCAAATTGTCCATTAATATAGTTTTTTATTTTACATATTTTATATATGCCCTAAAGCCGAAATGGGGACCATTTTTTTTTTAAATTTATTTATTTTCAATTTTATTCTTAATATTTAATGCTTCTTGTATAAAAAATGTTTAAAATCAAGAACATTGTATCTAGGTGCATCGTTGATTGCCATATGGTCAGCAAAATAGTAATAATAATAGGCGTATTCATTGTTTCCTTACTGTCCCACTCCCAGTTCAATGTTTCCGCATACATTTTCTATCCTTTCCTATCCTATCCTAACTCCCTAGCCAATATACTGCGTTAGCAGGTAAGGATTTTATCCCATTATATTGGCTAAAGAGGGAGGTGGGTTTAGTCATTAAAAATCTGACACTACCAAGGGGAAATTCTTGGTATCTTTGGCAGATTCCCACCTCCCTTAGGAAAAACAAAATAAAATAAATTAATATTATATTAAACTTTGATCAGCGGCACAAAAATTTTGCAAATTTTTATTATACATATTTAAATTAACTTTGGATCAGTTAAAGGATATTTTTTAAATTATTAATAAAATATTAATCAAAATAGTGTCGAAACATAAATAAAAACAAAAAATGATGGTTGTTAAATAATAATTCGAGGTAAAAATTTGTAACAATATAACATTATTTATTACACTTTTGTTTTTTATTTTACACATTTTGTGTATGCCCTAAAGCCGAAATTGGACCATTTTGTTTTTAATTTATTTATTTCCAATTTTATTCTTAATATTTAATGCTTCTTGTATAAAAAATATTTAAAATCAAGAACATTGTAACTAAGTGCATGGTTGATTGCCATATGGTCATCAAAATAAAATAAAAATACTTATTTTTGTATTGTACGTCAGTGGTGTACAGGTACTTTTTATTTAAGGTAATATTTTTCTTTATGATACTCATACAAACATGGTTATCATGGAATAATGAACATGCCATTACTTGTTGAAATTTTTATCATTCCATTGGTAAATAGGATCAATTGAATCGGGTCCTCTAGTTTTGCCACATGTTCTCCCAATTGGTCCGTTTCCCGTTAACACATACATTACTCTGGCTATGTGCCACCTTCAATAGGTTTACTGTTCTTTTATTGTCTTACGGTAGTCAGATTTTCTTGATGTCCATTGAAGCTAAGTATCTGAAATTTTATAAAAAGAAGTGAAGTGTTATGCCAAAAACCTTTTAGTTCTTCTAGTTCGCCAAGATATGGTTAGCTGCCAAAACAACTTCATTTTTGTATGAAAGTTACTCAGTATCTATTGAAGCTGGGTAAATTAAATTTTGTGGAAAGAAGTTTAATATTATGCCAATGACAAAAAAAAAAATTTTTTGTTAGTCTAGAATAATAGCTTCGGATAGGTATCATACAACTTCTTTAATATCAATATACTCAGCATCTATATATAAGCTGGGTATTTAAAATTTTGTGAAAAGATGTTAAATTTTATGCTAACGACTTCTGTAAAATTTATTTCATGCTAACGACTTCCTCATATATTCGAGTAATAAATCGAACAACTTCAAAATTTACATAAGTAGATATATTTCGATACAAGTTAGATATTTGAAATTTTGTAAATTTATATAAAACTATACCCTCTTCCTTGTTAATTTGTTTTATTGCATTTTAAGTAATTTCTTTGGAAGTCATTTTGTTAATTTTATCAATAGAACTAAGAACAGAAAGGTTTGGATAATGGGACCTAATATAATAATATAATAACAGTTTATTTTTCATAAAAAATGCAAACGAAATTTCAGTTTAATTCAAAATTGAATAAATAAATTGTGTGGTTTATTAAAAAATTTAATCAGTTACCATTGATTTCCTTTCATTTATGAATTAAACGTCCCAGTTTAATACAATGTACATTCATTTATATTCATTTTCTTCTTGTATTATTTTGTAATATTAAAATCCATTTAACCCTGTTATGGTTTTTGTTAAATATTTTGTATTCCACTACTATTTGACTTTTTTTTGCTATATTGGTTTAATTTTTTTTTTTTTTTTTTTTTGTTTTTTCCTTACTATACCGAAATTATTATTATTTTTATTGTTTTGTTTTTAAATAAATTTTTCATTTTCTGAATAAATGCTTTAATTTTTTTTTTTGTTGGTATTTTTTTTTTACCGCATCAAATTTGTGTTACGTAAATCTCCAATGTTCGGCCATATGTCAATTTAATTGTCTTCTGTTTTCTGTTTTCTGTGTAATGTTCTTGTTAAACATTAATGAAATGCATAAATTTTCTGAAAATATATTTAAAAAAAAAAAAACAAAAAAAATGTTTTTTTTAAAAATAATAATATACATTAGTTTTTAATATATTTATATGCAAGTGGATGCATTTTTTTTGTGTATATGATTTTAATTCGTTTTTCGGTGTTGATATTATGCATCAACAATACATTTTTATTTAAAAATTAAAAAAAGATAAATTTTTTTTATTATTTCTGTTATGTTTTAAAAAACCATAGAAATTTGAAGGCTTTAAATTGTATTTAAAAGGGAAATTTCGAACATTTTGTTAATAAATAAATTATTTTTGCATTTTTTTTTAATTTGGAAACCTAAAAAAATAAAAACAAAAAATAAGTTTTTTTCCAAAAAGGATACTTTTGACATTTCGAATTGAATATATAGAATATTTTGACATTATTATAAATTTTATTAGATTTTTATTAAGAAAAACAGCTTGTACTTAAAATATCTGCAATATGAGTTTTAAAAAAAAAAAAAATTTGAGCTCAAACAAAGTGATAACGAAGCTACATAATACTTCGCATTAAGTTAATTTCTGCACCTTAAATGAAATTATAATTAGGTATATTTCTTTTGCAAAACATATAACCAATCCTATTCATTAAAGTACGTGGAGAGGTTAGTCTAACAAATCGCATACATCAACGCGAAAGCATGAATAATTCCGCAATTTTATTTAGTCTTCTAAATTTTTACTTTATTATAAATTCTTACTTAAAAAGTAAAAAAGATTTAGAATTAATCGATATCAAATAGAGAAGTTTTGCATATAGAGGTAATTAGAGTCATAAAACAGCTTTAATTTACAATCCTTTCCTTCATGAGAAATTATTTATTTTTATTAGCATTAGAGAACAGTCTAGAGTTATATTAATGTAGCAAAATTAAATCGAAAGGAAGTTTTCTACTGTAAAATAACATTTAAGAATTTGAATAAATTGAATAATAATTGAGCTTTGATGGTTCGACAATCAAATGATTTTCATTGAATTTTACTTAAATTTAACACAATATTACTATCTATTTACAGTCCACTACGTGGAAATGATTTTATTTATCTACGTTTCATGCATAAATTCCAATTAAGTCCAAATCCAATTAGCTTTTTTAATTACATCCGTCAGATAACATCTTTAATACACATTTTAAATCATTTTTCTTTTTTAGCACATTTCTAAAAATAATTTGAAAAAAATTTGCCTATTAGTTTCACTCTGTCCGTCCGTCCGTTCGTCCGTCCTTCTATCCATCTGTTTAACAAGCTTATACACCGTTAAAGATAGAGAAAAAATATTTTAACCATAGGCATAAGTTTCATAACCATAAGCTTCCTGAGAAAATTATTTTGTACTATCCCCTGTTTAAGAGGTAGGGCTCAAAAATTGAATATATGCTATTTTAAGACACTGCAGGTGTCGGGCACCTGTACAAATTTTTCTTCGGAAAGCTATAAAAATTAAAGCGGTTTTTTTTTAGTTATATAGGGTTCCGGACTTACAGCTTCTCAAAATTCCTAAAAAGTCCTATTTTGACATTTTTTCTCTCGCTAAACAAATTATTGGGACACTGATTTTGAAACCAACTATACATTATTATTGTATATATATATCATTTCTAGCACTCCTAACATTTTTTAGATACATATTTATATAGATACATAAATATAGATACAACAAGGCATTTAAAATAGTGGAGACTACCACCTCCAAACCTTCGTGAACAAATTATTTTGACCCTGATTTTGAAACCAAAAAAAATCAGGGTCAACCAAATGAAACCATAAAATCTCTATTCAGAATCTCACACATGTACACATAATATACATAGTCTGTAACAGGCGTGTAGTCCTGGTTTTGTAACCAACTTTAAAATTCTTCATAACTATTTTTTGTATTTACCAACATATTTTAATACCAAAGTATTAAAAATAATTGGAGCTATCACCCCCAAAACCCCAGCTTTTATTTTCGCCAGAGATTCCCACTAATAAAATCGTTAATCCCAAGAATATATGTATTTCATTTTGTAGACTTTTTATTTTAATATTTTGGAAATTTGATTTTTGGAATTTTTTTTTTTGGAATTATGACACCATCCCCTTTTTCTGTACAGTAAATTACTGATTAATCGCCTCTTGTTTAATAAGATTATAATTTTCAATTTTTATAATTAATTATTTAAAATTTATAATAATTAATACTTTTTTTATTATGTCTATAGGTGTAAAAAATATAGGTATTCCATTATTAGATCTAAAATATTATAAAATCATAGAAATTTCATAGAATCATGCTCATCAATAAAACTTTTTTCTTAAATATTTGAATTAGAAGATTTGATTTATTTTATAAATCTGTCTATATCTTTTTAACACTATAAAAATGATAAAACAGAAAAAAATTAAAATGAGTTTTAATCCAAAAGAAATTTTAAAAAAGTTTCTTTTCAAGATTTTAAAAGTACAATTTCCTTAAGAAATGCAATCTTTTTTATTTTAATCCATTAAATGGACACGTTTCCTTTTCTTTCTTTTTTAATCCCATTATCATAAATAAATATTATTGAAAATGATTTTTTTTTTTAATTTTTTCTTTTAGCCTTTGTACGAACTCTTTATCTAAATCTATACTCCATTTAAAATATAATTTTTTTTTTTTTGCACCTGAGAATTAATTTTTAGATTGTCATAAAATATATCTCAACTTTAATCTATAATTTAAAATAATATCCTTTTCCTATTGTATTAAATAAGTTTTCATCAATATAGTTTTGTATAGAAAATGAATTAAATATGTACTTAAATGTTTTATTTGAGGTTAAAAGGTAAATAATAGGAAAGGAACACCTGTACAAAATTGAAATGATTTACTTACCAATAATCAATTATAATTTTTAATTTCCTTTAAAAATCTTTAAATTATTAATATAAAATTTTTTGATTGCCAATAAGACATACCTACAATAATTCTTATTTTTTAACTAAATGAGACAAAGCAGTAGGTATTTAAAACAAAGAAAATGGGTCAAATGCATAAAATTGATCTGGTACTCAAATCTCAGTTTTTCAAACAAAAATACGAGTTCAAACGTGGTTTTTGTTTGAAAAAGTAAAATTTATGTTTAAGCTCAGTTTTAATCATTCGACTAAATGTATAGAATGCATAAAACTGAGCTAAAACTCTAATCTCACAATTTCAAACAAAAGCTACGAGTTCAGATTTAGATTTTGTGGGAAAAAATTAGATTTGAGTTCCCGTTACGATATACATTATTACAATATGAAATTGCTACATATTTTTTATTTATATGAACTGACCCGGATTTGAACCAAAGACCCTTCGATTGAAAGGTTGACAACTTAACCACTGCGCCATGAGTCAGATAGATTTATTTGACATTACTATATTTTTAACAGTAAAATCAGTATTACCTTAATGCATATTTTTTTAGCATTTTTATGTGAAATTTATTTTGATAGCAGCAGAAAAGCACTTTATTTCGACTTTATTTAGCAATATTGTATATCCCGCCGGAATATAACCTGAATAATAGGTGTGTTCACGAGCCACTGGCCAATTGGTGAACATGCGCCAGACATATCCCATTCAATTCATCATGTCGCAGCTGTGATGAACAGAATGAGAAAGAATCCATTACACACTTCACTTGTAAGTACCCAGCGCTGGCTAGGGCCAGAAAAGTAACTCTGGGTAGCCATCAACTCAACGATCTTAGTGATCTAGCGATTAAGCAACCTACATAAATGGTAAGGTTTCTGAACGCAACGAAATGGATTTAAAATAAAACCTAATATAGCTCTATTATAAGCCTTGTGGTCATGGAAGTGGTAGCAAAACGGTGCTAACGTGCTAATTGGCGTCACTGCCATGAGCGGCGGTGGCCAGCCAACTACACCAACCAACCAATACAAATTCTTTACAATTAAAAAGAAATAAAGTTAAAAAGGTTAACAATTAAATAAGAATTATGTAATGTTAAAAATTACAAAGGAAAAAATTTCTAAAGTCATGCGCTTAGCAATCGCAATAGTGTCGAATATATGTATGTGATTAATATTTATGATACAAAACAATAATTTGTTATCCATACAAATTTAAATTTTAAGCAAAAACATGACAATCTGGTAATAAAGTCTTCTTTAAGAAGCAATCTAAGATAATATTAATTATTTGTTTTTAAATAATATATCTAGATATATGTTGCAGATTTATAATGCCTAAAAGTTAAAAGGAAATAACTTCATATGACATTAAATCTACTACTTATGTATTCCCTCAATAACTATACATAACTACATCAAATGAAATAACTACACACATAACAGTAGGAAATAAGTCGATAAAAAATTTAATGGAGTAAATTCCCTTGCAATTTTCGAAAAAATGAATTTAATTTCTATCGAAAAATTTGAATCATATTGGATTAAAAAAGAAAATATAGTTACATAATTAATAACCTTATATACATGACAGTATGGATGTCTATAGTTATCCGTATATCATCTTATATTATTTTCATTTGTCTGTACTATAATTTGACTGGACTAACACTTAATTGTATTTCATTGGCCTGTAATTTATATATTCCGGAACAGGATATGCATTCCAATTACCAATTGCCGCTCTTTTTTAAGAATACTGCATAGTGATGTATCAAGGCTTTTGTGAAAACCAAGTAATTCAGAGCTCACGGACAAAATGATATAGTTCTAAAATTCATAACCAACTGTAAAATTCTTCCCGATTAATTTTTTAAACTATCGACGAAAAATATTCTTAGCTTAGCTTTTTTAAAAAGTAGCTACCTTTTTGAATAGTGGAATAAATTATCGTCAACAAAGGGAATTCAACTCACTACATACTACGAGAAATATGATTATTAACCTTAATTTAATGTAGTTAATCTTCACAAAACTGGAATCAATTCCCATCCGGAGTTAATACCATGTAAAGTTATTCCCTATGACTGTTTAAATCTTTGAATCCATTAAATTGACGCAATTTATTTTATTTCAATTGTATCAAAATATAATATGTATTATGTTTTGTTTTTCGAAACTTCTATCATCACAAATTATTATCATTATCAAATACCATCATCTTCTATAATATACTGGGATAAGTTATATTTATATAGAATTATATACGTACGTAACATACTATATATTGTTATACAATAAAGTACAATAAAATAAAAAACAAATTAGGAGGGATTAAAACATTTTTCCATATTCCAAACAAAGGAAATGGAAAAACGGAATTCTCAGAATCGAAAAATAAAAATTTTGTTCTGGTCTTATTTTGATCATATTATGATATACCTTGTATATTATTTTTTTCTTTATATTCAAGTATAAATAAAATAAATATGTAACAATGCGAAGGGATCTCAATATCCTTTATAAAAAAAAATAACCAAACCAAAAAACATAGGTATATACTTGTAAATATGTGTATGTACAATATTATATTGTAAGATTACACGAACTAATATTGTATAAAAGAATGATTTATTTGCTGGATTCTTCATATAATGTCTTTTACTCCTTATAAATTGATAAATACATACATACATATATGTATGTACATTTTTGTCAAAGTATTTATATGCGTATGAATAATATAAGTATATATAATATGTATGTGCTTTCTTTTGAAAAAGAATACTTTCAATAGTATATTGAAATATAGTCCTGTTAAGCTATATATATACTTAAAAATTCTTATATTTACAGTCACGGTCATCATATTAAACGAATTTCATCAAAAATCGACATTACTATAATATTAAGAATTGATAAGCTATGAAAAAGTTTCGACAATTAACAAGAATGTTACTATCTACACTTAAAAATAAAATTATATTTTACATTCATTAACATTTCTGGATTTTCCCTTTCTCATTTTCTGTGAGTTTTGTTATATGCTAATGCTAAAGTTCATAATCTAATAAATATTACATTACAGGTTAGATTATAATTAGACTAGGTACTTTTTTAATTGATGAAGGCTGAGGTAACGTATCAGTATAATCCCTAGACTCTAGAAAAGTAGTTCACCTCCAAACGGTAGTAGAATACATTCGACAAAAGTTTGTGTTAAGGGACGTTAGATTAATACTGCGATGATACCACTCTTGCGGAACAAGCTTTGAAAATTAGATTACATTAAAACTTGACTAATAAATAGTGCTCGATAACTTTTTTATGATGCATCAACGTTCAGCAACATAATGTTACAATAAATACTAGGAGTGTACAAGTGTCATATCCGCACATATTTTTGGATATGACACTTTAAAATATATATACCTACCAACCCTAGTTACGAGACTATTGCACTGCAAAATCATCATTTGAAATCATGTAAACTAAATATAAAATGACACAAATCAAATTAGATAAATGTTGGAATATAATTTTTCATTTTGGAATTAAGGAAGGAGGTGAAACAAAAATGATGATCTTATAATAAAAAACAATTAGTATGAAAGAAAAAACCTCTAATCAGGGAACAAAATAATTAAATTTTGAAGAATGTCACTTTTCTCCCTTAGATTATTGATTAAAAAAAAGAAACAAAATAGTTTTTACTATATGTCCTTTTAGTCCTTTTTTTTTAAATAGAAATTTAATAGAAAACAGAATGACTTTTGCATGTTATGCAGAACCATGTTAAACAATTTTTTGTCCGTGATAAAATTTTATTGAGAAGGACAACTAAAATAATAAATTTTAAGCTTTTTATCACAGAAATAAAAAATTTAATTTATAGTATAAAGATATAATAGTTGTAATACACACAATATACAATACGAGTATATAACATAAATATGTATATATATATATGTATATATATATATGTATAAATATTATATAAAATGTTAAATGAGTAAAAAAAAAACAAAAACAAAAAAAAAGAGAAACTAAAGTCAAAAGGTGGATTAAAACATTTAAAGGAAAGGTATATGAAAGAAATCGTGAGGTGAATCAAATGTATCTTATAAATGTTAAAATTTTGTTTTTTTTTCTTTTAATATTAGGATAAAAGTTACAGAAAATGGAAGGTCCTTTTAGGTTTCTTTTTGTTTTTTTTTTATTCTTATTTTTAAAAATAAGAATTTTTTGATAAATTAAATGTTTCTTAAAACTTATGTTATTATTCTCTTCATTTTACATTGGTATTAAGCACCTACTTACCATTCTGATCATAAATAAAATGAAAGATTTTAAGTTTAATTTTTTTTTTAATGGGAAGTCAGTGTAAATTGAGCCAATTGAGTCTGAAAATGGCTAAAAGAAATCTAAAAATTATGATGTAATGGAAAATTTTAAAATAAGTAAAAAAAAAAAAAACAATTTTAAATATTTTTAGATACTATAATAAATTTAAACAAACCCTAAATAGATGTTTAATGTATTATATTATATATATTAGGCGATGCAGAATATTTTCGAACAAAGAAAAGTGTTATTGTAATATAATCATTTATACAATTTAATACCTAGATTCTAGAAATATTTCAAAAATTATAAGATACTAATTTTGTAATTTTAATACAGTGTGAAATTTTTTTCAATATTTCTGTATATTTAACAAAAATTTTGTATATATGTGGATATGAATAGGTTTAGACAATATTGGATATGGATATGTTTGATAAAAATAAAAATTTTTTTTTTATTAAAATGAAATATTTTAATTATAATCAAATTTATTCTTATGTAATTCAGAATTAATGAAATGATTTTGCAAGTGCAAAAATTCCTTACTAGATTAAATTTTAATTCTAAATGTGCCACAGGATGCATTGAATATTGTTTAAAAATCATAATATTTGAAAACAGAATTAATTATACACAGAAAATCGATTAAAGTGAAATTTTTAAATTTTAATACAGTGAAGGATAATCGGTATTCAGATCAATTACCTTTTTATACCCTACACATTAAGTATATAGGGTATATTAACTTTGGTATGGTGTTTGTAAGCACCAAAAGGAAGCGAGTTAGGTATAGGCATGTATATATATTCTGAATCAGGATCACCGCCGGAGTCGATTTAGCGATGTCCGTCCGTCTGTCCGTCCGTACGCACGATAACTCAAAAAATAATGATACTATCTTGATGAAATTTATACTGTAGGTTAACAATGACTAAGGTAAGGCGGGGATTGTAAATGGGCGAAATCGGACCATGCGTTCGAGTACCTCCCATACAACTCCCAAAACCTAATACGCATATTTTCGAAATTAATAAAGATAGAAACTTAAAATTTGATACGAGGGTGCTGTTTCCTAAATCCCTGATTTGCTTAAAATTTGAGATGAATTGGAGTGGTCGTTCGGGTACCTCCCATACAACTCCCAAAACCGAACAAGCATATCTTAGAAATAAATAAAGATAGAAACTTCAAATTTGGTACTAGGGTGTTGTTTCCTGAATCCCTGATTTGTCCAAAATTTAAGATGAATTAGAATGGTTGTTTGGATATTTGCCACACAACTCCTAAGACCAAACAAGCATATCTTCGAAATTAATAAATATATAAACTTGAAATTTGATATAAGAATGTTCTACCCTGTTGATTTATTCTCTAAAATGTCTTGAGATGAATTGGGGTGGTGGTCCGCGTGCCTTCACACACTTCCCAAGACTTAACAAGCATATTTTCGAATTTAATAAAGATAGAAATCTGAAATTTTGTACAAAGGTTGTAAAAGCATTTATTTTTTTAGCTTAGTTATATTAAATACCTAACTAAAATAACTTATGGATTTTTAATTTAATTTGAATTTTTTAGGTGTAGGGTATAAATAAGTCGGTTGCATCGACTTATTGTTACTTTTACTTGTTTTTTTTCATTTTTGTTATATTTCTTCTTAAAACTATTTCGTATATTAAAATGAATTTAAATAAGAATTATTACATATAGAAATAATTTTTCAAGTTAAACAAACAGTTTGATAATATTTTAAAGTTCCCATATTGGATAAATATCAGAAATTTCATTGACAAATCACTCAGAAATTTTAACAAAATAAACGGTCCAAAAAAATTATATTTGCAATCATTTTTGAACATTAAAAATAATAGCCCAAATAAGTTCCATATATATACAGTTATGTCAAAAATCGAAAAACGGAGTTGCATATGCAATAACATATGAAAACAAAATTATCGAAGTGAAACAAATAAATTCTGATACAACGGTTTATACAGCTGCAGAGCAGTTTATAAAGCATTATAAATAGTCTCTACGCTTCCAAGAAACTCCAATATTTGTAGTCTAAGTGCTTTTAGAGTCATAGAAAACTAATTTCAACAAGAATACTATATTGAAGTAATTCAACCCTGATTAACAAAAAATATTAGCAAAATCAAAATAAAGTTACAGACATAATTATACAAAACTACAAAAATTAATCTGCCTACCATACTCGAAAGGGGAAGGCAGTAATCATTTTCCTAGGTCACATTGCATGTAACATAGAGAAATTTTCTTAAATAACTAAATAAATATTTTAAGCACCAAGCAAATTTTGATTAACTTTTAAATTAAACTAAGCTAAAGTTAAAATACTTACTTTAAAATTAATATGTACTTATTATAAGTATATAACAAGAAGTCCTGTTTTAATAAAAAAATCGCTACTTTTTTTTAATAGATAAAATATTGATTTTGCTTCACAAAGTTTACAAAAGTAGTAAGAAAAGGAACACTTAATACATTTATCATAAAAATTATACAATTTTAATTAAATAAGAGTGCAGTAGAGTAGATTGTGTCAATTGTGGGATACCCGTATGAACGTAATATATATCCTGTTTCCTAAAAACTTGATCATCTTTTAAAAACTTTCAGATGTTTTAGTACCGACGTTAACTATAGAGATTTATTTATGTAAATTGTGGAGTTGTATGATAGCTACTCGAATCTATTGCAGAATAACAACCAAATTTTACAGAAGTTGTGGCCATAAATTTGATCATAATTTGTAAGATTTCATACCACTAGCTTCATTAAGTTCCAAGAGGTGCAAGAAGGCTGAACCGGCTGCTCTAGTCCAACCAAATTTTACAAAAGTTGTTGGCATGTATCTCGACACCTCTTTACTAAATTTCAGATTCAATATTGCAAAAGTGACGTAAAAAAAAATGTCAGCCTCCTTATAGCTGCTTTATTTTTTGAGTTATCGTGCGGACGGACTGACGTGCACGGCTTAATCGACTCAGATTTCGGACTCCACAAACGTAATGGCGAATTTATTATACCCTTGAACATAGTTCATACGGGTATAAAAATGCTTCTAATTTTTAATACAAATTCGACCAGTTTTTGTCAGGGAAAACGGCATCTAGAAATTTTGAAATCAATCGATTAAAATTACTGAGAGCGAAAGAAAATAAAATCTTTAGAAAAAGCTACTGTGTCACATTGGGATAAACGGAATGAAAAGAAACTAAACCAAATTTTAAGACAATCGGAATATTTTACTCTGCAAAACCGAAAAAGTTGTTTCGCCGCAACGAGTTAACAAACCAAATAAAACAAAAATTGTTGTTGTTGACCTCTTCAAGATTTTCATATGTTATATATACCAGTATAATATAACTTGTTTCTAAAAGGATATAAAAGGAGACGTAAAAAATTCAACCAACATGTAATCAAAATTTGGAGTTAATCGATTTAACCGTTTTTTATTGAGTGCGATAAAACTAAAAAAGCTTACAAAAACTCTTGTGCTTCATTCGATTAATGATTGCAACAACAATTTTTTTTTACATAGAACCACACATGCAAAGTTTCAGTCCAATCGGTTCAAATCATTTAACCAGAAAAACTGAAAAACTTTTGTGCTGAAAAAATTTAAGAACCGAAAAATAAATTATGTATTGTCCTTAATATTTTCGAGACTCAGAGTAACTTTTTAGCAATGTATTGTTTCAATAGGATGTACGTTATAGCACTGCATAGACGATAAACAAACATGAACTATATGCTTTATATAATGTTAATATGTATTACATATTAGATTAATAATTAAAACATTAAAGTGTTACCACAAGAGAAAATCTGTTGTTAATTTTAAGAAAACTACAAAATAACTTATGTACTAACTTAAATGTAGCAATGTTCATTGAAAAGGAGTCAAAACGAGAAAACTATTACTATACTATAAATTATTATTCAAATAACTTTCAAAAATTTTCTCTTGATTTCTTCTTTTGGGATTTTAAAAAAGTTTTCAGACAGATTCCAATTATATTACATGTTCGAATGTCATATACTCGTTATTTACAAAATAAAAAAATTCTTAAATTTTCTTACAATTGTTTGAGTTTTCTAAGATTGTATCTTCAAAGTAAAAAAAATACAACCCTTACTAATTTTAATTTAACGAATCAAAACTAAAACAAAATTAAAAAAAAAAATCCTATATTTTATTTATTTTAGTTTTGTTCATTATACCCGTACGATAGGATCGGGTATAATAAAATTACTCCTCCGTTTGTAACACCTCGAAATAAGCGAGCTAGATATACCTTCAAAGGTATGGATCGGATCAGAAAAAAATTCTAAGACTTTTGAGCCATGTCCGTCCGTCCGTCCGTCAGCACGCTAACTCAAAAACTAAGAAAGCTAGAATCATGAAATTTACAGAAAATATTCTAGAAGTAATTTGTAGGTTCTCTATTTTTTTTGGTTGAGTTTAGACCAAAACTTAGGGTAGCTCTCAAACACCTAACTTTTAGATCCCCACATTTTTTTTGAAATAGAGCTATGAAATTTTAACTGCTAATAGATCTCACAAAAATATTAATTTTATTTTTAATAACTTTTTTTTGTAGCCCCACCCGTTACGGAGCTACAGCTCCCCAAAGGTTCAAAAAAGCTCTATATTTAAATTGTTATAGCACAAGTTGTATAAGGTATATCTTCATTTTGAAAACGCCAAACGATTACTACTTTTATTAGCTTTAAAAGTATATATACAATAAATATATATTTGTGACATACGGTGTCTTAATTTCCGTTATGCGAAACTCAAATTTTGCAAAATCCTTAAACCCTTCTATCTTCTAAACGGTTTAAGTTGGAAACTTGAAATTTTGACAAAAGTTAGCTCTTTGAAAATAAGTATGAATCATTTCAGAAATTTTTTTTGTATCATCCCCCATTTAGGAGCTGTAAGGGGTCAAAAACTGAAAATTTCCTATTTTTAAACACCTGTAACTTAAACACCTGTTAAAATTTTTTTGAAGTAATACACAAAAATTAAAGCTTCAACATTATACTCTTATTTCTGTCAACAACTTTTTTTAATAATATAGGGTTACTTTATAATTGACGAAAGTGTTACTTGATTTGTTCAAATTTTCTAACAAATTTCTTTAAAACGAATTTTTTCCATTTTGTTTTACTCGATAATTTGAAATTGTTGAGGATATAATGCGTAGTACAAAAAAATGTAAATAAATAAACAACATAACGGTTGCTTGCAGAATTTTTATTTATATGATATTGTTATACATACATACTTATATAATATCATGTTTATTTACATATCGTATATGTCACTAGTGAATGAATGATAAGAGTATAGATGTATATTATATAGCGCCGTATTTACATACATACATATATGTATTTTATTGTACTTATAAGAAATTATTCTGTCAATGGAATATTTAAATATAATATAATATAATATTTAAAATTATATTTACTATTTTGTACTAAGTAAATTTAATATACATTTACCGCTTAGTATTAAATGGTACCATAGAATATTTGGAAAAGTTTTGGATTGATAATCGTTATGTTGAAGGTTAAAATCTGCTTTAGAAGAATGTACATATAAACATATAGTTTGAATATATGTACAACCCATAAGTTCTAGAAATTATAAACTTCACCCAAATTATTTTAAAATACTAAAATATTAAAAAAATAATATTGTGGGCAGAGTGGCTGTGAACATACTAACGGTTCGTACGGGTATCTAAGAGTTGACAAAGGCAACTGTATTCTTCCTCGTTTTTCTTTATTAAAGATTTTATAAGTGTATGCGTGAGACAATTGGCAATATAATCGTATTATACCAGAAATTTTATATGTGTTTATTGTTTATTTATAATAAAACAGAAAAGAAATGAATAAAAAAAAAAAAAAAGAAACAAAAATATATTTTTTGACAATAATATAGAAACTTTAAAATAAAATTGAAAGAAACAGATAAAAAAAAAAAGAAAAAATCAAAAAACAAAAAAAAAAGGAAATCAAAATGAAACAATGAAATTGAATTTAATTTTAATTCAATAAATCATAAGATATAGATCCTTGAATCTAAATCCTTAATATTCCTTTCGAATTTGTGATAAAATTTAATATAAAGTGTTAATATTTTTTCGTAATATTTCTTAATTTTATTCTGCTGTTAAACATATATTGAACTAGGGGCCCCCTGTTAATGTGTAGTCAAATTTTATGTTGAATCCCAATTCATATAATAGACAGTTGCAGTTTAGAAAAATAGAATTTATGGAAAAAGTACAATCCGTAAAAATTCAGATAGCAAAACCAAATTCGTTAAAACACTAACTGAAATTATTTTTAAAATAACGCCAAAATAGAATTAAATTGTATAAAGAGCCTGTAGTTGGTGTACGAACCATATATTTGGATTATTTGGTATTGTGAGCGAGGACTATTATGTCTATTTATTTATCGAGTTCGAAATAAATGTTTTAAAGGTACGTGGTGAAAACAGAATAGGTATCCGTAAAACAATCGGAAAATGCACAAACAAAGGTTGGAGCAAAATACAGTTAAATTTTTTTAATGAGCAACGTTGTCTGTAACAATATTGCCCTTGTTCGTTTTACCTTGCCCTAATGTGAAAAATTTGAAATCTAAAAAGACCCTATAGGTATTTGTCGTACAATCCATGATTAAGATTGTACATGTAACATGGTACAGAGAAAACCGTACAAATATTACCACAATTGTACAAATGGTAACCCTGCATAAAATTGACATACAAAATATTTAAAAATAAAAAATTATTCAAATTTAATTTTGGTTGTAAGAACTGCTGTCTACTAAAATTTAAGTTCTTATATGAGAAGAAATTGAATTAAAAAAAGAATACAATTAGAAAAGTATTATAATCGATTCAAATAATATACAAACATTGATACATAAATGCAACAATTTAATAGAAAAGTACAAAACCAAAACAATTATATATTTGAATTTTAAATAGACTCTGCCCGAATTATGTTTTTCGCGTTCTTTAGAACGAAAATAAAACGACGTAATCATTTAGTTGTGTTTTTAAGACTGATTTTTATTTGACAAAGTTATACTTATATATTAATATGCTTAAATTAACTTAGTGCTAAGATCATCAAAAAAATAATGTTGTTTTTAAAATTTATAAAATCAACTAATCAGGAATGCTAAATGCATTTCCTGTTATTGTTAAAATATAAAAATGCTTAAAACAAAAAAAGGTGAATGAGCTACTATAATATTATGCCAACACAATACCATGCAACATTATATTAAGTTGTGTCAACATGATGTATCATGCTACATTATGGCAACACATATCTCATGCTACATTATGTCAACATAATATTATGTAACTCCCGCTGGTCATACATAAGTACATACTTGGATACGTATTGATTATTAATATCAGATTAATATCATTCATCATTATTTAAAATTTCAATAAATATTGTGATAAATGACGATTTTTATCAATTTTTAAATTTTTTTCTTTACACATGCAAAGGTTAAGTACATTACATACATATAGCCAAAGAATAGTTGAGCCGTTTAGGTCCAGTCGTGTCGAGTCGAGACTCGTGACTCGAGAGGAAAAAAAGAATACACAATTTTAAAGAGAGTAAGTGAATGTCTCTTATAATTTTGTTTTTTTTTTTGTTATTCTGTTTTGTTGTGTACGTTTTGTTACTACTGTCTGCTACCAACTATCGTAGGTACCATACTGCTGTAATGTAAATATGAAATGTATTGTTTATGTTTTATTATTAATATGTTATGTATAGGTTTTATAGTAGAAAAACCGTAAAAAATATGTAGTTACCGATGTTCAAAGGTTGAAAAGGAATTCATAATACGTAGTGTGTGGCTGAAAACTACTAAATTATAATTATAGATGATAAAGCAGCAATACCCGGCTGAAAAATATTTTGTTAGATTTAAATTAAAAAAATCATATTTTTCGAATAAACTGTTGTTTATTTTTTTAACGAATTAAAAAAAACCAAATTGTTACTTTAATTTAGACAGAAGTATTCAATAATAAAATGTAATTATTTATCTCGATGGTCTAAAGGGTAAGATCTTCTAAAATATGATGTAAACATCGAGGGAAAGTAATTTCAAATCACACACACATCGTAAAAATAATTTCCCCTTACAACAATTACTGGTACGCTTGCAAAGGAAAAGCAGTATAATTTCCTTGCCACATATTTATGTTGTGACAGAGGAATGAACTAAAAGTACAAAAAATATATATTATTTCATGTGTGCTGGATTGTAAAAGGTTTCACGAATGAATGTAATCCCAACAGTGAATCATTTAAATTATATGAAAGAAAGGGACTAAGAATGGGTACATGGGTACTTGTGCATTTTTTTTGTGGTATCTAACAAAATTCTTTTTTTTTTTTTCATATTTTTTTTCATACCTAAGAGTTTTACACATAAAATAAGTTTAATGTTTTTTTCTGATTAAATCAACGTTTTGTAGAAAAAATGTCAAGCAAAAGACTCAACATCTAACATTCTTCTTTAATAATAAAACTTCGAATTTTTAATTTGCAATTTTTATAATATAATTTACTATTTATTTTCCAAATTTGATAGACATTATAAACCTAAATTTAATAAATAAAATTTTACTTTCATAACAAATATAGAAAAGAATGTTTGTATTTTAATAGATACAAAAACAACAAAAAAAAAAATAAATAAACCAATAAAAAATAAAAATAATATTCTAAATCGCTCAAGTATGAAATTTATTTATTGAATTAGAAATCCTCAAAAATTAGGGATTAAATTAAATATCGAATACAAAAGGAAAAAAAAAAAAAAAACAACATAGAATTGAATTGAAAATTTTCAAAGCGAATAATTTCGCGACAAAAAAAAAAAATGAATTATTGTGAAAAATAAAAAACCGATTTTTTTTTTCCAAATTTGCTTTAAGATTTTTTTTTTGTTTTTTTTTGTTGCGATTTAAAGGATTATATAAAAAAAATTAAAATGGTATTTTTCTTTTTCAAATTTTATAATATTTTGAGGGGTTTTCTTAAACAGATATCCTTATATACTAATAAATGATAACTTTTCATCAATTTTTTTTTTAAATGTCAAGTTAAACCTAGGCATTCTGTTTTGTATTCTGTTTGTATTCTTATAAATTAGTCAGATTTCAACACATTAAAATTGATATGGTTTTATTGATAAGGTAATATTGATAAGATTTAACAATAATATTATTCTTTCGTACTAAGATAAGATTTTCTTTCAATAATAATTATCCGTTTTTTTTTTTATGTTTAACTATTGCTTGTAAGGAAATAAAAATTTTGATTATTAAAGTTAAAATAAAACTGTATAAAAATTTCTTCAATTTTTCTTTGAATAAATAAGAAAATAGTCCTGCAGGGCTTGTAACTAGGGATATAGGTAAAATTATAATTAAATTATATACAACAATAATTCAAAAGCTATATAGAATTTATACTAATATTATGTTCTATTAAAAAAACCAGAAATTGAATGTCCTTGAAGGCGCATAAAATATTATTGAAGGATAGAAAACAGTTAAGGAAACATAATTTTAAAATTATTTTTACTACATTTTCTCTTCGGGTTTTTTTTTTTTTTTTTTTAATTTTATTGGAAAATGTACAAAGTATTGAAAGATAAATAGAAAAACAATGGTTTTTTATTCTATTTAGAAATTTTAAGTTTTGTTAAAATATTGTACCGGTAAAACAATACCAAAACAATACCAAATTAACTCATTTTGTACGGCTTGCTCATTTTACTTGGGATTTTGATGGAACTTGCCATAATAGCTTATTTTACACTAACAAATCATCCTACAAATTTTTTTTTTTACCTGTAATATTTTCTGAGATATGGATTGGGTATTATAATACCCAACAATATTATATAATGGTTATAATTTTACATAAAAGTTTTTTCTTTTAACGTAATTTTATATTTGTTAAGAGCATTTTTACATACTGGTGTTGTTTCTAATGTTTCGAAAAAATATATTAAGTGAATTGAATTTTAGGCGAATATACACGACAACAGTTGTGGCAGTTATTTTTTAATATAGAACTTTTAAATAAGCTGGTATAATACACAAATGAATATGCAGCGTAATCAAATGTACTTGGATTTAATACAAATGCTGATGAAATACGAGCATTTATTTCAATTTTGTGTGTGACTGGGTACCATTCATTATCACATATTTTTTCTTATTGGTCCACAGACTCATCTTTAGATGAAAAAAAATTATGAGCCGAGATCGATTTTTTAAAATAAAAAAATATTTTCATATGTGTGATAATACCAACCTTGACCACAAAAACAAATTTTCAAAGGTTGCGCAATTCAACGATATGTAAATATATTTACAGTTTAGGATTTATTATACTGATCCAAATTTAGCAACGTTTGCAGAAACGATGTTTTGACAATACCGGTCACCTTATCGAAAAGTGATAAAAAGGCAGCTATCACTGTGGCGAAAAAATACAAAATTTAAATGTAAAAATGTTTTGAAGAAAAGCACAGTGGAGAGCCACGATATTTAAAAAAAATAAGTAATGTATAAACAAATACGTAATGTAAACTTATTATATATTACTGTTGGGTATATAAATACCCACAAAGTTGACAAAGCTGCAAAAGTCTAATGAGTTTAGATACTCATTTAGTTTTTTTGTTCCAGAAATTAGGGGTTCATTTCTATATGCCATTAGAAAATTTTTATTATTTTTTAACTTTTCTGCATTTTGTAACCATATTTGCATTTTTTTTTGTTTTGATTTGATAACTGCTATATAGCTCTAAGTTTGTTGGAAAAGGAACCTGACTTTATTTCAGAACCAAAATAAGGGTTTTAATATTTAAATATGTCTTCTATTTAACCAAAGAAAAACCACTTTTATAACGAAATTCTAAAAACAGTAACACGTTTTCAAAGTTGCAGTTTTTTTATGGGTATTTAGATAAGCAATAGAATATGTGTTAAGTTTCGAGTCAATGTTGTGGAAAGTTATAAACAATTATTTTAAATACCGTGAATATAATGTAAGCATTTAGAATTATTCAAATATCTTTAACTATGGATTTACAAAGGAATCTTATTTTTTTAAAATCTACCTTTTTTTTTAGTTTTTCAAAATTTTTGCTTAATCAAAATCTTTTTTTTTTTCAATTTTTCTGAATTTTTAAAATTACCTTACATTATATAGAAACATACATATACATATATATATAAATGTACACATTGTGAAAAAAGCGTATTCCCCTAATTTTGGAACCAACTACAAAATTCCTTCAAATTATTTGTTTTACATAAATATTTCAACAATCATGTGATTAAAATAGTGAGCCGGCTCTATACCTTTGCTAATAGTTTTGAAACTGTGATAAATAGTTCTTTAGAAAAAATTTGATTTTTGCGAAAAAAATACGCTTTTGAAAAAAAAATAAGTTATTGAGAAATAATATTTTAACAAAAAAGTTAAAAAAAATTAAGATTTCAATTCGCTTCCTTTAACTATATTAACACTTAACCATGGCAGAATAATCCACTATTATTATCTACTTATTATCTAAAGCAGAAGGTTATTATTTTTGTTTTCACAGGGGTGGATGAGAATCACATAGAGGAACGATTCCTCTTTCAACGTGTGAAACGTGTTTAACGAAGGTGTTAACGTTCACCTTAAAACTATGTAAATTGAACATATAATCATCACTAAATTTGGGGAACACATGAAATGGAAGATGGTTCCACATTCGCGATATTCAAATCACAAACGAATTGCCATATGGGGAATTTGCCATCTAGAAATTTGAACTACATAGGGATGGGCTAGCGGATGTCCTTCTCGTTTCATTTTAGGAAAGTTTGAGTGGCGGCATCAGATTTTTTATTTCATCAGACTAAGTTTCCACATCTATGAGATATCTGTAAAATAGAGAAAGAGAATCTACTAAATGTCGGATAATTGGGATAAATGTAGGGGATAATTTATTAAACCAATTACCTTTTTTTGCATTTTATTGAGAGATCCCAATCACTGTTTTAGGACTCCTGCCCAAATATGTGTATTGTACTCTATCTTTGATCTTATGAACGCTTTGTAGATCGTAGTGTTAATTTTTCGCGCAACAAATCAAATTTTATTTGTTTGTTTGTTTGTTATTTATCCGCTTCTACACGGTATACCCAATTTTCAAAAACAAATTTCGCAAAAATGTTCTTTTAAACCTAGAAAGCACGTTGCACTACTTGTTCTTTCGACACAAAAACCCAATTAATACGGCAGTAGATTCTGTGAAAGGTTTTTTGTTTATTCGTTGTCCTTTATAAATGTTTTGACCAATTAAGTTCAAGCTCTGTGCAAATCTGGTAGTTATCAAAAAAACTGAAAATGTCAACAAAGTTTTAATTAAATTACGTTATAGAGAAGATACGATTCGGCTATCCTTAAAATAGAATTTACCTTAAACATCATTTATTTTTAATTTTTATATGCAATTATAACTATTTTCCATTTGAATTATTGTCTCTTCTTCTATACACTCAATCGTCAATCGTCAAAATAATAAAATTATTTTATTTTTGATTTTCATTAACTGTTCATTAACTAAAGAAAATAGGAATTATAAAATACTTTAAAATTAATTATAATTTTTATTTAAAATTCGTCTAAAGATTTGTCCTTACTTAAAATATTGAAAAAAATCTTAGCTAATTTTTATTTTTTTTATTTTTGGTTTTGTGTTAATATGAAAATTATCCACAAAAATTACAAATCTACTTTTAACAGAACACAAAAATAATAATAATTTTCCACCATTACCATTTTTCACAATCATCAATACCATTTTGTGTTTCATTATAGCTTATAAAATTGAAATGAAAATTTCTTGTTTTTTTTTTTTTTTTCCTGTTTTATAATTTTTTGCAAATTTTTTGCAAAGTATAAAAATTATGAAAATTGTATTCAAGAAAATTCAACATCAAAAATTTTGCGCTCTTTTTTTTTTTCATATTTTAAAAAATACGCGCTTCTAGCAACAAAAATTGATAAAAATGGAAATGTTCTCTTTATTTACCTTCTCTTTCTTTCTTAACGGTTTTTTTTTTTTTTTTTGTTCTTTACTGAAAGAAAACGAGAATAAGTGCGATTATAACGAAAATAGAAAATAAAATATAGAAAGAAATATCGAATAAATAAAAAAAAAGAAGAAAAATACTAAATCTGAAAAGAATAAAAAATTGATTTAAAAATAAAAAAAAAAAAAAAAAAATTTAAGAACAGGACGATTTTTATTGGTATTGACGCCAAAGTAACATAATCGCATTGTGACGAACCGAAGTAAAAAATGAAATTTATAAAATTCTGAATTTCTTAGAAAAACTTTTAAATGTAAAGTTTGAATCAAAAAAAAAAAAAAAAAAAAAAAAAACCAAAAAAAAAACAAAAAATGAAGAGATAGAAAAAAAAAAAATCCCTTCAATAATTTGAATTTTATGCAAAGCTTTCGAAAGAAATTATGTAAAGAAGTTTTTCTGAATAAAATGGAAAAACAAAAAAAAAAAAATTGATGAGGAGGGTAAAAAAAAATTTTTATGCTTGAAAAGAATTAAAGTCTGGTAAGTATACACTTTTTTTTTTTGTTTTTCTATTTTCCCTGGTCGATTTTCTATTTCTATCTTTATCTTCTTCCCTGTAATAATGTTACACAATATTTTTTTTTTTTTTTTTGCAAATTATTTTGGAATTTTGCCCAAGTAGCAATAAAAAGAACATTATTATATCATATCATATAACTATTATTTTTTTTTTTTGGGTGATATTAAACTAATAATTAAAGATTATTACCGTATATTAATTAAGAATTATGTCAATTTAATGTTTTTAAAATTAGGTATGATGATAATATAGAATGGATAAAATTATCATAAAAATTTGTTTGCCAAAAACTATAATTTTTGAATTTGAATATCAAATTTATTTTATAAAAAATAAAAATAGAAGTTTAGAAAATAATATAAGACAGTTATATAAACAGTGTAATAAAAGAAAATTTTCATTTCATAGCTACGTTTTAAAAGTTGAGATTAGACAATTTCACAGATTTTACCGTTTCCTTTTTTTTTTTTTTTTAATTTATAATATGAAGGTTAAAAAAATCGCCTCTTAGCTATATCAGTAACAATTATTGAATTAATTATTTCATATAACACTGTTTTAAGAAAATGTTAAAAAAGGTGCAAATTAACTTTAAAGTTAAACAAAAATATTAAAATGTTAAGTTTTGTCAATTAGTTTTGGTGTTAGTTAATAGTTCCACAAGGGAAGTTTGGTCTTAGTCAAAGTCCTCAAGTTTTCTATTTTAAATCTAATTATCAGAAGATTGTCCTTGCAATTTTATGAATATTCGATGATGAAATTTACATACATCTACTTTAATTTTTTATACCTATTACTTATATTATGTAAAAATTGGGTCCATATAAAAATTTTCCGTTTCTTAAAAATAAAAAATTATTTTAAAGTTAAAAAATGTAGAGTGTTCACTTATTTATTTAAATCTAATATTATACAATGAATTGTATTAATATCAGTAAGGTTCTCGGTTATAATGACCGTTTTCGATCTGAAAAAAACAAATTACCACATTGAAACAAGAAATATAAGGGCCTCGGTGGCCTAGTGGTTAAGGACGTAGCTTATTTAGCGAGGGAGTGCGGGTTCAAATCCTATACAGGTAGCCAGTTTTATTAATTGAAAATAAATTCCCCTTGCTACCAAATATAGTATAAATAACACTACACTAATAAATAATATTAATGTATAATTTAATAATAGTATCCGACATTTTTTTTATTTGCAATTTAAAAATTTTTTTAAATATTTTTATCCTAAAAGGTTTTATAAAATAGATATTTTTTATTTTTTTATTAATATAAAGATTAATATGTAAAATATAGTATTTTGTTTGTTAAATTTCATCAATATTTCAAATATTTGATGACATATTAAGCATATATATTTCTAAGTTTTAATTATTGGTGAAAAGTTTAAAAAAAAAAACCATTATTACATCTTACTTCTACTTTAACTTAAAACTTATTCTAATTAACCTTAACAAAATTCTAATTCTAATTCCTAAAACTAATTTGTATATTATTAATGTAATATACAATGTTCTATCTAACAACTAAACATTTATTTTATCTATAGTATCCTTGTAGGGGATATGCGTGTCAAATCTCAGGTATTGAGGATTAATATTACTAGGATTAAATTCAATTTTTTTTGCATCTAGCTCGTCTATTATAATGAAATAAAGGGGGAACTTGGTTATGATTTTTATAGTATCTGACTATGGTAGTCGATGGTTTTATAATATTGCAATATTCGAGATAGGTCGGATACTATTATTAAATAATACACTAATATTATTTTTTATTTATTTATTTATATTAATATTACATACATAAATGTAATGCAATATTATTGAACCATCGGCTACCAAGGCCATTATAGGTTTTTATACTATTATTAAATTATATACTAATATTATTTATTTTGTTTATATTATATACTATATATTTACATTATATTTGGTCGTAAGAGGGGTATGTAAAGAAAAAAACACTTACGACCTGTGCAGGGATTGAACCCACACTCCTTCGGTTAATACGCCACACGCCTACCCACTAGGCTACCGAAGCCCCAGGCCCCATAAATAAATAAATAAAAAATATAATATAAAAATAATTTATTGCATATTTCTAGGATGAACAAGTATTTGTATTTTTATTTGCAGTGTTAGCATGAAATGATATTTAAATTATCAAAAAAAAAATTTAATGAATTGAAATATTTATGAATAATTTGTTATTTTTTTTGTTTCATGGGTGTAATTTTAAAATATTAAAAAAACATAACAACAAAAAATTTATAGGAGTTGTTATTTTGTTTTGGTGCCTTATGATTCTTTTTTTTTTTTTTCGTTAAGTTGAATTTGATGTTAGTATGTATTATTTGATGAATACTTTCTATTTTTATATTTTTTAAATTTATTTTAATTTTTTATTTATTTTTTTTTACTTTTTTATACATATATACATTATGTAAGATCTATTTCATTTTGTTTTTATTTTTCTGATTTTTAATTTTTTTTTTTGTCTTTTTGGAAAATCTAGAAAAGTCTTCATCGTTTTGTTATTCAAATCTCAAGGCAATAATAGAAAATCATGTTACAGTTCACTAATAAATAAGAATTTTCTTTTATAAAATTTATAAAAAAAGAAAACAAAAATAAAAAAAAACTTTTGTAAAATAGTCATATTAAAAACACAAAAAAAAAAAAAAAAATTCAAAAACAAATATAAATATACAAAATACACAACACACAATACATATTTTATAAGTATATGCAAATAAATATATGTACAATATAATAATATAATGTATAAATTAACAAAGTCAATATATTTTATTTAAAACATTATATTGTTACTTAAACACATATACATATACATATATATTTTTTCTTAAATATTTTTCGATTTTTTCGAAATTTAAGATGGAAGCCTAAGATATTCGAACAAATAACACAAAATAAAAACTTAAAAAAAAAAAAAAAAACCCGAAAACAGAAAGCATAATTTTTGTTGTTGTTTTATTTGGAAATTCTATAATACATTACAAAATTCATAATATTATAAATTGTAAAACAATCACCCAAAAGGAACAAACATAAATATATGGGAATAAAAGAATAAAAGAATTAAAAACAAAATATTCAACATTAACAACGAAAAGAGAAAGAAAAATAAAATAGTAAAATAGCAAATGTAAAAGAAAATAAAACGCACAAAAAAAAAAACAAGCATTATAAAAGTAAAGAAATAAACAAATAGAAAAAAAAAATAAAAAAGATTTCAATGTCGTTAAACAACAATTTACAACTTAAAGAATATTTAAATAAAAGAATCAAAAATACAAAACACAACAAAAACAAAAAACAAGAAAAAAACTTTAATAAATAAAAAAACATCTTACATTAATAAAACATAACATTTTCTATACTATTATATTATGAAATACATTTGTATTATAATATATAGAACATAACGGTATAATATAACATTAAATATATTTAAAATTATATCGATTTTAAAAATAAAAAATAAAAAAAAAACAAAACCAAAACAAAAACAAAAAAAAAAATTTTAAATCCTCAAAAATAATTTAGGGTATATTACCTCAATATTTGATGGATTTGAATGATTGAATATTTTTAAACAAATACAAAAAAAAAAAAAAAAAGAAAATAATAACAAAAAAAAAAAAAAATTAGTAATAGCTAATTCGTGAAAAAGAAATGTACATTTACAGTTAAATTATTTATAAAAGAAAACAAAAATGGTACATAAAAGAAAAAAATAAATCTAAAACGATTTCTTTAAAAATTAAAAATAAAAAAAACGAAACACAATATAATAAACGAAAAAGAAAAGAAAAAAAAAAAAAACAAATCGTTAAAAGTTTTCCATTGAATTATAATCTGATAAAAAAAATAACAACAAAATCAAATGAAAAAAAAAAAAAATCTAAAACTTATATTTTCTTATTTTTTACCACGATTATTTCAAATTGATTTCCATACTTGAAAAACACAATCATATATTATGTACACCTACACCTATACACATATAAATAAACTTTAGTATTATATTGAAATTAGTTGATAATAGGTATAAATAAATGTAACAAAAATACAATATGAAAATTAGCTTTGAGACGAATGACAGGATAAATTTTTGGTCTCAAAATAGAATTTACAAAAAAAAAAAAAAAATTACAACATAAAACGAAATTTCTTTAGGGATTTTGATATTTATATGTATACGTTTACCTTTTGTGTGGATGTGGTGTATTTGTTACATATTATAATTTAATATTTGATTTTGTTTTCACATTTTCTAAAGAAATGCAAAATAATTTTCACGAGTTTTAAACTAAATATAAAACATATTATAATATGGAGACGGAGAGTAACGAAATTTAATTTTTTTTATTTTCTGCTTTCAGATTTTTCAAGATTTTTTTTTTTTTTATTGTTGTTTTGTTTTTCTTTTTGGTTTTTTTTTTTTTTTTTTTTTGTCTTCTGTGTTGATTTCTTTTTTAATTTGAAATTATATATTCACAGTTAGATCAGGTGTATCAGATTATGATTTTTTGTTTTTTTAATTTAAATATAAAAAAATAAATTGTTTTATTTTTGTTTTTTTTTTTCTCGTGTTTTTGAAGACGTTAATAACATGTAGCAAGGATTTGATGATATTATTGTTAGATTTTCTTTATTTTTAGATTGCTTAAGATAAAAATAAATTAGTAATAGAAAGTCTTGGAGAATAAAGAGGAAAGCTTTAAAATCTGAACAAGCTTCAAACCATAAATTCAAATGTTAAATTAATGAATAACATATGGGGAAGAATAAATAAAATTTTTACTGAACAGAAAACCTAAACTTTTAATTACGTTTAAGAGGTTTCAGTGTTCTAGTGAGGAATTATGTATTAAAAACTATAAACACCGAGGGAATTTTGGTACGAATCTTACAAATATCATAAAAATAATTTCCCCTTCTATCATTTACCAGATGTGGCTGGAAAGGAAAGGCTCTGTAATTTCCTTGTCACATTTATTTTGTAGCAGAGGAATAAACTAAAAAAAAAATTACTACTAAATATTTTAGTGCTTAACCTGTTAATGAAGATGCGGCCGCCCTAACATAATAATGTATAGAAAAATCCACCAAGAATTGGCTAAACGTAACATATCCTGTGATGATATTAAAATATTAGCGCGAAATCGCGTAAAATGGAGGTGTCAAGTGGAAGCTCTATGCTCTCTATGCGATAAGAAGAAAAAAAAAGTCCCTAAACCTAACTCATCATCTTTACTTATTTTTTGTAAACAGAAACAAGACGATAAAGAATTTCTGATTAAAAAATTAAAACCGTTCAAAAATAGGCAGTTTTGGTAACAAAATAAAACAAAGATCAAATTTCTGTTCTTATAAAAGTATCGCTTAATAATATCTTCAAAATAGAATTGATCTTATAGATCCTTAATAATGTAAAGACATCTTTGATATCTCATTATGTTTTCAATGTAATATTTAGAACACAAAAAGAAAATTACATCTCAATTTTTTTTTTCAAAATTTTTTATTTTTTGAAGATTTTTGTTTTCAATAGAAAAAGAAAAGTTTTTAATTCTTATAATTTGTTGTATAATTTGTTTTTTTATTCGTTTTATTTCCTCTGTTTCTTATTTTTTTATTATTTGATTTTGATTATTTAAAATTATTAGATCTTAGATAAATTTATTTTAATGGTAATATGTTAATTTTTTTTTCTGTTCAAATTTTCATTTTTGGAACACTTATGTATATACGATCCTCTTGATTTAAATTAAGGAATTTTAAAAAAAAAGGAAAAGAATATTGTGAAAAATTACAAAATATTATAACTTTATTTGCACACTACTAATTAACAATTAACACATAGGATTAGTATCATAATTTTACGTTTTAATTAATTCTAGTTCTCGTTCTGTTTGTAATTAAACATTATTATAAAGAATCACCCGATTTAAATGCAAATTACATTATTTAGGTGTCGTTAAGTTAAGACTGCATGGATAATATTAACTCGATACTCAAGAAAATTTCGCTTTCTAAAAATAAATAAAAATTCTGTTAACTAAATAAAATTGGAAAGTTAGAAGGCCAGACCAGATCAGACGGCTTTCCTCAAGGCCATAAACAAGCTTTTTAAATATTATAAAACTTATTTTGTTAAACAATAATATCTAGATGTAAAGAAAAGAAAACAAAAAAAGTCCATTAAATATCTAAAAGAAATATTTGATAATAACAACTAAAAAAAAAAATTTATTTTTATTATTATCTAATTGCATATTATAATTCCCATATTTTTTTAAGTTCTTCTTCAGTTTTTTTATTTTTCTCAGCTAAATCACCTTTTACATCCAAAATTTTTTTCAAAAAGGTCACAAAAAATGAAGGTACAAATTAAATAAATAAAATGAAAGAATATACAGCCAATGGTGTAGTAATTAAGATACCGATCTTCAATTCGAAAGAGCTACCTCAAATCCAGGCTGGGTAATATACATTAATTAGAGTAACATAGATTTTTCTTATATAATATACAATTAATAACTAATAAGTATATATATATATATCCTAAAATTAATACAATTTCGTAATATATATAACTCTGAAATACCTGGATAGAAAAGGTTTACTTCATGATCGACAATACGGGTTTAGAGCCCGTCGTTCAAACGATGATCTCATGACATACCTTTGCGTGAAGAGTAACATCAGTCTTCACCACTTTGTTGAGTCGGATATTGTGGCTGTGGATATTTCTGAAGCTTTCAACCGAGTTTGGTATGATGCTTTAATGGCAAAATGCAAAGCAATAGGTCTAGGTAGGGTTTTTCGAAATTTCATTTTGAATCGTACTATTGGTGTTTTAGCCGATGGATATTGATTTGAAAAATATAAAATAAATGCTGGAGTCCCGCAGGCATCAGTTTTATCTCCTACACTCTTCTTAATATTTATTATTGATCTTCTTTCAATAACCTCCAATCCAATTCACAATTTCGCAGACGACAGCACCCTCCCTTTCTGACCTTCCCGATATTTATAAAAAGTATGCACATATTTGGACAGGAGTTCCACAAACAGCGCTGGGATATCTCGATAAAGTGCAAAATAGAGCTATTCGTCTCATTAATGATCCCTGTGTTACCTCATCGATATCTGCACTAAGCCAACGCCATTCAGTGTGCTCATTGACCTTATTTTATAGATACCTCGTAGGAGTAGGCACCTATTCTAAAGAAATTAAACAATTAATGCCTCCACTCCAAGTTTTCCAGCGCGAAACAAGGAGTGCAACAGATGCTCATCATTACACAGTATAGCTTTGAAAAAGGCGTAACACAGCTTATGGAAATTCGATGTCATGCATACGTCGCGTATTTGAAATCATATACCATCCTATGTATTTCCCAGAATTAGTGATTCATTAGTGATATGAACGATATAAAGAAATTTAGGGAAAAGATTAACATCTTTCTTCGAAGTTCAACTCGAAATTTCATACCCATCAACCTTAATCCCAAATTTCCTCATCCTTATTTTCCCAAAAATCCTTCCTACATCCTTATCAATAAAAGCAAACTATACATTTTGTATTAAAGGTTCCGTCCTAAAGTTTGGTTTAAAAGGGTGGTGATGTTTAGATGGTTAGAGTCCAACACTACCTTAAAGGAACTTCGTGTAGTTCTCTAGGTGGTTTTTGGTATTTCCCACCTTCCCTCGTAAAAAAATCAAAAAAATAAAATAGTTCATATAAGTATAAGATAATAGATAGCACATGAATAAAAATATAGTCTTGCACAATAAATACAGCCGAGTGAATGATATAGCTTAATAAAACTAATTATTTCTAGTTATATGTATATCAGTGAATGCATAATACAAATCCTTCTTATAGAAATCAAAAAAAGTAAAATAATAGAATTTACTAATTATATAATCTTCAAATCTATAAAACAATAAAAAAAAATCATTTTATTATCATTAATAGTAATCAAAAGCTTTAAAACATTAAGTTTGAAACCTCAATATTTTTTTTAAATGACAATAGAAATAAATTTATAGGTTACAATTTGTTGAGTGATTCTAAGGAAAGAAGATGTTTACAATAGAATACAATTAAAACGGCATTGTAAGAGTGGCATTTGAACTGATACGTTTAATTAAATTATGATTACACTCCAAATTAAAAATTAAATGCTATGTGAAACAAACATAAGTTAAGAACATACTGAAGTGCACATATTTTTATCTCATAGATATTCTTGTTTTATATACACAAGTAATGTATATAGTCTACTTATATATTAGGTATTTAATATTCATAAATAAAATCGTTTAAAATACAATGAAAATTGAGTTTGATATGCTACAATGTTTTCTAAAATATACATGTATTTAGGTCAAAAGATCCTTCTTTTACTTTTTGTATTTTGTAATTTACATATTTGGTTTTAGAATCAGGTTAACATTGAAAGGGGGATTCTGCAGCAATAATAATGCATTGTATAGTAACACCGACAATAGAACTAATGTGAAGAGTGTTAAAAAAACATAGTAGAGAAGAAGTTAAAAAAAAAGTTCTCAACATTCATTAATGCGAGTATTTGTAAAGAAAAAGAATAAAACCTCTAAAATATAATACTAAGCGATATAATTTTTGTGTATGCGGATAAATAAAATACTGAATTTATATTTAATTTCTGTTTCAAAATTTTTTAATTAATTCTAAAATCTAAGAGACGAATATCAAGTAAGTATGTATACGAATTATAGAAAAGAAAAAGTCCTTTCTAACGATCTACAAACATTTTAGGATTTTTCTGGAAAAATCTTGAGATATTTGATTTTGAAACATTATTTTTTATTCCAAAAATTTTCAAATTTGAACTACTAGATACATCTCCACAACCACAACACCTATTGCCACCAAATAAACATCGAATTTTCTTTAGACTTTTATCTTACCATAATATAAAATAACCGAATAAAATATACTATATATTATATTATGTATAAAAATCTGCATAATATATCTAATAGATTAACAAATATAACGATTGATATACAAAAACATAAAAACACCAAGGCGATGTTTTCAACTGTCATTTTCGTCTTTAAATGATAAGATTAAGGACATATATTTTTGTTGATGAGGTCATTAAGTACATATATTTTTGGAAAGACGGCAACATTAAGTATCCTTAAAATATACTGGTTTGGTCTTATATGCAGAAGAGTCCATTAAAAGAATTACTGAGTCCCAGACACGACATATTATGGTTTTTTAAAACTTATAGAAAACCAAAATAATTATTACCTATACAGAATTGTTGACTAAAATTGTCTTTTTAAACACTTTGGAATTAAACTCTAAGGTCTTTCATTTAGTATGCGTACCCTTCTTGTTTTTGTACAAGTTAAGAAAAAAAGTAGTTTTTGGTATACAGAAAAACAACTTCTAGTTAAAATAGTCCTGAAGGAATATGGCATTCAAAGAAATTTCATTTTGCACTTAAAAATATTATAAGAATTTTTTCTTAATTTTAAAATTTTAAACATGAGCTCTTATTATTGTAGAATTACTAAACCAGTTAAAAATATAAAATATAATCGTTCGAACCATTTACTATACACTTCATTAAATAAACCTTTTTATTTTTGGTTCTTTGGTTTTTAATTAAGACCATAAAAAAAAAATGACTGACAGATTTCATACCAATTTAAAAAAAAAACATTAGATCTTTAAATTTAAATACCGAAATAAAATAAAACAATTTTCTTTTCTACTTATTATGAATAAAACATGAGTTTAATCAAATTTTTAATTTTAAGATTTTTGCCTCAACTCACAAAAAATAAAACAATAAAATAAACGTCTTTTTTTTTTTATTTAATTTTAATTATAATTTTGTTATTTTTAATTAGAAATAGAAAAAAAATAGTTTCTAAAAAATTAAACTTTCACCTGATTTACATTTAAATATAAAACCAAGGTATTTTTTTTTTAAAGAAAAAAAAAAAACAATATTAATAATAATAATTAACATTAAAAGCTTTCTCAGTCCTATTTTACTTTTTAATTCCTGTCGGGTTTTTTTTTTTTTTAAATTATTTTACCAATATGTAAAATATTCGTAAAAATAAAGAAAATTTATTCAGGTTTTTTTTCTATTAAAATAATTACTGAATTAAAACCACCACAATATTACCAATAAAAGTATAAAAATTTGTTAATGGTAGGTACCAATGAATATTGACCCGAGAACAAAACTTGAATAATAAATTAATGTATAAAAATACAAGACAGTTCTTAAGAATAAAGATTTTTAAAAGTACATATTCGAAACTAAATTTAGATACAAATATCATCGATATGATTCATATAAGATTCGAATTTAAGTATTCTAGAAAGGAATAGATAAACTAAGAGATAGGTAAGCTGCCAAATAAATATAAAGATAGGCGAACAGGTCTGTAGACAGGCAGACCGACAAGCGGACAGATGGGCAACCAAACAGATAAACAGCAGAACAATCGAAATACAAATAAAGAAGCGCACATGCAAGAGTATAGATGAACAAATAGAACGGAAATACTCAGACGAACAAATAGAACAGAAATACGACAGACGAACAAATAGACAGAAAAATAAACAAACATTCAGACTAGACAAATGAACAGTGTGAAAATAATTGGAGAAAAATATGATAAAAAGGACATTTCAGAATTTAATTTATTTTTGAAAAAATTAGAAAATTTATTCGCCTAATTCATTATATTTTTTCTTTTTTTTTCTAAGGGAGGTGGGAATCTTCCAAAGACACTATGAATTTCCTCTTGGTAGTTTCAGATTCTTACTGACTAAACCCACCTCCCCCATTAGCCAATATAATGAGATGAAACTCTTATCTGCTAACGCAGAATATTTGGCTAGGGAATAGAGATAGGAAAGGATAGGAAATGCATGCGGAATCATTGAATTGTGAGAAAAGAAAAGAAACCCTATTAAGGCCTATTATTATTACTATTTTGTTAACAGTGACTATAACCATTACAACAGTAACAACATGCAGTAGTATATAACACCTTACTTCCTATAACACCTTGAAGTAATTATTAAAGGCAACCCCTACAGTGACAGCAGCTATTATTATTGGAATAAGTATTCTTATTAATATTATTATTATTTTATTACAGAGTCAGGGCCATCAGTGGATTACAAGTTGCAGTAGTATATAACACCTTCCTGCATGATATAACTAAAGATAGCTCCACTGTAGTAACTATTATTATTATTATTATTACTATTATTTTATTATTATTATTAATTATACGATATACATTATTACGATATAAAATTACTACATATTTTTTATTTATATGATCAGATCGAGGTTTGAATCTAAGACCCTCCGATTGAAAAGTTGGCGACTTAAACACTACGCCATGAGTTAGATAGAGGTGGTAGCTATCAAGTGGTAGTCCTACACATAGTTCAAAAATCTCTTAAAATTTTGTTTTTGAAAATTGAGCAGATAATTTGACAATTCAGCATTAGCAAAATAAATTATTTTTAGGAATACAAAAAATGCCATGGATTCTTAGATGTAATTTTTGCGTAAGAATTTAGTATGAATTTTTAGAACATTAAAAGGAAATTCCTTTAGTATAAGGTTTCTGTATTAGTCTTTAGAATTTTTTATCCAAGAAACCATATTTCAGGTCTGATGAGTAATATGATCAATCAAAAATTCAATCCAAACCAAAAATTCATTATTCATGCAGAATATAAACTTACCATAAACATATTCTTTACCTTATCTTTTGAAAAATGTGTATTTCTCTTTTTGGTTTTCATCAACTGAAAAGATAAGTTTTATAAAATGACAGTATAAAACGAAATACAACAATCGAAAAAATAACAAACTATTGTGCCCGAACTATTTAAATGAAACGAAACAGAATACGGAATTTTAACGAATCTTTTGTTAGACGCTAATAAATTCAATTAGGTAGTAGTGTGTAGGTACTTAAAAGAAGGGAATTCCATATACACCGTTTGACATATACACATTGAAAAAATGAGGATTTATTTGACACTAATTATATTATTAAGAAAAAATATAATTGGTTTTATATAAAATGAATTAACAATTAGTGAAGAATAATTTTGCGACGGGATCTGTATGTGATGTTAATCGGATCTGGCAGAACTTTGTGGAAATAAGTAAATATATACATTTTGGATACCTCACACAGCCCATAACATATGAGGCTTTTACACTTTATAAGGTCGTATATATAGACATTGTAGATTATTAATCAAATAATAACAGAATAATAACAAAAATTATTCCACAAAGCAACAAAAAAATCAGCAATTTAAAAACAAAACGTAAGCATTCGTAAAGCATTCATTTTTAAAGTTTCCCTCGGCAATATTGAACTAATGAAAACAATGAAAATAGTTTTCTAACTAAAAAGATTTAAATATTCTGAAATAAAATTATCGCTAAAATTAAAAAAAATAAAAATCACTTGGTTTTATTCCTCGTTTCCTCATTTCGAAATATATAGGTAATAAAATGGGAAAGGGATATCTTTTCAACTTTTCTATCAATTTCAATTCTAAAAAAAATACAAAAGAGAAACCACAAAAAAAAAAAAAAATGTTTGGTTTACATCCTTTGCCACTTCTTTACAAATGAATTTTCAATGCATTTCAAATAATCGAATCAATTTAATTGGGACCTGTATCCTGTTTTTATTCTTTTCTAAATTAATCTACAGAAAAATATTTATATCTATATATACATAGATTCAAGATATTATGCGTAATTATGTCGGTTTTTATACACGACTTTCTTAATAATGATTGCGGTATTAAAAAAAGGAATTCATTTGATAAACTGTAGCTATCTTACTTTCTTTGTGATCCTTTAAGAACGATTTAGAATCAAGTTCTAAATGTTAAATACAAATTAAAGGAAGGAATATTGTATGGAATACAGTTTTTTTTTTTTTCCTGTAAAATATTATAACGACTTTGCTTGATGAATAATAAATATTGAGATTTTCTTCCTTTTAACCGATTCTCATTCTAGTTACGTACACAATTTACTTCTTAGGTTTTAAAAATGATTCCTTTTTTTTTTTCGTAACTTGATTGCTAGGAATCCTTCATAAAGATAATAAAAAAAAACATTGTAAAAAAAAAAAGAAAAAAATAGCAAGTGGTTAACTGCAAATGTTTTTATTTTTTCAGGAATATAATATAAAAAAGTAACGTGATCACAAGTATAGTTTAAAGTCCTGTAGATTTTTATACCCGTATGAACTATGTTCAAGGGTATAATAAATTTGCCATTACCTTTGTGACACCTTAAAGGAGTCGAGCTAGATATAATGTCAAAGGTATGGATCGGCTCAGAATCGAATTCTGAGTCGATTAAGCCATGTACGTCCGTCCGTCCGCACGATAACTCAAAAAATAAAGGAGCTAGGAGGCTGAAATTTTTTTTAGGTCACTTTTGTAAAATTGTTAGTTTTGCTATTTAAATCCAACATTTTCGGTCGGTGGGTTCGAGTAGCTGCCATACAACTTATCCGTTTAAATGAGAATAACTCAGTGTCTATTGAAACTAGGAATCTGAAATTTAGTACAGAGGTGTCGAGTTACAGGCCAACAACTTTTGTAAAATTTGGTTGGTCTAGAGCAGCCGGCTCAGGCTTCTTGCACCTCTTGGAACTTAATGAAGCGAAGCCTCTGAAATCTTGCAAATGATATTCATGTTTTATGGCAACAACTTTTGCAAAATTTGGTTGTGCTGGTGCAACAGGTTCGGGTAGCTGCCATACAACTTCTCTTTTTAAATGAAAATAACTCAGTGATTCGGGTAGCTGTCATACAACTCCACAATTTACAGAAATATATATATGTAGTTCGGTACTAAAACATCTGAATGTTTTTAAAAGATGATCAAGTTTTATAGAAACAGGATATATTACGTTCATACACCCGTATACATCCCAGAGTTGACACAGTCTACTCTACTGCACTCTTCCTCGTTTTTAATCTAAAAGTAAAATTAAAAATTAAAATAAAATATTAGCTGCTTTTTGTTATACGATTTTGATTCTTCGGAGGACGAAGAATTACATATTTAAAAATAAATATAAGTAAGGAGCCTCGGTGGTCTAGTGGGTAAGAGTGTATAAAATATGCTGTAAACACCGAGGGAGTGTGGGTTCGAATTCCACATATCTCGCAAGAGTAATTCCCCTTTACGACATGTACAGTCACGCCTAAAAAGGAAACGGCTGTGTAATTACATTCCTTGTTACATTTATGGGAAATGCACTATAAAAAAAAAATATACATATATATATACATATATATATAATATATAAGTAATTAAAAGAGACTGCACAAATCTATTAGAGCTATCGACACAATTGTAAGTACAAATAAAAAAAATTGATTTAAGTATATACTTATATATGATGGTTATGATTACAAAAAATGGTTTTCAAATTTTTGAAGTATTTCAGATTAGCAAAGAAAGTTTTTAAATTTTTATTTTCTTTTTTTAATTTAGAATTTGTTTTATTACAAATATAATCATAGAACATGATGCGATTAATTTTCTTATCACTCCACTCAAGCGTTTTAGAGCGATAATTCCCAAATTGTAATGACTTTTTTTTTTAATGCATTTCTCTGCCACATAAATGTGGACAGGAAATTAAACAGCCTTTCCTGTTCAGGCGTGGCTGTAAATATCGTAAAGGAGAATAACTCTTACGACGTATATGTGAGATTCGAACCCACACTCCTTCGGTGTTTACAGCGTATTTTATACGCCCTTGTCTACAAGGCCACCGAGACCCCTAACGACTTGTCTAAATAACTTTTAATTATTTCATTAATAATTCTTTTGCTGTAATTGTTATTTGAAATATATCGTTTTGAAATCGACATTCTAACTATTGAGGTTTATATTAAACTTAAGCTTTCTGGAACTTCAATTTTATTTTTTCCTTTATTCCCCTATCACATTAATTTGGCAAGGATATTCCACAGCCTTTCCTTTCCAGGTGTAGCTGTAAAAGTCGTAAGGGGTAATTATAAGGTTTGTGGGATCTAAACGCTCACTATCTCGGTGTTTATAGTGTATTTTATACACTCTTACTCTCTAGACCACCGTGATTCCCGGACTGTAGTTGCTAATACCAAACAAACAAAAGTTATCCAAAATAAAAATTTAAAAAAAACTTCATCTAACTTTTGAAAAACCAAGCATTTTCTTTTTACCGGATTGTACAAATATTTACCGGATTGTACAAATATTTACCGGATTGTACAAATATTTACCGGATTGTACCGGATTACCGGATTGTACAAATATTCAAATCAGAACTTTTTATTTATATTAAATACATAAATCATAATTTTTTTTTTTTTTGAAACTTTTATTTAATAATAAATTATTTTCAAAACGCAAATAGACAGAAAAATAATGCTGACGCGATTTTAATCTTGACGCGACTAACATGTGTCTGTCTGTTATAAAATTTAAATATAAATTAAAAAAATATTTTGATGATAATCCTAAGAATATTCAAGTATGTAAAATATTTAACAATTATTGAGGATTTAAATAATAAACAAAATTTTTTTCCATTTGTAATATTTTATATTCGTCTGATGAAAACATGTATCTCTTCAAGTCTACTTCAAAATATCACGTCTGGTATTTCTAAAAAGATGTTCGATGAAAATTTTTTTTTATACATTACACATTTTTTATTTCACAAATTCAGAATTCTATCAAAGTTCAAAACATATATTTATTTTCAAAAATAATTAACTCTTGAGGTTGTTTGAAAATATTTTAAAAATAAAATAAAAAAGTAAATAGCAGATTTAACTTTTTGGTTTGTAATCAATTCCTTTATTTTGTATGATTCTTCGGAAGATGAATACGAAGAGAAGAAATCTGTTAATAGCATCAGAAGACGATTAATAAAAAATTAAAAGACTTTTGAATTACCTACACCAATTGTAAGCAAACATCATTTTAGGTAGGTATAAAAGAAGTAAAAGTTTTCAATTCTTTTAAGGTTTACTTGTTAGACTTCTTCAGAGTATCAAAAGATGAATTTAAACTTTAATTAGATATTTTTGGAAAATAATCTACTCAGTCTTCATCTGTTCTCCTTATAGTGAAACGAAGAGTATTCAAGTTTTGTCGCTTAAGGACGTACCAAAGACAAAAAGAAAATGAGTTCAAATTAGAAGTAGCACAATTCATATTTTCCAAGATTTTAAAAAAATATTAAAATTTTTTTTTAAAAATCTTTACTGTCAAATTATTAAATTTCCACAAAATGTAAAGTAACAATTTCAGATTAAAAGTTGATTTTATACTAAAATTTGTTTATTTGCAATAATCGCCTCTAGCTAAATTCAGACTTTCCTCCATTATTTCAACTAATTTTTTTGAAATTGATATAAAAAACCAAAACCACAAATTAATTAATACAACGAATTTACATATCTATTGCATTTAAAAATTTTTTTTACATTCTTTTCTGGTTTTTTTCGTTTTTAATATTCAAAATTTAAATAATATACGAGAAAAACACAAACAAAACATTTAACTTTGGACGGTGGTACCTCTTCGCATACAATTTAAAAGTGCTAAAAAATCGCTATCATGACGTAATTTAATTTTTCATTTATGAAATTGTCATATATGTGATGATTTTGACAAATAACATCCCCTCTATTTTAAAATATGTTATCTGTGGTATTTCTCAATACAAAATTATCGCTAGATCTACAGTGACATTTATGGTATCTATAATGAGTCTTTCAAAATATGGATAACTAATTGTTTTCAAATTTTTAAAATATATGAAACACCATTTTAACTCTTTTATGAATGAAAACTGACCGCAGTAAAAATTATAATAAATTGAAGTTTTTTGAGTGAACGATATTAACTGCGTTCAAATTATCAGGTTAGGGGCCTCGGTGACCTTGTGGGTAAGAGCGTATAAAAATCTAAACACCGAGAGGAGGTGTGGGTTCCCAAATCCCACACACGTCGCAAGAGTTACTCCCCCTTACGACATTTACAGCCACTCCTGAACAGGAAATTTCCTGTACACATTTATGTGGCAGAGAAATGCATAAAAAAAAAAACAAAAAAAAAAATATATTAGGTTTCATATAAATTCATGTATTTGAAATTTTTGACAACTGACCTTGTCATTCTTGCTGTCAAGTTGATCTTTCGATTTAAATATATTATCATTTTTATTCCATTCGATTTTTTTTTTTTAATTTATTAAAAAACATATTCAATTAAAAGTTTTCAGGGATGAACAAAATTTTTGTTAAAATAAACAAATACATTTTAAAAAAAAATGTTTTTTTTTACTTTTAATTTTTAAATAAAATCTAAAATAAGTTTTTAATTAAGATAAAGCAAAATAATATTTTATTAAATAGCAAGATATTGGAAAAGTTTTTTAATAATAAATTTCAAGAGACAAATTTAATATAGCAACTAAATTTTATATTTTATATAAAAGATAAGTTTTAAGATTTAATTTTTTTTTAAAAATAGGAATTTTAAAGAAAATAACAACCATGGAATGTATTTTAGTATTTTTTTTTTTTTGGAGAATAAAATTAATTGATCACTTTTCACTAAACTTGAAAACAATAGGTAGTCAAAAAAGCCCAAAGTTTAAACTATAAGTTTAATAAGAAATTTAATTCTTCTAAATATAACAATTCATTAAATAAAAATTCTACGAAAAATATTTTCAATAATTTTTTTCAAAAATAAAGAATTTATCAGAAATTTTCTACTTTCAACCTTCGCTTTTACTCAGTTGTAAACTCTTATTTACTCAGGTGAATAGAGGGCAAGACTAAAATATTATAGCAAACTCATATGATATAAAGCATAAACAAAAAATTATCTAATTAAAGATTGTATTATGCGTGTAAACATATTAGATACAATCTTTTTGAAATGATAATCTTTGATTTTTAATAGCAATACTTTCAATTTTGGAATGGATTTGCTTGAAAATTATTTTTAAAATAAAATTTTTATTTATTTTTTCTTTATTCCCTAATTGCCTAAATACCACTTCTGATCTTTTTTCAAATGAAAATTTTCTCTTTTTTATGGATCAATAATTTTATAAAGTTTTAAGATTTTATTGAAAATTAATGAATATATTTAATAATAAATGTTTTAATTTACGGTTTAAAAAAAAAAAAAAAACTTACAAGTATGTACCTACACAAAAGTTTTTTTTGTACCACCTTCACTTCTGTAACAAGCATTTCATAAGATAAGTAGTATTCACAGTAAAATTTAAAAAGTTTTTCAGTTATTGCGTTTTATATTTTTATTTGAAATTAAACAAATTTCATTTAATTACACCTAAGTATTATCTATATATTTAGTTTGTTTTTAAAAACTGATACATACAATATAAGTATTTTAAGATTTATGGAATTCTTAAGATCAAATTTCAAAATAATTCTTCCATATCATTCTTAAAATGTACTTGTACACCATGGTAATGTATGAAAATAATTTTTTTTAATTAAATTCTAAAAAAAACCATAATTTTTTTTTTCTTTGAAATGCTTTAAATCAATTTAAAGTTTTATAGAAACCTTTTATGGTTTTTATTTTAAATCTTTTATTAGTTTTAAAAAAAAACTGTTTTCAGCTAATTGTGTTCAATACAATGTAAATTAAATTAGATTGAATTATTGTTTAAGGGGTAAAAATTACACTGCGACCTTTTGATGTAAATCTATTGTGTTCCCCCTGTTACTGCGTGTTGTAGATTTTGTCTTTACTTATAACTTCAACCTTATTACCTCTAAGAAAGTAAAGATCTGTAGAGGGTTTATTGGTGAAAGTTCATATTCGGCAAAGCAAAATGCTCTTAGATACATATATTTTATTTGAAATAAAGCTCTGCAGTTTTTGTGCCCTGTATGTGCCCTGGAATCTCTTCTTCATTCCCTACGTTTAATCTAACATTAAAAATTTTTCCACTTTTCTTCTCTTCAACTAATTTCATTTTCTGCATTACAAAATGTCGAACATTTTATCATAGGTATTATATACCTATAAATAACGTCATTTTGATTTTCATTTATAGATGGAATTCATTTCCAGTCATAGAAAAAATTTAACCCTATTAAAATTAAGATCCAGTTATTATAATTCTTTGAATATTTCACTTTTTGAAAATTTCATATTTCGAATATACATAGAAGTAAACTAAAATTTTCAAATCTTTCCTCCTATCAAAAAAACCCCTTATTGCTGATTGTTCTCACAAACTAATTTTTTTATTTTTTTGCATTTTTTCTTTTTCTTTTCATATTTTCACCTAACGTACAATACAAGGAAGTCAACAAAATACAGATAAAAAAAAAAAATAATAAAAAGTACAAAAAACAAAACTCTGTTTTTTTGTGGCTTTCAGGCAGGTCACATCTTCAACATTTTCTTTTCATTAAAAAAAAAAAAAAAAAAAAAATTGTGAATATTCGTTGTTTTATTCTATTGAGGGTATCAATTCATTCATCTATATCTACTTACTTACTTATTTTCTTTTTTTTTTTTTGCCTAATAAACACACATATATAATATATATACGTACACATATATCATATTCATAAGAATTTTTTAAAATAGTCCTCCTACATTTAAATGCCATGTACGAAATTATTAAACGATACATAAAATATAAAACACCAAAATATATCAGAAGAGAAAAGTGTCTGTATACACAGTTACAAGATCTAAAAGAAAATTTAAAAGAGATTCAACAATCTCTGTTTTTTTTTTCTTTCTCTTCTTCTTTTTTCTAAAATGTTTTTTTTTTTTTTTTTTTTTTTTATTATTGACATCAGCATCAGCATTAGAAGTGTTTTAGGTTTTAAATGAGCCAAAAAGGTTAAAAAATTTTCATACGTGATTGTTGTGTTAATTGATGATTGAGATAGGAATTGAAAAGAGAAAGAGATAGAAGATAATATAGTTCTATACTATAAAGATAAAGAGATAATATCTGTTCTATAATCAAAAGAAAAAACTGAATAGATTAAAAAAAAAAAAAAAAAATATTTTAGAAAAAAGAAGTGAGAAAAGGGGATGATCTTTTTAGGTCCTTTTTATTATAAATTCGGTTTAAATGTTTTTTATTTTTTTTTTTGTTTGTCAAATATAAATTTCAAATTGTTTAGAAAATTTACGATGAAAAAATTAAATCACAAAAAAAATCGAAAAAAATTTAAAAAAAAAAAACACAAAAAAAGCGGAAGATATCTAAATAGTGAGTAATGATGAACTGAAGATAAGACCGAAATGATTGTAAAAATCTCAAAAGGAAAAAAAAAAACCAAATATTGTTCATTATTCCTATTAAAGTTTTGTAATTTTCTCACAAAAAAAAATTTTTTTTCCAAGGGTATAGAAAATAATATGAGGGTCGTTATATCATTTTCTGTTTGACTTGGTTTTTTTTTTTTTGTTTTCCTTTTCGAATGGTTTGCTTTCAACGACATTTCATTGGTTCTTTTTTACTTTTTTTTTTTTTGTCTTGTGAAATTTTCCAACTTTATTTTGGAATTTTCTTTGTTGTATCTACTTTTACTCAAACAAACAAAAAAAAAAAATTTCCTTTATTACTTTATTTTTTAGTTTTGTTAATACTAAAATACAAAATGAAACTTAATTAACGAATTAAAAAAAAAAAAAAAAAAAAAACTTTTAACCGAATTCAAAGAAATATGTATTTTCCATTCGTAAATTTAACATGGTATTTATTTAAACTTTCTTAATTTTTTTTTTTTTTTTTTTTTTGTGATCTTTTCCGACACTGACACATTCTAAATTATATAAAAAAAAAAAAACAAAAAAGAAAAATTAAAAATAACAAAAATAAAATAAAAAAGAAAAAATTGAAACTAAAGGAAAATGAAAATTCAGTGTTACCGTTTGTTAAACTAATTCATTTTGAGGTTTGATGAGACAAATTATAAAAAAAATTTTTTTTTTTTTTCCAGTTTTTTGTTATTATTGTTTTTTTTTTTTTTACTGATGTTGTCCTTGATTTCTATACAATATTACAAAAATAAAGAAAATTTGTAAATAAATTAAGAATGAGAGATGATGTGTTTACATGGATTGTGTAAAAAATACAATTTGCTTATGACTTCAGTCATGTAAGATATATATATATTATTTTCTTTTAACTTTAAGTTTTTAATAAGTTTTTCATTCTTGAGAATACCCTTGAATTTTCATTGTTTTTGGTTGTATTATATACCACTTAAAAGTTTATTAAAATGAAAATATAAACAAAAGTTTCTTCTTTTTTTTTTTTTGGTTCTGTTTTTTAATTAGAAAATTTATCAAAATAAAAATTATATATAAGTCAAAAAAAAAAATAAAAAACAAAAATAAAAACAAAAAAAAAAAAATGAAAGAATAAAGTTAAAGAATAAATAATAAAAAAAAAAAAAAAAAAATTAAATTAAATTTCTATATTTAGAACAACTTGAGTTCGTGAAAAGAAAAACAATATAATATAATAATATAATAACAAAAATGACATAATTCGATGATTGTATTAAAGATTTCTTTCAGAAATTTCCATGAAATCAATATTATAGGATAATCTTGTTTTTCTTTTTTTTTTTTTTAACTTTATTAAAATTTTGAGTATAGATAGTTGGTATTTTTAAGATTAAAATTTAAAAATATTTTTAATGGTCCTTATGAAATAAATTTTATTTAAAGATTTTATTTTTGATTAATTTTAAAACATTAAAAATTAAAAATTTTGTAAAAGAACGTCAAGGATTTTACTTTAGCTTAATTTTGTTTTAAGGATTTTGTAAAAATATTTCAATTTTTTTTTTTTTTTTTTTTTTTTATTAAGCTAAAAGTAAGTAAATCCTTGACTTCCTTCTGAAAATTTTTAATTTTTAATACTTAAAATAAAATCTAAAAATATCATTGAAAAAAAACCATTAAGAATTTATTATTTCATAGAAAACGAATATTATGAAAGGCGAACTAACACATCTTATCTCATTTAAGTTAAAAATTTCGAACATAAAAAGTTTAAAATAGTGAAAAGGAAAATTTTCTAACCGAAAGTGAAATTTTTATTTGCATATATATTACTCTTTGGTAAAACCACTGGTAAAAAATGGTAGAAAAATTATAAATATTTTTTTTATTTTTAGGTTTTTTGCCAATAGACTACGTAAAATTTTGTATTTTTAATTTTTAAATCATTATTTTTTTAATATGTTCTGCCAAATGAGTCATTTTTAAAAATGGAAGAAATAATTTTATGGCTTAGTTTATTTTTAATAAATTTCAAGATTCAGTTTTCTATGTTTCCAATAAAGTTTATTTTGTTTTTGATAATTTAAACTTATCTAGTATTTATCTAATATCTTTTTAATCATAACAAAGAAAAAACCTGATACTGGTTGCTTCTGTTATTCTTTAACATGTCAAAATTGGTATTAAAGCTTATTCATTTAGTGATGCCAAATTTCAGGAATATTAATTTCAATTTGATTCAGTGTGGAGAACGTTTTTAAATCCTAACTTCAGCTGCTAACAGACATTTGTTATTTAAAACAATGATTTTAAAAGAAAAATAAAGTTAGTATTGGTTTAGTAGAAAAGATCAAATTGAAATCAGGATAAATTTTAAAGTAGATATCAAATAATATTTATTTGAAAAGTACCTATAGTTTAATTTTAAAGTAAAATTTTTTTTAAACGCCAAAGCAGCTTAGTGATAATTTTAATCAAAAATAAATTTTTATAGAGATAATCATTTTTTTGATTTCCACGGATCCCTGCTGATTTAATAATTAACTACTTTGTACCAATATATACTGTACCTATATTAAAACTGACATACAGTCAATTAATTTTTTTTTTTTTTTTTACGTTATGCAAAATCTACAACTTGAGTTGCATTTAAATTTTAAAATTTAGTTTCTTTAAACAGTTAACAGATAACATTTAATATATTTTTATTAAATTATTTAATTTATTTTCGTAATATATCGTTTAAATCTTCAGTTAAATATTCATCTGACTAAAATATTCTTCTGTCATTTTCTTTTGTCAACTTAATCTTAAGGTGATTCAACTCAATCTGAAATAAATAATATACGTATAGGTACCATATAATTTTTTGCAACTTTACGCTAATTTAAATGCTCTGTTATAAGAAAGACATACTTATATTATAGAATCATAGAAGAATCACATCCTAGTGAAAAAGATTTCAAAATTTTGACCAGTTATTATAATAACCGCTGAATATAATATATTGAAATATTAAATACAATTCATATATAATTAATTTATATCAGTTAAAAAAGTATAAGTCAGCTTTTTCCAAAGCTCCAGGTTTAAAATGACATACTTAAATTATTTATTATTATTATTTCACATAATTTAGAAATCTCTAACAATACTTTAAAGAAAAAATAATACTCAAACCTCCTCAAATAATAATCAAAAAAATATACAACCTACATAGAAAATAAATGTTATTTTTATAACAAAAATTATATTTTTACAAAAAAATAAAATATTTCATCCATTTCAACCTAAACACAATAAAAAACTTCCAACTTTTCTAACTTTTAAAAAGATAAATTATAGTGAATCTATTTCACCTTAATTTCAGATATTTAAAAAAAAAAAAAATCTTAAAATACCTCGTTATATTATTACCGTATAAAGTTCCTTTTTATACCCGCATGAACATATGTTCAAGGGTATACTAAATTTGTCATTACGTTTGTGAGATCTTAAAGGAGTCGAGTTAGATATAGACTCAAGTGTATAGACCGGCTTAGAATCGAATTCTGAGTCGATTAAGCCATGAACGTCTGTCTGCTCGTCTGTCCGTCCGCATGATAACTAAAAAAATAAAGGAGCTAGGAGTCCGAAATTTTTTTTATGTCACTTTGGCAAAATTGTTACAAATGGAGATGGAGTTTTATTGCAACAATTTCTGTAAAATATGATAGGCTTGGGTTAACAGGTTTGAGCATTCAACTTCTCTTATTCAATGAATATAACTCAGTGCCTTTTAGGGCTAGATATCTGAGATTTCATGAAAAAATGTCAAATTGTATACTAACAACTTCTGTAAAATCTGGTTGTGGTAGAGCAGCAGGTTCAGGTAGCTTGCATATTTCGGAAGTTAACGAAGCTAGGCTTCTGAAATCTTACAAAAGATGATAAAGTTTTATGGCAATAACTTCTATATGGCAACAGATATTATATTACGTTCATACAGGTATCCCAGAGTTGAAATAGTCTACTCTATTGCATTCCTCCTCGTTTTTTAGTAGTTTTTCTTTTTTTGTTTTTTTTTTTTTTGACCTTGATAGTTGAGATTTTAAAAGTCAATAGGTAAAAAATGTTTAAATTTAAACAAACAAGTGTGGAAAAATTATAAAACAAAAAATAAAACAGTTTTTGTTTAAACTTAAATGAGATTCCTTTGAAATAATTCTAACTGTTTAAAATGTTTAAAATGTACCTAACAACGTATACAAACAAAAAATTCTGTTTTATTTTTTTACCATAAAGTCTCTTAAGAAACCAAATTATTTACCAAAATTTCACAATTTAACCATTTGATCTTTAAAGAAACCTGAGAAATGTTAAAATGCGATAAAGCTATAGTGATGCCAGATGGTTTTGTTTTCATTAATAATCTGTTTTTTTTGTCTTAAATTCGATTTTGTCAATCAATTTTCATCAATCCATATCTTTTTTGTATAATTTAATTTCTTTTGAAATCGTGATTAAATTAATCGAAGACACAAACCGCACATATACCGTAAATCGTACATATTGCGTTAATAAAAATTCAAAAAAGCTTTATTAGTAAATTTCAACTGAGGACTGCACAGGTTAACCCCCATACCTTAAAGATCCCCAGATGTTCTTTAGAATCTTCTTTTTCTTAACAATCCTATCAGGATGCAGTAACTTCTCATATTTCCCCATTTCTTTTATTCCCATTTTCCCAATCCTCAAACCAAACAGTACATTGTATTATGAGTTCTAACATATTCTTTGATTTAAAAGGGCGGTGGTGTTTTGGTTAAAGTCCAACACTACCAAAAGAAATTTGCGAGTTGAGCTCATTGGTGTCTTTCAAGATTCTCATCTACCCTCGCAAAAAACAAAAATAAAATAAAAAGGTGATGAATAATAAATAAAAGTATGATAAAGCTAATTCTATTTTTTTTTAAATTCGGAATAAAAAGTCTAATGAAAGAAAAAAAATTAAGATTTATTTTATTTAGGTCATTTATGAGGAGTTACTGTAGTTCACTGTGAGTCACGGGGATATGATATTATTTTATTATGTACAATTTTCTAAAATTATTAATAGTATTATAAAAAAAATATTTTCTTTTAATTTTATTTTAGTTTATCCCATATGTCATAATAGGAACCTAGTCATATTGGAAAGACGAAATACTCCTAACATACTGTAAACATTTTTAAGATGCAAATTGTACAATTTTAACAAGTTTTATAAAGTTAGGTCTACTATAAATTCAGGTTTCATCTTTCCTGTTTTATAATTGTTTTTTCCTTTTTATGTATTCAATCAATTTCACCAAGATTTCACGAATTAGCACTTTTTAGAAAAATATACCTATAGAAAGAATTGCCAGCAAATTAAACTTAATGAATATAATGAATGTATTGAAAAAGTCAAAAATATGAAGAATTGATAAAGAGAAAAAACGTGACAGCATTATATAGCTAGATACACAAAGACAGATATAAGAGGACCATATGCTATTGTATATCTGAAGGGCCATATGCTGTTTTTGAGTGTACTAAGAAGGCCGGTTTATCAAAATCCTGTTTTTAAAATCTTGTTTTTTAAAATCCAGTTCTTTAAAATCGTGTATTTTGGAATCTTGTTTTTTAAAATCCTGTTTTTTTTTTTTAATCTTGAAAAAGCGTATAACCCTGAATCCAACTCTTAAAACCTTCTCAATAACCAAATTCTAAAATCCACCTTATTAATTGTTTTTGTATACATAACCGGCGGGTTTGAAAAAACAAAACAGGATTTAAAAAAAAACAGGATTTTAAAAAACAAGATTTTGATAAACTAGGATTGTGATAAACCTATTTTCGATACGATCCTGCTATTTATACCCGTATAAATTATGTTTAAGGGTATAATAAATTTGCCATTACGTTTGTGACACCTTAAAGGAGTCGAGTTAGATATAGTGTTAAAGGTATGGACCGGCTCAAAATCGAATTCTGAGTCGTTTAAGCCATGTACGTCCGTCCGTCCGCCCGCCCACCCATGCGCATGATAACTCGAAAAATAAAGGAGCTAGAAAGCTAAAATTTTGTTTACGTCACTTTTGCAAAATTGTTAGTTTTGTTATTTAAATTTAGATTTTTGGGCCACCGGGTTCAAGTAGCTTCCATACAATTTCTCTGTTTAAATGAAAATAACTCAATGTCTATTGAAGCTAGGTATTTAGAATTTACATAAATATATCGCGGTAGTTATAACGTCGGTACTAAAACATCTAAAATTGTTTAAAAGATCATCAAGTTATATAGAAACAGGATATATTACGATCATACAGGTATCCCAGAGTTGACATAGTCTGTTCTACTGTACTCTTCCTTGTTTTATTTTAATCGTAATTCAGTTACATTTATATTTTATTATTACATAGCTGGCTTGAGCGTGTTTTTGTTTCAAATTAATTATTCAATTGTTTATATTCTAATCTAACAACAATTAAATACTTAGATCTATAATAAATAATTGAATTTAAATTAGTATTTCAAAAAGCAAGTCCTATATTAGAATTTCTGCATTTAAATTTCCTTATTCAAAATGATTTTTAATGTGCAAAAATTAAATTTTTGATAAGGTTTTGAAATAATAGCAAATTAGTTGAACCTTTATTATTAAACGACTGTAAACAAGTTAAGTGACTCCTGTATGATATATTGGTAAACACTGTTTTAATGGAGCTTTCTCGTATATTCTGTTATAAAAGGAATTTGTTTAGAAAAGCTTTTCAGAGTGCTACTACAACACACTGAAACTAAAACATTTTAAATTTAAATAATGGGTAAGTAATAAATTTAAGCTTTATTCACTTTAAGATTTATTCACTCATATTCATAGATATCTTACTGATATAACTTATATTTAAGGAAATGTTTAAAAAATAAAACAAGGTGTACGTTCGCTTTATTTTTTATTTAAAAAAAAAAAACAAACAAAAAAAAAATCATCAAAACAACTTTTTTCAAAAATTTTTTATACCTACCCATTGTTTTTATAGTTTTTTTTTTTCCAATAATAAAATATATTGGAATATTTTTCCAATAAATTTTTTTAAATGGTCTGAATGTGATAAAGATTAACCTTAAATGCCAAAAGGACCTTCGTCCACTTAAAATTTGATCCTTTATGTTTTTTCTTCTAACCAAAATAAAAATACAAGAAAAATGAAAAGAAAAAAGAAATATTTGTATCTGGTTTTGGTTTTTATTTTAACAGTTTACTTTTCTGAATTTTCAAATTTAAAACCTGAAACAAAAAACAAGATTACTAGAGACAAAAACAATTCCTTCAAAAAATAAATTTGGTGTACTTATTTTTGTGACCGTTAGAATCAATCAAAATAAAAACAAAAAAAAAAAACATGTTATACCAAAAATATATTACAAGTGAAGCAACTCACATTATTTCGTAATCATCCATTTATTAGCACAGTATAGAGTTATGTGAAATCAAGTTTTATCATTTACATATATACATACATACATACATAATATTATGTAAATAAAATTTTTGTAGATTTAATGAAAATATAAAATTTGAAGCCTGTCCCATTTTCAAACTATAATAGTACTTCATCATTTTTCAGCAAATAATGCTTTGTGATTGCATGACTACGTTTTTCAAATAGACTTTAAAAAATACTTTTAAAACATAATTTTTTTTTTTTGCCACATAAATATGAGATGGAAATTACGCAGCCTTAACTTTTCAGGTACGGCTATAAGTGTCGTAAAAGGGAATTATTCTTACGTCGTGTGTGGAATTCGAATCCACAATCTTTCAGTATATACAGCGTATTTAATACGCTCTTAAATACGCTGTTACCGAGGCCCCTTAAGACATAATTCGCAACAATTATTTTTTTCTAAGCTAGGTAGGAATCTTCCACAAACTCCAAGAATACCCCCTTGGTAGTGTCAGATTCTTATCCCTCCCCCCGTAGCCAATATAATGGAATGAAATTCCTAACTGCTAGCGTAGTATACTGGCTGGAGACTAGGGATAGGGGAAGATAGGATAAGGTTACGAAACACTGAATTAGGCAATGGGACTGTCAGGAAACAATGAATCCACCTATTATTTTTATTCTAAAAGCCTAAAGTTCAAATGTAAAGTAAAGGAAATTATTTTACCACTTTTCTGTCTCATAAAACAATATTTTGAAAAGTAATATTTTTGTTTTTTCCCGAATTGTATTTTAAAATGCTTCTAAAACATCCTTTCATATTCAACATAGAATTTGTAAGAAGTATGTATGTATAGTTTAAATATAAAAATATATCCTTTATTTATTTTGTTATTAGTGTATACTTTACTTTTTTGAAAACAAATTATTTTGGTGTCACAAGGTTATTTTTAAAACGAATGTAATTCCCTCAATTAATAGCCTTAGTCAAATTTTTTTTTCTATTTTTAATGTTTTGGCGATGCCACTAATATCATTATTGTTGTTTCCTTTTTTAAACATCAGAAAATTACTTTTATATTTTATTCTATTTTCGTTTGCATAAATTTTGCAACCATGATTCTTATTCAATGTATAAAAAAAAAAATAATGCCAAGAAATAAAATAAATATTTTGAGGTATTTTCGAAGAGTTTTTTATGTAAAGCACATACGAAAAATGTATGAATATATAAGAATTAAACAAAAAAATGTAGAACTCTGGTCAATCTTATTGTCCAATAGCCTAAAATTTTTTTCTTAAAGATTTTCTGATGAAATTGATTAAAACAATAAATTTTACAACAATAAATTTTCAGTAGAGAAATCTTGCATCTACATGCTTTTACTTTCTTGTTCTCGTTTCGAAAGGAATATATTAAAATCACAAAAAAAAACTCAACGTCGAGTTTTTAATTATTATCGACGACTTTAAATTCTTAAAGCTCTCTATGAGGTTGTCTATAGATTTATAGTCACTCGAAATATTAGTTCTATTAGTTCTATTTGAAACTCTTCCTGAATACCAGAAACCAGTTCTTGGATAATAGAGATTAAAAATGTTTTAATGTTTCGAATTTGTGAAATTTTTTACATACTTGTCTTATATTAAAAACCATTTGGTATTAGGTTTTTGAAACTGGAATCTGATTTGGAAGTGATTTTCTTTCATCAATCGCAACAATTATTTTTTCCTAAGGTAGGTAGGAATCTTTCAAAGACTTCAAGAATACCCCCTTGGTAGTGTCAGATTCTTATCCCCCATTAGCCAATATAATGGAATGTAATTCATCAACTTTCCCCTTTAGACAATATAATGGAATTAAATAATTGCTAACTGTTAGCGCAGTATATTGGCTGGAGACTAGGGATAGGGGAAGATAAGGATCCGGAACATTGAATTGGGCAATGGGACTGTGAGGAACCAATGAATCCGTCTATTATTTTTTTTTTGTTTTTTTTTTAATGCATTTCTCTGGCACATAAATGTGGACAGGAAATTACACAGCCTTTTCTCTTCAGACGCCTAAATGTCGTAAGGATGAATAACTCTTACAACATGAGTGGGATTCGAAGCCACACACCCTCGGTCTTTACAGCGTATTTTATACGCTCTTATCCACTAGGCCACCGAGGTCCCCATCCGCCTATTATTATTTACTACTATTTTTTTTATCAGTGACGACTGACGGATCCATCAACAGTTACAACATACAGTGGTATTTAACACCTTTCTGCACGGGGTAATAATTGAAGGCAGTTTCACTATCATTGTAACAGCTACCAAAGTTTGTTTTACTTAAAAACAATATTTTTTCTTCTTTTGAAATATTTTTAAATAATTTTAAGTTAGGGGAAGAAATTAAAGTTGCTGTTTTTTGGATTTTTTTTTAATTCTGCAATAATAATGTAGCTAAAATCTTATTACAAGTTTTGATGTAGTACAATGATAGAAAATGTATGTGTTTAATTTTGTGTACTGATAGAAAAATGTTGTAGTAAATTAAAATTTACACACAGGTTGTTTCAGGATAATTTAGATATAGCAGAAGGTGATTCAAAAAGTTAAAATAAATATAAATTGTATTAGAAAGTGTGTTGTATTCTCAACCGTTTTGATGTTAATAGCTGCCCGTCCACGATTTTCATAATTATTAAAAATTTACTCGGCTGATTTTAACCTTACTAGACTAATTTGGTTAATTTTTCATATGTATTTGGCAGTTATTTGGTATACCTGTAATTTCCAACACTTAATAAAGAACGGATGAACAAATCAAGCAATTTTTGGGATAGTAGAAACATTGGAATTCCTGGAAGAACATGTATTTTCAAAGGTTGTTTGTGACTATTGCTTTAACTTTGTAGTGGCGTGGACGAAAGGCAAGTGCAGCGCACGAACAAAATCTTAAGGTTTTTTCTTTTCCAAAATAAATTTTAATTTTATAGAGATAAAATGGGAACAATATACTATAGAGTACAATAATTTCCATATTTTTGAATATTATTAAATGTCTTTTAAAGTATTATCAATCACCTACCTTAGTTCTCTAAATTTGTAGGTTATTATACTATTTTTTTCTTATTACATTATGGTGTATATTATTATATAAATTAGTTATTCGTTATAACACTCACTTATTTTTACACATTAATATAAAAGAAAGATAAGAATGGAAATGCTTATTAACAGGATATTTATTTAAAACTTTTCTACAAAATATTTTTAAAAGTTTTTTGCAAAATGTTTCATAGAAATCAATATTGGCAATTTTCATCTAAAAAAATTTGTTGATTCCTTTGTATTTAAAAAAAAAAAAAAACATCTTCAGGGTAATTAAAATAAAAATCAATAAACTAAATTTAAAAAAATTTAACAGAAAAACAAAATCAATAAATATAAAACTGGGAAAACAATATTTATGCTAACAACCGATTCTTTTTAACTTCATATTATATCTATACAATAATAAAAAATTTCATATTAAATATTTAAAAAAAAAAACGAAACATATTTTATTAAAAATATGTTTTTGTACTATACCATATAAAAAGTTTTCAACTTTAGAATTAATTAAATAAGAAAAAAGTATCTATATAACATACCTAACTAAGTTCAGGTTTGTATAAAATTTCAATCAAAAATCAAATTTTGTAAAAAAAAGTACTTAAATTCCAGAAAACTTTTTAATCTAAACATAGAGTTCCATACGATAGTTTCATACCATAGCGAAGACTACCTCATATTACATTTCATAAATTTTTTAATTTTCCCGTTCGTACCTACGCAATTTAGTTTATAGAGGAGAGAAATATGATGACAGAGTCCTAATAAATCGTCTCTGAACCTTAACACTATAGAGGCTGATTTTTAAGTGGGTGTTATATTACATTAATATTAATAAAGCTTTTAGCAAACTTTCATACAGCATAATATATGTGAAACTGAAAGTTGTAGAATTAATCACAGCTTAAAATGAATTGAATCATATTTGACAATTAGAGATTTTCAATTTTTCGTTCACATCTTTCTAAAATCTTTACGATTACATTAGGTGTACCATCAAGGTCACTTATATCAGTTTTTACATAATGTTCCACAATAGATGCATCATTTAGTGACATTTTGTAATTAATTTGTTTAAAGGAGTTTAAAATTATTCGTTTACAGAACGATTATGACTTACTTCAACATGGTTGCAATCAGTTTAACTTATGATGTTCCAATAATAACTTTGATCTAAATACTAATAAATGTATGGGTCCTTAGATACTTTTGAAAACAAAATGCATCTTTTAGTTTTATTTATATAATAACCGGGCATGATATGAAGCGAGTCAATCATAATTGTAATTTGGACGTAACGCTATTGGATCTAAAAAAACTTAATTTCAAAAGTTATTTTAAATTAACTGTTCATGGATATGTTAAACATATAGTTATAATATTCAGTTTAATGCAAGGCTAATCAAAGTTGCTTAGAATATTACTCAAAAACTATTGAAAGATTTTTTAATGAGTTTCAATTATCCGTCAGCCTATGCCTCCGTTAATTTACAAAACTTCTACAACGTTTGAGATAAGGCAATAGAAATTTAGAAAATGATTAAACAGTAACTATTAAACATCATGACAATATAAATGTTAAATTTTTAAATACATTGTTTTTAAGTAAAATAGAAAAAGAGAACTCTTAATCTAAACTAGCGAAAGTTGCAAAGATAATTACCGGTCATTGGCTGGAAAAAACCTATGCAGCCAGAATATGTATATATCTTACAACGCATTGTGTAGAAGATACTAAAAGGAAGGGAGTCAGTAGACTCTTCTTCATTTATTATGTGAAAATTAGCTAAGCTCAGACCGAAAATTTGGCGATTTCCTACCTTCACAAACATAAATCTCCAACAACCAACCAACAAACTCTATGGTTGGTTATAGAGCATAAGAGAATAATTTCAGAACAGCACCGCATCAGTGTATCCAAGTCGAATTTTTCTTATATCCATAAGTTACATTTCTAGAGAGCAGCCATGTAAAATAACCCAACTATATCTTTCAAATAATTTTTGAATTAAATATAAATTAATTGGAAAAAAATTTACCACATTTTATAGTTACATAATATAACTTATATTTATTCAGCTCAATTATTATTAAAATAATTTACCAAGGTCAGTATAAAAAAAAAAAAAATTTCTCTTTAAAATTTTACTTAAGGTTATAAAAAATGAAAATTTTCACAATACTTTAAATTAAACTTGATATAATTTTAATAAAATGTTCTTTCATTTTTAAATAAACGTTAAATTATCTAGAAATTATCTATGTAATAATTTCAGTTTCAATTTATTTATTTTTTTTTTTTTGGCGTTTTTTATGTGCAAAATAAATCATTTTTTTTGTTGTTTTGTTTTTTTTTTTTTTTACAAAATTTGCTTTAACTTACTTAGTACTTTTGCGTTTCTCTTTCAAGTCTTCTTCTATTTTTACTGTTTTTAATCATACTTAATAAGGTCATATAAATATAAATCAATCAAGAAAATGTTGGAAACGAAGAGAAAAATGCAATGAAAAGATAATATTCAGCGAATTTATGCAAATTTATTCAGTTTATTTTTTTTGATAATCTTCCATATTTTTTTTTTTATCCTTTTTTTTTTTTTATTTTCTTGCTTTTATTTTAATTCAGTAGCTACTCTTATGATTCAGTATAGTGTTTTTCCTGTTAGTAGTTTGCATTTTTCCGTATTGAATTCGACGAGAGAAACGGAAATCTATTTTTTCATCAGATTTCTCTCTTTTGTTTTTATTGTTCCTTTTTAAAATCATATTTCATCCGTATCTTAAATTCAATTTCTCCATGAATTCTGCAAAACTTTACTTGATTTTTTTTTTTTTTTTTTTTTTTAAATGAAATCGTGATTTATAATCTTATGACCTTTTGTATGCAGTTCAAAAACGCAGTATACTTATCTAGATTCATAATAATATGGTGAATCACATACACTCATATACCTTTATATTAAATATGTTTGTTCAAAAATATGTAAGAGTTATGACAGAAAATAAATAAAATTTATAATACTAATTGAAAAGTGTTGGAAATTTTTAATTTTTTTTTATTCATTATAGGTATTTATATAGTTGATTTTATTATTAGGGTTACAAATCATATACAGTATTTAAAAATGCGAATTATAATATTTGGAGACTTGTAATTATTTTGTTTTTTTTTTAAATTTTTTAGAATCAGTGTGGTAATTATGCCAATTATTTGCATTAATAAACCAGTTGCTTAATCAGATGTCCACTAAACCTCTTTTTTTTTTTTTTTTTTATATTAATATTACATACATAAATGTAATGCAATATTATTGAACCATCGGCTACTAAGGCCATTATAGGTTTTTATACTATTATTAAATTATTTATATTATATACTATATATTTACATTATATTTGGTCGTAAGGGGGCTATGTAAAGAAAAAACACTTACGACCTGTGCAGGATTCGAACCCACACTCCCTCGGTGTTTACAGCGCATTTTATACGCTCTTACCCACTAGGCCACCGAGGCCCCTAAAACCTCTTAAAATACTAGTTGTTGTATTCCTATATTATTAATTGCATACTTTTAGGCAGTATATTTAATATTAAAGTTTTTATATTTTACTTTGCATTTTTTGTTACCTACAGTGTTTATTATTTTAATTTTTTAACAGCACATTATCTAATAACTATATTTCGTAAAAACTTCCAAATATAGGAAACGTATATAGGAAAAGTATTAATATAGGAAACACAGAGTGAAATGCATCAATTGTTACACCAATAATGATAAAACTATTCTCTTGACTCTATTTAAGAAAATTTCACTTAGCTTTATATACTTTTTTAAAATCTTCTAATTAAAGTGTTAGCCAAAAGAAAATACATTAATCAATAAAAATTGATACATCAATACCAAACTCCAAGATCTAAAAGACGAATATGATATTAGTTCCTGTTATATTCCAAATGAAAATTTTCAAAAAAAAAAATTAAAGCATTAAACAAAAGATACATATTTCTTTATCTTATCCGAAAGACAAAAATTGGTTAAATCGAAAAATAACGAAATAAACCAATATTACGAAAACTAAAAGAAACTAGACCAGTGCGGATTGTATTTAAAAAACAAAATACAACACTTTAATTAAGGCAATTCAGAGTCAGGCATCCTTTAAATCTCTAACCTGACTTGTTAATAAGAAATAAAAAATATAAATACAATTAATTAAGTATTCGGATCTTAATTTATTTTTAATATTGAGTTATATTATGTTGTGTTGTGGAACATCAAACGAAGCACAAGAAGACTTATATAAATAAGAGGAATAATATTCAGTAATTCAAAAGTTAATATCTCCAAAATAAGAACTCGAGTAAAATACTAAAAACAAAAACTAGTAATAATAAACAGACCTAAAACATTAGGAAGAAGATTTTGTTCGATTAATGTAACATCTAAAATATTTGAGAAAAAAAAAAACTCTGAAACTCACAATAATTTTTAGAAACTAATGTAATTTTTATATTTTGAATAAATTCAATATTTGATTACAATCTTATAAGATCCTTTAGTTGAAAGCCAATAGAAAATTTTCCACATATTTTTCCTGTTTTACTATTCTGTTATTTTTCGCATATCCATATTCTATCTTTCTGCACTAAACTTTGAAAATTGATTTGTTACGTACGAGTATATTGAAAATAAAATATAATATAAAAAAAAAAAAAAATAGTAAACACTAAAAAGAAAATTTACATTTTCCCAATGGAATAAAATTCAATTCCATTTTGTGCTCCATTTTTTTGTGTCTCTTCCTTTTCAATGATTTGTTCTACAGTTAAATTTTTTTATTTTTCGTTCGTTTTAGAGGCGGAGAGTAGAGATGATTTTTTTTTTTATTATAAAAATATTAGCACTTGACACTGAAAATAAAATCAAAAACGTGATCGGCATTGTTGTTGCTTTTCTGAACATGAAAAACATTCAAATCGTTTTAAAAAATGAAAAAGAAAAAAAAAAAAAAGAAAATATAGCAATAAGAGCAGAGTAACTATTGATTTCCAATGTAAAATCATTTATTCAAAATTTTTTACCCAAAAAAACAAAAAACAAAAAAAAAATTAAATTTGGATAAGATATTATGGTATAATGCATTTCTATAAAATATTTTCATTCAAATGTGTACACTTAAGTAATATTAACAATCAAATATTCCAAAGATAGTAAAGTTTTTTTTGAAATCTAGCTACGACAGTATGTGAGAATTGCGTCATGATTGTATTTAAGTAAATGTCATAAATAGATTTTACATAATCGTATGTTTCATCACCATTTGAGAAAGCTTTTTTATATAAATAAATAAAGTTTTCGATAAAACTTTTAAAATATTAGCAGAAATATTTAAGTTAAAATTTTTTTTTACCGTTATCATTTATTTATTTATTTTTTTTAATGCATTTCTCTACCACATAAATGTTGACAGGAAATTACACAGCCTTTCCAATTTAGGCGTGGCTGTAAATGTCGTAAGGGGGAATATCTCTTATGACGTGTGTGGGATTCGAACCCACACTTTCGCAGTGTTTACAGCATATTTTATACGCTCTTATCCACCAGGCCACCGAGGGCCCCCTGTTATCATTTATGTTTAACTAAACTGCTGAAATTATTCTGATATAGTTGAGACATTTTTTTCAAATGTTTTAGTATGCTTATAGTTAATTACTGTCATTTCTATCATCTGATCTCTCACAAAATAAAATGATTCAAAAATAAAAATTACTTTTTATTGAAATTTAAAATTTAATCAAAAAACTTTAGACCATAATGTTTTAGGTATTGATCCGGGAACTAAAATTTTATGCTATAGGTAAATATTTAACATTCAAACTATGAAGAACCAAAATAAAAAAAAAAAAAAAAAAAAAAAAAGAATATCATTCGCATCATTGAAAGTGTATCTGTGTAGTGTGTACACACCTAGAAAATAAGAAAAATAAGTTTTCATTATTTTCTCAAACCATGATTTTCTTCAGGTGTTATAAAACTATGAATTTATGTGAAAAGTAAGTGTTGTTTTCTTTTTTTTTAATATTTTTCTATTTCCTTTGTTTAACCTTTTAACAAAATAAATATAAATATACTGTACAGTTTATTTTATATATATATTTTTTTTTTTGTACTATATACAATTTAAATAAAAAATAAGTTTTAGAAGCTGACGAAAGATTGCATACTATTTGAAACAATTTAGCAAGCGACAATTTACAATTTATTATTTTTATTTTGTCCTTTTTGTTCTTTGGAAAATAAAAAAAAAAAAAAAAGTAAATCAAAAGTTTCAATTTTCAACTTGAAAAAATTGTTTTAAAAATAACTTATAGCTTTCATTGCATAATGTGATTTACAAAATAAAACAGTTAATGCTAAAATCCTTAAAAATCGTGAACAATAAATAAGTAGATATTTAAACCTGTAGAACCTTTTCTCTTTGTGGACTAACTAATAATTAAAACGCATTTAAATTTGATTTAGAATGGTTATTATTTCTCCGAAATGTTTAGGTTAAAGGCCTTTTATTTAAATTTAATTTTTAATGTATAATTATATTATTTCAATTTTGATTTATAAGAAATATTATATAATATAACTTTAATTATTTCCAATGCATTGTTTTTATTAATTGATTTCATTCTCAATGAAGGTATTAAGATTTTCTTTTAAAATTTGTCTTCAAATTCCAACGTGTCATATATTTAAATGTTTGACACATTTATGTATTTATATACTATAATTAGGTTCAAAATATTTTCGACTTTTTCGGCGAAATTCTATTCCAGGAAAATTTATTGCAGTAGATATTAGATAAAAGGTAATTTTAAAAAATTTTGCTAATTAGTTATCATTGAAATTTTAAAAGTTCTATGGTTGCTGGAGAATCGTATTATAATTTTATTTACTAAAATAACTTTGATATAAATATAAAAAAAAGTAATTTGATAAAGTAATATAATATGATAATCGGCTGGCAGATTCATTGTTTCCTTACAATCCCACTTCTAATTTAATGTTCCTGCATCCTTTTATCCTATCCTTTTCTTTCTCTACTCCCTAGCCAATATATTGGGTTAGCAGATAGGGGTTTCATCCCATTATATAGACTAAAGGGGGAGATGGGTTTAGTCAGTAAGAATCTGAAATGACCACAGGTTTGGTCGGGACGATTAAAACGGTACTGTAAGGATTTTCATCACACGAAATCACACCTTCTGTTTCAAAGACTGAAACTAGTCAACATTGACTAGTCATCAATTTTCCATTAACGTTATTTTTAGTATAAGGGTAAATCCATAATACAAAAATTATCCTCTGATATTTGATGAATTATGGATTTATATAAGATCGCAAGGCTTTGTTCGTTTTAGTCACCTAATAATGTTTTAATTGTCAATGAGTCACGTTATTTCCACATTGACGTGTGGTGGGACAGACGAATTTTATGTTTGATTGCACAATTCTTAATTGGAGCCTCGGTGGCTAGTGGATAAGAGCTTATAAAATACCGAGGAAGTTGTGGTTCGAATCCCACACATTTCGTAAAGATAATTCCCTCTTTAAATATTTACAGCCACTGCTGAAAAGGAAAGACTGTTTAATTGACTTGTCACATTTGTAGAATAAAAAAGAACGAAATTTCTTAATTTTGTTTGATATAGTAGGGATTTTAAGGTATGATTGTAAATAGATGTGTTTTACTTTCCCGATAGCCCAAGATATTTCTTTAAATAGAATATCTAGCTTCTTTCTTTTCATTTTCACATTTTCACTCCGTCTAAACTTAAAAATAAAATAAATAAACTTAATCTAAACTTAAAAATTTAAATCTAAACTTAAAAATATCTTAAATATCTTAAAATTCAACACTCACCTATAAAATAAAAATTCGGAATATGAACCTTAAGTGAAAAAGTGTATCATTATTTGCTCAATATCAATCCAAAATATCTGATAATGAAAACAACTATATTACTAATTTTCTTACCAATGAATCCAACGTTTAAAAAGAAGACGAAAGAAAGAATTAGTGTAAGAAAAGCACTTCAACAAAACAAAATAACTGGTAAAATGACAAAAGAATTTCTAATACTTTAAACTTGTATAATACGTTTAAACTTGATCATAATTATCTTCAACACAACACTTCAACACATCTTCATGTTCATCTATGAGGTGTAACTTGTATCCAGATCAGTGAAAAAGTGCACTAATAGTTTTAAACCCGAAGCCTCAGATTACTTTAAATCAATGCTTTTACAAACTATATTGTTGACATAATCCCAATTTCTGTTACATTAATGCAGCTTCAAAATACAGCTGATCAGCCGCTTTGCTGGGATGCCCTCATTCGCACATAACATTACTACATAAGGTAGAAATATGATCCCTCCACATATATAAAATATTTTAATTATAATTAATGTATTATAAATAGAGACAAATATACTAAACCCCAGCACAAATTGAATCAGGCGATCGACAGGGCAGCATATTAAGCCCATTACTATAACTCTAAACTACATATCTATCATTTTATTAACTAACAAAGCATTGACCGCAACACAACATTTGAAGATGACACAACAATACTTGCTCGCATAAAAACCTCTTGCGCTAAATAACACTATGATTTCAAGAAAACTGAAGAAAAATTGAAGATGAGCTAAAATGAAAAACATTTAATCAAATTTCAAATAGAGCATCCAAAAATTAAAATCAACAGGCCTGACATCATTTTAGCTTGACTTAATATAACAGTGAAATAATAATGACTGAAGTTAAATCAGTGGATTTTTAACTTTAAACAAACAAAATTTTGTGGGTCATATATTATATATTTAAGTCTATAATTGGTTGCATAAGTCATGAAACATCTTTACTTGATATTTGGGTTTCGATCAAACACGTGAATTTACGAGGCCAAATTGAAAATCAAATTTATAAATCTTTAATCACATAGCTGGGGAAAAGAATAGATATACTATACATATGTATCCTTTCTAAATGAAAGGATACATCCAATTTTCATATCTATAATTCAAATATTTGAAGTTAAAAAAAATTTTTTGCCAAAAAAAAAACCCTAAATTCCAATTTTTTTAAGAATTCATTATTTTTCAAAGTGTTTTTAGTTTTTTTTTTTTTTTTTTTTCTTCAAATAATGTTTTTGCTCAATTTATTCCCTACTGACCGAAAAATATAAATTTTATAGGTCAATATTTATATAGTTTACTTTAAACAAGAACATTAAGCTTCAATTGACCCATTAATATGGACAAAAAAAATTATTTAATATTGTAGGTGTTTATATATAATTTTTTTTTTCCAAGAACCAAAAAGTAAGTAAGTATTTCTTAAATTTTAGTAAGTAAAAGTCATTTAAAAATCCAAAACAAAAATTTCTTTCTATTATTAAAAAAAAAAAAAAAACATCTAAAAATATATTTTTTAGCAATAATACAAAGAAATAAAAATCAATCAATCCCTTTTATTACCTATCTATTTAGAAAATAAATAATGTTTTAGGTAATTTATTTGAATTCTTGAACAAGAACCCGTCATTTTTACTTTGAAAATTACATTGACTTCTAAACATATTCTTATATAGTATTCCTTTTTTGTTTTTTCTATATTTCTTTTTTTCTTTTTCTATATGCTTATATTATACCCATCTCTATTTCTCCCTTTCTCTTAATTTATCTATTAGATAAAATTAAAGTAAAAGAAAAAAAAAAAAAACTAAAAAAAATAAAAATTACTATATTTGCATTTTATTTCGTATTCAATTCAAACTCATAAAAAATTAAACTGATGAGTTCATCCATTTGGGAATCTAAATAGATATTATATCCTACAGGATAAAGTTGTCAGACCCATGTCAATAAATGAAATGTACCAATTTTTTGTATTTTATTATAGTATTTTTCTATTTTTTTTTTTTTTTTGAGAAGAGGTTTTCTTATTTCAATTTCTCAAAAAAAAAAAAAAAAAAAAAATGTTCAAACTAGTTAGTTTAGGATTTGTTTGACTAAAATATAACTTGGCATATATTAGTTTAAGTTTGAATTTTGGGTCTTTACCCACACACATATGTATTTACATAAATACATATTATGTAGAGACATAGAAAGTATTATAATGTTTCTACAAGTTGAAAATTAGGTAACAAGATTTTATCTATATATAATATAATATACACTTATATATATATATTATAATTCAATGGTATGTAAAAGTAGTATGTCTTGACAATGTTAGACAATTTATTACTACTAATTTTTAAGGATACTGTGTGTGAAATAATTAAATAGACAAATAGATAATACAAAAAATGAGCAAAGAAAAAATTACATTACAAAAACAAAAAACAAAAAAAAAAACGATTTGGCCACGAAATCCCAAATATAAAATTACAAATACAAAATCTCAAAATTCAAAATTCTAAAATTCAAAATCCCAAAATTCAAAATTCCAAAATCTCAAAGCAGTTTTTTTAGCACAAGCTATTCTGAAGTTTTTTTATTTCGGATGTGAATTGATTTATTGAAAAGAAAAATATTTGACGAATTTTTTATTTTTATTTTTAGTGTATTTCTCTGCCACATAAATGTGAACAGGAAATTACACAGCCTTTCTTTTTCAAGCGTGACTGTAAATGTCTTAAGGAGGAAATATTGTTACGAAGTGTATGAGATTCTTACCCACACTTCCTCGGTGTTTACAACTTATTTCATACGCTTTTACCAACTAGGCCACCGAGGCCCCTGACGAATTTTTTACATCACGTTGACATGTTCAAGTTATATCAAACAATTATTCTTATATATCTTAAAATGTTATAATTTACATATATTTGTAATTTTTAGCACATTTTCCAAAAATTTTGAAAAAATGTGCTTATTATTTACACTCTGTCCGTCTGGGTGTTTACAAAACTTGTACACCTTTTGAAATAAAGCAATGAAGTTTTAACTACGGATAGGCATCGCCAAAAAACTAATTTCGTGGAACAACTTTTTAGCTACAGCCCTACAAAGTTTGAAAAAGCCAAATCTTTAAATTGTTATAATACTGGTTCTATAAGGCATATTTTCAATCTGGAAACTCTAAACAATAGCTGATTTTCTAAGCATAATAAATATGTATAAAGTAAATATCATATGGCTTTGCCATGCGGTATTTTAATATACCGTTAGACCTTTGGAAATTAGTGTGAGTCATCTCACGAAATATTTTTGTGTTGTCCGCCGTTTAGAAGCTGTAAAGGGTCAAAAACTCAAAACTCTCTATTTTTAAACACCTGTAAGTTGGGAACCTGTCCAAAGTTTTTTTTTAATAATCTTTCTTAAGAATATAGGAAATGTGCTTTCTTGAAAACCCTTGGCTGTTTCATTACTTGTTTTTTTTTAGTTACTTAATTTTTATGTTTAATTTGTAAGTTGATTTATAGTTATAACCCTATAGCGACTATGTTTTTTGTATTGGTGTTATAATCCAGCATAGCAATTGTTATTGTTTGTAATAATTTTTTCTTATATGTTTCATATTTTATAAATTTTTACTAATGTTTGTTTTAAGCGTTCTCACTAACAAATTTCCTCTCTTTATTATTTATTGTAATCTAATTTATTGTAATCCGGTCCCGTGCTTGCTTTTTGTCTTATCTTTGTTTTCGTTTGAATTAGGTTATATGTAATAATGGAAATAGATTGGAGACACCCCGTGTGCGGGTAGGAGAAGGAATTCGTCATGTGAGATTTTGGAATTTGGGATTTTGAAATTTGGGATTAATAGTTAATTTGAGACTTATAATTAATTTGAGATTTTGTCATTTGAAAAAATTTTTTTTTTTTTGGGATTTCGTGTCGCTCTCAAAAAAACAAAAAAATGTCTTATATTTTAGAAAAAAGGTTTAAAAAAAATTTAAATGGTTCAGTTAATTTCTAAAAATAGATACGAACAATAATAATATACTGAAATTAAATTCCAAAAGTACATATTCTAAAGATATCCTGTCATTCAATAAAAAGCAAAATAAAATAACAATAAATAATAAATTGAATATTTTTGTTAAGATTTTTGTTTCTATTTTTTTTTTTTTTTTTGAAATTGATTAGACATAATTCAACAGCATAAAAATTTCGTTGAGTTAAATGAATTTCATACCTTAAAAATAAAAATTCCATTTCAAATAATATCTAGAAAAAAACAGAAAAATAAAAAAAAATAAAAGTATCTAAGTAATAATAGTGAATAATAGTAATAAAAGTATCTCAGTAAAAATACTGAATATTTTCATAGTTTAAGACAAAAAAAAAAACCATAAAAAAATTAAAACAGAAAATTATATATAATAAACTGTAAGGAAAGAAAATTTTACTTTTTAACGTTTTCTATGTATGTATTTTATTTTATATAAATACATTTTATCCATATACTGACTACAATTTCCTGAATAAAATAATTTTATTGCACTTTTTATTACAAGCATTTTAGATGTTAAAAAAGAAATTTTAAATTATATAAAATTGTACAAAAAAAAAAATTATCCTGTTCATATTTGAATTTTCTCTAGAAAGGATTCTTTAATTTCTTATCTATAATAAGTTGCAATTTAAAAACAAATCTTTGTAAGATCCTTCTTGTAAAACCAAATCATTAAAAATTAACAAATATCGAATCTAATAATTATTATTTTCACCAGTTGAAATGGAAGTTTTAAATTTTTCATTAAAAAGATTTTATCATATACAAAATATTCTTTTCCAGGAATCTTTTCTAAGAATTAAATGAATAATACCGAAAAAAGCATAATAATAAAAGATATGAAAAACAAATTATATATTATTTCAATTTACTTTTAGTTTGATTCAACCATACTTTGTATTTAAAATAATCATTTTCATTTTGTAATTTCAATGTAATGTATACGGTATAATGTCCTTGTTAAGATTTTAATTTGACGATTTTCCGTCCGAACGTTGAAATCATGAAATATTTATGCAATATTTTATAATAATTAAATCTAAACATGAACAAATATTCAATGTAAACAAAATAATTATTGTATCTGGCAATAGATGGCGCATAAACAGCATATTTATGAGTTATTATTAAATAAACTAAAGCTATACCGTATTTTAATAAAAAGAGACATTTTTTGAATTTTAAAATAATAATTAAAAAATAAAGCATTGTAAAGAAGCTGTTAAATCGAAACCGTCCAACATGCATGGTGTTGCTTTTCTATATTCTAGAACTTATTAAATTAGCCAAAGTAGCCAAACCCAAATATTTTCACTGTGATTTCAATATTAAAAGCAATTTCTTATCGTTAATAATAAAATCTTTTAGATACTGTCAGTATAAACTTGGGAAATGGAATATAAGCATTTCCAATGTTTATTAACATTGTTGATTTTAGCATATTTTTTGGAAAATTCACATCATTATTCATATTTTAATATCATAATTTGATTGTTTGATTTTCATTTGGTTAAATAAAGCCTTTGAGCATTAAAAACATTCAGGAGTTTTTACAAACTTTTGTTTATTTACGGCTGTTTAGTTTCTGTTTAAATACCTACTCTTTATTTCCATAAAAATATGCATTAAAATATGTATTATAAAATAAAACAAAAGTTAGGTATTATAAATGAATAACGGAACTCTATAATATCTTTGAAGAAAATCCATTAACAATGAATAGGTACAATGAACAAAATGAATAATGCTATAAATGGAATTTAGAAACATTACAAAAATTGTAAAAAAGAAACAATTGAAAAAACCAAAGCTTTTCAAAAAAGCACATTTCCAAAACTAAAACATATTCCATAATAAGCCTAGAGTAATGAGTAAATATATTGAAAAATAAATTTGTTTGATTTTTTTTTTTTGGTAAGAAAAAATTAAGAAAAATCAAATCCTACTTTCGTCAATTATAAGGTAATACTTTATTATTAAGAAAAATTATTAACACAAACAAAAATATACTGTTGGAGCTTTAACTTTGGGATATTACTTCAAGGATATTACTGCCCAAGTTGCAGGTGTTTAAAAATAGAACATGTTCAGTTTTTGACCCTTTACAGCTCCTAAACGAGGAGCGACACAAAAATATTTCCAAAGATATCTAATCCTCTCAAAATTTTAAGCTTCTAAGTTAAACCGTTTGAAAGATAGAGAGGGTTCAATTTTTTGTTCAAAGAGGGTTCAAAGTTGAGTTTTACATAACGGTATATTAAAATACTGCATGGCAAAGCCACATATTTATTTTACATATATTTCTTAGGTTATTAAAACCAGCTATCGTTTGGCGTCTCCAGATTGAAAATATGCCTTATAGATCCTGTGTTATAAAAATTTAAAGATGGGCTTTTTCCAACTTTGTAGGGATGTACCTCCGTAACAGGTGGGGCTACAGAAAAAAGTTGTTTCACAAAATTAGTTTTTCAGCGATGCCTATCCGTAGTTAAAATTGCATTGCTTTATTTCAAACGGTGTAGAAAATTTTAAACATCCAGAGGGAGAAACGGACAAAGTGAAACTAATAAGCACATTTTTTCCAAATATTTTGAAAATGTGCTAAAAATATAAAATTATTTTTAATTTATTTTATTTGAAAGGCAACAATTTTTAAAATATTTTTTTAATTTGTTTCTTTTTTATTTAAACTATTTAAAAAAAAATATTTAGTAAATCGTAAAATGCAGTAAAATAATTTCAATTTTCTTGAATATTTTGAAGTATAAATGCTTGAATTACAAAAAAAAAAAGCACAAAAAAGGATTACAGAATTTTTTAATTATTAACCTTTTCGCAATATGACTCACAAACGAAATAAATATTTACCTTAGTGAATAAAATACAAATAAATACAGATTTATATATTTTAAAGATTTATAATTTAGTTTCTCTTGAAGAAAAGAATTTCGAAAATGGAATATCGGTGTAAATAACTCTGACCCACCTACCTACCTACATTGTGTTGTAGTAAGAAATTTAAATGCTTACTTTTTTTGTGAAAGGGTAGTTGAAATCTCGAAAAATATCAATTACATCAAATCCCGAATTCTCTTTGGTAATGTTGGATTTGAAACAACCAAACTCCACCTTCCTTCAAACCAAGCATTAAGATAAAATCTATGATTTTAGTTTATCCTTTAAACCTAATATTTGGTTTGGATATTGAGAATGCTTAAAGATTAACTTACTCTTTGGTTTGGAGATTGGAGAAAGTGGGAATAAAGAAAATTCGAAAACATGGGAAGTTAGAACATGTTTGTTGATGTTCTTTCAAATTTAGCAATGGTATCTATTTACACCTTTTAAATTATCAATTTAACTAGTTACCACTTTTAGATATTTTTGAGTTTCTGCTTAAACTATTGTACGTTATACGTTTTGTCTGAAAGCAAACAATTCCATTACTTGACACCTTTCCAAAAAAAATTATAAGCTCATTGCAACGCTGAGCTTTTACACTTCTTTAAACTAAACTTTATTATTTAATCTGTAAGCAAAATTTAATATTATATTGCACATCACGAAACATCCCTTTTTTTAATATTATTAAAAAAAATTTAAATTAATAGATTAAGTTCACAAAGTTCTCATCCCAATTTTAAGTTTAACCCTTTCAATTCCTTGCTACTTAAAAAGAAATAAAATTCTCTATTATTTACCAACACTCAAACTCAACCTAATAAAATTAATATACATAACATATTACCATAATACTTTTATGTTTTTTATACTACCCATTTTATTATTATAGTATCCTTTAACAATATCCTTTAAGGATGTGTCTAATTAAGTCATTATTTCTCAACTAAATTTTTGCTTAATCTTTAATCGAAATATGTATGAATCAGTAGCGAGTGGTAGAAAGCATAAAAGTATACATTGCCTTTTCTTTTGTAAAAAGAAAAAGAAGACCGTTTTTATTTTACCATATTTTTATTTAAATAAATAATAAAAAATAATTTAAAATAAAAAGAAATAAAATGGCTTGACGGAACACAGAACACGACAACTGAACGAAACTACCAGTTACCTTTTGGCAATTCAATGCATTGCCGTCTATGCTGCAGAACCCTTTAACATTAAGCAACAAATTTTAAACTCACTATACTGTAACTGTAACAAATATTATAATAATATAAACAGCATTCATACATACATACATATTTTTTTTTTTTATGAGAGCTTTATTCTTAATTTCGAATATTTCGCTCTTGTCTTTCTTTTATGAGAGTTAAATTTTTATTTTTCTCATTTTATTTACAATTTACAAACTTAAAAATGTGAATAGGTATACCATTTCGGAAGTAACCAGAATCAAAATTATTGCATAAGTGTAAATTTAAATTACAAATTGCAAAAAATTATATAACTAATTTTAATATTAATTTATAAAGCTTAAAAAATGTTCTGTCGTTTGACGTTTTTAGATTGAAACAAGGCAGAATGTAAACCAACGGTTTTTAAAAGCGCCCATTTCCAAAAGATGATACAAACTGTTTAGAATTGTCACTTGCACCAAAATTTGAAAATTTCATATAAGAAAAAATGTGAAAATAGGACTTTTTTGCAATTTTGAGGGGCTGGAAATCTGGAACCCTATATAACTAAGAAAACCGATTAATTCAAGTAAAAATATTACTTTATTATATTTAATTTTTATATCTTGCCAAAGAAAAATTTGTACAGGTGCCTAAAAATAGGAAATTTTCAATTTTTGAGCCCTAATAGATCTTAAATAGGAGGAGGTACAAAACATATTTCTGAGGAAACTTAAACTAATTCTAAAAGTTGTTTCCTGTCTTAAAATTTCAAGTCCCTATCTAAAAGCGTGCGGGAGTTATGAAGGTAGAAAAATCATGCAAAATTTGTTTTTCACATAATGGTGAATTTAAATACTAAATTTAAAAAAATTGTATAATTTTAATATTGATTTACAAAGGAAAAAAAAAAGATCGCTGTCGAATGGCGTTTTCAGATTAAAAAACTGTTAAGCGGGACATGAAATATACACATCCAAAAATAGGGCTTTTTCAAAGTTTGAGGATTTATAGTTCCCTGATGAATTGGGCTACATGAAAAAGTCGTTCCACAAAATTATTTTTTTTATGAAACCTACCCATGGTTAAAATTGTTTTTCTCTATCTTTAACGGTGTCAAAGTTTTGTAAACAGATGGAGCGACGGACGGACGGGCAGAGCAAAACTAATAAGAACATTTTTTCAAAATTTTTTTGGAAATGTGATAAAAATTTTAAGCTGAACTTGAAAATAAAAATATGAATAAAAGCTTTGTTCAGCTTTGAGGAATTGAAGCTGTATGAAGCATCTCCGCCCGGGACTTTTTATGAAACCTATCTATATGATTTAAATGTTATTCATCTATTTTAGATGGCGTAGAAATTTTGTAAATAGAAAAACTAACGAACAAAGAAAACTATAATAAGTATTTTTCGATTATTTATCATTTTCGTTATTATTATTCTCTCTTTAAAAATATTTCTTTCATTTTAGTTTAGGTAGAATGATATTGATCCCATTAGAATGATACCATCCACAAAATTGATTCCATATAATATAATATAGGTATATGGGGTCAAACGCTTAAAACTAAACTTAAACTCAATTCTAAATTTTTGGAACAAAACTAAGAGTGCGAGGTTAAGTTTTGAGTTCAAGCTCAGTTTTTATGCATTTGGCCCATTATATGACTAGATTACAAACGGAGAATAATTAATTTTTAATATTATGTCATTTAACTATCTTTCATATAGCTTTAATAAGTAACTGAACCTATGATAATAATGTAGTTACGATGAAAATAGAAAATTTATTAATCGATTTTTAACTTTATTTTGAAATACAATCTTATATTCATGCTTACATGCTTTAACCTTTTGTCTTATATTATTTTAAAAGTAAAAATAATTAAAGAAGCAAAAATCATAATACTATAAATTAAGGTTATAATAAAGAGGATAGCAATTTAATTTAAAGCTCCCAAAATAATTTATTTTTGTCGTTTTCTTTGATTTTTTCTGTTTGAGATCTGTTTTGGCTGTTGAGATTTTTTAAGTTTCAAAGTAAAGATTTTATTGAGAAGATTCTAATTTTCCATCAACATACTGGGTCCAATGGATAAAACTGAGCTTGAACTCTAATCATATATTTTCAAACAAAAATACAAGTTCATATGCAGATTTTATTTGAAAAATTGAGATTTGAGTTCAAGCTCAGCTTTATGCGAGTTCATGAGTAGTTTTTGTTTGAAAAACCGGAATTTGAGTTAGAGCTCAATTTTATGCATTCAAGCCAAATTTATTTAATTATAATTTTAAATATGTAAATATTTAGGCAATATGTATATATATTATACAATATGATATGCGTACAAGTGATTAACTTTTAATGTTCAAATTTTTATATGAAATTTTTGTATTATACAAAATGGTTTTTGTACTAAATATGTAAATTAGAGAAGGAAAGGATAATTTATATACTTATGAACACTTATACATAACATTACATAATGTATAGTAAATTATTAAAATAATAATTACAATAGAAAGGATAATTTTAAATTTCCTTTAAAGAGAAGATAAATGAATATGGTAAAATTTTGATAAGTAAAAATATTTTCTGATTTTGTATAAATGACAATATGACTAAATATGATAAGAATATTTAAGGATATTATTTTATATTGTTATTTTTTTAAGTATATAACATTACAGGATTTTTTGTTTTTTTTTTTATAACATTAAATGTTAAAATTGTATTTAAAATATAAAAGGGTTAAGAATATTATAAAACAAGGCAGTATATAAAATTAAAGGTTTTTAAAGGCACACTTTTGCAAAAAGACAATAAAAAGAATTTTAGAACTACCTAATGACTACCTTGGCATCAAAAATTATAATTTTTTCTTAGAATGTTATACGAGTATAGGAAAAAAATGTGAAATATCAAGAAGAGAAATTTCATCATTCAGTTTTAAGGAAATCCTATATAATTAAGAAAAGCTATTTACAAATGTAAAATTTCAATATTGGCGGTTAAAAAGGCAGAGCTTTACTGGTACATAAAACAATTCCTCATCAAAAAAGTAATATCAATATTATCACTTACTTACTTAATGGGCGCTATAGATTTTGAAAGTCCTACGTCTGACGCAATAGGTTATATTTCCACTTTGAACAATGCCGGGCAGTTTCTCTCCTTTTGGAGACCTGAAGCTTTGTAATGTCCGCTGTCTGCTGACGTCATAAGGTTCGGATTCAAAGATTTTCGTTGCCAGAGCATTTTGATCCATACGCTCTACGTTGTCTGACCAATGAAGTAACCTAAACTAAATATTATTACCCAGGTCTACATCACAGCTGGTAGAGTTTGGCATTATTCTTCCCCTCCAAATTCAAAATTAAAAATTAAAATATCAATTATACTGCTGTAAAAAAAGTGATTTGAAAAAACCTTCAAATACAGCATGAACGATCAGATCTATGCCGACTTTTCTATAATCAATTAAACAGTGTGTGCAGTATATGTATTTTAAATATATTTTGCTCTAAAGATAATATTTACTAAGGATCTATTTTATTAATTATTTGTTGCCAAAATAAAATAATTAATACAATGACTGTCATAAGCATTAATATTAAATACTAAATAACAACAGTTCATCAATAGGTTTAAAACTGCATGTGCCACTTATATTTTATTTTTTTATTTAAATTTCTCTAATAATTTTTATTCAAAATTTTTCGTATATTTATCAAAGTGTATATAAATTAAAATGGAAAATCCATTTCAAATTTGTATAAATTAATTGAAAAATGTATTTTTTTTTTTTGTTTGAAATTAAATTATATATATTGCAAAAGAATTTATTTTTAAGATAATGAATTTATAAAGGGTATTAAATTTTAAAAACTGAAACGCATAATTTATTTATTAATTGCTTTTTATTTTTATTTCAAGGACAATCATTTTCAGAATTTGCATTATTTTATTAATTTAAATATAGTAGATAAAAAATTGTTTGTTCTCTTCTACGTATTTATAATTTGTTTCAGCCTAAAAAAAAATCCTTCAGTTAGAACACAAAACACAAAATATGCTTTAGTACTATTGCAATTAATAGAAGAAAATTAGACAAGTTTACATCAATCGTGCCTAGAAATAATAACATTTCCTTTTATAGCATATTTCCAAAAAAAAATTTGAAAAAATGTGCCTATTAGTTTTAGTATGTCCGTCCGAATGGCCGGAGCTACAGCCCCTTAAACTTTGAAAAAGTTCTATTTTTAAATTCGTATTTCTCATGTTCTGCTTAATATTTCTTCAATCTGAAAACGCCATTCGACAGAAATTTTTTTTATCATTGTAAATCAATATTGTAACTACAATATAAATTGTAGCGTTGTTTTAAATTTAGTATTTAAATTTACCGTTATGTGAAAACCAAATTTTGCATTATTTTTCTACCTTCATAACTCGGGCACGCTTTTAGATAGAGACTTGAAATTTTGAAGAAAGGAAAAACTTATTGAATTAGTATCAGTTTCCTCACAATTTTTTTTTTTGAACCATCCCCTTTTTATGAGCTATTAGGGCCAAAAAATTTAAAATTAGCTATTTTTAAACACATGTAATTTCGGCACCTACACACATATTTCTTCGGCAAGATATAAAAATTAAAGCTTCTGTAATATATTTGTATGGTAATACACATATGGTTTTTCTTTGCAATATAGGATTCCGGACTTACAGCCTTTCAAAATTTCAAAAAAATCATATTTTCGCTTATTTTCTTATTATATGAAATTTTAAAATTTTGGTCCAAGTCACAATTCTAAACAGTTTGTATTGTCTTTGGTGCGCTTTTAAAAACCGTTGGTTTATATTCAACCTCGTTTTCTTTTTTAAAATTTAAATTTGCTCTCTGTTTTGCCTGAATCTCGCCGCACCTACGAAAGACAAGCGAGCTTCTTCACTCACCTATCACTTTGTATACGATTGATGATTTATTAATATAAATAAATAAATAAATTTTTCCTTAGTAACTTATAAATTAAGATAATTATTTTTATTTCTAGCTTATCCGTTTATTAGGTAACTGATCTGATCACAATATATATATTACAAAAATAATCCCGGATACGTGGAAAAGAAAAATTTCAAAAAAAAATTGATTTCAATTTTGGCTTTAAATCAAGTTAAGAATATTAACTGCTAATGCAAATCATTATGTTGCTAGTTTTTATAAATAGCATATTATATAAATATTGTTTTAAAATATGTCATTGTGTTAATGACTCCAATGAACCAATGTTCAATGGTGCAGCAGGTAAGATATTTACCGGCTTTTTTTTTTTTAAAAGGCATCGAGTTCAAACCACGGCTGGGTCATATATAGTTTAATAATATAAAAATATATACCTATATGCTTACGTAACTTAAATATAATGTAACATCGAAATAATAATAAAATAAAAAATAAAATAATTCGTGTATAAAGATAATAGATGGCGCACAAATAAAGGTATTTGTATTTCTCAGTCTTGAACAATATGTACAATCGAGTATAATCAACGGTTAAAATTAATGATTTCAGAAAACTTAAGCTTAGTCAAATAAAAGCAATAAATGATTTTGGCCATGTTCTATACTCCTTATAAAAACCGAAAGGGAAAAATTACTCCAATTATACTACACTTGAATATAATATTAAAAACGCACATTAATGTTTTTCTCATCAATCTCCTATCCTATATAATATAGGTACATATTAACTATAATTATTTACATATTATGTATAATCCTTAAAATTCTTTAATTTTTACAGAAAAATTTTAAATTTTATTTTTATTTTCCTTAGTTTTTTTTTTTTTTTTGCATAAGAGAGAGACCATTACACTTATAATATTATTATATTGGAATTATTTTATTAAATCCAACTCTTGAAACGCAAGGACAAATTTATTCATATTATATACATACATATATTATACTATATATCAACTTATATTTTTGTATGTTAACATATTTTGATTTTATATTCATTTTTTTTTACATCCTTTTTTTTTTTTTTTGAAATGTTCTTTTTCAAGGATAATAATTCATTTTTCAACTTATCTAAAATCATATAATAAAAAGTAACATGTATATATTGACTATAAACATATACTTACATATTATTATTGTGTACATAATAATATATCTATAAACAATTTTAAAATAATTCCTTCATCATTAATATTTTAGTTTAGAAATTTTGTATATGTATATTTGAATATATATATATATATATATATTTTTTACAATAATATTATGAATAAATTTACCTTATAAAGTTATAATTTATATTTTAAAATAAATATTTTTAAAATATGCAAAAATAAAATTATAAATACATATATACCTACATATTATATATATGTATTATATAAATAAATATATAGATATATAAATAATAAAAATGTGAATTATAAATTTAACGGAATTAAATAAGATCCTTTTGTTTTCTATGACAAAATATAAACCGAGCATAAAATTATTTCAAATCATTACACAGAATAAATTTGATTTAGAACTCAAACTATATTATAATACATAATATATATTCAAATATATATAAGTATATAATAATATAATATATAATAATATTGTATATACATCATAATTATAAGAATAATATTATGTATTTAACTATCATCACAATAATTTGCACGTAAAAAGGATTCAAATATATTTTTTTCTTGTTATCTTCAAAAAAAAAAATAATAACAACAATAAAAAAATATAAAAAATAACAATAATGATAATAATAAAAATAATAACAGTAAAAATAAAATAATAATATAAATAATGAAAGAAAAAAACAAATAATAAAAAACAAAAGGAAAAGAAACATAATATGTACAGTATCAGAGAAAAACAAGTAAGTAAATGTAACAGTAAGTCGATGCAACCGACTTATTAATACCCTACACCTGAATAATTCGAATTAAATTAAAAATCCATAAGTTTTTTGGCAGTTGCTTCAACTTCTTCCCTTTTCTGTCTTATTAACTCGAATTTCAGGAACGTAAAAGAGGTATCCTCTTGGGATATGCTTGACACCCTTGTAAAAAATTACAAGTTTCTATCTTTATTAATTTCGAAGATATGCTTTTTAGTCCTTGGGAGGCGTGTGTCAGGTACCCGAATTGCCACTCCAATTCATCAAATCTATCTCAGAGACATAAAGAAAACATCCCCGAACACTATTTTACTAAATTTAGAGGTGCTAATTTTGTTGGTTTTGAAGATATGCTCGTTTGCTCTTGTGCCCTTCCGGAAGTTTCCAAAATACGAACCCATGGTTCAAATTCTCTCAAATGTCAGTTTCCATATTATATTATGTTTAAACATAAGCATATTATATGTTTAACAGTTTTATCTAAAACTGTACATACAACATATAAGTCAAAAAAAAAACATAAAATGAAAATGATATTATCTAAAAAAAAAAAAGGGATTTTCATATTTATGTCCACTATACATAATATACGTATGATATATTATTCAAATAAGTAATATTTATAGGACATAAAACAAATAAAATAGCACTTAATAATCACAAATAAAATATGTAGAATATACATATACATATATAAAATAATATGTATATGTATGTATAGATGTATAATTAAAGTACAATTGATTGAAACCAAGTAAGAAAAAATTTTCATGTGAAAGAATAATGGATTGTAGTGATGGGTAATGTTTTTACTATCAAAACAGTGATCTTATGGTTCCAATAATAATAAATATATAGAATAAAAACATACACAGAGTGTACTATGTAATAGTTTACGAGTAATGGTTATAAATATATGGTAAGGGAAATTAAAATAAAATATTTAAAAAATTATAAGAACATAAAATAAATCGAAGAATTTTTGGAAGATTTTGGAATGTAATAGTTGAACATATTTCAAAAACTTAGCAAAAAATCCAGAAAATGAAGTTTTAACAATAAGCTTCGTTCAAGTAATCAATTAGTAACCCTTAGTTATGCTGGGGATATAATTCTAAATTACAAAATTGTGAGTTCTTTATACTCGTTAATTTATAAGGGGTTATTTCTTATCCAAATGTGACTTTTCGATTTTTAAAAAGTTTTAGTCATACATAAATTCAAATATTTTTAATTCTGTATTCAGAGATAATTGCAGATATCTCAAATCATTTCTCAAGGGGTTCAACCCATATTTTGTTACCAACTATAAAATCACATTATATATACGTCTTTTATTTTAACTTAAGACTTTTTTACTTTAAGTGAATATTTTTTACCTTAAGTGAAAACTTTTTTACTTTAAGTGAATATTTTTTACCATAAGTGAAGATTTTTTTTATTTTAAATGAAGAATGTTTACTTCAGTAAATTATGTTATATAAATATTTACTTAATATATATGTATTAGGAACAGATATTTATGTATTTGAATATGTATATTAAAATATGTACATATTTAAATATTTATTATATATGTATATTATATGTATTTTTATCACAATTATCTTCACTTAACTAAAAAATCTTCATTTAAAAATTTCTTCTTAAAAATTTCTTCATTAAAAAAATCTTTATTTAAAGTAAAAATGTCTTCATTTAAAGTAAAAATGTCTTCAGTAAAAGCGAACATACTTATATACTTAAAAAAAATATTCTAGAAAAAGTTCAATATTCAATGTTTTTGATACATTCATTAATTTAATTAACAATATTTCTGTCAATGTTGAACAGTTATATAAATGACAATATAAACAGTTAGACAAATGACAAACATATAATTGTGAGAACCTTGATTTTAAATTATAGATTAAATTTAAAAATAATTGTTCTCTGGGTTTTGTATTTTCAGAACATTTTCCTGAACCAAATTTATTGACCCCTTTTATTTCATTAAATTTTACAACTTTTTAACAAAATTTCCTTTTCAAATACCTGTTACACTAATTTTTAACTATTGTAAAAGACCCTGTATATTTAAATGCATATGCTTTAAATTTTTTTAAGATAATTTTTTTGTTGTCAAATTTTATTTATTTATAACTTAATCTTTTATTTTAAAGAAAACAAAAAAAGAAAAAAAAAATTAAAATATCTAAGATATAAAAAAAAATCCTTTCCTTTTTTTTTTCATTTTTAATCCTTAATAAGAAATATAAATTTATTTAACAAAAAACATAAAAAAAATAATTTTTTTTTTACATTTTACGTATTTTACAGAGATTTTTTTGTTTTTGTTTTGGTTTTTTATTTTTTTAGTTATAATCAGATATTTTCTTTCGAAATGAAGGTTTTTGATTAATTTTTTCATCCTTTTTCATTATTTTAAAAACTAATAATATTACTTTGATTATACTAAAAATTAAGACTTTAATGAAAATTTTTCAGCATTAATCCAATTAATTAACGCTTTTAATAGGATATAAAACAGAGGCAACTAATTTGTTATAATTAATATAGTAGTTAGCATCTTAGCATCTCATCATACTTCCTGCCTAACAGTTGAAAAAAGCAACAGAATGATTAAAACTGTAGTAGATAAGTAATTAATATACAAAATATCTAAGAAAATTCTTAACGAAAATAATAAATTACAAGATTTTTTTCATCCTATACTTATAGTACCTTTTACTGAAAAATATTAAAATGTTAAACCAAAATGGATGGCATAGATTTAAAAAAAAAAATTTTAAAGAAGAGATCTACTTCAAAATCTGTTCTACACGATATGTAGTGACTTCAAACCTGGATTTGTAATAGATTTTTTATTAGAAGAAATCAAAATAAAGTTTATTAACATAAGGATGTATTTAAATATTATTTAATAAGAAAACAAAACAACACATCTAAATACATACATATATAAGTATACATATATAATTAAGTATAATAAGTTAAGGAGAAACTTTAAGAATTAAAAAAGGATATTCAATAACTACTGCCAGAATAAAAAAATTTCATTGCACTTCAATATTATCTACTAACGGTAAAGTTAACAAAATAAACTAAAACGTATATATTTTGCAATTAATATTTTCCTCACTTTCATGAATATAAGAAAATAATTTTTTTTTTGTAAATTTTAAGATTCCGAATATTCTCAAAAAAATTGCTAAAAAAATTATTATTTTTTTTTAATGCATTTCTTTGCCACATAAATGTGGACAGGAAATTACACAGTCTTTCTTATTCAGGCGTGACTGTAAATGTCGTAAGGGGGAATTACTGTTACGAGGTTTGTGGATTTCGAACCCACACTCCTTCGGTGTTTACAGCGTATTTTTTACTCTCTTACCCACTAGGCCACCGAGGCCCCTGAAAAAATTATTGTTATATAATTATTTAAGTATAGAAGCTTCCAAGCAAAATGATAATTCAAAAAAAAAAAAAAGAATATAATCCATTTGTTCAAAATGGATAAATTTCTACGTGAATCAAATGTTTAAATATTTTAAAATTAAAAAAAAAAAAAAATTTCTTATGCAAAATAAGTGAATTAAGTGTTTACATATACAGAAAATCAATTCTATAAAAATTTTCACTATGTTAAAAATAAAAATCTAAGACTGGGACAAAAAATAAAATAATTTAAAATCTCTTTTACGTTTCTTTTTTTCAAGAGATTCTTATTTCTTATCCGATTATCCTGTATTCACTCAATTGACATTAAAATAACAAAAAAATGTCTCTTATTTTTTTTTTTGTAAATTTTACATATCCGTTCTTAACTACATTTCTCTTTCTTATTACTTGAAAAAGATCATTGAAAAAAAATATTCAAAACCCTTTTAGTATAAAATGTACAAATGAATGATGGAAAATGATATTGAGTGGGTGTTACTTTAAATATAATGAAGGATATAAAAATTAAAAATTTCAAGGATCACAGCTTTTATTTAATGTTTAAAAGGAAATCATAATAAATATTATAGCCTTCTCTGAAAATATGATAGAAACATAAAAAAAAATACTGGTTTTAACCTTCAAATATCGTCGGAAGAAGGCTTAGGAAAAAAATTTTTAGCAATTGTATAATATTGATAATTTTATTTAAAACATTTCTTATGGGGCCTCGGTGGCCTAGTGGGTAAGAGCGTATAAAATACGCTGCAAACACCGAGGGAGTGTGAGTTTAAATCCCACACACGTCGTAAGAGTTATTCCCCCTTACTACATTTACAGCCACGTCTGAACAGGAAAGGCTGTGTAATTTCCTGTCCACATTTATGTGGCAAATGCATTAAAAAAAAAAAAAACATTTCTTGTAAGAGCAAGAAAATTTTTAAATTTTTTTCTTATTTTTTGAAAAATTTTAACTTTACTTTATCTTAATAACAGAAAATCAAAGGCTTAAAACCAAAGCTGAAAAGAGACATGAAAGGTCAGAAAACGTGAAAAATGAACATTACGCTAATCTGCTGGTTTAGCTCAATTCGTTTCCTTTCCTAACGTATTAAACGTATTAAAATCTAAAATCTACGTATTAAGTATATATCCGGAACATATAGGTAAATCCATCAATCAAAAACCCATCCATCAAACAAATATTTAGTTTTTAAATATTTAATTTATAAACGATAATACAAGTTAATAGTTAATGGATGGTCGTTCAACAGGGGATCTCAAAACTTATACTCGACGTAATGTTTATTAAAGGAAGTCATCTATATACTAGCAAAGAAAAAAACTTAAAAATAAAAATGAATTTACTCTTTCATTTTCACTTCAAAAGTTTACTTACATTTTCTGTCCATTAAATTCTCTATTATAAATAGGATTTACTATGACTATATGCTCAAAATATTAGCATAAAAAATCTTTTCACTTTAATCCTTTGCAATAAAAAATAGCTTATTTAAGAAGAAAAAAATAAAAACAAAAGTTGATGAATGCTTATAGGAAATAATGCGACAGAAGTGTGATTTAATCAAAAAGGAAAAAAAAGGATAAAAAAAAATCTTAGATCCAAATGTTAAAAATATTAATAGGGGTCATACATAAATTTCTGAAAGGCTAAAGGATGGATTTAAGAAAAAAAAAAGGAAAACTAAAAATAAACTTGTTTAAAATGTATCAACACTATCTTGAAATAGATAATTCCGGTATTTTAAGATGAATTATTATGAGTGATTTTTATCTTTTTTATCAAAATGAAAATATGTGCCAAAAAAAAAAAGGGTTGATTTTAAGTGAAAAAAAAATTAATTTAAAATAAAACGTGTTTGGCTCGGCGCTCTAAATTATTGTATTTTACAATCAAGTTATAGAATAATAAAAATAAATAAAGTGTGTAAAAAATAAATACAAAATAATTTTTTCTTAAAATCTTTGAGACAAAGTTTTCACTAATTTTATAAAAAATTCATAAATAAGTGTAAAAATAAGTGTACCCAGTGTTTTCGGGTTTTTTATCGAATAGTATTCTGAGATTATTATTTTCTTTTTCTAAGAGCGAATCTTCTGAAGACACCATGAAAACAATTTTTTTGGTTAAGTAGTAGAAGGTGTAGTAAAGAATATGAGATGAATACGGAAATTGAGTAGTAGGACTATACGCGAACAATGAATCCGCCTATTATTATTACCATTTTGCTATTAGGGCTGAAGTCATCAACCGTTACAATATGCAGTAGTATTATTATAATAAACCTTCCCACATGCAGTAATATTATTAAAGACAGCTCATCTCCACTATAGCAGCTATTATTATTAGTATTAATTATTATTATTACTACTACTGGTTTCCTACTGAGTCAATAACGGCAAGTTATTATTATTTTTATTATTACTCTAATATACATTATTACGACATAAAATAATACTAATCATTTTTATATAATCTGGTAGGGGTATGTTTCAATATCTCCGATTGAAAAGCCAGCGATTTAATCATTACCTAGTTAGTTAGATAAGGTCAGAAAACGTGAAAAATAACCATTACGCTAATCTACTGGTTAGCTCAATTCGGTTCCTTTCCTAAATCTAAATCTTTTAAAGTCTGAAATTGATTGGATTCCTATTACTTATTTTCCTATTCCTTAGTACAATTTCTCTTCGTAATAAGAGCTAGCTTCTGATAACATATGATAATAATTTACAGTTCATTTTATATATTTATATTTATCCTTAATAAATATATTAAGTTTTCATATTAAATATTTTAATGAAAACTTAAAGAACTCATTTAAATTTCATTGTGCCCGTGATTTCAAAATTAAAGATCTAAAAATTAATTAATTATTAACTAAGAATAATTTTTTAATTGAAAAATTTGTGAATCAATGAAATATTTAAAAGAATAATTCGCTTCAAAGGGCCGAAAACTCTAATCGATATATTAAAAAATATATTTACACGAAAAAGGGTGAATAAAAAATGCGAAATGCATAGAAATTCAAGGATAGAAGACATTGAAATATAACAATACCCAATTTTTATATAATATATATTTAAAAGAATAGTTAAAAGTAAAAATGTTTTTATAAAAATTTTTCTTACTTTCCAAACTCCCATAAAATAATTTATTGCTTCTCTAGTATTAACAGTACATTGAGAAAATGAATCGTTTTTTTATAACATTTTATAACCAAAACAAAAAATTAAAATTTTTCTGAAAAAATAAAAAAAGAAATGAAAATTTTAAACAGAACAATAAAATTCATTTTAATTAAACCTATTCTTATTGATAAATATATTTGGAAAATGGAAAACGCATTTTCGTTGTAATTCGAAACACTAAAATCCTCTAAAATAATTAATATTTTTCAAAAAAAAAGATACGAAATTTAAAATTATTTATTAAAATAAGGGAACGGAAATTTTAAACGCAAAAGGAATTTAATGTAAAATTTTTAAATATATTTTGAATTGAAATTTCTTATTACAATTTTAATTAATGCGTATTGCAAAGAAACCAAAATTTTTATGATTTTTACTATTATTAATTGTTGCTTTTGAAGGGGGAGCCTTCAATTGTCCATATATTTAGATTTTGCTACCTACCAGCTGTGCTCCAATGTTCGGTGATACGCTCATAACTTATCATCGAACCAATCGTCTCATCGAACTAATTTATACTACTAAGTATTGCTTTATATTTTTGTTAATCATAGTAAATTATAGTAAGATTGTATTTTAAGTAAAAACTCTAAATATTGTGTAAGTAGATAGTTAGGTAGAAGAGATTTTTCAGACACACTTTGACCAGTAAAGGTAAATTGTAACACTATCCGATTTGTGTTATACTAATTAAAACATTGAGATCTTTTCTACATTATTCAAGAAATATTTCCGGAGGTACTTAATTCTTTTGAGTGTAAAATTCGGAATAACATAAAAGCTGAATTACACGCATTTTTTAACAATTAAAAACTTGTCTTTTAGAATATCTGGATATTACAAAGGGTAAGTACGGAAGGAAAGGAAATCGGGTTTCAAAATCTTGAATCTTAAAATCCTGTGTCTTAAAATCTACCGTCTTCAAATCTGGCGTGTCTTAAAGGCTCGCAAACTGCAATAGCTATACGCAAAGAAATTTTTCTTATTTTGAACTTTTGCGTAATAATCAATCTGACAGAGAAATAGTTGGGCCCGCCGGTTCTAAAACCACCGCTAAACAAATTATTGAAATCCCGATGTTGTAATCTATTTTAAAACCCTTGCTAGTTATTTTTTATGTACATATTTCAACATCAAAGAATTTAAAATAGCAGTATAATGAGGAAAATATAGAAAATCTCGTGAAACGCGAGATTTAAAAAAAAACAAGATTTTAAGGACGCTTTCATAACGCTCCCTGATATAAATGTCAAAACATATTAAATTGTCTATGAAAACCAAGCAAAACTTGTTAAAGAAGTACCTTTTAAGACACTGGAAATAAAATGAATTGAATAGACTTGGATAAAATTAAATATTGTTAAGTAACTAATGAAGAAAATCATATTCTTATTGTACGGTTTTGCGCATAACAAAAATGTATATACAAATATTTATAAGTATAATACGTTAAACGAGTTAAACTCAATACACTCATAATCAGTCATCAGATATCATATCTATATTAATCAGATTTTTGTTCAGTTTTGTTGTATTCAATATATTCTATAATAGTCACTTTAGCGCACTTCAATCCCATATTTCTCCAATCAGTTTCTACTAAAAACCATTTTCTAATATAATCATTTCAAGGGTTGACTATTAGATGCCTGAAACACTTTATTGATTAGAAAATTTAATTAATTTTTTTTTATTGACTTTTCTTTCATATTTTATATCCTTTCATATCCTTTTCATAAACAAAAAAAAAATCTATAAAATATTTAAAATATTATAAACAACTACTATTTTAATATCTTAATTCAGCCTTTTCGTTTACTATCTTTATATAAATATATCTTATGAACCTATACTAAATAGACAAAGCAGAACATAATAAATTATTTAAAAATTATTTAAATTATTCTAATAAAGATCTATGGTTCTTCTGGAGTAAAACAAAAATAAAATTCAAAAATTTTTAGTTACAGCATTTTAATATACTAAAAATAAAAATGTTAAACAATAATTTTCTTCTCTATACATATACATAAAGTACACTACATAACATATTTACTATTGCAGAAACTGTTAAGCACCATCTGTACAATAAACTAAACAAACCAAATAAAGTATCAGTTAATTTTATTTTATTGTAGTGAAAATATAAAACACAATAAAAGCTAAGAACTCAAAATAACTTATTTTTCTTATTTTTAATTATTTAGGGTCGTTTTCCATTTTCAATATGCTTATCTCTTCTTCAATGTCATTCCCCCGTAAACCATATTAAACTATATAACTTTACAATCATTACAGATAAAACCAAATAAGTACATAACATACCTATATATTTTATTTATATCTTAGATGAAATTCAATGATATTAGAAAATGGTTGTTTTAAATTTATAATTTTTTCTTTTATATGTTTTAAATGTTCGTATACGTTTATATTGCATACATTTAGGCATATTTAATTGTATATATAATTGGCCACATTTTAATTATGCTTAAATAACTTTGTGGCAATCTGCATAAATGAAAAACATAAAAATAAAATAATAAATGTTTTCAGAGGTTAGGGTTTTATTTTTTTATTTTTTATACACCCAATATAACCAACCAACTAGATAATAAAATTCGTAAGTAAGATAAATATATAATTTTTATATAGAAAATAATAACAACCACTTTACAATAGTTTCAATAAAAAAAAAAAAAAGTAAGAAATATATCTGAATATATATATATATATATATATGTATTATATTGTATGACTAAGTAAAGTTTAAAAGTAACTAAACAAGTCCACAAAAAAAAAAAAAAAACAAAAAAAAAACGGTTAAAACAATAGCAAAGGTAAATAAAATAGCAATATGGGATACTCAATAAAGACAAAAGGATTTTTAATAATATAGGATTGAACAGATTCGTTTATATTTTTCTCTTTATATATAATAAGGTTATTTATGTATGTTTTATAAGTAGAAAGTAAATTGAGAAATTTTACATTCTAAAAAATATAAATTAGATTAACTTTTTCCTTTTAAATTTAAATACTTAATATTATATTATTTAATAAGAAAATAAATATTTATAAAAATTAATTTAAGGGGCCTCGCGGTGACCTAGTGGGTAAAAGTGTATAAAATACGCTGTAAACACCGAGGGCAGTATGGGTTCGAATCCCAAACACGTCGTAAGAGTTATTCCCCCTTACGACATTTACAGCCACGCCTGAACAGGAAAGGCTGTGTAATTTTCTGTCCACATTTATGTAGCAGAAAAATGCAATAAAAAAAAAATTACCTTAATACCAAAACAATTACAAATAATGTCTTATAATGTGAGATGACAGCTGCGTTGTCACTTCCAAAAATTTTAAAGTAATAAATTGAGATATTTTGGGTAGTATTTTCGAACCAAGAGTAATACAAGTTTATTGTTTTATTTTTTTTTATTGATAAAGGAAGAGCTAACGTGTCAGTAATCAATAGACTCTGCATTTGTCGTGTACTTTCAAAACGTAGAAGAACCGATTAGGCCAGAGTTGTTGATATGTTTCTCTATAGATTTATGCCACGATGATTTGAAATTCATGTCAGAGAGTTAGCCTAAATCTTGGAAAAAGAAACTAAAACTACCGAAATATTTCCATCCTTTCCTTTTCAAATTAGAACACCATACTAGAGAAAATATTCAACGCTTTTTATCGCGTGAATTATTATGCCAAATCTCCAGTAATACAAGGTCAAATACGATTTTTTTTTATATTTTTTATTGCGGAAAAAACATAAAACATAAGTACTAACATTAAACCTTTACATAGAACTTAAAATAACAAATCTAAAATTTTCTTTCTCCGATTGCAGTTCTTTTCGGTTAAAAAATTTTCCAATTTCTCTAATTATTCAAAAATTATAAATAAGAATAAATAAAATTTTTGGGAGGAACTCATAAAAATGAAAATAATAATTTTTTTTAGCATAAATAGTATCATTATAAGTTTTATTTTTGTTCAAAAAATAATAGTATGGACCATGAAGTTGGATGTATAAAGTTCAAGTATAAAATATTCTACTATTAATATTATATGTATTATTAATTAAGTGCTCATCCTCTTTCTTAAATTTTTATCTAATCTTCTATAGATTGAAATAATTCTTTGTTTAAGTATTTCAATGAAATGAAAAAAGAATTTTTAAGTACATATTATTATATCTTTAAACAATATAAATAATTTATATAGTTTAAGATAATAAATAAAAATTTTTTATTATTATTAAAACCACTAACCGATATTTTAAAGTTACTGAATATTGTTTGTAAACGGGCAATATATTATTATATACAATATATAATTTACAAAAATTTAAAAAGAATCTTAATAATAAGTTTTTAAATTTTCATTTATTTAATAACTAATAACACTTCTTAAGCCAAGTACACGCGAAAGATTAAAATAGGTAGAGCTCTACGGAAACAAATGTTTCCTCTACCAAATGTGTTTACACGAGAGTGCAACTCTACAGAAAATTCACTCTATGAAAACTTTGGTCGAGAAATTTTTCGTAGAGCTGTAGATTTTTCTCTAGCGACTGTTTACACGTATACGTATTGACTGATAGACGTATTTTTTGTAAATGGTAGATCTGTGGTAGAGCAATAAATAGAATTAAATTCAAAATAGATTTGTTTGTTGCAAACAGTTCTTTGAAAAATGAGTTCGGAACAAGTAAAAGATGTTGCGGGTACCGTGTGCTATTTAATTCTTAAAAAAAAATAAAAATTTAAAATGTTTGGTGCGAGAATGGGTGCGAAGAAGACATACTATTGGATTCTACAAAGACTTATTAAACGAGTTAAGGGTTGAGGATCTAAATACATATGCAAATTTCTTACGTATGTCCTATTCTAATTTTCATTTTTTACTAGAAAAAGTGAAACATAGGATTGAAAAGCAAAACACAAACATGCACGAATCAATTTCAGCTGGAGAAAGATTGGCGTTAACATTAAGATTTTTAGCGACAGGTAAATATATTTTCTGCCACATATTCACTGCCACTTCTATTTTTTTTTAAACTCATTTTTCTTTTTTTAAATTTTTTAAATTTATTTAACTAATTAATTTATTTAAAAAATTGGAGTATTGTAGTTAATTAAAAAATGTTTCTTTAATAATTAAATTTATTCACTTAGCTTTCACTCAAAAACAAACTCAGATTAAATAATTTCATTTTTTTATTTTAAATTTAAAATTATAAAAAATAGGTACTAATAAATAAATATTTGACTTATTTTTATTAATTTATTGATAAAGAAACCAGGAAAGAAGTTTTTATAAAGCAAATTATTTACCATTGATTACTTTATATAGAAACATACATACATCATACTTTAATAACAATATAATATGCAAAAATACATGAATTACATGAAAGTCTACGAAAAAGCCAGATCTGTAGAGGCTACAAATACGTTTGTAGATGTGAAGAGTCATCGTAGACAAAAAAATTTCTCTACTTTAAAGTGTTTACACGTTAGAGAAATCTCTAACAAAAAATCTCTCGAAGAATCAATGTAGAGCTCTACGGTAGAGCTCTAACGAGTGTTCACACACATATAGATCGCTCTACCGAGATTTTTATCTCAACTCTACCTATTTTAGTATATCGTGTATACTTGGCTTTATAGATTTTAGGACTATAGATAGAACTAAGAAAAAATAAAATCCATCAGTTTTACTAAAAAAAACCGAAAAAAAAAACGTGAAATACAAACACTTATAAAAAACATCCCTTTTAGAGAACTATTAAGGAAACAAAAAAGCACCCAAACCAAAATTTCAAAAATATTGTAAAATAAAATTTTTGGCTTGATATTTTTTGCGGTATTTTGAAGTCATTTTAATATAAAAATAATAAAAAATAAAACAGTATAAAACTCGAATGATTGCAGATATATTTTAATAAATTAAAATTTCTTATATACATTGTAGATATATAAACAAACCTGGCATAAATTCTACTCTGACATTATATAAATTATTATATATGTACATAATATATACAATTAATTTTTATATAAAAGCAATATAAAATTTGTATATAGAATAGATTCAAAAAGATGTCATGCTGCAAGATTATGTTCCCAATAAAACTTATCTGTTTCTGTTTCTATATAAGTGTATCCTGGTATATGTATATATGAAAATCTTGCCATTAAAGGAAATTATTACTCGTATTATGCGTTAATTCACTCTACATATACTTAATAGACATTGTTTCTATATAGAAAATAATGAAAGTATAGAATAATAGTAAAAATATATGATCAAAAACTCATGGATTAAGTAAAATTAAAATATAAAGAGGCATATATTTATAATGTATGTAAAGAATTATTTCAGTTTTATGGTCGTTGAAATTAAAACGAATTGAATTTCAAGTCAAAAATTCAATTTGCAATGTTCAAATGCATGAAATTAAAAATTGATTTTGCACCATTAAAGTAATACTTTAAGTATATACGAGTATTAGACAAAATAAGTTATTATTATTATTATTGAAATTAAAGAAAGCATAATAATTAAATCGAAGGTTTTTGAAAGGAGTACATTTTCCAAAAATTCAATAAAAACTGTTTAGAATATTGTAATTTTCATCAAAAATTGTAAATTTTCTTTTTCTTAACTTTATAAGCTTGACGCTTTAACTTTGTTTTACTTTGAAAAATTTGGCACATATATACCTAAATTCCATGTGTCTAAAAATAGCATATTTTCAATTTTTGAGCCCTAATAACAACGCTTTTATAGGGGATGGACAAAAAATTTTTTTCTTTTTCTTCTATCTTATAGTAATTTTGAATTATATTTTTTTTGTTCAAAAGCCTTTCAAATTACTTCCGGAAATTAAAACCTAAATCATGCCGAAGCTATGAAAGTAGCGTAATCTTGCAAAATTTAGTTCATATAACGGTAAACTTTAATACTAAATTGCAAAACATTGTATAAGTGTGATTTATAAAGCATTTCTTCATTTGTCTTGTTATTTGACGTTTTAATATAGAACAAATATTAAGCAGAACCTGAGATACACATTTTAAAATAATAATATATATATAGGGTATAATAAATTTACCATTACAGGTAATATAAGGTATAATAAATTTACCATTACGTTTGTGACACCTTAAAGGAGTGCATCGGCTCAGAATCGAATTCTGAGTCGATTAAGCCATGTACGTCTGTCCGTCCGTACGATAACTCAAAACATAAAGAAGCTAGGAAGCTGAAGTTTTTTTTATGTCACTTTTGCAAAATTTTTAGTTTTGCTATTTAAATTCAGCATTTTCGGCCGCTGGTTTCGAGTAGCTGCCATACAACTTCTTTCTTTATATGGAAATAACTCAGTGTCTATTCAAGCTAGGTATCTGAAATTTTGCAAATGATGATCAAGTTTTATGGCAACAACTTTTGTAAAATTAGGTTGTGATGGAGCAACATGTTTGGATAGGTGCCATACAACTTCTTTCTTTAAATGGAAGTAACACAGTGTCTATTCAAGCTAGGTATCTGAAATTTAGCAAATAATGATCCAGTTTTATGGCAACAACTTCTGTAAAATTGGTTGTGATGGTGCAACAGGTTTGGGTAGCTGCCATACAACTTATCTTCTTAAATGAAAATAACTCAGTGTCCATCCGCACGATAATTCAAAAAATAAAGGAGCTAGGTGGCTGAAATATGAAATATAAAATGTATTTTACGTCACTTTTGCAAAATTGTTAGTTTTGCTATTTAAATCCAGCATTTTCGGACACCGGGTTCGAGTAGCTGCCATACAACTTCTTTCTTTAAATGGAAATAACTCAGTGTCTATTCAAGCTAGGTATCTGAAATTTTGCAAATGATGATGAAGTTTTATGGCAATAACTTTTGAAAATTAGCTTGTGATGGTGCAACAGATTCGGGTACCATACAAATTCTCTTTTTAAATGAAAATAACTCAGTATGTTCTGAAGCTAGGAACCTGAAATTTAGTAAAGAGGTGTCGAGTTACATGCCAACAACTTTTGTAAAATTTGTTTCGTCTAAAGCAGTCGGTTCAGGCTTCTTGCACCTCTTAGAACTTAATGAAGCTAGGCGTAATAGATTCGGGTACTAGCTGTCGTACAACTCTAACAATTATATCTATGTAGTTAACGTCGGTACTAAAACATCTGATGTTTTCAAAAGATGGTCAAGTTTTATAGAAACAGGATATAATACGTTCATACGGGTATCCCAGAGTTGACACAGTTTACTCTACTGCACTCTTCCTCGTTTTTTAAAGGTCTGTAACACATTGTGATTTTACATAAAAAAAGTTATCCTACAATTAGAGTTGGAAAATAGAATGATTTTCTAATCACTGTTACTCACACTGTTATTGCTATTTTTGAATCACTGTTAGAAATCACACAGATTTCAATCACCATCAGAAATCACAGTGATTTCAATCACTGTTATTTTTACTGACTTTGACTATTTTTTAGTGTGATATGATTTCAATCCCTCTTCTTTTTATTGAATAATGTTTCAGTATCTCTTATTCCATTGTTTTTTGAGAGCAGTAAAATGCGCGATATTATTAGCTGTAAAAACGAGAAAATATATTTTACTCTAAAAAAGTTTAAAATTTCGAGTTGAAAGCTGAAATTTTGATATATATATTGATATGTGTATTGATATGTACATAAGTAAGAGAAGTTTCTAAATGTTAAATTTTGAAGTATAACAAAACAACGCTCAATTTTTTTTAATATGTATTAATAGTGAGAGTAAAAATATTTAATAAATACTGAGTAATTTATATTTAGTTTAAATGGGATAAAGTGATGTTTGTGTAAATTGTTAAAACTAAAGTATGACAGTAAAGTAACCAGTATAAGAGATATTTATAAAAAGTAGTTTCACTTACCACGTAAGCAAAAAATTCTGTTGGTAAAGAATGCTTGCTAGTACACATATACATATGCAAAAAATTATTAAAATTGTAAAAAGTGGATAGTAGATAATTAGAATTTTTCATTCAAGAAAAAGACAAAAAACTAAAAAAAAGAGATTTGAAATTGAAACATACTAAAATTCAGTTAAATTGAACAGGTAGAGTGGCCGATTCTTAAATTTACGAACTTTTTGAGTTTGCAAGTTCGATTCAAGTTAATTTTTTTGTTTTTTGTAAATGATTAAACATTTAAAACTCTTCTACTCAATGATTTTCTAACCAAATTTTAATGTTTTTTTTCCAAAATTTTCTGACTTTCATAATTAATTTTCCATTTTTATAAAAAAAAACCCATATAAAGAATATACATACATATGTATCATATAGTATAATCTATATCTATTATATATTCAAATAAGACGCTCTTTTTTTGTTCTTTTGTTTCCATTAAATTTTACATTTTCTTTTTTTTTTCATAAACAAAATTTTGATGTGATAGTTTGACATTTTAGGATTTTTTATTTGTGTAAACATGAAATGTAACATGTAAAATTTAATAAAATTTTCAATATTACTATATAAATCCGGGACATCTTATAAAATGCATCTTATAATATAAATAATAGGTATACATATATTGAGTTTCCAATATTCAATAAATCAGGGGCATCTTCTAAAAGTCAATAATAACCGTGTTTTTATAAAAAATATCGTTTGCAAAGAAATTTTAAACTCATAAAGGCATTAACTATTGAAAATTGTATTTTTACATTTTAAATTAAATCATAAAAAAACTATATACTGTATATTTGTAGTTTCTCTATGATAAAACCAAAAAAAAATTGCTTATTTCGTCGTTCAACTCAAAATGGACGTATGAATTAAAATCAAATATAAATAGAGCTCTTTTGAGGGAGGGCTACCAAATACTTATTAGTTAGACAAAATTAAAAAAAATTATAAATATTCACTACGGATAATTTTTATTTATCAAACAGTTATTTATCAAACAACCTCAAATTTCGAGTTTAACGTATAAATAAGAAAAAAAAACAATTATATTACAAAAATCCTTTTGAGGACTATATTATGTACATTTGATAGAGTAAATTTAAAAATTCCGAATATCTGTTGCGTTATTTGCGTTTATTGCGTTAATTGCAATTGCTTATTAAACCACCTCGAATTTCGAGAGGCGGACGAATACTAGTAGTTCTAAATTCACAGACCCTCTAAATTGCAAAAAAGTCCTATTTTCACATTTTTTCTTATATAAAATTTTCAAATTTTGATGCAAGTCACAATTCTAAACAGTTTGTATTACCTTTTGGAAATGTGCGCTTTTCCAAAAGGTAATACAAAAACCGATTGTTTATATTCTGCCTTGTTTTACATGTATCCTATACATTTACAAATATAATTTTTTTTTATAAAAAAATACATTAGTATTAGTAAAAAAGAATGACTATACTTGTCATGTGCATGTAACTAGTATTAAAAAAATTATATGGAAAATCACAATTCACAACACAGTCACAAAAACTGATTATTGCCGATATTAATAATAGCTAGTGATTGTTATTTGTGATAAATTTTTTTAAGTTGTAAGTTACAATTTTATTAAGTTTACAAAAATCATGTGTAACGAACGAACAGACGGACAGAGGGACAGAATAAAACCAATAAGCAAATTTTTTGAAAAATATCCTAAACAGGATTCAAAATTGGTTTGTAGGAGTATGAAATTTTTGATTTGCATTGCAACCAAATATTTTTTATTTAATAAAAGAATTTATTTCTAGCAATAAAAAATTTACTCTTAAAAAACTATTGAAATTAAAAAGAAAATTATTTAAAAATAAGTTTTCATTTAATTAAAAAATATTATTAGAAACTTTTAAGTGTGAGAAATTTAATAAAGAAAGTCAAAGATAAAAATATTGTAATAGTTTCTCAGTTTTAACATTTTTTAATTTTTTGTAATTTTTTTTAGTTTATTCCCCTACCACATAAATGTGACAAGGAAACTAAACACAGCCTTTTCTTTTCAGGCGAGACTGTAAAATAATGTCACAAGGGGGAATTATTCTTACGACATGTGTGGTATTCGAACTCACACTCCCTCTGTGTTTTTTTATGCGCTATTATCCGCTAAACTATCGAGATCCCCCTGTTTACCTTTTCAGAACATTTCAAAAAAAAATTTGAAAAAAATGTGCCTCTTAGTTTCATTCTGTCCATCCGTCCGTCCGTCCGTCTGTCCGTCTGTTTACAAAACTTCTACACCGTTAATGATAGAGAAAAAACATTTTAACAATGGGTAAGTCTCATAAAAAAATTAATTTTGTAATAACTTTTTTATGTAGCCCCATCCATCAGGGAACTACAGCCTCTGAAACTTTGAAAAAGCCCTATTTTTAAACGCGTATATTTCATGTCCAGCTTAACATATTTTGAATCTGAAAACGCCATTCGACAGAAATTTTCCTGACCTTTATAAATCAGTATCAAAATTATATATATTTTTTAAATTTAGTATTTAAACTTACCGTTATGTGAAAACCAAATTTTGCATTATTTTTCTACCTTCATAACTCCGACACGGTTTTAGATAGAGACTTGAAATTTTGAGACAAGAGAACTTTTAGAATTAATATAAGTTTCCTCAGAAAATTTTTTCGTACCAGCTCCTACTTAAGAGCTATTAGGGCTCAAAAATTGAAAATTTGCTATTTTTAGGCACCTGTACAAATTTTTCTTCGGCAAGACATAGAAATTAAAGCTTCAGTAATATATTTTTACGTGTGTTAACGTTTTTTTTTTGTTATATAGGGTTTCGGACTTACAGCCCCTCAAAATTCCAGAAAAGTCCTATTCTCACGTTTTTTTTTATTACATGAAATTTTTAAATTTTTGTACAAGTCACAATTCTAAACAGTTTGTATTGCCTTTTGGAAATGTGCGCTTTTAAAAACCGTTGGTTTACATTCTACCTTGTTTTTTTAACTTACAAATATTTGTATCTTAAATTTTTTTTCTTTTCCTGAGTGTGAGCTATAAAAATAGTTAAATTATACGATTTCATTTATAATATTTGGTTACAATGGTCACATGATTGTAAATGAAATTTCATTTTTTCATTAAATTTATATCCTATTAAAATTAAATCCTCTCTTTTTTTGGTTAAAACCTCTGGTACTAAACCACTTGGTCATTACCCTCAAAAAAAAAACTTCTTTTACTTATCAATTTATAAATATTCGTATAAAAAGAGAAGAAAAAAAACTCAAAACTAAACAATTAATAAATTAATTCCAAATAATTTTATGTATATATTGAGATATATATATCCAAAATGCAATCTATATAGTTTATAATTGCAATATAATTCAATCTCTATGACTATGAAATTAATATCTATGGATAAAAATATAATATAAAAGATATCCTATTATTTGAATCGTATTTTAAGTATTTACTCTTTAAATTAAATACAGATTGAACGACCTGCCCTGAAATAACTAACATAAAAAAAAAATATTTTCTTTAGCAATTGAATAAATCTTTTTTTTCTTTGTTCTTTTGTTTACAATATATCCTGTTTTAAGAGTTCTTGGTGTTTTTCCAAAATTTTACCCTAACTATTTAATTTTTTAAATTTATTTTATTCTTAAAAATAAAATCAAAATTCTAAATCAATATTCATTCAATTTCAAAAATAAAAAAAAAGGATAAAGAACACAAAAAAAAATTAAGAGAAATATACATAGAAAAATCTGGACCTTACAATTCAAATAATCCTTCTTCATTATAATAAACAAATAATCGAAAAATTTATTCAATCGAATTATAATAAAAGTAGAGAAAAAACAAATTATAGAGTCAAAAAAAAACAAAGAAAAATAAAATAATGAAAAAAGAATTTTAAACGTCCTCACAATAACAGCAATTTATGTGATAACTTAGAAAAAATTAATTGCCTAAATGTATGCAATTTATTTCAAAAATTTGAATGTAATCAATATCTAATTGGGAGGCTAGGGGCTTCGGTAGCCTAGTGGGTAGGCGTGTGGCGTATTAACCGAAGGAGTGCGGGTTCGATCCCTGCACAGGTCGTAAGTGTTTTTTTCTTTACATACCCCCCTTACGACCAATATAATGTAAATATATAGTATATAATATAAACAAAATAAATAATATTAGTATATAATTTAATAATAGTATAAAAACCTATAATGGCCTTAGTAGCCGATGGTTCAATAATATTGCATTACATTTATGTATGTAATATTAATATAAATAAATAAATAAATTGGGAGGCTTCGGTAGCCTAGTGGGTGGGCGTGTGGCGTATTAACCGAAGGAGTGTTTGTTTCGTAATTATTTTTTCCTTTACATACCTCCTTTACCACCAAATATAATGTAAATTTATAGTATATAATATAAACAAAATAAATAATATTAGTATATAATTTGATAATAGTATAAAAACCTATAATGGCCTTGGTAGCCGATGGTTCAATAATATTGCATTACATTTATGTATGTATAATGTAATATTAATATAAATTAATAAATAAATATAAGTAAATGAGGGGCCTCGATGGTCTAGTGGTTAAACACTTGGTTTATTAACCGAGGGAGTGCCGGTTCAAATTCACAGGTAGCAAGTTTTATTAATTGAAAACAAATCCCTCTTACTACCAAATATAGCGTAAATATAAAAAATATATATATATATACATATATATTTTGTTTTAATACATTTCTCTGCCACATAAAGGTGGACAGGAAATTACACAGCCTTTCCTCTTCAGACGTGGCTTTAAATGCCATAAGGGGGAATAACTCTTACGACGTGTGTGGGTTTCGAACCCACACTCCCTCGGTGTTTACAGCGTATTTTATACGCTCTTACCCACTAGGCCACCGAGGCCCTATATAAAATATATTATATAAACAAAATAAATAATATTTATGTATAATTTGATAATAGTATTTGACCTGTAATGACCTTAGTAGCCGATAGTTTTGTAATATTGCAATATCCTATGTGATTTGTAATATTAATATAAATAAATATTATAAGTAAGTCCATAGTTACTTTGGTAGCCAAGCTTAAATATTGTTAATACATAATTTATTATATTATATTCTGATAAATAAATATTTTAAAAAAATCAGATACCTGGAATTGTTAAGGAGCTGGCTTAGGGATACGGGTTTAAATCAACACAGATTGCAAGAACTTTTAATTGGCAGAAAAATGACTGAAAAAACAATTTTTCTTAACAAATTCCCACCATTTAACATTAAAATCTAAATAATACATAATATTATACACCTATGATCATCACAATTAAAAAATAAAAAGCAGAAAAGTAGAAAACAAATATTGTAATTTTTAAAGATAAGAAACTGGAGGGAAATTTGAACAAACCGGAGTTAATGCCTTGAAAAGCAACAAAATTCATTCCATGGATAGCAGCTTAGGAAGAGATGCAACCTATAATGGCATTAATAGCAGATGGTTTTAATAATATTACATTGATTCTATGATATGATTTGTAATAATTAAAAAAAATACTTATGCTGCTTATGTTTAAATATAAATCAGTACAAAAATTGTTCTATTGAATTTTTTTTTTTTTTTTATATTTACAAAAATTTTAAAGTTCCATGTATAACGTGTGACTTTACATCATGCCATACTATTCTTTGTTAAAACATGCTACGTGTGGTAAACTTATCTCTTAACCATTTGATAAATAATTGCTGTAAGATCGTATAGTTCTGACTTCTGAATTACATTGAAAATCATAAGAATATTTTAGTTTTTAGTGAATAATTTTTAAGTTCTATAAGTTTCAATTATTCCCTATTAATAACACTTCAAGAATTTAGGTGTCAGCCATTTTAAGTTAAATAGTAAATTGGAAATTGAAAAAGTAAAATGAATTAGTTGTAGACTTTTTATTAAAAAAAAAAGGAATTAGAACAAAAATAAAAAAAAAATTTAACCAAAGAAACCAAAATCAAAGAATAAAACAAGAAAAAAAAAAAAAAAAGAATAACTAAATAAATAAACAAATTTTTATTTCAATTCGGAGTGCCTTAAGAATAATTTAATAGAATTTTATGGAGGAGCAGTATTTATTTATTTTGTTATTAATTGGAACTAGAAGAAATATGTAAAATAAAAACAAATTTATTTTTGAAAAGAAAAACAATAATATAAAATTCAAAATAATATTATACCATTTTTTTTTTTTTTTCTTTTTTTGTATTCTTAAGTTCCTCATTTTCTAATTAATTCGAAATTAATGAAAGGAAAGTTTTAATTTTTTTTTTTGTATCAGTGAATAAATTATTAATTTTTTTATTTTTATTTAATTGTTTTTTTTTTTTTTTTTTAAATTCAATTGGAAAACAAAAACTTCCTGTTGAATACAAATATTAATTAGGAACATTTTCTAAGCTTAAAAGTTTTTTTGGTTTTATTTTTTTTTTTTTAATTTGTTTAAATTTATGTTTCCTATTTAATCTGAAGACCATGACTTAAAAAGAACTCTTCAAAAAAGGTTAGTACACTTAACTAAATAATCATTGAAAAGGTAATAGATTTTGTATATTATGTAGATTTATGTATATGTTTATCCTTAAGAAATTCTTTAGATATTATATATTTTAAGAAAATGAGATATTTTTTATGATACAATGATTAATTATGGAGTGAACTTTAAAAAGTTTGATTTAATTCGTATAAAAATGAATTTATATCAAATTATGATTTTAAGACATTTCAGAGAATTTCGCTGCCAGTATTTTTCATTTAAAAAAGAATCCTTAAGCAACAAGAGAAACATTAACATATATCTTTAAAATAAATCTCCAAATTTCCCCCTTCATCTTCTATAATCCTAATTAACCCAAACCCAATTTCACATTCTTATTCTCAAAATCAAACTGTACATTATTATTATAGTTAAAGGACCCATCCTAAAGTATGGATTTCGTTGGTTAAAGTTTAAAACTCACCAGAGCAACCATATGCAGTTCATTTGAGTATCTTTCGATTTTTTCCACCGTCTCCTGTAAAAAAAAAAAAAATACTTTTAAAGACATTAACAATTAAGAGTAGAAGTTTGATAATGTTCTTGATCATATGATTTTACTATTAAATAGTAAAGTGTTGTAAAATAGTAAATAGTAAAGTATTTATTTACGTATTAAATAGTAAAGTGTTGTGATGGGTGTTTGAAAAAAAAATGAATAAATTTCGCTGAAATTCATATTCTAAACGTTTTTAAACATACAGAATTCAAAAAACCAAAAAAGAAAATTTTTTGGAAATTTCGCTTTCGTAAAAATTAGTTTTGATTAGGAGCGTATTTTAAATCTCGCACCTTTAAAAATCTCGTTTGTTTAAATCTTTTGTTTTTAAATCTCGTGTTTTCGCATTATTTTTTAACTACAAGAATTAAATATTTCTATAAAATATGAGAAAATATAAGAATTAAATGGTTTGTTATTGAAATATGTATCTAAAAAGAATAATTAGGAGCATTTTATAGTTGGTTACAAAATCCGGATTTCAATAAATTGTTGCGCGCGGAAATTTTGTCAATATAGACACGCGAAATTTTAAGACACTAAGTCTTGAGTCTTGTAACATTTAATAGCCAACCTTCCTAAATTTTTTTATATTCAAAACATACTTAGATATTCGGAAAAAAAACTTAATATTTAAAAATATAGGTACTACGAGTATATTTAAGCCTTGATTATTAATTCTAAGAAAAAAATTAGGATAACTTTAAATACCTGAAACAGGTTTTATTTTCTATTATTCAAACTTAATTAAAATATTAAATGGAGGACGATACAGGAGAATTTTTCCAGAAGCCTCTAAATGGCATAGGTAGAGGATTTCTCAATAAAGTAAAAAACACAGTTTAATAAAGAATTGCAATTATACCTCAATTTTTAGCACATTTCCAAAAAAATTTTGAAAAAATGTGCTTATTAGTTTCACTCTGTCCGTCCGTCCGTCCGTCCGTACGTCTATTTACAAAACTTCTACACCGTTAAAGATAGAGAAAAAAAATTTTAACCATAGGTAGGTCTTATAAAAAAAATAATTTTGTGGAACAACTTTTTCATGTAGCCCCTCCCATTACGGAGCTACAGCCCCTCAAACTTTGAAAAAGCCCTATTTTTAAATGCATATATCTTATGTTCTGCTTAAGATTTTTTCAATCTGAAAACGTCATTCGACAGGTATTTCTTTTATCTTTTAAATTAATATCAAAATTATACAATTTTTTTAAATTTAGTATTTAAATTTACCGTTATGTGAAAACCAAATTTTGCATGATTTTTCTATTTTTATAACTCCGGTACGCTTCTAGATAGAAACTTGAAATTTTGAGGCAAGAAAGAACTTTTAGAATTAGTATAAGTTTGCTCAGAAAATTTTTTCGGACCACCCCCTGTTTATGAGCTATTAGGGCTTAAAAATTGAAAATTTGCTATTTTTAAACACCTGTAACTGAGGAACCTGTACACATTTTACTTCTGCAAGATATAAAAATTAAAGCTACAATAATATATTTTTACGTGTGCTAACGGTTTATTTTAGTTGTAAAGGGTTCCAAAGTTGCAGCTCTTCAAAATTGCGAAAAAGCCCCATTTTCAGATGTATATATCTCAGACTATGCGTAATAGTTTTGCAATCTAAAACCGCCAGAAGATCGAAAATTTTATTATCTATATAAAACAATATCAAAATTACGTAATATTTTGTAATTTACTATTTAAATTTACCGTTATGTGAAAACCACATTTTGCATGAAATTTCGTTTTTCATAACTCCGGCACGCCTTTAGATAGGAACCTGAAATTTTGAGACAAGAAAGAAAATTTTTTGATAACACCCCCTCTTTAGGAGTTATTACGCCTCAAAAATTGAAAATTTGCTATTTTTAGACACCTGTAACTTAGGCACCTGTACAAATTTTTCTTCGGCAAGACATGAAAATTAAAGGTTTAATAATACATTTTTACGTGTGTTAACGGCTTTTCTTAGTTATGTAGGACTCCGGAATTACAGCCTCTCAAAATTTCAAAAATGTCCTATTTTCACATTTTTTCTTATTACATGAAATTTTCAAATTTTTGTGTAAGTCACACTTCTAACCAGTTTGTATTGAGTTTTGGAAATGTGCGCTTTTAAAAGCCGTTGGTTTACATTCTACCTTGTTTACTCTATTTTAGAAATATCTAGTAGGGAACATTTCTTGTTCCGAAGAAATGAAAAGTTTGATTACCCCATTTAAAATTTTTCAAACAGATTAACCTTAACTGGGTGAACTACATATAATTCAAATTTCTAATTAGCAAAATTCAATATAATATGGAAATTTTTTTGTGACTCAAAATTTCAGAACGTGGAAGAGTTTTGCTACATAAATGTTCGTTAAAGTTGGAACTGATTATATTTTTGATTTAAGAACAACGTAAACGTTTTTATTTACCATATTCCAATAAACTCAAAATCAAAATTTTGTTATCTTCCCCTTTTGAATCTTCCCTTACCCAAACAGTACAGTAGTACTAAAAAGTTTCCTTAACTATATTTATCTGCCATTTTGATTATTTTTATATAAATGTGTCAATTTAATGTGTCAAGTTTTTTAAATGTCACCTTGATCAAAATTCAACTTTATAACAATATTAAATTAAATTTACAATTATATCTAATAATTTATAAAAAAAAAGTTTTATTACTAGAATTTGAATATATCCCATGAGTAATTTATTAAAATAGTTCTAGGCATTTATATAAAATTAATAGATAAATATGTAATTATTTTTTAATTAGTTTATTTTGAAAAGATTGAAATTAAAAAAATTTGATTTATTTCCTGTATTCTGGCTATAAATATCTTTAATATCCTTTAAATATGAATAAAGTTTTGTTTGATAAGACTGTTAATAGTTTTTAAAATTATGTCATATAAAACACAAATTATAATATTGTTTTGTAACAGGAAGTCTCATTATATTATAATAATTTCATTCTAATGATATCAAAAATATTTTCAAATTTTTTTTATATTTCATACATACATAAATAAATTAATTTTGCTGTGCACAAATTTCATAAAATTTTACCATACAAATAACTTAAGTAATAAAAATATTAAAAATTTTTTTTCCTTTAAACTTTGACATAAAATTGTTGTTTACATTAATTTTAAATACCCAAATTACCAATCATATACTCATATAATATAATATACATGTAAAATATATGTACATAAAATGGTAAAAAATATTTAAAATATATTTAAAATAATTTACGTTATCACTATATCTTTACTAACAGTTTTCTATTCCCTCAGATCTTCAGTTTTTTTTTGTTTTTTTTTTTTTTTTTTTGTCATATTTCTTTCTTTTTATTTACACTACATATTATATTCTCTAAAATATACACATATACATATACATATATATATACTTATTTATATACTTTGTTATGAATATGTACATTATATATTTGTTCATATATTTGACCAAATATTTTATTTAGTTATGGAAATTAGTTAGTTTGAAATTGTATGCAATATATAAGATATATATTTATATATATATATATACTCGTATATAGCATATATATTATATAATATGTATATGTACAAGGTACATGTATGTACATAATATAAGAAGAGTGTTATCTTTACAATTCTGTTATTCGTGATTTGTATGCAAACGATTACAGCTTACAAGAAATTTATTGAAAGTTATTTGTTTGCATAATGGCTCATATCCTGTATCCTTCTTTGTATAATTTAATGTGTGGTCAGTTCGTCCTGCGTCTTTTTTTTTTTTTTCATGATATTTCTTACTCTATCTTTTATATTACAAAAATAAAAACAACAAAAAAAAAAAAACAAAAAAAACTAAACTAAAAAAGTTGAGAAAAAAATAATAAAATAAAAATAACATAAAAAATAACAAAAAAAAAGAAAAGCAAAGAAAAAAAATTAATAATAATATCCTTTATGAATTCATAATGATTTCTGATGGTTTTTTGAATTATTATTATTAGAGTTGTTATTATTCAGTTTGACAAAAAAAATGTTATTTTTTATTTTTATTTTTTTTTTCTAGTATAATTTGGAAAGGACAATTGTTTTTGTTTTTTTTATTTTCTTTTTCTAATTTTATTTCGGTTTGTTTTTTTTTTTTAATGCTTTTCTTGTTGGTCAGGTTTTTATGTAAATTTTGGTTATAATATTATGTGATGCTTTATATTAAACGAATGGTGATGTACAATACAATTTTAAAGCTTTAAATCTAATACTTCTATACATATTAAATTGAAAGAAAAAAAAAATAAAAATTTAGACAATGTATTGGTTTTTGATTACTAGGTATACATAACATATTTAGTTTTCTAAACGTCAAAGTAAAATAAAATCAGAAATTGGCAAGTACTGAATACTGATGAAGATATGATATACCTTCCCAAAGATACCGAAATCATTATCATAAAATTAAAATATATTTTAATTTAGTTGACAATGAAATGATAACAATTTCAATGGAAGTTCATTTTATCAATAGCAAATTTTCATTATATGTCAAATGTCAAACTTCAACTACTAGTAGCAATTACTTTGTATTTTAGTTGTGATTCAATACATAGAAAAAAAAAAGAAAAAGTAAAAGATTAGAACCTTATAGTTAGAATTTAGTGAAACTTTTGTAATATTAATTTAAAAAAAAAAAATTCTTGCGGTATAAAGTACCATACAAATATCAATTTGGCTTAATAAGATTGCCCACAAAAAAATACAAGATTTGTAAAAAAATATTATTTTTTAACTTAGGATGTTTTCGAACCTATCACACTAGTACTTGACAATAGAGGCTTAATACTTCTTTTTTTACATGTATTTCTCTTTTAGATCAAATATCTATAATTGTAGTCGAGAGTACACTTAAAATTTTGATTGACAATCAAACAATGACAGGTAATTTAGCTCAATATTTTCGAATGCACTGAAAAATGTTCAGAGTTTTTCGGAATTAATTATGTACAATTAGCTAGTATTCAGTATGAAGTGCGATAGGTTCGGAAAAACCCTTAGAATCCATTTAAGAACCTTGTTTTATCTAACGAAAAAGAAGAGTTATTTAAAATTATACATTTACATAAACTACATTTTACACATTTATTGCAACATTTAACCAACAATTCTTAAAATTCCATGAAAATTATTATAATAATAAATTAATACTTTTTTAATTAACTGTAGTTAGAATATGTGTATGTAAAATGTATGTATGTATAATTTTTTAAATATATAGATAAATTAATACATACATAAAACACACATTCACCACAAATATATATTTTTGTGTTGAACAAATAAATGATGGGCATTTTATTGATAAAATCAAATCAATTATTCCACATCATGATATCCCTAATAACAATTTAAGGAAAACAATTCAATTTTAATTCCGAAAATTAAAATTAAAAGGAAATAAAAAAAAACAACAAAAAAAAAATGTACATTAATTATTTTTAAATCAATTAAAATTCAAGTAAAAAAATTTTTTTTAATCTGTTAATTGTGAATAAAGTTGTGAATGGTCATCTTCAATCTTTGGAAGTTATATATATGTAATGTCGTTAATTCTACGGTATACTTGAGATGGGAAATGGATCCACATTGTCGATGTTTTTATCATAAATGAATTTTCGTAAATCAAAATATGTAATCCTTGAATTTGAACTACATATTATGAATGTTTTGAATGGATGAATCTAATTTTAAATCGGATCAGGACAAGTATTTCAATCCTATAAGATATTTATAAAACAGGGTAAGAATTTCAAGGTTATGTGGCGAAATTCAAGTGGAGATAGCGTTGAGGTGACATTATGATCGTTTATTAAACGAATTGCTCTATATTACACTTAATTAGCAAATTCCAATGCTGTTTTTCGGATTCCTACCTACATATTTGAATTATATTCAATTTTTGGTCTTATATATTTTATAGATGTTAAGAAGATCAGATGACGAAAAAAAGGCATCAATACGAGAAACATACACATCTGGCTTAGAAACATACACATCTTAGTTCACTAGTTTATTGTCTAGTGGTGTGATTGCAAGTTAGCTACATCTCATCGTCATACATTAGCATCTAGCAGTTACTTTAGCATATTACGAAAAACTCTAAAATTTCGTATATATTTACGCTATGTTGTATTGTTAACTCCAAAAGAGTTTGCGTATCCAAATCTTTGAATCGTTTTTTGTTTGAGACACTAACTTCTTGAATACGGAGGCATGAATTTTACTTTTTAGTTTTGAATATCATCAGTTTTTTAGTTTACTAATAATTTTGTATTTTTGTTTTTGTCTGTTTCAATCTTAAGGTTCATACGACAACCATATTAAGTAGCTTATTATTCATATTAAACTGAAGCTGTCACTAGTTGTAAAAATTGTATATTATATTATATAACATTATAACAATACATATATATAATAATCGACAATTTTATGTGCTCGAACAAAGCCAAGAGCTTTTATTATTAAAATTCGCAAGATAAAATTTTGCACAATATAATTTTCCGCACAAAATAGTCTTTGAAAAATCAATAATCTTTCTAAAGATTCTCTTCAAATAAATTTAAAGTTTCGCTTCAAGATGCGACTTTTAAATCATTTACATATCAATAAAAATTATTTACAAAAATTTTTTAAAAAAATTTAAATTTTAACGAAAAAAAAAATTTCGTTAATTGGAAAATTTATTAACGATGTATTCTTTCATATCTAATTAATTTAGTCCTTGAATAAAACAGAACAGAACATTTTTTAATTTTAACAGTATCAGAATAAATTGAATAATTGTTACGCAAAAAATGATTATTGGAAAACTTTATTAAAAATTTCAAAAAAAGCAAAAAAAAAAAAAAAAGAAAATGGATATTATCATTATTTTAAATTTAAATTTCTGAAGCGTAAAAACAGACAAATTTTTTGTTCGTATTTTAATTTACATCATGAAAAAAAATTTTTTCTTCTCAATATTAATTTTTATACCCGTACGATAAGGATCGGGTATATTAAAATTGCTCCTCCGTTTGTAACACCTCGAAATAAGCTAGCTAGATAAACCTTCAAAGGTATGGATCGGATCAGAATCAAATTCTAAGTCGATTAAGCTTTGTCCGTCCGTCCGTCCGTCAACAAGATAACTCAAAAACTAAGAAAGCTAGAATCTTGAAATTAACACAAAATATTCTTACAACAATTTGAAGGTTCCCTATTTTGTTTTCGTTGAGATCCGACCAAAACTTCGGGTAGCTGTCGAACACCTTACTTTTAGATCCCCACATTTTTTTTGAAATAGAGCCATAAAATTTTAACTGCTGATAGATATCTTAAAAATATTAATTTTATTTTTAACAACTTTTTTCTGTAGCACCATTCGTTACGGAGCTACAGCTTCTTAAATTTCGAAAAAGCTCTATATTTAAATTGTTATAACACGAGTTGTGTAAAATATATCTTCAATTTGAAAACACGAAACGATTAGTGCTTTTATTAGCTTTAAAAATATATATACAATAATTATACACTTGTGCCATACGGTGTCTTAATTTACCGTTATGCGAAACTCAAATTTTGCCAAATTCTTGACTGCTTCTATCTTCCAAACGGTTTAAGTTAGAAACTTGCAATTTTGAGAGAAGTTAGGTCTTTGAAAACAAGTATGAATCATTTCAGAAAATATTTTTACCCCCGTTTCGGAGCTGTATGGGTTCAAAAACTTTTTGAAGTAATATACAAAAATTAAAGCTCTAAAATTATATTTTATTTCTATTTACAACTTTTTTTAATAATATAGGGTTACCTTTAAATTGCCGAAAGTATGACTTCATTTTTCTAAATTTTTCTAACAAATTTTTTGCACCTTTTTTTACTCGATAATTTGAAATTGTTGTAGTAATTAAATAAAATTAAATTAAATAAATAAAAAATATAACGGTTGCTTGAAGAATTTATATTTATATGATATTAATATACATACTTATATAACTCAGGTTTATTTACATATCGTATATGTCACTGATAAATGAATGATATATAATACATATGTACAGTATAAATTATTATACATTTGCCTCTTAGCATTAAGTGGTACTATAGCATATTTGGAAAAGTTTTTAGCATATTTGGAAGGTTAGAATCTGTTTTTGAAGAATGTATAAACATATAGTTTGAATATATATACAACCCATAGTTCTAGAAATTATAAAATTCACCCAAATTATTGGTTAAAATACTAAAAAGTTAAAAAAATAATATTATAAGCAGAGTGACAGGCTATGAACACACTAACGGTTCGTACGGGTATCTAAGAGTTGACAAAGACAACTGTATTCTTCCTCGTTTCTTTTTTACTTTCTTGTATATACATATTACGTAGTATAAGAAAAGTATTAGAAAAACTAAAAAAAAATCTAAAACAGCATTTTAATGAATGCTATTCTTTGGAACGTCATTAGGTCTCTTTTAATTTGCAAGAAGATGTTTCAGTGTATGTGGATATTTCTGTAGTTTTGTGTTTATAAACGGGAAGCAATTTTACAATTTAAATTCTTATATTTAGATCAAAAGCAAATACATATGTCAAATTTTGGACAAAATACGACAACCGGAAACAGTTGCATTCTTCACATTACTCAGACATGAAAAAGTAAGAATTCATCAATTAAAAAAATATTTCACTCTGTTTAAGTGTAAAAACTAACTGTATAATTAGTTTTCTATATTAAATAAATTATATCTTTTCTAATGTAATCTCCATTTTGATCATCATCAGAAAGTCTCAAAACACCACCACTACGTGTATTCACACATCATGTTTACCACTACTTTACCCGCCTTGTTTATGATATAAATTTAGAAATACAAAAAAGTCAAAGAGATCACACTCTTGATTTGTTTTTTTCAAGATGATAAATAAATTTCATTCCCACAATCTGTATTTAGAATTATAATTACGTAAATAATTTTAATGAAATTTCAATATTTAGAATAGAGAGACATTATTGACGGGTAGTGATTGGAAATATTTATTTAAAATATTTATAAAGACGAGAAAACGTGTAAAGTTGACTGTGACAATTCAAGAATATCTGGGCAATCATCTATAATATATTCTGTTTCCATAAATTTTAATCATCTTATTCAAAATTTTAGATATTTAACGTAGTTAGGCACTGAGTTATATTTATGTAAATTTCAGAATTGTATAACAACTAATTGAACGCCTTGTTACTTGTTACAAAAGATGTTCCCATAAAACTTAGTCATAATATTAATGTCAAAAAACTTAAGGTAATGACCCAATGCTCTTCTAGCGAGCGTCGCTTTATAAAACAAATTAAATTATGTATGCCAAAATTATGAAAATTATATTGTCAATGACAACCAACAACCAATATAAAATAAAAAAAAAACTAAAAGAAAAAAAATTTATTATCAAGTAAAAGTAGAAAGTAGCGAGTAAAAGTAGAAAGTTGCTCTACTCTAGCATTGCTCTGAGAGGCACATCTAGCTTCGCTTTTCTATTTGGTCAATTTCGATTTAAAACAATATATTCTACTTGAACGTCAAAACGATACTAGAAGCGACACCAGCATTGGGTCTTCATCTTTAGTCAGGATACTAATTTCACAGTTCTATGTTAGAACAATCAAATTTTGCAAAAAGTGTTGGCAAAAGACTCATTTTGACAATCAATTTGAAATATACACTAGTTTAAATAATTAATAATTATACCCTGACTTGGTCATACAAAAAAAAATAAATTGTATGGCATTATTTTTGCTAATTTCAAATCTTTATTATTTTTTGAGTTATCATGCATGAGTATTTTTAGCACATTTCCAAAAAAAATTTGAAAAAATATGCCTATTAGTTTCACTCTATTCGTCCGTCTGTTGTCTGCCTGTCCGTCTGTTTACAAAATTTCTACATCGTTGAAAATAGAGAAAAAATATTTTAACCATCTCATAAAAAAATTAATGTTATAGAACAACTTTTTTCATGAAGCCCCATTCAATACGCCTCTACAGCCACTCAAACTTTGAAAAACCCCTATTTTTAAATGCGTATCTCATGTTCTACTTAACATTTTCTTAGTCTGAAAGCGCCATTCGATAGGAATTTCTTATACCTCAATAAATCAATATCAAAAATTTTTTTTAATTTCGTATTTAAACTTACCGTTATGTGAAAACCAAATTTTTCATGATATTTCTCTTTTTATAATGCTGGCACACGGCATAAATAGAAACTTGAAATTTTGAGACAAGAAAGAATAAGGGTAGGTTAGAATTAGTATAAGTTTCCTCAGAAAATTTTTTTGTATCACCATCTGCTTAAGAGCCATTAGGGCTTAGAAATTGAAAATTTGCTTTGTTTAGACATCTGTAACTTAGGCATCTGTTCAAATTTTTCTTCCGCAAGACATAAAAATTAAAGCTTCAATAATATATTTTTATATGTGTTAACTATTTTACTTAGTTATATAAGGTTCCGCTCTTACAGTCCCTCAAAATTGCATAAAAATCTTATTTTCACATTTTTGCTTATATGAAATTTTCAAATTTTTGTGCAAGTCACAATTCTAAACAGTTTGTATTATTTTTGGAAAATGTGCACTTTTAAAAAACCGTTGGTTTACATTATGCCTTGTTTTAATATATCTTAGAATTGCCAGAGTAAGAAGAAAACAATACTTGTAGATACATCTAAACCTGGTTATTTTTAACAGAGATTACAAAAAAAAAAATACATAAGAATCTTCCGTTTTATAAGAAAGGTATTTTAAAAATCTATATACAACAATAAATAGTTGTTAACTCAAAAAATGACAGAGCTTCTGAAACTCGTCTTTTCTAGTACTTTTTAGTGGTAACTAAAATAAATGAAACGAAACGATTACTATTTAACGAAAGGAAGTTAGCGTTAAAAATACAAAAAATTAAAATTAATATTTTTTTGAAAATTTTCAAAATAAAAAAAATGGATTTAAAAAACTTAGGAAATTTAATGTATCTAAATCTTTTAATCTGCAAGTGTAGACGAAATATTAAAAAAATAGAGAACAATAGAAAAACTAAAAAATAAAAATCCATTTATTTATTTAAATGTTAATATTTCCCGTAAAGTTGAATCCTTAACTTAGCGTTACATAAAAATGACAATTAAATTTTAACGGGTTTAACAAGCGTCTATTGTTGTTCATTAAATACGTTTTCATACTGACGAAATTTTGCGTTGTGTTTCATTTCGTTTCGTTTATTTGATTCGGACTTTTAATAAAATATAAAAATTATAAGAAACAATTGAAACATATGTTGATTAATGAAACTACCAATTGGTTTATTATAATCGGTGTCTTATTATGTAAGTTGATACGATCAGATCAGATTAATAATAAATTAAAATTAATTTACAAATGGTTTAGTACCTATTTTTCATAAAAATATAAAATTTATTTTGCAAAAAAAAAAATAAACTAAAAAATTTTATTTTCCAGTTGTTCCTCAATTATCAACAATTTTAAATAACAATTATTATTTTATACTATGCAAGGTCTTAGTAAAATAATGATTCCAGCAACTGAAGCTTAATCAAATATGAATAACAAAAGATTTAGTGGACGCCATATACACATAGGAGTGTATAGGAGTGGCACATAGGAGTCATAGGAGTGGCAAGGAAAACCAAAAAAAATATATTTTATACTACCTTGTCCCAAATCATCCCATCGCATTGCTTTCGTCACAATAAGGAAATCAATCTTATTATATTTCCCAAATTTTCCTTCGTCCTCAAAAATTTTTATTCAAACAACATATCATATCAATTATATCTCTACATAGAAATATTTTGCATATTAATACTTTTTAAATAATCATTTTTAAATACAAATTATTATGCTAATTATTAATCATAACTTTTATACAAATTATAATTAAAATTCTATATTTCAAAAACCTTCAAACAGATAAAAAAAAAACGCATCAAATGGAAATAAATTAAATTAAATTTTTTAACTGTTTCATAAAAGCATAATTTATGTCTATATGTATATGTTATTATTATATTCCTTCAGGAATAATTATTTTTAAATAAATGTTTAAGGTAATATGGGTATACATTTTTGAAATAGATCCAGGTGGTTTAGAAAATTAATATTATTTTTAAAATTTCTACTTAAACAAAACAAATATTTTGATATTTTTATTACGATTTTTAATGGTTTCGCAATAAAGATTTTTACCTGAAAAATCCACCACAAATATCTATATATCAGTTATGGATTAGTTTAATTTATTAAATAAGTATTCATAAAAAGGATATTTCCTTAATATTAAAGTTTATTTCAATTAAATAACGAATTAAAATAAAATTTTCAAAATAATATAGTATAGTTTTATTTTAGCAGAACCATAAATATGCCAACCATTGGTAATTAGAGAAAACTACCTATAAACACCTGAAATCAAACATGAACCAGAAAAAGATATTATTATTCAACAAAATCAATTACAATAAATTTAAAAGAAAACTGGATTAGAATTTGGACAAAGAATATGAAACGCAAAATGACCACATAACTAATACAAATAACATCATTATAAACAAAATAGACGTGCACTTAAACAATATTAACAGTATCTCACCTCTTAAATAAAGAATTGACTTTCCCTAATATAATACTCCATATACAGGTAAATTTTTATCTGTAACTCTGTTTAAATCGAATATTAAATTTTATATGAATAATTTAATAACTTTTTTGTAAATATCACAAAAAATGCTACTATAATCCTGTCACCCATTTAAAAAAGGGACCAAGTCACTTATAAACAACTTCTTTCAAATGACCAAAAAAAGTTTAACAGTGTATACCGTTTTGTAAATAAAAGTAAATTTTTAGTTGGATTGTAAAATTATTTATGAAATTTGCTTTATTTTGGAACATTTTATTTAGCAATTCAAGATAAATTTTACAGACCTGTAAAAAGGTAGTTATATTTTCAATCTTATGTTAAATAAAAAATTGATTTAGCCCTGTTTAGCAAATTTACATAATTATAGTATATACTATTTTTTTTTTAAGAGGATTGTTGAAAGACTCGAAAGTCACCAAGAGGTGACTTTCGAGGATGATGTTGGACTTTAACCAAACAAAACCACTCGCCTTTTAAAACCAAACTTTAGGATGGAACCTTTAATACAAATGTACAGTTTAGTTTTGGGGATAGGGATGTAGAAATGATAATTGGGGAAATTGGAATTAGTAAATTTGGAATATAGGAATTGGGGATATGTAGGAAAATTTGGAGGGACATTTTGAAGAAATATGTTAATGTTCTTCTTAAACCTAAGTAAATCGTACACATATAAATTACCAACTTTAGGGAACACATGCGATGGTATATGGTTCCACAAACGGAATTTGCCCATGACAAACGAATTACCATAAGCTGTATTTCGCCATTTTGATAACTCTATATGGTAGGGATGAGTATCTGTAATTGTCCTCCTTCTTTCTGGTTGGAAAACTTTTAGTGGAGGCATTAATCGTTTTATATCTATTTTTTGAGTAATATAGAATTATAATACGTACGGCTTAAAACGAAAATAGATAAATGCAAGAAAGAATAAAAGGAAACCGAACTTTAAAAGTTTTTTTTTTAGGTTAACTTAATAATAAAGATATAAAGCTAAGCCATTTAATTTCAAATAGAGATTAATAGGCTCTGTTGTACTTTTTAGGGAAAAGAAGAACATTTAGTTTCAGACACTCTAACTCTGTTAACATTAAAATAAACATAAAATAAAATAGTCGAAAATTTTAACAAATTTTATAATAAAAACACGTCTCTAAATAAAGATTAAATCATTGAAATCTTATTAAATTTTAATTTTTTTATGTTTTTTTAGTTTTAAAAGTTTTAAAATAAAAAAAAATTTTGTTCAATATTTTCAAATAAACGGTTTGGTATATACGGGTGTCCGGGACTCAAGTACGCGCACTGCACTCAGTGATTGGGGGCATTAAAACAAAAAAAAAATTGTACTGGAGGGGGAGGTCTATTGTGGACCCTTTTCGAGATATAAGGGATTAAAGATTTTTTAGAGACTTTTCATAAAAAAATCTATAACTATTGAACGGCTTACTGTAGAGAGATAAAAACAAATACATTTTGTAGAGTAAATTCAGCTGCAATTGTTGTATACTGATGATCCACATATACCCAACAGTTACAAAGTTATGAAGGTTCAAAATGATTTAAAATGAAAAAATTATGTTTCAAACTCAATTTTCTTTTGAAACACCCGGTATTTAGGGTACTTTTTATAGCATATTTCGAGACAGCTTTTCAAGCCCTATAATTAGTACCCAATAACTTTTTCTCTATCTCTAACCATTTTTAAGATATGAAGAATAGAAAAGTGTGTTTATTGTATTTTTAATAGATAAAATTGGTTATAAAATTAAATTACAACACTAAATTATCAATAATTTAAAATTTTATCGAATGTGCAGGTGTTTTTTTTAATAACACACTTTTCTATTCTTCATATCTCAAAAATGGTTATGAATGGTAAATTACAATTTACTCTACAAAATGTATTTTTTTTTATCTCTCTACAGTAAGCCGTTCAATAGTTATAGATTTTTTTATGAAAAGTCTCTAAAAAATCTTTAATCCCTCATATCTCGAAAAGGGTCCACAATAGACCCCCCCTCCAGTACAATTTTTTTTTTGTTTTAATGCCCCCAATCACTGAGTGCAGTGCGCGTACTTGAGTCCCGGACACCCTGTATTTAATTTTTTGTGATAATTATTTTAAGTACATACTCTAACAACAGAACATACTAACGAATAAATTGATATTCCCATTTTCTAATAAAATTATTTTTCCTAAGTAAATAGTATATACATATATATATAAATTGAATACATATATATGTATACATATTGCATATGTATATTGCATATGTACGTCATGTATTATAAAATAATTTTATTAAATCAATTATATTTTTCATTGGTATTTATTTTGGTTTTTCCTAGTGGTAATTTATCTATATATATATAATACCGTTATTTTTATATTATATACATATAAATATTTTATATATATTCAAAATATATAAAACAGAGTGATTTTCATTAAAAACAAAAAAAACAAAAATAAAACTAAATATTTATGCAAATGCATTTAAAAACTAATGTTTATTCTTTTTTTTTTTTTCAAAGTGAAAAGTCCAAGCAAGGCGATAATTCCAAAAAGTTTTAAATTACAAAAAAAAAAAAAACAAAAAAAAAAACTTTTTACTAAAGTGGTTTGCTTAAAAAAAAATTTCCCATTATATTACTCGAAAATTTATTTTTTTACTTAATTTCAATTTAAAAAGTTAAAGTTTTAAAAATTTATTATAAATCTCCATGTTTCCTTTTTTTTTTTCGAAAAATTAATTTTATTATAATAAAGCGATTTTAAAGCTTTGTAAACCATTTAAAATTCTTCGCAAAAATTACTTAGATAATTGGATTAAAAAACTAGTTTTTAAATAGATTATTTTTAAATTAATTTAGTTTTAAAAAATTTAATTTTTCTTTAATTACAAAAAAAATCAAATAAATAAATAAATAAATAACAAATAAAAATTAACATAATAAAACAAAACTCGTGTCTTTATCAAAAGATAAATTTTACTTTCGACAGTTAGGAATTATTTTGACAGAAAAAATATTATTCAAATAATTTGACTATACTTCAATTGCTTCGTTTTAGATTAAATATATATGTATAAAAATTTTAAACAGACACTAGAAATTTTTAATGACAATATAAATATTTCATAAATTATTATATGGAGTCGTTGAACAAAAGTGATAAGACAAGAAATTATATGTAAAAAATAATCAAACACTATGTAACATAATGTAATAGTAAAAAAAGTTATGGTATAAGAAAGGTAACAAATAACAAAAAGGTCAAGTTATTTAAAGTTAAAATTATAAAAAAAAACTTTCATTAATAATAAAATTAAATATAATTTTCGTAATAGGAGTATTATATAGGGTCTTTCAAATTGAGTTATCAAAAGTCAAACATTGAACCCATATTATATGTCACTTTGACAGTTGAAAGTTTGAAATTTATTAAAATGGAGTCGTATACATTACAACAACGTGTTGAAATTATTGAATTATTTTATGAAAATGGTCGTTCTGTAAGAAATGTATTTCGCAAATTACGCATTGTTTATGTTCGACATAACCGTCCAACTGAGCAACAAATTGTTAATATTGTGAGGAAATTTCAAGAAACTGGTGCAGTACAAGATCGAGAAAGACATCAGTATACTCGTGCCGGTCGTTTACAAGAAAATATTGGTGCTGTGAGTGATAGTGTTACAACTGACTCCACCATGTCAATTTTCCGATATTCACAACAATTGGGACTATCTAAGTCAACTGTATGGCGTATTATGAACAAAGATTTAGCGTTGAAGGCCTACAAATTTCAATTGACACAAGAATTGCTGCCACAAGATCATTCCATGCGTCGGGACTTTGCCAATTGGATACTAGAACAAAACGACGATTTTTCAAAAAAAAACCATCTTTACGGACGAAGCACATTTCGAGATCGGTGGCTATGTTAATAAACAAAACTGCGAATTTGGGAAGAGGAAAACCCTCACGTGATCCAAGAGAAGCCAACACATCCAGAAAGAGTCACTGTTTGGTGTGTATTGTGGTCTGGTGGTGTGATTGGTCCGTACTTTTTCGAAAATGAGCCATAACCGTTAACGGTACCAGATACCGCGATATGATCACAACTTTTTTATGGCCAAAACTGGAAAATATTGATACTGAGGACATGTGGTTACATATGTGTGGCAAGATGGGTCTACGTATCATACAGTTAGAGAAACACTGCAATTACGACATACAAAGTTTCCAGACCGTGTTATTTCCAGATTTGGTTACGTGAATTGGCCTTCAAGATCCTGCGATTTGACACCGTTAGACTTCTTTCTCTGGGGCTATGTGAAAGGACAGGTCTACAAGGATAATCCTGGAAACGTTGAAGCATTGAAAGCAGAACTTATTAATAGAGCCACAAGTATGCCATAATGTGACCGAAAATTTTGATAAAAGAATCAGGTACTGTAGAGACGCAAGAGGTGGTCACATGGGAGATATTATTTGCAGAGTATAAATGGCAAACATTGTTCTGCAAAAATAAATAAAAACTTTTCCAGTTTCAATTCAAATTCTATGCCTTTAAATTATTTACTTTTGAAAACTCAATTTGAAAGTTTCCTATATTATATTATGTACCTTCAGCTCTATATGGTTTGTATACAGTTAGCCGAATGTTAAACTGCAAAATGCCATTTTGCTTAATATCTTTTGACAAAAATGACATTTCGCAACTATCAATTTGACATATTTGACCATTTTACCATTTTATATTGAAATGGTTATTTGGCATAATGAGACACTTCGCAAAAAAATATTCTAAATTCCATATTTTGCACAAAAATTTTTCTAAATTCCAATTATTTGCAAAATATATGTTTGCCACATTTCTTCTTCGAAATGAATTAAATCTATAAAATTACATAATTCATGAAAATATTTTTAGGAAAATAAAACCAAAGTAATAATTTAACTTCCAAAGTAATAATAATTTTCTTATCTTTTAAAAAATACTTTTTTGTTTTTTACGACAGGTTCACCACCAATCTCAAACTTCTCTATTTCTATCTTTACAAATCTAATTTCTTTTTTTAATACGCCCATAATTCTATAAAATCCGACATGTTCTCCATCAATAATTGCATGTACTCTGTGTTGCCACGATTCTACATAATTTTGTGTTTGTGGAATATCTTTTTGATCTAGTTTAAAGCAACTCCAAAAAGTTGGAGTCAATAGTGGCGGTTTAGTTTTATCCCAAACAACAACAACAAAAATTAGAAAATAAAGTCGTTATCTTAAATTCGTTTTCTTATTATCATTAATAACGAATTAAAGTAATATTATTACTTGAAGTTGTTATTTGTTAAGTGGATTGTTGTGAAAAGTATTAGATGCAAAGTGTCCCATTTAATAAATAAACTATTTGCAATGTGGTAATTTTCCTAAAATAAAATTTGTAAAATAATAAATTATGCCAAATAGCTTTAGTGAAATGAGAATTTGACATATAGATTTTGCGAATAGGTTCGTTTCAGCTCTGTATACAGTAGCATTACACATGCTGTCATTTTTCTGATTTGTGAAATCGTGGGGAATCGGTCGAAGACATAAACCATAATGAAAATTAAAAAACGGGAGCATCCCAGTTTGCCTAAATCCAGTTCGCAAAAGGACATTTTATCTAATGCCATTTGACAAAACAAAACTTATTGCAAAAAGGCTTTTAAGAAAAGTGACATTTCCCAAAAAGATTCTTAACAAAAGAGACAATTCACAAAATAACTTTTAACAAACTGACATTTAAAAAACAAATATTTTTGTAATAAATATTTATTAAAAAGATATATACATAGATATATACATCCCCTATACATATGTATATTAAGAGTAAATGTATTTGGTTTCAAAATCACAGTTTTAATAATTAGTTTAGCGGTGGTTTGGGGGCGACAGTCCAACTATTTTAAAAGTTGTGTAGTTGAAATATATACGTAGGAAATATATTTAAGAGCAATTTTAGAATTGGTTACAAAATCAGGGTATTCGCTTTTTCGAGAATATTTGTATATGCATATGTTATGATTCTAAATTCTGAGGGATATGAAGTTTGTGACTAAATTCCATCTCTAACATAGAATTAGTTTGTTAAAAATCTTTTTGCGAAATGTTCCTTTTGTTAAAAGTCTTTTTGCGAAATGTCCCTTTTGTTAAAAGTTTTTTTGTGAAACGACATTTTGCAATAAGTCTTTTTTTTCAAATGTAATTAGACGAAATGTCTTTTTGTGAAACGGATTTGGGGTAACTGCCATAAATGTAAAAAAACATAATTTAAAATACAGATTGTAAAAAACGACATAATAAAAAAATGTAAATTAGCTTAAATTTGGAATGAAAAGTCTAATGAAAAAAAAAACTGTTTTACTTCTGCCACATAAGATATGAGAGTAAAGCTAATATTTGTATTTTTATACCCGTATGAACTATGTTCAGGGTATAATAAATTTGCCATTACGTTTGTGACACCTTAAAGGAGTCGAGCTAGATATAGTGTCAAAGGTATGGATCGGCTCAGAATCGAATTCTGAGTCGATTAAGCCATGTATGTCCGTCCGTCCGTCCGTCCGCACGATAATTCAAAAAATAAAGGAGCTAGGAGGCTGAAATTTTTTTTTTTCACTTTTGTAAAATTGTTAGTTTTGCTATTTAAATCCAACATTTTCGGTCGGCGGGATCAAGTAGCTGCCATACAACTTCTATCTTTATATAGAAATAACTCAGTATCTATTCAAGCTAGGTTTCTGAAATTTTGCAAATGATGATCAAGTTTTATGGCAATAACTTCTGCAAAATTTGGTTGTGGTGGTGCGACGGGTTCGGGTAGATGCCATACAACTTCTCTTTTTAAATGAAAATAACTCACTGTCCGTCCGCACGATAACTCAAAAAATAAAGGAGCTAGGAGGCTGAAATTTTTTTTACGTCACTTTTACAAAATTGTTAGTTTTGCTATTTAACTTCAGAATTTTCGGCCGCCGGGTTCGGGTAGCTGCCATACAACTTCTTTCTTTAATAGGAAATAACCCAGTGTCTATTCAATCTAGGTATCTGAAATTTTGCAAATGATGATCCAGTTTCATGGCAACAACTTCTGTAAAATTTGGTTATGATGATATGGCAAGTTCGGAAAGTTGCCATACAATTTCTCTTTTTAAATGAAAATAACTCAGTGTCTATTGAAGCTAGCTATCTTAAATTTAGTGAAAAAGTGTCGAGTTGCATGCCAAAAACTTTTGTTAAATTTGATTGGTCTAAAGCAGCCGGTTCAGGCTTTTTACATTTCTTGGAACTTAATGAAGCTAGGCGCAATAGATTCGGGTAGCTATCATACAACCCCACAATTTACATAAATATATCTCTGCAGTTCGGTACTAAAACATCTGAATGTTTTTAAAAGATGATCAAGTTTTATAGAAACAGGATATATTACGTTCATACGGGTATCCCAGAGTTGACACAGTCTACTCTACTGCACTCTTCCTCGTCATAGAATAAAAATAATTTTTAATTTTTCAGAACTTCTTATTATAAAATTATTCGAAAAAACAATAATCATGCTCAATAGTAAATTATAATATTATATCCCATTTTTATCTATAAAATAATTTTAAACAAAACATCCTCTAAAATAACATCTTCAATTCAACCTTTATATAAGAAATTCATCTGTAAGTTTATAATCACACATTGATAACCCAACCATAATTCTATGTAATATTAAAGGTTATCGAAAAATAAAAACTTTTTAAAAAAATCTTTTATTTGAGATCTTAATCTTTTTTTAAAAAAGATTTAAGCTTAGGTAGAATGTTTAAAACACCAAAAGTTTATTAGATCTATCTATATATCTATCTATCTATCTAAACATCCTCTGTTTATTGTTATTCTTTCAAAATAATATTTATTTCGAAACTATAGTCATTTTAAGCATATTTTCTAAAAAAAATTTAAAAAATTTCAATTTTACTTTGACTCTTTCAATTCACTTATCCGTCCATCCATGTGTTCACAAAATTTCTTACACGGTTTACATCCCTATTCCCAAAACCAAACAGTACATTCGTATTAAAGGTTCCATCCTAAAGTTTGAGTTTAAAAGATGGGTGGTTTTGGTTGGTTAGAGTCCAACACTACCCTGAGGAAGCACGTGCAGTTTCTCTTGGTGACTTTTGAGTTTTCCACCAACCCCCGTAAAAAAAAAAAAAAAATGATGGAGTAATAAAATTTTATTATCGATCAAAATTCAATCATTTCAGAGTCACTGCCCCTAATTTGGAAAAAATTCTATATCTTAAATATTCGTCATAAAATTTTTTCAATATTAAAAGACCAATTGACAGAAAATTTTAAATAAAATTAAAACTTACATATAACTTTTTGCAATTTATTTGCAATTTGATATTTAAATTTACCGTTATGTAAAACCAAAAATATTCTTCTATTTAGTCTTTTTCGTATCTCTGTAAGGCTTTCAGTAAAAAATTCGAAATTTTGAGAAGAGAAGAATATAAGAAAATGAAAAGAGATGAATTATAGTATAAGTTACCTCAGCCTTAAAATCTTTTAGGGTTCAAAAATTGAAAATTCGCTATTTTTAGAGACCTATTATAACTTGGAAACCTGCGAAAATTTATCCTAATAATATTGTATATTTTACCTATTTTAACGGATTTTTTTAATAATATTCATAAGGGGTTTTCCCTAAAATTAAATAAAGTATCCTTTAATTTACATCATTTTTTCTTACATAAAAAATTCTATTAAAAATTTTAAATTTTCAAGCAAATTTTCATTTGCTTTAAAATATGCACAATTCCAATAAGCTTTTTATTATATTTTTTAGAATGGACTCATTTAAAAGACTTTGACTTTGACACATACTGCTTGTTCGGATTTCTACAGTTTAGATTTTGTACAATATGAATTCCATATACCAAAAGTACAAAATTTAATTATTGTGTAATTAACGGTTAGTTAACTAATATTTTCGATCGTTCTTGAATATCCTTAAGTTATCTCAACTCCTCTATATTTTATTTCTGATGTCGCCTAATTGAAAAAGGCTTTTCTAAAACCTATAATTGTTTTATAATTAATATCTTGAAGATACTATATAAGCTTATGTATAAGCTTATTGTATTACGTATATGGAAAATAATTAAATAAATAAATAAATATGAATATTAAACCGTTAAATTATATTTCAAATTTAAATAGTGTCTCTTTTATCTAATCATGAAAACTTTACAGTAAATTCAAATTTATAATCCTTAATATTATCTACTAGTGTATGAGTGACCAAAAATCAATATTGAAAATGATAATCAAAAAAAAAAAACTAATTATTATTCTAAAAATACTTATTTTAATCAATTATTGAAACCTCTTAAAAATTTCCTTTTATTTAATTAAGTCATCCTGTCCCAGAAATTATTTATTAAACAAAAACAAAAAAAAACCAAAAAAGCAGATACAAAAATTTAAAACCAGTAAGTCTAATTTGGTATCAATGAATTCAATGGATCATATTATTTCAACGATACTTTTCTATTTAACTTTTTCTTTTCTTTGTTTTCTTTTTTTTTTTTTGTTTGTATCCTTGGATAAATTGAGAATCTAAAATCTATTTGCATTAATGAAAATCGCTTTATTTATCCTAAATTGAGCAATAAAATTTCAATAAAGTGTCCACCATTTAAATAAAATAAAATAATATAACAAAATAGAAAAACAAAAATTAAAATAACAAAAAGAAAAAAGCAAAAATAAGATAGGAAAATTAGAAAGAAATAGAAATAGTTTATTGACCATTCATTAGGCTCTTTTTACTTTTTTTTTTTTTTTTTTGATAAATTTTGTAGAGAAACATTTTTTGTATTTTTTCTCCTTTTTATTGTTCTCAATTTTGTATTGTTTAACCAGGATAATTGATATTGGTATCCATTTAATAACAATGATAGTCATAATAATAATATAATGATAATAATGGATAAAAATTTACATTTTAAAAGTATTAATTTTGAACAAAAAAAAAAAATAAATAAAACAAATTAAAGTTGGGTTGTTTTTATAATAAAAGCTTTTGTATTTTAATTGGATTTTAGAAATTGAACTTTTTTTTTTCTGTTCTTTTTCTTCTAAAAATAAAATTTTAAACAAGGTAGAATGTAAACCAACGGTTTTTAAAAGCGCACATTTCCAAAAGACTATACAAACGTTTAGAATTGTGACTTACACAAAAAATTTCATGTAATAAGAAAGAACGTGAACAACTTCTTCTTCTTCTTCAACAACTTCTTCTTTTGTAGAATTTTTAGGGGCTGTAAGTTCAGAACCCTATATACCTGACTCGAAAAACCGTTAACACACGTAAAAGTATATTATTGAACTTTTAATTTTAATGTCTTGCCGAAGAAAAATGTTAAGAGATGCCTAAGTTACAGGTGTCCAAAAATAGGAAATTTTCAATTTTTGAGGCGTAATAACTCTTAAACAGAGGATTGTACCAAAAATTTTCTGAGGAAACTTGTACTAATTCTAAAAGTTCTTTCTTGTCTCAAAATTTCAGGTTCCTATCTCAAAGCGTGCCGGAGTTATGAAAAAAGAAATATTATGCAAAATTTAGTTTTAACATAACGGTAAATTTAAATACTAAATTTAAAAATTATATACAATTTTGATATTTATTTGGAAAGGTAAAAAAAATTTCTGTCGAATGGCGTTTTCAGATTGAAAATATGTTAAGCGGAACATAAAATATACGCGTTTAAAATAGGGCTTTTTCAAAGTTTGAGGGGCTGTAGTACCCTGATGGATGGGGCTACATGAAAAAGTTGTTCCACAAAATTAAGTTTTTTATGAGACTTACCTATGGTTAAAATTGTTTTTGTCTATCTTTAACGGTGTAGAAGTTTTGTAAACATACGGACAGAGTGAAACTAATAGGCACATTTTTTCAAAATTTTTTTGGAAATGTGCTAAACGCCACAGATTAAAAATACAAAAAGAATTTTAAATTTGAATAGAATTCAAAAAGAAGGTTATTAAACTTTCATTTAATTTTAAAATAAAATTAATTAATAGTTTATTTAAATAAGTGGATTATATAATGGTAAAAGTACAATCAACTCTCAAAAACTTTTACATTAATAGTCATTTGTTAAAAAACTTAAAGTAGGCATAATTTTTTTCTTTTTCTATAGATATTCTTTTCAGTTCTATAAGTTTGTTATAATAAGTGAATTTAACAATCACTGTATTTTCTTTACCTGTACCTGTAAAGGAACAGTTAGTGCGCTATGTGCTTCATATATATGAAGTAAATAATTTGAAATATATTAACACTTTGACTGTCAACTGTAAGACAAAACTAGTAATTGGAGTCTATGCTGCGATGCACTATGCAATAAATTTCATATACTAAAGTACGTATATACGATAAACTCGATATCGGACATCTCGTACATCCCTTTTAATGGATACCTATACGAATTATAAATTCAATTTAATAATTGGAAACAATATCTCGCGCTTCACTTTGCCAATTTTTAAAAAAAGTCATATTTAACAAAGTAGTATTAAACACAAAAAAATGGTATTGGCAGTCAATGTGTTAAACTACATAGTTAACTAATGGAAAATTTTAAATTATCAATACTTGTAGGTCAAATGTACATTATAATGAATGAATGTCACATGAATAAAAAAAAATGGTAGTGATAAAATTAGGCAAGCTACAAAACTTTAAAGTTTGACATATAACCAGGTTAGAGGTAAGTCTAAATTGGTTAATCCTTTAAAGAATGACAAGAATGAAAAAAATGTATGGTATAAAAATATGTTAATTATTTTAGGATTGGTACAATTTTAATTTTTTCTAATTGAGTTTTTATACCCGTATGAACTATGTTCAAGCGTATGATAAATGCCATTACGTTTGTGACACCTTCAAGGAGTCGAGCTAGATATAGTGTCAAAGGTATCGATCGGCTCAGAATCGAATTCTGAGTCGCTTAAACCATGCACGATAACTCAAAAAATAAAGATCCGCACGATAACTAAAAAAATAAAGTAGGTAGGAGGCTGAATTTTTTTTACATCACTTTTGCAAAATTGTAAGTTTCGCTATTTAAATCCAGTTTTTTCAGCCACCAAGTTCGAGTAGCTGCCATACAACTTCTTTCGTTATATGAAAATAACTCAGTATCTGTTGAAGCTAGGTATCTGAAATTTTGCAAATAATGATCAAGTTTTATGGCAACAACATCTGTATAATTTGGTTGTGCTACCATACAACTTCTATTTTTAAATGAAAATAACTCAGTGTCTATTGAAGCTAGGTATCTGAAATTTAGTGAAGAGTTGTCAAGTTACATGCCAAAAACTTTTGTAAAATTTGATTAGTCAAAAGCAGCCGGTTGAGGCTTCTTGCATTTCTTGGAACTTAATGAAACTGGGCATCTAAAATCTTATAAATGATGTTCAAGTTTTATAGCAACAACTTCTGTAAAATTTGGTTGTGCTTGTGCAATAGATTCGGATAGCTGTTATACAACTCCATAATTTACATAAATATATCTCTGTATATTTAAAATTGGTACTAAAACATCTGAAAGTTTTTAAAAGATGATCAAGTTTTATAGAAACAGGATATATTACGTTTATATGGGTATCCCAAAGTTGACACAGTTTACTCTACTGCACTTTTCCTCATTTTTTTTAAGTTTTAAAAATCAAAATTTAGATGAGAGATTAGTGATTTTGAGTTAATAAGTATACGAAGTTTCAGGGTATTTGTTTTTGACACAAAAACATTTATTTAATGAAATTTAGCTATTAATCTAAATAAAAACGTTGCTCATTATATTTTTAATCTTTTATTTTTCTCATAGAATAAGTAAATACATCGAATTTTGTTCAACAAGAAAAACCCTCAAAACACACATACACGTACATAAACAAATGCGCGCCATTTCCAAATTTCTTTTTTGTATTTTTTCTCTATCTGGAACGGTCTAAAACAGTAAAGCTAATTTTATGAATAAATTTTGACTTTATAAAATGATATAAAATCTCAAGCAAATATTTGATCAAATGCTTTAAATTACATTACCGTAGAATTTTTAATAAAAAAATACAATAAAAGACCTTCCTTAAGATTTGTTGATCCTATTCTTTTGTATTGATTTTAATTTCTTTTTAAATGAATTTTTCTTAAGTAGAAGAACAGAGTAGAACAATAAATTGCCTGAACAACTTCAATCTATATTTATATTCTTTTCAATCTTTCAGAACTTATAATCAGAACTTAATATTAGTTCATTGTTGTATAATATAGGATGTGTCCCAAATTCAGTATTTTGAAAAGTATTTAGTATTCTTAAAAACGAGGCTCCAACGAAATTTAAATAAATGTTTTATTTCAGAAATTGTATTAGCTATTTATTAATTTACTAAAAAATGATAAAAGTGTCTCTTGATTTTTTACGATTTTTCACAATTTATAAATTTTGGTGTAAGCCACAATATTCTTAACTTTAGTTATTGTCTTATTTTTTTTTAATTTTCATTTTAACTACTAAATTTTCTTTCGATATCCTCAAAATTTTACTTCTATTATTAAATATTCAGTTTTTAGTAAACATTTTTTTATTCTTATTCTTAATTTATAACAAAGGCTAAAACTTAGCGTTATAAAAATTTCATATTTAAACAATAATTTATTTTCTTTATATTTTGATGACTAAGAACTGATTAACATAATTATAAAGGAACGTTTTAAATTTAACTTTCTATAAAATATAGGTACCTATTATAAACTTTTCAAAAGGAGCCTTTTTTTTTTATTCTTGAATTCAAATTTTATATTATAGGTAGGTACCATATAAATTTTTCTCGTAATTTTTATTTACATATACAAAAAAAAAAAAAATAAAAAAAAATCAAAACTATAAAAAAATGATCATAGTGAACCGACCGTAATTTATCAAAATGAAGCTTAAAATTTAATACCATAAAGAAAAAAAAAAAGAAAAACTTAAGCTTAAAAAATTTAAATATTTTCATTTTTCTAAAGAAATTGAAAGCCTTTTTTCTCAATAATGCAATTTATATACGTATATATCATATTTAATTCTTTTGTTCCAATATTTTATTTTTATTTTATTTATTTTTTTTTTTTTTTTTTTCATTTTTAATAAAAATATATAATAATTCTTTTAAAATGTTAAGATATTGTCCTTTGTATAATGCTGAGGTATCTATTGTGTTTTTTTTTTCTTTATTAAAGAAAAATCTTGTAAACATTATCGTAATAAACAACCAAACACGTGTAACTTTAAAAGAATAAAACAAAAACATAAAAATAAAAATAAAATGTTTTTCTTTACAAAAGGAAAAAAAAAAATAAAAAATACTTTCGAAATTCTATTAGAAAAAAAAAATTTCTTTCCATTTTTTTTTTTTTTTTGTTTTTCTTTTTCCTCTTTCAATAAAAAATCCACATCAGAATCTTTTAACACCACATTTTACACTATTTTACATTTTTATATTTACATTATAACAGTATGTATATATATATATATATATATAGAAGAGCTTTTAATTTTTACAGATGAAAAGAAAAGCCTTTTTTCTAGATTGACCCCTCCATCAATAATATTCATTTCTGATTTTATTTTTTGTTGTTGTTTGTTTTTGTTTTCTTTTTATGTGTTTGAAAATTTAAAAAGAATAAATGAAAAATTTATTTGAAATTTATTTTTTAAAGGATTTTCTTTTAAAAGTTTTAAATTTTTTTTTTTTTTGATAAAATGTTTTTTTTTCTTACATTTGTTTTTTTTTTTTTTTTTTTGTGTGAAATAAAACATGAGAAAGAAAATGAATGGCGAAAACTCTTCAAAATCAAAAAAAAAAAAAAAAAAACAAAAATAATTTTTTTTTCTTATTTCTGTGCTTATTTCTTTTTTTTTTTCTCATAATAAAGGATATTTCATCAAAATAAATTTTGGTACTGTTTTTAGTCAAAAATAAATTTTTTATTATTATTTTTTTTTTTTTATTCTGTCTTTTTTCTCACCACTCACTTATTTTTAAATTTTTTTTGCTTTACTTACTGTTTAGGTACTGTGTAATATAGAATATACATATATACACTTACATTCAACCATACTTGTATATATTTATTTTTTAATTTTTATTTATTTAATTTTTTTTTTGTTTTGTTATTTTTGTTTTTTTTTTTTTTGTATTTTGTTAGTAGTAGTAGAAAAATCTATTTTTTTCCATTTTGGAGGATTTTTAAAAATAAAAAAAAGATAAAACTTTATAAAATATAAAAGGGAAGAGAAAAAAAAAAAATATCTACCGAAAAAATTAGGTATTCTAAATTTATTCGAGCAAACAATAGGGACTACTCTCTGTTATGATTAGTAAAAAGAAATTTTCCGCAAAATAAATTTTTATAGTAGTACCTTCTTTCATTTTTTTTTTGTTTTTTTTTTGTTGATTTTTTTTTTTTTTTTATTATTTTTGTCTTTTGTTATCAAAAAATATATTTATATACAGTCAAATAATAATATGGCCAAAATAATAATAATAATATTTTTATACAGAAAAAAACAAAAAAAAAATTGAAAAAAATAATGAAAAAAATCGAAAGGACATTATCATGACTTACATACCAAAGAACATAAAATAATAATTGTAAGAGAATTTTTCTATAGTTATTAAAATAATAGTGGTGAATTTTTTATTTGTTACAGTAAAATTCTGAATTTTCTCATAAAAAACAAAAACTTTATATAAAAATTGACTTTCTTGAATATAATATTATACTAATTCTATATAACAGATAACGGATAATAGTGATTCTATATAAATTTTTCATCCTTTTTTTTTTTTTTTGTTGAGTTTTTACAATTTTTTTTCTTACTATGAATAAAAAAAAATAATAAAATGAAAGTGTCCTTTCTTTGATTTTATCTCATTTATTTATACGATAAAATATATAATTATATGTAGTTGCATTTAAAATAGTTACGATTTCCGATTTTCTTTTTTATTAAAATGTCAACTTATAAAAACTTTCTTTAAAGTCCTTGAAAATAAACAGTATTTTTACATGCAATATGTTATCCGACTAATAAACTGATATTTCTGAGAATGAACATTAAAATAAGTATTAGTTTAAACCAAAAAAAACGTTTGAAAGTTCTTCGAGGACCGGGAAAAAAATCATCAATATGCAATATAATTGACAGAAATGAACATTTTATTTCTGTATGAGTGTTTGATATTTTGAACTTCTAAAGTAAATCTTACCATTTCTATTAAACTTTAGATATTGAGGTATAAACTGTTATATAATCTCCTGTTATTTTAAAACTGCTTAGAAAAGAAGTGTTTATAGTAAATGTAGGATAAGAATTTCATGTTATATTAAGGAGAATTTGGAAGGCAAGGATTTTAAAGAATGTCCTTTTTGTTTCTACAAAAGTTTGATCTTACATTAAAGTAAATGTAGTGAGGAAAAGATTTTAATGAATGTATTTCTCCTGTCTATAAGCTTTGAATGACGTGTTCTCTTTCAATCTTTATTATTTTCTTTACTAATATTAATCCTTCTAATTATTTATCTGTGCTATACAGTATACAATATGTATTGGATAATATTAATTAAACAAGTGAATTTCAAAACTAATCAATTTCATAAATATATAAACGATTCGGTTCAAAAAATAAAAAATAAATTTTAAAGAATGAATTCTGCTAAATCCTTTATATGAATTTTATTTAAAATCCGAATTCTTCTTTATTTAAATATCGAATTCTTCTAAATCGTTTATATGAATTTTATTTAAACCCGCCCCCCTCTCTCCTCCGCTTCCTCCTCCACTACCGTCCTAAAACTGTTAACTCTAATGTAATATTTTCTAGGCTTTCTTATCTATAAGCTCCGTTACTTGATAAAGAATTATATAAACCGTTATCACGTGTTTTAAATTTATGTATTATGCAATATTCGTCTCATCCTTTTTGTATTAGCTTTGTTATAAACTTTTTCATGTTTTTTTTATTTTGTATTATATATTAGCAGGCAAACGGTTAGACAAATAATTATTAAAATAATATAAAATTATTGTATAGATAGGGGAAAACAAAAATATTAAATCAAAAATAAAAAAAAAAAAAGCAAATCAAAATTTTTTTTTTTCTCTTATTGCTCTTTTATTTTAGAGTTTGTCCTTAAGTGCAGTCATGTACACGGTTTCATTTTTATAATTTTATTTAAAATTAGAGTCTCAAGAGTGAAGAAAAAAAAAAAAAAAAGAAATTCAATTCAAAATGTTTAAAAATCATAGGATATGGTATAATTGAAGCATAGTACAGTAACAAAATAAATTGTTTAGGCAATAATGGTAAAATAACAGTAAATGAGAAGAAAAAAAATGTTTTCTTAATTTATTCTATAGCTTTTTTCTCTTCTCTCTCTTCTTTTTCCTTCTTTTTAAATTATTTTTTTTTTTTTTTATTTAATTAAATTTAAAGGAAATTATTGAATTGTTACATTACTGAAAGATACTTACTATATACGTATATATTTTGTACATAATAGAACATATTAATTTTATATTAGAGATACTTTAACTTTAATTTACGTGAATTAAGTTTTATTCTTTTTAAGATGTAATATTAAATTTTCTTTATGTTTAAATATTATATATATATATTTTTTTTTGTTTATTCCTTGATCTGGACCATCGGTTAAAACCTTCTGTTTTTAAATTTTTTTTTTTTTTTGTTAAATTGACAAAAGAAGGTAAAGAAAATTAGAAAAATTTTGTCCTGTCTCTTAAAGAAAAATCTTTTGTTAAAGCAAATAATATGTAGATACATAATAAATAATGTAAAATTATGGAAATTTAATATAAATAATTTAATTTTTTTTTTTTTTTTATTAAACTTGTGTATAAATTTCTACAATATTTTATTTAAATTGTATAATTTTATGTGAAATTAGTTGCATACATATGACAGTAATTATATTTAATTTTAGTTATTATCCTACCTATTCTAATTGAGAAATGCAAGGATTAAAGAAAATTTAATTTGTTTATAGGTTATATATATATATATATATATATTGTTTTTAAATAAATAAACCCACCTCCTCCTTTGGGAATTATAATGGGAACAAAATTTTTAAACCCTATGTAGTATATTGGTTAGGAAGTAGAGAAGGATAAAACAGGGATGTGGAAACTTTAGATTTTATTCACACCATTCGTATCAGTACATAAGATACATAAAAAAATGATTTTTTTGTTTTAACCCTCACAAATGAAGGATGATGTGATGATAAGTGAAAAATTCAAATCTCAATTTATCTGGAACTTAGATACTTACTTTTTTTTCTCTTTTCTACTGCTATAAGGAGGATACAGCATCCACTAAGTTATTTATGATTCATATTTAACTATTAGCTTCAATTTCTGAAATCATTATAGTGTCATCATTGATTACTCGGCTGTAGCTGTTGTACAAGTGTATCAAACACCAAGTATGATTTTTTTTTATTTATGCGTAATTTATTATCCTATACAAGAATTATTTTGTTATTTTATTCTATATTACGATCTTATAATATGGCATATATACATATATACTTATTTTTGATTTAATTATATTATACTGGTATTAGTTATATATATACAGGGTTATTCTCTAACAATTAGATAGCTTTCTAGATGTAAGCAAATTAAATTAAAACTTAAGAAAATATTTTAGGATCTCTTATCTTTGTTACCAAGAAAAATTGCACCCCCCTCCCATCCATCAAATGCAATTACCCAATTAAATACCCAGAAGCGAAAGAGTGTATTTTATATCACTGTGTATTATAAAAAAAAAATTATATTATTTTTTATTAATCTATCTAATCAAGTAGAAGTTTGAACCCGAGTTGTTTCTGAAAATTTGGCTTCTCAACCAAAACTCTACCATTCGCCGGATGGTAATCACTACATCATTTGCTGAATGGAAGCTAGACACCTATTAATATTTTTATACCCGTATGAACTATGTTCAAGAGTATAATAAATTTGCCATTACGTTTGTGAAACCTTAAAGGAGTCGAGCTAGATATAGTGTTAAAGGTATGGATCGGTTCAGAATCGAATTCTGAATCGATTAAGCCACGTACGTCCGCCCCTCCGTCCGTCCGCACGGTAACTCAAAAAAAAATAAAGGGGCTAGAAGGCTGAAATTTTGTTTGCGTCACTTTTGCAAAATTGTTAGTTTTGCTATTTAAATCTTGCATTTTCGGCAGCCGGGTTCGAGTAGCTGCCATACAACTTCTATCTTTATATGGAAATAGCTCAGTATCTGTTCAAGGTAGGTAGATATCTGAAATTTTGCAAATGATGATCAAGTTTTATGGCAACAACTTTTGTAAAATTTGGTTGTGATGCTACGACAGGTTCGGATAGCTGCCATACAACTTCTCTTTTTAAATGAAAATAACTCAGGCTCTGCTGAAGCTAGGAATCTGAAATTTAAAGAAAAAGAGGTGTCGAGTTACATGCCAAAAGCTTTTGTAAAATTTGATTGGTCTAAAACAGCCGGTTCAAGCTTCTTGCACCTCTTGGAGCTTAATGAAGCTAGGCGTCTAAAATCTTATAAATGATGATCAAGTTTTATGGCAACAACTTCTGTAAAATTTGGTTGTACTTGTGCAATAGATTCGGGTAGCTGTTATACAACTCCACAATTTACATAAATATATCTCTGTAGTTAAGATCGGTACTAAAACATCTGAAAGTTTTTAAAAGAAGTTCAGGTTTTATAGAAACAGGGTATATTACATTCATACGGGTATCTCAGAGTTGACATAGTCTACTCTGACTACTGCACTCTTCCTCGTTTAAATGTAAGATGCTTAAACTAATGCTGAAACAATGTATTTTCAAATGTTTAACTTTGGGCATTTAAAAAGTAGAGATGAGGTATGGTGAAAAATTTTGCAAAATATTGACTCCACATAACAGTAAATTTGTTTTATTTCATAGTAATTACAGTAAAGTTTTTTTTAAAATTATCAAATGCCAAAAATGTAAGGTAATAATAAAGTAAATTTTTTGGCGTAACTAACAGCTAGCGTATAGAAAAAAGCAATAGAGACTGATGATGATTAGGCAATAACCAAATTTTTGTTTTCTTTTTTAAAAGCAAATGTACTAACAAAAATTATGCCTAACAATTCTAACGGGATAATTTGTCTTGAGGTTAATTTTTACTATTTTAAAAAATATTTATATTTAATGGTGGTAATGGTTTAAAGTTAAATTAATTTATTTCAAAATATTTCAATAAAATTATTACAAATTGTAAAAAAATTAAAACAGATTAAAAAATCAATAAACTAAATAAAATAATTTAAAAATTTAGCTAAAATTTAAAATCCATAAAAAAAATTAAATGTACCTGTAGTAGTTGTGTAGTTAGAAAAGGTGAATAATTCTGATTTTATAAACAACTATAAAATCCCTATTAATTTTTTTTTCTTACATATATATCTCAACTACAAACAATTTCAAATAGTGTGGGCTCCCACCCCCAAACCCCCGCTAAACAAATAATTGAAACTTTGATTTTGTAAACAACTCTACAATCCCTCCTAATGCCGAATCTTACATATAAATTTTTCTGTGAATTGTTTTTCTGCTAACTTCTGAGAACTGACAGGTTACCCAAATATTCAATAAAAAAGAAATAAATACTTAGTACATATACCATAGTTGATTGTAAGCAAATGGAAAAAACCGGATTACCAAAAAAAAAATTATTATCTTTAATTTAAATCTCCATACTAGTGATTAATACAGAGTTCATTCATGAATTTGATTAATGCTTCATTAGTTTTTTTTTTCTTTATTTCATTTTAAATAGACTTTCTAAACTTTTTTGCTTTCCTAATTTTTTTTTAATAAAAGTTTTTTTTAATGAATTTTTTAATCTTAAAAATCCTTAATTAGTTAAAGAAATGCCTGAACTACTATAAACTCAATTCAATTCCTAATTAAAACTTTAACTTATAATTTTTTATCAGATTCAAACAAAAAATCGCTTTTGTCTGGTATTTACAATTTGTTAACATATTTTAATATGTAATAATTTCAAAGATTTTACTTCATTTATATTCGCTAGAGGCTAGACGTACATGGTTTTGGATTGCACAATTGAAATTTTTAGTACCTACCATTAATTCGAGATGCGTTTTTTCTTTCACACAACTCGAAGTTGGAAAAAAAAAAAAGTTGCTAGACGATTTCTTAGACCATATATTAATTGAGGAATTTGAGGCTCTAATGCGTTTGTAAATAAATTTTTTTATTATAAAAATAGTCATCCATTCAGAAATTAAAACTTTCCTTAATATATGGTTAATGCAGCTTCTTTTTATTACTCTGGATTTATAAAGTCTTTTTTCATTATTCTCCACCTTTCTTTTCAGAAATGTATGCTATGTATCTCCCATTTCTTATGTTCCTTTAATGTAATGTATGTATCTCCATTTCTTATGTTCCTTTTTCCTTATTGTATGCCCTTATGAAAGAAATATTGAAAGTCAATTACAGTATAAGCACGAAGTTCCTCAGGATCTGTTAGCATAACGAAATTAACAAAAGAAAAAAATGGTCTTTAAAACATAACTAAGAATGGACACTTAATAAAAAGTAAAAATTGGTTTCCGGTATAGAGATTTAGAAAGATTATTTGGATAAAGAAGTTTTTAAAATTACAAAGAGGATAATTTGAAGTGATAAAAGAGAAATTAGAATGTATTTGAAAAAAATAGTTCTTCTTTCAAAATAATCAATAAAAATTAATAAATGCCAATTTATTTAACAAAAATAATTTTCATTCACTTGCAATTATAATAAATTTTAATTCTATCAACATTTTTTTAAATATGTTTAGATATAAGTAGTTAAAGATATGTATATTGTTATGTTTAAAGTTATTTCTTTCACGCTATCTATGATTTAATTAAAAAGAAAAACATGAATACAAAATATTTTCCATTTTTCCATATTTTCCAAGCAGTAAAATTTTAGTTTTTTATTTTAATTTTCATTTTTTACAGAATTTTTTTTTTATAGCGTCTCATATCCAGATCAAATAAAATATTCCCACAAAACAATTTTCACTGCGGCACAACACAACAATTTCAATTCAAAATAAAGTTCAAAGTTTTAATTGGAATTAAAATGTACGGTATTTAAAAGATTTTCCAGTTTTTGTTATCATTCAATGAACAATAGCGAAAAACAATTTTTTGTTCAAAATACAATTTAATGAACATAATATAATTAATTATGTTGCTATTGTCAGTGTTTCTATTGCTGTTCCCTTTTATTATTATTTTCAGCATATTTTTTTTTAACATATTGATTTACATTTTGTTATATGTAAGTATGGTGGTATTTAGACTTTCTGGGTACCAAATTTTCGAAAAAGCAAAAAAAACAAAATTTGTGTTTATATTTTTCCAAAATTAAAAGTTCAATGAACTCTATCACAACAAAAATATTATTATTATTAAATTGTAATTGTTTGTCTGTTCAAAAGCACGTTTTTCAAATATTTAAGAGAAAAATAATTTAAAATTATTTGAAAATAAAGTTAGCAAACAGGAAAAGATATAAAAAATCCTGAAACTCTGAAACTAAACAACAAAGAGGTAAGATTCGATACTGGAAATGTTATATGCCATCTGATGCTAAGGATACAAAGAATATAGAGAATCGATATAGCAATTTGTAGAGGTTGTGGACAACATCAGAAACTAGAGGCGTTATGACATGTGCCTTGCTTATTCCCGACACTGGAATCCTAAAGGAGAAGAACCTTGGGAAAGAACTACTGCGAAGATTTCTCCGAATTGACGGCGCTTGTTCAGGAGACAATCATCTAACTTTTTAGAGGTATGAATGAACTCGATGAACCAATGTGATAAATAAGCGTCACTTTGGATGAACAATTGGTCGCAAAACCTAAGGATAGTTATTTATCACACCTATCAAACAACTACAACAACAACAAACCAAGATTGCATATTTTGTGGCGCATTTTACTTCTATTACATGAAGTATTGAAATATTTTAATCTAATTTACTGTTTTTTCTCCATTTAAGAAAAATAGGGCTTCTAACGGGACACAAATCCTAAGTTTAATGATAGTTTTTATCACACCTACCACACTACTACAATAACAACAAACTTATATTGCATATTTTGTGGCATAATAAAATTTATATTAAATCAATTTTTTGGTACTATTTATTTCGTTAAACCGTTGTTTATTCTGCTATGGTTGGTTGGTGTGAGTCGCTGGCCACCGCCGCTCCTGGCAGTGACCCCAATTAGCGCGTTAGCACCGTTTTGCTACCACTTCCGTGAGCACAAGACTTATAATAGGGCTATATTAGTTTAATTTTAGATCCATTTCGTTGCGTTAAGAAACCTTACCATTTCTGCAGGTTGCTTAACCGCTAGATCACTAAGATCGTTGAATTGATGGCTACCCAGAATTGCTATTCTGGCCCTCGCCAGCGCTGGGCCCTTACAGGTGAAGTGTGTAATGGATTCTTTCTCATTTTGTTCACCACAGCTGCGGCATGATGAATTGAATGGGATATCTATTCTGGCCGCATGTTCACCAATTGGCCAGTGGCCCGTGAACACACCTATTGTTCTGGCTATGTTCCGTCGGGATAGCTTCAATAGATTTTCGGTTCTTTTTTTATCATACGATGGCCAGACTTTTCTGGCCGTACAACATGTGGCTAGTTCGTTCCACCTTCTATTTGCTAAGAACAAAAAGTGGAGGAAGATATCTTTCTTAACGCTGTTTAGCGTTATTCTGCATTAGTTTATCTGTAAAATATTATAACACATCTGTTTATATTTATTTATTTCAAAATTTTTATTGTGATTCATCACTTAGACACCTACATACAATATTTTAATTTCAAATCTATTACAGTGCAAATTTAATCATTCTTCTGCAATATAATGGATCAATTTCTTTTTACTTTTTAAATTTATGAAGTGGATTAGTCTCAGGAAAAATTTAACTTACAACGAAAAAAATATAAAAAAATTTATTGTTGCCAATTGCTGAAAGTTTTTTCTTGCAAAACCTAAGAATTTTTGGTAATTTTTATGTATAGGTATAAAATTGTTATAAAGTAACCTTGATTGATCATATTTTTTAAAAGTTTTTTGACAATAAAGTTTTGGAAATAGCTGGCCAAAAGCTTGAATAATTTTATCTAAGTTGTTAAGTAAGTCCTTCAATTATCTAAAATAAAAAGAATCTCAAAATCAATAAAAAAAAAAAAAATGTGAAACATGATGCAAATTTGAATGATTTAAAGATATAAACAAAAAAAATTAATTTAAGAATTTAATATTGTACTGGCCTAGATGTACTTGCTTAAGATGTATCTGGAATTCCATTACATCGTATATAGTTGGTAAAAAAAAACTAAAATAAAAGAAAAATGACTGACAAACATTTCAACTTTTTTTTTATTAAAATTCACTAAAAAGTTCAAATTATATAGCAACATGTTTCAATGCAATTAAAGATTCAAGAGTTCTAAAAAGTATCTACATGTGAAAAAAAAAATTTGTTATAATGAGTTCAGAATTGAGGATTGTATAGTTTGTAGTTGTTTTTTTAACATTTTCATCATTAAATAGGACAAAACTATTTTTTTTTTTAATAAAAAATAAATTCAGTTTTTTTTTTTTGTATTTTCGGTATAATAAGCGTTACCATTGCATTTTTAAGATTTTTTTTTGTTTCTGTTAATACTATCAATTTTTGTCAGAATATAGTATACTTTAGTTTGCATGGATATAAACATAATCAGCCACATTTGGTATTTTATTTTTCCTTTGCTTTGCACATGTACCATTATATGGTTTTTTAGGTGCAGTGACAGAACGCCAAAGGAAATAAAGCCCGCGGGCTTTAATTTCAAAACTTATGGAATTAAAGTCCGCGGGCGTTAATTTCTTTTTAAATTGGAATTAAAACCCGCGGACTTTAATCCCTTTTTAATTGGAATTAACACCCACAATATTTTTTGTTATTAAAAGAAGAGAATAATAGAATATATAAAGCAAATGCATTCGGAGGAATTTTAGAGTTTTGGATAAAAATTGAGGTATCCCCTTTGTCCAGAATATTTACTAATATATATAAGTTGAGTTGGTTACAAAATCAGGGTTATATGCTTTTTCCAAAATATGCATATAAGTAATAGTCCTACTGACAGAGGTTTTGGGAGGTATTCTAGAATTAAATTCAAAATCAAGATTTTACGACTTTTACAGAATGTTTAGATATATGCATATGCGAGTTCTGAATTAAGAGGATTATATGCATATTCTGGAAAAGACGTATAACCCTGATTTTGTAACCAACTCTAAAATCTCTCCTAATTTAAAAACTCGCATATGCATATATCTAAATATGCTGTAAAAGGAGCATAATTCTGATTTTACATTCAATTCTAAAATCGTGCCCAAAATCCCTGATGCCTTAGCAATGCAATGATCCCATGGGTCTTCTGACTAATTGAAGTGAGTCAAAAGTCCCAATAGGGCTTCTGACATGTCACCAAATAAAATTCAGTCAAATGAAATACAGACTTATGATAGTTAACCTTTGTGTTACTCAGTGGGATTTAATTCTTTTTCGAAATGGACTTAAAGCTCACGGGCATTAGTTCTAAAAGTTGTGGAATTAAAGCCAGCGAGCTTTATTTCCTCGGGCGTTCTGTCACTGTACCGGTGTTTTAAGAACACATTTTTTTTCTACTTAGAAAACTTTAGGTTGATATTTAAAATTTAAAATTTTAATCTTTATATATGTATTAAATATTTTAAAACTTAAATTTAAAGTTGATAAAAATTTGTACATAAAATTATATTAAAAATAGATAATAAAATTAAAAAATTTTAAAAAAGAATCGGAATGCAAAAAAAAACAAAATAATCGAATATAGTCTAGTACTTTTCTCCTGGTTAATATAATATATTATATTAAGTATACATTCGACCTAAGACTGAGTACATTTCTTACAATTGGACTGGTGTTCCACAAACTTCACTGAGTTAGTTCGAAAAACTTCAAAATAACGCCATACGCCTAATAGGTGATTATGCTGTTCTACCAACTCTTACTCCTCTTAATATTCGACAAAATATTGAAGAATTATCTTTTGTTATAGATATATATCTTTAACATAATGACACCTGTCCATTGAGTTAAAATCAATAATGACTCTTTACAAACAATTCCAAAATAAGACATGAAAAGTCGCAAATGACCAATTCTACACAGTCAAAATTTCTTGATGATTTAAAAATTATTTTGGAGATTCATTTATTGTGAAAACTAGTAAAATGTGAAACATTCTTTAATCAAATGTGTTCCCCTCTGTAGGCAATGTTTCATTTTAGAATTTGAAATTATTAAAAAAGAACATTTTCTATTTCATTTCTAATTTATTTTCCAACTCCAACCTGTTATCATATTTTCGTCCTTTATTTCCACTACCATTTAGTCAAACCTACATTAACGATGTGAAACTGAATCTAGAGTTTTTCTGGAAACTGTTATATTATTTCATTTCGAAATGTCACGAATATGGCAAGTACCTCTCTTAATAAATAATATTTGTTTTTCATAGTTGATAAGAGTAAAGAATATTTAATAAAGCTTCCTAAATTTTTTTATTCGTATATTATTAATTAATTAACGCTCAACTTCAACATTCTTATTGACTTCAATAGAATATACGCTATTAATATTCTATATGCGTCGATAGTATAGTAGCGTTTAACGTTTATTGCAGTTCTAATATAAACTTACTTTATTCAAATTAATTTTTAGTTGATCATAACATCAGAAATTAAAAACATCAAATTCCACATTTGTTAACTTTCACCGAAAAAATTTTCCATTCACAACATACCTTATTGTTGAGGTTGTTGTAGTATAAAAAGTAAGGTCACAACACATTAACAAACTTAAGGTTTAGAACAAAATCAAACAATTTTTTCAACTCATTCAACTCATGAGTCATTCTATCTGACTCATGGCGCAGTGTTTAAGTCGCCAACATTTCAATCGAAGGGTCTTGGGGTCAAACCCTGGTCAGGTCATATAAATAAAAAATATGTAGTAATTTTATATCGTAATAATGTATATCGTATAATTAATAATAGTAATAATAATAATAATATAATAGCTGCTATAGTGGAGCTACCTTTGGTTATATCATGCAGTAAGGAGTTATATACTGCTACATGTTGCAATCCACTGACGGCCCTGACTCTGTAGTAAAAAAATAATAATATTAATAAGAATACTAATACCAATAATAACAGCCGCTACAATGACAGTGGGGGTTGCATTCAATAATTACCACATGTAGTAAGGTATTATATACTACTACATGTTGTAACTGTTGTAACGGCTATAGTTACTGTTAGCAAAATAGTAATAATAATAGGCTGAATGAATCCGTTTCCTTACAGTTCCACTCTCAGTCCTAATTCAATGTTTCCGTATCCATTTCCTATCCTTTCCTATCCCTACTCCCCAGCCAATATACTGCGTTTGCAGGTAAGCGTATCATCCCATTATATTTGCTAAAGGGGGAGGTTGGTTTAGTCAGTAAAAATCTGACACTACCAAATGGGGAAACTCTTTGTGTTTTTGGAAGACTCCCACCTCCCTTAGGAAAAAAAAGGGATTAGCTGTTTTGATAGTAAAACTGTTTCGCAAATCCTGAGATATATACATTTGAAAATGGGGCTTTTTCGCAATTTTGAGAGGCTATAACTCTGGAACCCTATACAACTAAAAAAAACCTTTAACACCCGTAAAAATATATTACTGAAGCTTTAATTTTTATATCTTGCCGAAGTAAAATGTGTACAGATGCCTAAGTTACATGTGTTTAAAAATAACAAATTTTCAATTTTTGAGCCCTAATAGCTCATAAACAGGTGGTCCAAAAAAAATTTCTGAGCTAATTTATACTAATTCTTAAAGTTCTTTGTGCCCTCAAAACTCAACTCTCTATTTAAGAGCGCTCCGGAATTATGATGTAGAAAAATCATGCAAAATTTGGTTTTCACATAACAGTAAATTTAAACAGTAAATTTATAAAAATTGTATAATTTTGATATTAATTTACAAAGTTAAAAAAATACGTGTCGAATGACGTTTTCAGATTGAAAAAATGTTAAGCAGAACATGAAATATACGCATTTAAAAATAGAGCTTTTCCAAAGTTTGACAAGCTGTAGCTCCGTAATGGCGGCGGCTTAATAAAATGTTGTTCCAAAAAATAAATTTTTTTATGAGACCTACCGATGATTAAATTTTTTTTTTTCTATCTTTAACGGTGTAGAAGTTTTGTAAACAGACGGACGGACAGAGTGAAACTAATAAGCACATTATTTCAATTTTTTTTTTGAAATGTGCTAAAAATTTATACAATAGTAAAGATACGAATACACCGTTTCTTTTTTAAAATATATAGCATTTCAACTAATTTTAAAGTTTAATACTAATTAAAAACGAGGAAGAGTGCAGTAGAGTAGACTGTGTCAACTCTGGGATACCCGTATGAACGTAATATATCCTGTTTCTATAAAACTTGATCATCTTTTAAAAACATTCAGAGTTTTAGTACCGAACTACAGAGATATATTTATGTAAATTGTGGAGTTGTATGATAGCTACCCGAATCTATTGCGCCTAGCTTCATTAAGTTCTAAGAAATGCAAAAAGCCTGAACCGGCTGCTTTAGACCATTCAAATTTTACAAAAGTTTTTGGCATGCAACTCGACACTTTTTCACTAAATTTCAGATAGCTAGCTTCAATAGACACTGAGTTATTTTCATTTAAAAAGAGAAGTTGTATGGCAACTATCCGAACCTGTCATATCATCACAACAAAATTTTACAGAAGTTGTTGCCATAAAACTCAATCATCATTTGCAAAATTTCAGATACCTAGATTGAATAGACACTGGGTTATTTCCATTTAAAGAAAGAAGTTGTATGGCAGCTACTCGAACCCGGCGGCCGAAAATGCTGGAGTTAAATAGCAAAACTAACAATTTTGTAAAAGTGACGTAAAAAAAATTGCAGCCTCCTAACTCCTTTATTTTTTGAGTTATCGTGCGGACGGACACTGAGTTCTTTTCATTTAAAAAGAGATTTTGTATGGCAACTACCCGAACCCGTCGCACCGGCACAACCAAATTTTGTAGAAGTTGTTGCCATAAAACTTGATCATCATTTGCAAAATTTCAGATACCTAGATTGAACAGACACTGGGTTACTTCTATTTAAAGAAAGAAGTTGCATGGCAGCTACTCGAACCCGGCGGCCGAAAATGCTGGAGTTAAATAGCAAAACTAACAATTTTGCAAGAGTGACGTACAAAGAATTTCAGCCTCCTAGCTCCTTTATTTTTTGAGTTATCGTGCGGACGGACACTGAGTTCTTTTCATTTAAAAAGAGATTTTGTATGGCAGCTACCCGAACCCGTCGCACCAGCACAACCAAATTTTGTAGAAGTTGTTGCCATAAAACTTGATCATCATTTGCAAAATTTCAGATACCTAGATTGAACAGACACTGGGTTACTTCTATTTAAAGAAAGAAGTTGTATGGCAGCTACTCGAACCCGGCGGCCGAAAATGCTGGAGTTAAATAGCAAAACTAACAATTTTGCAAGAGTGACGTAAAAAAAATTTCAGCCTCCTAGCTCCTTTATTTTTTGAGTTATCGTGCGGACGGACACTGAGTTCTTTTCATTTAAAAAGAGATTTTGTATGGCAGCTACCCGAACCCGTCGCACCACCACAACCAAATTTTGTAGAAGTTGTTGCCATAAAACTTGATCATCATTCGCAAAATTTCAGATACCTAGATTGAACAGACACTGGGTTATTTCTATTTAAAGAAAGAAGTTGTATGGCAGCTACCCGAACCCGGGAACAGAAAATGCTGGAGTTAAATAGCAAAACTAACAATTTTACAAAAGTGACGTAAAAAAATTTTCAGCCTCCTAGCTCCTCTATTTTTTGAGTTATCGTGCGGACGGACACTGAGTTCTTTTCATTTAAAAAGAGATTTTGTATGGCAGCTACCCGAACCCGTCGCACCACCACAACCAAATTTTGTAGAAGTTGTTGCCATAAAACTTGATCATCCTTTGCAAAATTTCAGACGCCTAGCTTCATTAGGTTCCAAGAGGTGCAAGAAGTCTGAACCGGCTGCTCTAGACCAAACAAATTTAACAAAAGTTGTTGGCATATAACTCGACACTTCTTTACTAAATTTCAGATTCCTAGCTTCAATAAACACTGAGTTATTCTCATTTAACCGGATAAGTTGTATGGCAGCTACCCGAACCCGCCGCACCACCACAACCAAATTTTACAAAAGTTGTTGCCATAAAACTTGATCATCATTTGCAAAATTTCAGACGCCTAGCTTCATTAGGTTCCAAGAGGTGCAAGAAGTCTGAACCGGCTGCTCTAGACCAACCAAATTTTACAAAAGTTGTTGGCATGTAACTCGACACCTCTTTACTAAATTTCAGATTCCTAGCTTCAATAAACACTGAGTTATTCTCATTTAAACGGAGAAGTTGTATGGCAGCTACCCGAACCCGCTGCACCAGCACAACCAAATTTTACAGAAGTTGTTGCCATAAAACTTGATCATCATTTGCAAAATTTCAGAAACCTAGCTTGAATAGATACTGAGTTATTTCTATATAAAGATAGAAGTTGTATGGCAGCTACTCGAACCCGCCGACCGAAAATGTTGGATTTAAATAGCAAAACTAACAATTTTGCAAAAGTGACGTAAAAAAAATTTCAGCCCCCTAGCTCCTTTATTTTTTGAGTTATCGTGCGGACGGACGGACGGACGGACGGACGGACGGACGGACGGACGGACGGACGTACATGGCTTAATCGACTCAGAATTCGATTCTGAGCCGATCCATACCTTTGACACTATATCTAGCTCGACTCCTTTAAGGTGTCACAAACGTAATGGCAAATTTATTATACCCTTGAACATAGTTCATACGGGTATAATAATTATAATTATCATTAGCTAATTTTTTCCCATATATTAAAATAAAATCTTTAAGTCTGAAAGTACCTACTATATTTTATGAAAACCCATATCAAAAAAATATTTTTGAACGCGTATCCTTCTTCAAATCTTAAACAGTTTTAATAGGAATAAAAAAGGATTTAAAGAAAAAAGTATCACTTGTTATTATTTTAACTAAGAAAAAATTTTCTTGAGGGCAAATTTTAGATACTATCTTGTTATCTTATAAATAAAAATTATAAGAAATTATTTAAATTATCAAAATATTGTTTTCTTCTTTTTCTTTTAATGAAATGCAAAAGCTTTTCTTTGACAATTAAACTTTTTTTTTTTCGCTTTTTCTACAAAATAGGGTAATCTAATTAACCATTGTTTGCCTTAATGTCCATTGAATTTTAAAAAAACTTGGATAAATTTAAATAAAAAATTGCTTAATTAATTTTTAAAACTAAAATGTAAAGGATTCTAATAGCATTATTAAATATAATTTTTTTTTTTATTTTATTTAAATTTATTCGCGTTTGCTTCTTTTTTTCTACTTTGTACGCTTTTCTTATACCATCTGGATTAAAAATTATCATTTTGAACAATTCCCTTATTTTAAGTATTTTGTTCCAATAGAATTACTGCATTTATATCAAAATTCTTTATAAAATCTAAAAATAAGGTATTTTTCAGTTAAATTTTTCAATTGTAGAACACATTATAGTTTCTAATATTGTATTTTATCCCAAAAACCATTCTTGTTATAAAACTTTCATATTCAAAACTAAGGGGCTTCGGTGGCCTAGTGGGTAAGAGCATATAAAATATGTTGTAAACACCGAGGGAGTGTGGGTTCGAATCCCACACACGTCGTAATAGTTATTCTCCCTTACGACATTTACAGCCACGCCTGAACAGGAAAGGATGTGTAATTTCCTGTCCACATTTATGTGGCAGAGAAATAAATGCATAAAAAAAAAAAAAAAAATATTCAAAACTTCAATTACCTATTTATTACTCAGAACGAATAAATATACAGCATTTTCTGGTCAAATTCAGGTATTTACTAAATAAGTTCAGAATTTTGTTTTTGGAATTCCGATTTTTACTAAATAATTTCAGATAATTTTTTTAATTCAAAAATTGTAAATCCAAAAAAAAAATTTTGTAATTATTAGTAAAAATAGTAAAACTCTGAATTACAAAAAAAAAAATCTGAATTTATTTAGTAAACATCTAAATATATTTAGCAAAAACCTGAATATATTTAGTAAATACCTGATAATATTTAGTAAATAACTGAATTTGACCAGAAAATGCTAAATATATGCGTACATTTATCAATTCTATATAACACAAATTAATTGTAATTTGATTGCCCAAATATTCAAAAAACAAAAAAAAAATAAAAACAGTTTTTTAACCAAAAAAAAAAAAAAACAAACCATATTGTTTCTTTCCTCCCTTTAAAACCCATATATTTTCTTTTTCCCTTTGTGTGTATATAATCATGAACATCTTATGACATTTAAGCGTAAGAAAAATCTGAATTTTTTTACTATAAAAAAAAAGAAAGGTTTATAATTAAACTCAAAGCAGCCCCGAATCTCTATATGTTTTACCTTAAACAAAAAAACAACAAAATTTTCTTTTCTTAAATTAAAACAAAAAAAAAAAAAAAATGTTTAAACACGTGCCTGTTCCTTATATTCAGAACAGTGTTAATTTAGAACAGAAAAACAAAAATAGAAAATATAACAAAAAGAAAACCTTAAGGTAAGTTAAGGTTGTGAAAAATTTATAAATGTAATTTTTTCTTTTTTGTTTTTTATATATAATTTAATCCGGAAAATTTTTATTTTCTTTTGATTTTTCCCTTGTGCCGTGATTTTGTTATATCATTTCTTTTACTTCATTATCATGATACTTTTTTTTTTTTTAACTCGTGCAACAACCTTATGTTTGTACTCCTATTTAACTCGTGATGATATAAAAAAAAAAAAAAAAAACTGCAAAGAAAAAAAAATTTCTTTGTTAAAACCAAAATGAAAAGAAGAAACAGAGAAAAAAAATTCATCTATTAAAAAAAAAAAAGGAAAGGTTTAAAATTAGCATGAAAAAATTAAAATTTCTTCTTCATTTGCTTAAATTAAAATCTTTTTAACCTCTAATTTACTTATGTCATTATTAGATTTTTTTTTTTTTTTTTTTTTTTGTGAAATTATGCATGTATTTTAAAATTCTGCTGTAAAATTTTATACTTGCATATAAAGAATATATCAAAATTTTATATTTCCTTTTCAATTTTTCCTATTTCCACACACTCTTATTTTCTTAATTTCTCTTACAGTTCCTAATAAATATTTTGCTTTCATTTCCATAACAAAATGCGAAAACAGAACAAACTAGTTATAGTTTCCCTAAGCCAGCTATTAGATATTTAGGTGCTATTAAATGTTTAGGTGTTATAAATATCTATATTTTGAGAATGTTTACATTATTATTTTGCAAAAATTTTGGATCATTTTAACTTATAATATTTCTTTTAAGCCTCGAATATGTTCGACACCGACTGCATGTCTATAACGCTTTAAAATGTTAAACAATATTATTATACTTATACGGAAATATATACAAAGCAATTTCAATTATTCCTATTTTTCCTAATCCTCAAACCAAATAGTATAATATATCATTGGTTCTAACATAACGTTTGATTTAAAAGCAGGATGACATTTGATTAATGCAAGTCCAACACTATGAAAGAGAATTTGCGTATTGATTTCATTGGTGTTTATCAAGATTTCCACCTCCTGGGGAAAAAAGAAACGATTACTCTGCATCTCTAGTGATCTCTGATATTTTTTACGTCCAGAGTAATAGTGGATGATGTTGGTAAAGTGAAAAAATTAAATCAATTTATATTTTAGCGTATTCAAGACGCTTTAAAATGTCTATGTAATTGTTGTTTACAAACAGACATTTTGTTTATTAGTTTAAAAAAAAATAACGGAAAAGTTTTAGAAAATAAATTATAATATTAAGTTAATAATAACATTTTTTTTTGCTTTGTTCTAACGTCAATCAAGTTGAGAGTATTTACAAATTATTTCAAACGTATCATGTTGACATTTTTGACATTTTAAATATGTCCAACATAAATCAAAGGAGTTATTCAGATGTTTTAACAGACACTTTATTTTTCGTCATATTTTAACTTGGATTTTGGTTATAAAATAAAACATGGTTAAAAATGATTTATAAAGCATTTAATTTGAATTATTTTTATTTATATAATTCATAATAAATTTAATTTAATTTTGTTAATAAGGTATTTTTAATATGTCTAAAAAAAAAAAAAAAATGTTTTTTCAAATAAAAAATCCTACAACCCAAATAGTGTAAAACCAAACACAATCTGAAAAGTCTTTACAAAAAGATTAAAAGGATATCAAAGATATAAAGGATATTGGCTAAAATTAATAAAAACTGGATAAAATTACTAACAATTTTCTTTTAATTTCTTTTTTTATTTTTGGGTTTTTTTCGTTTTTGCTAAAATTATTTTTAAAATTTTTATTTTAAATTTTTTGAGCCATAGGGTGTCTGTTTTGTCATTTTTGTTATAAAATTTAACAAATAAAATAACAGTTAAATATTTACATATTTTTAATTCAAACTCTTTTAACCGAACTATCACTGGCTCCTTTTCAACTTAATCCAAAAACAAAACGAAAAAGAGTATATAATTGGATATGTCAACTCAAACGTAGTTAAGTACATAATATAATGATGTTTTGATAAAATTCAATCATCTTTTTAAGAAATTTCAGATATTTTATCTAATTAAGTATATAGATTTGTGTTTATATAAAATTCGTTATATGTCAGAGTTATATGATAATTACTCGAATCCAAACCAACTTAATCTTATAGAAATATTGTATATTGGGTAATCTTGGGTAAGTAACAATATAAGAGGATATTATTTTAAAGCTATGTAGCAACTAAACCAATTTCTTCCATTAAATTAACCAAAAGATCTTTGTCATCAAATTTATCTTCTTTTGACAACGAAACTTCAGATACATATATAGATTTCACAATAAGTTATTCTCACATAAAAAAAAATGAAATTATATAGCAGCTACTCGAACACATCGGTGGAACTTATTGGCAATATTGGTATTTATGTAAAAGGAAAGAAAAAGAAAAAAATTTCAGAATTGTAGTTTAATTATATTTTAAATTACCATGGGGACATACGCACATAGTTAAATACAATGGAGCTGAATCATGAGCAAGAATATATTATTTACATATGGTTTCCTTGTCTATCTAATCTTCAGTGGCACAAATAGATTGGCAAATTACCCTTAGAACTATTTTCATAATAATGTCAAAAATTCTAAAATTAACAAAATTTTTTTTTCTTTTGTTTGTGTTTAAAACAATTTAAAAAGAAATTTATTTAACCCTTTTTAAACTGTTACTTGCAGAAAAATATTGATTGAAATTAAAAAGATTTTGCACGTGGTTTATTAATCGAGAGAAAACGAATTCAAATCCTACACATGCAGAAATTTTGTTTTAATTGGAAACAAATCTCCCTTGCTACCAAATAAATTAATAATAGTATTAAACCTATAATGATCTTTAGTAGCCGATATGGTTCTTTAGTAATATTGTGTTATGCTATGTGATATGTAATATGAATAATAATATAAATAGGAATGAAAAAAAAACTATAATTCTATTTGCTTGCCATTTGATTTCTGAAAAATCTATTGATAGAAATCAAAACTCAAATATTAAAGCAATTCTTATGTTTAAATCAAATCAGTGTATGACGATATTGACACCATCAACATAATCATCAAATGCTTTATAATAAACTCTATGTCGTATTAAGAGGAAAACTGATCTAACTGATCTTCGCAAGTTTACATCTCCAGCCCCTCCCTTCCCATTTAGCAACGAAATTATTAGATAGCACATTGATTAGTTTAAATAGTTAACTTTAATTATTTAACACCTAATTAATGCTACTTAAAGTGAAAAATTGTTTTAAATAGTTTTTGATATGCGATTGTGTTTTTCAAGCAAAAAGAATTTTATTGATTTTAATTTAAAAATTTTTCCATGTGATAAGATTCTCTTAAGTTCAATTTCTATAATCAAAAATTATTTCCACTATCTCAATATCTCATTATTATCTTAATATATCTATTACATCCCTATTTACGCAGTATATTTTTTTCCTTCATGTTCTAAAAATTATACTTAAAAAATACCAAGTAAAGAAAAAATAAAAAACCAATTTCATATATTAAATAAACGAAAAGAAAATTTCTTAGATATAAACTAGAAAAATATAATCAGAAATTTTCTTCACATATTATTTTTTAAGTATATTATGAGGTCTATTCTATTTTCAATTTTAAATGAATTGAAATAATGATATTTTATTCATTTATTTTTTTTTTTTATTTAAAAAGAAAAGCAAGATAAGCAAGACCAAGTAAAAAAATAAATAAAAAATTTAAAACCATCAAATAATCAGAAATGGTTACTAGTAGGTCTCTAGATAAATCGTATAAATTCCATTATCAATGCTATGGCACTTTCAATACTAAATATTTTTCTTTTTTCTTTTTTCATTTTTTTTTTTTTTTTTTTGTTCTCCTATAGTTTATTTTTGTTGCCAATGGTCAAGTGAGTGCTTATTTTTAAGCAATGTTAGGTACTGTTTACTTCTTCATGACTCAATAAAATTTTTATTTTTCTCATTTTCTTTCAGCAAAATTTGTAAAAAAAAAAAAAAAAACTAACAAAAAAGATTTAAACTAACATATAAGAATCTTCAGAAATATCATACATGTCCACATTTATATGTTTATACAGTACAATATGTAGATCTGTAGAGTATATTATGATAGTTCTAAAAAAAAAATCTTATTTTATTTTTTTATTCGTTTCGGTGTCAACACTATTAAAAATTTTTTAGGGTATTTTAAAAGTCTTTCCTAGTTTGTAATAGTCAGATACAAAAAAAAAAACAAAAAACCAAAGGACTAAAAAGATAGCAAAAGGATAAAAGCAATAAAAGGATAGCATAGTGATCCAATATTTGAACTCTACTTTCTATCGAAAGATTTCATAGATTTCATACAAAAATAATAAGAATTTTTTAAATACCTATGGTTGTTATCAATATTTAAATTTTATGGTTCTATTAGAGAAACATTTTCTTTTTCAGTCCCTTTTGACAGATTAATCATTTTTAAATTTTAACTCAAATATTCTAATACAAGACTAAATGGAGTCCAAAAAGGTTTTTTGTAGACTAAGGATAACATGGCTTTAACTATATTGTCAATGGAAATAAAAGTCAGAGATATAAAATATATACATATATCTACAGTTTATCTGCGTTGCATTAATTTAAATGATTTTAAATTAGTTTTAATGCCGCCGTTTTGTCCTTCCGCTCGTTTTATTAAAAACGTATTTACAACATTTAAAATTAATTTTTAATAAAAGATCTATACATGAGATCTATGCGAATTATTGGAGGAAAAATATTAAATTGAGTAATTTTTCCGTAGCCCTAAAAAGCCTTATTTTCAATTACATCCACATTTCAATTATCTTAAATTATAACTTAAATTCTAAACTAAATATTTAATTATAATTTAACTGTAATAATTTTATAAATTCGTTAAACTTATAAATCTAACTTTTAGTTATTTTATTTACCGTTATCTAAAATCAAAAATTTTTTTTAAATGATTTTCTAAAGGGTTAATAAGAAAAGTTTGTTCTTTGAAACTATAACACAAGTTATCTACAAAACAAATTTCTATATTGCTTTTATCTAAGAGTTATGAAAGAAAACTTGCCATTTTGATAGAAAAGTTTCCCAATTAAAGTATCTATTGATTTGCCCTTAAATTTCTCTTTTTAAAGTAAAAATTCTAAGAAAAATTTAAAATTTTTATTAAAGAAAAAAATTTATTTCAGATTGTTGTATGTTATTGTTTATGATAATATGAAAGATTTAAAATAACTTTGTTTTAAATACCAAGTTTTAGATGTTGAGAAAGAATCCATCACACACTTCAACTGTAAGTGCCCAACGCTAGCTAGTGCCAGAAGAGGAACTCTGGGTAGCCATCAACTAAACGATCGGTTAAGCAACCTGCAGAAATGGTAAGGTTTCTCAACGCAATGAAATGGATCTAAAATAAAACCTAATATAGCCCTATTATAAGCCTTGTGGTCACGGAAGTGATATCAAAACGGTTCTAACGCGCTAATTGGGGTCATTGCCATGAGCGGTATTGGCCAGCCACCTACACCAACCAACCAACCATGTTTCACTATCGAATTCTACTAAATTTATGCTTAAATAATTCAATAACAAAATGCTTTAAAACTGTAATATAAAACCAATATAATGTTTAAATCTTTAAACTTTAGTAAACCTTGAATAATATTAGGAGACGTATACACTTCGATATTCACATCAACTTTTTTTTAATATTAGGAAATAATTTTGCAATAATCCTATGATTGTTTTTAACCCATATTATGTCCTTTACTCTCTTATTATATTCCTTTAAAAATTCACATAATATTACTATATACATATATACATTGTTTTAACATATATCCTTTAGTCAGTTCTGTTTCGTCCTGATTTAATAAAGATCTTAAGAAAATATAAAAAGAAGAAAATTAAATGGAGTCAAAAAGAAAATATTTTGTTGAATTGTTTTTTTTGTTTGATTTTTTTTTTTTGAATAATTTTTATAATATGGTTCACATTTTTATTTTTTTATTTTTTATTAGTTTATTTTCTTTCAATTGTTTATTTATTTGTCAGTTGTTTTAAATCTCAATTTTTTATTAATAAAGCGGTTAGAATTAAAGTAAACATTTTTGGAAAAAAAAAATATTTATTTTTTATTTTTCTTTTTTTTTTTTTATAAAAATATTAAATTTATTCAGAAGAATTATGTTTGATCCCAGATGTTTGTTTGTTTTTTTTTTTTTGTTTTTTGAACATAAATTAAGAATAAAAAATTTTAAGTTAAGAATAGGAAAAACAAATTATTAGATTTACTTTCATATTATATATTTCAATAAATAATTTAATGGAAGGAAATAGTTTAATATTAAGAAATGGATCAATTTATCCCTTTATACAATTTCATTTTATACTCTGCAGCATAATATCGTTGGGTATGATTTGCGCATATCACAAGTTAAACATTATTATTGAAATATTTTATATTGTTGTATAGTTTTGTATCGTCTTGAAAGGACGTCATAAGAACTTAATTAAATTTAACGGCTAGAAGTATTGAGCGAGTAACTATTACGTTTGATACCATCGTCCGACCATATAACACTTTTTTTTTTAAATAATTTAATAAATTATTGAGCTGATGAGCCTGTCTGAACGTCAGGAAGTTAATGGTATAAAAGGCAAGATATGTTGCAAAAAATTGAAATATGACAAAAAATGGCAAAGAGAAGTTGTATGTTGGGAAAGAGAAGAGAGATAATACTGTTATTTATTGTATATATACTTTTATTGTTTCAATAGCAAAATAAGACAGTGTCTAGGACTCTAGATCTTATCAAATTTTGAATTGCTTAAATTGCAATTGATATAGGTATAGCGTTTAATGAAAATTATTTATTTTTTATGGCTCTGTAAACTAACAGAATGAAGTAACACCAGAAACAAAATTGTCGTAAGATTATTTCAAATTTCAAAAATTCGTTTTTTATATATGTATCTGATATAATATAGTTATATAATTAATTAACCATTGATTTTAAACCTCGTGATGGTCAAAGTGGTTAAAAAATTATAAGGGAAGAAAAAAATTAAAATGTTTTTGAGAAATAATGTAGATGCTGGCTAGGTCAAATTCAATTTATAACTACTGAGGAGTCTATTAAACTGAACTAGGACGAAATAACTTCTTATTTTTTATTTTATTGCAATGAAAAAAAAATATAAAAAAAAAAGTATGAAAATATATTTGATTATTATTTAAAAAAATGTTTTTTCTCCTTACCACACCTTTAAGGAGCACCTTCAAAGTGATTTATTATTTATATTTGACTAATTGTCTGACCTAAATAAGAACGTTGGACGTATAAACGCACTAAGTTAATACGTTGACGTTTACCGAAATCAGACAGCCGGCGTTTGTTAATTTCAGGGTTGGGGGTGTGGGTTCGAATCCCACACACGTCGTAAGAGTTATTCCCCCTTACAACATTTACAACCAAGTCTGAAAAGGAAGGGCTGTGTAATTTTCTGTTCATATTTATGTAGCAGAAAAATGAACTAAAAAAAAAATATATATAACCATTGAAAATGTAAACAAAAAAACAAAATAAATTCTGTGATAGTAAAAATTTGTTGTGCCAAAATCGAAAATTCGAATCTTCAGCGTTTAACGTCACGTATTTTGGTAATCTTCATATAAAATGTATGTGCATGAACACATTTTGACAGACGTCCAATGTCCTTATTTAGCTCAGGCAATAAGAAAAATCTATATAATTTTTTTTTATCAATCTATATAATTGAGTCTGAACTTAAACACGAAACTTTTCTAAACCAAGAGCGGTGTCTTAATCTCTACACAATTTACATTTTTGGTTTGATATATTTTATTTTAACTTAATAAACTATAGGTACTTTTCTGAAAAATTATTTTAACCTTAAATTATACAATATTTTACCGAAAAATTATGTTTAAAATATAAAAAAAATCAGTTGTATCCACCACAGAACCGACCGCCACTACACGAACAGTACAATGCCAAAATTTATAGATTTTTTACATAATAATTTATATTAAAGCAAAATAACTTCTAATAATTTAACAACATTTTGTTTTATTCAATAACAATAATAAGCAATGAAATCATAAAAATATATGTGCATTCATTCATACATCCATTTACATATACATATGTATGGATGTATGTTTTTCTTTCATTCAAAAATATTAGAAGTAAAAAATAATAAAAACTGTAAACAAATACAAACAAATATAAGGTTAATATTGAATCTGCTAAAAAAATTTTACAGCCTTCTTCACACCAGAGTAGTGCATATTTGCCAAAATCTCGGGTACATATTTTTAGTATGAAAACAATACCTACCTTATACATTAATGTATGTGATCGGTTAAAAATGTCTTTTGCATTCAAACTTTTTAAAAATTTTCCCAACTTTTAAACTTTTATAGAATTATATTATAGAACTCTCTTTTAAACATTCAGCCTGTTTAGATAAAAAATTCTAAAAACTTATACAGAGGTCCTAAGGGCGATTACATTTTCTGCTATCAATTATAAAGTATAGTTATTTTAATATTTTTATTCGCAATATAAAAAAATTGCATCTTCTTTATCATAAATAGAATGTCTATCTTATAAACTGGAAATATCCTAAACCAAAGTAGGTCAAAAAACTAATTTTTTTATATAAAAATACAAAATTGATGCAGATGAGTAATTATTTTTTGAAGACATCAAAAACAGTACATAAACATCTTTTTGATTGTTAAAATATTTTATTTCTTATTTTTTAATACCGAAAGTTTTTCTAAAAATTTACAAATCATTTTTGGAATATAAAAGGCACCAAAAAAAAAAAAACGTATTAAAATAAAAAATTCAAATTAATCAAATTTATATTAAACAAAAGAAAAAAAACTTAAAATGTCAAAATTAAAATAAAATAAAAAAAATAGTCGTCTTTCTTTTTATTTTTAAACTGATGTTCCGTTTTTTTAAAGTTGAAAGATAAAATTCAACTTAAATGCAAAACTTCTTTTTTTTTTGCATAAAAAAGTTCATAAAATAAGAATGAATGAATGAATGAAAAGAAAAGCAAGTCAAGTCATGTTTTAATGTTTTTTTGTGTTTTTTTAATAAAAAAAAAAAGAAAATGCATTGTTTAAGACTTAAAGAGCTTATCACTGATTTCTGTTTTTTTTTTTTTTTGATACTTCGGTTTAAGCTACAACATCCCAGAAGAAATTTTTAAAAATTAAGTAAAGAATACCATTTCGATGAAAAAAAAATTATCTTTTTATTTTAATACGAAATAAAAACATTTTTATTCTGAATAAAAAAACAACTTTAGTCTGTTTAAAAAAATCCTTTTAATAGAAATGAAAAATTTTCCTTCCTTTAAAAAAAAACCTTTTATGTAATGTGTTGTTTAAAGATAATACAGAGTTTATATATTATTTTCGTAAGCTTTTATGAAATATGTCGTTGTCGGAAAATTCAACTTTAACTAACCAAAACCACCCCCTTTTAAAACCAAACTTTAGCATGGAATCCTTAATATAAATGAACAGTTTGATTTTGGGGATGAGGCTACATATTTTTATAAACAATCCCTAGGTAACTAAATTATATTTGAATGTTTATTAATTAAAAGAAAATTATAGACCTCACTCAAAAAACCTATCGTTCGAAATAATTTAACGATAATAAAACAAATGAGACACATTCTTCAAAATGATTTAAACTTTGACATAAAATCCATTTTATTCTCATTTTCCTACATTAGAACTTAAATTTACACAGTCGCATAGAGTATTGCCAATTCAATAAGAAATATGTTATGCTCAATACACTACTTATGTTGTGAAAGAATCACATAATGTCAACATAAAAAATGTTACCTGGAGACTTTGATTAAGTTTGATGTGTGTTTTAGAATAATATTACCGAAAATTTCTGTTTTTGACAGGCCATCTACAAGTACCGAATTCAAATAAAATATTTACTACTTTCTAGCAGATTTTCAAAAATATTTTGAAAAAATAAGCCTATTAGTTTCACTCTGTCCGTCCGTCCGTCTGTCTGTCTGTCTTTCTGTTTACAAAATTTCTACAGTTAAAAATAGAGAAAGAAAATTGTAACCATGAAAAAACTTAATGTTGTAGAAAAACTTCTTCATATAGCCCCATCTATTACAGAGCTACAGCCCCTCAAACTATGAAAAAGCTCTATTTTTAAATGCGTATATCTAATGTTTTACTTAACATTTTTTCAATCTGAAAACGCCATTTGACAAGAATCAATATCAAAATTATACAATTTTTTTAAATTTAGTATTTAAATTTATCGTTATGTGAACAACATGATTTTTCCACCTTCATAATTCCGGCACGCTTTTTTATAAGGATTTTAAATTTTGATGTAAGAAAGAATTACAACTAGTATAAATTTCCTCAGAAAAATATTTTGTGCCACCACCTGTTTATGAGCTATAAAAATTGAGAATTTGCTATTTTTAAAGACCTGCAAACATTTTTCTTCGACGAGACATAAAAATTAAAACTCCAGTAATATATTTCTACGTGTATCAACGGTTTCTTTAAGTTATATAGTGTTCCAGAGTTACAGCCCCTTAAAATTGCAAAAAAGTCCTATATTCAAATATATATATCTCAGGCTTTTCGTAGTAGTTTTACAATCTAAAAACGCTAGAAGACCGGATATTTTCTTACGTCTATAAAATAATATCAAAATTGTGCAATATTTTATAATTTACTATTTAAATTTACCGTTATATGAAAAGCAAATTTTGCATGATAATTCTCTTTTGTAACGCTTCTAGATAGGAAATTTTGTGACAAGAAAGAACTTTTAGAATTACTATAAGTTCCCTCAGGTTTCCTCATTTTGGTTCCCTCAGGTTTCCTCATTCAAAACAGGTTGCATTATCTTTCGGAAATGTGTGCTTTTAAAAACAATTGGTTTACATTCTGCCTTTTTACATTTTTTTACGACACAATACAAACACGATTTCTCTAATAATGTGTGAAACAACCCTATTGTATTAGTAATATCTTTAATAATGTATTTTCGAAATAAATTCTCACATTATTAGAAAAAAAAGCATTTTAATTACAATTACAGGCACTTAGCTCCAATAAACTGTTAGTTATATTCATATAAAGAAAGAAGTTGTATGACAGCTACTAGAAGCTGCGAAATATTTCAGAATTCTAGCAGCTTTATTTTCTGAGTTATTGTGCGGACGGCTGGACGGATTTCATCAACTCAGAATTCGACTTCTTTAAGGTGTCACAAACGTATTATGGCAAATTTATTTTACCCTTCTTAAACATACTTTTATATTTTTTAATTTATTTAAAATATAAATTTGATATCTACAGAAGTAATCCTTTTTTCACTAAGGCCAATTTTCTAAAAAATATTGCATTAGTTATAATATCTTTAATAATGTATTTTCGAAATAAATTCTCACTACAATTTAAAATACAAAACAAAAAATTTAAAAAGAAACATTCAATTATCTTTAATTTTTTTTTTTACTCTTAAATTAGAGGTCATTATCATATAAACAATAATTTCTTTAAGTGAACTGCTAAAAAGTTTCTTTTTTTTTATCTTTTTTTAATGAGTAATTGACAGAGTTTCCAATTAAAATATAAAAAAAAAAATAAAATAAATAAATTTTTTTCTTATTATTCAATTTCATAGACATTGCACTAAAATGAACAAGCAAAAAGTTACTCACAACTCCTATAAATATAAATTAAAATCCAATAAAAATACTATAAAACCAAAACTTCTACCCACTATATGTACCCATATACAGAAATACATATTACTTGTTCTGTCTGTCTGCTAAAGGTTTATAACTTTAGTACAACTTTTATTATGCTTCCGATGCCTTCTGTATTTTTTTTTTTTTTGCTTTTTTTTATGATTTTTGTCCTTTTCTTATTTTTCTTTTGCTTAATAAAAATACTAAACGTCTTTTAAAATTTATTGAACCTAACAATGATCTTGCGAAAAAGATTCAAAGATTCAATATACATATTTCAGTTTGTAGATACATCTACATATAAAAAAAAAAAAATTTTTTTTTACCCTTTTCAAAAGTTAGCACATTACATATCCACGGAAAGATTTCGAGGTTGTATATGTGTACATATTATTTATACTGACATATTATTATACATATATAATATAATATAATATGTATGTTTGTATTAAAGAAAATTTTTAAAAGAATGTCACTCTATAAATCAAACAGGATTCACATCATTTGGTTGAATCTTAAAATAGTTTGGCAAATTCAATCAATTACTGCTGCCATCAGTACTATATCTATAAACTTCTTAAAAACTACAAAAAAAAAAAAATAAAAATCAAACAAAAAAACCAAAATAAAAGAAAAAAGAATTAAAGTGAGAAAAGAATTAAAAAGGAGTAAAAAAGAAAATAAAACAAAGTGAAAAAAAAAACATAATATTAAAATAAAATAATTAAAAATGTAATCGTTATTAGGATTACAGTGATTTGTAGTAATAACAACCGTGAAATGCTAAGAATTATGCAAACCCCTTTGTTTTCTAAGCAGAATAGCGTTTGTATTTTTTTTTTCATTTTTTAAGGATTCAAAACTTTAATTATCTCTAGATTTTTGGAAAAACTTAATTTAAACTTTGGCTTTTTCTAACTGTTTTCTGAAAAAAAAAAAACAAATAAATTTCATTTGACTACATTTAAGCCAAAAAGTTTTCCAAAAGATAATAATATAATAAAAAATCTGTAAATCTTCTTCCAAAAATCCCAAAAAAAAATTTAAACTAAGAGTTGGATCTTCAAATTTCATAAATAACAGCATTAAACTGATGTACTTTCAAAATATATTTAAAAGAAGGATAGGACGCTTAAAAAGACAAAATTTCTGTAGAACGAATTTAACATAAAACTTTAATAAATATATACATATATACATATATATATATAATATAAATATTACGATTGTCAAATCAAATGTGTAAAAAAAAATGTGTACTTTCTTTTTAAATCCCTTCCAAGCAAAAAAATGAAATGAAAGGATTAAAATAAATTTTCCCCTTTTTTTGTTTTTTTTTTTCAGTTTTTTTTTTCTCCTTTTAAATGAATATTTAATAACGAAACTTCGCGGAAATTTCAAGAACCCATCACGATATACATTTAAAATTATGGGAGGCAAATAAAAACAAAAAGAAAAGAAAATAAAAAAAAACTATGGACTCTAACGAGCAGATAATAAAGCATTTTAAGCACAGTTCAAATAGATTTTACTAAATTTTTTACTATCCTTGTGTATCTTTTTTTTTTTTTTATACCGTTCAAAAAAAAAAATCTAAAAATAGAATAATCAGACGCTTCATGTTAAAATCAGATAGAAAAAATATATACATATGTATATACATACATATATAATATATTATTATGTGTAATGAAAGATTGAAAGAGAGTGAGAGAAATAATAAATGTTTTAAATAACTGTATAATGAAAATTGTAAAATAGTGTACAGAAATATAAGCTATGATAAAAAAAAAAGTTTTAGTTTTTTATTTTTTTTTTTTGTGTCTTTCAATTTCTTCAGGACAAATTTGATTGAAGTTAAATCATTGAAGATAGAAACTCCTGAACTTTAAAACAAAAAAAAAAAAAAACAATATAAGAATTTTTTTCAGTTCCTTATTTAAAATTATAAAAAGGACATTCATTCTCTGCAAAAATATATATTACGTTTTTTTAAAAAGTCATATAGGGTTAAAAGGGGTATAAAAAATTAATTTATTTTATTAACTTTTAAAAATTCCTTTGGAGCTTAGACAAATAAGAAATATGCAATCAATGACATCGATGATATTTTATATATTAAAATAATAAAACAAGATACATAGTACTTAACCCATCTATAATGGAATAAAATTCGAGCTTAGGATAATGCATACAGATGAGGTCAAATTTTATTTACTTACGTCGTCTGTCTTTTAACTAAAAGGTCTAGGATTCAAACCCCTGTCATATTATATCCAATAGTTATAATTTTATCGTAATTGTGTAAGTTAAATAAGAAATAATGATTCAACTGCGCTTTGTCCAATATTAAGGCAATTTAATGAATATTTTATGCTTTTTATGAAAGTGAAAAGGATAAAAAAAGAAAATTATCCATAAAACTATGCTATGCACATTGACAAAAAAAATAAAACGGTTTTATGTTTTAAAAAAGTATCATAATAATTACTTCCTTTTTCTGTTAACTAAAAAATAAAGCATGTAATTTTATTATTTCCTAAAGCTAAGCAGGTTTCCTAATTTTATAATATAATAAAATCAAGCAATATCTTTTGTAAACTGATTATTATAAAAATTTATTAAAATTAAAAAGCCATCGGTCCGCCCATTCGTCTGTTTACAAAACTTCTACACCGTTAAAGATAGAGAGAAAAAAATTTAACCATGGGTAGGTCTCATAAAAAAATTAATGATATAGAACAATATTTTCATGTAACCTCATTTATTACGGAGCTACAGCCCTTCAAACTTTGAAAAAGCCCTTTTTTCAAATGCGTATATCTCATGTTCCGCCGTTTGAAATTTTGAGACAAGAAAGAACGTCTAGAATTAAGTTTCTTCAGAACATTATTCTGTATTGCCCCCTGTTTAAGAGATATTAAGGGTTCAAAAATTGAAAATTTGCTATTTTTAGACACCTGTAAGTTAGGCACTTAACATTTTTCTACTGCAATAAATGAAAATTAAAGTTTTAGTAATATATTTTTACGTGTGCTAACGATTTTTCTTAAATATATAGGGTTCCGGCCTTACAGCCCTACAAATTTGTAAAAAAGTCTTATTTTCACATAGTTTTTTATTATATGATATTTAAAATTTTGGTACAAGCCACAATTCTAAACAGTTTGTATTATCTTTTGGAACTTTTTTGGAGCTTTTAAAAACCGTTATTTTACATTCTGCCATGTTTTCTATTTAATTTAAAGATTTCCTAAATTGATTCGATTCGATTTAAAGATTTCGTTTTTCGAATTTTTAATGTTTCAATTAAATGTTTTCTTAAAATCGATTTTAAAGCAAATTCAGTTGATTGTCCAATGAAACTGAATGCTTTCAACAAAGAAAAAAAATCTTATTAGGTACCTTAAATAGAAAAAAGAAATTTGTACCTTCAAGAAAATTTAATAAAGAAATTAAAGCTTTTTACTAAAGGAAAACAGATTTTAAATTAATCAAAGAACGCCTAAATAATAATGAATACCGCAAATAAGACCGAATGAAAGACCGAATGAAATTGACTTTATCTCATTTTTCTTTTTTTTTTTATATGTGCAAAAAATTGATATCTTTTTTCATAAACTTTGTGAAAAGGGAAGCAAAAAGTAAATTATTGAAAAATCTGTAATTTTTTTAAAGCCCTGTTGAAATATGTATAAAGCAAAACAATTAGTAGCAAAACAAACAAAATAAAGGTTCCAAATTTCAATAAATTGGATAGAAGGGCTGAAAAGGTAGTCCTTTTATTTACTTTTTTGTTTTAAGCTATTTGTTTTTCAAAGTCAAACAGTAATGAAATGTGATTTTTTATAACAAGATTTAATTATAAGATTATGTGAGACAAAAGTTCCGACTTTTATATTTATTTCTCCAATTTATTTATTTTTAAATGCACATTTTTTGCATCATTTCAATTTTACATTTCAAATAAAGCAAAATTCATGAGCTTTTTGTTTTCGGCTTTATTTTTCTTTTAAAAATGAGAGCTACAAAATCATGATTTCAATAAATTGTTCAGCGGAAATTTAGGGGCGACTGCGCCAACTATTTTTATTTGAAATGCCTTGTTCTTAAAACATGTATGTAAAAAAAATAATTAGGAGCGATTTTATAGTTGGTTACAAAATCACAGTTATTTCAGCTATTTCCGAAATATAATACATATAATTAAAATTTTTCTATAACAAATTTATTTTTCGTCAATTGGCTTTTTTTCAATTTTAAAATGAAAATAAGAATAAAATTTTAAATTTTACGATTTTTTCTATATTTCAAATTTGAAAATGAAATAGTACTGTATTTCTTTCGGCTTTATTTCAGGAAACCAATAATTTAGCTTCATTGAGTTTTTTTTTTCAAATTCTAAAAACGCCGTTTTTGTTTTATTTTACACTTCTACTTATAAAAAATCCAATTTGACTTTATTTCATTCGGCCTTATTTCACACTCCCTATAATAATTACCATTGGTAATAATTTAAAAAGTATTTAATATTATCATATCTAATTTAATTATTAAAAAGATGGTCTTAAAGCCTTTTTCGATTTAAATTTTTAACATCAAAAAGTTGCCAGGTTGCCATACTTTAACGTTTTTCAATGATTATTATTTTATAGTGCAATAAATAGCACTATAAAAAACTATAACATTTGAAGATACGAGAGATATAGGGTTTTTGAGATGATATTTTACTTTCATTCATCCATATTCTACTATTGGGTAGAATTTTCATCCATTCATCCATATTATAAAAAAACTGAAACTTTGAAAAAGTGTAACTGCCTTCAGAATTAATTTTTAAAAAGTGGTTCTTCTTTTGTTAAATAGAAGACATATTGAAATAATAGAACCGTTATTTTGGTTCTGAAATAAAGTCAGGTTCCTTTTCCAGCAAGCTTCCAGCAATCAAATCAAAACAAAAAAAATACAAAAATGGTTATAAAATGTAGAAAAGTAGTAAAAAAATAGTAAATTTTCTAATGGCACATAAAAATGAACCCCTAATTTCTGGCACAAAAAAAATAAATGGATATCTAAACTTATCGGGCTTTCGCACCTTTATAAACTTTTTAGATATTTATATACCCAACATATATGAAATACATATAATATATGAAAAATATTTCTTTATAGAAAAACTAAAAAGGTTTATTTGACTTTATAATATTTCTAATTTGTTATTGTAAAAATGTGGTGATTGTATGTGCATGTATGTGGTGCACTTAACTGCGTTATTTAATTGTACATTACCTTTTTTTTTAAATCTCGTGGCTCTCCACTGTGGTTTTCTTCAACACACTTTTTCGGATGTAATGAATTTCGCAATTTTTACATAGAAATTTTGTTTTTTTCGCCACAGTGATAGCACCGCCGCCTTTTTATCATTTGTTCGATAACATGACCGGTATTATCGAAACATCATTTTTTTTTTGTAGAGGATCTGGTAAAATGCGGCCAATTGGTACATTTTTGCGTATTTCTGCAAACGTTGCTAAATTTTTTACAACATTGACTCGAAGTTGCAATTAACTCATTGGAGTTTTGTTTGCAAATTTACAGTAAATAAAGTGAAACTTCCAAGCATTGACCCACAGCGGTATCTAAAGCATTTATAACGAAGGGTTAGTATGATAAATCTCAAACTGTGAAAATTTACATATCGTTCAATGGCGCAACCTTTGCAAATGGTTTTTCTCGTCAAGTTTGGTATTATTACACATATGAAACCGAATACGCATTCTAAAGATGAGTCTATGGGCCAATAAGTAGAAATTTGTGTTAATGAATGGTATCCACTCACACACAAAATTGATATAAATTATCGTATTTCACCAGCATTTGCATTAAATCCAAGTGCATTTGATTGCGCTGCATATTCATTTGTGTATTGTACCATCTTATTTAAAAGTTCTATATCAAAAACTAACTGTCACAACTGTAGTGGTGTATATTCGCCCAAAATTCAATTCACTTAATATGTTTTTTCGAAATATTATAAACAAAACCAGTTTGTAATAATACCCTTAACAAATATAAAATTACGTTAAAAAAAAAACTTTTATGTAAAATTATAACCATATATGTATGTATAATACTATTGGGTATTATAATACCCTTTCGATATCTCAGGTAATATTACAGGTGAAAAAAAAAAAAATTGTATGGAATGATTTCTTAGTCTAACATAAGCCATTACAGCAAGTTTCATCAAAATCCCAAGTAAAATGAGCGATCCGTACCCGTAAAATGGGTTAATTCGAATAATGGTCTTAATAAAACTTTTAATATTGACAGTTTTTGTTTTTAAAATTTTATATTTTAATTCACTAAAAATAAAAAATAAAATTAAAGAGAAAATAAATTTAAAGTTTTCAATTTTTTTTTTTTTTTCCTTTTTAAAAGAAACAATAATCTTAATTTCGAATTTTAAATAAAACAAAAAAAAAAAATTAATAAAGAAATTTTAATTATATTTTAATGTAACTAGCAAAAAACAAAAATAAATAGTTCCGCTTCACAAATCGAAAAAAAAAAAAAATAAAAACAAATCATTTTTAAATACAACTTGAAATAATTGTATTTCAATTAATTTTAGTCTGTCTATTAAATGAATTCATTCGATTTGTCAATTCGATATATACAAGATTAATGATTCGATTCTTTTCCACATAATCGATGATAAGGTCTAAAATTGTAACTTTTCTTTGTTTCTTTTCTTTTCGTTTTTTTTTTTTTTTTGTTTTTTGTTTTATTGTTTGATTCAATATTTTTACAATGGTGAAAATCGACTGGGGGAAAAAAACGTGGAAAACTTAAATTTAGTAGAATATGGATAAATAAAACTGTATTAGTTAAGAATTTAAATAAAATATCAAATTTTTTTTTTTTTTTTTTTGCATTTTACAAAAAATTTAAGGATAATAACCAAAAGTAAAAAAAAGGTGATAGTAAAAGAAAACTGAAAGGATACTTCTATTTTATACGATATATTAATAAAAAGCATCCTTAAAGATTGAACTTATTATGTACTTATTTTATTTTTTTTTTTTGTTAAATGAAATAAATTTTTTTTTTATAATAATTAAGAGATTTAATTTTACCTTTACAAATTAATCAGTTAACATTTTTTGACTTCAAGTTTTAACTTTTCAATTTTATTTTTAAAGTTTCACATAAAAAGTCTAAAAATATTCTTAAGTCTAGTTAAAGTTTTAGAAATGTATTTAAAGGTATTCGTTCTAATAAAATTAAAGATAACCAATATAATACCGAAATAACTTTAAAATAATTCAAAGTTCCATAAAGCTTTATATTAATCACAAAATAACATAGCCCTGAAAACTTTTCCCACATTCCTCTTGAAATATTCAAAATTTTTAATTCTAAACTAATACATCAGTTTCATTTCTCAAATTGCTTTCCATATCAATATATAATACTGGTGAACTGCTTCTGTTCGTATTTCATTCTATTGTACCACCTAAAGTATGACTTAAGCTGCAAATTGTTTCATCTTTACAAAGATCAAATATATATTATGATTCATTGTTATCCTGAATAGCCTTCTTAATCATTAAATTGAAACAGATTTTAAAATATTTTATAAAGAAATGTAATAACAAACTAATTTAAAGTTTTGTTGGTCCTTGAAAGGACAGTGAAATAAAAGGCTGATTAAAGCTTACAACTCACAAGATTAATATAAGTTGTATGATGATTAAAATTGAAAGAAAATAGGCAATCATTTAGTTTTGTAATTTTTTATAAGTTATTGTAAGGATTTTTTTTTTTATTTCAACTCTTGTATATTTAAATTTTATTTCCGTTTTTTTTTTTTTTTTTTTTGTTACACATTATACCCATTTTCGACTGTATATTATTTCTTTTTTTAAATACATTTTATATTTCCCTTTTTATTTTTCTTTTTATTATTTTAGCCATAATTGAAATTTATTCTTTATTTATTTATTTATTTATATTTTATTTATTCATTATTTATATTTTTGTTTTTGTTATTTTGACTGAATTCATTCGAATTCCGTTTCCATTATTTCAAAAAAAAAAAAAAAAACAGAAAAATTAAATAAAAATAATAAAAATAAAAAACATTTATCAATTTTTTAGCACATTTTTCGAAAAAAAAATTAAATTTGAAAAATTCCGCTTAATAGTTTTACTCTATCCGTTTGTATGTCTGTCCGTCTATCTAAAAGGCAAAAATTAATGTTGTAGAACAATTTTTTTATGTGGCCCCACCCATTACTAAACTACAACCACTCAAAGTTGTTTTGAAATGTGTCTCAAATGTGTCTCTAATGTGTTTCTAAATATTTTTCACCCTAAAAACGAATTAAATGATAGGAATGATAGGATAGGAATTTTTTTTAGATCAATGTAAAATTTTTATAAATCAATATCAAATTTTTTTTTTTATTTACCGTTATCAGAAAACAATTTTTTTTCAAATTTTGTTTCCTTCATATCTCTGTAACACTTTTAGATAGAATTCTGAATTTAGAAAAAGGTACACAGAAAATTTTTTGTACCTCTCCCTGCTTGTTAGTGCTAAAAAGGTGCACATTTATTATTTTAAATAGATGTAGCTTAGGCACCTGCACACCTTTTTAGAAATTAATACACAAAATTAAAGCTTCAGTGTCTCTTCATATTTAAGAGATATTAGAGATAAAAAAATCACACTACAACGACGACAGACGTGAGGGTACCATATTTTTATTATATTAAAATCATGTTGTCATCACGGTAGCCTATTCAGATATAACGTCGGATGTGATTTTTTTTGTTGTCCGTGATTTGTTTTTTATTTTGTAATTTTTATTTACTTAATTGATAACATGCATTTTTTATAAATATATTCACACTATAACGGCAAAAACGACATGACGACTTTTGGACGGTAAAAAAAAAAATCGTTGAGAACAATATTTTAAGTCACGGTACAGTGTTGGTAGGTCATCAGTGATGTCGTTGCCGGTATAGTGTGAATATGTATATTGAGAAGTAATGCATAATATAAATAGAAATCACGTTGTCGTTACGGTAGATTGTTGTCACGTGCCGTTGTAGTGGAAATCGATTTTTATGAGGTAACTGAAACTCAGGCACTTGTACATAGTTTGTCAATACAAAAAATTAATATTAAAAATCCTATATTATGTGTTAACATTGTTTTTTAATTAGAAAGGGTTTTCTTAAAACTGAAAAAAACTATCTATTAATTTTTCATAATTTTTCATACATTTAAAATTTTAAGAAAACTTAGAAATTTTTTGGTGTAAATCACAATGTTTTACTTGTTTACTTGACGATAGAAACAGTCCAGAAAATGTCCACTTTCAAAAACCATTGGTTTATATTTTGTCTTGTTTTACATATCATTTTAAATTTGGTATATGAAAGGAACCAATTTGATTGTAATTGTTTGTATGTATATATAAGTATGTTTTTGTTTGTCATTTTATAGTTTAATATTGGAATGAAGAAATTCCCTTTTAATAAAAAGTAAACCATTCCTAGTTTTTATTAACATACACTTGAATTTTTTTTTTTAATTTTTTCTTTAAAGTCAACTTCTGTTAATGATTTAAAGTATTCTATTTATTTTTTTAATAAGTGGGTCAACCGATAAAGGAAGATATTAAAAAAAAAATTTTTTTCTATTTTTTTTTATTTTTTAAGTTGACAGTAAAAAATAAAACTACTGCCGTTTTTTTAAATACATTTTATAAAAAAAAAATTAAATACAAAAACTCTAAAATAATAAAGTAAAAAAATAAAAAAATAAATTCTTTTATAAGTTTATAACATCACTTTATTAAAAGTTGATTTGATTTTGTAAAGAATATCAAATATTAAAAGCATGAAAATTTTCTACTTTTGACTTTCTCTTAAAATATCCTTTTCCTTCATTTTGTAATCTTTTAAATTGAATTTTTATATTTATTTCTATATCTTACATTTATTTATTTATTTATTTACACACTGATAGCAATACAAAAGTTTATTAATAATTAATTTTTGTACTTAGTTTTATTAAGTTTTAATGTTCACAAGTAAAAGAAGATTGAGAGGGGTAGGTTCATTCACAAATATTTAATTTTTTTTTACTATTGTTTTGATAACTTTTGCGTTTTGCATTGTAGGTATAGGCTTTAAAAACTCAATAACAGAATCTTAGTAGATGGAATGTGTTCTGTTAACTGTGTTAAGACAGTCATCACGGATATAATCAAATATTATACATCATATTAGTTTAGACGGTTAAAATCCCACATACTCATAGAGGAGATGTGCTCATTTCACTCCGCTATAATGTCTTTCGATGATTCCCACCTACCCTCGCAAAAAAAAAAAATAATAATAACATCTGTCATATTCAACTAAATTTTTCAATTAGTATTCTAAATTTTATTTACGTATTATTAGATTTTAAGGATTGCCGAATAGCAGAATTAGTTAATTGGTGGTGACTGGATAAGTTCACAAACGATAAATTCGCACAGAAAATTCCGCTCAAACTGTAATTCGCACATGGAAAATCTACAAATCAGAATATTAGCACATTACGAAAATATAAGTACTTTTGAACTTAAACAAGAATGACACTTGTTCAGATGAAATAAAAACGCTGATACCACCTCTCAAAACATTCCACCGCACTACAAGAGGGACCTTAAGTGCTAATGTCTACTATGTGGAACTTCCTAAGACTTAATTGGTACTCTACTGATTATAGCAATTCGTTTATTAACAGATGTATCATGCAATTACCGTCACATTCCCCTTTATGCGCATTTTCCCGTCCTCATTCCATCCTATTTAGTCTCAACTACTTTTTAGTTATTACAAAGAAACATATCTCTAGATTGAGATTAATAAAAAAAAAAAAAGGTAAAAAAATTTAATATTAATGCAATCTTTAAAGTTAATTTTTTTCCACGATTTTAATTCTTTTCTGTCATTTTATATACGGAAAATTAAACCGATATTGAAAAGTAAGAAAAAAAAATAATCATCATGTGAATAAAGAATAAATACATTTTGTTGTAAAATATTTTATAGTAAATTAAATAAATTTTTATTTGTTTCTTAATTTCAAATAGTTGATATTTTGAAATTCGTTGGTTTTAATAAAAAAATCCTTCGAAATTTTTTTTAAAATGAAATTTTAATTTAGGAAAATTTTATTTTCAATACAATAGTGACATTTTGTTGGCTTTGTTTGAGTTACAAGATTATTCGTTCAATGCCGCTCATTAGATTTTATTTTTGAATTTTTATAAACTATTTATCACATAAGGTCTCACTTGTATCAGACGGTGGATATCACTCAAATGTTGCAAAATCTCGTGTTCACCATTAAACATAAAAATAAACTTGTGGTAAGTTCATTTGTATCACCTGGTGAATACAATTAAAATATTTTAAAATGCCACGCTCACCAGTAAACATAAAAATAAACTTGTGTTAAGTTCCACGTGTTTCACCATCAGTGAACATTGCTGAATATTGTCAAAATGAATTATATTCATTATATCATTATATTCATATTGTCCGTATGAATATAATGTTTTTTTTTATGGGACGGTGAAGAACATCGAAAGTCACTCAAAGTAAATGAACGAGGTTCCTCTTGGTCGTATTTGACTTCAAATAACCAACACCACATGCTTTAAAACCAAACTTTAGATTAAGTCCTTTAATACATAATATAATGTACAGTTTGGGTTTAGAGATAAGGATATGGAAAGGATTACTTGGACAATTGGTTTGGGATAATTAGTATTATGGGGGATGAATAGGAAAATTTGGAGAATTGTTTTGAAAAAAATGTACTTTTTAAATTTCGTTATGTCATACAAATATAACTAATTAACTTTTGGGTAAACATGTGCTGGTATAAAGTTCCATAAAGGCGACACGCGCATGATAAACTAAATTTTGAATGCTGTGTTAGACCATCTTGACAGTTCGGTAGTATATGGGTGGGAGTCTATCGAACTGCTTATTTCACGTTGGAAAATTTTCAATGGAGGCATTAATCGTTTTATTTCTTTAGAACAGGTGTTTTCCCCTTCAAAGTAATCATAAAACAAGGTCAATAACCCATCTGTATAATGATGGCAGAATTGAGTGAGCGATGTGGTACCACAGGGGTTGCCAATAAGACGAATTGCTCTGATTTGCACTTTGACGAGATATAAATACTCTATTGTCGGCCTAATGTATGTTTTATTGATATTAAAAAGGTCAGTTGAAGAAATATAATCATTAGAGCGGTACAAAAAATCCAAACATTTAGTAGCATCTTTAGCTATACGAAAAGTATGATTTGACAATTGTCAATTTTTGATTTAACTCGATGCCCAAAATGCTTAAATCTGTTGAATACTGTAAAGCTTCTCTTTGCAATATTACATTGTGTATTCTTTGCATCGTTGTTATTTTTTGTGTTGAAATTAACTCTGTTGAATTCACCCCATCTTAATATTGTTCAGCTTACTGATAGTGAAATTGGTACACTTATATAGATACCTAACACTACGTAGCTCTATAAATACATTTGTATAATGTATATCATTAATATTCAAATTTCAAACTATATGTACAGCAATAGCATATATTGTATAGAAAAATAAAATTCGGAAAAAAAAAGAAAAAAGGAGGAAAACAAAGGCTAATATATTTCGCCAAAAAAACTACATATAATATAATATGTATTAAATTGAATTTATTATGAACTTTGGCCAAAAATATTTTTCATACACTTCAATAATCAAAACATATATTTAAAATTTCTAATAAAGTTGTCATATAAAAGCAATAATTTCATTAAATATCATTTATATGGTATTTGTTATATTTAGTTTTTTGTTTTCTGTTTTCTGTATAACTTAAAGCTAAAAGATGAAGAAAATGTCAACAAATCTAAATCTTTTCAAGACAACACTACTTAGAGAATTTTTTTGTGATTGATCAAAATAATCTTTAAATTTAAAAACTAGTAATACCCTTAAATTTTTAACCAATTATTAATTTTTTCTTCTCATTATACATTTTTCTGTTTTTAATACATTTTATTTTTTGTTACTTATACCAGATAAAGAGGTAATTTTTATTTTGCGGGATATATTATTATTACCCCAATTAGATATTTTAATTATCTGATTTGTTTTAATAATTATTTTAAAAAATATGGTATGCCTTTCTTTCATTCTATTTTCTTCTGTTCTTATTTCAATTTATCACAAATCACATATTACTGGGTTATGCAAAATTACAGAAATCATTGGCTATACGATATACAAAAATTATTTATTTATATTATATATTTGAAACATATAATTGTTCAAAAGAAGGACTTATTAACAAAAATTAAAAAATATTTTTATACGGGGCTGGGTTTAAACAGACATTATCTCATTTAATACCACATATGACCATAAGATCCCATATGATCCCCGCATATTTTCTTTTTGTCACTTAAATTTTTAAAAAGGTCGTAAAAAAATTGAAATAGTTTTTAAGAAGTCTAAAAAAAAATTTTACTATATAATATTGTAGAATTATTGAAAACTAAGAAACCTTTATTTAAGTTCGCCTAAGTATATGCAATTTTATAAAAATTTTATTTTATTGCAATATGCACAACCTTTTCAAAAATTATAGAGACTTACTATTTATATTACTATAGATAAACTTTAAAAATAATTTAATAAATTATTTTATTTGTATTTAGTGAAAATTCAATTTTTTAATATAAAGTACAATATCATACCGTAATTCAATATTTAACGCAATATCGCGATGATATTATAAATAAATAAATATGTAAATTTTTTTTTTTTTAGAGAAAAACTCTTCTTTACACAATGTCATTTCCATAATATGAGTAATTTTTTATATTTAATTTCTATTCAATTTTTTTTGTTTCTGTTTCTATTTTTTTTTTTTTGCTTTTCTTTTCAAGAGTAAAATATTTCAATTCTTTACACGTCAAAATCATCTTTTCGTAAATAAGAACAAAAAAAAAATATATATGAAATTTTACGTCTGTATATTATTATTACTGTGAAGTATGAGATCTGGATTTACGATGAATAAAGAAACTGAGTATATCAAAGAAGAGAAAAGTATTACAAAGAAAAAACAGAATACAAAAACTTGTGAACTATTTTGCCAACCTTTATAAAAAAAAAGAAAAATTACAAAGAAATAACATTCTTCATACAATTTTTTTTTTTTTTTTTTACCTCTCTTTGTATTTTTTACGACAGTCATAGTAAATTGCCAGAAATGTTTAGTAGATCTCAATGGATTTAATAAAAACCTTACTTTTAAGTGAAAATAAACAAAAAAATAAAATTAGAAATTTAAATTTTATTAGTAAACTAATAAAAGATTTCTACGTCCATAGAAGATTTAACAATAAATTTCGAAGTAAATATTTTGTTTGATAACTGAACTCTATCTGGCGTTTGATGTCCTAGCATACATCAAACCCACATAATTGTAGCTCCAAAAATATGGTTTTCCTGAATTTTTTTTTTCCATTCTTATCTTAATGAATGCTCGCATATTTCTTAATTTTTAAATGGAAACTTTTATAGGTAATTCAGGTGTATCACAATTATTCTTTACAATTTTATACAGTCTTCAGTCAGTTAACGATCTTTAGAATTTGTATTATATTTTGTTGTTTGTAATCTATTAATTTATTCTGATTCTATGAAAATTTTTATTAACTTTATTGCTTTCCACATTGTTAGTTACTATTTTACAGGATGATTTTTTGACGTGTCTAATAAAATTGAACTCAAAATACCCTAATTACCATTTTAATCACCATTTATTTGACGTTTTATAAGGTGTACATTGATACAGCTTAGTAGAGCGGTGTTCGATTTTTCTTACTGCTATGGTCTAACTTTATGTCTGTTCTTATAGTCTTTCACTTACTGTCATATACGAATATGGACTAAAATAATTGACTTATATACGTTAAATTTTATTAAAAGCGGTTTTTTTTTTTTTATATTTTCATCAATAAAATCCATAAATTTTGAATTTTTAGAATATTAACAATTTTTCAACTCTGTATTTTACCATTTAGATAAAACAAGTAAGCAAAGCAAGTAAGCAAAAGTAAGCAAAATCATATTTTTGGCACGAAATTTAAAATTTTAATTTGCGATCACTGTCTTATATTATATTTCTTATATTATATAATATTTGTTTTTGTCTTCCTCCTTTTTTTTCCCCTTTTTTTTTTTGATCCTTTATTCGAAAAGAATTGCAAAATTCCTTAAATTTTTTGCATAAATTCTTTACATTGTTTTGCAACAAAATTTTTCTCTTTCTTATTCGGCATTATAATACGAAAAAATCAAGTATGCAATATTTAACAAAGGTCATGAAGAGAGTAAAATAACATAAGAATATATTTACTTCCTGTAAAAAAAAAAAAAGAAAAACTCTAAGACTTAAAAATAAAAAAAAAAATAAAAAATAACGGAAAGAAAGTAACAAGAAGGATATTTTAAGGAAATATATTAGATATACACATTAAAAATAAAATATTTTTATTTGTATGTCAAGGATATAAACCATATTCTCTGTACTCTTCTTTATAATATTTACAATATTTATTATATAACGTAGTAATTTTCTATATATTCCCTTCAATTTAATTCAACTGACTGGATATTTTCTAGAAAAAAATAATAATAGAAAATCTACAAATAAATAAAATACAAATAGAAAATTTTAAATTCAATTGATTTTGACACCTATAAGATCTGAACACTTTTATAATATACTAAATAATAAGAACATGTTTTTAAAGATTTTAAAAAATAAAATATAAAGTTATTTAAAGGCATTTAAGTTATAATTTTGATGATAAATAAGAAGAAATTAAAAATCTATACACTAAATAAGCGTGCAGTAAGTGCCCAGCATTGGCTAGCGCTAGAAGAGCAACTCTGGGTAGCCATCAACTCAACGATCTTATTGATCTAGCGGTTAAGCAACCTACAGAAATTGTAAGGTTTCTGAATGCAACGAAATGGATCTAAAATAAAACCTAATATAGCCCTATTATAAGCCTTGTGGTCATGGAAGTGGTAGCAAAACGGTGCCAACGCGCTAATTAGGGTTACTGTCATGAGCGGCGGTTGCCAGCCACTTACACAAACCAACCAAGGGTGCAGTTAATAAAGTTTTTTGCAAAGACTTTTCTATAAAATGTTTAGTAACTTACAGAGCAATATTATAATTTAGAGAGTATATGATTCTTACATTATTAATTGTAATTTTATCCAAGGTTATACCAAATTTCATTTTATATACTTTCGCTTACGCAACTTTTAATTACACAAAAAAAAAAACAAAGATTCCATTCGATTTAGAAGCAAACAAAAAATTTATATAAAATTCTCAACTGAATTAAGTTCTATTGGTGTTTACTGGTTAAAAATGCTCTATACTGAGAATATAATTCTAATCTGGCTGAAACCTAAAATATTACACAGAAATCACAATTTTCGATCAAATATCTAATCAAAATGAGTAAAACTGAATTATTGAAATACAGAAATTTACTTTACTGCAGATGTATTAAGAACTTATGGTTCGTTGGTTTAAATTCTTGATCTCTAAAGTTATATTTTGGAGAGTATATGAATAGCACAAACAAAAGCAAATTTTGATGCCATTAGCTCAGACTTGTTTATCAATTATCTTCTATAACTAGCCTGTGGGGTTTAGAAATCAATTTTTTTTCTATTTACTTTTACTTTCCGATAGTTTCTTATGTGTGTGAAAGTAAGGTATCCGCTAATTTTTTGTCTAATCCTATCTAAGAGAAGATATTAAAGAGTTTTCTGCCATCTTCCATTCTCTTGACAACTTTTCCACAGCAATAGATATTGTAAAAAAAAACTCCATCCTGATTGCATCGGTTTTAATATGCCAGTGAAGTATAAATTAATAAATTTAATTTTTAAAGTATTTTAATTTTTGGTCTGCTTATGACGGTCACATCAAGTATTACAATAAATTTAAACATCAAATTTTAATATTATTTAATAACATACATCCTATACTCTATTTAAGTTTAAGTTATAAAGCCATATGTTCATCTGAGATTAATTTTAAATTATTTGTTAAGGTATTTCTCAATTCATATTATGGTATTCAAAACGTAAAAATGTCAATATAATGTTATACAAAAATATGCCAATACTGATATATTAAATGCAAAATAAATATAAATATATTATAATAATTTTTTTTTTTTTTTGAAAAACAGAGCACGATTTACCAAAAAATATAGAAAACAAAATTAAAAAAATTTGTTATACAACTGCATCAGAATCTTTCAAAATGAAATTATGTATATTGAAATAAAAAACATGTACATCTAAGGGTATAATAAGGGTAAGGTTGTATCATCTGTTGTTCAGTGCATTAAAATAACAAAACGTGAGTAAAAAATGTAAAAAAAAAAATAAATAAATAAATAAAAAAAGAACAGACTCTTTTCCCCGGTTTTTTTTTTTTTTTTTGTTAGATCGAAAACACTCAAAACAGGATGTTAATTTAAAAATTGTCAAATAGTGCATTCTAAAAACTCGGAAGTCACGAACAATGGATAATGTCAAAGTTATTTTTTCCCATGTTTTGGTTTTTTTTTTTTTTGTTTTTTATTTTGATATACAATACATTTAAATATATAAAAATATAAATAACTATCTATACACTTTTCGCTCAATTACATTCTGTTTGTGTTGGATGATGGCTAGATATTACTATTTAACACTTATAACAAAAATAAAAAAAAAATGAAAGATTTTACATAAACCATTTTAGATAATATTTAATAAAATAATTATAATGGAAATTTAAAAATAAATGATGTTAAAAGATGTGGGAAATTTATAACCAAGATTAAATAGAAAGAAAAAAAAAAAGTTATAAGATTAATTATTTGTAAATTATGTAATAATTTCATTATATAGAATACGTCCTTTAATTTTGTAAACCATTAAAAGATAAAACAAGGCAGTTTAAAAACTAAAAGTTTTCAAATGTACACATTTTCTTTGTTATAATATTATAAAAGCATTGTAGAAATGCGATTATATAGGCATATGCGACTATTATTAAATTTATTATGCACTACCGCTTATAAATTCTAAGGAAATCCAATTTAATTAAGAAAAATCGTAAACACATGTAAAACTATAATATTTTAAGATTAGTTTTTGTAATTTTAGGAAAATTTTACTAGTACCTAGTTCTAAGAGAAATGACTAAAAACTACTCAAGTCTAGGAGATGTATGTAAAATTAACAAATTTTTACTTTATGACCTATTAAATAGAAATCAAAAATTTCTTCTGATCTAAACTACATATACAGTGCTTTTTAACTTTTAGGGCATTATAGCCCTCTAAAGAGTAAAAATATAAAGAAAAACAAGTGAAAGTAACAATAAGTCGATGCAACCGACTTATTTATACCCTGCACCTAAAAAATTCAAATTAAATTAAAAATCCATAAGTTATTTTAGTTAGGTATTCAATATAACTAAGCTAAAAAAATAAATGCTTTTACAACCTTTGTACAAAATTTCAGATTTCTATCTTTATTAAATTCGAAAATATGCTTGTTAGGTCTTGGAAAGTGTGTGAAGGCACGCGGACCACCACCCCAATTCATCTCAAATGTTAGAGACATCAACAGGGTAGAACATTCTTATATCAAATTTCAAGTTTATATATTTATTAGTTTCGAAGATATGCTTGTTTGGTCTTAGGAGTTGTGTGGCAGATATCCGAACAACCATTCTAATTCATCTTAAATTTTGGACAAATCAGGGATTCAGGAAACAACACCCTAGTACCAAATTTGAAGTTTCTATCTTTATTTATTTCGAAGATATGCTTGTTTGATTTTGGGAGTTGTATGGGAGGTACCCGAACGACCACTCCAATTCATCGCAAATTTTAGGCAAATCAGGGATTTAGGAAACAGCACCCTCGTATCAAATTTGAAGTTCCTATCTTTATTAATTTCGAAGATATGCATGTTTGGTTTTGGGAGTTGTATGGGAGGTACCCGAACAGCTACTCCAATTCATCTCAAATTTTGGACAAATCAGGGATTCAGGAAACAACACCCTAGTACCAAATTTGAAGTTTCTATCTTTATTAATTTCGAATATATGCTTGTTCGGTTTTGGGATTTGTATGGGAGGTATCCGAACAACCACTCCAATTCATCTCAAATTTTGGGGATATCAGATTCAGAAAACACACCCTCGTACAAAATTTTAAGTTTCTATCTTTATTAATTTCGAAAATATGCGTATTCGGTTTTGGGAGTTGTATGGGAGGTACTCGAACGCATGGTCCGATTTCGCCTATTTACAATCCCCGCCTTACCTTAGTTATTGTTAACCTACAGTATAAATTTCATCAAGATAGCATCATTATTTTTTGAGTTATCGTGCGTACGGATGGACGGACGGACATCGATAAATCGACTCAGGCGGTGATCCTGATTCAGAATATATATACATGTCTATACCTAACTCGCTTCCTTTTGGTGGTTACAAAGACCATACCAAAGTTAATATACCCTATACTTAATGTGTAGGGTATAATAAATGAATATATAATTGACTTTTGTCAACTTTAGCATACCTGAATGTACTAGGGAAAACTTAGTTAAGTGCCAAACTATTACAGCGAAATTAAATCGTTACCCTTAACTAATCAAATTTTATTAAGGTTATTGTCATAAAATTTCATCATCTTTTACAAAATTTCAAATGACATTGCAGACCAAAACACTGCATTATTTTCAAAAAAACTAAATTTTTATGGCCTCACTCAAACCTGTTAGTCGAATTGATTCAATTTCAATAAGGAAAATAACATTTTTCTAAAAAAATATTTTCTAGCTTTATTATTATTTTTACCAAAGAATATAAATATATTATCCTTTTCCATATCTATCCTTTAAGGTTTCACTAACGTAATGGTAAATTTATTATAAGTAATTCTCAACCCAAATTCGGGTTCGTACATAGAAATTTTGTAAACAAACGCGCATAGTGACGCACATAGTAACAAACGTACAATTTTTCAGATTTTTTGATTTTGAACAGTAACTTAATAAACTTAACTATAGTTAATAATTTTTTAAATTTTTCACTTTAAACGATAACTACCACCAAAACTAAGAGGCATATCAAAGAAAAAATATTCCGGAAGCGATTAAAAAAGGATATAAATTTTATAAATGCATTTTATAAATTTTGAGTAAAGGATTTTATATATGTATACAGGGAAAGTAGACCAGGACGATTGTATATTACGACGAAGGTTAGAAATTGTTTAAGATATTTAGTTGGCTGTTTGGCAAAGTAAGATACTGTTTCGCTCTTTATAAATAAAAAATTCTCTTTTACAATGAGATTTGATGATGATGACTACTAAATTAAAAATGTTATTAATCACAAAGATCTAACAGGAAAAAATAATTAAATAGCCCATTTATATCAACAGATTTCCTGATATTCAGTAATTTCAATATTGCAGCAATTCATCCCTTTCAAGCAACCGGAAATTAAAATTCTTTCTATAACATAAGATATTTTTTGTTGTCTGTTTTTCATGACTAATTTTTTTTAAATTAAAAAACATGAAAATTTAATTTTTTTTTTAATAAAATTTGAGTTTCTATTCAGGTGATTATTGTATAAAATACTTATGTACATATATAGAATGTGAAAATTTTAATAGGTATATATATATATATATATATGTTATGTCGAGGTAAATTATTCAATTCAATATAATTATTACTAATTGTCGTAAATATTATGCAATGAATGAATGCATCATCTTAAATATAAATATTTTCTTAAACAAGTGAAACAAAAATTAACAGTTATTCTATTTTATGAATATGACAGGTATTTATAAAATATTATATTATTATACACTTACATATTATATATATATATATATAATATTCATATTAACAGAATTTTAATGAAAGAAAATTATCATCTATAGTAAAATATCTAAGAATATTTTAAATAATTCTTATATATTTTATTTAATTCTGCTGAACTGCCGGTAAAATATTTTCCGCTATTTAAACGATTTTCTAAAGATACAAAAAGTTATTCTATTTTAAAATATGTATTTTGATATCGCATATAACATGATATATATGTATTAATCCAAACCTTTACATTTTATTACCACAATATATATTTCATTACCAAAACAATTCCGACAATTTATCAGTTTCAAGTATCCAAAATTTCTTATATAAATTTAAAATTAATAAAATCACTCATAAAATCATAAAATCAAAAGTTACATGAAAAAGCTCCATTAAAGTTTTCAAGGATAATCACATAAACTCTTAAAATAAAGATTATAGATTGATTATTAAAAAACTTGTTAAAATGTAATTAAAACAAGTAAATGTAACAGTAAGTTGATGAAACCGACTTATTTATACCCTACACCTAAAAAATTCAAATTAAATTAAAAATCCATAAGTTATTTTAGTTAGGTATTTAATATACGCTAAAAACATAAATGCTTTTACAACCTTTGTACAAAATTTCAGGTTTCTATCTTTATTAAATTCGAAGATATGCTTGTTAGGTCTTGGGAAGTATGTGAAGGCACCCGAACCACTGCTCCAATTCATCTCAAATTTTAGAGACATCATCAGAACAGGGTAGAAGACTCTTATATCAAATTTCAAGTTCTTATATTTATTAATTTCGAAAATATGCTTGTTCGGTCTTGGGAGTTGTGTGGCAGATATCCGAACAACCATTCCAATTCATCTGAAATTTAAGCAAATCAGGGATTCAGGAAACAGAATACTCGTATCAAATTTGAAGTTTCCATCCTTATTAACTTCGAAGAAATGCTTGTTCGGTCTTGGAAGAACAACCACTCCAATTCATCTCAAATTTTGGACAAATCAGGGATTCAGGAAAACAAACCCTCGTACAAAATTTTAAGTTTCTATCTTAATTTCGAAGATATGCGTATTCGGTTTTGGAAGTTGTATGGGAGGTACCCGAACCCATGGTCCGATTTCGCCCATTTACAATCCTCGCCTTACTTTAGTCATTGTTAACCTGCAGTATAAAATTCATCAAGATAGCATCATTATTTTTTGAGTCATCGTGCGTACGGACGGACGGACGGACATCGCTAAATCGACTCAGGCGCTGATCCTGATTCAGAATATATATACATGTCCATATCTAACTCGCTTCCTTCTGATGGTTACAAACACTATACCAAAATTAATGTACCCTATACTTTAAGTGTAGGGTATAATTATAATTTAAATTCCTAAAGAGATTAAATTCGACTATGATTTTCTTAAAAAATTGTTACATACTATATATAATTGATATCTTAAGTCTTTTATTAATTACAATGATGCCTCTGCTTAAGCACCGTGTAAATTACAGTTAATATTTAACTATCTAAGGTAAATTTTTTTTTCATTCTGTTTAGAAAATTTAATGTCCTTCAGTAGCCTAGTTAAGGGCCTTCGGTAGCCTAGTGGGTAGGCGTGTGGCGTATTAACCGAAGGAGTGTGGGTTCGATTCCTGCACATTTCGTAAGTGTTTTTTCTTTACATACCCTCCTTACGACGAAATATAATGTAAATATATATTATATAATATAAACAAAAATAAATAATATTAATATATAATTTAATAATAGTATAAAAACCTATAATGGCCTTAGTAGCCGATGGTTCAATAATATTGCTTAACATTTATGTATGTAATATTAATATAAATAAATAAATAAATAAAATGAAAGAAAACTAAATTATCCCCTTTGTAGTATTAGATTCTTAGTAACTAACACAGAAAAAAAACTAACAGAAAAATATTAAAAACTAATTTAAATGTTAAAATATAATAAAAATATGATAAAAAAAAATAATACAAAGTTGTTTTTGTTAAATTTTTCTAAGCTAAGCAACTAATGTAAGATTGAAACAAAATGTAAAAATATAAAATTTAAAAAAAAGAATAAAATATTCTTAGTAACTATATAAATCCACCTATAATGGAACAAAGCGGCCGTAATTTCTAACTTAGTATGTTATTATTCTATTTTAGAAAATAGGGATAGGACAGGATAGAAGGGGGTGCGAACATTTTAAATTAGGAAATGTAGAAGCTATTATTATTTATTATTAATTATTATAATTTATTATTAATTATTATTAATTATTATTAATTATTATTAATTACTTATTATTATTATTTATTATTTATTATTATTATTTATTATTATTATTATTATTATTGTTATTATTATTATTATTATTTTTACTATTATTATTATTATTATTATTATTATTATCATTAATATTACTGTATAAAATATAATAATAGTATAGCAGTCGACCGCAGTCGATAGCAGTAGTCAATGGTTTAGTAATATTGCATAATCCTATGTGATTTATAATATTAATATATAAAAATAAAATCTCTTCCTAGCTAATTTCAATCCCTAGCTAAAAAAGCTACTTGAAATTACAATAAATCTCATAAAAAACTAAGTAAGTGCTACTATAAAATGACGAATTTGTATAATAATTTATTTTCTAAATGAATTTTCTTCCTTATATATATTCTTACTATACATATATCCACACATTCATAATATAACAAATAATAGTCTAAAATAAATGCTTAAAATATTCTCATATTCTTAAAAGGAACTGAAATAACAATTATCATATTTAGCATAAAGTTTATTCCGAAATACATACAAACTAACATATATACAATATTTACATAAAATATTATGGAAAAAATAATCGGAGTGCTGAGAAATTGTTTATGGTTGTGCTAAACGTAATATCTTCTAAAAAAAAAGTAATTCAAATTTGAAAATATTTTTATTTTGCATTTGTTTATAAGTTGGTCATCTCATAAAAAAAAATGCATATTAGAAAAGATAAATTAAAACTTGAGATAAAAAAAAATGTTCGATAAAAGAGAATTGATTACATTTTTGTCTATTAAATCAGTTTGGGACGTAGGTACTTAAAACATTTAATTTAATAAAGTCAAATTTTTACTTTAAGTGAACATTTTTTTACTTTAAGTGATGTTATTTTACTAATTTATATACACATATATATATAAGGAATATATATATTTATATACATATTACTAAAAAATGTCTTCAGTTAAAGTAAGAAAATTCATATAATATAAAATATGTATATATTATTATATGATATTCATTATGTTATAGATATATTACTTTAAATAACTGAAGTAAAAAGTCAGTTTTCATTTAAAATAAAAAAATGTCTTCACTTAAAGTAAAAAATCAAGACTTTTAATCTTTTTACTATAATATTTTTTTCCGTAACTATATACAAAAATACGTACATGATTAATAAATCGGAAACAATTTTCTATACCAATGTCATTATAAGGTCATTAATATATATTTAAAATTTTCGAGATAATCATATTATATTACTGGAATAATAAAAAAAAAAAAATATTAAGAAGAAAGAGTTTAAATATTAGTATAATATTCTGTATACAAATCTGCTTAAAATATATTTACTTATATGTTGGTACATGAGTGTATATTTTACCTTAAATTATTTATAAATGCATATATTTTCATATAAATTTTACATAAATCTTAAGTTGTAAAATTTTATAATAATATTTCCTTAGCGGAAAATTTACTGCATCATATTAATCCGCTTTTCTAAAGAATAAACAAAACAAACAGAACAAAACACAAAAAAAAAAACAAAAAAAAAACAAACTTAAAAAACTTTTGAATATACAACTAAAGGATATAACTTTGAAATTCCTTAGAGAATATTCTGTAATAAAATTAATGCATTACAACTTATATTTTTTTCGCAATTTTTTATTTATTTCTTTTTAAATTCAAATAGTTTAGTTATAGATTTAAGTTCTTTGACTTTTAATTATAGGTATGTATATGTATATATATATTAATTTATTAGGAAACTAATACATTTAAAAATTCAACATTCAACGAAAAATGGGCCTCGGTGGTCTAGTGGGTAATAGCGTATAAAATACGCTGTAAACACCGAGGGAGTGTGGGTTCGAATCCCACACACTTCGTAAGAGTTATTCCCCCTTACGACATTTATAGCCACGCCAGAACAGGAAAGGCTGTATAATTTCCTGTCCACATTAATGTGGCAGAGAAATGCATTAAAAAAAAAAAAAATTTTAGATTTAGCTAGAAATAAACGTTAACAACAACAGAATTTTGATAAATGGAATACAAAAGGAAAACAATATTAATTTCACTGTTAGTTTCCTAAGTTTTAAAAGAAAATAAATACATGTGCTCCTATTAGCTGCAAACTGTCCTGTATTTTTCACATAGCTGTAAGTTAGGATTAGATTTATAATGCATTCATTAATAAAAAACTCCAAATTTCTTAAAATATTTACTCTGTTTTTAAAAATATTAGCTATGTGTTACACAAGGCTTTCGCATATACAAAATAAAATAAAATAATTGTCATATTAGATTGAGGAAACACAATACGTGCATTAAAAAAACAAAATCACTTATACAAACATTTTTCTATAATGTAATACTAAATTGACATCCAAAATGTCTATAAAACAACTTTTTCTTTTTTTAAACTTCTTTACTTGCAAGTTTTCTCTTTTTTTTTTTTTTAATTAATACAAAAACAAAAATACCTAAAAAAAATTCGCAATATTCTAATTATTACGAATTTTTATGCACGAATAATTCAAAAACAAAATCTTCCATTTTCTTTTAACATACGTCCAATATACATATGTATGTATGTTTAAATAAAAATAAAATAATAAACAATAAAAAGAAAACTGTAATAAGATCTTTAACTATAGCATTACACATATTATGTAAAAAGAACAGTTAAAATTTTCTCTTCTTGCTAAAATTAAAACGAAAATATAAAATATATAAAATAAAAACAACTATACAATAACAAAAATAACAATACAAGTATAAAATTCTACAATATTTACAAAAGCAATTATACTAACATTAAACAATATAACAGAATTCAAGAATATAATATGTATATACTATATATGTGCATACATATATACTTAATGTAATAATAGCATTGCATTAAATTATCAACTTGAGTTAATCTAGAGAGTAGATGAATTGCATTATGTCGGAATATTGTTTCTCAAGGATGTACAGTTATAAAATAAAGCAATTATTATTATGTCATACATTATATAATTATAAATATATATGTAATACACATATTATGCATACATATGTACATGTTTACATATTATATATTTTGTAGAATATATAGGATATAATATTATATAGTTACCGTTACCGTATTAAATTAAAATCTTTGAATATGAAATTTTTTGAAAAAACTATTACCGAAAATTTTCTCTTTGCATAACGGTAATGGTTTTATATTTTCCGTTTTATAAATTGACTTTAATATAAGTTAAGTAACTTAAATATTTTAGCAAAATATTATATTATCTGAATTATTATTAAACGAAAATATTTTATACAAAATAAATTTTAATCGAAATCGTTTGAAATTTAACTAAAATGTCATCTTTAATTTATCTTTAAAAAAAAATTCAAGATGTCATTTTATATTAGGAAATACTTTTAACTTACTAAAAACGAGGAAGAATACAGTTGCCTTTGTCAACTCTTAGATACCCGTACGAACCGTTAGTATGTTCACAGCCTGTCACTCTGCTCACAATATTATTTTTTTAATATTTTAGTATTTTAAAATAATTTGGGTGAATTTTATAATTTCTAGAACTATGGGTTGTACATATACATATTCAAACTATATGTTTATACATTCTTCAAAAGCAGATTTTAACCTTCCACATAACGATTATCAATCCAAAACTTTTTCAAATATTCTATAGTACCATTTAATACTAAGCGGCAAATGTATATTAAATTTACTAAGTATAAAACAGTAAATATAATTTTAAATATTATATTATGTTATATTTAAATATTGCATTGACAGAATAATTTCTTATAAGTACAATAAAATACATATATGTATGTAAATACGGCGCTATATAATATACATCTATACTCTTTATCATTCATTCATCTATATACTATATGTAAATAAACTTGTTATTATATAAGTATGTATGTATATCAATATCATATAAATAAAAATTCTTCAAGCAACCGTTATGTTGTTTATTTATTTACATTTTTTTGTACTACGCATTATATCCTCAATAATTTCACATTATCGAGTAAAACAAAATGGAAAAAATTCGTTAAAGAAATTTGTTAGAATATTTGAAAAAATCAAGTAACACTTTCGTCAATTATAAAGTAACCCTATATTATTGAAAAAAGTTATTAACAGAAATAAGAGTATAATGTTGAAGCTTTAATTTTTGTGTATTACTTCAAAAAAATTTTAACAGGTGTTTAAGTTACAAGTGTTTAAAAATAGGAAATTTTCAGTTTTTGACCCCTTGCAGCTCCTAAACGGGGGGTGATACAAAAAACATTTCTGAAATGACTCATACTTGTGAGTGACATGACATACATGACTACTACTTCTGAAATGACTCATAGTGGGGAAAAAAATGTGGGGATCTAAAAGTTAAGTGTTCGAGAGCTACCCTAAGGCTTGGCCAAACTCAACCAAAAAAAATAGGGAACCTACAAATTACTCCCAAAATATTTTGTGTAAATTTCAAGATTCTAGCTTTCTTAGTTTTTGAGTTAGCGTGCTGACGGACGGACGGACATGGCTCAAAAGTCTTAGAATTTTTTTCTGATCCGATCCATACCTGTGAAGGTGTATCTAGCTCGCTTATTTCGAGGTGTTACAAACGGAGGAGTAATTTTATTATACCCGATCCTATCGTACGGGTATAAAAATTTGGTATTCAATCACCCATATGTAACAAAAAAAAAAAAAAACAAATTTAAAGTAATTTTTTATTAAAGATTAAATTTAGCGATTTAAAACAATTATCAAAATCGAAAAAGAGACAAACGTTAAACTTAATTTATTTTTTTTTTTTTTGCAAAATTTCGTCAAATAAAACAAAAGTGTTTTTTGTTTTTCCTCTTTAGTACTTAACTCACTACTTTCCTTTTTTGATTATTTTTTATTTTTAGCATATTTTAAAATAAAATTAAAAATTGTGTATTAATTGATATTAATTAAATTCTGTCCCTCTGATAGTCTTATTATAGTCATATCTCCTAGATAGTCTTATTATAGTCATATCATATCTTATTAAATTCATAATTGGTTCAAATTAACCATAGATAGTCTTATTAAAATAATTGATTATGTTAAAGAGTTTGTACAAAAGTACCAAAAAGCCTAATATTCAACTGAGTGTAACTTGCGTTCTACTGAATATAACATTTTTAAGTCATCAATTTTAAAATTTTTAATACTAAATGCTAGTAATTTTAGAGAGCAGTACAAATGGAGAACAAATTGGTCAGATAACAAGAGGATTATGAGAGGTTTAAACAATTTAATTTTTTTTTTTATTTTGAATACACGTCGACTTTTGACATCTGTCAAAATATTTTAAATGTCGAAATATAAATTTAAAATTACATATTTGACATATTGCGTAATATCATAACTTTTCATAACTCAATTCGGGTTTTCTTAAAATTAAAGAAATTTTGTTTTAGTTTTTCACAAATTTCTGCTATTTGCAATAATAATTTTAGAATGCTTTTAACTAAAGTTCTACAGAAATAATTTTTTATAATTTTCACTACATTTTTATTCAATTTTGTTTATATTTAAAAAATTATTGTTCTATAAATTTATCATCTAAAAATTCATACCGTCAATTCATTTCGTCAATGTTCGCCTTTAAAAACCTTTTCATTTTGCATATTATTTTGTTTTTTATTTTTTTTATTTTAATTTTTATATAATTTGTAAAAATCTCATATGTGATATATGAGCACCTGAACATGTAATTTAGTGTCATATAATAAAATGCTTGACATGTTACACGCAAATATTTTCCATGTATACAAATATATAAATATGTATACATTTAATATTGCATATATAGAAATTTTTAGTTGTATCTCATATTATAATGTAGGTGCAGTGACAGAAGGTCCAAGAACATAAAGCCCGTGGAGTTAAATACCAAAACTTTTGAAATTAACGCCCGTGGGCTTTAAACCTTTTTTTTAAAAAAAATTAAAGCCCACGGGTGTTAATTCCACTAGATATTGGGCTTTAAGTCCATTTCGAAAAAGAGTTAAAGACCAGTGAGTAACACAAAGGTCTGTATTTCATTTTACTGGATTTTATTTGGTGGCATCTCAGAAGTCTTATTGGGTCTTTTGACTCACTTCAATGAGTCCGAAGTCCCATAAGATTTTTGTCTCATTGTTAAGACATCAGGGATTTTTGGAGGGATTTTAGAATTAAATTCAAAATTAGGATTATACGCCTTTTACAGAATATTTACATATATGCATATGCGAGTTTTTGAATTAGAAGAAATGTTAGAGTTGGTTACAAAATCAGGATTATACGCTTTTTCCAGAACATGTTTATAATCCTCCTAATTCAAAACTCGCATATGCATATATCTAAATATTCTGTAAAAGGCGTATACTCCTAATTTTAAATACAATCCTAAAACCCCTCCCAAAATCTCTGACAATAGCAGTATTACTTATATACATATTTTGGAAAAAGCATATAACACTGACCAACTCTAAAATCCCTCCCAATTCAGAAACTCGCATAATATGTCTTAATTCCAATTCAAAAAGAATTAAAGTCCGCGGGTTTTAATCCCTTTTAATGACAAAGAATTAAAGTCCGCGGGCTTTAATGACAAAAGTTTTTAACAGTCTGTATAAAGCGATTTTAAAAGATTTAAACTGTTCAATTAATTTCACTTTTCAATTATATCGCAATTCTTGAGACTAAATCACTTCAAAAAACTATTCGCATTCAAAAATTATTCTAGCTTATGTTTAAAAAAAAATTCTCTTTGTTTTTTACTTCTAGTGACTCAAAAGTTTTTTTTTGCTTTTTGTTTTTGTTTTCATATTTGTTTTTAGCACATTTCCAAAAAAAACTTGAAAAAATGTGCTTATTAGTTTCACTCTGTCCGTCCGTCCGTCCGTCCATCTGTTTACAAAACTCCTACACCGTTAAAGATAGAGAAAAAAAATTTTAACCATGGGTAGACCTCATAAAAAAAATAATTTTGTGGAACAACTTTTTCATGTAGCCCCCCCCCCCCATTTCGGAGCTACAGCCCCTCAAACTTTGAAAAAGCTCTATTTTTAAATGCATAGATCTTATGTTTTGCTTAAGATTTTTTCAATCTGAAGACGTCATTCGACAGGTATTTTTTTTAACTTTGTAAATCAAAATCAAAATTATACAATTTTGTTAAATTTAGTATTTAAATTTACCGTTATGTGAAAACCAAATTTTGCATGATTTTTCTACTTTCATAACTCCGGCACGCTTTTAGATAGAGGCTTGAAATTTTGAGGCAAGAAAGAACTTTTAGAATTAGTATAAGTTTGCTCAGACATTTTTTTTGGACCACCCCCTGTTTATGAGCTATTAGGCCTTAAAAATTGAAAATCATAGGAACAAAATAGGAACCTGTACAAATTTTACTACTGCAAGATATAAAAATTAAAGCTACAGTAATATATTTTAACGTGTGCTAAAGGTTTATTTTAGTTGTAAAGGGTTCCAAAGTTGCAACTCTTCAAAATTTCGAAAAAGCCCCATTTTCAGATGTATATATCTCAGGCTCTGCGTAATAGTTTTGCAATCTAAAACCGCCAGAAGATCGAAAATTTTATTATCTATATAAAACTATATCAAAATTATGTAATATTTTGTAATTTACTATTTAAATTTACCGTTATGTGAAAACCACATTTTGCATGAAATTTCTTTTTTCATAACTCCGGCACGCCTTTAGATAGGAACCTCAAATTTTGAGACAAGAAAGAACTTTTAGAATTAGTATAAGTTTCCTCCGAAAATTTTTTGGTAGCACCCCGTCTTTAAGAGTTATTACGCCTCAAAAATTGAAAATTTGCTATTTTTAGACACCTGTAACTTAGGCACCTGTAAACATTTTTCTTCGGCAAGACATGAAAATTAAAGGTTCAATAATATATTTTTACGTGTGTTAACGGCTTTTCTTAGTTATATAGGATTCCGGACTTACGGCCCCTCAAAATTTTAAAAATGTCCTATTTTCACGTTTTTTCGTATTACATGAAATTTTCAAATTTTTGTGCAATTCACAATTCTAAACAGTTTGTATTGAGTTTTGGAAATGTGCGCTTTTAAAAACCGTTGGTTTACATTCTACCTTGTTCTTTTTTTGTTTTTGACAGAATAGAATTTTTAGTCCTGTGTCTTTAAAAGTATATCTTAATTAGTGTCATAATTTTTGTCCTTTTTTGACATCATATCTTCTTGTCTTATAAAATGCACCTGAACAAGATTTCATATTTCGTAACATTTTCGTAACTAAATAAATGGTTCGAAATAAAAGAGACATTTTGCAGCCGTGAATAAAATTCTGATTTTAGCATACCATATGTGGAATTTTTGTTCATCGAAACATTTCGACGGACTTCAACATAACCATATAAGTTAATAAATTTTATTAATAGCAAAGTAATGCTACTATCGATCACTATATATACTTACTAGAGGTAGAGTTTTAAATCATATTATTTGTACTCTTATACATATATGGTTTTCAAATCATATTAAAATAATAAACTTAAAAAAGAATTTTAAAACAAAAAAGTGTCGGAAAATATATATTGTGTCAAAAAGCTTAAATGTTGTATAGCTTATGTTAAATCAAATTTAAGATGAATAAAGAAAATTAAAGCGACACTTTCAATGATCCTCTTTTTATAATATACCCAAGATTTTAGAAAATTTAATAAGTTTACAAAAGTTTTAAATTCTTAAAACAATCTGAAATTTCTACTGTACATTATTAAGTTTATTTAGAGTACCTAAACTTAAACTTTTTTTTTTAAATTGATAAACTTTTACTTCCTCACATATCCTTAAAATTAACAGAAATAAAACTTAAAATTTTTTCATTTCGTCTTCTTGTTTTTTTTTTTTTTTGTTGCTATGTTCCACTTATGTTAGTATCTTTTTAATAAAATGAAACCAGTTTTTTTAATGGATTAGTGTTAAGAGAATGGAAAATTTTTAACTCAATTTTTTTTTTACTCATATTTTTTTTAGTTAAATAAAAAATCAAGATTTATGTAGATAATTTACGGTTGCTGATTACTTTAAATCATAACACTTGTCCTTGATTCTATTTTCACAAAAAAAAACAATTAATTAGGACCCTGATACTATTTAAAAAAGAAAATATACTTAAGCAATTATTTTTAATTTTTTATTTTAGTCAAATTCACTAAAATCTTTTTCATTAGTAATTTATAAATAACTAGTTGCCAATTTTTAATAAAAATTAGCACAATAAAAAATTATAAGTTATGGGTGATGAGCATAGCAAAAATATCATTTTAGAAAAAGACATTTAATCAAAAAACTTTTCTTACAAGAGTGCATTTCAGAAAAAGACAATTTGAAAATATCATATTTTGAAAAATGGACAACTGAACCAAAAATCATTTATTGCCATATTTCGTATAGGTCTTTAGTATTTACGCTTTTTCTAAAAATTTAATTACCACAAAAAGAAAAGTGCTTATAGGTAATTCGTTATATATAAATCGCCTTTTTGTTAAATATATATTTTTTTTTTTCAAATATCCTTTCTGTTAAACACCTTTTTGTAAAATTTACGCTTTTGTCAAATTGAAAATTTTCAATGTGGGATGGGGTTAAGGGAGGTAGAAATCTTCCAAAGACATCAAGAATTTCCCCTTGGTAGTGTCAGATTCTTACTGACTAAATCCATATTTAGCCAGTATAATGAAATGAAACCCTTACCTGCTAATGCAGTATATTGGCTAAGGAGTACTGAACAGTACTTGCCTAAGGAGCTAAGTAGACTGAATTAGGAGTGGGAATGTAAGGAAACGGATTCATTGTTGTTTGGGAATTGTGAATTATTGTAATTGTAATTGTAATTCAAATTAAATGCTTTAGAAACCATTTTTAAGGATGTTTTATTCTATAACCAAAAGACAAGCTAATATAAAAAGAAAAATAAAGTGTCAGTTAAAACATTTGAATAAATCCTTTGATTTATACAGATAGAAGCAAGCATCTTATTAAGAGACTACATAATAGATAAGCATATAACTACATAATAGGCATAGCAACGTTTGGCAAAAGTTCAATTACTTGCATACCTGCCTGCATACTAATTTATTCTTTTTTTTTTTTTTTGGGAGGTAGGAATCTTCTAAAGACACCAAGAATTACCCCTTGCTAGTGTCAGATTCTTACTAACTAAAATCACCTAACCCCTTTAGCCAATATAATGGGATCAACCCTTATCTGTGAAGGCGTATATTGACTAGGGAGTAGGGATAGAAAAGAATAAAAAATGGATACGGAAACATTAAATTGGAAGTGGGGCTGTAAGAAAACAATGAATCCGCCTATTATTATTATTATTATTATTATTATTATTATTATTATCATTATTATTTTGCTAAAAGTGACTACAGCTGTTACAACAGTTACAACATGCAGTAGTATATAACACCTTACTGTATTTGCTAATTATTGAAGGCAAAATTTCGAGTGTGAAATATCTTATATTATTTCATTATTAAAATGCTAGCCTGTAACCAATATTATATGAGACAGTACTAAAATAAAAGTCAGTTTTGTTCTCTTATTAGAATTTTAATTCCAAATTTAAGAAAATTTTCATTTAATGAAAACTCAAAAAACAATTTTAAACAACTTTCATTTAATGAACTTATGTTTTGTTTTTTAAAGATTTTAGTCGTAAATTTAAAAAAAAAGTTAAAATCAAGAAACTTTGTGTTTCCAAACGATTCCACCGGAACTTTTTAAATATGTAATATATAGAAAAATTACAGCAGAAGAATATTATTCAAAGATCTGCCTGAGGACACGTCTTACTATAAAAATTATGTATACAGGATGTGGCATGATTAGTTTTACAAAAAGAAGAAAGTGATAGTAGATGTCAAAATAAACAATTAATTCTTCGGAAAAGGGTGTCGATTGAACTAAAAGTTTTTAAGTTAACGAATCTCAAGATTTTCCGCATATATATTTAAAAACAAAATCATCTTTTTTTCTGTACAAGAACATATAAAGTTGATTTAAGATTGATTACTAGTTTATTTATTTCATTAAATAAAAAAGAAAAATTCATTAAAAATCTCAAATTATCTCGAAAAAGGCGAAAAATATAATAAAAATTTTAATGAATTAAATTAAAGCTGGGAAGTTGAGAAATTCAAGAATAAAATAAAATTTGTATAGTAACGATTATTTGGAAATGGAAAAATAACAGTTGTTAAAAAAAAAATATAATTTTGCTACTAAGTTGTTAAGGATATAAGATAAGGATATTTGTAGATATGATAGCTAATAATGTTAAATTCACTTATTATATGTTGTTTTGTTGTACATATAGAAAAAATGTCTTTTTTTTAAACACAACACATAAACGAAAAATGTTCACAGTTAGTTATCTAAAAAACCGTCAGAAATAGAAATCTTCGTCCCTTTTTCAATAAAATTTGTTAATATTTCTATAACATCCTTATCTCCTCCTTTGTGTTAAATCTATCGTATCGGACACTCTGAATAATAATTATTTTCCTGATTAACGTACGTCTCATATCGTTTGTTATCGCTCCTTACTTTACGTAATCTCTATGTTTTTCTATTCTTTTCAATTTAACAATTATTTCCTTAAATTTATTATTAACATAGGTAATATGATTCCAATAATTTAATTAAAATTTATACTTATATTATTTTATAACTAATTCCTTTTTGGAATTCTTAAAAGCACTAATATGAAAACACAAAAATAAAACCAGGAAATAACTTTGCGTACATACAAATCCTATTTAATCTCCAATGCACATAACCTACTTGACTAAATCCTAATTAAATTAAAAATAACATTTAAATTTTATTAAATTGTTTCTAGAGCATTACCCTTTTCGACTGTGCTAATTTTTATAGTATAAAAATCACATTGGAAATATTTATATGTTTTAAAAAACTTACTTTTAAGTATTAAAATCTTCCCAAAATGCTTAGTACTTGTATATAGAATTATTATACATCTTTACATAAAAATAAAAAATAAAACATAAACAAAAAATGCATAATGGTCCATTGTTAGTGGAAGTTTGACACTCTTTAAAAAAACCCGCCTTTAAACTAAACTTTCATATTATGCTACATAACTTAAAGAGTTGTTTTAATTTCTTATATCAAAATTCGCCAAATTGTTTTGTTTAAAATCATTATATAAAAACTGATTGGCTGAACAGGTGCTTGAAAATTTTGTATGAAGCTTTTTTTACTTACAACATGGAGCATGGAGTTTTCTATTTAAAAATAATTAAAAATTTACTATGCACATACTTTTAACAGTTACAACAGAATCGAGATTTATAAGCCGAAAAGCCGTCTGAATAAAAGATAGATAATACAGACTAAATAGGAATATGTTAAAATAAGGGTTAGTATCACACGCCTTTATTACTTTTAATTGTAGTCATTTGCCTGCATTTTCATTTGCCTGCATTATCATTTGCCTGTATTTTAATTTGCCTATATTTTATTTCATATTATACAAAAATATATTATATAAATATTATATAAGAAGCGTATAACTTTGATTTTGAATTCACTAAAGTCCCTCCTCATTCAGATTCTCACATATGTACATATATAAATATTCTGGGAAAACCGTAAAGCGCTGCTTTTGAATGCAACTCACCTAATTTACAATGAAATACAGGCATATGAAATACAGTCAAATGACACTACGGGCAAATGTAATACAGGCATATGAAATTTTACAGGCTCACATGAAAAATTAATAAAATTCTTTTTAGTTCAGTTCTTCTTACTTATGTTTTATACTGGATGTTTTGAATTAGATGCACATATAGTGGATATATGGAAGAATAGATGCAAATATATATTTATCTTTTTTTAAAATTAAATAAATAATAAAAGCTACTAATTTTCATTTGACTATGTAAATCTAACTTAAATACAATCTAAATTTAATATGATTATATTTCTTCATTCATACCATTTCCAAAAATTACCTCAATATAATCGTTAAAAATAAACGCCTATTGTCATAAAAATTGTTCGCTTCAATCAATGTCTCTTACGATATTTTATCTTAGTCCTTAACCCAATATAATTTTGAATTAAAATTTCCAATTATTTAAAATTTAATATTAATCTAATATTAATTTTAGAAGAAAAAAAAAAAAAAATATCATTTAGTACATGTTTTAAGTCTTTAATATCACAGTTATATAGACTTTAATGACACTAAATATAGTGATACATTTAGTTATATTAGCTTACATTTAGACTTAAAAATTATTATTCAATTAAAATTTATAATTTAATTTTCAAAATAATTCTCATATTGAAATTATAAAGCTATATATATAAAATCGGAAAAATGTTTCAGAGAATGTATGTATGTCCGCTCTAGACTCGGGAGCGGTTAGGGCTATCGTCTTGAAACTTTCGTTATTTGGTAGATATATCTGTAATGAGGAACCCGTAAATGTAAAGGAAAAGATATGCTGATACCACGAATTCCAATGCTTTCATCCTATTTGCCCTTCGATTTCAAGTGATTACAGTTTCCAGTGCGTCTGGCTTTTGCAATAACCATCAACAAGGCTCAAGGCCTATCGCTAAGTGTTGCTGATTTGAACTGTTTTTAACACAGCCAATTATATGTTGCTTGCTCCAGAGTTGACACGCCGAAAAATCTTTATGTTTATACACCAAACGAAAAAACTCAAAATATTGTTTATCCGCTAGCATTAAGATAAAAATGTTAATAGATAAATTTGATTTAAATATAAGTGCAGATTTAATTAATTTCAAAAATCATCATCATAATTTTTATCATCAATCATTGTCGAATCATCATTTGTCTTCTATTTATTTAATTTGTAATAATAAACTTTTCCTTTAATTTAAATTTTATTGTAAGTTCATTTTTAGCACATTTCCAAAAAATTTTTGAAAAAATGAGCCTATTAGTTTCACTCTGTCCGTCTGTTTACAAAACTTTTACACCGTTAAAGATAGAGAAAAAATATGTTAACCATGGGTAGGTCTCATAAAAAAATTAATTTTGTGGAACAACTTTTTCTTGTAGTTCCATCCATCAGGGAACTACAGCCCCTCAAACTTTGAAAAAGCCCTATTTTTAAACGCGTGTATTTCATGTTCCGTTTAACATTTTGTCAATCTGAAAACGCCATTCGACAGATATTTTTTTATTTATATATAATTTTTAAATTTAGTATTTAAATTTACCGTTATGTAAAAACCAAATTTTGTATGATTTTTCTACATTCATAACTCCGGCAATCTTTTAGATAGAGGCTTGAAATTTTGAGGCAAGAAAGAACTTTTAGAATTAATATAAGTTTGCTCAGAAAATGTTTTTGTACCACTCCCTCTTTATGAGCTATTAGGGGTCAAAAATTGAAATTTTGCTATTTTTAAACACCTGTAACTTAGGAATCTGTACACATTTTTCTTCGGCAAGACAAAAAAATTAAAGCTCCAGTAATATATTTGTATGTGGATTAAAGATTTTTTTAATTGTATAGGGTTCCAAAGTTACAGCCCAACCAAATTACAAAAAAGCCTTATTTTCAGATACATATATCTCAGGCTCTGCGTAGTAGTTTTACAATCTAACAAGGTAGAATGTAACCAACGGTTTTTAAAAGCGCACATTTCCAAAACTCAATACAAACTGTTTAGAAGTGTGACTTACACAAAAATTTGAAAATTTCATGTAATAAGAAAAAATGTGAAAATAGGACATTTTTGAAATTTTGAGGGGCTATAAGTCCGGAATCCTATATAACTAAGAAAAGCCGTTAACACACGTAAAAATATATTATTAATTCTTTAATTCTCATGTCTTGCCGAAGAAAAATTTGTACAGGTGCCTAAGTTACAGGTGTCTAAAAATAGCAAATTTTCAATTTTTGAGGCGTAATAACTCTTAAAGAGGGGGTGCTACCAAAAAATTTGCTGAGAAAACTTATACTAATTCTAAAAGTTCTTTCTTGTCTCAAAATTTCAGGTTCCTATCTAAAGGGGTGCCGGAGTTATGAAAAAAGAAATTTCATGCAAAATGTGGTTTTCACGTAACGGTATATTTAAATAGTAAATTATAAAATATTACATAATTTTGATATTGTTTTATATAGATAATAAAATTTTCGATCTTCTGGCGGTTTTAGATTGCAAAATTATTACGCAGAGCCCGAGATATATACATCTGAAAATGGGGCTTTTTCGCAATTTTGAAGAGCTGCAACTTTGGAACCCTTTACAATTAAAATAAACCTTTAACACATGTAAAAATATATTATTGTAGCTTTAATTTTTATATCTTGTAGAAGTAAAATATGTATAGGTTCCTAAGTTACAGGTGTTTAAAAATAGCAAATTTTCAATTTTTAAGCCCTAATAGCTCATAAACAGGGGGTGGTCCGAAAAAATTTTCTGAGCAAACTTATACTAATTCTAAAAGTTCTTTCTTGCCTCAAAATTTCAAGCTTCTATCTAGAAGCGTGCCGGAGTTATGAAAGTAGAAAAATCATGCAAAATTTGGTTTTCACATAACGGTAAATTTAAATACTAAATTTAAAAAAATTGTATAATTTTGATATTAATTTACAAAGATAAAAGAAATACCTGTCGAATGACGTTTTCAGATTGAAAAAATCTTAAGCAGAACGTAAGATATATGCATTTAAAAATAGGGCTTTTTCAAAGTTTGAGGGGCTGTAGCTCCGTAATGGGGGGGGCTACATGAAAAAGTTGTTCCACAAAATTATTTTTTTTATGAGACCTACCTATGGTTAAAATTTTTTTTCTCTATCTTTAACGGTGTAGGAGTTTTGTAAACAGATGGACGGACGGACGGACGGACGGACAGAGTGAAACTAATAAGCACATTTTTTCAAAATTTTTTTGGAAATGTGCTAAAAACACTAAAAGACCGGAAATTTTGTTGTCTCCATAAAACAATATCAAAATTATGCAATATTTTGTAATTTACTATTTAAATTTACCGTTATGTGAAAACCACATTTTGAATGAAATTTCTTTTTCCATAACTTGGGCACGCCTTTAGATACGAACCTGCAATTTTGACACGAGAAAGAACTTTTGGAATTATTATAAGTTTCCACGGAAAATTTTTTGGTACAACCCTCTGTTTAAGAGTTATTATACCTCAAAAATTGAAAATTTGCTATTTTTCGACAACTGTAACTTAGGCATCTGTAAAAATTTTTCTTTGGCAAAACATGAAAATTAAACGTTCAATAATATATTTTGATGTGTGTTAACGGTTTTTCTTAGTTATATACGGTTAAAGGTATAGATTTTTTTCACCTTTACAAATCATACCTTTATGAATTTATTTTATTATTTTTATACCCGTACGATAGGATCGGGTATAATAAAATTACTCTTCCTTTTGTAACACCTCGAAATAAGCGAACTAAATATACCTTCAAAGGTATGTATCGGATCAGAAAAAAATTCTAAGACGATTGAGTCCGTCCGTCCGTCCGTCAGTACGGTAACTCAAAAACTACGAAAGCTAGAATCTTGAAATTTACAGAAAATATTCTGGGAGTAATTTGTAGGTTCCCTATTTTTTTTTTCTTTTTAACTTTTAGATCCCCACATTTTTTTTGAAATAGAGCTATGAAAATTTAACTGCTGATAGATCTTATAAAAATATTAATTTTATTTTTAATAGCTTTTTTTTGTAGCTCCACCCATTACGGAGCTACAGCTCCCCCAAAGCTTCAAAAAAGCTCTATATTTAAATTGTTATAGCACAAGTTGTATAAAGTAAATCTTCATTTTGAAAACGCCAAACGATTACTACTTTTATTAGCTTTAAAAGTATATAGACAATAAATATATATTTGTGGCGTACGGTGTCTTAATTTACCGTTATGCGAAACTCAAATTTTGCAAAATCCTTTAACCATTCTATCTTCTAAACGGTTTAAGTTGGAAACTTGAAATTTTTACAGAAGTTAGATCTGAAAATAAGTATGAGTCATTTCAGAAATTTTTTTTGTATCACCCCCCGTTTAGGAGCTGTAAGGGGTCAAAAACTGAAAATTTCCTATTTTTAAACACCTGTAACTTGAACACCTGTTAACATTTTTTTGAAGTAGTACACAAAAATTAAAGCTTCAACATTATACTCTTATCTCTGTTAACAACTTTTTTTAATAATATAGGGTTACTTTATAGTTGACGAAAGTGTTACTTGATTTTTTCAAATTTTCTAACAAATTTCTTCAACAAATTTTTTGCATTTGGTTTACTCGATAATTTGAAATTGTTGAGGATATAATGCGTAGTACAAAAAATTGTAAGTAAATAAACAACATAACGGTTGCTTGAAGAATTTTTATTTATATGATATTGATATACATACTTATATAATATCATGTTTATTTACATATCGTATATGTCACTAGTGAATGAATGATAAGAGTATTGATGTATATTATATAGCGCCGTATTTACATACATACATATATGTATTTTATTGTACTTATAAGACATTATTCTGTCAATGGAATATTTAAATATAATACAATATAATATTTAAAATTATATTTACCATTTTGTACTAACTAAATTTAATATACATTTACCGCTTAGTATTAAATGGTACTATAGAATATTTGAAAAAGTTTTGGATTGATAATCGTTATGTGGAAGGTTAGAATCTGCTTTTGAAGAATGTACATATAAACATTTTTATATGTACATATAAACATTTTTATATTTTTTTTTCCTAAGGGAGGTGGGAATCTTCCAAAGACACCAAGAATTACCCCTTGGTAGTGTCAGATTCTTACTGACTAAACCCACCTCCCCCTTTAACCAATATAGTGGGTTGAAACCCTTACCTGCGAACGCAGTATATTGGCTAGGGAGTAGGGATAGGAAAGGATAGGAAAATGGATACGGAAACATTGAATTGGGAGGGGGACTGTAAGGAAACAATGAATACGCCTATTATTATTATTTTGCTAACAGTGACTAAAGCCGTCACAACAGTTACAACATGTAGTAGTAGTATATATATTACTACATGAGGTAATTAGGTAATTATTGAAGGCATAGTTTCAATATATGTACAACCCATAGTTCTAGAAATTATAATATTCACCCATATTATTTTAAAATACTAAAATATTAAAAAAATAATATTGTAAGCAGAATGACAAGCTGTGAACATACTAACGGTTCGTACGGGTATCTAAGAGTTGACGGGTATCTTCCTCGTTTTATATTCTGTTTTTTTTTTTCGTGTATTACCGCAAACTCAATTTTCTTTTGCAACTTCTAATAGTTCTCTAAGAACGTTAAAAAAAAAGAAAAAAAAAAACAGGAAAATGTATTAAAATGTGGAAAAAAGAAGTGGAAATAAAGAAAATAGAAAACGCATTTTGATATCTGAACTTTTCCTTTATTCAAAAAAATATAAAAAAAAAAAAAATCTCATATCAACAAGTCAGGAAATTGTTTTTATAAGGAAACGAAGGAAAATATTTTATTCAAGCTTCAGTTGTTTTTTTTTTTTCATCTTTAGGCTATATTTTTTGTTTCTTTTTCCTTTTTTAAATATCCATAAAGAAATGGCAACACTATCTAACATTAACAATAATAATGATGATGATGATAAAAAAAATTGATAATACATATGTATAGATATCTTCTATACAAAACAAAGTTAATATACAAAAAAGAAGTATTATTTCGAAATGATTTTTCTTTATATCAAAGATGATATGATTTTAATTTCAAAAAAAAAAAAAACTTACATTTTATCCTTCTTAAAAATGAAAATTCAATATTGCATGTTTTATCTTTTTCTATATTCCGCTCAGTTTTTTTTTTTTGTTTTTTTTTGTAAAATGAATCATTATTGTAAGGAATGGTATTAAAGAGAAGCTGTACTTCCATAATGTAACTTATTAATTATTACATTAACTAATTGTAGATTATTTTTCTATCATTAATTGGCTTTGTTCAAACATTTCCTTAAGTTTATACATTGTATATATAACCTAATAAAACCAGTTCTATCCTAACTTTATCTAATTGGTATAATTTTTTAATGGTTGTTTGGTTATGGTTTTTATGAAGTAGGCAAGAATTTGCAACAGTTTAAAATCTGCTAAAAATACATCACTTAATCCTATACGCTTTACTTGACTTTTATATGAAAGAGAAAATATTTACTTACCTAATCTTAATATAAGACTTGGAATAAATTTTATTCGATACTATAATATTATGTAATATGTCTAGAACACAGAAGGATACAAGGATAAAATTTTTTGTCTTTTTTCAAGGATAATGGAAATCTTGAAAACATCCCAAAAAGAAACCAATATACCCTTGCGGTAGTATAATATTTGCTCTCGTGTATGGAGTAAAGATAGAAGATAGATTTTTCTTAAAATTGGATGTAACATTATACATACATACTATATATGTATTGTAATAGGAAAGGGAATCGTAATGTTGACTAAAAAGAAACATTCTCCAAAGTGTTTCTCTAATTAGAATTATGAGTATAAATTTGAGTATGAACTGGTTAGAATTAAATTATCTGAGATGAGTTAATTGAAAAAATGTTAATGTAAAGTGTTTAAAGATATTTCTGGAAATTGTTGAGGAATAGATAAATTAATTGTAAATCTGTTTATTGGTTCATTTCTTCCATATTCATTACTGTGCAATCCATTAAAAATTTTATTATTAAAAATTTATAAAAATACATTAAAAATTATAAATTGGAAAATAAATATATAATATAGTAGGTGTCATAAAGCCATATGGTGTTATGTCTCATTCACGCTTCTCTTGAAGGATTGGGACCTGTTGCCTCTGAACGTGGCTGCGCGTGTGGGCGAGCGCGAAGCAGCAGCCCTTATTCCTTCATTTTTTTTTTTTATTGCATTACTCTGCCACATAAATGGGACAGGAAATTACACAGCCTTTCCTGTTCAGACTGTAATTGTCGTAAGGGGCAATAATCCTTACGACATGTGTGGGATTCGAACCCACACTCCCTTGGTGTTTACAGCGTATTTTATACGCTCTTACCCACTAGGCCACTGAGGCCCCTTCTTTTTTTTTGTTTTTTATAAAAATGTCTAAATTTTCACAAAAATTATTATTATTTTTCACAGTCAGAATTTAATATTTTTCGTATGAAAATCTGAAACCGTTTTTTTACCCCCATGATTTCAAATTCTTTGTTCTGTAAAAACAAGATACAAAAATTATTACAAAATAAAGGTAAATTATATTTGAATCAGAGAATAAATTTACTTATGGTTTTACGACCCAAAGTGTTTTATAAAAATATGACTTTATGACCCATTCAAATAAGTCATAAAGCCATATTACCACTCATTTGAATGGGTAATAAAGCCATATTCGTGAAATATGGTTATGGCTTCTATTACTTATGGCTTTATTACATCCCACTATATAATGTATATGTATACATAAATACATATATAAAAAGTTATAGTAGTTAATTGACTATTTTTTTTTTTTTTGTGTGTGAACTTATAACAAAATAAAGTTATATAGAAGGTAGAGAATTCAATTGACTGCAAAGTAGATAAACAAACAAGGAAGAATGTTAATCAAAGATTTATCAAAGGTGCATATTTTTCAAAAGACAATAAAAAACTGTTCACAATTTTGACGTGCATCAAGTTTTCAAATTTTCTCCAAATTTTGTTTTTATGATAAATTGTGAAAAATCTAGAGATATTTTCTTCAGTTTTAATGAAATCCTTTATAATTAAAAAAAACTGTTAACACATTCAAAATCATAATGTTTGAGATAACTTATACTAATTTCAAAATTTTTTAACTCTCTTGAACATATTTTTATAAATTTTGTTCGAAATCGCTAAAACATAAAATTTAAAAAATTAAGACCAAAAAATTGAATTTTTATAAAATACATAAGTATTTTCAAAGACTTAAACCGCAATTATATTTAAAAAAAAAATAATAATAATTTAGGTACATCACTCATAAAATTCTTTTTCAATTTGTTTGTTTTTATTATGAATAAAATTAAACCTTTTACAAAAATATTTTGAGTAATGGAACCATTGTAAAAAAAAACCACTTTTTTAAGTCTGATCTTATACATAAATAAATTTTTTAAGAACAGTTAAAATAAAAGGATACACAAGAAATGCGTTTTGCTAATGGCAAAATAACTAAAGAAAAAACGACATTTTAAAAATATGAATAATTGGCTACAAAAAGAAACCAAAGGTCAACTTTATGAAAAAAAAAGTGGCTTTTTAATTTTTTTAATTAAAAAAAAAAAATCTTTTATTAATATTTACAATTCAATTTACAAATAAAAACAACCTTCAAAATTGTATAACGGTAAGCTATTAGCTTAATTAAAAAAAAAAATTTGTATTTTTAAAATATCTTTTAAAAAAAATTAATTTTTTGTTATTTTCGAGATCAAGGTTAAAAAAAACCAATTTTAATTTAATTGAAGGTAAAATGATAAATTCATGATTATTCTTTAAGATTCATTTGGAACACAATAATTTTTATAATAACTTTTTGCTATATTATAGATTTTTAACGTATTGAACTTTGTCTACTAAATTTAGATTATGATTTTTTATGTTTTAAAAAGTTTTAAAAATGTCATATTAGTTAATTGGGAATATTACTCTTAATAAATATTACTTAAGATATTGTTTCATCCCTTAGCAAAATGTCTTTCATTAAAAGATGAACAACTACAAAATATAATAAACATTTCAACTTACTAACTTTCTTACCATTGGAATTTTCCGATACTACTATTCATCTTGAGCAACTTTAAAGTAATTCTTATGAAAGTTTTTATTTTTATTTTATATCATTTTGTTAAAAGTAACTTTTAAGAATTTATGATTTAATAAAATTTGTCCATTTCTCCCAATTTTAAAAATAATTTGATTTATATTAAATATAATATGAAAAGACGAAAAAAACTTCAACAAAAACGCAAAATTGTAATATAAAATTACAAATCTATAAAAATAATATAGCACCTGTAACATTTAAGGTTTAAAAGCAGAAAAATTTCTTAACTTATACAATCTATCACAAAATTCTGACAGAAACTTCAACTAAAATTTATTGCAGCATATCTTGTGTTTTTTTTTTTTTTTTTTAATTAAAAACTAATAGTAGTGAACATAAAAAAATGATATGTAATTGTTTCATAAATATATGTATATACATATATCACTCTTTCAGTCAAATTTAACAAACTTAAATGATCACAAATCATAAAAGTCTAAGATTAATGCGTTATATGCATTCTAACATAAATTATAAATAATCTTTTCAAAATTTTTATCTCAGACACAAACCACATAATAAAACCTGTTTTTATTATTTTTGTTTTTTTAACCTATTCAAATTTTTATACTGTATTTTCTATACTTCTATTATTTATTAATATAACTATACATATATATAAACAAATATATAAAGGAGTACATAAAAAAAAAAAGAAATGCTATTATACCAATTTCCGGCTTTAAGATCTGGTGTAAAACTAATCAACTTGTTAATAAAAATAAACAAAAAAAAACGGAAGAAAATAAAAAAAAAAAAAAATTCAATCAATTTCTTTAGTATTTCATCCTAATCATTATCCTTTTTATTATGTATGTTTTTCTGTTAATTTTCTTTTTTTTTTTTTCTATATTCCGTTATACCGAAATATAAAACTAAGAAAACATTAAAAAGAAAACACTAGCTATTAGAGAAACTCAAAAAAAGAATAATAATATCACAAAGTCAGCAAATCAATAGTAAATTAAATCGAAAGAAAATGAAAATGTAAATAAAAAAGAATCACTATACATTCTGTACATATATATATACATATATATGTTATATATATATATATACTATTAATATAGTTTGTGTGTACAATAAATACTTATTATCCTTTTTGTCTTGTTCATTTTCATTACTATACAAGTATACAAAAACAAAAGCTCTCATAAAGTTAAATAAAATTATAATAAATCTTTATGGTAACTATTTTCGAAAAACAAACTAAATATATACCTATATGTATCTTTGTTTGTTTACACAAATGTACATTACAAGCATATGCATGAATTACATTATATGCCTGCGTATGTCATACACCATTCAAATGTGTATATAACTTTACACATTTAGTATCAACGACATCAACCATCACCAAAAAACAAGACAACGGTGTTAATGGTAATTATTTTTTTGTTTTCTTTAAATCCTAAAGTCTAATAGTTTTTTACCGATCGTATACATTAATGTAAATATAAGGTAGGTATTGTTTTCATAATAAAAATTTGTACCCGAGATTTTGGCAAATATGCACTACTCCGGTGTAGAGAAGGCTATAAAAATTTGTTTAGCATGATGTCTGTCTGTGTGTGGTGTGTGTGTGTGTGCGTGTGTGCGTGTGTGTGGGTATGTCTGTGGGCACGTGCTGAAATTTCATATTTAAGGTTTTGACGTAAATATCTCGGATTGATAAGATTTTGGAGCAAATCGAATAACCGCAAGTGGTAGTTTACTAGTGTAGTTTTTAAGTTTTTTACGAATATTTCGTAACAGAAAAATTTTATGAGAAAAATTATTAAGAAAAGTTGTTACATTACACAAGTAAAGAAAAACAACTTTGCCATAGAACATTTTTTAATCCGACTAACTTTAACTTTTATTTATTTTTTCCAGTCCAAGTCCAAATTTTATACATAACACGCCATATGAATTTATATGAACAATTTTTTTTTGTTTTTAGCACATTTCAAAAAAATTTTTGAAAAATTGTGCCTATTAGTTTCACTCTGTCCGTCCCTCCATCCGCCCGTCCGTATGTCCGTCTGTCCGTCTGTTTACAAAACTTCTACACCGTTAAAGATAAAGAAAAAGAATTTTAGCTATGGGTAGGTCTCATAAAAAAATTAATTTTGTGGAACAACTTTTTCATGTAGCCCCAGCCATCAGGGAACTGCAGCCCCTCAAACTTTGCAAAATCTCTATTTTTAAACGCGTATATTTTATGTTGCGCTTAACATATTTTGAATCTAAAAACGCAATTCGACTTAGCTTTATAAATCAGTATCAAAATTATATATAATTTTTGAATTTAGTATTTAAATTTACCGTTACGTGAAAACCAAATTTTGCTTAATTTTTGTACCTTCATAACTCCGGCACGCTTTTAGATAGGAGCTTGAAACTTTTAGACAAGAGAGAACTTTTAGAATTAGTACAAGTTTGCTCAGAAAATTTTTTTGTACCACCCCATGTTTATGAGCTATTAGGGCTCAAAATTTTAAAATTTGTTATTTTTAAACACCTGTAACTTAGGAATCTGTACACATTTTTCTTCGGCAAGACAAAAAAATTAAAGCTCCAGTAATATATTTGTATGTGGATTAATGATTTTTTTAATTGTATAGGGTTCCAAAGTTACAGCCCAACCAAATTACAAAAAGCCTTATTTTCAGATGTATATATCTCAGGTCCTGCGTAGTAGTTTTACAATCTAAAAACTATGAAAGATCGGAAATTTTCTTATCTCTATAAAACAATATCAAAATTATGCAATATTATGTGATTTACTATTTAAATTTACCGTTATGTGAAAACCAAATTTTGCATGATATTTCTTTTTTCATAACTCTTGCACGCTTTTAGATAGAGGCTTGAAATTTTGAGACAAGAAAGAACTTTAAGAATTAATATAAGTTTTCTTAGAAAATTTTTCGTACCGGCCCCTGCTTGAGAGCTTTTAGGGCGCAAAAATTGAAAATTAGCTATTTTTAGGCACCCGTAACTTAAGAACCTGTACAAATTTTTCTCTGGCAAGACATAAAATTTAAAGCCCCAGTAATATATTTTTACGTGTGTTAACGATTTTTCTTAGTTATATAGGGTTCCGGACTTACAGCCCCTCAAAAGTCCGAAAAGTCTATTTTTACGTTTTTTCTTATTATATGAAATTTTAAAATTTTTATGCAGGTCACAATTCTAAACAATTTGTATTGCCTTTTGGAAATGTGCGCTTTTAAAAACCGTTGGTTTACATTCTACTTTGTTTTTTTTTATATCTCTAAAAATTTATATATGTACATACATACATATTTATATCTATGCATATTATTCTTTTGTTGATGACGTAAAATTTAAACGGTAAAATTTTTGTTAGCAGGTTAAATATTAATCTGTATGAATGGATGTATGAATGAATGTACATATATTTTTAGGATGTCATTGTTTATTATTTTTATTGAATAAAACAAAATGTTGTTAAATTATTAGAAGTTATTTTGCTTTGATATAAAATATTATGTAAAAAATCTATAAATCTTTGCATTGTACTTTTCGTGTAGTGGTGGTCGGTCCTGTGGTGGAGACAGCTGATTTTTTTTTATTCTAATGGTTGGATTTCGATAAATACCTATGCGATGTGAATATGTGTACCTAGTATTAATAGAAAACAGTCGCGATTAAAAATTTATAACTACATTTAATTTAAATTGATTTCTTTACGTGCAAGTAGTCCGACATTCATTAAGTTGAAAAAGCCTTTTTAGGATAAGGTTTCATTTAATTTACAAATAGACAAATATCAAAGATTAAAAATGTGTAGTAAAGAAAAATACTACAGAAATAAAATTCAAAAGAACATTGCTATGTGCCGCGTAAATATGTAATAATACCTCTATGCTTACGTTACTCAATAGATCTAGGCATGGTTAAAAAATTTTGTTTCGACACAAAATAACCTTAAACATAAGCGAACATAAGTCATGTTGTTACAATATAATTTCATACTTTTTTATCAAAATTCCAGATATCTTATTTTATTAATTATCAAAAAATACTTACATATGTATGTTAATTTTGGGGTTGAAAATGACAGCTACTTAAATCTACTGCTCTAGACAAACCAAAATTTTCAGACCAGTTGCCATTAAACTTGACTTCTTTTCACAAAATACCTTACTCACCTTACTTAAATAGACTCTGTATTATTTCACATGAGGAGAAGTTGTATGGCAGTTACTCGAATCAACCAGTTTTGGATTTCAATAGCTAAACTAATAATTTTACAAAGTGAAATGGTAAAAAAAATTTTAGAATCCTACCTTCTTTATTTTTTCAGTTATATCGTACGAACGGGCGGACGGACGAACATGGTAAATAACAAATATCAGAAAAGAAAAAGATTTAAAATATAAAATTCAGTTATTTATATATATCTTTTACTCTGCCTTTTTTAAGTTTGAAAGCAGTCTGATAGAAGGGAATAAAAATTTTTGGCAGGATTGAGGATTATATGTGCCCTGATTTATAATTTGATTTTAATATGACAATACAAAAAAAATTGAGTAAGAAAATTCGAGTACGAATACAATAAATTCGAGTACGAATACTAATAGTACTATATAAATAGAGTACGAAAATATAAAATTGTTAGTTAAACCGATACCGAACCGACTTAAACCTATTATTTTATTTTTGGCCTTTACTTTGCATTATATACAACAATATTATATACAGTAATAATGATAATAACAGTATAACAGTATGTATTTATAGAATTATAAAATACATATACATATTTTTGATATAAGAAAACTGTACACAAATTCAACTGAATAAATCCTTCAATTAATGAGCTCACTACCATTTTTTTTGATATTATATAAATAAAAAAAAAACCAACTTAGAATCAGAAAAAGGCTTTCTTTTGTATGGTTATTTTTATTAAAGTCAGGAAAAGAAAGAAACAAAGACATTATATATAACTATAATCGTATAAAAACATAAAAAGGTTTCATCCTTGATTTGGGTCCTTTTTTTTTATATATAATTTAATATCGTTTCGTGTATGTAAAACACATTACATGTGCATGTATAAATAGGTAGATCCTATAAATAGTAGCGATAATTTTACACGAGTATATAAAATTAACACGGGTAAACGAGAATTTTTTGTTAACCACCCATTTCTTGTTTTTAGTTTTGAGGTTTTAAAGTCAAAATGAGAAAATTTTTTGTCCTAAAATAAAACCAAAAAAAAAAAAAGGAAAAGAAAATGTCCTCAGTAGAAATTTTTATTATTCCAAAACACTTTATTTTAACAAGCCAATACTTTAAATGGTTTCCCACAAAAATAAGTTAATAAAAAGTTTTGTTACTTTTGTTACTTTTAAAATAGGTTTATTTTATTTTTTTTTCTAATCACCAAACAACTCTTAAGAATGTTATTTGGTTAAATATGTTAGTTAACAATGTATATTAGACTTATTAACGTATATAAGTATCAAAAAATATTTTAATTTTATTTTTAAAATATTAAATTTAATGTTTTTAAACACTTGTGTTAGAAAATTGTATTTGTTTTTAAGGTATTAAAACAAAACTAAAATATACAAGAACGCTAGTAACTTCGAAAACAAAAATCAAATATATTTTAATACAAACAAACAAGAGCGAAGTATGTGTTATATGTCAGAATATACTAATGACAATTTAAATTTATTAAAATTGATTTTAAATAGGGACTTGAAATTTTGAGGCAAGACAAAAAAAGTAAAGCTTAAGTAATATATTTTTACCTGTGTTAACGAGTTCTTTAAGTTGTATAGGATTCCAGAGTTACAGCCTCTCAAAATTTCAAAAAAACCTTATTTTCGGATGTATATATCTCAAGCTCTGCGTAGTAGTTTTACATTCTAAAAACGCTAGAAGACGGACAATTTTCTTACCTGTATAAAACAATATCAAAATGGGGCTTCGATGGGTAAGAACGTATAAAATACGATGTAAACACCGAGGGAGTGTGGGTTCGAATTCCACACACGTTGTAAGAATTATTCCCCCTTACGACATTTACAGTCACGCCTTAACAGAAAAGGCCGTGTAATTTCCTAACCACATTTATGTGGCAGAGAAATACATTTAAAAAAAAAAAAATATTAAAATTATGAAATATTTTGTAATTTACTATTTAAATTTACTGTTACTTCAAAACCAAATTTTACATGATATTTCGTTTTTCATAACTCTGGCGCGCTTTTAGATAGGAATATGAAATTTTGAGACAAGAAACAACTTTTTTTGTACCACCCTCTGTACCCCCTGTATACCACATAAGAGAATCTGTACAGATTTTTCTTCGGCAAGAAATAAAAATGAAAGCTTCAGTAATATATTTTTAGTGTGTTAACAGTTTTTCTTATTTACATAGGGTTCCGGACTTACAGCCCCTCAAAAATTGCAAAAAAGTTCCATTTTCACATTATTTCTTATTATATGAAATTTCAAATTTTGGTGCAGAGTCACAATTCTAATTTTATTATCTTTTGGAAAAAGTTTGTATTATATTTTGGAAATGTGTGTTTTAAAAACCGTTGGCTTACATTCTGCCTTGTTTCATTATATATTTACCGTTATTCAATAATAATTTGGTTAGTATACATATTATGTATTTTTTACAGTTTTGATAGTATGACAATAACTCGTTATCATTTAAGATGTTTTCAAACAAAATATTTTAATGTCCTTCGATAAATTTTAAACCTTAAATAAATTATATTCAATATGTAGAATTAGACTGTGATTCTGGATTAATGATAAATGTATTATGTAATACAATAATTGTTTGCTTTATTTGTTATTCACTTTTACATCTTTATTATTTTAAATAGTGTTATTATTTCATCTAGGTGTTTAAAATCTATAATAAATTCTTTCTTTAACACAAACAAAATTTTCTAGGTACATAAATACAATACCTTGTTTATCGACTTGTTGAATTTTGAACCTACATTAATTGAATTAATAGATAGAATACATAAATCTTAAGTTAACTTTTTCAAACAAAATCTACATTTGATTGTAGACAACATATACGTAGATAATTCGTAGAGAAAAAAGTTACATTTAAGTTAACTTCTGACAATTATTTATACTTTTCCAGTTTACATTGTTTCAGAATCTTTTGTATATGTAGTTTTAATATTGAAAACGAATAACTTCAAATGATTCGAATCTACACCTCAAAAAAAAAAAATTTATAAAACTGTTAGGATTGATATTTGATTTTTCATTTAAAATGAAAAATTCCGCTTAATTTCTTGTAAACTAAATAAATGTAATCTGTTAGGTTTTAATAAAGATTAAATTAGATATTACTATTTTATTTTAAAGTAGAAAATATTTCTAAATTTTTTTTCAACTATTGAATTTCGATTTTTTCTATTAAAAAATTTCCAAAGAATTCATAAATTTTTTTTCTTACGAGCTTAAATCAAGCAAGTTACAATAAAAATACTTAATCTACTTTAAAGCTAAAATTAAACAAAATTAAACAAAATCAAATAACAACTAATTAATAATAATTAAATGAGAAAAAAAAAAAGAAATTACAATTTATAATAAAAATCTAACTATAAATTACAACAAAATAAGTTCAATTAAGAATCCTCAGGTCAAGGGTTATTCAATTACTTCATTCACACAAATATAGATTACTTTTGAGTGATTGCTTTGTTAGTAAGAGGTTAATATGAGGTTTATATATGTTACAAAGAGATATCATCCTATTAATAGGTTCATGTTTCCCATAATTAATTCTATGAAAATGCAAGTTAAACATATTTACAGATCTTAATCTAGAATATGAAGAAAAATTGAGTTTAGCAAATAATTGAAAGGAAAAAATATTACCTTTAATTAATTCGATTAAAAACACTATATCTGCTACTTTACGACGTTTTTCAAGGGTATGAAGATGTAATAAATTTAATCTATGTTCGTATGGCGGTAGTCTTAAAGGATCTTCTCATCAGAGAAAGCGTAATGCAAATCTTAGAAATTTTTTTTGAACTGATTCTATTCTATTTATATGAATATTATAAAATGGACTCCATACCTAGGAAGCATATTCTAAGTTAGGTCTAACCAAACAAGTAAAAAGAGATTTTAATACATAAGGATCATCAAATTCTCTTGTCCAACGTTTAATGAAAACTAGCATAGAGTTGGTTTTATTTAGTATATCAGTATAATGAAGGTGAAAAGAAAGCTTGCTATCAAAGAGTACCCCTAGATCTTTTATAGAGACAACTTTAGGAATAGTTAGGTTATTGAAAGAATAGGAATACAAGATTGGGCATCAATAACGTGTGAAAGTAATTAATGCACATTTATTAACGTTAAGTTGAAGATTATTATTGCAATACCGAGGAAGATTTTCATATCGTCGGCGTAAATTTTAATATGGCAATTAAGTATTAACGAAGTAACATCATTAATGGAAATAATGAACAGTAGAGGTCCAAGATGTCTACCTTGGTGAACACCTATGGCAGTATCGAATTCAGAAGATATCGCGGATCTAAAAGACACACTATACCTATGGAAAGATAGGAGTGAACCCAATTAATGAAAAAAATGGGGAATCCTAGTTTTTCCAACTTAAAAATAATAATATTGTGTGGAAGAAGGTCAAAAGCTTTACTAAAATCAGAATATATCACATCTGTTTGAAAGCTATCCTCCATGTTATTAATGAAAGTAGAGGTGGATTCAATAAGATTAGTAACAGTTGATTTATGCTTAACAAAGCCATGTTGATAAGGAGATAAAAAGCAAGTACAATGAACATAAATAGAATCAAATATGATCAATTCAAAAAGTTTGGGAATAGATGATAGTTTCGCAATTGGGCGATAATTTGTTACATCATTTTTGAGATTTTTTTTTGTGAAAAGGCTTAATAAGAGAAGTCTTCCAGATAGAAGGAAAAATACCAGAAGTCAAAAAAAAATTAAATAAGATAGAAAGGGAACCACATACTGAAATCGAACATTTTTTTTAAAAATATGTGAAATAATTGTGATATACATCAAAAAAAACAAATCAATTTTTTTAATCACAAAATCTCTTAATTTTTTATTGCCAAAAACTCTTCATTTTATTTAAACTTTACATGACTAGAATGACTAGAATAAACTATTTTATTGTATTCATATATATACAATAAATATATACATAATATGTATATAATTATATAGTTAGTTATTATATAAATTTAAAAAAAAAACTCAATAAAAAATTTACAAAGTATTGAATTGTGAATTGTGATCTTTTCTTTCTTTTTAAGATCAAAAAAATTCTCTTAAATTTTATAAAATTGGATTTTGTTCTTCTCTTTCTCTTTCTATTTCTAATTTAATTTTTTTTTTTGTTTTAGTTTTTTTTTTTCAAACATTAAATATATGTTAAAACTCTCTATTACAATAAAAATGAAATTAATTTCTTAGAAGGCAAAGTCAAAATCTATTAGAAAAAAAGCCTTCTTTCTCTTTCTTTCTTTATTCTTTATTACTTTCTTTTTTTTTTTAATTAGCTCAATTTTGTAGGCTAACAAATATATGTTTGTTCTTTAGAATGAAAAAAAAAAATCAGAATTTATTTTTCATTTTACTTCGAAATTTTTTTTTATATTTTTTTTTTTATTCCTGGGAAATGGTCAATATATATATATTAGGTATACGAGTATATTATATAAGTTTGTAAAGGAAATAAAAACATTTCCAATTCCGTTTTTTTTTTTTTTTTTTTCTTTAAGAAATGTTTCCTTATCCTGTTTCTGATTGAAATGATTAAGACAATTCCTTCGATTGTCCTATTTTTATTATTGTTTTATTATTTCACAAAAAAAAAAAAAAAAACAAACAAAAAGAAAATATAGGTTCCTTTTACCTCGTTATTTTCAATTTCATATTACGAACATGAGAAACTTTTTTTTTTTTTAAATCTCTAAAAGTAAATGAAGAATTTTAACAGATTTTAAATAAAAAGCAAAAATAATGGATGGTGTAAAAAAAAAAAATTAAATTCGTTTTATTAAGTTAATTTTATATTGTTCAATTTATCGATTAAATTAGTTTCCAAGACCTAGTTTACGTTTAGAATTAGATGAAAATAAATAATTTTTGTCCCACAAAACAAAATAAAGTAAAGATTATTCGACAAACTGTCAATCAGACATTTAAAAAACAAAAATAAACAATACCTTAAATAGCAGCACCTCTCTAATATATTTACTTTTTTTTTTTAATATTATTTTTCTTCTACCTATTAAATACTAGACGTTGGCGATCATATGATGTCTTCTATTATATTTTTGGAGCTGCTTCAGTCTGACATCAATTGCATTAAGTCTCCTGTATTTGTTACAACATTTCGATTCATTATATTTCATAGCCATGGTAATTTATTTCTGCTAATATCTACCACTTTTCCTGAAATTTAGCTGAACAATTAACTGTAACAATTCATATTTTTGACCTCCCCCCCCCCCCCCCCCCTGCACTACATTTCTGAAATAGGATGTAACAAATAAAGGCATTAATTCTTCGAAGAACTTCTTCATTGAAAATACGTTTTTCCGTCCATGAAATTTTTAACATTCTTCGGTAAATCTACATTTCAAAAGTTTAATCTTTTTCATATTGCTTAGTTTTATGTTCCATGCTTCTGTTATGGTCAGTTTTATGGTCTATAAAACTAAAGCTAAAAAAATCACTTTATTGAGGCGATATGTTGTGTAGCATTAATATTTTGCTCAATATTCTATTTTTTTGGGAAAATTATTTTATTATTTTAAATAATTGTAACATAAGGTATATTATTATACATGTATCATTTTACAAAATTACTTCTTTAAAAACTAATTCTACTCTACTTCAAAAACCACAGGAATTTCCAGAAGATTCCATTAAAATTATTAAAATTGCCTTAAAATAGGCAAGAAAATATTTTATTCTTTAACATTCTTTGTAATACTTAAATTATTTAATTTTACTAGTATACATAGTTTCTTTCTTGTTTAACTTTATAAAAATGATATAGTTTCCAATTGGACAATCTATTTTATTAAGGAAATATAAACTGCAACGGAAAGGAGAATAAAAAAGGCGAAAAATATAATAATATAAAAGAATACAAAAAAAAATAAAATAAAATATAAAATTGATATTTAACTTATAGCTTTTCATTCCTCGTTTTCACTTAAACTTTAATTTTTTATTGATTATAACCTTTTCCTTCTTTCCTTTTCTCATTTTTTTTTTTTTGCTTTTTTTTTTAATTTCGATTCCGCTCTAAAGAAATAAAAATATCGATATTATTGAAAGAAATAACACAAAAATAACATGAAAACTCTCCATTTTCTATAATTTTAATACAAAAAAAAAAAAAAAACAGAAAAAACAATTCAATATATTTTTTTTTAGTACGTTTGCTTTTTTTTTTACAGTACAATTGCTATTTTTTTTTTATATTTTAATTTTATTTTTAGAATTACTTTTAATGGAAGCTTTAATTGATGATTTACGAGTTCGATTTTTATTTCTTATTGAACTTTTTTTTTCTTTTCTTTTTTTTTTCTGTACTTTAATCTTAATTTAATACTTTTTGTGTTCTCTTTTGTTACTTTTAAGCAGTCAATACAGAAATTATTGCAATTATTTATTTTATTAAAAAAAAAAAGAAAAAAATAAATTATAATAAATTCGTTAAAGTACATTTAAAGTTTAAAACAATTTAAATAATTAATATATAATTTAAGATGCTTGTAATTTTTAATATTCTTTATCTTTGAGCTAATTTTTTGGCACTGTCATTTAAAATTTATTTATATACATTTAAATAAGTACTTTAAAATAATGTATACGATTACTTTTAGTTATTTTATTCAATATTTTGGATATACTTCACTTTAAGTACATTGGATCAAACTTTGCTAAGAGATTATGAAACGCTATATGGGACCAACTTAGCGATGGGGACACTAAAGGCTTCAAAAATCCCTTTGAAAATTTATGGAGCAACTTACTTAAAGAGCCGAACTATGCATCACTGACAAGACTTAAACGAAAGTCCTGAAAATTTGTCTTTCAAAGACGTGTATACACGTTTCATCACGTGATTCAAGGTATCTCTCAATAAATGAAAAAAATCGAACAGTGTACCTAAAATACAGTATACTCAATATTTTAAACTCATATTGAAAAAAAGCAAACTTGATGGTAACTGATTAGTTAAAGTATTTGAATACAGGATAAATTTACAATATTTTTAAATTTCAAGCTTATCAGAATAAAACTTAAATTCTGGACTAATTAAAGACAAATCTTATATCTCAGGAAAGGAAAGAATGTTAATCTTAATTTCCTTGTGAAACAACTGCATTAATATTAAAAGTTTTAGACAAGTAACTATTTATTAGCGCACAAATTCAACGATTGGAAAAAGTTATTTCAATTTCATACACTGAAGCACTATTAAAACCAATGTCATGTCATTCTTTGATAATGGCGATCAAAGAATCTTAAGATATCAAAAAAAGGAACATTAGAGAAATAAACATCAGATAAATTTTTTCAAGGATACGGTCAAAAATCCTATGTTGATTCATAGTTTGAAAAACATTGTACTTTTTAAATAGTAAATGTGTTAGATATATTGCAATCTAATAGAGGTCCCTGTAACTTGTGTGGCATCTTTCAGAGTAACGGCGTTGGACTTTAAAAAAAAAAACTATTGCATAATAATTAAATACAATAAAAACTTTAAAATTAAACTACTACACCATATCCTTAATCCAACAGTTCATATACGATGACGAATATGTAAATATTGGAAGCGGTACGTTTGACTCTTTTTAACAATCTCCTACAACAAAAGACCCTATATAAAATCCTTTATGGAGAAAAGATCCTTTTTTACAGATTTAAGAAGGTTTATGTTTGATTTTTAAGATTTTAGATTTGGATTCTAAATCAAGGTATTTTTTTGCAGAATATAATTTATTATTACTTATCTATATATTTATCTATATATAAGTGTAAGATTCTGAATTAGGAGGGATTTTAGAGTTAAAATCAGAATTAGGGTTTTTGCTTTTTCCAGAATATTTATATTATATGCTGACACGAGATTTTGAATTATGAAGGATTTTACAATTAGATTCAAAATTAGGTGTTCCGTATTTTGTTCAGGATTTCCGTATTCCGTTTTGTATTTTGCTATATTCGTAAAATTACGAATATTTTATTTTCATGCATAATGCATCCACCTATTCATGCATCACAACATTATAAATGACATTAATAAACAAAGAATTATTTTAAATTTTAAATTTATAAAATACCACGTAGGTACATAATATTTGTATATTTTAATATTATTTTGTTTGAAATTTTAAAAAGGATTCTATTTAAAAATATAAATTGTCTAAGAAACACATGCATCTAAAATCAGGTCGATTTTTCTTTTTTCTCGCTTCGGTCGCTTACTCTTTTTAACTTTCTTTTTATCCTTAATTTTTTTTTATTTCAAATAAATTTCAAGGAAATAAAATACACTTTGAAAATTATTAATCTTTTACACAACAATCATCTTAAATTGCATATCGTATTTACTTTTGAATTAAATTTGATCCTTTGCATTTATAATTTACATATTGTGTAACACTTTTATACAAAATATAAAATTTCTTTTTGCTAGCTAATAACTAATATTTTTATACCCGTACGATAAGTATCAGGTATAATAAAATTACTCCTCCGTTTGTAACACCAAGAAATAAGCGAGCTAGATATACCTTCAACGGTATGGATCGGATCAGAAAAAAATTCTAAGACGATTGAGTCATGTCCGTCCGTCCGCCAGCACGCTAACTCAAAAACTAAAAAAGCTAGAACATTGAAATTTACACAAAATATTCTGGGAGTAATTTGTAGGGTCCCTATTTTTTTTGGTTGAGTTTGGACCAAAACTTAGGGTAGCTCTCGAACACCAAACTTTTAGATCCCCACATTTTTTTTTGAAATAGAGGTATGAAATTTTAACTGCTGATAGATGTCACAAAAATATTAATTTTATTTTTAATGAATTTTTTCTGCAGCCCCACCGGTTACGGAGCTACAGCTCCCCAAAGGTTCAAAAAAGCTCTATATTTAAATTGTTATAGCACAAGTTGTATAAGGTATATCTTCATTTTGAAAACGCCAAACGATTACTACTTTTATTAGCTTTAAAAGTATGTATATAATTAATAAATAGAGGTGGCATACAGTGTCTTAATTTACCGTTATGCGAAACTAAAATTTTGCAAAATCCTTTAACCCTTCTATCTTCTAAACGGTTTAAGTTGAAAACTTGAAATTTTGGCAGATGTTAGATCTTTGAAAATAAGTATGAGTCATTTCAGAAATTTTTTTTGTATCACCCCCCGTTTAGGAGCTGCAAGGGGTCAAAAACTGAAAATTTCCTATTTTTAAACACTTGTCACTTAAACACCTGTTAACATTTTTTTGAAGTAATACACAAAAATTAAAGCTTCAACATTATACTCTTATTTCTGTTAACAACTTTTTTAATAATATAGGGTTAACGAATTTTTTGCATTTTGTTTTACTCGATAATTTGAAATTGTTGAGGATATAATGCGTACTACAAAAAAATATAAATAAATAAACAACATAACGGTTGCTTGAAGAATTTTTATTTATATGATAATGATATATATACATACTTATATAATATCATGTTTATTTACATATCGTATATGTCACTAGTGAATGAATGATAAGAGTATAGATGTATATTATATAGCGCCGTATTTACATACATATATTTATTTTATTGTATTTATAAGAAATTATTCTGTCAATGGAATATTTAAATATAATATAATATAATATTTAAAATTATATTTACTATTTTGTACTAAGTAAATTTAATATACATTTACCGCTTAGTATTAAATGGTACTATAGAATATTTGAAAAAGTTTTGGATTGATAATCGTTATGTGAGATATTATGAGAATCTGCTTTTGAAGAATGTACATATAAACATATAGTTTGAATATATGTGCAACCCATAGTTCTAAAAATTATAAAATTCACCGAAATTATTTTAAAATACTAAAATATTAAAAAACTAATATTGTAAGCAGAGTGACAGGCTGTGTACGAACATACCAACGGTTCGTACGGTATCTAAGAGTTGACAAAGTCAACTGAATTCTTTCTCGTTTTTAAATCAAAGTGGGCACAATTTTCAAACATAAGTTCATAAGTTAAAATTCATTTAATTTGAATCTATGTAAACTCTATGAAATTTATTTTAAATATGAAAAAAACTTATAATTAACCATTTAGCAAAAACACAAAACATATTATCTATAATATATATTGGTGTATCCTTTTAAGTAAGCTTTTTCTAAAAATAAATTTTAAACAAAACTATGATTTTGTCTAATAAGCAAACAAGTTCTAATTTTAGAAGAAAAATTTTCTGTTTTCCTTCATTAACAATGAAAATGATCAGTAAACGTATAATATTTAACGATTCCTGCCCTCAATAAATGCTATAAAAAGTTACATTTTTTTTTTGTTTTTTAATTTTGTTTACAGAATTTTATCTTTAACTGTTCGTTAGTATGTAATATGTATATGAATTTTATACAAATACAAACCTACGAGAAATAAAGGTATTTTAAAAATAAAACTTTAAAACTAAAACTTAATTTTAGTTAAAATTAAATTTTTCCAACAAAACCAAAAAAAAAAAAAAAATTTTTTTGTTACTTAATTCTAAAAGTTTCTTTTTTAGTCTTATCCTGTGACGTATACATTTTATGTACACATAATAATATTACATTAAGATTAGTTAGAAAAAAAAAAAAATTTTTTCTCCTCCAATGCTAATAACTTTTCATTTACAAAAATACATACAAACAAACAAACAATACTCTAAAGTATTTTTGTTTAAGTATGAAATGTAAATATGTTAACTACTTATTACTTATATCCTACACACATTCTATCATTTTATATCTTTTTTTCAAAATATTTCATCAGTTCTCTATACTAAAGTTAATTTATTCATATTACATACATTCATACATATGTATATATACTTACTTTTAAGATACAGTATAGTTAATATTAATGTATATTTAACGGGTTTACGAATTTTTCTAAAAGTATGTTTTATCCTTGATATCTCATCTTTTGATGTATAATTAAAATAAAGGAGAGAAAAAAAAAGGAAAAGAAAATATTACAATAGAATGGCTTTTTTTTTTCCTTTTTGTCCCACGACACATTTAGGTCTATAAAACTCTCAGTATACTGAATTTTATATGTAAATTTGAACAAGTGTAAAAGTTGATCTTTTAAAAATTTTTTTCTTTTTATATTTTATTTGTTTGTTTGCTTTCTGCTTTCTTTTTTTTTTTTTTATTTTTGTTTTCTTGATAATAACAAACAACAATAATAATAAAAACAACAATAATAATAATAAAGGATCACATTTAGTTTATTTAATCAGCTTAAAAAAAATACACATATACTATTTATTTAAATAGCATCAAGTACATTTTTTTGTTTTTTTTTTGTGTGATTCACTCAAGTATATAGCAAGTAACTCTCGGAAGAGACTTTCCTTTTTAATCAGAAATTTCTACTAAGTTAATCAGTCCATATGTCGTTGGAATTTTTAATTTTAATTAAAAAAAAATTAATTAAAGGACACTTCAGGACTCATAAAAGCGTACGAAGTACAATTTTTATCCGTCAATTAGCCGATACGTCGAAGTATCACGAAATTGATACGCGAGTACAATTTTGCATATTTTGTACTTTGATTTTTAAATTTTTTTTTTTTTCATGTATTTAAAAATATTTTGACAGAAAATTTTCGTTGTACGCTTATATTTAGGTTGAGCTCCCAGACTATATAAATTTAACATTTGACACGTTTAATTCAGCAGATAGTGTGAACGTAATAAAAGCGAGCTTTTTATATGTCACATGACATTACATATATGTATGTAAATTTTATTTTAGAACTGGTTCTAAATCTATCTGACATTTAATAAGTATTTTTCATACTTTCGTACAAAGTAAAAGTGTTTGGTCGCAGACAATTCATATAATTACCTAAGATAGGCAGCCAAAATAATTTTTTCTTCATCAATTTACATATATTATTCATGATTAATTTTTAAATATTATCTAAAATAAATTTGACAAAACTAAAACAATTTTTCTTTTATTTATAAAATTTCTTTAAAAAGACGGTCAAAATTGTCAGTTATAATAGGTGTGAATGCAGAATATAAAAACAAAATGGAAACGTCTACATTGTGTTAAATCAGGTGTCTTTTTTTTCTGTTTTCTATTCAATCGCATGTCAGATGTAAAATACTGTTACTGTTGTTATTGTTGTCCATCAAATTATTTTTTGCGGAACGAAATAAAAATGGAAAGATACCCGTACTCTATTAGGTTAGTGTAAATTCGTTCAAAATTAAAAGAAATTTTCTAAAAAATATAATCAGTCCAAAAAAAAATTTTGGTAACCCTGAACCGATTACCTAGCGGTTTTATGAGCATGTAATACAAATCCAGCTTTGTACGTACTTTTGTAAAACCAAATATATTTACAACTTGTATTTTGTATATTATTTATCTCACATACTCATTTTTATCCTTTTTTTTTTTTTTTAATTTTTAGTAGGCTGGTACAACACAAAAAAAAAAAGAAAACTGTTCAGGTAAATGAGTAATGCAGAATAAACTTAATGTGATGTCCTTTAGCGTGTTTCATACAAGATAAGAGTTAAATAGATGAGTGAATCTTTTTTTTTATAAAATTAAAATTGAAATGAAAAAAAAAACACAATTAAAATTAATGCTAATGATAAAAGAAAAAGAAAAAAAAAACACCAAATGTGATAATAAGGTGAGAAATGTCAATTTAAAGAAAATGAAATTTATAATTTTTTTTTATGTAATATTAAAGTGAATAAAAATTTAGTTTAACATCTACAGGATATACCACAGAATTATAATAATAATATGTAAGTATTGCAATAAAATTTAAAAAACTATATACATAAGTGTATGTATGTATATATATATATTAAATTTTTTTTTTCTTAGTACATTCCACATGCCATATAAATGTGACAAGGAAATTACATAGACTTTCCTTTTTCAGGCGTGGCTGTAAATGTCGTAAGGGGGAATTATCTTTACGATGTGTGTAGGATTTGAACTCACATTTCCTTGGTGTTTACAACGTATTTCATACGGTCTTACCCACTAGGCCATGGAGGCTCCATGTATATATATTTTATAATATATATATAAGAATTCTTTTTTTTTGTAAACTTTAAATTTTTTTTTTTTATAAACATGTCGAATTTTAATTTTTATTTTTTGCACATATTAAATTAGTTGTTTTTTTTATTTTTTTTTTTAACTTTTCATTTATTTTTTTTTTTTAACTTTTCAGTTATTTTTTATAAAAGAAAATAAAAATAATTAGAAATAAACAATAAAAAAGATTAAATATACTTTAATGATAATTTTTATTATAAATTTCTGTAATAAAATCTTATTTAATCAATTTAAAAATAAATATGCCATTTATAATAATATCCTGGATCATAATAATATTATTATTATCTAAAATAAACAGAAATCTTATAAATTTAAAATATAATATTTAATTTGTATTTTTAAAAAATATAACGGTATAATAAAATTAAAGATAATAATATAGCATTTATTATTTGAAAATAATTTTAATAATAAATGTTAATAACGACTAACTATAAAAAACTGACATTTAATCAGTCAAATTTTTTTTATTCTTTAAATATTTTTTCACTTTTCTGCATGACATCCGCCCTAATTCTATATTCATTTTAGTTTTTAATATTACCTAGTTTGATTTTTATTACCTTTTTCATTTATAATTTATTACTCATCTACCCACAGATTTCTTTGTATGTATAAGAGGTTGTCTGGAAGAGGTTTTGAAAGTACAATAATTGTCGGTCTATATATTATTAAGTGATAATTGATATTAAGTCCTTTTTGAAACTTTAAAGATCCAAAAAAATGAAAAAACATATTTTCGAAAAATATATGTGCGTGTATATGCTTATATGTATGTGCACCCATTTATTTTCTAGAGTTTAATGAAATGATCTGAAATTTGCCAGATGGATTCTTCTTAATTCTTACTAGATCCAAAAAAAAATAAGAGCTATGACCTTAAGTGAAAGTTCAAATAGAAAATGAAGGTGAAAAATACTATAACTTAAAAAAAATTAAAAGATATTCTATGAAGTTTTATTTACTGTTGGTTTATGACAAAAACTTGGTTTTCTGTGATATTTTCATTTGAATGGCTTCCCACGACAGCGAAAATAGGTTTCATGCCAAATAGAGGTCGAAAGAAGAGTACAATTTAATATGAACTTGTTTTATTCCAAAAACTTTACTTTCTGTTAATTTTTAGATTAGGCCATATCAGGTTTTGACTAATAGATGATTTAATAAGCCCTCAAATTCATTTTTGCATTTTTTTTACTTCTTTAATACTCAAACTAAACTACCAACCATAATTCCTTTCAATAATTACTTCATGAGGGGCCTCAGTGGCGTAGTGTGTAAGAGCGTATGAAATACGTTGTAAACACCGAGATAGTGTGGGTTTGACACCCACACACGTCTTAAGAATTATTCCCCATTACAAGAATTACAGCCACTTCTGAAAAGGTTATGGCTGTGTAATTTCCTTGTCACATTTATGTAGCAGAGGAATAAACTTAAAATAAAACAAGTAAATGTAACAGTAAGTCGATGCAACCGACTTATTAATACCCTACACCTGAATAATTCGAATTAAATTAACAATCCATAAGTGTTTTTGGCAGCTGCTTGAACTTCTTCCCTTTTCTGTCTTATTCAACTCGAATTTCAAGAACGTAAAAGAGGCATCCGCTTGGGATATGCTTGACACCCTTGTATAAAATTTTAAGTTTCTATCTTAATTATTTTCGGAGATTGGTAGTCCTTGGGATGTTTGTGTCAGCTACCCGAATTGCCACTCCAATTCATCGAATCCATCTCAGGAACATAAAGAAAACTTGCCAGAACACCATTCTATTAAATTTAAAGGTTCTACTTTTGTTGGTTTTGGAGATATGCTCGTTGCTCTTGTGCTCGTCCGGAAGTTTCCAAAATACGAACCCATGGTTCAAATTCTTTCAAATGTCAGTTTCCAATTTTACAGAAAAGGAAACATAACAGAACACCTTTGTACTAAAAATAAAAGTTCTATCTTTGTTGGTTGTGGAGATATACTCGTTTGCTCTGGGGCTCGTCCGGAAGCTTCCAAGATTTGAACCCATGGACCAAATCCTCACAAATTTCAGAAACATAAATCAAACATGAAGGAACACCATTCTGCCTAATTTAAAGGTTATATCTTTGTTGCATTTGGAGATAATATCATTTGCTCTGAGGCTCGTTCGGAAGCTTTCAAAATCCGAACCCAAGGACCAAATCCTCTCAAATTTCAGAGGCCTAAATCATACATGAAAGAACACCATTATGCCAAAAGTAAAGGTTATATATTTGTTGTTTTTGGAGATAATCTCATTTGCTCTGGGGCTCGTTCGGAAGCTTCCAAAATCCAAACCCATGGACCACATCCTCTTAAATTTTAGAGACATAAATAAAACTGGAAGAAACATCATTATAAAAAATTTAAAGGTTCTATCTTATTGGTTTTGGAGATAATCTCGTTTGCTCTGGGGCTCTTTCGGAAGTTTCCAAAACCCGAACCCATGGACCAAATCTTCTCACATTTCAGAGACTTAAATAAAACATGAAAGAACACCACCCTGCCAAATTTAAAGGTTATATCTTTGTTGGTTTTGGAGATAATCTCATTTGCTCTGGTGCTCGTTCGGAAGCTTCCAAAACCAAACCCATGGACCAAATCCTCTTAAATTTCAGAGACATAAATCAAACACGAAAGAACACCATTGTACCAAATTCAAAGGTTCTACCTTTGTTCGTATTGGATATAATCTCATTTGCTCTGCGGCTCGTTCGGAAGCTTCCAAAATTCGAATCCACGGTTCAAATTCTTTCAAATTTAAACCCATGGCCAAATCCTCTCAAATTTCAGAGACTTAAATCAAACATGAAAAAACACCATTCGGCCAAATTTAAAGGTTATATATATTTGTTGTTTTTGGAGATAATCTCATTTGCTCTGGGGCTCGTTGGGAAGCTTCCAAAATCCAAACCCATGGACCACATCCTCTTAAATTTTAGAGACATAAATCAAACTGGAAGAAACATCATTATAAAAAATTTAAAGGTTCTATCTTTATTGGTTTTGGAGATAATCTCGTTTGCTCTGGGGCTCGTTCGGAAGTTTCCAAAACCCGAACCCATGGACCAAATCTTCTCACATTTCAGAGACTTAAATAAAATATGAAAGAACACCACCCTGCCAAATTTAAAGGTTATATCTTTGTTGGTTTTGGAGATAATCTCATTTGCTCTGGTGCTCGTTCGGAAGCTTCCAAATCCAAACCCATGGACCAAATTCTCCTAAATTTCAGAGGCCTAAATCATACATGAAAGAACACCATTCTGCCAAAAGTAAAGGTTATATCTTTATTGGTTTTGGAGATAATCTCATTTGCTCTGGGGCTCGTTCGGAAGCTTCCAAATCCAAAACCCATGGACCAAATCCTCTTAAATTTCAGAGACATAAATCGAACGGGAAGGAACATCATTGTACAAAATTTAAAGGTTCTATCTTTGTTGGTTTTGGAAATAATCTCATTTGCTCTGGTGCTCGTTCGGAAGCTTCCAAAACCCAAACCCATGGACCAAATCCTCTTAAATTTCAGAGACATAAATCGAACGGGAAGAAACATCATTATACAAAATTTGAAGGTTCTATCTTTGTTGCTTTTGGAGATAATCTCGTTTGCGGAGATTATCTCCAAAAGCCGGAATCATTCGGAAGCTTCCAGAATCCGAACCCATGGACGGATTTTGTCCAGATTCGAACTTAGCCTTTCTTTCGTAATTAGTAACCTACTATATAAATTTCATCAAGATAGCATCATTATTTTTTGAGTTATCGTGCGTACGGACGGACGGACGGACATCGCTAAATCGACTCCGGCGGTGATCCTGATTCAGAATATATATACATGTCTATACCTAACTCGCTTCCTTTTGGTGGTTACAAACACCATACCAAAGTTAATATACCCTATACTTTAGGTGTAGGGTATAATAAGGGAAAATTTACTTCATATTCTCTATAACTACTTCTCAGGCTATAATAAATATCCCATCGTGTAGCACTTTAAAGGCAACGATATAGGCATATGGCATAGTATAATATATGACAAAGTACATATATTCTGGCAACAAAATCAAATTTTCAATCGATTTAGCCATAAACGTTCGTTGCTTTGTCCGCACGATAACTCAGAAAAGAATGAATGTAGGATTCTGTAATTTTTATAATTTTACCTTTGTAAAATTGTTAGTTTTACTATTGAAATTAAATAAGTTCATTATTTTCATATAAAAAAAAACAATAAATTCTATCAGATGTAGTTGGTTTGACCAAATAAGTTCGGGAAGCTGTCATACAACTCTAAAATATAAATAAATATATCTTTGTACTTTATTAAGTCAGATATCTAAAATTTTATAAAATTTGATTAAATTTTATGGTAACAGTATAACTTATGTTCCCGCAGGGATATTAGAGTTGACACTAGTCCAGTCAACTATAGACTCTTTCTCGTTTTAGTCATGGAAACAAATTTGAAATTTTTAAAAAAGATAAAAACTATTTTATTTAAATATGTTATCTTATTTTTCAAATTATATACAAATATTTATATACAAATATTTTTATACAAATTAATTGAGTCATTCTAAATACTTTGAATTATAAAAAAAAAATAGTCCAAAAACTGATTTAAAAAAGTTTTGATTTTTTCTTATACTTTAAACTTTTAAATATTTCAGTATTCTAATCCTTCATTAATTTTTAACCAAATTTCAAGAAAATTATATACAAAGTATTAAATACGAGAAAGAATATAGTTGCCTTTGTCAACTCTTAGATACCCGTACGAACCGTTAGTATGTTCACAGCCAGGCACTCTTACAATATTATTTTTTTAATATTTTAGTATTTTAAAATAATTTCGGTAAATTTTATAATTTCTAGAACTATGGTTTGTACATATATTCAAACTATATGTTTATACATTCTTCAAAAGCAGATTTTAACTTTCCACATAACGATTATCAATCCAAAACTTTTTCAAATATTCTATAGTACCATTTAATACTAAGCGGTAAATGTATATTAAATTTACTTAGTACAAAATAATAAATATAATTTTAAATATTATATTATATTATATTTAAATATTCCATTGGCAGAATAATTTCTTATAAGTACAATAAAATACATATATGTATGTATGTAAATACGGCGCTATATAATATACATATATACTCTTATCATTTATTCACTAGTGACATATACGATATGTAAATCAACATGTTATTATATAAGTATGTATGTATATCAATATCATATAAATAAAAATTCTTCAAGCAACCGTTATGTTGTTTATTTATTTACATTTTTTTGTACTACGCATTATAACCTCAACAATTTCAAATTATCCAGTAAAACAAAATGCAAAAAATTGGTTAAAGAAATTTGTTAAAATTTGAAATTTGAAAAAATCAAGTAACACTTTCGTCAATTATAAAGTAACCCTATATTATTAAAAAAAAGTTGTTAACAGAAATAAGAGTATAATGTCGAACCTTTAATTTTTGTGTATTACTTCAAAAAAATGTTAACAGGTGTTCAAGTTACAGGTGTTTAAAAATAGGAAATTTTCAGTTTTGACCCTTTACAGCTCCTAAATGGGGGGTGATACAAAAAAAATTTCTGAAATGACTTATACTTATTTTCAAAGATCTAACTTCTGTCAAAATTTCAGTTTCCAACTTAAACCGTTTAGAAGATAGAAGGGTTAAAGGATTTTGCAAAATTTAGGTTTCGCATATCGGTAAATTAAGACACCGTGTGCCACAAGTATATATTTATGGTATATATACTTTTAAAGCTAATAAAAGCAGTAATTGTTTGGCTTTTTCAAAATGAAGATATATCTTATACAACTTGTGCTATAATAATTTAAATATAGAGCTTTTTTGAACCTTTGGGGAGCTGTAGCTCCGTAACGGGTGGGGCTACAAAAAAAAGTTATTAAAAATAAAATTAATATTTTTATAAGATCTATCAGTAGTTAAAATTTCATAGCTCTATTTTTAAAAAAAATGTGGGGATCTAAAACTTTGGTGTTCGAGAGCTACCCGAAGTCGGAAACCAACCAACAAAAATATGCAACCTACAAATTGCTCCCAGAATATTTTGTGTAAATTTCAAGATTCCAGCTTTCTTAGTTTTTGAGTTAGCGTGCTGACGGACGGACGGACATGGCTCAAACGACTTAGAATTTTTTTCTGATCCGATCCATACCTTTGAAGGTATATCTAGCTCGCTTATTTCGAGGTGTTACAAACGGAGGAGTAATTTTATTATTCCCGATACTTATCGAAATGTTGCAGAATAAACTACTTTTGAATATTCTAGGATACAATATTATATTATACAAGTACATATGTGTGTATATATAATCTATAACATGGTTTGAAACAAAGAAATGGTCTTATTTCATTTTCTTTTTCAGAGTTTTTATACCCGTACGATAAGTATCGGGTATAATAAAATTACTCCTCCGTTTGTAACACCTCGAAATAAGCGAGCTAATTTTTCTGTAGCCCCAACCGTTAAGGAGCTACAGCCCCCCCAAAATTCTTCTCCTTCTATCTTCTAAACGGTTTAAGTTGGAAACTTGAAATTTTGACAGAAGTTAGATCTTTGAAAATAAGTATGAGTCATTTCAGATCATTTAATTTCAATTTTTTTTGTATCACCCCCCGTTTAGGAGCTTTAAGGGGTCAAAAACTGAAAATTTCCTATTTTTAAACACCTGTAACTTCAACACCTGTTAAAATTTTTTTGAAGTAATACACAAAAATTAAAGCTTCAACATTTTACTCTTATTTGTGTTAACAACTTTTTTTAATAATATAGGATTACTTTATAATTGACGAAAGTGTTACTTGATTTTTTCAAATTTCAAATTTTAACAAATTTCTTTAACGAATTTTTTGCATTTTGTTTTAATCGATAATTTGAAATTGTTGAGGATATAATGCGTAGTACAAAAAAATGTAAATAAATAAACAACATAACGGTTGCTTGAAGAATTTTTATTTATATGATATTGATATACATACATACTTATATAATATCATGTTTATTTACATATCGTATATGTCACTGATGAATGAATGATAAGAGTATAGATGTATATTATATAGCGCCGTATTTACATACATACATATATGTATTTTATTATACTTATAAGAAATTATTCTATGACTGGAAATATTTTTAAAGAAATATTGCAATGTCTGGCGATATACTTATAACAATATAAATATACTATGTGCGCATTAATATAATTTAATATTTAAAATTATATTTAGGTACTATTTTGTAATTTAATATACATTTACCGCTTAGTATTAAATGGTACTATAGAATATTTGAAAAAGTTTTGGATTGATAATCGTTATGTGGAAGGTTAGAATCTGCTTTTGAAGAATGTATAAACATACAGTTTGAATATATGTACAAACCATAGTTCTAGAAATTATAAAATTCACCCAAATTATTTTAAAATACTAAAGTATTAAAAAAAATAATAATATCGTAAGCAGAATGATAGGTTGTGAATATACTAACGGTTCGTACGGCTATCTAAGAGTTGACAAAGGCAACTGTATTTTTTCTCGTTTTTTTTATATTTCAAATATCTTAAAACAAAATAATTCTTTAAAATCTAAAATTCTTTCTTTGTTTTAATTAGAAAGTTAATTATACTAAAAAAAAAACTACCTTGATATAAAATATCATAGTAAATTAATTGAATATAATATTTGTATAGAAAGAGAAAATATGCCAAGAAAATTGGAAAAGTTTAGAAATGTTTACTTAACTTTAAACAAGAAATAACAAAAAAAAAACTTTTTTTGTTTTTTGGTTTTTCACAGGAAAGAAACAAACAAAACACAATATTTTAAATTTTTTTTTTATTTGATTCTTGAAGTTCAAATACTAATCAAATATTTTGAACTGTTATTTACTGTTAAACTCTGCATCATGTTTTAATAAAATGCTTTTTTAATTAAAATTCTCATATTTATTTTCTCATAATCTAGAAAAACTCTATATTGTTATTTATGACGTTTTGTTTTTATCAGTATAAAATTTTTGCGTTTAAATACCAAACTTTGTAGCATAAAAATTTGTTAATATTGTTGTATTCTTTTGAATATTTGACTTGGTTTTAATTTAAACTAATTTTTAAGAATATTTTAATTAAAGCAATTTTTAAGGTTTTCAAAGAAATTGAATTTTTAAATTTTCCGAAACCGGACACATTTTAATAACCAAATTTTTACTACCTAGTCTTAAGAAAAATAACTCCCTTTAATGCTGCACTTAACTTTCAGGGAAATAATTTCTCTCGGTTTGATATTCTGAACATTTTAAGAATACAAATCAATAAAAATTTGATATGGAATATATGTATGTTCTATATACTTTTAAAAGTGCCTCAAAATGATTAGATTTTTTGAGTTGATGTTAAATAAGTATTTTACTTTCCGAAAGTTACCTAATATCTATAAAGCTTTTATTCGACCCGATATACCGTGTATTTTCTTCATTTTGACGCACTTGCAATTGTATTAAATTACCTTAATAAGGTTCAGATTTTAATATTCTACTTGATAAGTGACCCAGATCTTACTCAAAGCTAAGTTTCTAACGAAATGTTAGACCACTTCTTTTATAGATATTTTGTGGATGGTGACTTTGTTCTACTGAACAAAATGCCTTCTTTTTACTGAACAAAATGCCTTCTTCCTAAAAAACGGACTTTCGCTAGACCATCAATAACTAGTACAAATATACATTCCTAAACGTTCGAATGACAGATTTTGAATTAAGTAAACATTTTTCTTCAAACTACATTCCAAAACTTACTCCAGTTCCTCCTTCCAGTTCAGTCCAAACGATGTGTTTTGTTGTACATAAAACATAAGAGGTCGCCTCCTATTGTTTTAAGAGTTAAGCATTAAAAAAAAACCAAAAAATAAATCATATTTTGCAATAATAGTTCAAGAACTATTTTAAATATTTGTATTATATAAAATATTAATCTTTAAATTTTCAGACCTACACAGTTCTTCTTAAATTGCATTTTTTATAATTCAAAATGTTATTCAAACTGAAACTTTTAAACAGAAAACCATATTTTTTTTTTAATAATATATTTTTGGCTCATTTTTTATTACTTTAGTGAAACCCTAGAATTTCTTTTAACTTTGTCTTTACTACATAAGAAATTATTGAGAAAATGTCATCCGGTCAAATATAAAAATATGGAGATTACAAAATTTAAAAAAAAAAAAAAAAAAAATTTTAATTTATAGTCAATTTAAATATTACGTACTTATATCTAAATAAACTATGCTCTTCCATTTTTATTTTACGTTTTATAGAAACCAATATCAAGATCATAATAACATTATTATATAATGTATTATTTTCCATCTTTTTTCTTTTTTAAAGTTTCTACATAGGGAAATTTTCCCTGTAAATAAAATTTCAAATCAAATTTCAATTAAAGAATCACTTCAATATTCAATTTATAAAATATGATTTTAATTTTCCATCGTAAATTATTTAAAATTTTAGGAATAAAAAAAACGAAATGAAATATAATGAAAACGACGCAAAATATAATTTTGAAAATTAAAAAATTTTCCGAGAATTTTTTTTTTTTTTTTTTTGGGAATAAAAAATTATTCTAGAACTTAACAAATTCTTAAAAAAAAAATTTTTATTTGTATTCTAGACAATGAAATACGTTAGAAAATTAAATGCGATTCGGTTAGAAAAATATATTTGATAGATAGGCATACCGAAAATGGTTAACAGAACGTAACCAAATTAATCCAGAGTATTTCTTTGATAACAAAGAATATTTCTATAAAGAGCAAATTCAATTAGTAAAACCATATAGATCTGCAATAAAGAAAAAAAAAACAAATCTGTTAAACACATTAATTGATAAAAAAGAAACGTAATGTACATCCTTCCTTCCTAATTCAGTGGAACATTTGGTCGAATGCATAAAATTGAGCTTAAACTCAAATTTCTGTTTTTCAAATAAAAACTGCACTTGAACTCGTATTTTTGTTTGAAAAAGTAAGATTTAAGTTTTAAGCTCAATTTTATGCATTTGACAACAATGTGTCAATTTCATTATATTAGTCTCTTAGGGCTCACAATACCGGACCATTTTTCAAAACCGGTATTTCGGTATTGTCAAAAAACTAATACCGGTAATATCGGTAACACCGGTATTTTTAAGGGCTAAAATTTTGGAAAAAAATATGGTTTTTGGGCAGCTTTTTAATGGGACTATCAAAAAAAGAAATAAAAGAACAACACTTTTTTTTAAATAAAATAAATAACATTCCATTTTTATTAAAATAAATAAAAGAAAATTAACTCAAATAACAATTCATTTTTTATTTTTACATTATTTTTTTTATGTATCACAAAATATTAGTCTTCTTTTTCAGTCTTTTCATCGATGAAGTAAGCTCTCAAAAATGCTATAGCATCTAATGTTTCATCATTCATTGACGAACGTATTTTCATGCAAATCACTCCAGCTGCACGTTCCCTCTCAACACTTGTTGGAGGAATGGTCAACAAATAATTATACAATAACTCTAAATATTTTCTTCGAACCCCTCCTTCTTCAAAATAGCTGATTTCTTTTCTAACTAATTTCTGGTAATCTGTTTTTTTTCGTGAAATTACTTCGTATTTTCTTTCGATTCACTCTGGTGTTGATTTGATTGATAAAGTGTTGATTGTGTTGATAGATAAAATATATGTCGACCTTGTCACAAGTAGTAATGAAAAAACATGTACCCACAAGACGTAATATATTTTTCTATTTATTTATGAATGTAAATGTGTACTTATAATTTCATATAATTTTTTTTTAGAAAAACTTTAAAAAAGTGTTTAAAATATATTGAAAATTAATAATATTAATTTTTATTTTTCAATACCGAAATACCGGATACAATACCTGTATTTCGATATTAAATTTTAGAGGGTAAATACCGGGATCCCGGTTTCTGTAATACCGGTATTGCGAGCTCTTAGAACATAATGTACAAATAAATGCACAAACAAAAAAAGAAACAGACAAACTTTTTGCTTTATATATTTTATTTTATAATAAACATTCAATGAAGCAACGAAAGCAGAAGTATTTTTAAGATGCATGTTTTTAAAAATGTTATTTAGTTTCACTTCTGTACTTGTTGCTATGTTCGATTGTTTCAGTGAGAATCCTTTGAGTTCATTCAGCAATAATTTGATCACAACACTGTATTGTTAATTATATTTAGTTGTAATAGGTATATATTTCAATGTGATCTGGCCGAAGTTTTTGCAGCGAAAATCTTTCAAAAGCCAGCACTTTAATCTTTGCACCATTGGTCAGATTAAATGTATTTTTAGATTCCTTAAAATTAAATTTTGGTAATTTCAAAATGACTAAAATTATAAACATGCCCTTACATTTAACAAAAAAACAACTTCTCAACATAAAATTACAAACCATTTGAAAAATACTTCATTCAATAATCATTAACCATTAGATAAGATCGAGTTGCTTTCCTATTACTATACGTCTTGTCTCCTTATTACTAGGTCTTATGGATTTTGCCTTCCCTTATAATACTTCTGAGAGTTTTAATGCGTCTGAGAAACTAAAGATCTGTTGAGGATTTATTGCTGGCAGTTCATTTTCAGTAAAGAAATATGTTTCAAGGTGCACATACCTTGCTCGTGGTAAACCATTACAGTTTTTGAGTATGCCTTCTGGAAATCCTTCTTCTTCCTGACAGAATCTGAATGTACCGTCATTCTCTTTTCCAAATTTTCTTGTGTCCAAGTGTTTTTAAGTCCTTCTATAACGGACAGTGTCTCGATAGAAAATCTGTTATAATTCACAGTTTGTTTTTACTACAGATCCTATGATTCTTTCATATTTTTCCTAGTTATAATTTCTCAGAAGCTCTTAAAATTGTTTGTGTGCGGAGTTTTCACTTCAAAGTTTCCTCATACAGTTTTTCTCTTCCTTTTTTAGTGGTTTTCTTTTTTTTTGTGTTTAGAGATTGCAATGTATGCATCCTTCAATTTCAGATAGTACAGCTTGTAATGTACTGGGAAATTCCCCTAATAACTCTGAATATTTGTTTTCTGGCCCTTGTACTCCAAAGTTAGTTCGCTCTTCTGAACCATAATGTATTGAAAAACATTTTTATACTTTTACTCATATCAAAAATGATGAACAGAAATTTTAAGGATCATTCGAGATTTGGAAAAGTTACTTATAAAGTTACAACAATGTAAAATTCTCATTTGAATTTTTAAAATTTATAATTTACTAAACTATACTTTGATTTACCCATAGTTAGATGTTAAGTTTCGTATTGTTGACTGTATATTTCCCTACGTAAGAACTTCTTAATTCCAAAGTAAATTTATTTTATTTTCTTTTTAAATATTTAATTATCATCGCGTATTGTCAAAAAATTAAAAATATAATTATTTCAACTATTACAAAAAACATAAAGTAGTTAAAATCAAATAACTTAAAACTACAAAAAAAAAAAACAACTTTTGAACTTTTAAAATAAAAAATGCACATTTTACCTCATGAAAACACAATTAAATTTTTAAAATAACATTAGAATTTTATGGAAATAAAATTTAAATATGACTCCAAATAACTTTTTACTATTTTCTTTATAGATATCTTTTTTCATTATATTTTACTTATAATAATATTTTGAAAATAAAAGCATTTTAGAAGAATATTTCAACTTTTGAAACAAATTTTCATTTAATGACTTACAAGTATATACTTGCAAAACCACAAAATAATTTTTCAGAATTCGTTTAGATAATTTTAACCCCAAATAAATGAAAAACCATGTCAATTGAATACCTTTTCATGGCATATAAGTTATTTTACTTATAAAACAACACATCTTCATAATATCCTGACAAGAAGTAGAATAAATAAAAGAACAATGTTGATGCTATGAACTAACCCCCAAGTCACTAACTCCCAAAACAAATATAAACCAATCCTTATTAGTTTTGCTAAAATTTAACTTGGAGATTAATTCATGCTTTTTTGAAGGTTAGTTCATTTTTAGAATTTGGTGATTAATTCTAAAAATATGTTTGGAGAGTAGTTCCAGAATAAATGTAGATGTGCATATATGTGCAAGCGATATTTTGGATTAGGAGAAATATTAGATTTGGATTCTGCAAAAGACGTATAAGCCTGCTTTTGTAGCAAACTCTAAAATATCTTCATTATTTCATTAATTAGTTCATTATTTTTGGCATTAAGTTAATTTTTTTTTTTTGGTTAGTTCATGTTTTTCAATTTTAATTCATTTGTTTTGGATGTTAACATTTCTAGAGTTTGGGAATTAATTCGTAGGAAATAATCGCCAAAAATTCGAAAAATGTGTTTGGAAATTAGTTAATTTTTTTTTGGAGTTAATTCATAATGAACTAACACCAAAAAATAGCGAAGATTATTATAATTCATACATACTTTTAGGGGTTAATGACATGGAGGTTAGTTCAAAGCGCTACTGTCTTCAGATTTTTTTTTATAATAGGATTTAAATAAAATTAAAAAAGAAAAGCAAATTTAGATATTTACTTTATATATAAAATTTTCTTTTGAACTAAATTCAAGAGTTTCTTAAATCTACAAGAATCAAATGAATTATGGTTAAACAAACAAAAAATGTTCAAGTTATACTACTAGTATAAACTACTAAAATAAATATTGAATGTGTTATATGAAAATGAAAGGATGAAAATTTTCCTTTGAATGATCAAGAAAATAAACACTAATGACAAATAATGAACAATATTGCAATTTTAAAATCTTATATTGATTTTAATCAATCAAAAACGTCCAATAAAATAATTAATGGTATTTGTATTGCTCAAAGCAAAATTTAGAATTTTCTTTGCATAGATACCAATTAATAACTCTAATTATTTGTTTTTAATATTTAAATAAATTTTAATAAAATCATAAAATTAATTTCATTTTTCTTATTTTTAACAATTTTATTTTTTCTTATTATTAACTACAACATAAAAAAAAATTATGACTCTTTAAAATGGTCTGAACACTCATAGCAATGAATATTTCTTTAAATGGTCTAATATCATATGTATTCGACCACAAGGAGGAGTACTTTAGAAAAGTACTGTACACGAAAGTTATAGCCTCTGAGCATTTTGTTTTTCTCGACAAAAATTGTTACGCATAATAAATCTTCTGAATCATGGTGTAGTGCCACCCTTTCAAAGGGAGGGTCTTGGGTTCACACCCCGTTCTGGTCAAATTAAAAATCTTTTGCAAGCAGGTATTTTAAGTGCAAAATAATTATAATTTGTATAAGTACTCATAATAATATCTAATAAAAATCGATAATAATAAAATAAAATAAAAATTTAAATTTCATAAATTAAATTTATTTGTGTATAACTCTTCTTTTACAAAGGCAAATGCCTCATTTATTCCATGATCGGAACAGCTGATGATCTCTTGATCTTATTTCTTCCGAGTACTTATACTAATCCTAATTATTTTGCACTTAAAACACCTGCTTGTAAAAAGATTTTGTTAAATTTATTAAAATAAAATATTAAAATAAAAAAAAATATTGAAATTAAATTTTTTGTTAGTTTTTTTTTGCAGTAAATCATAAAGTCTATTTTTTTTTAATCATAACTTTCCAGTTTTCGGATCTCATGACCTGTTATAGGCTTATAGAGGATAATTACAGAAATAATTTGGAATTTAAAAATGAAGTAGTTAATAGCATAAATTTTTGTTTAATAAATGTTTAACCCATTTTTTTCTTAAAAAAAAAATTAAAAAATGTTACTTTTAAGTCGCGCTTACTTCAAAACCAAAAAGTCTACAAACTAAAATGATAATTTAATAATCTTTAAAATTCCCTTTTTAATTTTTCCAATGTATTCAGTAGTTTCAATTAAAAGTTATAAGTATTTAAAGCGCCATAACTCTTTAGGGGTTCAAGATAGACGCCTTCCTCCCATAGATTAAGAAAATATTGAAGAAAATAAAAGTTTTTTTTAAAAAAAGGACCTTTTTTATATACTCGTACATACTTGAAAAACAGCTACAATTTAGTTATATTTATTTTGAATTTTAATAACTTAATTTGAATCAATAAAATAAAAAATGAAAGTGCAAAATGTACTGAGAGTATTTTATAATTCAAACCGAAACAAAAATAAAGGATTGGTTTTAATTTTTAATTTTTTTTTTTTTTGATCATATTAAAGTCAAATATTTCTGAATTTTTTCGTGACGGAAATGCTGATTAAATTAAAAAATAAAATAAATAAAAAAAATTTTTAAAAAAACAGCTTTTTTGAACTAAAAAGTAGAAAATAAATTTTTAATAGCAAATTTTTCTGTAATTTTCTAAACTATATTGTTACAATCGAGATTTCTTTGAAAAAGTTTATTTCAATATGTCAAATATATATATAAATATAAGTATATATAAGTTTTAAAGTCTGTGAAATTAAAATAAAAGCTGGAGGCAACAAACGCATAACTATAAACTTATATTTTTAAATTTTGCCTTCAGCTTTTATATTAATTTCACAGACTTTAAAACTTATATATACTTATATTTATATATATATTTGACATATTGAAATAAACTTTTTCAAAGAAATCTCGATTGCAACAATATAGTTTAGAAAATTACAGAAAAATTTGCTATTAAAAATTTTGTTTTCTACTTTTTAATTCAAAAAAGCTGTTTTTTTAAAAAATTTTTTTATTTATTTTATTTTATTCTTTTTAGTAACGACAAATATAAGTAGGTATTAAATTGATATTTTTTTTTTCGTTGTTTAATTTTGAATTTTTACAGTTGCCCTTACAGTCTATAATTATATTATTACCTGTTATAATATAGAATATATTGAATTTCTTTATTATTAATTTATTGTGGCAAAATTTTTAAAAAATTAAGAAAACGTTGCATAGCTAAATTCAAAATTTAAATAAAAATATTGCAATTTTATAATGTTCTTTATTTCCACTTAAAATGCGACCCTTTAAAAACTTTGATTCATACACTGCCTTGTTTTTTCTTTCTTTTCATAACATAACATTTTAATATATTTTTTTTTTATCTGTTATGTACGGAAATATCAAACGTATGTTTCTTTCTTTTAAAATCATAACATTTTAATAGTTCTTTTTTTCTATCTGTATGTGGGTAAATATCAGATCTGCACATATACATAAGAAATAGCCTTTAAAAATATTTAAAAACAATCAAAGTAACATTTTTTGTTCTCTTTTTTTTCTATTCGTTTTTATTTTTCTTCCAGTATTACATTTTACTTTTTTTTCTGTTATTTAGGTACGCTAAGAACTTATTTTTTTTTTAATATTAAATTTATGCATACAGTTTATTTCAAAAATAGAAATTATTAGCTAAAGAGCATTCTGAATTTTTTTTTTTGTTCGTTTATGTTAACCGTCCATTCATATAAATATAACTGTTGTCTACGTATTAAAAAATAATAAATCGATAAATCAACTAAATAATAATAGTTGGAATTTGGAAATTTGGTGTGACTGTGTTAGCAGATTTTTAATAGAACAGCACACATAAAAATATGCATACCATTTTTGTACATGTTTGTACCTACATATGTAGTAAAAAAATTTGATTTTAAAAGTATGTAATTGAGAACATATTAAATTGCTTACTTCTAAATGCTAATGTTTTTGAATTAAAAAAAAATTATTTTGCTTTTTCTAGACGATGTAGATATATATGTATGTATGTACATAACATATATTTTATGATTAATTCATAATTATTGTTATTGAAAAGAAAAATATTGTTGTTATTTACTATTTTTAAAAAAGACTGGATTTCTTATTTTTAATATATTCTTTTTGTTGTTTAATGTTTTTACATAATTGGAAATATATGTAATTGGAATAAGTAATAGTAATAATTGGAAATATAGTGGTGCAGATCATCATTCCCTAATAGATCTTAATTTAAAGGCACCTCCCAATTTAGATATCAATGTTGGGGCCATAATATGTGATTTTTGTTAAGAGTTTCGAAAGAAAAGCCCTATATTAATTATAATTAAGAAAGGAAAAACACATATCTATATAAATATTATAAATAAACACATTGCTTTTATAAATAAAAATGTATACTAAAAATCAATTGATTTGATGAAAAAAAACTTAAATTTAACACTTGCTAACTAAATTTTAAGTAAATGCATATTAAGTTTTCTCAAGTGCGGCACATTAATTTGTTTACACATTCATATCTTTCAAATTCATCGCTTTCAAACCAAAAATATTTTCGAACCACATATTATTACATATTTTGAAGTATTTACCTATGTATATGTACACATACAATGCAATGGGCTACATAAAAAACAATAGTCTTTTATAGAAAAAAAAAAACATTTATGTATTACGTATACGTATTGGTATTGGTGAGTTTAGTAAATTTGGATAAAATGTTTTATTTTGGTTCTGTAATAATTCTGTTAAAAATTCTGTTATATCTTTGTATGAAAATTTAATTTTGAAATTAAGCTAATTTTTCTAATGTTTTTCGATATTATTAATTTAAAATCATGTATTGTCATCGGGATCTGATCTAATGAAGAAAATTTCAAGTCTCTAGCTCAACGGGAAGTGTGTTTAAAATGGCTTCTAAGATTCCATCCTTTACCCAACCAAGTTAATAAAAAGCTGTTAAAACACATTATCGAATTGCTTTTTGTATCAAGAAAAAAATACTTTAAATTTATTCAATTGAAATGAAAATTTCCATTTGCAAAATTACAAATTATTCTTTACAATATATGAGTATTTAAAAGAAAGTCAAAAAGTCAAAATGAATCTTGAAATTTTTATAAACAAAAATTTTTACTTTCAAATTCTTTAAATTTATTTTAAATTTTATTTTATAATTCAAATTTCTTTCTTTATTTTTCAAGTGAAAGAATCCCCTTTTTATAAAACTGAAAATATAATATTCAAAATTCTTAAAACTCTTGGGAAACCACAAAAATGTTTTATTTAATTTATTGTCAAAACATTTAAGAATTTAAAAAAAAAAAAAAAAAAACATTGTTATATTTAGGGTTTATTTATGTTGCTTATTTTAAATTTTAATTTAAATCTAATTAATATTAAATGACTTAAAGATATCTTTTGTTTCAGCTTTGTTATACATAAATTAACTTTTATAATGTTGAACTTTTTTAAGAAATCATGAACTGCCAGATATTTTAAATGTTCGTCCTAAAATATTATTCTAATTTTTAAACAATTACTACTCCTAATTTATCTATATAGAAGAGTTCTTTAAATGTATAAAGTTTTTAGATGATTGCCGAAAGAAAGACTTTTTGGTAATTGCACAAAAATAAATTGCTAACTAAACAAAAAATAAATAACGAAAAATATGTTTTTTAATTTTTTACAGGACATCAATGAAAGGAAATTACAACTCTTATCTCTAAAATAAAAGAAAAAAGGTAAAGAAGAATTTATTCCAACACAATCCGCCCAAAAAAAAAAAAACAAAAAAAATTTTTTAAAAAAAATTTATTAAAATGAAATAAAACGGAAATTTCAAAATTTTTCTTCTTTTTTTTTTTATCTCAAATGATATTCATCCACCTAGGTATATATAGATTAAATTCTTTAAAATAAAAACCACACTAAATTCTAGGTTCTAATTTTCTTTAAAACATAAATTTTACATTTCCAAAACATTTAGCTACAAATCAAAAACACTACTATAAACACAAAATGACTAAATAATTCTGATCATAAGAATATAAAATAATAATAAAAACTTAATAAGTCTCATTACCAGTCCATGTTTTATTATAACAAAAAAAAAAACAAAAACAAAAAACAAAAAAAAAATAAAATTAATACAAAATATCAAAAGACATAATTCATTTTTTATTTTTTATTTTTTTTTCCTTTTTTTTTTTTTTTTTTTTGTACTTTTGCTTACGAACTAAAGATGTCAGTTCTATATAGAGTTATATATAAAATAAATAAAATAATATTATAACCTTGGAATTAATAATTTGTTCTTCTTTTACTCGTCTCTTAATAATATAATATACTTTATATACTATTAAGTTTTCTTTTTTACTAATGAGAAAACCTTAGGTAGGTTTAAAAAAAAACAAAAAATAAAAAGGGAAGCAATATTACTATAAAAAATAAATGAAAAAGTTCAAAAGTTCAAGCAAAAGAAATATTCTTCATTTATACCATCAACTGGTATCTTATTTTTTTTAATTTTTTCATTTTTGTTTTTCTTTTTTTTTTTTATGTGACCTTAAATTACTTAAAAAGATTAAAAGAACATCGTCATCGACAGGAATAATAATCTCTAATGAAAAATATGTTTTCTACATTCATACAAATAAATATATACTTAATATTGAAAAAAAAAACACGTCTATTATATAAACTTAAACAGGTAAAAATATCTACCTATACCATTTAAATCATAAAAATAAATAAACCGACATCTATTATAGGTAGATACTAATACTATTAATATAATGTTGATATAGAGGAAATTTTTTTTTTTTTTTTTGTTAGCTAAAGAATATGAAGAAATAATTTACGAAAACAAGATGGAATTTTACCGATATTTTATTTACAATTGACAATTGTATGCAAAATAATAGCATCTTTTGATCATTTTGATGTTGGAAAAAATATTCAGAAAATTATGTAATTGTAACTTGCAGAACATATCAATTACTGTATTATGTAACTTGCAGAACATATCAATTAAGGCGCCAGTTATAGCCTATCATTGAAATACTTCCGAAAAAACGTTTCATTGAAAACTTATACTTTTTTCTGTATAGGCGATTATAGCAATCAGAGAAAACTGTCAGTTAAATTATCTGTCAAATGGCAAATGACAATAATGAATTTAAATTGTTGTTAGCGTTATTTTGATGTTTGCAAAATAAGATTTTATTATTTTAATTTATTTAATTATTATTGGTAGAAAATGGTACTAATAAAGAATAAAAAAAAATTTTTTATTTAATAATGACATTGGCTGAATTGAAAAGAATAAAAAAGTAAATTTTCTAGATTTAATTTTTTTTTTTTTTACTTTTTTTGAAATTTCCATTTTGAAACAAAAAATTTTAAAACTAAACTTAAACAAAATAATAAAAAAACAAATTTTAAATCTAAACTCATTAAAATACAAAATCATAATGAAATAATAAATCAAGAATTGCATCAGAATTTTTTCAATGACAAACTGAAATGGGAAGAAATGAAACATATGTCATTGGTACAATTTTGTTTCATTAGCAAAATTACTGATCAGTTGTTCAGGAAAATGATTACCAATCTAGAAAATCATAAAATTGATTTTTTTTTTAAATATTTAACTTAAAATTTAAAAATCCGTAGCAGAATTTATTCTTTAGAAATTATTTAATCATTAAATCAACACTTTTGTTAAATTTTATATGTCTTTGCTGCAAAAAAATTAAAATAAACAGCTTTCCGGAAGCATTTCAATGATAGCTATAACTGACGCCTAAAGTATAAAATTATAATGGTGTAACTCAAATATAAAGTAAGTATCATAGTGTTATTTATTTTAACTAATTTATTTATTAAAGAACTTAAGTCCGAACCTATATTTGGTTCTTAAGATGATTTTTTTTTTATTTTATACCTAATTAACTGTCATTTCAATGTCATTTCCTAGTCAATTAATAAACTGATCATTCAATTTTCATATTTAATTTTTATTAAAAGTGATATTGGTGCTTATCCTGGTTACTTACGGTAAACGTGCCGCAATAATTATTCACCTTACAGTTACCTTCAATCGTAGAAACCGTATGAATAAATATAATTCGAAAAAAAAATTGAAATTAAATGACAGTGTCAAAAATTAATAAAAAATTTTTGTTTAGTATAGTTTCAATTGACATTTAAAAAATATAAGCGGTTTATTTACATTTTTATGTTTATTTTAAAATAAACATAAAAAAAAAATTTCAATTCTCAGTTTATTTTAAAATACATTTGAATAAAAATTAATAATGGATATAGTGTTGCAAACGCTTTGTCCAAACGCACACGCAAACGCACACTACACCACATCAAAAAAAAATATATAATATTCTACAAATAAATTAAAACTACTTTTTTCCATTCTTTTAATTCTTTATGTGGTAGTCCTAAACTATTTAATTCTTTTGTTGTTCCTTCACAAAAAATTAGAATATTACTTGAGGCTCTGCGTGAATGTCCCCGACCAATATCAGCATTTTCTTTCATTATTCGGACCAATCTTTCATATTGGTCGTGATTTGTTACTGTTTACTATATCATAAATAAATAAAATAATTTAAACTTCAACGACCACCGTAAAAACTTTTTTTAAATTTAAACTTCCGTATATGACTCACCACCGTAAATAAATTTCAACGTTTGACTTTTATTCCACAAACTGTAGCCGTTTTTTTTTTTTCAATGATACATTTACGAAAACGTTTGTATTTTTACTTCTTACGTTTGCAGTTTTTGTGAATTGTGTTATCCACAATATCAATTTTGCACGTTTACCGTTTTTTTCACGGTTGCGGTAACCACAACATTGACATTTTTTGGAACATTTTTAAAAAAAAATTTGAAAACATGTACTTATTAGTGTTATATCTGTTCGTCCGTTCTTCTATTCGTTTGTTTACAAAACTTCTATATATATAGGAATAATTTGTGTTCAAATAATTGCGCAGCTATAGCTCATCAAAGCTGTAAAAAGACATACATATTTTCAAAAGTTTATATTTTAAGTTCTGCTGAATATTTTTTCAATCTTAAAATATCAAACGGGAATATATATATATCAAAACAAAATATTTCAAAATCTCACAACGCTTTTAGTCAAAAACCTTGAAATTTTAAGAGGAAGAAAAACTTAAAAAATAAGTATAAGCCACCTCTAAAAAAAACTATACCTTATCTTTGTTGAATTATTTTGTGAATTAAAGAGTTATTAGCAAAAATGGAAAATTCGGTTTATTTATAGAAACCATCTGTGACCTGTGTAAATTTTGTTAAAATACCTAACAAAAATTCATCAACAATATATTTGTATATGTGTTATCGACTGTTTTTTAATTTATAAAAGATTTCCTTAAATTCCTTAAAATTCTTCCTTAAAATATCTCTTTAGTTTTCAAAATTTTTCTAACATAAAGAATTTAAAAAAAAAAAAAATGCAAACAATTTTTAAATGTTTTTATTGCCTTTTGGAAAAATAACCGCTTTTTAAAACTTCTGTTTGTATACACGTTGCTTCATTTTTAAATATTTTGTCTGTTTGCTTAATCGACGAAAAACTCTCAAAACTAGGAATAATATTAAATTGGAAAGAGTACATAGCATTCTACTTATAAAAAGTTTGTAATGGTTTTTCATGATTCAGTTTTCTTATGTTTATAAAAACTAAAATAGAAAAGCATTAAAAGTAAATGTAACTCAAGGTAATAACAATATCTAAAATTTTTTCAAAAAAAAACAACCTATTCGTATTTTATTGCACACAACTGTATGCACATATTTTTTTTTAAGATGTTTATCTATATTCTATATAAATATAAAACTTGTTGGAAAATAAATTTTGCTGGTCAAAAGTTAAAATAGCAAAGGAAATTAAAAATAAAAAAAAAAAAAAAAAAAAAGAATAACAGAAATAAAACAAAACAAATAATAAAAAAGATAAAAAATCAAAAGGAAGAAAACTTTCTGAAAATTAAAACAAAAAATAAATAAAAACATAATACAAAAATTTTACTACAAGAAACAACCAGAAAAATAACTTAATATAGGTACATACATATATACATCTATATATTTATATAAATTTTTATATTAAATAAATTCTACTTTAATAATAAATTATACATATACATTGATCAGTAAATATATAATAAATAAATACCTACATATAATAATATTAATGTTCAAGCTATAAAGTAATTAGATTTTGTCAACACTATATTCATACAAAGTACTAACTACCTATTATAATAACTACCTACTATTATACTGTTATCTGTTATTATACGTATGTATAACATTATTAGTTATAAATTTCTAACAGTGGTAAGTTCTTTTTTTTTTTCTTCTGTTTTTTTTTTTCAGGTGTTGATGAATGAATCTATTTACATATTTAATACAGTTAACACTGTTTTTATACACAACAGAAAATATTAGAATAATGTATGAATATATGTCTACTTTAAAAAAAAATTATTGTCTATATTGCTGTTGACTTATTTATAGTTTAAAATAAAAACAAAAAAAAAAAATATAACAACATAACGTAAAAATTAATTTCAAAATGTGAGTACATCGATGAAAATGAATTAAATTAGAAATTGTTCATTATAGTTCAGAAAATTGTTAGAAATGATAATCGAATTTTCATTTAACAAAAATAAAAGACTTTATAATTTTATTGAATTTGAATAAATTGGCGATAAAAGATCATTTATTAAGCATTTCAAAAATCATCCAAGGGGTCTCGGTGACTTAGTGGATAAGAGCGGGATACTATCACATGCCTGTATTTCTTTTGACTGTATTTCATATTATGCAAAAATATATTATATAAATATTCTGTAAAAGGATTGAATTCACTAAAGTCTCTCCTAATTCAGATTCCACCATATACATTTATATAAATTTTCTGGAAAAAGCGTAAAGCCCTGCTTTTGAATGGAATTCTAAAATCTCTTCTAATTTATAATGAAATACAGGCTAATGAAATACAGTTAAATGATCAAGAAATACAGGCAAATGATACTACGGGCAAATGAAATACAGGCATATGATACGCTTCCAGTAAGAGCGTATAAAAATACGCTGTAAACACCGAGGGAGTGTGGGTTCGAATCCCACACACGTCGTAAGATTTATTCCCCCTTACGACATTTACAGCCACGCCTGAACAGGAAAGGCTGTGTAATTTCCTGTCCACATGCACTAAAAAAAAAAATCATCCGCACAGTATTCATTATAGAAAGAAGTTGTTTTTTTTTAGTGTGTTCCCTGCCACATAAGGGAGAATTATTTTCACGTCGTAAGGGGAAATTATTCTTACGACGTGTGTGGGATTCGATTCGAACGTTTAAAACGACGTATTTCATACGCTATTACCAACTAGTCCGCCTTGGCCCCAGAAAAAAAGTTATAGTATAAGTATTAGTATCCGATTTTTATTTTATATTAATTATATATAGATATATATTATATATAGGGAAACATCTAAAAAGTTTATGATTTAAAAGACGCCAAAAAATATGCAAAAGCAAAACATTTTAATTAAAAACATTTATTGAAAGTTAAATAAATATTTTAAAGAGCCACAGAATTATATAGAACTACTATAGATAGAAATTATAAATAATATTCACAAATATAAAATATTCCGCCCCGTAAATAACTTAAGAATTTCTTCCTGATTACAATTTTATTATAAGTCATTCATAACTGCTATTCTGATACAAGTATTAAACTCACAAAGTTAAATTTAACTGTTTTTTTTTGCTATATTTGAAGTATAGTTTTTAAGAAAGATGCAAAAAGTAATGGTATAAGGTAAAACAAGATGATCAAATATTTTTTTCACAAAGCCGAATGATTACTTGATAATAAAGAATATCAAATTTAAGGTTTATAAAAGGAGCTATGATACAGGCAATAATAGACAATTACTCCTAGAACCTATTAAGATTTTTCTATTATAAGATTATTGTAGATAAGAGAAAGTATATTAACTAAATAAATAAATAAAAAAAAAAAGCAAACCCATTACGTAAAACGTTACACTCCTTCCATCATTTTAAGATTTATACAAATCTAAATTTCGAATTTATATATAAAAATCAAATTAAGATTTTCAAAAAAATTGTAACGATGGAAAATTAATTCTTACATGTTAAGAATAATAATATTCTTACATGCCAAAAAAAAAAGAATAATTAAATTATCCTAGGAAAACACCTGTGCAATTACACAATTACCATAAATACGACGAATAAACTTCCATATAGTTTAATATTTTCATCAGCACCAGTAAAACGAGATTTTAAATAATTCGAAAAATTATTATTTGAAACGAACCCTTAACATATTTTACCATTATGACAGCAATATTAGAATCAATCGCCTCCTATATTTTAATGTAATACAATATTTTAATTCTTAAAAAATATGACATAAATTATGGCTTCCCGTTAAAAATAATTTTAAATAGTCTGGAATTTCAGCTTTGAAAAAATTTACAATAAATTTATTGATTTATTTATTATTTCACATTCAAATCTTTAATATTTTAAATGTTTACTTCTGTCATTACCTGTCATAACCTGTTCTGTCTCAGTCTGTTTCCAACTGTTAAACTCTAATATATGTTCCGATCAAACAATTATTTTATTTTGAAATCATGTCAAAGTAAATCATAACAAAATAACAAAGATCTAATTTTTTCAATAGAAAATTATCAAGAATATCGAATATAAAAAACAACTACTTACCTATACATGGAATTTACTATAAAAAACAAATATAGGAATTCGCACATTAATACCATAAATAAACAAGGTAGAATGTAAACCAACGGTTTTTAAAAGCGCACATTTCCAAAACTCAATACAAACTGTTTAGAATTTTGACTTACACAAAAATTTGAAAATTTCATGTAATAAGAAAAAACGTGAAAATAGGACATTTTTGAAATTTTGAGGGGCCGTAAGTCCGGAATCCTTTATAACTAAAAAAAACCGTTAACACACGTAAAAATATATTATTGAACCTTTAATTTTCATGTCTTGCCGAAGAAAAATTTTTACAGGTGTCTAAAAATAGCAAATTTTCAATTTTTGAGGCGTAATAACTCTTAAAGAGGGGGTGCTACCAAAAAATTTTCTGAAGAAACTTATACTAATTCTAAAAGTTCTTTCTTGTCTCAAAATTTCAGGTTCCTATCAAAAGGCGTGTCGGAGTTATGAAAAAAGAAATTTCATGCAAAATGTGGTTTTCACATAACAGTAAATTTAAATACTAAATTTAAAAAAATTGTATAATTTTGATATTAATTTACAAAGTTAAGAAAAATACCAGTGGAATGACGTTTTCAGATTGAAAAAATCTTAAGCAGAACATAAGATATATGCATTTAAAAATAGGGCTTTTTCAAAGTTTGAGGGGCTGTAGCTCCGTAATGGATGGGGCTACATAAAAAAGTTGTTTCACAAAATTATTTTTTTTATGAGACCTACCCATGGTTAAAATTTTTTTTTATTTAACAACAGTTATTTAAAGAATACTCCATTAGTCTGAAACAAGAAAACTGGAAAATAATTTTCACCGACGGGTCTAAAACGGAACATAACACGTCTTTTGCAGTGGTGAAAGAAAACGGCGTCACCTTAGTACAAGGTCTTCTTCCACAGTGTGGAAACATTTTCGAAGCGGAATTACAAGGCATATTATCTCCATTATAGTTTGCAAAAAATAACAAAGGGAAGTATCTTATATGCACTGACAGCCTATCCGTCTTCCATGCATTAAGAAAATCAGTAAGCGAAACCGGTCCAATAAATTTAGCAAAGCAACTTCTTCACCTACTCAAAAATAAAGTTAAAATAATGTGGATTCCCAGCCACATAGGAATACCTGGAAACGAGTTTGCCGACTTAGCAGCAAAAGCAGCAACCAATATGCCACTACACACATTCATGCCTTTCTCCAATAGATCAATTAATACCAAGGTCTCAAAAATGATACTCAATAGGATAAAAAATTAATGGGCTAATTATTCACACCAATACAAAGCAATAAACAAAACACAGACTCCTAGCAAGTTACCCACTACAACAACAACCAAAATGAACAAATGCTACACCAGATTGCGTCTAGGACACACCAGCCTCATCCACTCATATCTCCTCAAGAATGAACCTCAAGAAAAAAAAAAGAAATAGAAAATAAATAAATAATAATATGTAATTACAAAAAGGCCGATAGCCCTGGCAGCTAGAGCTTGAAAAATAATAATGTTAACTGTAATTTTAATTACGTTTAATAAAATATAATAATAATAATAATAACATTTTTTTTCTCTATCTTTAACGGTGTAGAAGTTTTGTAAACAGGCGGACGGACGGACAGAGTGGAACTAATAAGCACATTTTTTCAAAATTTTTTTGGAAATGTGCTAAAAAATATATTAATTTTATTCATTTTCTATCCATATTTTAATTTGCAAAATTATTATTGCTTCTTTCAAACAGAAATGAATTTATTTTATATCATATACACATACATACATATATATATATATATATATTTGATTCATTTTGTATATTGAAATTTTAAAAATGAAAATTTTCTATTTTATTTTTTTTTTTTATTAAAAAACAAAAAAAAAAATAAAACCATAAAATAGAATTGACAGAAGAAGAAAAAAAAAATATTCTTTATTTTGTTTTTTCCACAGTTACAATTTAAAACCTCAAAGAAAATGGAACAAAATCCTTTCGTTAAAGTGATTCAACCATTAAATTTTTTTTTAAAAATATCTGGATTTTTACCATTATATACATATTTACCGTATACAATATGGAAAAAATTTCTTTATTTAATTCAAACAATTTTTGTTATATTTTTAATATCATTTGGTTCATATTTAAGAAAATTTTTATCAAATCATAGTTTATTTGATCGTAATGATAAATTATCTGAAGGAATGAATTTAATACAACATTATTTATTAATTATTATGCATATTGTTATACAAATTGAATCATTATTAAAATATCATATATGGTGGGAAATAATTGAAAAAATTAATTATATATATAAACGTTCAATTGAAAAATTAAATATAAAATATTATGATAATATTAATTGTATAAAAAAAATTATATTTAAAAAATCTGGTATATTATTTATTATAAATAATTTTTCATTATTATTATTAGGTATTATAATATATATAACAAATTTATTATTTATATGGTCATCATCATTATATTCAGATATTGCATTTCGTATAAAATTAATTGAATTTTGTTGTTATATACAAATTTTAACTGAATTTATAAAAAAAATTTATGAATCAGCATTAAATCATATTATTGAATTAGATCAATCAATATATAATATTTGGCCAATACGTCAAAAATCATTAGAAAAAATACATTTTTATCGTGAAATTCATTCAGAATTATGGGATTTAACAAGAACAATTGCTAAATATTTTCAATGGACATTAATTAGTACATTTTTATATTTGTATTTAAATGCAACATTTGAATTTTATTGGTTTTATTTAAGTTTTGATACAAATCAAGCGATTGCAATTAAAATATGTAAGTAGAAAAAAAAAATTTTTTTTTTTTTATCTTATTTCAATTTTTAGCACATTTCCAAAAAAAACTTTGAAAAAATGTACTTATTAGTTTCACTCTGTCCGTCCGTCTGTCCGTCTGTTCTTCTACAAAACTTCTACACCGTTAAAGATAGAGAAAAAAAATTTTAACCATGGGTAGGTCTCATAAAAAAAATAATTTTGTGGAACAACTTTTTCATGTAGTCCCATCCATTACGGAGCTACAGCCCCTCAAACGGTACGCTTTTAGATAGAGGCTTGAAATTTTGAGGCAAGAAAGAACTTTTAGAATTAATATAAGTTTTCTTAGAAAATTTTTTCGCACCATCCCCTGTTTAAGAGGTATTAGGGCTAAAAAATTGAAAATTTGCTATTTTTAGGCACCTGTAACTTAAGCATCTGTACAAATTTTTCTTCGGCAAAACATAAGAAATAAAGCTCCAGTAATATATTTTTACGTGTGTTAACGGTTTTTCTTAGTTATAAAGAGTTCCGGACTTACAGCCTCTCAAAATTCCAGAAAAGTCCTATTTTTACATATTTTCTTATTACAAAAAATTTCTTAAATTTTATTTTTTAAATTTTCAAATTTTTGTGCAAGTCACAATTCTAAACAGTTTGTGTTGTGTTTTGGAAATGTGCGCTTTTAAGAACCGTTGATTTACATTCTACCTTGTTTGTTTTAAAATTCCTTTTTTTGAAATATTTTTTTTTTTTTTTAATTATTTTATTCGACTGTGCTACATAATTTTTTCTAAAATAAGTATAATCGTTAAACAATAATTTTTAGGATGATATAAACGGTGATAGAAGGGTGATGACCTAAAAAGGGTAATAATTAAAATTTATTGTATGCTTTTCAAGTTAGGACAAAACTTTTGATGTATTAAAAAAAAATTTTTTTTTTTTGCATAGTTCTGAACATAGCATAGTTCTTTTGCATAGTTCTGTAAAATTCCCTAATGAAAAATACAAATATCAAACAAATATCCATAATATATAGAAAAGTCCAGTTAAAGTATAGGTATATCTCTAGTATCTATATATATAAAGAATTTCGTAAGACCAAGTTTTCTACCCGAGAGATTACACAAAAATTATAAGCTCTATTTTGATACATTATTTTAAAGTTCTGGTTTCTGGTGTGTTGGGAAAATATATTATATAAAACCATTGTCTGTAGATCGATTTAATAGTTTTGGAGATATATATGGGGAAGTCCATGAAAACCGAAAATTTAAAAATGAACTATATAATTTATCTTATACGTTCGTATACGTTATAGTTCTTCATCTGGTTTCCTTTTTAAATTGTGTTTTTAAAATCAATTCAAAACCATTCTTGAGTCGGAAAAATGTTTATTAAAATGCCCGATTGTTCTGATGATTAATGCAATCTACTTTCTTCAAATTTTTACAAGTTGTAATAAAAAGTCTATAATAAATGTTTGTTAATGTTAATGTTTTGTCAATAGTCATATATACAATTTAAATGTAAGATTTTCTTTTTTTACTAGTGTAAAGGAATTCGTAGAAAATGGTACAATATTTAAAGTTATAAAACTAACAAAAGTGTACGATCCCGATGATTAATAACATTTTGTGAAATATAAGTTGTTTTACTCGTTTAAGTTTTTGTTAATGGAACACCGAAATATTGGTGAAATATTGCTCTATAAAAGGGTTTTAAATATGCAAATATTTGAAGAATACAGTTAATGATGCCTAAGCTAAATTGATAAAAGAATATTTATAAATTTTTTTAAATTTCCCAATGACTAACATGGAATTCCCGATTTTTAATGATTTTAAAGTTTTCCTACATTCAGAATGATGTAACGAACAAAAAATATTTTTATTAATATATATTTGACCACTTAAAAAATATAGCTTTGAAAATATTTTTATTTATAAATTTTATAAGAAATCAGTTATACGGCAACAAAAATTTAATTAGTTACAAATTTTTATAAATATGATATATAAATTATAATTGCACTTAAATTTATTATACTTAAGAGTATATATACCTAATGTACAATTAAACATTATCATACCATCTTTAAATTTAATTTTAAAACTAGGTTTGCGGAAAATTTCCCAACGCTATTGTTTAAGTTTTGCAACCTTTAGGCTTATAAAACACATGTACATATCAAAATGAATACATACGAATATGTATTTAATATAATGTACTTAAAAAAAAAAAACAAATTTTTGTAATTTTAAAAGAAGTAGTAGTAAAAAAATAGGAAGGGGTTATTATATGCCTCCCATATTTCATTTGCCACTACTGTCATTTAACTGAATTTTTTGCAAGTTGCCAATTTTATCATTTGACTGTATGTAAAACGTATAATTAAAGGAAATTTTAGAGTTGGTTACAAAATCAGGGTTTCAATAATATGTTTAGCAGGCAATTAAAAGCGGTAGCCCTCACTCTTTTAAATGTTTTATCGTTGAAATATGTATGTAAAAACGATACATATGTAATGTATATGTATCTAAAAATATGTATGTATGAAACGCCTGGTCTTGTACAATAGCTACAAACGAGTAATCAACGGCTTAGTGAAATAATGATTCCAGAAACTGAAGCTTAGTCAAATATGAATACATGACTTAGTGAATGCCCTATGCTCCTTATAGGAGTGGGAAGGAAAAAAAAAATTAATGTAAAACATATAATTAGAAGATATTTTCGAGTTGGTTTCAAATCAAATCCAGTCAAATAAAATACTGTCAAATTATAATACAGGCAAATAAAAATACAGACAAGTGGCATACAATCAAATAATATACTGTCAAATGAAATACTTTCTTTGATGGTAATCCGTATAAATATTTTATAAAACCCGGTTAGAATTAAACAAATAATTGATTTTTCTTCCATCAAATATGTATAAATCAAACAATTCATATAAAATTCGTAAGTTTGACGTATTTCAAAAACTTTAAAAAAAAAAACAAAACAATTAGCAAATAAATGTTGAAGTTAAGAAAAATTAAAATTTAAGATTTGTATAAATACTTATAGTATCCTTTTGTGCCTAGAATGTTGGTGTTTTTTAAAGATTATATAATTCTAAAAATTGATTTCATTTTTAAATCAAAAAGGGTTTTTTTTTTCAGTTTTTAAATAACTTTGAAGTGGTCATGTATATTGCAGAAACGCTTTCCCATACTGCATTTGTGTCTTTTAAATTCTTATTTATAAAACACATATAAAACAAATTATACAAAAAATATAATTTTTCGCTAAGTTTAAAAATATATTTAAATTAGGTACACTAGAATAAATATTCTTTACGTTGTTGATAATTACAATAAAGTTGCCTACGCGATTTAGCTTAATGTTGTCTAGTTGCACAAAAATTGCTCTATCTAAAATGATGCATGTTAAATTGCATTTATGTAATACTTAAGATAAAAACATAATTTATATATACATAAAATTATACTACAAAATAACAAAAAAAAAAAAAAAAAATTTGTTAATCTACACGCGAGTAGGTACACCTTCATTCTTCTTCTCTGTTATAAAATCAAAATAATATTTCAAATTACAAATATTTTTTAACGATATTTACTAAAAAATTGAAAAATAACAATATGAAATTTATTTTATTACATTCCTACATACATAAAACATATATGTACATATATATACAAAATAATTATTTTTAAAAATAATCCCATTTTTTTTCACAATATCTATAATTGTATCTATACAGAATATTTTCTGGATCAAAACATTTAAAAATTTAATCAAAATAGGATTAATTTTTCATATATATGTATATGTGTGTTAAAATTAAAAAGAAAATTATTTTTAAATAAAATTTTAAATAAAATAATGGAAAATATGATTTAAAATAGAAATTATGTATAGAATGTTTTGTAATCTTATTTTAACTTAATGTATTAATAATGTATATAAATTATTTTTGATTCAGAAATGATTTTTATTTATAGATTTATTTAAAATATTAGTTAAACTAATCTACAAAGTTAGTTTTGTATATAGGTACATAATTACATATTCAAAATTTTTATTAAAAACAGAAAAAAAAAAAAAAAATTATTCGTTAAACTAAAATTAGAAATTACAATTAAAAAATTTGGTAAATTTTTTTTTTTTTTTTTAGTGCATTTGCCTGCCACATAAAAGTAACAAGGAAATTACACATCCTTTCCTTTTCAGGCGTGGCTGTACATGTCTTAAGGGGGAATTACTCTTACGACGTGTGTAGAATTCGAACCCGCACTTCCACGGTGTTCACAGCGTATTTTATACACTCTTACCCCACTAGATCACCGAGGCCACAGGTCTGGTAAAATATTATTATACTTATGTTGATAGACTTTTTTTTTTTATACAATTACGTTACTTTATACAATTACGTTTAATTAATACGTTACTCATTAAGTTTTTATAATCTAAATAAATTTCTTTAAAAAATATTTATTTATACTAAAAGAATTTTTAGAAATTCTTAAGCTCCTTAAAAAAAAAGGTAAAGAATATATGATTGAATAATCACTTAATTCACTGGAAGAAATCAAAATATTTGAAATAAAATTAGGAATGAGTTTAAGTTTTTCAAATATATGTATATATGAATTATGTATATATGTATCTATATAGTAAACCTCTTAAATTTTAATAGAATTTATATCATTAGAGTCTGCTCAATTATTAGTTTTTTTTTTTTTTACCTTTTATAAAAATTTGAATATAATTTTATTCAATTGTTTTAATACTATTTATATGAGCCATATTTGAAGAAAAATTAATTTAAAAGCGTAATCTAAAAATATAGTATAATCTTGTACTCAACCCTTCTAATATAATGTGAATCCAAATAAATGTACGCATTAAAAACTCACATAAGTTTGTCATTTTGGCATAAAAGTATTTTTATAATTATTAGACACAAAGTATTTATTATTTTACCGCAACCGTGTAAAAGCGAGAGGAAAATCGATATTTTAAACTTTCACATACTATAATATGACATGGCTAATTTTTTAATTATATTTTGTAAATTTAAATTTAATTTTTTCTTGGTTGTTCTTTCAGTTTAATTTATTGTATCTTGTAGCTTATTTAGTAAAAAGAAAAACAGTCGAACTAGAATTAAAATAAAGGGAATGTGTTAGCTTTTAAACTGTAAATTTAAATTGCCAATTTTATCTTTTATACAATCAAAAAATTAAACTTATTTGCTTGCGCAGCTATGTAGATTGTATATCACAGCTATAGGGTTGTGCCAAACAAACTTCTATATTTAACATATGACAAGTACTACTTAGAGTACATATATAAAATCAGTATACACAGCTATCTCGAAATTTCTAATATGAACGAAGAAAGAAGAAAATCATGCACTAAAATATAAGAACTGTTTAGAAGAGCACATAAATGCAAAATCATCAAAATTCCTACATTCCACAAATGCCAATAGAAGTCTTAAAAGAACTAAGCTACTAGATTCAACGATAAAGGAAGATCACCTTCACGAAAGTTTGCAGTTATAGGAAATTTATAATGTAGTTAGCGCAAAATTAATTAACGGTTTTAATTTTTCAAGACGATACTGATGTTTTTTATTGGAATAAAGTAACACATTACTTTGTTGCGTTCAGTATCCTTCGATGATTTTTATCATTTTTACTCAACAAAAAAAAAAAAAAAACGAAAAATTATAGTATCAAACACCAGTCGCAAAAAAAAATGTGTTAGATCAATTAGGTTATATCGTTCAACATGGTTTTTATAAAAAATTATATTCATGTAATTGCATCCATAGTTAAATTAACCTATGATCGAACAGTTGATTCACCACCTAACATGAAATTTCAAGAACGTTATATGTACATATATAGAATTTTATATTGAACTTTCAAAAATAAAATATTAAAACTCTTTTTAGCACATTTCCAAAAAAAAATTTTGAAAAAATGTGCCTATTAGTTTCAATCTGTCCGTCCATCCGTCTGTTTACAAAATTTCTACACCGTTAAAGATAGAGAAGAAAAAATTTAACCATGGGCAGGTCTTATGAAAAAATTAATTTTGTGGAACAACTTTTTCATGTAGCCCCATCCATCAGGGATCCATCATCAGCCCCTCAAACTTTGAAACATCAAAAAATCCCTATTTTTAAATTCGTATATTTCATGTTCCGTTAACATTTTTTCAAACTGATAACGCCATTCGACAGAAATTTTTTTTACCTTGGTAAATCAATATCAAAATTATATATTTTTTTTAAATCTAGTATTTCAATCTACGGTTTTGTGAAAACCAAATTTTGCATGATTTTTATATCTTCATAACTCTGGTACGCTTTTAGATAGTGGCTTGAAATTTTGAGGCAAGAAAGTAAAGTAAAGTAAAGTAAGTAAGTAAATTTTTTTGGATCACCTCCTATTTATTAGCTATTAGAGCTCAAAAATTTAAATTTGCTCTTTTTAAACACCTGTCAGTAACGTAGGCGCCTGTACACATTTCTCTTCGCCAAGAAAAAAAAATTAGTAATATATTTATAATATATATTATATAATATAAGGTTATATATATATATAAGGTTCCAGAGTTACAGCCTCCCAAAATTACAAAAAAAGCCCTATTCTCAGATGTATATATCTCAGGCTCTGCGTAGGCTCTCAGGCTCTGCGTAGTAGTTTTACAATCTAATATATCTTAGGCTCTGCGTAGTAGTTTTACAATCTAAACACACTAGAAGACCGGAAATTTTCTTACCTCTATAAAAAAAATATCAAAATGATGCAATATTATGTAATTTATTATTTAAATTTACCGTTATGTGAAAACTAAATTTTTCATGATATTTCATTTTTCACTCCGGCATGCTTTGAGTTAGGAACTTGAAATTTTGAAAAAAAAAACAAAAAAGAACTTTTAGAATTAGTATAAGTTTTCTCAGAACATTTTTTTGTACCACAGGGGGTTAAGACCTATAAGGGCTCAAAAATTAAAAATATGCTATTTTTAGACACCTGTAACATAGGCACCTGTACAAATTTTTCTTCGGCAAAATATAAAAATTAAAGCTCCATTAATATATTTCTACGTGTATTAACCGGTTTTTTTAGTTATATAGGATTCTGGATTTTCAGCCCCTCAAAATTTGCAAAAAACAGTCCTATTTTCACATTTTTTCTTATATGAAATTTTCAAACTTTCGTGCAAGTCACAATTCTAAACAAATTGTATTATCTTTTGGAAATGTGCACTTTTAAAAACCGTTAGTTTACATTCTGCCTTGTTTCGTTTTTTTTTTTTTGTTTTTTTTTTTTGTTTTTTGAAAAAGTCATAAATAAATAAATTCAACACAAAATAAAAATAAAAACAAAAAAAAAAAAAAAACGTAACATTAAATTAAATTTTCAATTTATTCAATTCATTCCATTTTGAAAAATTAAAATTCCCAAAAGAACCAAAAAAAAAAAAATAAAAATAAAAATAAAAACAAAAAAAAAGAAAAAGAAATAAAACCAAATCAAATTTTAAAATTATTATTTTAATTTTTCAGTTTGTGTGGTCATGATAATACCAAATGGGTTAATGATATTCATACCATGTTGGTTATGTTACGATTGTGAAAAAATAGTAAGTATAAATTGCATATATACATATACATAATATATTATAATATACTAAATGATACAATACAATAAATAATATAGAATAATATCAAACAATTGATCTGATGCATTCATTATTCATCACAAATCATAATATTATATAATAACAATTTATTTGAATCCTATGAATCCAATATAAGAATTCTATTTTGAAAAAAAAAACAACAACAAAACAAAAACAAAAACAAAAAAAATAATGGTTTACTGTATTTTTAAACAAAAATAATCTCAATATATAGAGGGAAAATTCTATTTTATTTGAAATCAAACTCTAAAAAAATTTATAATAAATCATATTAAATTTTATTTCATTTTTCTTTTTTTTTTTGATTTTTCTTGTTTTTTTTTTTGTTTTCTTTTGTTTTTTGTTCTTAATGTAGATTTATTTTTTTCTATAACAAAAAACGAATTAAATCAAAGTTTAATATAAAATTGGTTTTAATATCCATTGTAGGATTATTAAAAATGCAAAAAAAAAAAAAAAACAAAGAAAAATACAAAAAAAAAAGGGGAAAATTTTTTGAATTTTTAGAAATTTTTGAATTTTTGAAATTTAATAATTAAATTTCGATTAAATAAAATTTTATTAACTCAATTATTTACTGTTCATGATTCAAATTTAATCGATTAAACATATAATTAATTTAAATATAGAATCTTTCAATCCATTTATTTAAACATTTATACAGAAATTTAATATTATATAGATGATGAAATGATACAATCATATAATATTGTAAAATTTAATTGTTAAATGATAGCACAAAGAATTCAATATAAATTGAAATTATTGAAGTTTTTATAATTATGATTATGAACAATTTTTCATAATATTAGGCTTATTTTGTGTTTAATTGAGACTCATGTTTTAGTTAAATGTACATGGTTTCATAGTTCTGGTAATCATTAAACATTTCGATGTAATTTTTCACATATAATAGGCGCCAGTTATAGTTATCATTGAAATGCTTCCGAAAAAACTTTATTTTCAATTTTTTTGCAGCAAAGACTTATAAAATTTAACGAAAGTGTTAATTTTATGATTAAATAATTTCTAAAGAATAAATTCAACTACAAAATTTTAAATTTTAAATTAAATATTTTTAAAAAAAATCAAATTTAATGATTTTTCGGATTGGTAATTATTTTCCTGGTTTCCTGAATTGGTAATTTTACATAATGAAACAAAATTGTTCCAATGACATATGTTTCATTTTTTCCCATTTCAGTTTGTCATTGCAAAAAATTCTGATACAATTTTTGACATATCTCATTATGTATTTGCATTTCAATCAGTTTACACTTAAATCTTATTGTTTTATTATTTTCCTTATTAAATAAAATAATCTTTATTTATTCTTTTTTAGTACCATTTTATATCAATTATGAATAAATAAATTAAAATAATAAAACTTTATTTTCTAAAAATCCAAATAACGTTGACAACAATTTAAATTACTTTTATTTTTATTTTAATTTCAGTATTGGCATTTGACAAACACATTTACTGACACTTTTCTCTGATTGCTATAATGGCCTATATACGGAAAAAAATGTAAGTTTTCAATGAAATGTTTTTTTCCGTATGCATTTCAATGAAAGCTATAACTGGCGCCTTAATCTATACATAATATGTTGCATACACATATTCAACACAATATATGTATTTAATTAATTAATTTACATTTGGATTAACGAAGCGACAGCCTCTCAAAGTTTGAAACTGTTCTACTTTCAAATGTGTCTATGTTCAGCTGTTTAACATTTTTCTCAATCTAAAATCACTTAACTACAGGAAATTTTTTTACCCTTATAAATCAAAATCAAAATTATGCAATTTTCTGCAATTTATAGTATTTAAATTTACTGTTATGTCAAGACAAAATTTTGTTTCTTTCATAACTTCCGTATGTTTTCAATTAGACATTCGAAATACAAACCTCGATCCAAGATAGAAATTTTAGAACTAGTATAAGTTACGTTAGAACATTTTTTTGTATTTCCCACTATATAGGAGATATTTGACATTATTAATAAATGAAAAATTACTATTTTTACATACCTGTAATTTAGGCATCTGTACAAAAATTTTCAAAGTTGTTAAAGCTTTTCTTAATTATATTGAGTATTATAACTAAAGCAAGTGACCTTAAAATTGAAGAAAATGTCTCTTAATTTTTCACAATTTTTTCTCATATATAAAATTTTAAGAATATTTACAAATTTTGGCGAATGTCACAGTCTAAACTTTTTTTATTGTTTTTTAGAAAATATATACGTCTTTGGTTTTTATATCCTGTCTATTTTTTTTTAATTTTGCTTATAATCCATTTAAAGATTTTTAAATAAATTTTCAGTTTGGCTTCATAAGCTAATTGTTAACTAAGTTTTTAAAAATTAAAATAATATTTAATTTCTGTATTTCACATTGGTCAACTTCCATTGCCTTGACAGGCCTCCAAACAATATAGCTTGACATTTAAGACAATAAAAATCAAACTGTATTTTCCATTTATTTTCTGATAAAAGCAGATATATGTAAGTATTATTAAAATTAAATATATTTATACATACATATATGAAAACAAATACATAAAACTTTTTTTCTCTTTCTAATTCTAAGGTTTTATTTATACAAAGTGGCTTATTATCAATTATATAGGAATTTTTTGTTAATTTAGCTGCAAACAACTGTCAGTTTATATAACAATTTGTATAAAATTGCACATTAACTTAAATTATTGTCAATTGAATGACAATATAATTAACAAAATGTCAATTACTGTGTATGAAGCGAAACCTTAATAATAAACAAACAATCAGACAAAATAACATAACAAAAGTTTAACATTAATTTTTAGTATGATTTTTTTAACTTTTTTGTATGTATCAAAAAATGTTATCAATTTATCACATATTGGAACAAATCAAAAATTGATAAAATTAAATGCATTAAATTTTTCAAATTTCAACTACATAATATGTATGTATACTAAACAGGGTTTCCAGATATTCCAAATGACTCGGGAGGACACTTAGTTAAATATCAATTTAAAAAGAATTTATTTTATTTATTTCCAAACTACCTTTTTTATCAAAAAGTAACAAAATAATTACAAAATAAAAAAATTAACAGTTCATTTTAGAATGCAGTTTCTTAAACTAACAATTTAGTTTATTATACACTTTCTTAAATTAAGTATACTCTAATTATTATAAGTCATATTCTTACATATTTAATAAATATTTTTGACTAAAATTTAGCACATTTTAAAATACTTTGTCTTTTTTAATGTCATTTTAAAATTCAGAACAATTTATATCTTATTTTTGAAATATATAAATATAACTAATGCCGATTTGGTAAGATTTATTAAAGCACCGTTTCTCTCATAACATCATTATACTAAATACTTATTCAGCATAAGCAAAGAAAAAAAATTAATTAAATTAGAAAACTGTCTAGTTTTCAAATTGGAATATTTTTCAACGCACCAAAGAAATTCTTAAAATCCTCAACCACAGTACAGTGTCAAAAATTTTATACAATTTCGTTGAAATAACAAATTAATAATTACATCAACTCATCCAAAAATATTTAATGTTTCAATTAATTGTACAAACCCAGCCGTAGAAGTGAATTCTTCATTTAAAAATAAAAACATTTATTAAATTCAATTTTTTCTTTAATGTAATCTGCACCTTCATTTATAAAATCATTAAATTCTGCTTCCAGTTATTAATTTTATAAAATTGTTTCAATGCGCGTATCCAGTTGTAAAATTAAACTTGACAACATTTGAAACAAATGTAGTATAGGTTTAGTTGTTTTTTCTGATTCTAATTTCTATGTAGCTTTTGAAAAATATTTGTAATATACATTTGTTATATTATTTGATATCGAGTTAAAACTAGTGGAGGCGAGGTTTTTTGTAAAACTAGCAAAGATGTGGAGATTATTCACTTCGTTCGCGAGACTACGACGTCTGGTAACTCTAGTACATACCCTAATAAATTTTGAATAATTTTAATTCAACAGTTTTTTGTTTTATTTTTTTTTTTTCGTAAACTATTTTGCTTTAAAAGATTAATTTATTAGTAATAAATTTAGTAGAGTCTTTCGATTAAAAAAAGAATTTAATTAATTTAATTTAACATTTTGGTTTTTAATTATTTATATTATGATGGGTTTATCATTAGAATTGTCTATGTTTTTTTTATTAAAACTAAACAAATAATTCAATAAAAAAAAAAAAAATTTAAATGTGATTTATTTATAAATATCTAAATATGTAAATTTTTATCATTGCATTTTAAATTTTGAATTATTTATGTGTATTGTATTTAATTTAAATTGAAAAAAAAAAGAGAAGAAGGTCAACTCTAGGATACTTGCACGAACAGAATATAATCCTGTTACCATAAATGGTGATCATCTTTTATAAAATTTCAGATATTCGACTTAATTAAGTACTTAAGTTATATGTATGTATATTTTGGAGTTAAATTGGAGTTATTCTCTAATCCGTTGTCCGAGCGAACCAAATTTCCCAGAAGTTAACGCCATAAAAGTTGATATTTTACAAAATTTCAGTTATCTGTCATCATTAAATACTAATAACATATGAGGATATAAATTTTCAAACTACCCGAACCTGTTGCGTTATACTAACCAAATTTTGGAAAAGTCTTCTACATAACAAATTTTTTTTTCACAAAATTTCAAAAACCTAGCTTTTATAGACACGGCGTTATATAAAAAACGAGGAAGAATACAGTTGACTTTGTCAACTCTTAGATACCCGTACGAACCGTTAGTATGTTCACAGCCTGTCACTCTGCTTACAATATTATTTTTTTAATATTTTAGTATTTTAAAATAATTTGGGTGAATTTTATAATTTCTAGAACTATGGGTTGTACATATATTCAAACTATATGTTTATATGTACATTCTTCAAAAGCAGATTCTAACCTTTCACATTCTATAGTACCACTTAATACTAAGCGGTAAATGTATATTAAATTTACTTAGTACAAAATAGTAAATATAATTTTAAATATTATATTATATTATATTTAAATATTCCATTGACAGAATAATTTCTTATAAGTACAATAAAATACATATATGTATGTAAATACGGCGCTATATAATATACATATATACTCTTATCATTCATTCACTAGTGACATATACGATATGTAAATAAACAGGATATTATATAAGTATGTATGTATATCAATATCATATAAATAAAAATTCTTCAAGCAACCGTTATGTTGTACATTTATTTACATTTTTATGTACTACGCATTATATCCTCAACAATTTCAAATTATCAAATAAAACAAATGTAAAAAATTTGTTGAAGAAATTTGTTAGAAAATTTGAAAAATCAAGTAACACTTTCGTCAATTATAAAGTAACCCTATATTATTAAAAAAAGTTGTTAACAGAAATAAGAGTATGATGTTGAAGCTTTAATTTTTGTGTATTACTTCAAAAAAATTCTAACAGGTGTTCAAGTTACAGGTGCTTAAAAATAGGAAATTTTCAGTTTTTGACTCCTTACAGCTCCTAAACGGGGGGTGATACAAAAAAAATTTCTGAAATGACTCATACTTATTTTCAAAGATGTAACTTCTGTCAAAATTTCAAGTTTTCAACTTAAACCGTTTAGAAGATAGAAGGGTTAAAGGATTTTGCAAAATTTGAGTTTCGCATAACGGTAAATTAAGACACCGTATGCCACAAATATATATTTATTGTATATATACTTTTAAAGTTAATAAAAGTAATAATCGTTTGGCGTTTTCAAAATGAAGATATACCTTATACAACTTGTGCTATAACAATTTAAATATAGAGCTTTTTTGAACCTTTGGGGAGCTGTAGCTCCGTAACGGGTAGGGCTACGAAAAAAAGTTATTAAAAATAAAATTAACATTTTTGTAAGGTCTATCAGTAGTTCAAATTTCATAGCTCTATTGCAAAAAAAATGTGGGGATCTAAAAGTTAGGTGTTCGAGAGCTACCCTAAGGCTTGGTCCAAACTCAACCAAAAAAAATAGGGAACCTACGAATTACTCCCAAAATATTTTGTGTAAATTTCAAGATTCTAGCTTTCTTAGTTTTTGAGTTAGCGTGCTGACGGACGGACGGACATGGCTCAAAAGTCTTAGAATTTTTTTCTGATCCGATCCATACCTTTGAAGGTATATCTAGCTCGCTTATTTCGAAGTGTTACAGACGGAGGAGTAATTTTATTATACCCGATCCTATCGTACGGGTATAAAAAAAAGAAGTTGAGCAGCTACTCAAAACCGCCGGGTCAACTTATTGAATTTCAATAACGAAACTAATAATTTTATAAAGATGGAAAGATAAAAATATCATAATCCGAGTTCAAATATTTTTTGTGTTATCATTTTAAATCAAATAATAAGGTAATTTCAATTTTTTCCTTCAACTTATGATGGATTTAATATTATATAATAGAGTTACGTTCGAAAGGTCGTCATATATATAATTCCGTTTACTCGAAATTTGTTTTTTTAATGTCCCGTTTCTTTAAATTTCATTTTTAAAATCCTTTTTACTGTAAATCCCATTTGTTAATCTAAGCAGATATGACGCAACATCAGTAAATGACTTACAACTTAATTATCAAATTAGTTATCAATATCACTCGGCTTCGTTTTATATAGTTTAAGTAACTCGTTATATGCAGGCCTTTCGTAGAACTCCAAAAATTTAAATTTTCTAAAAAGTTTAAAAATAAGAGCTTTTTACTTAATTAAAGCCGTTTGAATTTTAAGTCAACAGAATGTCCATATAAATAATAACTTTGTAGGTATATAAATAATGAAAAGTATAGGTATATTGATTTTTGATTATTATTATTATTTATTAGAATAAGATTATACAAATATGTTGTGAAACATTATGAATACATATATGCTTATAAACATTGTACCTTGTTTTGTATTAATACACAATCTAGACAAATCAAATTATAATACACGCATCGTTTTACATCGTTTTTTTTTTTGTACCGCAACCACAACTGAAAAGGAAAGGTTGATTTATTTCTTCATCATGTTTCATATCTAGTGCAGGAACCAAATATAATAATAATAATAATACTTAATAATTTTTAAGTATTAAAAACTTAATAACAATTTTATACGAAGTTTGTATACATTATGTTTTTTCAAGTATTAACGCCTAAACATATGCAATAGTTTAATATTCTAAGATTATATACAATTGCTTCATTAAAAATTATTATTAAAAAATTATTCACATTATTATATTAACTTTTTTTAACGGCTCTTTCTTTCATTACATTCTATAGGATAAAAGTTTTCATAAAGTATTTCATAAGGTTAAAAATGGACGTAGTGACATTTATTTAAATGCAGCACTCAAAGAATTTTCTTTACAAATGTTTCATCAAAATATTGAATTATCAGCTGGCGGATTTTTTACAATTAATTTCAAATTTCTTGGAGAAGTATTACTATTTTTTCAGTTTTATTTAATTTTATAATAATATGTAATTTAAAAATATTTATTTCTTTTTTTGGTTATAGGTTGTATTCTCACTGGTCACATATATTGTCATTTTGATACAATTTAGAAATAATCCTTAAAAAATTGGAATTCATTTGAAATGTTGCTTTGGAGTGTTTTTAATTTAGAGTATTTTGAGAATATAATAATAAATTATATCAATGTATTAGTGTATTTTAAATTTAAGGATATTACCTATATAATAATAATTTAGTATGAACAAAAACTAACAGAATCAAAATTAAATATAACAGAATTTATTCAGCTAATGGTGTAGTTGTTAAGACACCGGCCTTTCATACAAAAAGTCAAACCCAGGCTGGGTCATATAGATTAATAAAAACTCATATAGATTTTTCTTATCATATATAATTAGTAGAATATAATTAAATTAAAAATAAGTATATATGTCCTATAAATTATAATTAATATCATATTGTATATAATAAAATAATAATAAACCATAATTCTTGTATAAGATAATAGATGGCGTTGAAATAATAGAAACATCTTAGTGTTGTACAATAGCTAAAGCCGAGTAAATAACGGCTTAGTGAAATGAATGATTTACGAAACTGAAGCTTAGTCAAATATGAATAATAAATGACTTAGTGGATGCCCTATACTCATCATTGGAGTGCCTCGGAAAAAAAAAAAAAAAAAAACAGAATTAAATCAAATAAATATCCTTTTAATAAATAAAAGTGAGAGCATATTATTTAGCATATAGATTTTAAAAGTGTTTTTAATTATTGCGTATATTGCAAATATCTTATATATAACATTATTATATGTCAAACATAAAATTACAACAATATATAAACAATAAAACTATATACTTATCGATTAAAACCAATTCAACATGTTCGAATTATTTTTCTAAGAAAAGTGATTGAAATATTTAACTAATGATTAATTTTAATTCGCAAAACATTCGCAAAAAAAGTGAACATTCTCACATTAGATAGCATGGACTGCTATCGATCAGTTACCCTTATCATCGCTTCTACTCTAGAATTGTTTGTATGAGTGTATATCCTATATTATTTTTTCCGTAAGAGTGGGCCACATCTCTCTTAATGATTTGTTGTTGCTTACATTACCTGCTCACATAGATTTTGCAGTTAATAAAAAGTGTGAGGAAGCTTATTAATTTTGAATTTGATTGTGGTACCGATTCAATAGGTTTGATGGTCCCTTCACTATCAATATAGATGGTAATTGTGTCAGACAGTTTTGCTTTTTGAAATTTGATTTTGAATTCTTTCCTGACAATACTAAATATTTCCACCTGAATTAGGAAAAAGAAAAGAAATGTCTATTTCGAAATCACTCGACAAAACTTTAACACTCAAGTTAGTATTGATAATATTAATAGATGACATACTAATAATAAAAATATAAAAATAATATTAAATCTGATAATAGATGATATACTAATAGTCAATTTGTAGAAAAGTTGAAACTGAGTATCCTTTAATATAAAATAAAAAAGAGTTTTCCTTTCTTTTATCCTTAAAAGAATAAATAAGGATAAATAGTATTTAAAAATTCAGTTAATTTCTATTCTTGACTTTTTTGTCGATCAGACTAAACTTAAATTAAAATATTTTTAATTTATTCTTTTCTCTATATACATTATATGTATGTATATTTTTACTTTATAAAAAACCTAAAATCACGTATATTACATAAATATGTAAAAATGTTAAAATAAAAAAAAAAAATAAAAAATTAGAAATTATATACATAAATACAATAAGATCAAGTACATACAATTCAAATTGGATTTTCTTTTGTTCTTTTAAAAATCTTTATTTAAAATAATTATTGTTACAATATCATATAATGTAAGAATTAAGTATATTATTCCCTTGAACTCAATTTTTATTAAGTTTAGTACAATTATATTACTTCAAACAATATTTTTATTTTTTTTTTTACTTTATGTAATATTTATTGTATTATATAATATTTAATTTATTTTTATTTTCTTAAACAAAAAAAAAAAACTTTTTCTTTGATTATTTTATTTTATTTTTGTTTTCCTCCTATGAATTCTTTGTACACTTTAACAAAATCTCTAAGAATCTTTATAAGATATAAAAAAAAAAAAATGAAAAAAATTGATAAAACAAACAACAAACAACAAAACTAAAAAAAACTATTATCTCATATTATAATAGTACAACTATACTACAAAATTACATAAACTACATGAATCTAAAATACCTTATCCTGGATTCTTGTTTGTATTAACAAAATTAAATTTAATGATTGGAAAAAAAGTTTTTCATGTTCTTTTTTTTTTTTTTTACTTTATTTTAAATCCTAGACAAGTAAATTGTTTATGACCTTGCATATAAATATAACTTATATATATATATACCTAAGTTTAAAATAATGCTCATATTAAAAAAATAATAAAAAAAAAAAAACAACAAAAAATATAAAAACAAGGACATGCTTATTTCTTAATTTCATTACAGATATTATTATATTACGTAGTTTAAAAAAAAAAGGAAAAAATAATTTTTACCTAAAAAAAAAAAAAAAAAAATAATGTTTATACATATCATTCATAAAATCAAGAGAATTTTATTTAAAAAAACTAAAAAAAAAATAAAATGGGGTTTTCTATTGTCCTTTACATTTTAATCAATAACATTATAATATACCTTACATTTTATCTTTTAACATTTTTCTTTTGAAATCAATTTTGGTTTCTAAAATGATATCTGAATGATTTCAAAAATAAAACACAAATAAGATCAAAATAATATTTGTCTACCATATTATGTCCACCTGTCGATTATCAACCCATCATCACCTACACAAAATCTATAACAATGAAATCATAAAAAAAAAAATTACATTGAAATGACTATTGGAACCGTGGCTGTATTGATTCAATGTTTATTGACCTGAAAACGACAATACAATACAATACAATTAAATCAAAATATTGAAAAGAAAAACTGGTCAAAACAATATCAAACTACTTTTTCAAATAATGTGACTCTGAGTTCCATCAAACACGAATTTCAATCAAAAATCTTAAAAAAAAAAAAAAAAAAAAAAATTTCAATCAAAAGACTGCAATTCATCTGTTAAAATCATTAAACCATTATTGTCATCATATAAAATGTGCATAATTTCGAAAATCTTTCAATATCTTTTTTCTCTTTTCTTAAATAAAAATAAATAAAAAAAAAAATCAAAATGTTCTAATGAAATTGAAAAAAGATATCAATATAAATATGCGAATGGAATAATAAAAAATATAATAAAGGACCATGTATCATATAAAAATGAACTTAACTTAATAAAAATTAGATAATTTTCATTTGATGATAATACAAATAATACAAAATTGTTCAATTTTTAACTCTTGATATTCTTGTCCGGTGTACATACTCTTTCTTTTCTTATATTTTCTTCTTTTTTTTTTTTGTCTTTTAAAATAAGTGTATAATATAATAAAATAATACATATTATATAAATTTAAGAATTAATATGAAAAAGGTATCACAATAGCAATACCTTAACTTGTCCGTTTTTAAAAAAAAATATTACTCCTAAATATATGCAATAATATCTGGAAATAATTAAAATTAAAAGTAACATTAACATTAACATTAACAGAAGAAATGCGAATTTAAGCCTGCACATGTAGCAAGCTTTTTTAATGGGAAGTAAAAATTTCTAAAATTTTTTGACCATTCAGATGGATGTACGATAGATTAAGCACACGGTATAGCAATATAGTAAAAGTTCTCCTCCTCTATCTTGCCTTGATTCTCATATATTAAGAATTCTAATTATTTGACTCATGGCGCAGTTATTAAGTCGTCAACCTTTCAATCGAAGGGTCTTGGGTTCAAACCCGGTCAGGTCATATAAACAAAAATATATAGTAATTTTATATCGTAATAATGTATATCGTATAATTAATAGTAATAATAATAATAATAGCTGCTACAATGGAGCTTTCTTTTGTTATATCATGCAGTAAGGTGTTATATACTGCTGCATGTTGTAATACACTGATGGCCCTGACTCTGTAGTAAAATAATAATAATATTAATAAGAATACTAATGACAATAATAACAGCCGCTACAGTGACAGTGGGGGTTACCTTCAATAATTACCTCATGTAGTAAGGTGTTATATACTACTACATTTTGGAACTGTTGTAACGGCTATAGTCACTGTTAGCAAATAGTAAAAATAATAGGCGGATTCATTGTTTCCTTACTTTCGTTCCATTTCCCATCCTTTCCTATCCCTACTCCCCAACCAATATACATCGTTCGCAGGTAATGGTTTCATCCATTATATTGGTCAAAGTGGGAGGTTGGTTTAGTCAGTAAGAATCTGACACTACAAGGGAGGAAATTCTTGGTGTCTTTGGAAGATTCCCACCTCCCTTAGGAAAAACAAAAATGTGAAATGTATCTTTCAATAATTACATTTTTTATTTGCATAACCAGTATACACATAAATCAGTATACCACATCTTCAAATCAATAAAATTCAACGATTCTAGTAGTTTAATTATCAGAATATATCCAAGAACAAAAATGTCAAATGTCAAAAAAATAAAATTTTGTGTAAATCTTTAAAAAAAAAAATTCTATCGAAGTAGAAGTAGAAAACCCCATTTAATTCTTTTATTTTCTTTGACCCCATTTTCATTTAAAACCGTGATTTAATGTTAAACCTACACACATTTTGTAAATCACATAAAACTGTAACATGTGTTAAATAATATATGAGAACGGACAAAATAACATAAACAAATTTAAAATTAAGATATTTCATATTTAAAAAAAGATCCCTAAAAGTTAAAAAATTATTTTCATCAGAAAGTCTTAAATTAATATTTCTACATTGTAAAATCAATGAAAAACAGTCGAGTGTAGTAAAATATTTTGTTATCTGTTTCTTTGAATAAAACCTTTTTTTTTTTTATCTTAAATTTAAAGTTCAGTATATTTTTAATAATCAAATCAATGTAAAAATTTAAAATTGGATATCAGTTCTGCATCAGAAATTTTTAATATATCATTGTCTAAATTCATTCTTTACAAAATAGAGATGACATTGAACATAATATGGCTACAGCCAATATATATGACAATGAAAAACATTATCTGTTAATATGGTTAGCGAATAAGAAACAGCCTGTAACATTTTAATCAGTTCAATATAATATATTAGGTGCAATCCAGTGATTTTATATTTTATCAAAATCAACTTATATAAAGTTATTTACAACAGCATCATAAAAAACAAGGGCTGAGATTATTGTAATGGATGGTAAAAAAGTGACACAAAAATTTATCTTCAATAAATTTGTGTACAAAATTTAGAATTTTTTTTATTGTACATAATTACAAACATTTTCAAAATTTTTTTAAGTAAAAAATATTTTAATCTTGTTTTACAAATTTAAAAAGGACATTTCCAGAATTAGAAACTAACATAAGATTCTAAAATTTGTTACGTATTTTTTCTTTGCTGATACAATTTATTTTGTTTAGGCATCCAAAGGGTTTTGTTTCACAAAAAGTAGATTTTAATAAAAATTATGCAAAAAAAAAAAAAAATACATTTCCTGATATTGTAATGTTCGTTTTTCTTTTCCTCTTTTGTTCTTTCATATAAAAAAAAAGATTAAAATATACAGAGTGTCCAATGAATGTGTTGCCATAAGGAAGTGGGTGATTAGGTGCTTCAAAACAAGAATAAATTGGGATGAGTTACGGGGCTCGTAAAAATTATAGTTATAAACTATCATAGCCACAAGATAAAACAATTACCCATATATTATTAAAATTAAATTTATTTTTAACAATTTTTTTTATCATAACTTCTACAATTTTCAGAGTCTAGGTAAGCTTATCTAAACCTTAACTTGTAGAGAATAGGAGAGTGAATAACATAAAATGAAAAAAAAAAGTGAATTAATAGTGTATTTTTTCTTTTTTTTTTAAATAGGAGTACATTTTTACTGGAAAAAATCATAAATTTTGAATATTTAATTGCAATCTTGAACCAACTAACAGCCATAGCTAGAAGCTAAAGCGTTTTAAGAAAAATCTCATAAGCTTTTTTGCGGGTAATTATTTTATCGTAGCTAAGAGTGTATTGCAAATTAAAAATTTTTTTGGAACCCCATAATCAGGAATGATTAACAACACACCCAATCACCCACTTTCTTTTGTCAACAGTCTAACAGAACACCCTGTATAAACATACACACATCAAAAATCAATACTAATTTGTATAAACATTTCAAAATAATGAAATATAATTTAAAAAAAAAAAAAAATAAAACTAAAAAATTTTCTTCTATAAAATGCAAAGGATTTAAAAAACGAACATTTTGAAAAAAAAATATCAATAATTAAATATAAGTAAATTTATATAAGATTTCACTTTAAGATAAATTACTTTACTTTTATTTAATATTCAGAAAAGAAAAAATACGATAAAAATGTTTTAATTAAATATTTTTTCTCTTAAAAATAAAAACTTACAACCGAAATACAACCATTTAATACAAATAAATGCGTATAAAAATTGTATAATAATTTTAATTTTAATGAAATGTGGGTAATTGTTTTATGTTGTGGCTATGATAGTTTTGGAGCACCTAATTACTCACTTCCCACGTTTGGTAACACACATTTTTTTTTTGCTATTTCTTCATATCCTTGAAACAATTTTAATCAGAACCTTAAAATTTTAAGAAGAGGAAAATTGTTTGAAGCTAGAATTAGCATAAACTTTTTCAGAAAGAAATGTTTGTGCTTTTTGGTGTTCCACGATTTGGAGATCAAAATATTAAAATTTGCTATTTTTTGCAATCTATAACCTGTACACCTTAATTTTTCACCGTAAATTTGTTTAAAGTAAGACACAAAATTTAAAATTCCAAAAATATGATGGTATAAAGACTTTTCTGATTTAAGTACATAATATGGGGTTTCATTAGAATTGAAAAAAATCTACAAAAATATTTAAAAAATGTGCTTCATTAAAAATTTTTGGTTTTACATACCTATTGGTTTTGTTTTTAAAGATATTCACAATTATATAATATAATATTCTATATGTAGACATAATTCAGTTTTCTCTGAAAATTAATTATTTTTTTTTTTTTTTTGGAATAACTCTTTGTTTTATGATATCGAAGATAAATCTATAAAACTCTAACTTAATAATAAGGTTGTATTGAGTTAGAAATCAAATAATTTTCAATTAAGAATAAAATATTATATAATTCCTTTACAATATTTAGATTTAAGATGCATATAATTTGCATCTTTTGAACAAATTAAAAAAGAAAGTAATAAAAAATCAAAAGTTTCGATTTTCAATGCTTATCCTTTAAATCCTTTGGAAATATCTTTTATACCCTACACTTAAAATACAGCGTATCTTAAACTTATATTATTGGTATGGTGTTTGTAACCACCAAAAGGAAGCGAGTTAGATATGGACATGTATATATATTCTGAATCAGGATCACCTCCTGAGTCGATTTAGCGATGTCTGTCCGTCCATACGTACGGACGATAACTCAAAAAATAATAATGCTATTTTGATGAAATTTATACTGTAGGTTAACAATGACTAAAGTAAGGCGTGGATTGCAAATGGGCGAAATCGGACCATGGGTTCAGGTACCTCCCATACAACTCCCAAAACCGAAGACGCATATCTTCGAAATTAACAAAGAGAAAAACTTAAAATTTTGTACGAGGGTGTGTTTTCCTGAATCTCTGATATCCCTAAAATTTAAGATGAATTGGAGTTGTTGTTGCGGGTACTTCCCATACAACTCCCAAAACCGAACAAGCATATATTCAAATTAATAAAGATAGAAACTTCAAATTTGGTACTAGGGTGTTGTTTCCTGAATCCCTGATTTGTCCAAAATTTGAGATAAATTGAAGTGGTTGTTCGGATACCTCCCATACAACTCCCAAAACTGACCACCCATATCTTCGAAATTAATAAAGTAGAACCTGCAAATTTGATACGAGGGTGTGTTGTTTCCTGAATCCCTGATTTGCCTAAAATTTCAGATGAATTGGAATGGTTGTTCGGGTCCACACAACTCCCAAGACCGAACAAGCATATCTTCGAAATTAATAAATGTAAAAACTTGAAATTTGATATAAGAGTGTTCTACCCTGTTCTTATGATATCTCTAAAATTTGAGATGAATTGAAGTAGTGGTTCGGGTGCCTTCACATACTTCCCAAGACCTAACAAGCATATCTTCGAATTTAATAAAGATAGAAACCTGAAATTTTGTACAAAGGTTGTAAAAGCATTTATGTTTTTAGCTTATATTAAATACCTAACTAAAATAACTTATGAATTTTTAATTTAATTTGAATTTTTTAGGTGTAGGGAATAAATAAGTCCGTTGCGTCGATTTACTGTTACATTTACTTGTTTTTAAATAAAATAAATGAAAAATCAAACATTTTTTTTCTGTTTGTAAGTTAATATTACACTCTTAAAACTATTATTTTAAAAAAGAAAGCTAAACTAAAGATTTCCCTTTGATATGTATTTTATAAATAAAAGTAAAATGAATTCAAGTTTACAAAAAAAAGAAAATTGTAAATCTGAATATAATAAATTTTGAATATGTATTAATTATACCTACATAATTTCAAACATTACGCAATTAGGAAATCTTTTTTGTCACTTACCATTATATTATGAAATCAAAACAATATTTAATATTTGTGATCACTTGTTGTACACTTTTTGTAACAATTTTTACTAAATACTTCTAGATCTGAAACGTAATTTACACGTTGAATTTAAAATACCTTAATTCTATTCGTATATGTTAATTATATACCCATATGAAATTTATTTTACGTCACTTTTGCAAAATCATTAGTTTCGCTATTTAAATTCAGAATTTTCGGCCATTGGGTTCGAGTAGCTGTCATATAACTTCTTTCTTTATATGGAAATAATTCAGTGTCTATTGAAGCAAGGTATCTTGAAAAATGGTGTCGAGTTACAGGCCAATAACATCCGTAAAATTTGGTTATGCTGATGCAACAGGTGCGAGTAACCGCCGTACAACTTCTTTTTATAAATGAAAATAACTCCGAGTCTATTGAAGCTAGGTATGTATCTGAAATTTTGTAAAAAAAAAGATGTCAAATTACATGCTAACAACTTCTGTAAAATTTGGTTGGGCTAGAGCAGTTAGGTTCAGGCATCTTGCACCTCTTCGAACTTTATGAAGCTAAGCGTCTGAAATCTTACAAAACATTCTCAAGTCTTAGGGCAATAACTTCTGTAAAATTTGGTTGTGCACCTGCAGTAGATTCGAGTAGCTATCATACAACTCCACAATTTACATAAATATATCTCGGTATAGTTAACATCGGTACTAAAAAATTTGAAATTTTTTAAAAGATGATCAAGTTTTATAGAAACAGGATATATTACGTTCATACGGCTATCCCACAGTTGATACAGTCTACTCTACTTCACTTTACCTGATCGTTTTAAATTAAATGTATATTGAACTTATTGCGGAAAAGGACTTTTTTTAATTAGAAAAAGGCATTTACTGTAGGAATGATCTGACTATATACATATCTTTTAACTTTAATGAGCTGCTTTAGTATTAAGATCATCTTTATTTTATATTTTCGAATATATACATGTTATATGTTCATATAATACATCTTATATTATAGCAAAGTATTTATCGATTGATTAACTTACATTTAATATGTTATCGTGTATATAAAGAATAGGATATCATTCACAGAAGATATTATAATCCTATTAAGGTATTATATTTTTAATATTATTATTTAACAATAATCTATAATTCTAAAATATAAATTTTTTTCTCAAAATGTATATGTAATTATATTATACTATACTATAATATAACCCTAAATTGAATTAAAAATCGTTTGTTTCAATAAAATCTAATTTATATATTAATACTTCAATACTAGACGCATCATTTAACATAAAAATTAAAAAAATTTCTACCTTCCTTAGGAAAAATAGAAGATACATTTTTTTTTTCTTTTTTCTTCATTTTTTTATATAATTATGTTGAATTTCCTTTTACTTTAAGTAAAAATATTTCTAATAAATTTATTTGTTTTATACCATTCCCTTAAACCATTTTCTTTCACCATTAGATTGAACAGATTAAAATCAATCAATAATTAATCAAAATGTTTAAAATTGAAGAAAACAATTTTAATAAATTTCACAAAAGGCCTACTTCCCTTTTAATGATATTAAAAAAAAAAAATTAAATAAAAACAAATTCAACTTAACTCAACTTTTTTTTTAGTTTCACTACGTCTGTTCGCCTGCTTATAAAATTTCTACCCAGCTTAAGATAGAACAAAGAATTTTTGAATATCTTAAAAAATTAATTTTGTGTAACATCTTCTTTATGTAGCCGCATCCATTACATAGATACATAATCTCTCAAAGTTGTAGTAACATCTAATTTCAAATGTGCTAAACTCATACATATTTCAATTTCTGTTAAACTTTTTGTTTAATCTTAAAACGCCAGGACATTTTTTTTAAGTTAATAAATCTATATAAAAATAAATCACTATTATGTGAAAACAAAATTTTACAAGATTTCGATGTTTTCATATCTCCAACACGCTCTTATAATTAGAATCTTATAATTTGAGCTATTTACATTGTTGAATATTAATAATTACTCGACTGTAGCTATTTGTACAAAATTATCAGACAAAAATAATATGCTCGTACGTTTTGTCTTTTAATAAAAAACAATAAAATAGAAAGGCTCCAAATTACTTAAAACTATTTTAAATGAATTGTATGACTTTGAGAACTATTGTTCATACGGCTGTAAAAATAAAACCCTAACCAATACATATACTGATTCCAACCTACCCACTAACGGTACACTTATCAAACAAATGCTTTATCAACTTTACTTATTTTCCTAATAATAATCTTAGCCCTAAAGCTTAATCTACTAATTTTTATATTTTGATTCGACTTATACACTTGAGACGATAACTGAGTCATATGATTCATGACGTAGTGGCCACCATTTCAAATGAAGGGTCTCGGGTTCAAAACCGGATCAGGTCATATTAAAAAAATATGTAGTGATTTTATATTGTAATAATGTATATCGTATAATTAATAATGATAATAATAATAATAATAATAATAACAATAGCTGATAGCTCCTCCTCAATAACAATAGCTGATAGCTGTCTATCTCTAGTTATATCATGCAGGAAAGTGTTATATACTACTGTTCATTGGCATCCACTGATCATAACTAATATCATTACCAATAATATAATAGTAGATACACTGACACTTGACAGTGGTGTGGTTGCCTTCAATTATTACCTCATGCAGCAAGATATTATATATTCCTGCATGTTGTAACTGTTGATGGCAATAGTCACCGTTGTTGTTTTCACTATCACTGTTCAATGTTTTCGTAACCTGGCCCTATTCTTTCCTTCCTATCCCTATTTTCTAACCAATATACTGCGTCATCCAATTATATTAGCTAAAAGAGGTGGGTTTAATCACTAAGAATCTGACACTATCAAGGCGGAATTCTTGGTACCTTTGAAAGATTCTCACTTCCCTTATGATGCTTATTGATGATCTTAATCATTTTTTTTTTTTTTTGAATTTTTAATGGAGAACTTTGTTCTGGTAAGTTATTATTTAATATTTAGAAAGTGTTGGTATAGTAAAATTTATTATGGTATAATATTTTGTTTTGCAATAGATTTTGAGTACAATTTTTTTTTCATATAGTAAAAGTAGTGTAATATGTTGTGTAAATTACTATAGATAATTTCTATATGTGCTCCGAACAGTTCAGTGCTTGTTTCGATTCATTATTAAAAGTGTTCAGTGCTTGCTAATATTGTTCAAGATTGTCTCAATATGATATTCTTTTTCTCCTAGATCTTCTTCTTTTTTCAAATTTTATTTTTATAACAGAATAAAAAAATATCTTTTTTTCTAGTTTTAATAGCTGTAATAAATACCTAATATTAATCTTCGACGATATTTAAGAGTTGGCTACGAAATCTCGCGTTTCAAAATCTCGTATTTCAAAATCTCGCTTATATCAAAATCTCGTGTCTCAAAATCTTGTATCTTAAAATCGCGCGTTTTAAAATTAAATTACTTTTTTCATTAATTAAATAGATTTGGTGGTTGAAATATTGCAATATTGAAAAAGAAATATTATAAAATATAAAATATTGAAAAATTGAGTAATAATTTTTTAAAAAGCAATATTTTTTATATTTTTTCTATTTCTACTTATTGGTGATATTTTCTAGGAAAAGGAAACAACACTGATTTTGAATACAACTGGAAAATCCCCCCTAATTCATAATCTCGCAAATTAATAAATATTCTGGAAAAAACGAATACCCTGAATTCACAACCAATTCTAAAATCCCTTAAAATTAGGGAACACGCACATACATATATACACATATTCTCTAAAAGGCGTAAAATCCTGATTTTGTAACCATAAAATGTCTCCTAATAATTATGATTTGTATACATATTTGAAAATTAGAACATTAAAAAACATTTTAAAAAAGTGGAGGGTATCTCCCCCCAAACCACCGCTAAACAAATTACTGAAATTCTGATTTTGTAACCAACTATAAAATCACTCCAAATTCAGTGTACTTTTACACTACACTTATTTTCTAATACCGTATTCTTTCTATTTGTTTAATATAGTATTTCTTATTCACGAGATTTTAAGACACGAAATTTTCAGATGCAAGATTTTGACACGCGAGATTTTGATACGCATGATTTTAAAAAACGAGATTTATAAAAGCAAGAAATTTTGAGACACGAGATTCGCGAGATTTCGATACGCTTCCGATAAAATAAAATGTAAGATTCGCATTTTCATTTAAGTTTTAGATCTATTTTACACTCTTTCCATTCGAATATTGGTAACTGTTAAATTTTTTATTGTGAAATATTATACAGTTATGTTACATTTTTCCATTTACTTTTAAAACTGTAAATAGTTAATAAGGAATTATTAAAATAGTAAATTGATTAAAATCATTAAAATAATTTTAGTTGCTAAGCTTACAATAAATTAAATAATTATATTTTGTTAAGCCTACAAAATTTAATATTTTATTCTTTTTGAATTTTAAATTTATTTTGCACAATTTAATTTAGAAAACTTTACGAATAAAAATAAAAAATTCATAGAAACTTTTTAATTGCTTTTTTTTTAAGTGGGTGTGAGAAAAAACTTTTTAGTTATAATTTCTAAAAAATGTTTTCAAGGGTAATTGGATAAACAGGATTGATGATTATTAATAAAAACAAGTAAAATCGTATCCAATCTCTAAAGTGTAGATAAAAAAAAAATTCCATAAAATTGTATTATAAATTTATCTATAAATTGTAAATAGAAAACCTCCAAAACGGTATTTTATAAAAAAAAAACAAAAAAAAGTTTATTTTTATGAGATATATAATGTATATGTACTTAATTTTTTAAATATGTATATATTTATGTATAAATCTTTGAATTTTAAATTAAAGTATGAAAAACAGATAAAATAATTTATTGGTATTTTTACAATTATCTACGTTTTAATTAGATATCTTTAGATTGTTTGATAGTCGTTTTTTATAAAAAAAAAAATCTTATATTACCGCTCTAGTTATGTTATCTAAATTATGATATTCATTCAGTTGAAAAATTCCATTTAGCTTTCAGTATTAGTCAGAGCTTCACTATATAATGGACTTGCAAACTAAAAATTTAAATCACATGGTGTGTGGTATCAATAAAAATAATGTGTCGTAGAAAATCAAGAAAAAATCTTTCACATGATGGCACGGAAATAGCTATAAATAAGTAAATCTAACAGTAAGTCGATGCAACCGACTTATTAATACCCTACACCTGAATAATTCGAATTAAATTAAAAATCCATAAGTTTTTTGGCAGCTGCTTAAACTTCTTCCCTTTTCTGTCTTATTCAAATAGAATTTCAGGAACGTAAAAGAGGCATTTCTTGGGATATGCTTGTCACCCTTGTAAAAAATTTCAAGTTTCTATCTTTATTAATTTCGAAGATATCTTTGTTAGTAATTGAGAAGCGTGTGTCAGGTACCCGACTTGCCACTCCAATTCATCAAATCCATCTCAGGGACATAAAGAAAACATGCCAAAACACTATTGTAAAAAATTTAAACGTTCTATCTTTGTTGGTTTTAGAGATAAACTCGTTTGCTCTGGAATCATTTGGTAGCTTCCAGAATCTGAACCCATGGATCAATTTTGTCCAGATTCGAACCTAGCCTTCCTTTCGTAATTAGTAACCTACTATATAAATTTCATCAAGATTAAGCTTTACTAGTTTTTGAGTTATCGTGTGAACGGACGGACGGACATCGTTAAATCGACTTCCGCAGGTGATCCTGATTCAGAATATATATGCATGTTCATATCTAATTCGCTTCCTTTTGGTGGTTACAAACTCCATACCAAAGTTAATATACTCTATACTTTAGGTGTGGGGTATAAAAATAAAATGTGTACAGCTTAAACGTTTTTCGGAAAGTAACAACACAATAGCTAGAATATGACGAAAAACGACTTAGTAAAATTGATTATGCAAGAAACAAAATTAATCTGATTCCAAAAATACTTTGTGGATATCTTAATCTTAAACAGTTCAAATTAGGAAGTAAAATCATTAGTGGGGGAAATCATCGTACAGCAATTTCGATTCCTCTATGATTTGTCTATGAAAGCAATAAGATCTTTGAGAGTAAAAATTATATGTTATGGAAAAAACGTTGTTAAGATTTACAATTGAAGGGGGTAACAGACTCGAGATTATTACAAATGAATTTTCGTAAGGTGAGTTTAGATATTTAGAAATTTGTACGACACAAGCTACAACTTATACCAGAAATCTATAAATAGGCTGATAGGCACTGGAATACCTGATAGGCACTGGAAACCAAACTTCAAATTAACATTCGAATCGTTTGTAAAACAAGTTACTCGGTTTTGCATTTTATCTTTTACATTTTATCAAGTACTACCAGTAATATTTTAGGGGTTACTATCAAATACGTACATTATACTCTATCGTTGGTTTTTTATATAGTTTATTCCAATGATCAGAAAACGAAAGAAAGATTATGGACCAACTGACTTTATGATTTACATCCATGTTCAAAATTTTAAATTCATATACAATATTAGTAAGTATAGAATTTTTTCATGAAAAAATGTGTATTTAATAAAAATTTTCCCTACTCCACTATCTCGTATTATTTATTCCTTTTTTGTCCATTGTTGAAATATAGGTAATCATTTGACAATAGGCTATATTAAACTTCTTGAGGTTATACTTTCGTAATGGGTACAGTTACATAAAAATACTGTTTCATAATATTTTTTAAAATGGTTGAAATTACATTGGCAAAGATCTAGAAATTTTATAAACAACACGACGAAAAGAGTCAAATTAAATTTGACACGTTATATTCAATTAAAAAAACAAAGTATTTAATACAAATTAGGTACATATGCACCTTGAGCAACCTAAATAAATTTTTGACGCAAAGCCTTTAAAACTACCGCATAACTAAATTAAAAACTTCTCAAGTTGTCGCTATGTTTTCAAAAAGATTTTAAAACCTAGAGAGTCGAAAATGTTAATGTTAATGTTAAAATGAAAAATTAATGGCACTCTCAACTTTGATTTCTTTTTCACACTTTTATTAAGTTTTTTACACTTCGACCAGTATAGGAAAGTAAAAATATACGTAAATATTGAAAAAATATAAATATATATATTTTTATCTTTTTAAATTTTTTGAATGCATGACAGGTGACAGGTGATGATACATAAAAATTAGCATTGATTTTACAATAATTTTAAAAAACATTAAATAAAATATTAATTGAAATTAATTTAAAAAAGAAATAAAAATTAATTTAAATTAATTCGAAATAAAAATTTATCTTTTCTTTCTTTTTACATAAATTTGGATTATTTATAAAGGTACTTTCTTTTTTATCATATTTTTCAGAAAATTTTAAAAGGAAAATTCTCCCACATTTTATTTCTAAATTTGATAAATTGAATTTTTTGTAATTTACATCTTTTGAATCTTATTATAATTAATACAATAAAATAAAATGAGATAAACACTGCTTTGATTTATGCAAAATTTCTAGTATAATTAATTTATTTTCTTTTTCGGTTTAAAATTAAATTTTATAGCCATTTTGTTTTTTTGAATAACAGGATTTTTAGAATAAAGGCAAATACGATCTGATTTCTTAAAATCTTTTTCCCCTCTTTTGTTTTGATTTTTTTTTTTTAATTTGTAATTTGTATGTTTGCCTAATTTTACAATCACACTGTTACCCTTACCCTTAACAGTAAAGTTTATTTTTTATTTTTTATTCTCCTTGAAAATACACAATTTCTTTGATTTTCTATACTTAGATTTTAATACAGTGTAGACTTTAGATTTGCACACTCTATGAGAGACATTAACAAAAATAGCTAATGCTTAGTTTTTACTTCGAAAAGCTCTTAATTCGTGGAAAATACAAAAACACTTTCTGATGTAACTTGTATTTATTATCAAACATCTACCTTCATTATTCAAATTTTCGACTAAATTAAAGTTTCGACTTAAGCGTTCTGGTGATACGAAATAACCAAAATATTGTAAAATTTTAACGGGAAGAAATGTTAAATTTAAATGCCATATTGCAAAAAATTATTCAACATTATTCAAATCTATAGTTTAAAAAGTATGACATTTTTATATTGGAAAACTATTAAGCAGAATTTGCCTTTCCCAAACCTTGAGGAGTTGTTGCTTCGTTGTAGGAAAAGCTACGAAAAAACAAAAGTTTCACAAAATATTTTTTTATATCAGGTCTATCAGGGATTCAAATTATTGCTCCGCAAACGGTGGGCCACGGTGGGCAAACGTTTCATAAACAGATACACGGACAGAAGGGTAGATAGATGGGTAGATAAACAAAACAAATAATGGAAAAAACTAAGGGTTTTCAAGAAAGCACATTTCCAAAATTAAAAAATATTCCATTATAAGCGTAGAGTAATAATGAGTAAAGAATAGATATATTGAAAAATATAAATTACGTATTTTATTAATACAAATTATGAATAATAATGAAAACAATAAGAAAAAATTGAGAAAAATCACATCACACTTTCGTCAATTATAAGGTAATTCTATATTATTAAGAAAAATAAAATTATTAACACAAACAAAAATATAATGTTGGTGTTTTAATTTTTGTGTATTACTTTTATATTTGGACAGCTACCCAAGTTACAGGTGTTTAAAATTAAAGAATATTCAGTTTTTGACCCCTTTTAAATCCTAAACAGGGGGCGACACAAAAATATTTCCTGAAATGACGTATACGACGTATACGTATTTCCAAAAGCAATCTAACTCCTCTAAAAATTTCAAGCTTCTAAGTTAAACGGTTTGATAGATAGAATTGGTCCAAATTTTTGCAAAAATTGAGTTTCACATAACGGTATATTAAAATACCGCATGGTAAAACCACATATTATAAAATATGTAAAACTTGCTATTGTTTGAAGTTTCCAGATTCAAAATATTCCTTATAGAACCTGTGTTATAATAATTTAAAAAAAGGTCTTTTTCGAAATTTGTAGGGCTGTAGCTCCGTAACGGGTGGCGCTACAGAAAAAAGTTGTTTCTCAAAATTAGTTTTTTGGCGACGCCTATCCATAGTTAAGATTTCAATCGGTGTAGAAACATTTTGTAAACATCCGGACGGATGAACGGACAGTCACACAAAGTGATACTCATAAGCAGATTTTTTTCCAAATTTTTAGAAAATGTGCTAAAAAGCGAAACTAATAGGCAATACTGATATTGCCTATTTATAAATATACTTACATACGCACCAGAAAATCGATGTTTTAACTTGTATAACATAGTTTGAACGGTAGGGGGAAATAAAGCTTAGAGCAATAAGACCTAATAGACCTTATTTCACATTTGAGTTGAGAAATAAGGCCGAATTCGTAAAATTTCGCGGTAGGTCATATTTCTCATTTCAAAGAGAATTGAAGCCTATTATAGGCCTTATTGAACTTTAGAAAAATTATATTATTATTATATTATTCCAATTACAAATTTGTAGCCAACCGTATATTTTTAACAGATTTTAAACAATTTTCTATATTCTGGTTAGCCCTGTGAACTTCGCGCCCTCCCTTACGAGCTACTCTTATCTTCTCTCTTAGCCGATCCCTTCACAACTCTCTTCACACTTCTCTTGAAGGAACTGCTGCTTCTGCTACCGCGCCCGCGCACAACAACGGCGCCGGAAACGTGGATGCGGGCGAACCGGCGCTGGGGTAGCAGCCCTTATTCTTTCAAAACAATTTTTTTTTGTTTTTCATAAAAATGTCTAAATTTTCACAAAATTTATTATTATATTTCACAAAGAACAGTCAAAATTTAATACTTTTGTATGGAAAGTTGAAACATTATTTTTTTCCCCCATGATTTCCAATTGTTTGTAATTAGGAGAGATTTTAGAGTTGGCTTCAAAATCAGCATTAAATTAGCTTTTTCCAAATTATTTATAAATATTCTAGAAAACACTGTAATCCTGATTTTGTAACCAACTATAAAATCCCTTCTGTTTTAGAGTCCCGCATAATTACGTATATTCATATTTCGTATATCCAGATTTTTTAACCAACTCTAAGAAATGAACTAAGTTCAACAAAATTATTACATTAAAAAGTGAAATAAGTGAAATTTTTTAATTCTTAACTTGTCGAACTTACTTTATTATGAACAAACACTGACTTATGAAAGAAAAATATTAAAAAATGTTATTATTGGGATAATAAATTACAATTAGGCTTTATTTCCATTATTTTGCAAAAATAATTAGGCGTTATTTCACTTTGGAATAAGAAATAAAGCCTTATACACGTAATTTTGCGATTTAGGCGTTAATTCTTTTTTAAAAATGAAATAAGGCCTATTAGACTTTATTGCTCTAGGCGTTATTTCCTCCAGCCAGTTTGAACTATGCTATTTCGACAGATTAAATTTTTAGTTTAAATTCAAAATTTAAAAACATGATCCCTTTAGTAAATCTTATTTTCGTGGTTTGAAAGAAAAAGCAGATTATGGTTAAAGCGATTGCAGATTAGTATATATAGTTGATAAGTAGGCTAAGCTTTCAAATTTTAAATTTAATAGAAAGTCGGTAAGGTGGTTTTCAGTTGCCATTTTCCTTTGCATACCTTTTTAATTGTAAATAAAATTCTAGTCTTAATAAATAAAATAAATTATATTTGTAAATTCTAAATTGTAGTATAAGCTCTTAAAAATTATGTGTATAAAGAAATTGTAAATGAAATTAAGGTAAGAAATAAATAAATAAATAAAATTTTGTGAAATTAATTTTGAATTTATAAAACTTTTTATAAAAGCTTAAAATTTTCTGTTTTCATTTTCAAGTATCTAATCTAACGTATTATATATATAGAAGCATAACCCATATATTTATTTTAATATTTTTTGCTATATAAATTTTTATTTTAAAATTTTGAAGATAATATAACCTAAATTGAAAAAAAAAAAATATTAATAATAAATACTTTTTTGATTTCCATTTAGGTGGAATGATTTCCACCTAAAATATAAATTACTAAATTTGATTGTCTGTTAATATTGACCTTGACATTGATCATCTTCAAGTGAGCATTTCTTTGCGTTGGTTCTCATATTTAAACAAACAAAAATATGAATTCTAATCTACAAAAAAAAAAAAAACAAAAAGTTTGGTTACGGTTTATATATAAATTTGTAGTAGACAGTATTGACACAGAATATAATTTATTTAAAAGTTTATTGTCATGCAATCTTACACAGTAATACAAAGTATCTTTTAAATACATAAGCAAATTTTTTTCCCATTAAATATAAAAAAAAAAAAAAAAAACTTATCTTAAAGTAAACAACAATAAACCCAGTCTTTGAAGCTTAATGTTAATAACTTTCATTTAAAGCTTTTATTTTGGCTCTCTCAAAAAGTATCAAATGATATAAAAGAGCAAAATAAATTAAAATTGAAAAATTTTCGATTTTTTTTTTGGTTTTATATAAAAATGAGGAAATGACATTTAAATATGAATTAATTACCATTAAATAATGAAATTAAATTAAAACTAAAAAAAAAAAATTAATTAATAACCAAAATAAATGAAAAAAATATTTTTAAAATTTCTTTCGAAATAAAAGCAACATGTAAAGAAAAAATACTTCTACTCTGAAAGTAAAGTAAAAAGGTTACCTACTCTGCTGGAAAAAAGAACCTCACATAATATGTAAATATACACATATTATATACATATTCTGGAAAAAATGTATGTAGATAAAATACATACATAATACATACGTAATTTTGTAAAAAACTACGAAATTTCACCTAATTCTATTTTATTAAATACATATATTTCAACAACAAAGCAAAATAGTAAGGCTTGTCGACGTTAAATCCTCGCTACTCAATTTTTTTTGAAACTAAAATGTTTTTTATTTTGCTTTTATATTTAACACAAATATTTTCTGTGGATAAAACAAAAAAAAATCAATGAGTCAGAAGCATCTAGCAGCTCATGAGCTTTTATTATTGCGACTTATGTCTCACCGAGGTATCTCAAACTCTTTAATCTTTTAACTCTGCACTGAAATACATAAAATATATACATAATAAATGTAAAGAAATTTGACTGTTAGTATTAAGTTAAGATTAAATGACGCTTTCAATAATTTGTTCAGTAGGGTTTTGGGAATGACAGCCTCTTTTATTTGTTTAGGGAATCGCTATTTACTTATCCCTCCCTATGAAACAACATCTATAAAATATTATAATTTTTATTATAATATTATTTCTATCTACCGAATACCTATACTTTATTTTTTAAATTTAAGATTTTATTTCATTAGAAACTATTTCACAGAGCTTATTTTTTTTTACATTTTTTTTTTTTTTTTGCGTCTGCGATTGTTTATATTTTAAATATTTTGTTTTTTTCTTTTTAATTTATTTACCCGCTTGAGTCCAACAGAAACGCAATACCATCATCAGTAGCCATCACACCTTTAAGCCGGTATGATGAGAAGAAATTGTTGACCATACATAACACATACTAAAAATATTCAAGAAAATTACAAATAAAATATAATATACAAGAAGAAAATTTTAAATATGGAACTATCATTTTATTTTAGTACCATAATATTACTAGGATTAACAATATTATTGGGTTATATTTATTTAGTATGGAATTTTAATTTTTGGAAGAAACAAGGTATCAATGGACCAGAACCAAAATTATATATTGGAACATTTCCAAAATCAATGCAAGGTGGATTAAATTTAGCATATGATATGGTTGATATTTACAGGTAAGAATTTGAAAAAAAACTATCTATCTGTCTAAAACTTAAAAAAAAAAAAAAAAAAAAAGGGCAAAAATACAAATATAGATTTATATAAAACAGTATAGGGATATGCGATGATTTTTTTTTTTATTTTATGTCATAAAATATTATTTTTAAAAAATTATTTTTAATTATTGTTTTTAATGTTTGCTTAAAAGTTAATTTTTTTGATTATTTTTATATTTTTTAATTAAAATGTTTCTTATCAGTAAAATGATTATGACGTTCGATAGCTTAAAATACTGGTAGATAATAAATGTCATCTGTATGATTAAAGAAATTTTTTGAAACAATGTAGTAAAACATAAATGTAAGTATAGCTTTTCTATTTTAAATGAAGACATTGTAATACAAGTTAAAATAAAAAAAAAAAATACATACAATATACATATGTACATTATGTACCTATATATTATGTAAACAACAGATAATACATAAATATCAAATCCAAATATATAATATAAATATTATTACGAAAATAAAATATATAAGTAGGTACATTAAATTTTTGCATAAAATAAATTACTGAAGTAAAGATACACTTAAATTAAAAATATCTATACACTTAAATTAAAAATATCATCACTTAAAATAAAAAATATTCACTTAAAGTAAAAAAAATCTTCAGTTAAAACAAAAATATACTATATAATACTATATAAATATAAAAAACATATACTGATTGATTTGACATATACTGACATATACTGATTGAATAAACAGTTTAATCTCAGTTTTATGCATTTGTTTTATATTGGTCGCAATATTATCATAATTTTATTGATTTTTATTTATTTTAAAAACATTTTGTATCTAATGGTATAAAGTGATTTTTAAAGATTAATTTATACATTATAAAGATGTATAAATTTATATATATAAATTTATATATATAAACATTAAAAAGAAAATAATTTTAGAAAACCTATTAATATCATAAGGTTATTCTAAAAAAAAAAAAAAAAAAAAAAAACCTGTCAAACTTATCAAAACGTAATTAAAAATATCATATAGATTATATTTTTAAGTTTTATCGTTCTATATTATAAACTCCATATGTGATATATAAGTATAAATTAAAATTATTTTTTTTATTTTGATTTTAAGATTTTCTATTGTTATATAACAACATAATTGTATATATATATATACATTGAATCTTATTTATTAATTAATTTAAAGACATAAATATATAACTGTTATTATAGACCTCAGTACCTACTCGTATATTATTATTAATTTAAATAAATTCAGTAAATATTTAATAAAGTACTAAAATTTCTATTGAACATAAATATTTACAAAACTTTTATTATACATTTTATGTACCTACATATGTAAATATGTTACATTAATTTTATACAAAAAAAAAAAAAAACGTTTTTATTAAGTTTTATTCATAATAATGTTGTAATTTTTTTTTTTTTCCAAAACCGACAAAATATAATTAACATAATTTATTAATTATTTAAAATTTTTCAGAAAATATAAACCAAATGAAAAATTTGTTGGTGTTTTTAGTTATAGAGAACCTGAACTTTTTTTAATATCACCAGAATTAATACGTGATGTCTTAACAACAAATTTTAAAAGCTTTCATGATAATCAAATTGGAACTTGGGTAAGATTATTAAATTTTTTTTTTTTTTTTTTTTGGTTTTTCTTTTTTGTTCTTCTTAGTTTTTTTTTTTTTTTTTGATTTTTTGTTTTAAATGATTTTTAAATTTGAATTGACTACCAAATTTTATTTTAGCATTTGGTAATGATGATTTTAAATTCAAAAAAAAAAAAGGTTTTTTTTTTAGTTTTAATTTTAAATTAATATGCAATAAAAGTTGGATTTTGATTTACTTTAAAAAAAAAAAAAAAATAATATTTAAATTTAAATTTATTTTGTATAATTTAATATTGATTTTAAAGATGTTTTAATGAATATTTTACAATTGATTTTTACATACAAATTATTTTCAAAAAATTTATTCAGATTTATTTGATACAAATAATAAAATTATTATTTTAAGATTTAATTTTTTCAAATAATATTTATTAAAATATTTGTATATATGAAAGTGTTTACAAAAAAAAAAAAAATTTAAAAAGAAATGAAGAAGAATATTGAGTTGACTGTGTCCACTCTAGAATATTTTTTTTTTTTTTTTGCTAAGGGAGGTGGGAATCTTTTAAACACACCAAGAATTTATCCTTGGTAGTGTCAGATTCTTACTGACTAAACCCACCTCCCCCTTTAATGGGATGAAACACTCACCGGCAAACGCAGTTTACTGGCTAGGGAGTAGACATAGGGAAGGATAGGAAATGGATACGAAAACACTGAATTGGGAGTGGGACTGTAAGGAAACAATGAAATCGCCTATTATTATTACCATTCCGCCAACAGTGACTATAGCCGTTGCAATAGATACAACATGCAGCAGTGCATAACACCCCACTGCATGAGGTAATTACTGAAAGCAACTCCCAGCAGCTATTATTATTAGTATTAGTATCCCCATTAATATTATTATTATTATTATTCTACTACAGAATCAGGGCCATCAGCGGACCAAAACGTGTAGTAGAATATAACACCTTACTGCATGATATAACCAAATATAGCTCCACTATAGAAGCTATTATTACTACCACTATTACCATTATTAATATTATTATAACTATTATTATCACCATTATTATTATTATTATTATCACTATTATTATTATTATTATTATTATTATTATTATTATTATTATTATTATTATTATTATTATTATTATTACTATTACTATTATTATCACCATTATTATTATTATTATTATTATTATTATTATTATTATTATTATTATTATTATTATTATTATCACTATTATTATTACCTTTACTACCATTAACACTACTATTACCATTATTATTATTATTATTACACTGTTTACATAATATTTAATAATGTTTTAAATTTTATCATGTTAAAATAAAAGATATCTAACTTAATTAAATACTCAGATATATCTGAGGAGTTGTATGACAGGTGTTCGACCCTGCACCCTGCACCCTGCACCATTTACAGAAGTTATTACCAACATGATCATATTTTACAAAATTTCAAATCTTGACCAAATAACAAGATATGAGTAAATAAATTTTGCAACTACCCGAGCCTTGTTCAATTCAACTAACTAAATTTTACAGAAATTAATGACATAAAACTTAATTTGTTTTGACAAAATTTTAAATACGTAACCTATGATAATAATCTACCAGATTGTGATTAGTTTGATAAGAGTTAAGAAAGAAAAAGATTAATTCTGCAGGTAATATATTAACTATGAACGCGATAAACTAAAATTGAGATTTGTTTTACTATTTAATAAGCAGTTGTGTGACAGCTAGATGAATCTTTTTTTCTAGACTAAAGAAATTTTTTAGAGGTAGTTGGCATAAACAGTAACTTCCTTTCTTAAAATTTTAGATATCTAGCTTAATTAGACACTAATTAAGTTATTCATATATAACTCATTTATATTCTAACTTGTAGGTTGAACTTTTTTCAATTTCAATAGAGAAATTGACATTTAATATTTCTTAATTTTGTGAGTTATCATGCGTACTGATGAACAGATACAGTTATCTAAAATGAGTCAGAATTTGAACCTGAACAGGAATATACAATACATATATGTACTTTTCCATATCTATTTCGTTTTCTTTAAGATATCACAAACGGTGTAAAAATTTTGTGACACCCTTCACCATGTTTATGTATATGGGTATAAAATTGAAATGCATTCAAATTCAAAAACTCATACAAAGTTTTATAAGATAAATTTTATCGTTAATTATTTAAACAAAATTAATTTATTAATATTTACAACTTTAATATAAAACGATAGACGAAAAATTTTACAATTGCAAATTATTAACAACTTATAAAAATCTTATGAAAATATTCATTTAAATTTATACAAAATTTTAAAACCCAGAAATTTTTTGATTATAAAAACATTTTAAAATCGAAAATATTTCTAGATTTAAAATACAATCGAAGTGCAACACAATAAATCAGAAGATCAATATTAAAATCAATGACATAATCGAAAGTTATACTTTTTATACCCTACACATTAAGTATAGGGTATATTAACTTTGGTATGGTGTTTGTAACCACCAAAAGGAAGCGAGTTAGGTATAGACATGTATATATATTCTGAATCAGGATCTCCGCCTGAGTCGACTTAGCGATGTCCGTCCGTCCGTCCGTCCGTACGCACGATAACTCAAAAAATAATGATGCTCTCTTGATGAAATTTATACTGTAGGTTAACAATGACTAAGGTAAGGCGGAGATTGTAAATGGGCGAAATCGGACCATGCGTTCGAGTACCTCCCATACAACTCCCAAAACCGAATACGCATATCTTCGAAATTAATAAAGATAGAAACTTAAAATTTTGTACGAGGGTGTGTTTTTCTGAATTCCTGATATCCCTAAAATTTGAGATGAATTGGAGTGGTTGTTCGGGTACCTCTAATACAAATCCCAAAACCGAATAAGCATATATTCGAAATTAATAAATATATAAAATTGAAATTTGATATAAGAATGTTCTACCCTGTTGATGTCTCTAAAATTTGAGATGAATTGGGGTGGTGATCCGCGTGCCTCCACACACTTCCCAAGACCTAACCTTCCCAATATTTTCGAATTTAATAAAGATAGAAATCTGAAATTTTGTACAAAGGTTGTAAAAGCATTTATTTTTTTAGCTTAAGTATATTAAATACCTAACTAAAATAACTTATGAATTTTTAATTTAATTTAAATTTTTTAGATGTAGGGTATAAATAAGTCTGTTGCATCGACTTACTGTTACTTTTACTTGTTAAAATTTTAAAAATGACATTTCAAAAACCAAAATTTGCATTTTCCTGAATTTATTATTTTTTTTTTTTTGACAGTTGAAACCAACTTTCTTTACAATTATTATTTTGGCAAATATTAAGTTAATTCCTTCAAATCTGTGAAAAAAAACGTCAAAATGAATATTAAAATAGGGAAGTCAAACATCCGGGATTATCTTAATATTTAAATATAAATTCGTAAATTGTTTTTTATTTTTGCATATTAAAAATATTTTATTGCTTTTTATTTGACTTAAATTTCTTATAATTTTTTAACTTTTTTAGCACATTTTATTAAAAAAACATTTTGAAAAATTTGCTTATTAGTTTCATTCTGATCGTTCATCTGTTCATCACTTTATAAAACTTCTACAAACTATCTTATTTCACAAATAGGTAGATTTAGTTAAAAGATTATTATTGTTGAATAATTTTTTAAGAATCCGTATCGGTTAGGAAGACACAATCCGCCATATTTCGATTTTAAAAATTTTGAAATATTTAAATTTAAAAAAAAGAAACAAACGATATCGGAATTTATTTTAGCTTTAACAATTTTTAAATTTGAAGAGGTGTAAGATCTTAAGCATTAATTAAGAATTATATACACATCATCAGTTTAAAGTCAAAATTTCTTTAAAATTTTGTTCGCACTTCTTTCTTAAATCCAGTCTGGGTACAATAAGCTACATATGGAGATAGGAAAGGAAGATAAGGAGATAAATGGTACTAAAATTGAAAAAAATATTAATTACAAATTCGAAGAAAAATTACAAATATTGATGGAAAAATATTTGATTTACAGACTGCGTTGTTTGAATTTATTAATATCGCATTATATGAATCAATATTTTGCCCTGAACGTTCATTTTTTATAGTTCATTTTTAAATGATTTAATTTAAGTTCAAATATTGTTCTTACACTTTTTTTAAGTTTATTGCTCTGACACATAAATGTAACAAGAAAATTACACAGCCTTTCCTTTTCGGTCGTGGCTGTAAATGTCGTAAGGGGAAATTATCCCTACGACGTGTGTTAGATTCGAACCCATATTCCCTCGATGTTTACAGCGTATTTTTTATGCACACTAAGCCACCGAGGCTTCTTCTTAAACTGTTGAAAGCATGTCGTTGCTTTTTTATCGATACTATTAAATTTTCAATCGTTTAAAATTTATTAATTCCATTTCAGGGTAAATTAAAAATATTGAACCTTCAATAATAAACGTTAAATATTATCTTAAGTTTATTATTCCAATCTAATATAAATAAGCTCTTATTAAACTTGTCTTTTATATAGAACAATAATAATAATTGAAATATGTTTTTATTTAATTTTTTGTAATCTAAAATGCACTTTTTTTTCTAGGTTCATCATGATTTTGATAAAATCGGTGGAAATAATCCATTCTCATTGACGGGTGAAGATTGGAAGAATGGACGTACTCTTTTAACTCCAGCTTTAACTACTAATAGAGTGTGTTTTAAAACTTAATTCACAATTCAAAAAAAAAAAAAAAAAACACAACTAAAAATAAACAAATATTTTTTTAATTTTTCTAGCTTAAAGTTTCATATCCTGTTACTACAATGACTTGTTCAAAAATGTGCAATTTTCTGCGAAACCTACAAGAAACTAAACAATCTTCAAAGAGTTACTGTGTCGATGGAAAACGGGTACTATATATAAATAAATATAAAAAAGATTTTTGTTTTTTTTCTTTTTTTTAATATTGAGGCCAATAACAGTTGGCATTACGATTTACAGGAGAATTAATCACAGATTTAATATTTGGTTTGGAGGCAAATGCTTTTGATTTAGATATATCAAAAAATTCAATAATGATATCCGGTTGGGATTCTATGATTAATGACTTTAAAACTGCTTTTGAAAAACTTTCTTTTACTGGACGTATACCATTATTATCACGTATATTACATGTTTCACTTTTACGAAAATCAACTGAGAAATTTTTTATGAAATTATTAAGTGATGCTATTGAAATACGTTTAAAAAATCCTACAAATCGTACAGATTTCTTAAATTTTATAATGTCATTACAAGAAAAGAAACACTGTTCAAATGAAGAGCTATGTTCTTTTGCATTAACATTTGGATTGGACGGATATGAAACAACTGGAACTTTATTCAGCCATGCTCTTTTATTGGTAAAATATCTTTTTAAAAATTTTATATAACTAATCAAGAAATGAAAAAATATATACATATATTTTAGTTAGGCCGTAATAAAATTATCCAAGAAAAACTACGATCACAAATTTTAGATTTAGTTAACGCAAAAAATGAATTAGAATTTGATGACATCATTAATTTGGAATATTTGGATCTTTGTATTTATGGTAAATTTTAATAATTCAAAAAAAAAAAACAAAAAAACAATAAATCATTTTAATGATTTCAGAAACTTTAAGACTTTTTTCACCAATTCTGTATAGTTTTAAAAAATGTACAGAAACATTCACATTTGAAAATTCAGACAATGGAAAAACAACAAAAATATATCGAGGGCAAACTGTAATTTTACCATTTTATGTATTACATCATGATCGAGAATTTTATCCAAATCCCGAAGAATTTATTCCAGAACGTTTTAGTGAAGAAAATGGTGGAATAAAAAAATTCCGAGATGAAGGAAAATTTTTTCCATTCGGTGATGGTCCAAGAATTTGTTTAGGTAAATTTTTAAATAAGTATAAATTTTTCAAATGTGCAAAATTAAATTTGATTTTGTTTTTTTTTTTGTTTGGGTTTTGTTTATTTTATTATTTTAGGTATGAAATTTGCATTAATTCAAACAAAAATAGGAATATGTGAAATTTTAAGAAATTTCAAAATAACGGTTAATGAAAGAACACGACATAACAATACTTTAGATCCACAAACATTATTTGCAATGCTTGATGGTGGAATTTGGTTAGATTTTGAAGAATTAAAAAAATAGTTATATAGTTATGTATAATAAATAGTGATTATTAAATTTTTTTTTAATAAAACATTCATTTTTTTTTTAAATTTTAATTAAAAGATTTTGTTTTTTTACTATAAGTTTTTCTTAAACTTGTTTATATTGTCATTCATTTATTACAATAAAAGTCATTTTTTCAAACTATAGCATATTATATCAAGTTCTACCATTTATCTATGTACATATTATATACTTTCGAATTACCCTTAATTATATTTTTTTTAATAAGAGTAAGTATTCCTTGAACATAAATTGGTACTCCTCTGAAAAAAGGAAAAAAATGGACAAAGTTTACATTACATCAGTTCTCGAAATAATTCAACCTGAAGAGTTTGAATAAACAAATATACACACAGTGTACAGAATGCACACAAATTCAATTCAATCGAGGCGCTTAGCAGAGCTAATAATAAGCAAAAATTTGTATAGCAGGAGAGTCTATTCTACACCATATCCGAGATATGGGGCTGTAAACATTTCTGAAGATTTTTCATAAAAAAATCTATAACATTTGAGTGGCTTGCTTTAGACTGCGAACAGTACCGACTGCAAAAACAATTTTCCTATTCACCACTATGAAAATAAGCACTTCCTTCCTTTCTGAAACGTTACCTCATTGCAATACAAGAACCTGATAAAAGTTTGTCATTTTCTGTTTAAATTACTTTAAAATTTTTGTTGAGTTCTGTTAACCAATTCTGATAAGAAAGTCTATTCAAAAATTTGTGTGGGCAATAAAAATTATTATTCTTTATTAAAAATATTTTGTTTGAGTATATTGAAATGAAATGAATACACTAAGGTTTAAATCCATCATATCTATCTACCAAACAACCATTTTCCAATGATTATCATAAAATATTGGAAAAGGTTTTTAAAATTTGAAACATTTTGGTTGAGACATACGTTAAATTATTCTGATCGTCTATTCTGACGGTCTATTGAAATTTTACTTTATTTTTTTATTGTACCGACCTAAATTGCAAATTTTAAATTTTAAATTTTAAATTTGAAAAAGGATTGCTGATCATCTATTCATCCATTTCGACACAAATTTGATTTTCTAATGAGATTGTATTCAATTTTGCAAGATGTTTAAATATCTTTAAATAAGCCACGTGACTTAAGATTGAAATTTTTTTTAAGATCCGTTCATCAATTTTGGAAGGAAGTAAATTATTTCGAAAGAAGCAATTATTCGATTAATTAGTTTACAACCCGTTAAAGTTATTTAACTGAAAGACTAATATACTGCCATATAATCTAATGAAGTTTATTTTTACCCATGTGATTTATTGATTAAATTTAAACTATATATTATAGTTGTTATCCAGCGAATGGTGTAGTAGATGGTTAAGATGGTAGATTTTTCTTATAATATGTAATTAGTAGAATATAATTAAATTAAAAATAAGTATATATGTCTTATAAATTATAATTAATATCATATTGTATATAATAAAATAATAATAAACCTTAATTATTGTATAAGATAACAGATGGCGTAGAAATAAAAGAAACGTCTGATAGTTTCGTACAATAGCTAAGCCGGGTAATCAACGACTTAGATTACTGAAATTGAAACGTAGTCAAATATGAATAATAAATGACTTAGTGGATGTCCTATACTCCTTATAAAAGTGAAAAGAAAAAAATATATACATAGTTGTTAGCTATAAAAAAAAAAGAAACTTAAAATATATTTTTTTTTACAAATAAAAAAAGTAAGAAAAAAAAATCGCAAATCCTTGAAAAGTACGAAAATATTTTTAAATATATAAAAAAACTAATTGTTTTTTTTATTAAATAGAATTTACTGATACGATTTCGACCCCACACAAATAAATTTTAAAAATACGTAATAATATGTTGAATTTAAGATTTAATCTAAAAAGAGTAAGAACACAATTGTCCTTGTCAACTCTAATATACTCATATGAATGCATTTATAGTACATATTCAAAATACAATATTATATCACTCTGCCATTAATAATTTTGTTTTTAACTTTTCATTTTTTAAAATAAAAATATTTGCATGGAACTCAACAAAAATATTGAATATAGGCTTTCTTTAAGATTACAAAAACCGTGCCTTGGTCTAACAATTTCATGTTTGTATCTATTTAGTAAAACTTTTTGAAGATATGTAAATTGAGTCCAAAAATTTCAAAAAGGTATTTGTACTAGAGAGGCTACAAATATTCTGGAAAAAGGAAATACCCTGCCTTCGAATCCAATTCTAAAATACCTCGGAATTCATAATCTGGCATATACATACATTATCTCAGAATCTCGCATAAGACAATCTCCTGTTGCTGCTGCTGTTGCTATTCGCGTGCCCTTTTTTTGAATTTTAGAGCAATATTTCTTACTAAATACCAATACAAATAGAAAATAGGTAAAAAATTATAAAAAGAAAAGGTTTGATTCTTAAACTATACTCTTTACTCTTTAGATTTTTATTCTACTACTACATATATAATATGTACTAACTAATACCAACTACAATATTATAAATTATAATGTACAAATTACAAACCAAATAATATACAATGTACATTTACACAGGATATTATATTTATATTATTTGGCAAATAGCAGCACAATATTAATTACTAAACAGTAAATACTAACAAAAAAAAAGAAAAAAAAAATAAAAAGTAAACCTTCTTTTCTCTTAATTCTAATTTAAATTTATTACGAGCAAAGAGAAAAAAATTGTTATTATTTTGTTTTGTTTAATTAAAAAAAAAGAGAACAATCATAAATTTCATAATATTGTATTAAGTATTGGTTGACTTGACATTGACATTTGTTTTTATGAGCAAAGAGAATTTCCTGCAATAAAACGTAAACGACAACACTTATAATCTCTTAGAAGATTCTTAATAGAAATATTTTTGAATAAAAAAAAGTATCATATATATATTGAGATACTGTTACTACTACATGTCTAAATATAATAAATTCAAATCATTATTTTGTTTTATTTAAAAAAAAAAAAAAACTAAAAACAATCATAATATAACCATTAACCATACTCTTTAGATTTCAATTCCATTTATATTTATTTGTTAAAGGCAATTTCTTAGAATTGTTAAAATCAAAGTCTGTATGCCTATCTATTACATATTTTACAATAAGTAGTTGCAATAACCAAAGTAACTGTAAAATTTTCTTGCTAGCCCATAAACCTATACCTTTACAAAAATTTAATTGCATGTGATCGAAAAAGAAAAAAAAAAATTTTTAATTTTATTATTTAAAAATGATTGGATCCGAATTAACAATACCATACAATATTTAAAAAAAAAAACTTTTTTTATTCATCGTGCGCCTATCTTGTGATAGGTCTTTTCACTAGTATTTATATATTCTGGAAAAAGCGTAGGTATATAACCCTGCTTTTGAATCCAACTATAAAATGTCTCCTAATTATCTTTCTTACATACTACTTTAAATGCTTATTGTTGAAATAAAATCCTGTCAAATGGAGTCCAGGCATATGAAATACAGGCAAATGAAATACAAGTTTATGAAACGCTCGCAAACCTAGATATATCTAGATAAAATATGAATAATTAAGATTTTTGTATAAACATATGTATTGTTTGAAACATGTTTTGAATATGTAAAGTTAGTTGTTCAAGAGCTATTCGAAGTTCTAAGCTCAGACAAAGAACAGATATGTAATCAATTAATTTTTCGGTTCTGATTACATCAATTACATTTGAGTCAATATATTTAGTATTTTTATTTCGATTCGTTACAAACGGAAGAGCAACTTTAATATACCCATAATTACCGTTCATACGGATATAAATAGCATATTTTATTCTATAAATACATTTTTTTAAATAAAACATAAAATCAAAAATAGACAAAAAAAAAAATTTATGGAAAAAAAATATAATAGAGAAAATTGGAACTATCACTTTACCGATTGTCATTAATTAAACATTAAATATATTTAAAATTGCTATAACTAAAAAATCTAATTTAGTTGTTTTTCTTTAGGCTTTATTATCTGTTCCTGTCATCTAATCTTTTCATATAACGATCTATAGATATTGCGTGTTAAAATGTTACAGTAATATTTGCTTGAATTAGTAAAAAAAAAATAAAAAATTGGTGACCACGGGCAATCCATCTATGTTTAGAGAGAAAAAGTGAAGAATAGACCTTCTAGTTAAGAACTTTTCAGTTTCACATTATCTGCCACTTTGTAACTCTCATTTCACCTTTTATCTCTCCTTTCACCTGTGTCTGCTAAACGTTTGAAAAGAAACACTTGAAATTATTGATACTTAAAGCCTAGATGCACATATAAATTTACAAAATGTAAAATACAAAAATTTATGCTTAAAACATTATATTTTTATAATCTTCTTATTATATATAATATATATAATCTTCTTCTTATTTATAGTCTTATATCTGTAAAAGCATACATTTGAATGTGCCTCTTAATTTTTAAAAACGGACGGAATAAAACAAATAAAAAAAACATTTTTATGCTTTCAAATATTTTCAGCATATTTAAAAAAAAAAAAAAAATTTTAATTTGGTTGTTAGTTTGACTTTTTCCGTCAGTCCGTTAGTCTGTTATTTGTTTAAAAAACTTTTACATTTTTTTTTAAATAAATCAATGCAATTTTAATCATAGATAGATGACATTTAAAAGAAAAATTTTTATATAACCCCACTTCCGTTACGAAGGTATACCCTCACAAAGTCCATAAAACTTTTTATATTTAAATGATTATAACTCAAAATTCTACAAGTTATTTTTTCAGTCTGAAAATGATAAATAACACATTTTATTATTAATATATTCCTGATAAATGATAAATTACACATTAATATATTCCTCTTTCGTGTCTTTCAGACATCTAAAACTTCCTGGAAATTTAAGAAGTTAAAGAAGTTTTTTTGTTTTGGTTTTAAAATTAAAAATTTGATATTTTTAGACACTTTTGTTTAAAGTACAGTTATCCAGTGTCTAAAGACAGAACTGACTTAAGACAGAAAATATTTTCCAATTAATTTTCAAAAATTATTTATTTGTAAAATTTTGGAGATAGGGGGCCTCGGTGGCATAGTGTGTAACAGCGTATAAAAAAACGCTGTAAACACCGAGGGAGTGTAGGTTCGAATCCCACACACGTCGTAAGAGTTATTCCCCCTTACGACATTTAGGCTGTGTAATTTCCTGTCCACATTTATGTGGTAGAGAAATGCAAAAAAAAAAATTTTTGGTGATATCAATTGAAGACACAAACCAATCTTCAATAATTCAATAATAGACACGTATTATACCAATCAGTAGATACACAATATTTAGTTTTTATACGAATACATGTGCAATATATTATAAGAAAACAATAAAAATTGAAAAAATACTTTTATTATAAATAATGAAATGATAACGAAATTAAATTAAAGTTTTTCTTAACTTCGAAAAAAAAAAAAACTAGTATTTATTTAATTTCCGTCATTTATAATGGATTACAACACTAGTTGTATTATATTAGTTATACTTAATAATACGATCTACTTAAGAACAATTTGTGCCTTGAAAAACCTTCGGTTTAACGTACTGCTTTATTTCAAGTCTATTTTCAAGCATTTCTTTACAAATTAATTTAATATTATTTTGTTTTTTTTTTTGTATTGGAGAAATTAAAGGGTTTTAATAAAATCTAATTTTTTATTAATAGAAATAAATATATACATATGTATTTTTTTTTGTTTTTAATTCACTGCAACTAACAAAAGACGGGGTCAGAAGCAAAAGGGTACAAGTGCAATTTTTGAAAAGAATGTTATAAGTGCAAATTTTGAATAAGAAATTGCACTTGTACCCTTCTGTTTCTGACCGCTTTGATTTAAACAATCATTTTAAAACAAGTATTAAGTTCATTACATTATACTGACTTATATTTACACTTATCTATCTTACAATTAATATGTTTTTTAAGTGATAAGAAATAACATTTATTTTTTTTTTGATAATATTATTAAATAATTACATATTTATATACGAAGAAAATACATACATATTTAAGTTATAGGACTGCACAAAAATCTGCAATTCTAAATGTGAGTTTAGTGTATATTTTGATTTTACAATCTTATCTTCGATTATAAAAATAAATCTTTCAAAAATTTTCCACCACTTTGTCGTATACGTATATTTTCTTATCCTTAACAAAAAAAAAAAAAAAAAAACTACAGTGATCACCACAATTATTTACATTGAACATTTTTATATCTATGTATGAACGCAAAGGAGCCGAACTAGATATTGAGTCAAGTGTATGGATCGGCTCAGAATCGAATTCTGAGTTGATTAAACTATGTACAGCCGTTCTACTGTTCGCACGATAACTCAAAAAATAAAGAAGCTATAGGAGCTACGTATAGAAATGTTTTTACATTACTTTTGTAAAATTGTTTGTTTCACTATTTAAATCCAATAAGTGCGGTCACATGGTGCGAGTAGCTGTCATACAACTTCTTTCTTTATGTGTAAATAACTCAGTGTCTATTATTGTGAAAAGATGTCAAGTTGTCTGTCAGAAGTAAATGCAGTTAGCTTCCTTATATTGGAACATAATTAAACTATAGGCGTCTAAAATCCTATAAAAGATGATCACACTTTATGACAATAACTGACAACAGGCAATAACTGGCAACAGGTTCGCGCTTATATCTTGCAACTCCAAAAATTATACGGGTATCCCAGAGTTGACAAAATCTACTCTACTGCACGCTTCCTCGTTTAAATACTATTTTATTGCGTTCAATTCAAGAAATAAAAGAAAATGTGCGTAAAAATAATTGAACGCAATAAAATAATATTTAAAAATGGTTATACTGTAAAATAAATAATTGGGGTGATCACTGTATATTTATATACGATTTTAATAAAATTTAATTGATAATTAATTATTTAAATAAAATATTAATATGTATTATCTATCATTTAATAAAATAAAAAAAAAAAATTACGATTAATAGAAATATGGTTTTCATTATTCATAATTGGTCTTTTTTATTTTATTGCATTATTTGTTGTACAACTATAATCAGTATTCATTAATTTTTAATATTATTATTTGAAGACAGAATTTTTAATAAAAAAAAAATAAAAATAATGTGGTTTTATATAATTTTATTATTAGGATTTTTTATATTAATAACATTTTATTTTTTTTTAATATGGAATTTTAATTATTGGCAAAAAAATGGTGTTAAAGGACCAAAACCAAAACTATTAATTGGAACATTTCCAAAAACTCTTTTAAAAAATATGAATTTAATATATGATCAAAGTGATATTTATAGGTGCATAATAATACAATTAATAAATACAAATATTAAGATAAAAAAATTAATAAAATTAATAAGAATTTTTTTTTTTTTTTTTTTTGTTTGCAATTAATTAAAAAATGAAGGAAATTCAAGAAAACAGATAAATTTGTTGGTGTTTATACAATTAGAGAACCGGAACTTATGATTTTATGTCCAAATTTAGTACGTGATATATATATTAAATATTTTAAAAATTTTCATGATAATGCTGTTGGACATTGGGTAAGTTGTTAAAAAAAAAAAAAAAAAAAAAAAACAAAATTAAATAATACTTAATATATAAGTTTTAATATATAACAGGTTAATATATAAGAAATATCTATATTTTTTTTTTATTAATTTAAATGACCAAGTTGGGATTTGAACAAGAGAGCTTTCGTATGAAAGGCTGGAGTCTTAATCACTACACCATTAGCCAATAATACTTTATAATGTATACTTTTCTTATTTACATTCTTCTTCTTTTTCCAGTTTCATAAAATGCGATATCGAAGTTTGCTATTTATTATTCACTTTGTCTACGATCTACACTTTGTTCAGAGCAATAGTCTGAATAAAAATTTTGTTGTCCCAATAAACTATGTTTTAGGATTCTTCTTTCTGGTTCCCTTCTTGCTTGTATTTTACCTTTCAGAATGATGCCAAATAACACATAATGTTCGAAAAATTTTAGCCAAGATATTCTACTTCGTCCTGGTTCACTTCTTGCTTCTGTTTTGCCTTCAAGAATGAAATATAAAATGAATAATATATATTTGCGATTACTTTATTTAAATTTAATATGATCAATAAGTTCTGCGTTTAAAATTCATTGCAAAATAACGATGTATAGCAGAATATAGTATTGAAATTGATCAATATACCCTTATTAACTCCATCAAATATTAATGATAAAGGAAAAATTCTTTCACTTAATTTATTGAGAATTGAATGTGCATAATGCTACATAACAAAATAAAATCTGGCAAAGTACCTTCTTACAATACCATCAGGGGTAGCAATAAATTGTCGAAATCAAAAATAATACAATATTATTTATCAACTAGACTAGATCATTAGACAGAAAAACATCGTTTAGAGAACTGAAGTCAATCGCTCTACACTCTTCCTCGCTTTTAAATAAAACGAGAAGAATTCCTTACAGATCACTAAAAAAAAACATTGGATGAGTGTAGCGCGTAAGAGCATATAAAATACACTGAAACACCGAAGCAGTGTAACGGCTTCATAACCTAAGAATAATTCTCCTGTAAGATACTTACACCCCACTCCGGGAAAGGGAAGGCTGTGTAATTTCCTTGTCTCATGTATGTGTCAGGAGAATAACCAAAAAAAAAAAAGAAATTATAAATAATCAATAAAAAATAATTCAAGAAATGCTAATTTTTTTAATAAATCTTTAGATTGATCATAAAAAAGAACGTATAATTGGTCGTAGTCCTTTTCTTTTAACTGGTGAAACATGGAAAGAAGTTCGTTCGCAAATAACACCTTTTCTAACCAATAATAAGGTGAGTTAATTAGTTCAAATTATTTTTATTGAAAATTAAAAAAAAATTTTCTTTTTTGTTTTGGTTTTATTTCTTTAGATAAAATGTTGGTATTCACTTACAGAAACTGCTTGCAAAAAACTTTCAAATTTTATTAAAGTAATGAATAAAAAAAACTCTCTAAATGGAAATTATAGATTAAATGCTAGAAATGTAAAATTTTTAATTCTTTAAAAGGATTTTAAACAGATTTGTTTTTTTTTTTATATATTTTTGATGTAATTTTTTAGCTTTCATTACGTTTTACAGTCGAATTAACAACAAATACCATTTTTGGAATTGAAGCAAATTCTTTAAGTACTAAATCAATAGCCGAAAAAAGTTTTATAATGAAAGCAAATGATAAATTTGTTAATGAATTTGTAAATGGATTTCAATTACTTTCATACGCTAATATAATACCATTTTTTACAAAATTATTTAAAATTAATTTTTTATCTGATTCAACTGAATATTTTTTTAAAAATTTACTAAAAGATTCAATGAAAATTAGATTACAGATGAAAAATAATCGTAATGATTTTTTAGATGCATTAATACATTTAGAGGAAACAAAAAATTTACAAATTGATGAATTGGTTGCACATGCTTTAACATTTACATTAGATGGTTATGATACAACAGCAACTGTTATTAGTCATTGTTTACTTTTGGTAAGTTATTTCAATTAAAATTTTATTATATATGGAATTATATTAGAAGAGTTTGAAATCAAGACTCAATTTGAAATAAATTTTCATTCTTTAGCTTAATTTGCCTTGACCAGTCAATACATGAGTGCTAAAATTTATATAAACTATTGGCTAAAAAAATGGAGGTACCGTTTAGTGGGTTAAAATTCCAGACAGTTACAGAACTAGTGCTCGTTCCACTCCTCTACAGTGTCTTTCAATAATTCCCACCTACCCTTGCAAAAAAAAGGTTATATACCCTATTGTTCGGTCAAAAAGCGGAGGTGATGTTTAGTGGATTAAAATTTTACACAATAACATAACTTGTACTTGTTCCTCTATAGTGTATTTCGATGATCCGCACCAAAATCCCAAAAGATTCCCGCAAAAAAACAAAAATATAATAAATATGTAATTTTAGTTTTTGAGCTTTTTTAACTGTTAAAAATCGTGATCGGCATACTTTGTAGATGTTACATATTTTTAGATAGTCTTAATTAATGTAATTTTTGACAAAAACCTTCAATTTTATTTAAAACGTACATTGCATGAAAAATAAATTTTATTATAATAATTTCATTTAGTTAAAAAATAATTTTTGATATAAAAAGGAAATTGTTGAATTATTCGTCTACTTCAACTTTTAACTTCTTACTTGGATAAACTATCCATTCTTAAAAGATTTTCTCCAAAAGACTGGAAAATAGTTTTAATGTTAACATTTTGAACACCTAATTTGCCGCAAGTTTTTTTTTTCATGGCGTTATTGAATATAATGTACCCTTAAAAATTCTTCTCTTTTAGCTTTCTCTTTTTAGGATCCTTTTTCTTTTAGATTTAGGTCATTTGGTTCATATTTGTATATCAAAATTTTAAGATTCCAAGGGCTTGTGATCACTACATGCAAACACTTAAACCAATACAAATCTAAATATTAAATGCATGTTTCCAAAAAAACTTTTTTTTCCTACTAACGTGTTCGGTATTACTACAAGAAATGCTCATACGCCTAAATATATGCAAAAAATATCAAATACACATTCTAAAAAACTAATTAGAGAAAAGAGACCTCGGGAGATTCCTAATTTGGAGTTGATTGAAGACGGTCGTGTAAAAAAAAATCCTTAAATAAAACTATTCGTAAATAATACAATTTACAATCATTGAAACCACAAACAAAAATAAAAAAGGAAAAAAAAAATTTTTTTTCTTTTTTTATGCGTATAAATTATAATTAATTATATTATGTACATTTTATTGTATATATGTATACGTATATAAATATTCAAAGAACACGTGTTAAATAAATATAAAAAAAAATATATATAAAATAAAAAATACTTGATTGCATGCTTTTTATAAAAGGATTGCAATCATGCAATCTGATTCAACAAACATTAACAGTGAGAATGATTTAAAAAAATCTATTAAATTAAATCTTAGTGAATTATTAAATAAACAAAAAAAAAAGAAAAGTTACCTCTGATAGCAATACTTATTCAGAGCCCTTTAATGTGACCAACAATAATATGTCTAAAAAATAAAATGAATCGCGAAATTCGTGAGTTAAAAGCGGCACTTGAAAAATTAAAAGATGACAATTTTAACTTAAGAAAGTTGCTTGAAAAAAAAAATTATGAATCAAATTCTCAAAGCGGTTCACAAAACCATTTCCAGCCATTAATGGATTTGGAAGCAGAACAGGTCATTGAGCCAAGCATCGAAGCATTACCCAAGGCAACACAACTAAAAAAAGAAAAAAGTAAAACTGCAAAACATCTAATTCTTATAGTAACACGGCTGGAAACAAGCCAAATTAACCTGAAAAAATGGCTTTAAAAAATAAAATGCCTCCTATTTATTTATTATTATTATTTATTATTATTTTTACAAGTTTTATATACATATATCAGTGACTTTAAAAAAGCTTGTGAACTTTTAGATAAATCAAATATCAATTTTTACACTTTTACAACAAAAGACGAAAATCGTTTAACTTTAGTGCTTAAAGGGCTAAGCAGTTCCAACACCAGCCAAGAAGTTCTTGAAGGTTTAAAAATCCATAAGTCGGACAATGTGCAATTTGAAAAAGTTGTAAGATTGACCACCAAATACTCAAATAAAAATGATAAAAGGTTACCCCATTTTATCGTCCAAGCATCACCTAAAAGTAAATACCAAGACATTATAAAAATAAAAGCGATTGATCACGAATCAACAAGCCAGCCATACTGCAATGCACTAGATGTCAACGTTTTGGCCACTCATCAGCAAATTGTAAAATGGATTACAGGTGTGCAAAATGTGGAGAAAGCTATGCACAAGGTGAATGTTCCATTAAACCTGAAGATTCCAGGGAGAAACTGTTTTGCACGCTATGCAAAAAATATGGGCATCCAGCTTCTTCCAAAAATTGCCCAGAATATAAAATTTTATTAAAAAAACGGCAGGAAACAAAAGAAGTAATGAAAACCGGAATCGAAACTAAACACATGGCATTGGCATCTAGTATAACTCAGCCAAATATTGAAATGCTGAAATGCAAAAAAAAATTACTAACATAAAAAAAAATACCAACAATAATACAGAAAGAATCAATATATTATTTGATTTTACGAGTATTACTTCCAACCAACAATGAGAAATACAAATAACTACACACTTATTTCAATTAACGTAAATTCTCTTATCTGCAACAGTAAAAAATTCTCTCTTATGTATTTCTTAGAGAATCACAATCCAGACATAATTTACATGTGTGAAACTAAATTAAAACCAGCTGATCATATGTCAATTAATAATTATAATCTGATAAGAGATCGAAAAGTCAATATTGAAGGCGGAGGTGTTGCCATAGACATAAAACAAAAATTTAATTACCAAATAATAAATAATAAAATGTTTGATAATTTTTTATATATCGAGCCATGTTTTATTTTACTTCAATTAAAGCAAAATAAAAAATTATTTAAAATTTCTATTTATGCATCAGATAGAAATTCATATAATTTTTTGACAAATAATTACTTTATATTAACTAGCGACTTCAACGCCAAACATAAAACGTGGTTAAACGCTGTAAATAATCATTTTAATTAGGTTAAGTAGTTTAGTTTAGTCTAGGTTAGGTTAAGTTTTATCTTAATAATTTAAAAATGATTATTGGTTTTAAACAACTGATTTTTCCAATACAAAAATTATAAAATAAAATGTAAAAATGCATTATTATATTTATTAATAATAATAATTGGATTATAAAATGATACAAAATTAATATAAATATGTTGTCCAGTTTAAATATTAATCAAACAAGGAAGAAAGCTGTTTTTTGTAAATTTTTTGCGGGTTAAAATCCTGCACAGGTAGCAAGTTTTAATAATTGAAAACAAATAGGTCGAATACATAGCTCGGATACTGTTATTAAATTATATACTAATATTTTTTATTTTGTTTATATTATATACTATATATTTACATTATATTTGGTCGTAAGGGGGTATGTAAAGAAAAAAACAATTACGAACTGTGCAGGGATTGAACCCACACCGAAGCCCCTACTTATTTGATTTAAGTTTAGTTATTTTTTTTAAGTATTTGAATTTGTCTTCAATCCCAAGAAATAAAAACAAATTGTATCATTCCGTATAAATTTATATCAAAATATTAAAAATTCGGTTGATAACCAAATTTTGATTTTTTTTTTTTATTATAGCTTGGAAGAAATATAAATGCTCAAAATAAACTTAGAACAGAAATTATGAATAATCTAGAAGAAAATCAAACATTAAGTTTTAATAAATTAAATGAAATGCAATATTTGGATCAATGTGTCAATGGTTGGTATACATTTAAATATTTTTTTCTTTTATTTAATTAAATTTTTATTTTTTAATTTTATTTTTTAAGAAACGCTTAGAATATTTCCACCAATAGCATTTAGTTTAAAAAGATGTACTGAAATAATAATTTTAGAAAATTATGATGGTACAAAAGTTACAATTAAACCAGGTCAAACAATACATTTACCATTATATTCAATATATCATGATCCTGAATATTATCATGATCCAGAAGAATTTATACCAGAACGATTTAATGAAGAATTTGGTGGTGTTAAAAAATTTCGAGATGATGGTAAATTTTTTCCATTTGGTGATGGTCCCAGAATATGCCCAGGTGCCAATTTAACTATATCTAATTAAACTTTTGCTTTTTTTTTTAAATTTACAAGAAATATAATAATATATTTTATTTGATTTATATAATACATATAGGTATGAAATTTGGTTTAATACAATCTAAAGCAGCTATAACAGAAATTATAAGAAATTTTTCAATTGAAGTTGATGAAAATACACGAAAAGATAATAAAATTGGATCTATTAGTTTAGCAGCCCTATTGCAAGGAAAAATTTGGTTAAAATTTAAAGAATTATAAAATAAAAATTAATTAATATATAATAGAATATAAAATATAAAGAAAAATATTATTTTTTTTTTTTAATTGATTATCAAACCTTATGTTTAGACCAGTTTTATTAAGAAATTTTTGAAAATTAAAATTAAGATTAGAGATAATGTTTGTTTGGCTTATAATTAGGACTACTTATATTTATTAAATTATTTATATTTGAAAACAAAGAGCAATAATTCCATATGATGACTGGGCCCCTTATAAAATATATTGCAACTTCTAAGCTTTAAAAAGGCATAATCCAGGAACAAAATACTTGATAATACATGATCAAAACGTTTAAAATGGTGTTAAAATTTAAATATTATGCTTAAAAGACACGAAATGTATTACTTAAAAAACTCATTTATCTTACAAATTTATCTTAATATTAATAATGGGTAATGTGGCCACATACAATTTTTTGTTTCTTCTAATCTCTAATCTAATTTCTTTTGTTTGATCAAAATCTGGTTTTTAAAAATCGTCTTTCCACAAAATTTTACTTTGAAAATTTTGTTTTTCAAAATAATATATTTTGTTATTATTGAAAAATTATAATTGTTTTACATTTTGTGTTTGATTTTAAGTCACATGGGTTTATTGTTTTTGAAAATTTATTCCTTCGAACCTTGCCATATAGGTATAACAAATAATTTCAAATCTAAAAAAAAAAACTTAAATATATTTACTATAAATTTAATAGAATTAAAAATTAAATATGAAAATATAGGGTGACCAACAATATTCTGAAAAAAATATTTAGAAAAAAAAAGGGGTTGGGTCGAGAATCCCATTTCTCAAAATTCCAAACACAAATCCCCAAATGACAAAATCCCACAATGCAAAATCAAATTCGCGCGCATTCAAGTACTACTTGGGAGAACCTCCAAAAACACAATTAAACGAAAAACATTTAAAATATATATTATATACCTAAGTAAGATATTCTAGAAAAGTCGTATAATTGTGATTTTGTAACCAACTACAAAATGCTTCTAATTATTTTTTTTATATTGTGCCTTTTTATGGGGATGTGTTCTACAAAGTGGGTTATAAAACCATAATTGCAATTATCATGTTATAACCCAATGGGGTGAGTCATAAACCCATAAAAAAAGTTGGTGTGTTTATGACTCACTAAAATTCATATAAAAGTTGTGGTGTTTTGACCCATTGCAAATGTATCATAATATCATAAAATATTGGGTCATACCATCATTAATGTTCTGGAAAAAGTACAGTGACAATAGAATATGTAGCAATTACAAATGTAGTTTTCGAGAATTAATTATGTATATACGATATTCTGAATTAGAAAGGGTTTTTTAGTCGGTAACAAAATCAGAGTATTGGCTTTATCTAGAGATTTATAGATTCGTATATGCCAGATTCTGAATCGGAAGGATTTTTAGAGTGAGAATCTGGAAAAAGTATATAACGTAATTTTGCAACCAACCAACCAAATCCTTTTTAATTATTTTTTATTCATACATATATTTAAACATAAAAGTATTTAAATTAGTTTAGGAGGAGTATGGACCCAATAAATAACAATGAATAATAAAAGAGAATTTTAGAATTAAAATTTTCTTAAAGTAATTTTACATAATTAATTCCATTATGATGTTATATTCTGCTATTATGAGACATATCTCTATTTTTGACCACTGACTTGTGAGAATACTTAAAATAGTCAAACCCTCGCTAAATAAAATATTAAAATTCTGATTTTGTAACCAACTATAAAATCCCTCCTCATTATTTTTTTCGTATATATATATATAGAAATATTTCAACAACAAAATATGTAATTAAATTTTATTTAAAAAAAAAAAAAAAAAATTTTGAAAAGATAAGATTTTTTTATTGACAACATTTTTCAAATCAAGATTATATCAAATACAAAATTTTATTACGCTCCCCTGAACCCTGAGTAATGCGTTAATTAAAGTATTCATTTAACAGTCAAGATAAAATCAAATTATGTAATTCCTTTCACTCTAACATATAATGCACTTGAAAATATATTAACATGCACAAATTTCAACTAAATTCAATATGTTTCGTAATTTTCAAAGACAATTTTAATTCAATCAATAAATTAATCAAATTTACGCGAAATATTACATTACAACATTTTACACCATCAATCAAAATGAATTGCCTAGCAAAACCATAAAAGCAATCATTTTTCTTTCTTTTTTTTTTTTTTTTTTTGCGTTTTAATTTCGTTTCAAGGACATATAAATGTACTTGCTTTATTTTTTTATTTTTTTCTAATTTTATTTCAGCCATGAAATTGATATTCAATATAAAAATTTTCCAAAAAAAAAAAAAAATAGAAATGACAAGATACACAACAAAATATAAAATTGTATACAATAACGACCAGTATAACAAAATCTATAATTATATTAAAACGTTAAAATATCGATTAAAAGATGTATGCGAAATACAGTGAAAATTCAATTTATATATGAAGGATATCAGCAGAAATTTTATTTCAATATTTGATATTTATATTATTGCTTTCTTTTTTTTCTTTTGATTCATTTCCAAATATTCTTTTATACTTCTGTAGCATATATTAGATCACAAAAGCTTTTAAGTAATCTTTTTTGGTTAAGTTTGTCCTTTTTGGTAATCCTATTGTTAATTTTAAAAAAAAAAAATTACTATTCTTTCGGCTCGCGTGTCCGATTTGCTTGAAATTTTACATACCAGTACCCAGTGATGTCACCTATATATATTTCATAAAACATGACTTTCGTCACTTAAAGATTAAATTGATTATTTGGATATTTTCCTAATATTTTGTAATATTTGACTTAAATTGTTATATATTCGTTTGAGGCAGTAGTACTAAGGTCTATAACGTACTTGAAAACCAGCTGTTGCTGCATATCATTGTAAAGCAAAAAATATAATGGTTTAAGCAAAATAATTCAAAAAGTTAGACAAAATTTAAAATTATAAATTTGTCCTTTAAATGATCTTGTCGATCAAAATCATGTTCTATGAAATATAGATGACATCATTGCGTACAGTTATGTAAAATTTCGAGACAATCTAACGCCGCGATCTAAAGGAAAGAATAGTCAAAAAAATCTTTAGAAATAAGAATCTTTTATTAATTTCTAAAACCTCTATTGTAGAGAATATCTTAGTTATAATTTAAAATCGGGTAAATTCTCAAATAGTTAATTGGAAAATAAATAACATAAAAACTATTTATGTTTATTATATTCCATTTTTGTGAATTTAATACAAAGGACAGTTATATCTTCTGAAATTTTATAATTAAAAACAACCAAAATAAGGTATTTGAATATAATGTCAAATATATTATAATCGTTACTCGTTAGGTAGCATAATGAGAAGAAATATTAAAATATTGAAAAATCTATTGCATCATGATAACAAATTTAAATGAATATTATTATTAAAGTTGCCTTTTTTCCTTCATCGTTTTATTTAAGTATTAACTGAGAACCTACTGTACTAAAAATTCATTACAGCAGTTAAAAATTTACAAAAAAAAAGTATTTTTCCCAAGTATCACTTTACAGATATACATATTCCTATATATATATATACATACATAATACACAAAAACTCTTAACAATTTTTATTCTTAAATTGATTCTCTAATTTTACAATTGCATATATTTTTCACATATACATATATATATATATACGAAAAAATTCAAATTAAAATTTTCCATTACATAAAAAAAGTATTATAGAAAATTTCCAAAAAAAAAACAAAAACATAATATAAAGATTAAATTTAGTTAACTCCCCAAAACAAAAATTAAGGATAAAAAAAATTTTTCAAGTGACAAAAGTTACGCAATAAAAAACAAAATAAACACATACATACATACATATTATACAAATAATATAAACGGTAATGTACAATATTGTAATTGCAATTTCAAGGTTTTTTCCTATTTTGAAAATACATATACATACTCGTACGAGTATATGTATATGTGTATATGTATATATTGTATTCTCCCATAAAAAAAATATTAATTCGAATTCAATTAAAATGTAACTAAAAGAAATAAAAACAAAACGATAGAATAAAAAAAAAAATTTTTTTAAATGAAAATTGTGCAAAATTTATTTAATTTTGAAATTACACGACCATTATTCATTTAAATTTGCGGTAAATGGCAACAATTCTTCTAACCGTATAGAAATTTATTTATTACCCCACTATTGTAACATTATATTTAAAAATTGAAAAAAAAAAAAAAAAAACTTATTAGACAGTATTACTAATGCCTATGAAACTCTTATTATTCAACGAATTCAACGAAATTTTAAAAGAATAGGTATAGTTTGATTCAAAAGTTTTTAAATTGATAATTTATTTTGAGTATATAAATTTCATATCAAAAACTTTAAAGAAATAAATTTAACATTTTATATAAATTTATTATAACTAGAAAATCCCTGTGCAATTGCACAATTTCTATAGATTCAAAAACATTTACGGTATCATACTGACTCCCTTAATAAACTACCTAAAATTATCATTTTTACATCAGCACCATTAAAAAAACTTTGGAATCACTTACTTACTTGATGTAATAGAAAAAAACATAAAACAAATCTAAACACATAAAATTAAAAATGTTAGGTACAGTTTATTAATTTTTTCTCGCCGTTTTTTCGTGGCGGTAATTTTTGACAGTTTTTTAATCTTTTTCACTTTCAGGCGTTTTAATTTTATTAAGGTCATAATGAATGTGGCAGTCAAATTTAAAAATTTAAAATTTGCTGAATTTATTTTTATTGAAAATGTGTGTTTTTTAAGTATGTACTTTTCCTTTTTTGTCTGTACTATCTTTTAATGAACGGTTTGTGTCTTTGATAATACTTCTAGTGGAAAATTTGGTCTCGGATAATAATATTTACTAAATTTATTTATATTTTTAATGAACAGTTTGTGTCTCTTTATAATACTTTGAGTCAAAGATTTGTGTCTCTGGTAACAAAATTTTAACTTATTAAATAAATATACAGAAATATCATCATTGCCAGTTTAGTTTACATTCAGTGTGAGTGTTTTATTATAGATATAAAATATATTTTTTTACATGTTGGCAAGGTCTCGCCAACATCTTGTGTATTATATTATAGATGTCTACAATAACTAAAGATAAATAATAAATGGCTTCTATTTACAGCCCAGGGACGAGGGGGTGGCAAGTATGGCATTCGCCATAGGCGCAAACGGCTAAGGGGCGCAATTTTTCTGAAAAAAAATTTAAATTCTAGATATTCAGAAATCATACTTATAAATGAAGACTTCAAATTTTTAGTCACCAAAAATCTCTTTGAAGCTGATTCTAAAGACCTTCAAAATGCAGCAACAAATTTGGTCTTAAAATATAGAAATAATTTAAATGTTGAAGAATTTTGCTCTGAAATTTGTAGTTTTAGATATCTGACAGCAGAACATTTTAAACAAAATTTTCCAACACCACTGCAGCTTCTTCAATTTATTTACAATTTGAATATGAAAGAATCATATCCAAATGTTGAAATAATATTACGAATATTTCTAACATTGCCGGTGACATCTGCTTCTTGCGAGAGAGCATTCAGCAAAATGAAATTAATCAAAAATTATTTAATATCGGCAATAGGCAAAGAAAGATTAACTAATTTAAGTATTTTGTCTATAGAATTTGATGTAACTAATAGTTTAAGTTTTGACGATATAATCGATAAATTTTCCAGCCTCAAAGCAAGAAAAATAAAATTTTAATAGTACTTCTATATTTGTCATATTTTTGTTCGTATTTTTTCAGTTTGCCATGGGCGCCAAATAATCTAGTTTCGGTGCTGTTTATTTATATTATTATGTATTTAAATATAAAAAAACAAAATTTATAAGATAGTAATCAATTAATCATATTTGACGATTACACGAAATTGCGTTCATTAAAACAACCTGAGATTATAAAAAATACAAAAAAATTTTTTTAAACTATTTATACGCCATCTATTATCTTGTAGAAGAAAAATATGTATTATTCACTTTTCTGCTTTTATTTACGGCGAATAAATACCTTTACCTAAACACCTTACCACATATTAAGTTTATATTAAATCAGATTTAATCAGATTAAATTAAGCTAAGAATATTTAAATTTTTTTTTTCCAAGCTTTGTAAGTTTTGCAATTTTTTTTAATTTTTCGCGGAACGTGACTGAAATTTACATTTACATACAATGTATTGATTATAAAACAATTAAAAAATCATTTACATGGTTTTTATAGATTAAACAGTTTAACTGATATCTGTTTTAAGTAAAGAGCTGTACTTAAATTTCAATTAAACAATATTTTGTTATAAAAGTACTTTTATAAAAATCTTTGTACAGTTTTATTCTTTCTGCATTTATTATGCTATTTGCTATAAATACTGTATTTTTTGTTCTCTTATAATGAATTTAAGATCGAAATGAAATTATTTATTGACGAATTTATTAGATATTAATTAATAATGAACTCAAATAATAAATTGATTGATTGATTAAAATTTCAATACGCTGGCCTCATTAAAATAATTTATATACTAAGAAGTAAATTTTATATTAAATTTAACAGCGCCTAAACATATGCAATATAAGTTGTTTATTAAATTTGATAATAGATTATGTAAGTTCGAAAGGGGCTTCGGTGGCCTAGCAGGTAGGCGTGTGGTGTATTAACCGAAGAAGTGTGGGTTCGATCCCTGCACAGGTCGTAACTGTTTTTTCTTTACATACCCCCCTTACGACCAAATATAATGTAAATATATAGTATATAATATAAACAAAATAAATAATATTAGTATATAATTTAATAATAGTATAAAAACCTATAATGGCCTTTAGTAGCCGATGGTTCATAATATTGCATTACATTTATGTATGCAATATTAATATAAATAAATAAAAATAAATAAATAAGTAAGTTCGAAAGAAAGTGTATAAAAGTCTTAACGAATATCTGCAGAAAGCCCGAATCTGACTACAAGCATTACTATTCCAATAAATAATTGTACAAGGAAGCAAACATAAGCACACATAAGCATAAAATACTCATGAAAATTGTTTGATATCTCATATGTGAATATTTACCACAGTAAAGAGTACATTAAAAAGACTTTGCTCACGGGATTTATCGCCCCTGAGTAGTACTTCATCTTTTTAGATAAAAATGGATATATTTAAGACCAAAATCATTTCCTTCTATTATATCACTATAATAGACGGGCTACATGTAAAGTCATAGAATATAACCCGGGCGATATAAACGGAATAAATTTGAAATATGACATGTCAATATCTCACAGAGATGAATTTATAAAAAAAGATTATTGGTGGTTGGAGAATAGTCAGAATCAGAATTAAGTATAATGTACACAATTGTTTTAACTAATGTAAGTAGTTTTAAGTATAGATTAAGATAGGTTAAGTTTTTATCTTAAACAATTAAATGAACAATTGATTTTTTAATAACCTTAATTTTTTTATCAATATCTGAAAATGCAAAAATTGTAAACCACAAATAATGTTATATCTCAAGAAATTTAATAATAACGCAGAAAAAAAACTAACATAAAAATTTTTAAAGACTAATTTAAATGTTAATAAGATAAAGAACACAAAGCTGTTTTTGTTAAACCTTTTCTAAGCTAAGCAACTAATATTAAGATTTAAATAAAAAGGTAAAATAAAGTTTAATTAAAAAAAAACAAAAAATTTGGGATTATTTGCCGAGGCAGTGCGGGTTTAAACTCTGTAGCAAGGTAGTAATCTTTTTTTAATTGTAAATGCAGTGTAAATATGTACATAATATATATAATATGAATAAAATAAATAAAATTGCATTAATTAATAATAGTATAGTGAACCTATAATAAACGATAATGATAATTTAGTAGCATTGCTTTATCTCTATGGAATTTTTTATATTAAAATAAAATAAATAAATCCATTCAATATATTCTTATTCTATTAAAAAGTCCTTATCTCTTAAAAGTACTTACTTAATCCAATTTTAACCATTTCCTGTAAATAAATATTTATTTAATTATTTTATTGTATGTAAAAATATCTATAAGTTTCCAAATTTTTTTAAAGCTATCTACCCCTGTGTTGCGTAAAATAACTCCAAGCCATTTTCAATTTGAAATTTAAATTATTACTTTTTCCTTAAGTTTTTCTTAAACAATTTTTTTTGAATTTTTAAGTTATCAAATGAATATAGAAAAAATGGAAACAATCAATTGTATCGATCATAAATTATATCCTTTATAAAAAAAAATGTATAAGAAAAAAAAATTATTGTATGACTTTTTTAAAATATTGTATACCATAGTTATTGATTGAGACCTTGACTTTTTCATTTTGATTACAAATTTTCTTCATTAATCTTTATTACAAATTCTAATAATATTCAATATTTGCCCTTAATCCACAAAAAAACAATATAAATCCAACTATAACAAAAAAAAAATTGAAATTTCCCTTAAATAAATAAAATTTTATTGAATTATTTCGATGAAAAATTTAAAATTTCATCCTTTAATGATTTCTGCATTAAAAATTTGCCTTTACGCTATTTTTTTAAAAAAAATTTAATGAAGAAATTTAAAAAAAAAATAATTCTAAGCTTACGAAAATACAAAATTTTTATAAGCAATCATGTCTCTTAAGTAACTAATGGCACTTCCTTATTAACATCCAAATTCAAAATTTTTACTTGCAAATATTAATGTTATTAAACAAGTTTTTCTATAGTTCCAGCCGTTACGGAACTACAGCACCCTAAAGTTCGAAAAAGCTCTATATTTAAATTGTTATAACACAAGTTCTATAAGTTTCTGAAAACGCCAAACGATAGCTGCTTTTATGAGCTTTACAAATAAATATATAATAAATGTATATTTATGACATACGGTGTCTTAATTTACCGTTATGTGAAACTGAAATTTTGCCAAATTCTTGACTCCTTCTATCTTTCAAAAGGTTGAAATTTTGAAAAGAGCTAGCTCTCTGATAATAAGTATGAGACATTTCAGAAAATATTTTTGTATCGCCCTTCGTTTAGGAGGGTCAAAAACTGAAAATTCACTATTTTTAAACAGTTGTAACTTAAACACCTTTCAAAATTTTTTTGAAGTAATTTTCAAAAATTAAAGCACCAACATTATATTTTTATTTCTATTAACAACTTTTCTTAATAACCGTAAAAAAATATAACGGTTGCTTGAAGAATTTTTTAAATATTTATATATTTATTATACATACTTATATAACTTATGTTTATTTACATATCGAATATGTATGTCACTGATGAATGAGTGATATGTTATACATATATAGTATAAATTATTATACATTTGCCACTTAGTTCTAAATGGTACTATAGCATATTTGTTTGAATATACGTACAACCCATATTTATAAAATTAACCCAAATTATTTTAAAGTACTAATAAATTAAAAAGATAATATTATAAACAGAGTGACAGACATACTAACGCGTTCGTACGGGTATTTAAGAGTTGACAAGGGCAACTGTATTCTTCTTCGTTTTTTTAGTTAAAGTAAATAAACTTTGATTGGTAATTGGTATGTTTTACTGGTTTTACTAAAAAAAAAAATTGTCATTTGATTTTATTAAATCCAATATTCCAATATTCAGAATTTTCTAATTGAGTTTTGTTTTATATTCAAAAAGTGTGAGTCAATTTGTTGAAAAAAAAGTGTTAGCGAAAAATGTATTTAAAAAAAAACTTTCATTATAAAAAAAAAAAGATTTATTTAAAAAAAAAAGTTTCAATATACCTATTGCATTTCATCAATTATTTCATTAAATTCGAAAATAATTTCATTGAACCCAAATAGCACTTTTGTTGTCCGATTGTAACCAAATTTTGCAAAAATATTTCTACGACCCCGGAAGAAGTTAAAGGCTATATCGCGGTCCGGTTCATTAGCCCGTTGCGGCCCGAGAGCCTTTTAAAGTTTTTTGGTTTTTTCGTTGTCCTGCCTAAACTTTGACCGATTGAGTTGAAAATATGCATAAATATTCTTCTTAGCTTCAAGGGTGTACCGAAGAAATGGCTGCAATATGTAATTCGGCCCGGCGGGCTTCTAAAAACATTTTTGTTGCCGATTTATGTCCAATTTTAAATGGTTTATTATGATCTGTTGTTTTATGGTCTGAAAAAAAACCTGTGACAAATTTTTATGAAGTTCGGGTAACCTGTTTGGGCATGAGAGCCGAACGAAGTTCATTAAATTTTTTTGTTGTCCTGCTTAAACGGTTTAATCAATTGATTTGAAAATTCGCAAAATTGTTGCTCTTAGCAGAAAAGCTCACTAGATTAATTTAGTTACGATCCATTAACCCGTTTCGGTACCAGGGCTCGGTGAAGTTTTTTGATTTACTTTGTTGTCGCGCTTAAACGGTTTGACCAATTGAGTTGAAAATTTACAAAAGTGTACCTCTTCACCCCAGAAGCTCACTCAGTTTTGTTGGTTACGATACATTAACGTGCTTAACAAACGTGCTGTGATAATTTTTTATTAACGTTCGTTAACCCATTTGCGCACGAGTACCAATTAAAAATATTCTGCCTAATTTTTTGTATTTTTATTATATTATTAAAATGATATTTCCCACACTATTTACTTTTGTCGATGTATACTGCTTTGAATATTCCATAAAAAGCTTTCAATGCTAATTTCTCATATATAATACTAATTAAAATAACCTTATTAACTATGTTAAGAATACTATATTTAAGTTTTAACAACATAACATTTTCAGCCGTTATTAAAGAACAGAAATAATCTCCTCCATACGACGATCATCATGTTATCATTCAGGAATGCATTACTAACATTTGGTCTACCTATATACATAAGATGCATGTGTATAATATATTTCTCAAAAAATATCATTGGAATATGTACATACATACTATAATATGTATAATATGTTTCTGTTTAAAAATACTATGTTTGTACTAATACTAAATACTATGTATGTATAAAAATACAGTGTTTAATCAAAAATGAGTACATACATATTTAAACAACAGAAACTCCTTACATTCTTATCCATATACAGTTTTTACACATATTTTTAGCATATATCAATTTGAAAACATAATTACTTATTAGAAAAAGTTAACGTAAAAAAATTACGATTGATTTATAAAGGTAAAAAACAATCCTGTTTTTTTTTATATTAAAAATATGTTAAACAGAAACTGAAATGTATGCATTTAAAAAGAAGGTTTTTCAAAATTTGAATATAGGTGATGTAGGAGCTATAACGGTGAGGCTACATAAAAAATTTGTTCTACAACATTTCTCTTTTAAGAGACCTATGCGTGGTTAAAATTTCATTGATCATTATTAAACAGTGCATAAGGTTTGTAAACAGACGGGCGGACAGATTGAACTGTTCACTTTTTGGAGTGAAATTTTTCAAAATTTGCTTATAAGGATAATTCATAAAAACATGAAGTGACATTACTTACGAAAAAAAAATTATTGCATTATTGTCTTTTATAATTGAAATACGATTTTATGTTTCGGTATTACCCAATAATATATTGTAGAAACTCACTTCGCCCTAATAGTATACTCAATAGATTACTGATTCCTTTAAAGAATTTTTGTAAACGAATTGACTCTAATTCTTCACTCTCTGTTTATTCAATTTGCTAAAAAAAATTGAATGAAATGTAATTAAATGTAATAAAAATTAAAATATACCAGCATCTATAAATGCATAGTTATATTAACTAAATTATATTAACGCAAAAGCAAAAGTTATTAATTTTTATTTCATAATGCCATCAGAATACTCTGGGCAACGCCGGGTACTCTGCTAGTATAAATATAATAGTAGATAATAGTTAGTTTTTTTTTTTCTAAAAAAAACCAGTTAAACCGATTATTAAAACGCTGATTCTGTAACCAACCAACCAAAACAGCGAATAACCCTGATATTATAAGCATTATTAAAATCATTTTATTCAGAATCTCTTATACTAATTTAAAATCAAACATATGCCTAATGTACATATGTATAAATATAACATATTCTGGAAAAAGCATATAGCCCTGATTTTGAAACTAAATCTAAAACCCCTTTATTTAGTTTTTTACATAAATATTTCAACAACAAAACATTTAAATTTAATTTTTTTTTTACAGCAAAAACACTGGCACCCATATAAAACAGCTTATTATTAAAACACTAATTAAGATGTACCCATTTTTGTTTAACAACTTTAAAAAGTTTATTTAAAAATTTATTTAAAATTTTTAAAAATATTGCTTTGATTTTGGCACCCACAAATAATCCAATTTTATGACGTTATCTGTAGATATAAATATATGTATATGTATATAGGATTTTTCAATATACGCAAATTTTAAGTCAACCAGTTAAAAATATAATGTAGTTAGATAACCTAAACCTAACCGTTAAATAATATTTAATTGGTTTAAAAAACATAAAGAAAAAAAAAAACATTTAAGAGTTTCAATTTTTTGCCAGAAACGTCCGATAACCTTGTTAATCTATTTATAGAATGTACATATATATTTACCAAATGAAAACATATTCTATAAATTTATATTCTATTATGTTCCTATTACAAACATGGAAAAAAACGAGGAAGAATACAGTTGCCTTTGTCAACTCTTAGATACCTGTACGAACCGTTAGTATGTTCACAGCCTGTCACTCTGCTCACAATATTATTTTTTTAATATTTTAGTATTTTAAAATAATTTGGGTGAATTTTATAATTTCTAGAACTATGGGTTGTACATATATTCAAACTATATGTTTATATGTACATTCTTCAAAAGCAGATTCTAACCTTTCACATAACGATTATCAATCCAAAACTTTTTCAAATATTCTATAGTACCATTTAATACTAAGCGGTAAATATATATTAAATTTACTTAGTACAAAATAGTAAATATAATTTTAAATATTATATAATGACTCATACTTATTTTCAAAGATCTAACTTCTGTCAAAATTTCAGAATCTAGAAGATCTAACTTCTGTCAAGTTTCCAACTTAAAACGTTTAGAAGATAGAAGGGTTGAAGAATTTTGCAAAATTTGAGTTTCATATAACGGTAAATTAAGACACCGTATGCCACAAATATATATTTATTGTATATATACTTTTAAAGCTAATAAAAGTAGTAATCGTTTGGCGTTTTCAAAATGAAGATATACCTTATACGACTTGTGCTATAACAATTTAAATATAGAGCTTTTTTGAACCTTTGGGGAGCTGTAGCTCCGTAACGGGTGGGGCTACAAAAAAAAGTTATTAAAAATAAAATTAATATATTTGTGAGATCTATCAGAAGTTAAAATTTCATAGCTCTATTGCAAAAAACATGTGGGGATCTAAAAGTTAGGTGTTCGAGAGCTACCCTAAGGCTTGGTCCAAACTCAACCAACAAAAATAGGGAACCTACAAATTACTTCCAGAATATTTTATGTAAATTTCAAGATTCTAGCTTTCTTAGTTTTTGAGTTAGCGTGCTGACGGACGGACGGACGGACGGACATGGCTCAAAAGTCTTAGAATTTTTTTCTGATCCGATCCATACCTTTGAAGGTATATCTAGCTCGCTTATTTCGAGGTGTTACAAACGGAGGAGTAATTTTATTATACCCGATCCTATCGTACGGGTATAATAATAAAAAATATCTTACCAAAAAAATACTTACTATGTATGTATATAGTATACATAAGTACATGATATAACATGATTAAAAATTTTATTTAAAATTGAATGTTACGTTCATAATTTACAAAAAAAAATCAGCTATCCCCAGCACAGGACCAACCACTATTATACGAAAAGTATAATGCCAAAATTCATAGATTTTTTACATAATAATTTATATCAAAGCAAAATAACTTCTAATAATTTAACAGAATTTTTTTTTATTCAATAACAATAATAAGCAATGAAATCGTAAAAATATACATACATATGTATATTCATTCATACATCCATGCTTATGTATGTATGTATGTACAGGATATTTTTTTTTCATTCAATAATATTAGAAGTAAAAAATAATAAAAACTGTAAACAAATACAAAACAAACATAAGATTAATAATCGTTTTAATAATATGTATATAACTTAATATATACATATTAATATACACATATATCTTATTCTATTAATATGTAATACTATTAATATGTATAATCATATAATTTCTATTATATGATTATATATTATCTTTCTAATATATAATCTTTCTAATAAATTTTACAGTTTGAGTTTTGCGTCATCAACAAGAGAATAATATGTATAGATACTATAAATTTAGATAATATACCTAGATAAATAATATAAATTTTTAAGAGATTTAAAAATAAAAACAAAAACAATTTGTTCATATAAATTCATATGCATAGATAAGATAAACCATTAATAGATGACCAACTTGCTTTTTTAACCGTTCTTACCTGCACCACTACTATCTAATATGATTGTATATCATGATGTAAATCATTCAAAGAACTCTGACTTTTAACTCTGTTTTTCTGCCTGTACACGTGCCCACAGACATACACATACACCCACACACATCCACACACACACATCCACACACACCTACACACGCACCCACACACACACAGGCAGACAGACATCACGCTAAATTTTACAGCCTTCTACACACAGGAGTAGTGTATATTTGCCAAAATCTCGGGTACAAATTTTTATTATGAAAACAATACCTACCTTATCCATAAATTGTATGCGGTCTAAACTATTTAGAACATAAATCTTGGCGTTTTTAAGAAAAACAAAATTCCTTAAAAAAATATATTAATAAAATCCTTTTTAATAAAAAAAATATTAAATCCTTTATTTTTTGTTTTTTTATTTTTTTTTTACAATAAAATAATTTTTCGATGAATTTAATTTTTTATTTCTTTGAGTTGAAGCCAAATTCCGCCTACTAAATTGGGTATAATACTATTGGCACAGATTAAATTATCTTTTCTTGTTTTTTCATCAACGATTACTTCAAAATTTCGTAAAATTTCACATAAACCACTCTTTACCTGAGAAATTCCAAATTTTTGTCCTAAAATTATACCAAATATCATTTATTAATTAAACTAATTAACTGAGTGTCCCTTAATATATATGTATGTATGAGAAATTCAAAAACAGACGACAAAAGAAAGTCAAAATAAAGTATGAAAAATCAAATAATGACAGGGACTGTATCTTTAACAAATCTCGACGAAAAAAGGACTTAATAAATCCATTCAAATGACATGGAAAAAAATTCAAATTCTTTTAAAACCCTCATAAGTCTTAAAAAATGCATGAAAGATCCGAAAATATTGTCTGAAACACCCAAAAGCCCGACAAGTATAAGAAAAAAGTAATAATATAATATTAAAGGTTAGATTTAAAAGATTTTTAACATTTTTAAAGATGTATCTAATAAAAATATTATGCCTTAATTGTTATCTAAGTTAAAATATTTATAATATTTCTTTATAAGTATTTAGATAAAAATGAAGTTAGGTAATCAAACGAAAACAAATAACATTAACTTTAAAACAATTTGAGTTCTACAGATATTGATTCTACAGTTCAAGCACTTTGTATAAAACTCATTACATAATAAATAAAAAGCCTATATTATTACAAAGGCATTTTAAAACTCCTTTTCTTCAGAACTTTTTCTTTTTTTCTACTGTTGATATCATATTCCCCTTAAATCCCTATCTATTATAAAACACCCTATGAAATTATGAAATTATATAATATAAAACAATGAATATCTATACTCAAACAGTAACATAATATTACCTAAACAAATTCTTGGACCATCACCAAATGGTGCATATACACCCATATCACGATATTTCTTTTCACCTCCATCATCACCGATAAATCTTTCAGGATCATATTTATCTGGATTAGGATAATGTTCTTCATCATAATGAAAACAATATATTGGTAAATTAACGACCGTTCCCTTTTGTATTTTTAATATGCTACCATCATAATTTGTAAATGTTGTTTCTTCAGTACAAACCTTTGAGGAATAAGTCAATGCTGAAAAAACTCTTAAAGTCTCTACAATTAAAAAAAATTAAAAACAAATATGTTTGTGTTTATTAAAAGAAAAAAAAATAAATAAGTAGCTATATTAAATATTTTAAAAAGTATACTTACCATATATACAAGCATTTAACAATGGTAGCTCATGAAGTTTTTCAAAAGGAATTGAACCATCAGCATCTATATTTGATTCAATTTCTTGTCTTAATTTCATCTGAATTTGTGGATTACGCCCCAACTTAAAATTTAAAAATAAAAATTATAACTGTGTTCCAAATTGAAATCTCAATTTATATATTAAGTTTCATTATAAACTTACACACAAAAGAGTAAAAGCCAAGGTGTTAGCAGATGTTTCAAATCCATCAGCAAAAAATGACATGAAATGTGACAACATATCAATATCATTTAATCCTTTTTTTTCTTTCAGTTCCATAATATAACTTAAGAAATCAACACGATCAATTTGAGTTTTTTTTCTTAAATTGATAGCATCATGCATTAAATTTGTAAAGAATAATTTTACACTTTTTCTCATAAATTCAATATAAATAAATTTCGTTAATAGTGGCAACATATTAAATAAAAATAATTTTTCAAAACCTGCTAAAAAATCAATAACCATATTTTTAGCTTCCTTTAACATTTGACTGTCATCGTTTGGATTTAAAGCACCCGCATCTATACCATAAACACAATCAGAAACCGTTTGTACAGTATAACGTTGACAAAACTAAAAATTTAAATAATAAATTAATTAATACTATATGCAATATGTCCGGAAATCGAAGATCATGAATAAACGAGGTGATAGGGTAGACCGAAACAACCAATAAATTGCTCCCGAGATGTGGTCTACTCTTAACGGTTTCCAAGATAACTGCCTTCAAAGTGTTTTCGTTAAATTTAAAAAATATAATAATATTTTCGCACCTGTACGACATATAAGGTTTGTTTAGATAACGATATACAGTTAAAATTATGAGCTTTTATACAAATATTTTAACTTTCCTTTAACTATATTTATCTTAACTTACTAACTATACAAATTTCCTAACTTCCATAGTTGAGTAGTTATAAAGTTTTAAAGTCGAAAAATATTGATATTTTTCAAAGTTTTTTTTTAAATACATAACTGTAATTTTTGTATAAAAAACCGGTATTAATATATAATTTTAATCTCTATCTTATCAAATTCCTTCATTTAAATTTTGTTAACAAAATGTTTTCCTATATGGAACATAAATCACAATATATGAAAAAGTGTTAACACCATTATCTTTGAAACTATTTAAAGTAGACCCTCCATTCCGAAATAATTTTTTGCTCTTTTCAATCTTGCCTATCACCACTTTTCTTCGTGACCTTCGACTTTCAGACACCCTGTATAAATAAAAAATTTTTATATTATGTATTTAATACATTCTTACCAAAAAAAAAATATTAAATCATTACTATAAATTTTCAACCTCAATCATCTAAAATTAATAGAATCAATCTATACCTTATTTATCTATACCATAGATTAACTGCCACTCCCGATTGATTTGCACTTTTACATAAATGAAATTCATTAAAAATAATAAACTCCTGTAATGGTCCTGATTGGCGCGTAAGACATTAAGGGTTTTATATCGCCTTTTAGATTTATTGATACCAAATTCATGTGTTGTTAAACAGAAAAAGATAATCATTCTTAATCATTCTTAATTATCAATGGGATTGTTCGAAATAAATCTTGTTGCAATTTCAAACCTTATCTTATCGTAATTTTGATTATTTCGACCTTTTATACCACATTCTACTCTAGAACCCATTTTTTTGTTAAATATCCCATTATGGTGTATTTATACTATAATAAGTGATATTTAGTCAATTACATTGTCACTCAATTATTTACACTGATGAGCAATTCACAAAAAATTTTCACACCAAACCTAAGTCACTGAATCGGTATTTCTAATTAGACAATAGTCAATTTGAATAATATAAATTTCCAACATGTTATCAATTTTTGAATGGAATGACATTGGAGCTTTTTATACTTATTGCAGTTCTGTCTGATGTATTTTGTTGTGACAACAGATCTGTTTTTATACTTGATGCACTGCTGCACATCTACTTATGTGTTAGTGTCTTTTGTATATGTAAATAAGTTAGTGTATTTTTAAACTCAATTTTTAAAACTTGAAATAAAGAATTTTGGTATTGTAATGTATTGGTATTAACATCATGTTAATCAACTAAATTTTTGTAGACTTTGTTATAAAAGAAGCAACTTTGCCAATTTGCAATTTGATTAAAATTAACATAGACCGACGGATGTTTACACTTAAATTGACAAACATTTACAGATTGATTGGCAACATGCCACTTAGTATAAATAAAATATTAAACATTGTCTTTACAAAATACAATGAACAAATAAAATAATAAAATACTTTCAATTTTATATTTATATAACTCAAAATAAAAATAAACTCTGTAATTATTTGTCAAAGTTTTTAATACTTGTAGATATAGATAAATCTAAGATATAGTAGTATCTTAAAATGCAATCTGTAGTTTACGAGTATAAATTTCTTTTCTATTCTGGAAGGGCTTCCCATCGGAACTATTCCCAAAACTTGGCAAAAATAACGTGTATAATATCGTTAAAATCAAGAATAACATCAACATCTTTGTTCAAAACAATTCTCCTATCCATCCCAGTAACTTTTCATATTTCCCAATTTCCTTTATACCTACTCCTTTGTTCTTGTACCCAAACCAAACAGTATAATGTCTTATAGGTTCTATATAGGTTCTATATTCTATGTCTTATATAGGTTCTAATGTTTGTTTAAAAAGAGATGTGGCGTTTGGTTGATTTAAGTTCAACACTATCAATCTCTTTGGTAGTGTTGAACTTATGAGTTCAACTTATATGATTCCCAATTACCCTCCGCAAAAAGAAAAAATTCTGTTTTAATTTGAAAACAAGAATTTGTTTAATTTTTACTTTTTTCGATTTACCGAATCAACTAAAAACTGAAAAAAAAAAAAACATTTTCTACGAAGCACAAGTTTTTACAAAAAAAAAATCAAATAAATAATAAAATTTACCTCTTTAGCATCAAAAGTATAATTTTTTCCATTGATCTCAATTTTCTCCTTAATAAAATCAACTAATTTATAACCAACTTTTTCCATTATTGGATATGATGCTTTTATCTAAAAAAAAAAAAAAACCATTACACAAAAAGAAAAATCAAAAAAAGGCCGATTACAGTAAAATCTCAGTTGAAATAAATATTATTTTATTTTTTTACTTACTCTATTTAATGTTAGTGCAGGTGTTATTTCAGCTCTTTTAATTTTCCATTCTTGTCCTTTTAAAAAAAATGGATTTAATCCAAAGACTTGTTCATATTTTTTGTTATACTAAAACCAAAAAGGAAAAATGTCAAAAATTGAATTTAAAATTTATTTTACTGATCTTTAAATATTTTTTTAACATAAATGGACAGAAATATTTTTTATTCAATTGTAAATTGAATTAATTTTTTAGTTTCTTACCATATGACCGGCATAATTATCATAAAAATTCCTGAATTTTGTTACCAAAACATCATGTACTAAATCAGGTGATAAAACAACAAGTTGAGGTTCACGACTTGTGAATACTCCAATATATTTTTCTTTATTCTTATATTTCCTAAAAAGTTGGATAACATTTTTTTTTTTTTGTTTTTTGTAAATAAGATTTTAAAATACACATAAAAAGATAATATTGAAATGAAGATTGCGCATATTTATGAAACATGAATTAACTAATAAAATTTATATACATTTAATAAAAATGACGTGATTGTTTGTAACGACTAAACTTAAAAACTACTGGACCAACTTAAAGAAAAATTTATATATATGTTCTATGGCTTATGAGAACGGTTTATGTAAAGTTTACTGTTTCTCCGATAGATGGTTCAAAAAATTTTTTTTTACATATATAACGCCACAACAAAACTTAATTGTATCATAAAATTTAAACTATTTTTGAATCAATTTGTAGGTTTCCTATTGTTTTTTTTGGTTTAGATCCGACCGATATTTCAAGTAGCTCTTCAACAATTAACTTTTACATGTTGACCTTTTACATGTTGACATTTTACATGTAAGAATCATATATAAAATCTTTTAGTTACAATTAATATTTACTATATAACTATATTAATCGCAAAACACAAAGGAAAAATTGTATTAAGTCCACGTATACGAATCATTCCATCAGATATGCCATTTCAATTTAAATTTTCGGTACGTTTAGCATTTGCAATGACAATAAATAAAAAGCAAGTTCAATCGTTACAAGTGTCTGGAATAAATCTTGAAACTAACTATTTCTTACATGGCCAATTATACCGTGGATGTTCACGTGTTCACATGATAAACCATCAGCATTATTTATATTTGTGCATGAAGGAAAAAAACAAAAAATATTGTTTACCAAAGTACATTGCAATAAATTAAAATATTTGGGTTTGTTCTCTAAGTAATTGTCATAAAGCAACTTTTGTTCTCTCACGGGCAACGCCGTACAGGATTAGCTTATAATAATTTTGTTCGGATTAATTATTTAAGAGAGACATTTGCAAAAAAGTGATAATTTAAAAATATTAAGAATAAAATTTAAAACCAGTTAACCACAATTTTACTGACAATAAGTAAAAAATTTTTGTGACGGACCGTTGATTGGGACCAGCAACGCGGAACGAGCACAGCTAGTTCTATTTAAAATTGAAAATATGTTTTGTAAACAAATTCAATACTTTTCTGTCATATTATGGAGTAAATAATTTAAGTAAATACCATATATAATTTTTTTTTTTAATGCTTTTCTCTGCCACATAAATGTGGACAGGAAATTACACAGTCTTTCCTGTTCAGACGTGACTGTAAATATCTCTTACAACATGTGTGGGATTCGAACCCACACTTCCTCGGTGCTTACAGCGTATTTTATACGCTCTTACCCACTAGGCCACCGAGGCCCCTCATATATAATTATTATAATACTATATAGAATTATATAAAAATTCTTACTGTAGTTATTGTTTAAAACCAGCTTTTTTACACGTCTCTATATTAAAACTAAAGAAATTTCCAACATGAATATATTCTGCTTTCTGGATAACGATAACTCAAAAAATAAAGAAGCTAAGTGAATTAAATTTTTTTTGCGCCTCTTTTGCTAAATATTTACTTTCGCTATTTAAATCCAGTATTTTCGGCCAGCTGGTTCGATTAGCTGCCATACAACTTCTTTCTTTATATAGAAATAACTCAGTGTGTATTGAGGCTACATATCCAAAATTTCGTTAAAGGTATCAAATTGTGTACTAACAACTTCTGAAAAATTTATTTGTGCTAGAGCATCAGGTTCTGGTAGCTTGCACATCTTGGAAGTTAATGAAGCTAGGCATCTGAAATCTTACTAAAGTTTTATTGAAACAACATATATTACGTTCATACGGGTATCCTAGAGTTGACACAGTCTACTCTACTGCACTCTTCCTCATTTTTATTTATTTTTATTTTCTTTCAAGAAAACTTTAAAACCATATAAATTATAATATATATTACAAAGTAGAAAGTATGTTTGTTTGTTTGTTTATTTAATTGTTTCTTTGTTTGCTTGATTGGTTGTTATTTATACATTTCTTCATGGTGTATCCGATTGTAATAAAATTTTGTAGAAATGTTCCTCTGAACTCGAAAGGTGCCGATGTATTACTTTTGCTTTTGATCCGGTAACCTGTGCCGGCACCATAGACTTTTAAGTGTTTTTCGTTTTTCGTTCTCCTATATATAAACTTCCACCGATTGAGTTCTAACTTTGTAAAAAACTAGTTGCCGAATCGTGACCAATTTTCAGGATGTTATGTACCATAAATACCATTCAATATAAGTTTGTACTATAAAATTTAATCATCTTTAATAAAATTTCAGACATTTTAATTAATTAAGTTCCGAGATATCATAATTATATGTAAATTTTGAAGGTAAAAAAGTAAGTTACTCAGAACCAATCGAACTTCACAGAAATTATTACCATAAAACATGATCATCTTTTTAGAAAATTCTAGATGAGTTTGATTAAGAACGAAGATATGATAATATAAATATCGCAGCTACTTGGACCTGTCCACTAGAGAAACCCAATTTTACAGAAGTTGTTGGGATCAAACGTTGCTTCTTTATACCAAATTGCCAATATCGATATAGCTTTAATAGATACTGATTTATTTTCATGTAAAAATGAATATTATATGCCAACTACTTGAATACACCAGTCATCTTATACCATTTTTGTCTATTTAAACTAATAATTTTGCAAAGACGAAATGGTAATGATTTCAGAATTTTAAGGTATCGTGCGGACGAAAGATTGTACATAGCTAAATTGTTTCAGAATCCGATTCTGAGTCATATATAATATATATTTTGTCATATTTATAGCTCGTCTTTTTTAATGTGTTATCAATGTAATGGCAACTATAGTCATAGTATATGTCAAAAAGTTCCCAAGAACTGTTAAGTATATAAACAATGCTTAAACATTGTTTAAAATAAAATTTTTTTTTTGCTTATTTACTAAATTTAAGAAAGTTTTTGATTATTTAGCAAGTACGACCTATGTAGGGAAATTCTATAATGATATTCTAATACTTAACGTATTAAATTAATTTTTCATTTTATTTAAATAAATAAACTTGCGATGAAAATAAGGTCTAATTTATTTAAAGTATTAATACTTGAGCCATTAGTCGTCATAACGAAAAAATCATCTGAAAGATATTATCATTCATACCTAGTATTAATGGAATTTATAAAATGTTAGTCTATAAATGAAATACATAGTTAGTCTAAAATAAAGATATATTTTAAAGTGTTTAGTACTTGCAGTACTAAAGTACTAAATAATTTTGAAACATTTGAAAGTAAATGTAGAACGCAGAAAAAGCCAGAATGAAAACCAACGGCTTTTTAAAGGCGTACATTTTCAAAAGGTAATACAAACAGTTTAGATTTTAGAATAAATAAAATTTGTAATTTTTCTTAGAATTATAAAAAATTATAAGATAACTATTTTCTTTAATTTTAAAGAAATCTTATATAATTGGGAAAAGTTTTTAACGCATTGAAAAGAATATTATTGAAGCTGAAATTTTATGATTTACTTTCAAAAACTTTCAACAGGTTACAGTTATTTAAATATTGCAAATTTTACAATTTTTGAGCACCAATAGCTTCTAATAGGGGTTATGCATAGAAATTTTGTAAAACAACTTATGCTCTATCTAAAACCGTTTCGAAGATATTATGGATATTATTACTCAATAATAAATTTAAATACTATATTTAAAAAAATTGTATAATTTTGATATTGACTTATAAAAATAAGAGTAAATTCTGCCATTTGTCTTTTTTAGATTGAAAAACTGTTAAGTAGAACATGATATATGCACTTTTTAAAATAGGGCTTTTTAAATTTTTCAAAGACTGTAGCTCCAAAATGATCTATATAAAACGAGGAAGAGTGCAGTAGAGTAGACTGTGTCAACTCTGGGATACCCGTATGAACGTAATATATCCTGTTTCTATAAAACTTGATCATCTTTTAAAAACATTCAGATGTTTTAGTAGCGAACTACAGAGATATATTTATGTAAATTGTGGAGTTGTATGATAGCTACCCGAATCTATTGCGCCTAGCTTCATTAAGTTCCAAGAAATGCAAAAAGCCTGAACCGGCTGCTTTAGACCATTCAAATTTTACAAAAGTATTTTGGCATGCAACTCGACACTTTTTCACTAAATTTCAGATAGCTAGCTTCAATAGACACTGAGTTATTTTCATTTAAAAAGAGAAGTTGTATGGCAACTATCCGAACCTGTCATATCATCACAACCAAATTTTACAGAAGTTGTTGCCATAAAACTCGATCATCATTTGCAAAATTTCAGATACCTAGATTCAATAGACACTGGGTTATTTCCATTTAAAGAAAGAAGTTGTATGGCAGCTACTCGAACCCGGCGGCCGAAAATGCTGGAGTTAAATAGCAAAACTAACAATTTTGTAAAAGTGACGTAAAAAAAATTTCAGCCTCCTAACTCTTTTATTTTTTGAGTTATCGTGCGGACGGACACTGAGTTATTTTCATTTAAAAAGAGAAGTTGTATGGCAGCTATCCGAACCCGTCGCACCACCACAACCAAATTTTGCAGAAGTTGTTGCCATAAAACTTGATCATCATTTGCAAGATTTCAGACGCCTAGCTTCATTAGGTTCCAAGAGGTGCAAGAAGCCTGAACCGGCTGCTCTAGACCAACCAAATTTTACAAAAGTTGTTGGCATGTAACTCGACACCTCTTTACTAAATTTCAGATTCCTAGCTTCAATAAACACTGAGTTATTCTCATTTAAACGGAGAAGTTGTATGGCAGCTACCGAACCCGTCGCACCAGCACAACCAAATTTTTCAGAAGTTGTTGCCATAAAACTTGATCATCATTTGCAAAATTTCAGAAACCTAGCTTGAAAAGATACTGAGTTATTTCTATATAAAGATAGAAGTTGTATGGCAGCTACTCGAACCCGCCAACCGAAAATGTTGGATTTAAATAGCAAAACTAACAATTTTGCAAAAGTGACGTAAAAAAAATTTCAGCCCCCTAGCTCCTTTAGTTTTTGAGTTATCGTGCAGACGGACGGACAGACGGACGGACGTACATGGCTTAATCGACTCAGAATTCGATTCTGAGCCGATCCATACCTTTGACACTATATCTAGCTCGACTCCTTTAAGGTGTCACAAACGTAATGGCAAATTTATTATACCCTTGAACATAGTTCATACGGGTATAAAAAATTGTTTTTTATATAGATTCTATAATGATCTATATAATTCTCTTAACAGAGCTGTTCATAGTTAAAATTTCATTGTTTTATCTTAAACTGTTCTGTTGTACAAGTTTTGTAAATAGATGAACGGACGGAAATTAATTATTAAACTAAAAATTATTTAATTTTTAAGAATTGAAAATTATTATTTAATATTCTTGTTCAAAGCTTTTCTATATGATGAAAATTTTTCAAAAACAATTTTTCTTTCATACATGTTAAATTGAAAATTATCAATATTTGCACAAAATTATAATAAACACTTCAATTAATATAAAACTTTAAAAAAAAATATATATTTATCAAAATTACATTAAAAAATTATGAATATATGAGAATAATTAAATTTACTCACATAAATTTTTGATAAGAGGGGTATTATTTGCTTTAATCAGAACTTTGAATGGTAATTAATTTCTAATTTCAATTCCGTCAATGGAATCCATCGGTCGGTCGTTCAATAACAAAATATGTAATAACATTCCGTCACCTAATAACAAAATACAATGCATAAATAATATACGCATGTACATCTGACTTATGGCATAGCGATTTAATCACCAAACTTTAATCGAAATATTTTGGTTTTAAACATCGGTCAATTTAAAGTAATAATATCATAATATGATTAGTATCATAATATAAAATAAATAAATAAAAATTTCTTGTATAAGATAATAGATGTCGCACATATATAATACTTCAATCTTAATCTTGTAATTATAATCTTTTAAAGGAGTTACCACCGTATAATCAACAACTTATACGTATATAGTTAAATGATTTATAACTTACTTGTAAAAATCATCAAAATCATAAATGATATTACGTTTTCCTGAAAATGCACTAGGAAATGTTCCAATTAAAAATTTTGGTTCTGGTCCGGCAACACCTCTTTTTTTCCAATAATTAAAATTCCAAGTAAAATATAAATATATTAATAGTGTAATCGTTACAAGAAGTCCAAATGTTATAAATAAAATCATTTTAAATATAATTAAAAAAAAATAAACTTCACTTGTTTTTTTTTTTTTGTTTTTAATATAACAATAATTATAATTTTAAATATTTTTAATTTAAAGATCCGCGAATAAATTGTTTTTAACTTTTATAGTATAAAGTTTAATAAAAACTGAAAAAAATTCTGTTCTATTCTCACGATTTTTTATAAAAATAATCAGAGCTTTTTTGGATTATTTTGTACATATTCTTTGAATGATTATTTTTTTAAAATAAATTTCGAATGTTTCATGAAATGTAACGAATTAAATTTAAAAGTAATTAAAATTTAGAGAAACATTCCTTGGAACTTTAAAAGTATCACATAGGCCATAATGCCTTTTGATCTATAAATTTATAATCACCATAAAAAGATCTATAATAATAATAATCATTTATAGGCGCACATTGTTTTATGATAAATGTTCTTAGTATCAAATTAATTTATTTAAGCTTCTTAAAGCCAATCCATTATCCTATTACCCTATACAAATTTTGCACACATTTTGGAAATGAAAATGATTTTAAAAAGCATCTAAAACTCCTATAAAGTATGACTGGGAAATTTTAAAAAACTTCTAAAAGGAAAAGCAGTGAAAGTACGAAAAAAATTTAAAAAAATAAACGTGTCGTAATAATGCTCTGTGCTCGATATTAAACTTAACTTCCTTAGTGTTTAGTAGATTAAGTGTATAGTAACACTACATTCAAGATGGCACTTGTAATAATAAATACAATAGATTTGATTTATAAAAATTACACATGTTTTTACGCAATCAAATCGAAAACAAATAAGAAACGAAAAAAAAAATTTTTAATTTATCGAACATTTTATAAATAAACGGATTATTTCTAATGATCGTTTTTATTTTGAAATTAATTAAACTTCCAATGAAAGACATCTGTCTTATTCTAAAAATAAGAATGAATAAATATGGAGAAATATAATTCTTTAAGATAACCTTGAACTCATTTTTAGACATTTAGGCATTAATATCAATCGAAACAAAAATTATTACAGTAAAAAATGTATATATATGTAGATATAAAAGTGCCGAATAATTGTAGGATATTAAAAATATTTTCAAAAGTTTAATTGGTCAGTTATTAATATTACAAATTGAAATCTGGCGATAAATGATGACAACTTTTAGTTTTTATCATGAAACAACATTCTGTTGTTCGTATAGAAAAGAATATTGTTCTAATGGTGCTGTTACAGAACGCCTTCGCAATTAAAGCCCACTATAAGTTTTAATTCAAAAATTTTCAAAAAAAAAAATATAACCTAAGGATTTTAATTTCATTAGAGCGTAGGTTTTAGTTCCATTTCGAAAAGAAATTAAAGTTCAATATTCTTTCTAACTTTCTTCGTGTAGAGTTTTTCATACATACATATTTCAACAACAAAACATTTGAAAAAAGCGGGAGCTGCAACCCCCAAAACCTCCGCTAAACAATTTCTTGAAACCCCGATTTTAACCAGCAAACCAACTCTAAAATCCTTCCTAATTAAGAATCTCGTATATAGATATATAAATATTCTGGAAAAAGGAAATACCCGTAAATGTTACTGTTTGTGTAACCAACTACAAATCTCTCCAGATTTTTTAAATGGATATTGCAACAGCAAAATACTTAAAACCCAAATAAACTATTGGAACCCCGATTTTGCATCCATTAATTGGAGGTTAGTTTTTATAATCATTCTATCATCTGTACTATCATATCATTTGATTATCTTTCATACGACTCGAGCGTCATTTTAAAGGTACCCAGATAATTATTTGACGGTAGGTACCTAACTATGAAATCCGTTCTAATTCAAAATCTCGCATATACATAAAAATAAACATATTCTGAAAAGACGTTCAACTCTAATTTTAAAACAAACTACATTTCTGTTTTTACAAAGATATGCCAACAACAAAGTATTTAAAACTATTTTAAAAACAAGTAGATATTTAAAATATGGTTCTCACTATTATTGAAAACTGATAAAAACTGATAAAAACCGCTGAACTAATTATTGAAACTCTCCATTGGAAACCTACACCAAAGAACTTAAAATAAATTCAAGAAAATGTATTTAAAATTGTAGGGGCTGCAGCTCTCAAACACCCTCTAAACAAATTATTTGAATTATACAAAATAGAGTTGGGATATGATTTTGTTCTATACATATAATATTTACTGCCTTCTTTCATTATCAAACAAAATAGTGTGGATATTAATACCAATTCAAAAGGAATTAGAGCCCTCGATGAGCCTAATTTTCGTGGACGTTTTCTCACCACACCTTTTCTCATTACTAATTTTTTTCTAATTGTAGAACATTAACATCCTTCTTCAAATTAACTATCCCAATGTTTCCCTTCATCCCCCATAATCCCAATAATCCTAAATCCAACTTCCCAATTAATCCTTCTCTCAGCCTTTTCCACAAAACTAAACTGTACATTATATTATTATATATTAAAGAAGCCATCCTAAAGTTTAGTTTTAAAGAGTGTGGTTTTGGTTGGTTCGAGTCGAACACTATACAGAAAAACCTCGTGCAGTTCCCTGATGATGACTTTTGATGTTTTCCACCATCTCTCGTAAAAAAAAAAAATTGTAAATAATTTCTACTGAATTAATGAATAAATTATTATTTTTTTTTTTTTGTGCATTTCTCTGCCATATAAATGTGAAAAGGAAATTAAACAACATTTCCTTTTCAGGCATGGCTATAAATATCGTAGGGAGGAATAACTCTTAAGACGTGTATGGGGTTCGAACCCACACTTCCTCGCTCTTTATAGCGTATTTTATACGCTCTTATCCACTAGGATACCGACACCCCTGAATAATTTATTTTACTCATATAATAATTTTTACTGAACCTTATCATATCACTGTTTCATAAATAAATTGTAAGTAATAACCATAATTTTTTAATATTAACAAGCATTATGCAGTGAAATTTCAATTTTATAATACTTTTACAAATACATATGTATACCAAAATCAAAAATATATAAAAACCTTCTCTTATATTTGGAACACATGTGGCATTTCTAAATTTTGATTTCGTTTGAAATTTCAATGAAATTTTAAAACTTTTTATTGTTTTATCAATTAATTTTTTTTTTTCATTAAAATATGAATCTTGCTTGACTTAATCTTCTTTAGATTTACCAACTGAAATTCTAAAATGTAAACAAAACAAAATAAATTTTTTTTTTTTTTTAAAGTAATCAATAAGTAAATAACTAAATAAGAAATATAAAAATAAATATTTCCAATTTACTCTCTGGAAAATAGATTCTCATCTTCTCACTTCACTTTGATTGCAAAATATTTTATTTTCAACAAAAACCATATAAAAAGCTATCTTATATATGTAAACATATTTGAAATATGACTTCAGTAGAAAATGCTCTGCATATACGAAAAAATAAGAAGGATGGTGTACATTTTATCAAAATACATTTTACAAAAATATTTTCATAAAACGCATCCAAATAAAATCCGTTTTTTGCAGAAGAAGAACCACTTCGCAAAATTTTCTATTTTTTAAAATTGAATACTTTGCAAAAGATCATTTAACAAAATGTATATTTGGCAGATAAATTTTTAAACTCTAAAATCCAGCTCATTTACAATAGTAAAGGCTGACTCAGCGAAACCTCTAATAAACAAATTATTAAAACCAGATTAATATTATATTAATTTCAAATAAAAAATTCAAATTTTATTATTAATATTGTAAAATCTTATTACAAAGATAAAATTTAATTTTTCAATTCTTTAAATATACACCAAATGCCACCATCCAAATAAAGTAAGAAATTTTTCGGATCAAAATAATCATCTTTACGTGTTTTATCACTCAAATTAATTTCAAAATTTTTCAACAATTCATAAATCGCAACTTTGACTTGTGTTAAAGCAAACTTTTGACCTAAAAATAGAAAAAACAAAAAAAATAATTAACTATATGTATTTCAATATAAAAACTTAAAGCTTTTATTATATTGTGAAATGAGCTTTTAATTACATTAATTACAAATTAATTCAAAACATTGTAAATAAAAATACGACGAAATTCTATAAAAATTAACGTAACCATAAATCAAAATATATAATAATAAAATTAATATAACCCACCCAAACAAGTTCTTGGGCCATCACCAAATGGTGTAAAAACACCCATTTCTTTATATTTTTTATTACCACCATTTTCTGGATTAAATCTTTCTGGATCATATTTATTTGGATTTGAAAAATATTGTTCATCAATTTGGAAACAATAAAATGGTATTACAACTGGGGTGCCTTTTTTAATATGATAAACATTACCATTCAAATTTGTCATTTCAGCATCCTCAGTACATACTTTCTGAGAAAAACTAGCTGGTGGATATATTCTTAATGTTTCTATTAAATTAATATAATTTTAAATAATTAATAATTTATTTATTTAATTACATATAATTAATTTTTTACCATTTATACACATATCTAAATAGGAATGTTCTATCAATTTCTCGAATGAAATATTACCATCTTCATCAGCAGTTTCTTCAAGCTCTTTTCTTAATTTATTTTGAATATTTTTATTACGCCCCAACTATATAAAAATAAATTATATTTTATAGATTTATTTTATTAGTAAATATAAACGAGAGCGCTACGATTGCTCGTACCTAAAAATCTTGTTTTATCAAAATCTCGTTTTTTAAAATCTAGTTTTTTTAAAACTCTCAATAAATTTTTTTTTTTTTTCAGAAAATACAGAAAAAATTAGAAATTGTAATTTTTAATTTTCATCGAATAATAATAGGAGGGATTTTAGAGTTGGATTTAAAATCAGAGTTTTAGGCTTTTTCCAGAATATTTATATATTATATTATGTATATCAGAGATTTTGAATTTGAAAGGACTTTAGAGTTCGAATTAAAGACAGGGTTTTAATAATTTGTCTAGCGGAGGTTTAGAGACGGCAACGTCCACTTTTTTAAAAATTTTGATGTTAAAATATGTATAAAAAGATATAATTAGAAGGGAGTTTAGAGTTGGTTATAAAATTATGGTTTCAATAATTTGTTTAGCGCGGGTTTGGGGGCGGTAACCCTCACTACTTCAAAGAATTTCCTCTTGCTATATGTAATATGTATGTGTATATAAAATTTTTTTTTTTTTTTTTAACATAAATGTGGACAGGAAATTACACAGCCTTTCCAGTTTAGCCGTGGCTGTAAATGTCGTAAGGGGGAATAACTCTAACGAGTTTGAACCCACAATCCCTCGGTATTTACAGCGTATTTTATACGCTCTTACCAACTAGGCCACCGAGGCCCCTAAAAACAATAATAGGTATTTTAGAGTTTAAATATCTGACCTCTAATATATCCATATCTATCTTTTTAAAAATGTGCTAAAATAAAAAATAAATTAAAAAAAAGAACGAGATTTAGATAAAGCGAGATTTCGATAAAACTTGATTTTAAGAAACAAGATATTAAAAAACGAGATTTTAAGAAACGACCATTCGTACCCACTCCAAAATAAACTTATGCGTATTTTAAAATTTCGATAAAACTTGATTTTAAGAAACAAGATATTAAAAAACGAGATTTTAAGAAACGACCATTCGTACCCACTCCAAAATAAACTTATGCGTATTTTAAAATGAACTGTGAAATTAATTTAAACGGGAAAGAGTGCAGAGTAAATTGTCTCAAATCTGGGATATATTCTGTTTTCATCAAATGCAATCATCTTTTAGAATATAACTAAAAATATCAAATTATTCTAAGTTCCAATTCGGAACTTAGTTAAAAATCATCAAATTTAACTAAGTTCCGAAATATATTTATATAAATTTTAGAGTTGTATGACAGCTACTCGAATCTGTTAGCCCTAATCTAACCAAATTTCACGGAAGTTATTGCTATAAATCTTGATCATCTTTTCTAGATATTTCTAATACCTAGTTTCAATAGACACTGAGTTATTTTCGTATAAAGAAAGAACTGGTATGGTAGCTTCTCGAATCTGTTGCATTAGCATAATTGAATTTTATAGATGTTGTAGGCATGCAACTAAACTTGTTTTCACAATATTTTAGATATCTACCATTAATAGAGACCCAATTATTTCCATATAAAGAAAAGAGTTGTATAGCAGCAACGTGGCATCTAAAGCAATTTTACAAAAGTGACGTGGTAAAAATATCAAAATCCCAGCTCCTTTATTTTTTGAGATATCGTGCGAACGGACGGACACACGTACATGGTTAAATCAATGGAAAATTCGATTCTGAACATAAATATATATACTTTTCCATATCTATCTCATATCCCTCAAGATGCCATAAACGTAATGACAAATTTATTCCATGAGATTTTCGTTCGTAGAGATATAGAAAAAAAAAAATAGTTTTTAGCTTACGCAAAGTAATAAATGTGCTAATAAAGTTGCCGATGTTTCATATCCATCCAAAAAAAATGTTGTTGTAAGTGCTTGTAATTCAATATCAGTTAATCCTTTCTTTTCTTTTAATTGCATAATATAATTAAGAAAATCAACACGTTCTATTTGATTTGTTTCTTTTCGAAGTTTAATTGCATCTTGCATTAATTTAGTAAAAAAAAATTTCGTATTTGGATATATCATACGTTTTCTATAGAGTTTTGATAAAAATGGTATAGAACCGGCTAAAAATATGAAACCAAAACTATCCATTAATCCTTTAATTAAATTTGATGCTTCTTCAAATAATTCACTATCTTTATTGACTTCAAATGCGTTTGCTTCAATTCCATATACACAATCAGCTACATTTTCAATTGTAAAACGTTGGGTTAACTACATAGAAATGATAATAAAATTCGAATTAATATTAACCTATATTTAAAAATTTAATAATATTTTACATCTTTGCATTCAAAATCATAATTTTTTCCTTCTGTTTTTGTTTTTTCTTTAATAAAATCTACCATTTTAGAACCGACCTTTTGCATTATTGGATACGATGCTTTAATCTTATATAAAATAAACATATTAACATAATATGATATAAAAAAAAAAAAAAAAAATCTATTATTAATTTTTTATACCCTATTTAAAGTTAATGCTGGCGTTATTTCTGCACGTTTTTCTTTCCATTCTTGTCCTTTTAATAAAAATGGATTTAATGAAAACATTGGCTCAACGCTAGTATCAAACTATAAATATAATTATGTTAGAATAAAAAATTACATACTTTATAAATTTTATACTAAAAAAGAAAAACTTACAATTACTGCCATATTATTATCGTGGAATTTTCGAAATTGAGAAACATATACTTCTTTTGCTAAATCTGGTGTCAAAACCATTAACTGAGGTGTTCTTATCAAAAAAGTTCCAATGAATTTCTCAGTTCCTTTAAATTTTCTGTAAAAAAAAAATTTTAATTTTATAAAAAATTATTTTCGTTTTTTTTTAAATACACTTTAATTTTGTACATAAAAAGTTTAAGAACTTATGAAATGCTTATTTCAGCTTATTAATATCTAATAATGGAAGAGTCAAAAATGATTTCGATAACAGAATAAATAAAGTAGGGGAAACATTTTAGTTATTACAATCTATATAAAAGAACTCGTAAGTCGTAAGTATTAAGAAGCGCTTAAATTGAAAATATACTGGCCATACCTTAAAATAATTTATCTATTTGTAAGTGAAACGTGATTAAACCGAACTTCAAAATCAAATATTATTAGTGTTTAACAAGAAATACTGCTAATTATATACAAAGTATTCTGGTCGAGAATAATTCTTAACAAATAACTGTGGTGAAATAGCTAAAGAAATGTCACTAAAACGTTGAGAAAAATACTAAAGATGGAGTGGATAAATACTAAAGATGGAGGAGTCACTAAAACGAGTGGAAACCCAAAATCTATAGAATACATTTTCGTACAAATAACACGTAACAAATATCACTTCTGAAACCGAACGCTTACAAAATTACCTGAGGCTATGCAAAATAATCGTATTAATCCGAGTAAGGTGACAATATTAAGAACAATTCCTTAAGCACCCTTAAGAAGAAAAGAAAAAATAATTTATTGTTTCTTCACTTTTTAAGAACCGATCAAAGTATATTTTTTTCCAACAAGAGGACAATTTATTGTTAAAATATGTCAAATTTTGTCAAATTCATACTTAAATTTATTTTAAAAACTTTATTTTATAACTTATAATAAAATAATGTAAAAAAAAATATTTTTTAAAATATGCTTTTATCGAAACCGAATTCGCCCCCTAAAAAGTAGAAAATAAAATTGATTGCAAAACTTTAGCTTTTTGGACTGTTATAATATAAAAGTGAATTGCTGGAATAAGGTTAAATAAAAATCTAGGAAATTTGAGGTTCGTGTTTCTTTTTTATTCCAACAAATTACTTTTATATTATAACAGTCCAAAATGCTTGACAAATAAATAAATAAATAAACCGACAGCGACGAGTTAATATAAAAGCATATAAAAATATAAATAGAAAGGCTGTTAAATATACTACGAGTTTTTGGGCTACCCTTAGTTGAGCACCTTTTTTTTCCTTTTAATTCAGCGCCAAATTTCATTTGCATCATATTATATCAAAGATGAACTTTAATAATAATTTTACTTTTTTATCTAAAAATTCTTTTACTTCATAATTTTTTTGTCAACTAAAATATTAATTAGCAAATATTTTTTTAACATATTTCCAAAAAAAAATGTTTGAAAAAACGAGCATATTAGTTTTACTCTGCCCGTACGTCTGTCCGTCCGTCTGTCTGCCTACAAAACTTCTAAACCGTTAAAGATACAGCAATGAAATTTGAACCACGGATGAATATCACAAAAGAATTAATTTTGTGAAACAACTGTTTTTTGTAGCCCCACACGTTACGGAGCTGCTGCCCCCAAAGTTGAAAAAGTCTTATATTTAAATTGTTATAACACAAGTTCCATAAGATATATTTGCAGTCTGGAACGCTAAACGATAGGTGCTTTGATAAACTTCTAAATATATATATAAAATAAATGTTCAAATTTTTCGAAGTTATATACAAAAATTAAATCTCCAATATTATATTTTTATTTCTGTTAACAACTTTTCTTAATAATATAGGGTTTCGGTTACCTTAACCTTGATGAGAATGTCATTTGATTTTCCCCAATTTTTCTAACAAATTTTTTAATGATTTTTTTCAATTTTTATATTATTAGGTACATTATTTAAATTTATTTTTCAATATACCTATATATACCAAAATCTTATTATGGAATAGTTTTTAATTTTGGAAATGTGCTTTTTTGAAAGTCCTTAATTTTTTCATTACTTACTTTAAAAACATTATATTTTATGAACGACTGTAGAAAAATATTTTCTTTAAATTACATTCAAAATCGAACTTTGAAATTTTAATATACATATGTATGTACCACTAATGTACTACAAATAAATACTACTATAAATAAAGAACGAGGAAGAGTGCAGTTGCCTTTGTCAACTCTCAGATACCCGTACGTACCGTTAGTATGTTCATAGCCTTCTTAACCTTCCACATAACGATTACCAATCCAAAACTTTTCCAAATAGGCTATAGTACTATTGAATACTAAGCGGCAATTGTATAATAATTTATACTATACATGTGTATTATATATCATTCATTCATCAGTGACAACATATACGATATGTAAATAAACATGAATTATATAAGTATCTATATGTATCTAATATCATATAAATATAAATTTTTCAAACAACCGTTATATTTTTCATTTATTTAATTTCTTTTTGCATTACGCATCAAGTAAAAAAAAATGCAAAAAAATCGTTAAAAAATTTGTTAGAAAAATTTAGCAGAATGATGTCACACTTTCGTTTAAAAATAAGGATTTTTTTAGTTTTTGACCCCACACAGCTCCGAAACAGGGGCGATACAAAAATATTTTCTGAAATTACTCATACTTATTTTTAAAGACTTAACTTCTCTCAAAATTTCAAACTTAAACCGTTTGGAAGAAAGAAGAAATCAAGAATTTAGTAAAATTTGAGTTTCGTATAACGGTAAATTAAGACACCGTATGTCACAAGTATATATTTATTGTATATATATTTTTAAAGCTAATAAAAGCAGTAATCGTTTGACGTTTTCAAATTGAAGATATACCTTATACAACTTGTGTTATAACAATTTAAATATAGAGCTTTTTCGTACTTTGGGGGCTGTAGCTTCGTAACGGCAGGGGCTACAGAAAAAAGGTGTTAACAATAAAATTAATATTTTTATGATATCTATCAGCAGTTAAAATTTCATGGCTCTATTTCCAAAAAAGTGTGGGGATTTAAAAGTTAGGTTTTAGAGAGCTCCCCGAAGTTTTGGTCGAATCTCAACCAAAAAAAATAGGGAACCTACAAATTGTTGTAAGAATATTTTATGTAAATTTCAAGACTCTAGCTTTCTTAGTTTTTGAGTTATCTTGCTGACGGACAGACGGACGAACAGACAAAGCTTAATCGACTTAGAATTTGATTCTGATCTGATCCATACCTTTGAAGGTATATTTAGCTAGCTTATTTTGAGGCGTTACAAACGGAGGAGAAATTTTAATATACCCGATCCTTATCGTACGGGTATAAAAATAAATATAAATTAATTATTAATTAATAATATGTGTTTTTGTATACAAATCATATATTAAAAATTTGAAAAACATACTAAGTTCACTATTGTATCACTGAACATTATAATAATTGCCGGTTATGAAATATGATCCCTTATTTATAGATGTTTTAAAATTAGTTGAATACTAAGGCAACATTTATGTAACATAATACTTTGTCATTGTTATGAAAATAAAAGGTTTGGTATAGATATGGTAAAAAAAAAGGTGAAAAAACATCATCAAATATGATAATTTTTAATGAAATTTTAAATTTGTCTAATTTTTTATATGTTGCACGATATACAATTAATTCAAATATTATCTATTATATTTATGTAGCATTTACTAATCAAATTCAGATATTTTCTAAATATATTCAGATATTTACAAAATATATTCAAGTATTTACTAAATAAATTACGAAATTTTTTTTTGAAATTAAAATTTTTGTTAAATGAATTCAGTTTTTTTGTTTTTCATTCTGAATTCAGATTTTTATTAAATAAATTCAGGTAGTTTCTTTTTTATTTTCGTTTTTTTTTTTACTTTTGTTTTTTTTTTTATTTTTGTTTTTTTTTTTTTGTTATTTAAAAACTAGATAGGAAAAAATGTTTCCATAGATAAACATATAAAATATATTTAAAATTCTATAATTTTTACTTTTAAAAATTTTAAATATCACAAAACACCATATCTTGTAATCTTGTAATAATTTGTTATTTTTTTTTTTTCCTAAAACAGGTTTTATAATAACCATTTGTTTTTTACTTATATTTTAATTTTAATCTAAACATTTCTTTGTTATTTTACAAGGTAATTAAAAAAATCACCTACTTGTATTTATTTAATAAAAATCTGAATTAAAAAAAATAGTATATGAATTTATTTAGTAAAAATCTGAATTTCAAAACAAAAAATTTCATTTAATTCAACAAAATTCTAATTTTCGAAAAAAAAAATATTTAATTTTAATAGTAAATCAAATTTCCAAAATAGAATAATTGTGAGAACAATCAAAAGTCAAAATATTCAAAACATTCATCGATATCATAAATGCCTCAAATTTTTTTTATTCTTTAGATATAATTTTATGTTCAAAATAATTTTGTATTATACGTAACATCAATAATAATAATAAAGCCTAAACTAATTGAAATACAATATTACGTATAGCTGTAGCCTGTAGTAAATGTTTTTATAGATACAAAAATTTACTTACTCATAATGATCTAAATAATCATAAATTATAGCACGTTTTTGATTAATTATATTTGGTTGAGTTCCATACAATATTTTTGGTTTGGGACCATTAATACCATCCTTTTTCCAATAATTAAAATTCCATGTCATAAATAAATATAATAAACCGATAATTAAAGCTAAAAGTATTAAAGTTAATATGTATCCCATATTTTATCTTAATATTTTTTTTTTTTTTGCAAAATTATGGAAAATATTTAATATTATGAATTAAATTCTTTTCGTATATGACAATTTATTAGTTAAATAAAAGATTTTTTTGTGATATTTTTTAATATTGTTTTTTTTTTTTTTTTTCTGATTTATTGCGAAGTTTAGTTCTATATAACAGTTCTCCAAATACAACACTAATTTTTTTCATTTTTTGAACCGAAGAAAGAAATTTTCAAATTCTATTTCCAAAATCTTCCATTTTTTCGCTCTTTTAGAAAATTAAACCTTAAAATTTTTATAAAATATCTTCAACAAACATTTTACTCTACCTATTTCGTCAGTCATTCTTTCTAGCAGATTTTTTTTTTTTTTTTAAGGTTTCTAGGTATTTATAAATACCTATATATTAAATCTGTCAAGAATTGAAGTAAATAATGAAAATAGGAGTTAATGTCGAATTAATGTCGCGAAGTAAATTATAAAAATAAAAATGAATGGCTACACTAGACGACAAACAAAAGACATAATAGCAAATTAAATTTCAACATTTGATAAAAAAATACAATAATTTTTCGCTGAGTAACAGAACATTGTATGTCATTAATAAAAAGGCAATCCCACATTTATTATAAAAATTACCATAAAAATTTATAGAATAATCGCAAATTACTTACTTTTATTTTTTTTTTGTATAGATATGAGAGAATATCAGATACTTAAACATATGTGCTAAGGAATCAATTATCTTTATAATCTTTATAATTCAGTTTTTGTTCTCTTTAGAGTTAGAAATAATTACTACCTAAGTTCATATATTATATTATATTATACATATTATACCTATAATCAAAAAAAAACAAAATTAAGGTGGATCAGTTGAGTATAGATTTAGATTATTACCTTATTGTATGATTAATTTAAAAAATTCTAAAAATACATATAATAAAACGGACAAAAATGTTTGTGTGTTTCAGTCTCAACTCTCAAGTCTCAACTCAAGTAGTCATAGTCAAGTAAAAAATAAAAAAAACAGAGTTTCTCTCTCAGAGATTTAAAAATTCTGACATATTAATATTATACATATACATTATAATTACATTTATGTGCTTGTAATAAAAGTGAGAACATAAGGTATAATAAAGGTTAAAGAGATACGATAAATATGAAAAAATACATTTTATGTAATTTGTATGTATGTATATTCTTGTTCAATATTAAATTCTGAGCCAATTTAGTTATACGCCTTCACTCGTTCACCAGTGTAATAACTCAAAAAATAATGAAACTAAAATTTCTGAAATTCTATCTGACCATTCCTCTTTTATAATATAAATTCCACCTTTGCTATTATAGAACAAATTCAACAAATTCCGATTTCGACAGGAATCAAGTAGTTGTCATAAAATTTCTTTTTGTAGGTAGTAATACTTAAGAATTATTTAAATTTTATACCATCGAGTTCTGCAAAATTTGGTTGGTCTAACACAGCAAGATTTAGATGGCGAAATTTATATTTTGGTATTTAATTAAACTAGACATTTGAAATTTTTTATAACAGATGATGAAGTTTTATAACAACAGCTTTTGTAAGTTTTTGATGGTTCAGCAAATTCGAGCATTTGTACGTAATACAACTCTGAAATTTATATAAATATATCTGGGCATTTAATTAAGTTAAATAAATTCAATTTTCTAAAAGATAATTCAATTTTATTTTTTTTTTAATGTATTTCTCTGCCTAGACAATGGACAAGAAATTACACATTCTTTCCTGTAAATGTCACACTCCCTCGGTGTTTACAGCGTATTTTAAACGCTCTTACACACTAGACCACCCAGGCCCCTATTCAATTTTATGAAAACAACTTTCATAAAATTTGGTTTGTTTCGAACAATGAATTCATATTGTATACTTGTGACCTTGTATTATTCTGGAGTTGCGGGAATCGTGCAGCATTCGAATATGTTCTTTTCCGTTTTTAGCACATTTCCAAAAAAATTTTGAAAGATGTGAACCTATTATGAATAGACGTGTGAACTAGGAATTTTTAAACTGTCTTACTGAATTTACATGAAAAAGTACAAAAAATCCTCGACTTAAATGAGTTCTTCAAAAAAATAGGATTTTATTAGAAAGAATTAAAAAGAATTATTATAAAGAATCTAAGAATTAAAAAATTTTAAAGAAATTTAACACAAATGTATCCCAAGTTTTTTTTAAAATATACAAGTAAAATATGCTAGTGAAAATAACAGTAAATCTTATAAAAATATTTATTCTTATTCATATTTTTACTAACTATTCTATTCCTTTATACCTATAAATTGATGTGACGAAACCAGCTATTAAATCGTAATCGAAATTATTTAGTATGGACTCTTTGGCGAGAATTAACACAATTGCAAAGTTTTAACTCAAATAATGCAAAGAAATTATAAAAAGGTTATCGTTCCTAAATAGTTTAATGGATTTCAAAAAACATTTATTTATTTCAGGATTTAATCAAGGTCAAAAAAAACTTATTACGCAGTTCAATAGAACTTAGTTAGCCTTTAAGCACACCCATGACATATTTTATTGAGTGCTGTTAACCCTTTTCGACCTATAAAATAAGAAAATTTTTATTCTTCACAGATCGAGCCCATTGAATCAATATCGTTACAAGTTACATTAACCCATTTTCTCATTTATCCCTAAATTTTCTTTATAATTAATAAAAATAAAATTTTACAAATCTTTAAAGTTTAAACAATATTTTTATTATAATGTAAATAATAAATTAATAATATAATTTATATATAATTAAGAAAATATTATTTCATCTTTAATTATTAAAATGATCGAATGGTTTTGTAAATCTTTTTTATTATAATTTTGTATTTAATAGAAAAAATGGCTGGAAGTAAACTAATTTTTTAATTCTTTAAATTTGCACCAAATACCACCTTCCAAATATAGCAGTAAATTTTTAGGATCAAAATAATCATCCTTACGTGTTTTATCACTTAAAATAATTTCAAAATTTGTTACAAACTCACAAATGGCCACTTTAACTTGAGTTAATGCAAATTTTTGACCTAAAAAATAACAAAAGCAAAGATTAATTTAAATTATAGTTGAAATAAGTTTTAACAGAATAAATAGTAATCGTAAAAGAAATTTTTTCAAGTGTATCGAAATCTCACTAATTTAATTTTCTCACTTTTATAAAATATGGTTTTTTAAAATGTCGCTTAACGATCACTCACTCGCTTGCTCTTAAAATTTTTAATTTATTTTATAAATAATATCGGCGAAAAATAGAAACAGAAAATATACAAGAATTAAATGCCTTTTACATTTGAAATATGTATATAAAAAAATGATTAAGAATTATTTTAAAATTGTTTCAAAATCAAGGTTTCAATAATTGGTTTGATATCGATTTAAAGCGTTTATCTCTACTATTTTAAATATTTTTGATTGAAATTATTTTATGTGCTTTAAGTTGAAATATTAATAACAGTAATTAGGAGCAATTTTATGATGAGTTTCAAAATCAGGGTTATACGCTCTTTTCAGAATATGTATATGCAATATTTTAAATTAGAAGAGACTCTATATTATATTGTAAAAACAAATTTTAGCAGTTCAGAAATGCTTGAATAAATCGCTGATATCAATATCAAAACAATATTCAAATTCATAAAAAAAATTTAATTTGGAATTTTTTCGGGGAACTAAATAAATATGGTTTTTTTTTAACTTCAAAATTTTGAGAGACGAGATTTTGACAAGCGAAATGTTGAGACACGAAATATTTAAAATAAAAAATATATTAAGTCACGACATTTCCTAACTCACCCTATTTAATTTCAGTTATATCAACTCACCTAAACAAGTTCTTGGACCATCACCAAATGGTGCAAAACAACCAATTTCTTTATATTTTTTATCACCACCATTCTCTGGATTAAATCGTTCTGGATCATATTTACTTGGATTTGGGAAATATTCTTCATCATTATGAAAACAATATGTTGGAATTAAAATAGACATTCCTTTTTTAACTTTATAAACACTTCCATTAAAATTTGATATTTCAGTATCTTCAGTGCATACTCTCTGAGAGAAACTTCCCGGTGGATATATTCGTAATGTTTCTGTTAGAGATAATTTAAATGAATTAATAAATAAATAATATTTTTAAATTATTTTAATTTTACCATTTACACACATATCCAAATATGGAATTTCAATCAATTCCTCAAATGAAATATTACCATCTGCATCAGCAATTTTTTCAAGTTCTTCTCTTAACTTATTTTGAATATCTCTATTTCGGCCCAACTAGAAATGAAAGTTAAAATGTGAAAATATTTAGCTTAGAATGGCTAGGAAATATGTGCAATCATTCAAAACCTAATTATTACAAGATTTATTTTAACAAAAGATTATTATTACTTACACAAAGTAACACATGTGCTATTACTGTTGCTGAAGTTTCATAGCCATCCAGAAAGAAAGTGATAGAATGTGCCTGTAATTCAATATCAGATAATCCTTTCTTCTCTTTTAATTGCAAAATATAATTAAGAAAATCAACACGATCTGTTTGATTTGTTACTTTTCGAAGTTCAATTGCATCATGCATTAATTTTCTAAAAAAAAATGTTGTTTCTGGATCTATTATACGTTTTCTATAGATTTTTGATAAAAATGGTATAGCAGTCATTAAAAATAACATTCCTATGCTATTAAATAATCCACTTAATAATTTTTTTGCATGCTTATGTAATTCGCTATCTTTATTCATTTGAAATGCTTCTGCTTCCACACCATAAATACAATCAGCCACATTTTCAATTGTAAAACGTTGGGTTAACTGGATTTAGTAATAAAGATCATTTTAATATAATAATTATTATAAATATCTAATATTTATTTTATATAAAAGAAGAAAAAACAATTTACATCTTTACAATCAAAAACATAATCCTTTCCTTCAGCTCTAGTTTTATTTTTAATGAAATCAATCATTTTAGAACACACTTTCTGCATTATTGGATACGATGCTTTTACCTTAAAATAATTATAAGATTTATATTAAAAATATACAAAACAAATACATTTTAAATTTTATACCCTATTTATAGTTAAAGCTGGTGTTATTTCAGCACGTTTCTCTTTCCATTCTTGTCCCTTTAATAAGAAGGGGTTGAGCTCGAATATTGGTTCAATTTTATTGTCAAACTAACAAAAATAATTTATAACTTTAATATTTTTTTTTTTACTGTATTAAATTTTTTACTTATGTTACAAAATTTAAACTCTTACAATTCTTGAAAAATTATTATCTTGAAAATTTCTAAATTTTGAAACATAAACTTCTTTTGCCAAATCTGGTGTCAAAACCATTAATTCAGGCGTTCTAAGTAAAAATGTTCCAATAAATCTTTCTTTCCCTTTATATTTTCTATAATTAAATTTTTATGATATTTTAGTTTTATGATTGGTACAATAAAAAATATTAATTTATTTTATATTAATTAAAATTTTACAGATTTTTTATAACTAACTTTAGGGTTTTACACATTTGAATCTACTTAAAATTTATTCGACATCATTTAACGTAAAACGAATAAAATATGAAAGAATTGGAATTTCTGAATTTTTGTTTTCACTAAGCAAAATAAAATTCAATTTTAGCTTTATTTTATAAGTTAGCTGTACCCGGCCTGCTTTGCTAGCCTGTTGCGCATACATAGTTAGATACACCAAAAAATTATGAGGGTATAAGCTTGATCCTGATAATTAACATATTTCCAAAAAAATTTTGATAATATATGCCTATTAGTTTCACTTTGTTTTATAATCCTTTTACTTTGCAAAATAGATATTTTGTTTCAAATGTTTTCTATTTTACTTGTGATCTTCATTATTTTAAATAATAATGTTAATCGATTTTATAGTTATGTAAATTCTTGATTTATTGTTATATACAACTTTAAAACAATTTTAAAAATTTAAAAAACAATTAAACAAAAATATTATTTGTGTGCCAGTACAATTGAGCTATAAAATATTATGTAACTCAGCTTATAAAGAATATTGTAAAAATCTTTCATTTTTTAAATATTCCTACTGGGTGCTTGGAGTTGCATGGCAGCTACCTGAACCAGAATTTCGAAAAACTGTAAAATACGTATTTGTTAATTTTTTAGGGAGTACCTCAGCTCCAATTTTCACATCTGTAACTCATTTTTTTGAAATATTCCTAATGGGAGCTGGAAGATGTATGATAGCTGCCAGTCAGTCAGAATTTTAAAAAACTGCCAAAGCCTTAAACCTTCCCCTCGATCTAGTAGTTTTCAAGTCTACAAATCACAAACAAACAAACATTTGCTTTTATATATATAGAAAAAGATTAGGCACGGAAATACACTTTTAATATTGTAATGAGGCAATTTCGTCTTTAATAGAAAATTTTGCCTTTCCATACTAAATATCTATGTTAAGGTTCCATGTTACATTAAAAAAAGAACATAAACTAACAATTAATGTTAATATTTTGCTTTTCTGGTAATCTTTAAAATTTTTAAAACATTCTATGTGAATTTTTTGATTATTTTTTAAATTGAAAATTTCAATTGTAATAATCTCCCCGTACCACTGTTAACATTGCATAATATCAAACGGAATAAATAAAACTAAAAATGAACAAAATAAATAATATTATAACAATTAGGGTAACAAATGCATCTAGAAGTATATTGCTTTGCCAAAAATTAACTGCCACCAATAAATCCTCTACAATAACAGATCTTTAGGTTCTTAGAAACAGTAGCGTTGACAAAAGTATTATTAATAAGTGGAAGTAAAATCCACAACAAGTAGTTACAGAGGGAACACAATGGATCTAAACTAAAAGGTCACAGTGTTACTTACACTCCTAGGGTAACAAATATGAATTGAAAATATATACAATTCTTTTTAAAAAATTCTATTTAAAAAGATTTTGAAGGCAAATTGCATATTTTCATTAAGAGTGATTAAAAAAATCGAATAGGAAAATTTAAGCCATTAAAGCGATTTAAAATTTTATAACTATTTTAAACTGTTAATTTCATTAACTTTATCACTTTAAGTACAACTTACTTGTAATGTTTAACAATATCATAGATCATATTAATTTTTTGGGTAACAACATTTGGTTGAGTACCATAAAATAATTTTGGTTTTGGACCATTGATACCATGTTTCTTCCAATAATTAAAATTCCATATTAAATATAAATAAAATAAACCAACAACTAATGAAAAAAGAATTAAAGTCATAAATATGAATGCCATAATATCACTTTAAGAATAAATTTTTTTTTTTTTTTTTTTTGTTACAATATTTTCAATATTAACTTATATTCCGTTTGCAATGAAATATTCTAATGCTATAAAATCAAACCTTATACTGAAAACGTAATAAAAAAATTAAAAGAAAATAATTATTTGATTCAAATTAAGTGAGCTTTTGCAATCATTTTAAAAGTTTTTTTTTACATATTTTCAATCTGTAATCGACCACACCATATCATTTAAAATAAAAATTTTAATAAAATATTTAAATTAATATTTATGTATATGTATTATGTACCTATATATGTACATACCTATTTTTATATATATGCAAAATAAACCCACCTACAAAAATAATATAAACTATTTTACTTCTTAACACATAACGTACATAAAGTAAATGTCATATATACATCACAATTTATATTATTGTAATATTATAAAGCAATATCATACCTAATTTATTTTTTATTTAAATTTATATAATATGATAAATATATAATAGGGGCGAATTTATTTCGTTACAAGAGATTCATAATATACAACTATAAAACTTATCAGTACCCCTTAACGCCACTTAAAATTACCCCTTCTAATAAATTCAAGGGCATATACAAAAGCAAAACAGAGTTGGCAAATAGATAAAAATATTTTACTCGATAGGTACATATAGCCTAGGATCTGCAAAATTAGTGTTTGGCATTTCATCCTACTTTGTCACATACTCACATATAACTGTAAAACTAGCATAGCATTTATAACTTTTTTTTTTTTAATTGTATCAATATCTTGTCATTCAACAAATTTTATAAATAAACTTTATTAAAACAAAGCATAATATAACAATATACAATTTTTGGTAACTTTTACGTTAGCACCAATTTTGATATGAATATCGTAAATAAAGTACAAAATTTAATAAAAACCTCCATTTACGATATTCATATCAAAATTGGTGTTAACGTAAAAGTTAGCAAGAATTGTATATTGTTATACATATTATGTTTTGTTTTAATAAAGTTTATTAATAAAACTTGTTTAATGACAAGATATTGAAACAATTAAAAAAAAAAAAAGTTACAAATTTGATTTGATAGAAAATAAATAAATAAATTTGATAAAAAATTTCTGTCAATCAATTTCTGTCATTTTGTTTTCAAAAACAAATTAAATTGTTCATTATACATATAGATCTAGAAAAAAAGAACTATAATTGTAGAACAACTTTTTCAAGACATACCTCTAGACACTACAGAGCTGCTATATCAAATAATTGTAATAGTTGATAAGTGATAATTGACTAAGACAATCTGAAAACGCAAAGGGATAAAAAATGTTTAACACCTAAAGTCCAGACACCAGTGAAAAATTTTTAAGATTTATATGCAAAAATAATATTTACCCAACAAAATATGTGTAGAAATTTTAATAGTTATTCTTAATATTATATATATAGAGTTGATTTAAAATTGTAGATAGATCTTCTGAAATAATGCCGAAGAAATAACGAATCGGCTTTAAAATGAGTTTATTGTATGAAATGGCGATTTTTTTTTTAAATTCGAACTTATTACCACTTCGAAGAAGAAATAAAGTCAATTATGTCATTTCAAAATGGTGTCCAATTTAAAAACAAAAATCACGATTTTGGCTTAATACCCCTGTCGAATCGGTTTTATTTCTTGGTGTATTATTTCTGAGCACTTACAATTTTCTTCATAGAAAAATTTCTAATAAAAATTACTAGTTTTTATGTTAAAATAGTTACCAATCCTAGAATAGTTTTCATTGTGTTGTGTGCAGGATGATGTACACACCGCTATTAAACTTTGATTTAACACACTGCCATTCTAATATAAATTAAAAATTTTAAATTATAATACCAAAAAAATCTATTATACTTTACTAATTACTACAGTTATACCTCATATACTTGTACATCAATAAAAACGTTCTGCCATATTCCGCATTAACGACATTATAACATTAATTAGCCGTATTACTTCACTCTGAAATGTTGCGAGCTATTTTACACTTCCACAAAATATTTTTTAACTAGATGAATTATTACAGCTCTTAAAACCAAGGTGATAAAATTTGCTTTCCAAATGTGAATTATAGTAACAATGTAAGATATGATATTCAATGACTTCGATGGTTTCAGGGTGATTGAAAAAATAAAATAAAAAAAATATTTTATAAAATTAAAAAAACAATATCGAAATAATGGTACATCATTTTAAATTGGAAAATGTTTTCCGAATTTATTGTATCCGGTATTCCGATATTGTCAACGAGTTGTGAAACATATTTAAAATTCTGAACGAAAAGTAAATTGTTTATACTTCCGCAGGAATTATATTACTATTTATAATATTAAGAAACATAAGCAATCATTAATAATGATCGTTTTGTTGAATTTGAACGAGAGAAAAAACTCTTTAGAAGTTTTTTCAATCGTTTTAAAGTGCCGTGCAATATTTAGCGCAACGAATAATTGAAATCAAAATTAATAGGAAAAAATAAACGTTGGAAAACATCGAAAATCACTCAAAGGAACTGCACGAGGTATCTCTAGACTTTATCTAATCAAAACCACCCCATTTAAAACCAAACCTTAGGATGAGTTCTTTAATACATAACATAATATATAGTTTAGTTTTGAAGATAATGATGTTGAAGAAGTGTGTGAAGGCACGCGGATCACCACCCCAATTCATCTTAAATTTTAGAGACATCATCAGAACAGGTTATATCAAACACTCTTATATCAAATTTCAAGTTTTTATATTTATTAATTTCGAAGATATGCTTGTTTGGTCTTGGGAGTTATGTGGGAGATACCCGAACAACCATTCCAATTCATCTGAAATTTTAGGCAAATCAGGGATTCAGGAAACAACACCCTCGTATCAAATTTGCAGTGTCTATCTTTATTAATTTCGAAGATATGCTTGTTCGGTTTTGGGGCTTGTATGGGAGGTACCCGAACAACCACTCCAATTCATCTCAAATTTTAGGCAAATCAGGGATTCAGGAAACAGTACCCTCGTATCAAATTTGAAATTTCTATCTTTATTAATTTCAAAGATATGCTTGTTCGGTTTTGGGAGTTGTGTTACCTCCCACACAACTCCCAAAACCGAACAAGCATATCTTCGAAATTATAAACAACTTCTCCAATTCATCTCAAATTTTGGACAAATCAGGGGTTCAGGAAACAACACCCTAGTACCAAATTTGAAGATTCTATCTTTATTAATTTCGAATATATGCTTGTTCGGTTTTGGGAGTTATGTGGGAGGTACCCGAACAACCACTCCAATTCATCTCAAATTTTAGACATATGAGGGATTCAGAAAAACACACCCTCGTACAAAATTTTAAGTTTCTATCTTTATTAATTTCTAAGATATGCGTATTCGGTTTTGGGAGTTGTATGGGAGGTGCCCGAACCCATGGACCGATTTTGTCCAGATTCGAACTTAGCCTTCCTTTCGTAATTAGTAACCTACTATGTAAATTTCATCAAGATAGCTTCGCTTCGTAAATTTCATCAAGATAGTTTTTGAGTTATCGTGCGAACGGACGGACGGACATCGCTAAATCGACTCAGGAGGTGATCCTGATTCAGAATATATATACATGTCCATATCTAACTCGCTTCTTTTTTGTGGTTACAAACACCATATTAAAGTTAATATACGCTATACTTTAAGTGTTTAAGTGTAGGGTATAATAAATGTAAACAGTGTTGTGAGAGCATCTATAGCTACAGTACACATCACACCTGATTCAAAAACAAATCAGGTGTGATGTGTTTTTTTTTGCGTATTCCCCTGCCTTATAAATGTGACAAGAATATTACACATCCGTTCCTTTTCAAACGTGGCTGTAAATATCGTAAAGGGGAATTATTCGTACGACATGTGTGGGATCGAAGTATCGAACCCACTCTCCTTCGGTGTTTGCAGCGTATTTTAACACTCGTACCCACTAATCCACCTAGGCCGCCATTAAGAGAAAAATCATTGTTAATTTCCAAATTTTAAAAAGTTTTTACTTTTATATTTTAAATTTAGAACATTTTAATTTTATTACATTGATATTACAAAACAAAGTCTTGATACTTCTTTTATTTTCGGATTAAAGCCAGTTATTTTTATACTATAATTTTTAATGCGAATTTTTTATTTTTGTGTAATAAAATATATATATATTAATATCGATTGCCGAATCCGATTGTTAATAAATGTTAAGGCTATGTAATGTGTTAAAAAGATGATATGTACATATTTTTGTGTATCTTGATTAATTTTTTAGTTCCTTAAATTTGCACCAAATACCACCATCCAAATATATAAGAAAATTTTTAGGATCAAAATAATCATCTTTACGTGTTTTATCACTCAAAATGATTTCAAAATTTCTTACAAGTTCACAAAGTGCAATTTTAACTTGGGTTAATGCAAATTTTTGGCCTACAAAAATAATAAAAGTGAAAATTAATTAAAATTACAGTTAAAATAAATTTTAATTCCAAATATAAATAACTTACCCAAACAAGTTCTTGGACCATCACCAAATGGTGCAAAACAACCAATTTCTTTATATTTTTTATCACCACCATTCTCTGGACTAAATCGTTCTGGATCATATTTACTTGGATTTGGGAAATATTCTTCATCATTATGAAAACAATATGTTGGAATTAAAACAGACATTCCTTTTTTAACTTTATAAACACTTCCATTAAAATTTGATATTTCAGTATCTTCAGTGCATACTCTCTGAGAGGAACTTGCCGGTGGATACATTCGTAATGTTTCTGTTACAGATAATTTAAATGAATTAATAAATAAATAATATTTTTAAATTATTTTAATTTTACCATTTACACACATATCCAAATATGGAATTTCAATCAATTCCTCAAATGAAATATTACCATCTTCATCAGCAGCGTTTTCAAGTTCTTCTCTTAATTTACTTTGAATATCTCTATTTCGACCCAACTAGAAATGGAAGTTAAAATGTGAAAATATTTAGCATAAGATTTCTAGATTTATTTAAAATGAGGAAAAGTGTAAACTGTGTCAACTACAATACGCGTATGAACATAATTTATGATGCTGTTTCCATAAAACTGTATCATCTTTTACAAAATTCGAGATGTTTTACCTAATTAAGTACTGAGCTAATTTATGTAAATTTTGTACTAGCTACACAAACCAGTTGCTCCGAAACTACCTCATTTTTCAGAAGTTCTTGCCATTCTACTTGATCATCTTTTATAAGATTTCAGATATCTACCTTAATTAAGCTCCAAGATATGCAAGCTACCTAAGTTTCAAGGTATGCATGCTATCTGAACTTGCTCCTCTAGCGCATCCACACTTCAAATTACTGCGATTAAACTTGATAATTTTTAAGAAAATTTCTGATGTTTAGCTAATTAAGTATCGAGTTATATGAACATAAATTATGATAATTCTGCTTTTGGTATTTATAAACAATATTTAGTTTTCACAAATATTTTTATTTTTTCTTATACATACGTATTTCGACTTTTACGTCATCATCAGAATGCTTATTACAAACAATATACAATATATATATTTGTGAAAAGTAAGAATTGTTTATAATCGTTACCAAAAGAACAATTATTAAAAATGTTTCACTAAAATATAACGATTCAACTTCCTGGATTTATATATGGAAACTAGCAATAAAACAAAAGTGACGTGGTACAAATTTCAGGCTTCTATATTTTTGTAGTTATCGTACGAAAGGACGGTTGGGCATAGATAAATGGCTTAATCGATTAATAATTCAATTCTGATCCGATTCATACACTTCAGTCTATATCCATTTCGGCTCCATTAAGGTGGCACACAAACGTAATGGCAAATATATTTAATCCTTAAACTTAAGTTAATGTGGTTATAAATTATAAAAATTCTTACTTACACAAAGTAATACATGTGCTATTACTGTTGCTGAAGTTTCGTAGCCATCCAGAAAGAAAGTGATAGAATGTGCCTGTAATTCAATATCAGATAATCCTTTCTTTTCTTTTAATTGCAAAATATAATTAAGAAAATCAACACGATCTGTTTGATTTGTTACTTTTCGAAGTTTAATTGCATCATGCATTAATTTAGTAAAAAACTTTTCGGTTTCTGGGTCTATTGAACTTTTTCGGTAAACTTTTGATAAAAATGGTATTGATGTCATAAAAAATAATATTCCTAAACTGTCGAATAATCCTTTTAATATTTTTTTTGCATGTCTTAGTAATTCACTGTCTTTATTCATTTCAAATGCTTCTGCTTCCACACCATAAATACAATCAGCCACATTTTCAATTGTAAAACGTTGGGTTAACTGGATTTAGTAATAAAGATCATTTTAATATAATAATTATTATAAATATCTAATATTTATTTTATATAAAAGAAGAAAAAACAATTTACATCTTTACAATCAAAAACATAATCCTTTCCTTCAGCTTTAGTTTTATTCTTAATAAAATCAATCATTTTTGAACACACCTTCTGCATTATTGGATACGATGCTTTTACCTTAAAATAATTATAAGATTTATATTAAAAATATACAAAACAAATACATTTTAAATTTTATACCCTATTTATAGTTAAAGCTGGTGTTATTTCAGCACGTTTATCTTTCCATTCTTGTCCTTTCAGCATGAATGGGTTGAGTGCGAATATTGGTTCTGATGTAATGTCAAACTAATAAATAATTTAATTTAATACTACTTTTACGAAAATAACTACATAATTTTTTAAAAACAAAAACTCAACTTACAATTGTTGAAAAACTATTATTTTGAAAGTTTCTAAATTTTGAAACATAAACTTCTTTTGCTAAATCTGGTGTTAAAACCATCAATTCAGGCGTTCTAAGTAAAAAAGTCCCAATGAATCTTTCTTTTCCTTTGTATTTGCTAAAAAATAATAATTTTTTTATAATACTGAAAAATTGAAGGATTTTTAGGACTAATAATAAAATTATATCAAATATTTGGTTGTTAAAACTTTTTATTATTTATGTACTAAAACTACATTTCACATGATATAACATCAGTAAAGCGAAATTAAATATAACTTAAATTTAGAAATTTCCCGTAGACATTCTCTAAATATATTTAGATGCAAAAACTTAGTTGTTTGATCTCTTAGCTTTATAATGAACTATTTAATAATAGTTATATTAAATTATTGTTTTATTAAATATAAAAACAAAATATTAAAATTACATAGATATCCAGGAAGTTCTATTAATGATGTATATGATTTTATTTAAACGCGCCGGGGTTCATTTTTTTATCTGTCACGCACTGTTGCTATCTTGTACAATACATAAAAGTTAGCATTCTTTTATATTAACTTGTCGCTGTCTATTTGTTTATACATTCGTTTGACTACCTTTTTCTTATAGATTTTCATATTGAAAAATTTAATATTTTAGTTAGACTTATTTTAAAGTAGACTTTTTATGTTTTTAAAAAAGGGAAAATAAACATATATTATAAGCGTGGGCATATCATATAATTCAAATTATAATAAAAACGAGGAAGAGTGCAGTAGAGTAGGCTGTGTCAACTCTAGGATACCCGTATGAACGTAATATATCCTGTTTCTATAAAACTTGATAATCTTTTAAAAACATTCAGATGTTTTAGTACCGAAGTTAGCTACAGGGATATATTTGTGTAAATTGTGAAGTTGTATGACAGCTACCCGAGCCTGTTGCACCAACACAATCAAATTTTACAAAAGTTGTGGCAATAAAACGTGATCATCATTAGTAAGATTTCAAACCCCTAGCTTCGCTAAGTTCCAAGAGGTGCAAGAAGCCTGAACCGGCTCTAGACCAACCAAATTTTACAAAAGTTGTTGGCATGTAACTCGATACCTCTTTACTAAATTTGAGGTTCCCAGCTTCAGTACACACTGAGTTATTTTCATTTCAAAAAAAGAGAAGTTGTATGGCAGCTACTCGAACCTGTCGTACCATCACAACCAAATTTTACAGAAGTTGTTGCCATAAAACTTGATCATCATTTGCAAAATTTCAGATAGCTAGCTGGAATAAAGATTGAGGTATTTCCATTTAAAAAACGAAGTTGTATGGCAGCTACTCGAAGTTTGCGGTCGAAAATGCTGGGTTTAAATAGCAAAACTAACAATTTTGCAAAAGTGATGTAAAAGAAATTTCAGCCTCCTAGCTCTTTTATTTGTTGAGTTATCGTGCGGACGGACACTAAGTTATTTTCATTTAAATTATTCATTTAAGGTACCAGAACCTGTTTCACCATCACAACCAAATTTTACAGAAGTTGTTGCCATAAAACTTGATCATCATTTGTAAGATTGCAGGTGCCTAGCTTCACTATATTCCAAGAGGTGCAAGAAGCCTGAACCTGCTCCTCTAGACCAACCAAATTTTGCAAAAGTTGTTGGCATGTAACTCGACACCTTTTTACTAAATTTCGGGTTCCTAGCTTCAATAGACACTGATTTATTTTCATTTAAACGGGAAGTTGTATGGCAGCTACCCGAAGCCGTCGCACCACCACAACCAAATTTTACAGAAGTTGTTGCCATAAAACTTGATCATCATTTGAAAAATTTCAGAAACCTAGCTTGAATAGATACTGATTTATTTCCATATAAAGAAAGAAGTTGTATGGCAGCTACTCGAACCCGCCGACCAAAAATTACCATATCCATATTTATGTACATGACATATAATTAAAACGGTAAAACTTTTGTTAGCAGATTCAATATTAATCTTATGTTTGTTTTGTATTTGTTTACAGTTTTTATAATAATTTTTTACTTCTAATATTTTTAAATGAAAAAAAAATCATATACATTACATAATAATGTAAATGGAATGAACGTATGAATGAATGCACATATATTTTTACGATTTCAGTGCTTATTATTGTTATTGAATAAAACAAAATGTTGTTAAATTATTAGAAGTTATTTTGTTTTGCTATAAATTATTATGTAAAAAATCTATAAATTTTGGCATTGTACTTTTCGTGTAGTGGCGGTCGGTCCTGTGGTGAAGACAGCTGATTTTTTTTTGTAAATATTGAAGCTCATTCGTTTTATACTTATGTTTGTGCTTATCGTGCGAATCTATTCTACTTGAATATTTATTCCAGCAGTTCTACATTTGAATGGGTGCGTGAAAATTTTATTTTAAAATAAATTTCTAGAGGGTAAACACCAACCGGTTGATTAGCACGTTGTTAATAACAATTTGAATTGCTCAAGATCTACTACCAATTATATTTTCTACTTTTTATATGATTTTTTCTGGGTATTCACTATGCACTTTTTCACGATTCCACTAATGAACCTGAATTAAAAGGATTAAGTTCAGATTTTCTTAAATCAAAGAAGCTTACTGAAAGTATTTGAAGATTATATTAAAATGGTTATATATGTTATATGTTAATTTCCTAAAACAAAATTTAATTTTTTGCGATTTCTATTCAATTTTGTTGCAACAGTGTTTTATTGTTTCAACAAAAGTTACCGATAAATTTGTATTTAATAGATTTTATCTTTTTTCATCACCTTATCTTTATGATTAAATCGATGGAATTTAACTTTGTTGAAAAAATGTTGTTCCTTAACAAAGTACAGTTATAGTTTCTATATTATTTGGATGAGAGTCCATCACATTCAAAACTAATATTGATAATCTTAAAAAATTAATATTTATTGTTTTTTTTCAGCTTTGTAAACCGTTCCGAACTAAATGTTCTAACACCACACCCAATTAAAAATATTTTCAGTTTTTGATGGCTCTGTTTAAATGTTTGACTTAATTCACTCAAACTTTAATATTAATTTAGCTAAATTATTTTTTAATGAAAAAAACGAAATACTTTGAAGCAATCTGGACAACGGCAGGTTACCCTTTTCAAAACCTTGTAGTACAGAAAAAATCATATATTTAATTGTAACCCAAAAAGTTAATTAAAAATGTCTTTTATTTTAAAAGATAGATATTTTAAATATATTATCTTAAAATATATTAGATTATTTTAAAAGAAATTATCTTAAAAGATTAGTCTCAATAATATTCTCACTTAAAATAAAACTTACTTGTAATGTTCTATAACATCATAGACCATATTAAGTTTTTGGGTAACAGCATTTGGTTGAGTACCAAAAAATAATTTTGGTTTTGGACCATTAATACCACGTTTTTTCCAATAATTAAAATTCCATATTAAATATAAATAAAATAAACCAACAGCTAATGACAAAAGAATTAAAGTCACAAATATGAATGCCATAATATAACTTTAATAATTTTTTTTTTCTTATTCTTTTTACAATATTTTCGTAACTTATATTCCGTTTTCAATTATATGTTCTAATGCCAAAATACCAAATTTCATACTGAAAAATAAAATCAAATAAATAAATAAAATCCATTATATTTTTTTTGTTCCAGTAAAGCGTCAAGGGAGCTTTTCTAGATTATTTGATTTTACAATTCCGCGTTAGATTGTTAACCATTCCATTTAAAAACAAAAAATTTTAATTTTAAATTTTTTTAAATTACAATAATATGTGAAATAAATTAAATCACAGAAATGAAATCTATCCATTTTTATTTGAACAGATATTATGTTATCTATAACATATTATATACTTCATTCTGTTTGAAATATTTCAAAATTACGCCCAATCTATTTTATCTTTCATTTTTATACTGGCATAAACATAATTCAAGGGTATAATAAATTTAGCATTGGATTTGTGACATTTTAAAAGCGATGAGATAGATATCTAAAAGTATATACATATAGGTATATATTCTTGCTAAAGACCAAATTTGTCTTGACTATACACATCGATCTGTCGGCACGATAAATACCAGTTCATATTTTGGTACTGAATAAAGTTAAACATTTGAAATTTTATAAAAGATTATCGAGTTTTATGGCGAGAATTCCTGCAAAAATTTCGTTGATTTGATACATCGGGATCAAGTAACTGTCATACAATTTATATAAATATATTTAAGTATTTATTTAAGTTATAAATCTAAAATGTTTTGAAAGAATTATTAATTTTTAATAGAACCAGCATAAATTATGTTCCTCCAGGTATCCTAGAGTTGACATTATTCTACCTAGTTATTTATATATATGAAAAGCAAAAATAGCATAGAAAAGTAATTTCTTTACTATATAGAACGGTTCATAATATGATAATATACATCTGCAGAACTACAGTAGCATTTTTTAGAGCTCGAAAAAAAAGTAGCTTCATCGAATTGAAAAATTAGATAAAAATGTTTTACAGAAAATGAATCTCATATATAAGTAATCAGTAATCAGCATTTTAAGTAACTGTATAACAGAGTCTTAATTAAAAACTCCATTTAAAAACAGGACATTTTCAAAACATTAATTTAGTGGCCTCGGTGGCTTAGTGGGTAAAAGCGTATAATATATCTATGCTGTAAACACCAAGGGAGTGTGGTTTCACATATCGTAAGAATAATTTCCCCTTACGACATTTACAACCACCCCTGAAAAGGAATGGAACTTCCCCTGAATTTCCTTGTCACATTTATATGGCAGTGAAATACAATAAAAAAAAAACATTAATTTTGTTTGTATTTTATAAGATGTATTCCCAAAGTTACCAGAGATACCAATTTTGTTTGTTTTTTTTTTTTTGTGTTATTTCAATCAATTTTTTTTCATATAAAAAACAATTCTATTTACTAATATTAAGAACATAAACTTAAACTCAGTATTTTGGTTATTTTTTCTTCTGTTTTTTTTTTTTTTTTTAATAATTATTAACATTCAATCCGAATATGAATGAAATAAAATTTTAAATATAATGTGTACGTACGAAATATATGGTAAAAATAAGAATGGAATAAAATAAATTCAAATGTTAATTTACATTTTTTTAAACGCAATGAATAAAAGTTCAAATGATGAAAAAAGATATAAAATTAATTGATCAATTGAAAAAACTTAAATTTTGTACGTTCAAATAAGAGCAACAAAAAACAAGTAATCATTTTTTATAAAAATAAACATTCTTTGTCTGTTTTTTTCAGTAGGGAAAAAGACATATCACAACAATTGCTTTACAAAAACATTTCATGAAAATTCTTTAACAAATACACTGTACACTTTGTAAATTGGTTATTCGAACCACAACCATTTACCAACAAATTTTTTCCACAAAAGGTCACATATAGGTATAGGGTATTAATTTAATTTTGTTTAGAAAAAGCGGATTGCACTTACTCAAAACTAAAGAATTTAATTTTCTCATATAGATTGAGATTTTCCTATTATTTGCATTGGTGAAAGCAGAGATTGAGCTAACACGTCAGTAATTACTAGAGCCTAGGTTTGTAGGAGAACTTATTTCGCCAAAATTGGTGCTAAGTTTCTCTATTATACGATGATTCTCAAGAAAGAAGCTTTGATAGCATATCAGAAAATACACTTAAATCTTAAAAAAAGAAACTATACTAAGGTATTTCCGCTTTCCCCTTAAGAGACTAGAACAACTTTACAAATAGTGCTGTAACAGATTACAGATTACAGAATCTACAATTAACATGCTAACATGCATACATAATCTTGTACCATATCCACCAATAAGGCAATAACTCGTAATACCAACAAACAATTGGCTTATTTCAGATTGAGAGAAAAGAGAAATTTAGATCTTTTTAACTCAAATCCGGCCAAAAGAATCTGGTTGTACTGCAAATTCAGATAAATTGATCCGGTTTTTCCAAAAATATTAAAAACGTTTACGTTACATAATTTTCAATAAATGTGTTTTGAAAAATTTTTTTGGCCTATTAGTTCCACTCAGTCCGTACCTCTATTTACAAAACTTCTACACCGTTAAAGATAGAAGAAAAAAAATTAATCATGGGCAGATCTCATAAAAAAATGAATGTTGTAGAACAACTTTTTCATGTACCCCCAAACTTTGAAAAAGCTCTATTTTTAATGCGTTTATCTCATGTTCTTTTAAATTTAGTATTTAAATTTACCGTTATGCGAAAACCAAATTTTGCATGATTCTTCTACCTTCCTTGAAGGAGGAAAGAAATTTTAAAATTAGTATAACTTTTCTTAGAAAATGTTTTAGTACCACCACCTGTTTAAGAGCTATTAAGACTGCAAAATTGAAAATTTGCTATTTTTAGACACCTGTACAAATTTTGTTCGGTAAGACAAAAAAATTAAAGCTTCAGTAATATATTTTTACCTGTTTTAAAGGGTTTTGTTAGTTATGTAATGTTACAGCCCCTCAAAATTGAAAAATAGTCCTATTTTTTCTTGTTATATGGGATTTTGGTGCAGAGTCACAATTATAAACAGTTTGTATTATCTTTTGGAAATGTGCGCTTTTAAAAACCGTTAGTTTACATTCTTCCTTGTTTAGTTTAATTTAAGCTTTTTCTGTAAAAGTTTAGGCTAAAAGCAATATTACAATATTATATTTTGAACAATTATTATCGTTTCAATAATATGGTTTTAATATAGAGATTTGGAGCCTTGGGCGCCCTTTCTTGATCTTAGATTTTCCCGTTATAATTGGAAATAAATTATGTGGTTTTACCAAGATAATTTAAAATGAGAAACGTCTTTCATTCATCACAAATAAGTTACTTTTTGTCAGATATTATTTGTTAAACTGATTTTCGTAAATTTTTTTCAAATAGAAATTTTGGTGCCATAAATTTAGGTCTTTTGAAATAAATTCGTGTGCTTTTCTAACACTCAGGAAAGTTTAATGTTTGTAAGCGCACAAACGAGCGCACAAAAAAAATTCTGAGAAATAGCTGAAGAAATTAAATGAAAATAAAGTAATAAAAATAATTTTAAAAAATAAAGATTTTAAGAAAATATTTATCTGGAGAACTAAACATCTGCATTGTTTAAAAAAATTAAATTGAAATTTTTAATTAACAACTTATTATTATTGCATATTCTTAAGCTTGTCGAAAATTGAAGATAAATTAAAATTATTATATCTAGTAATGTACCGTTACCGTTATATGGAAAAAAATTTTTTAAAAATTTAATAAAAAATTAACATTTTTATTTTCTTTAAAATTACCCTATTTATAAACTAATTATCACATAACGGATTTTGATATATCATTATTGAAGTTGCATTTTAAGATCTTTCTTATTATCTAATATTGTATTATAAGCAGTTGAAAAAATATTCACCATTAACTTACTATTAATGAAAAGACGATATTAACCCTTAACGGCTTAAATGTCAATCAGGACCATTAAAGGAGTTCATAAATTTAATAGTATTTTGCTTGTACAAAATTCCAAAACAATCGGACTTGGCAGCAAATTTAAAGTATATTCTTCGGTTTAAACATTGATTTTACCTATTATTGTATGTTAAAATAAAATTTTTTTACCCTTATATTAAGTATATGATAATGTATTCCCAATTTCTCACAGTATATAAATACATACATACAATGTATATCATAACTTGTACCTAAACAAATAATATTATATAATTCAAATCAACAAAAATTTAACTTTGGTGCTATAGTACTATTAAAAACTTGACAAAAAAAAAGCTTTTTATTTATTATTAAATATCTGTATCTATACCAATTGAATAAATGATTATCTAACCTTGACATGTCATTTGATAACAACACAGTTTTACCTTAAGCAAAACTTATTATTGTTTTAAATTGTAATATAATCAATTAAAGTTAAAGCTCATCTTTTTAAATTGAACCTTCAAAAAATTAAAATTAAATAATAAAATAAATTCGACTAGAACTGAAAATGAGAAAAGGATAGTAGGTATGTAAAACCAAAAGTTTTTAAAGGGTGACATTTTCAAAAAGACAATAAGAATATTTTAAAATTGTAACCACTTGCATCAATTGCATCAAAATTTCTAATTTACTTTTGAAAAAATTTTTTATATAAGCAAAGAAATTATGAAAAATAAATGGACACTTTCTTCAATTTTAAGAAAAATTTTTATAATTAAGAATTGCTGCTAATTATAAATGTAAACATACACCTAATTTTGAAGCTTTAATTTTTATGACTTAATCATCATTTACAAAATTTCAGATGTTTTTCTTAATTAAGTAACCAGATATATTTTTGTAAATTTTGAATTTGTATGACAGCTACTCGAATCTGTTGCCCCGAACAAACTACATTTTTCAGAAGTTATTGCCATAAAACTAGATCATCTTTTAGAAAATTTTAGATGTCTAGCTTAATTAAGTTCCAAGATATGAAGTTACTTCAACCTACTGCTCCACCAAAACAAAATTTTACACAAGTTGTTGGTATGCAACTGCATATCTTTTCACAAAATGTTAGATATCTAACTTTAGTAGATACTGACTTATTTTCATATAAAGAAAGAATTTGTATGGTATGTACTCGAACCCGGTGGCCGAACTTGCTGAATTTTGAATAATGAAACTAATAATAGCTACTTTATTTTTTATTTTTAATCGACTCAGAATTCGATTCTGATCCGATCCATACACTTGAATCTATATCTAGCTTAACTGCTTTAACGTGTTATAAACGTAATGGCAAATTTATTATAGCCTTGAACATACGTCCACATGGGTATAAATATAGATTAAATGGACATTATATTATTATATGAATGATTATTATTTTAAAATACTATCTGTTTAAATATTTTAGTTGAAATATTTTTTGTTAGTAAACAAATAATATGCGATGTCATCATTATAATTTCATTATTTTTTTTATTAAAAAAAAAAAACACATTTTTTATTTTGTATATCTGCCAAAATTTATTGAACTCTTATTTGAATTCAGTACACAAACGGTAAAGAAGTAGTTAATATTAATGAAATAACATTGTGTGCCGTGTAATGAATACAAAAATTATTAAAAATATATTAATTATTAATTATTCATTTAATTTGACTGCTTCAAAATTATTTGTCTTCTTCATTTAATAATATATGAAACTTTTAAATAAGACTTATTCAATCTTTATATGGTAAGGGTGAAACATGTTGAAGCAAAGTCTGAATTTAATCAACTAGCACCTCATTTTAAAAGAAATATTTTTCACTTTTTACAAATATATGCTTTAAATTTTCAGAAAAATATAAAGATTTAAAAACAAAGATGAAAAGAATTTTGAAATAGATGACGTTTAAGGCAGAAAATTAGAAAGAAATAATATTCCTTTTGCATTTTAAAATCTTAATACTTGTATATAAAATCGTTGATGCGTTTGTGTGAAACCGTATCACGCCTAAACCAATCCTTATATTAAAGTCATATATACAACGTATGTTTATTTGATGCTCCAGATGGTTTTTGTTTTTTTTTTATTTATTTGTAGGTGGCGCTGGAGTCATAGCTTCCATACAACTTCAAGGGTTTTCTATACCAAAAACTACCTTCTGATCTTCTAATCACCACAAAGCACTCTAATCTAATCGGCCATGACTACCCTATTGATTCTGTAATAAAAATATTTTCAAAAGATTCACAGTTAAATTCAAATTAACAAAAAAATATGCGCGTTCAAATACAAAATGATCCAACAGCAGAAGAGTTTCCAAAACAATTACTCGAAATTGGTGATGGCAAAATACCAATAAATCCAATCACTTAAAATATTAAATTACCACAAAATTTTTGTAATATTGTATCACACAAAATAAACCCATACAAAAAGTATTTCCAAATATTGAAATCAATTATTCACACCATTAATGGTTAAGCGAACGAGCTATTTTAGCAGCAAAAAATATTAACGTCGATGTCATTAATTTTACTAGATATACAAAATATGATTAATACACAATTATTTTCATTTAAATCAATTGATACAGTCGTATCAATACAGTCATTTCAACAAGATGGGGCTACATATCATACAGCCAGAGAAACACTGCAATTACTGCATACAAAGTTTCCAGACCGTGTTATTTCCAGATTCGGTGGCGTGAATTGACCTTCAAGATCCTGCGATTTGACACCTTTAGACTTCTTTCTCTGGGGCTATGTGAAAGGACAGGTCTACAAGGATAATCTTCGAAATGTTGAAGCATTGAAAGCAGAAATTATTCGAGGTATTGGTGAGATAGAGCCGCAACTATGCTAGAATGTGATCGAAAATTTTGATAAAAAAATCAGGTACTGTAGAGACGCAAGAGGTGGTCACATGGGAGATATCATTTTCATAGTATAAATGGCAAACAGTGTACTTCAAAAATAAATAAAAACTTTTCCAGTTTCAATTCAAATTCTATGTTTTAATTATTTACTTTTGAAAACTCAATTTGAAAGACCCTTTATTATATATATATGAAAGTGCCAAATGACGACTTGCGGTAGTAGATATAAAAAGAAGTAAACCAATTACACAGAAGTTTTTATCTAGCTTAAAAGCAATCTTTACAAAAATATTTTATAAAAATTAAATAAATTCTATTTTATGAAATATTTTCATAATTTATTATCTATTATATGGTTTATTTTAAATTTTATTAATTAAAATCACATATATTATATAACAAGAAGTAATGAACTTGATACAAAAAGTTAATTAGTGTTATCTTGACTTCTAAAATAATTCATTCGACTAATATTTTGGCAATCAGTCAAAAAAAATATATAAACAAAAACAAAATATATGATCAAGAACTATTGAATGATAAGCAGTTAAGCTTTTCTCTTTATATAATTACCGCGGTGGTATAATTGTGACAACAGTTTAGTATAATTAAACTCAGTTACTCCGTTATTCAATTATCTGTTCTTTTGACCACTTTTTTAACGATTTCTAACTAAGCTCAACAAAGCAAAAGAAATTCCCGTTAAAGCTTTCTTAAATATGTGTATAGAATATGTAAGAATAGATTTAATATTCCTTAACAAATATGTAAAATATACAATCTGGCCTTGATGTTTTGCCCAAATAAATGTAGTTCTTCTTACACATTCTTCTCTAGTCTAGTTTTTACACTTTTTATATATGATTATAATAATATCAGCAGTTACAACACGGTAGTATGTCATAAAACCATAGATCACGATTGGGAATAAAGCCATATGGCGTTACGCCTTATTCGATTAAACTTCTTTCAAATAAAAGCTATTAAACTCTAGAATCCAACTCTAAAATCCCTCCTAATTTAAAATCTCAAATCTCTTATTTACATAATCATTATTATATAAATTCGACAGCATTGTTTTTTGCGCCCCTTTTCTGATAAAACTAAGTTTTTGCGTCATTAGAAAGAATGAAGAGAGAAAAACAATACGATTTTTTAACCTTTTTAATCGGAATGGTAGTTTAGCGAATACAAAATTTCGAGCCACATATGGATTTGTTTACACGACTTTCTATGTATGTATTTACATATTAATACTTTCCTTCTTTTAAGTACTTGCTTTTTATTAGTTCGTAAATCATAGTAGTATTTTTTGAGGTAGGTACTTATTATACTTCATAATGTAAATATGTATTTGGGTGTGTCTCTCGCGTATATATGATTTACTATTGTATATCTGCACTGAGTATAGAGTATGAATATGGTTTTATGAATATGATTTAAAGTAAAAGTTTAAGTTAAAGTAAAATAAACTTTTGTATGAAATGGATAGCAGTTTTTTTTTTATAGTACACTGAAACAAAAATTATAAGTTAGTGTAGGTCTTTTTAGTATTTTATTTTAAAATAAAAAAATTTTAATATTTATTAGAAATTTATAATAATTTACAATATTCACAAAATAATAGTTAAAATAAATTTGGTCGGATAAAATTTTTGGGGAGTGTTTTAAATCAAAATTATTACCATTTACAAATTTAATTTAAGATTCACAAAATTTGACAATATATTTTTACAAGAAAAAAAATCAGAAAATAACATTCTTTAAAAAATATGTATTCTGTTTTGATTTATACATGCCTATATGTATGCATTTATAATAATAAGAACAAAAAAAAACATATAACATATGAATACAATATTACACAATATCATCTCATATAATACATATTACATAATCCACATATTAAAGCTTTCGGCTTTAAACTTAAATTCCATGCTTAAACCAACAACAATATATTTGAAACATTTTTAATAAATGTGAATGTGTATATATTATGTTTGTTTATACGCATGCATATTATTTACGGCTGCATAAAAAAAGTCTTCAAAATTTGTATAAAACTTTGGGAACTTTCTGCATATGGGACTTTATTATGGCTTAATGACACAAATATTTTTTATAAAAATATGGCTTTCTAACCCATTCAAATGAGTCACAAAGGCATATTCATAAAATATGGCTTTACGACATATAGCATTATAACCCCACGTCTTACAACACCTTCTAGAATGAGGTAAAATTGTTTTTATGTCGACAGTAAAATTAAATTTAGTATCCCTGAAGAAGATCTTATTACCTTATTCACTATGTAAACAATTCATAATTTTCACTAATATATTTTCTTATTAAAAACTTCAACAAAATTCTTCTTCTTCAGAACGAAAAAACTTCTTCTTTCGTATCGTTAGCTAAGAAATCAAGTATAAAAGAACTTGTAATTGATTTAGTCTTTAATGAAAATAATAAATCTTTTACTAAGGTCATTACAGGTCGAATATTATTATTAAATTATACACTGACGGTTTTAAAATATTGCAATATCCTATGTCCTATATTAATATAAATAAATAAATAAATTTTTTGATCATTTAGTAAAGTTTATATTACAAATACTGAAAAATAAATTAACTTAACTTAATATTTCACATTTATTTAAAACTTCAAAGAATATTAAAAATAAATACGTATGTTTTCCATATAAATATTTTTCGATATTAAATTAAATATACTCAATATTTTATGTTTGTTATAATTAGTTTCCAAATAAAATTTAATTTAAGATTCACAAAATTTGACAATATATTTTTACAAGAAAAAAAATCAGAAAATAACATTCTTTAAAAAATATGTATTCTGTTTTGATTTATACATGCCTATATGTATGCATTTATAATAATAAGAACAAAAAAAAACATATAACATATGAATACAATATTACACAATATCATCTCATATAATACATATTACATAATCCACATATTAAAGCTTTCGGCTTTAAACTTAAATTCCATGCTTAAACCAACAACAATATATTTGAAACATTTTTAATAAATGTGAATGTGTATATATTATGTTTGTTTATACGCATGCATATTATTTACGGCTGCATAAAAAAAGTCTTCAAAATTTGTATAAAACTTTGGGAACTTTCTGCATATGGGACTTTATTATGGCTTAATGACACAAATATTTTTTATAAAAATATGGCTTTCTAACCCATTCAAATGAGTCACAAAGGCATATTCATAAAATATGGCTTTACGACATATAGCATTATAACCCCACGTCTTACAACACCTTCTAGAATGAGGTAAAATTGTTTTTATGTCGACAGTAAAATTAAATTTAGTATCCCTGAAGAAGATCTTATTACCTTATTCACTATGTAAACAATTCATAATTTTCACTAATATATTTTCTTATTAAAAACTTCAACAAAATTCTTCTTCTTCAGAACGAAAAAACTTCTTCTTTCGTATCGTTAGCTAAGAAATCAAGTATAAAAGAACTTGTAATTGATTTAGTCTTTAATGAAAATAATAAATCTTTTACTAAGGTCATTACAGGTCGAATATTATTATTAAATTATACACTGACGGTTTTAAAATATTGCAATATCCTATGTCCTATATTAATATAAATAAATAAATAAATTTTTTGATCATTTAGTAAAGTTTATATTACAAATACTGAAAAATAAATTAACTTAACTTAATATTTCACATTTATTTAAAACTTCAAAGAATATTAAAAATAAATACGTATGTTTTCCATATAAATATTTTTCGATATTAAATTAAATATACTCAATATTTTATGTTTGTTATAATTAGTTTCCAAATAAAAATACATTTTCTTAATTTTTCAACTCCTTAAATTTGCAATAAATTCCACCATCCAGGAATGTAATAAATTCTTTAGGAGAAAAAATATTGTCTTTTCGTGTTTTATCACTCACAGTAATTTCAAAATTTCGAATTAATTCGTACAAACATATTTTTAACTGAGCTAAGGCAAATTTTTGACCTAAAAATAAATAAAAACATATTTTTTTTTTATTATCTTTAAATATAACATTAACCATTTTCGTTTTTTAACTATATACATATCATATAATTTACCTAAACACATTCTTGGGCCGTCACCAAATGGTAAAAAAACACCCATATCTCGATACTTTTTCTCACCACCATTTTCACTATTAAATCTTTCTGGGTCAAATTTTTGAGGATTTGGAAAAAATTCTTCATCATAATGAAATGAGTAAATTGGAATTGAAATTACTACTCCTTTTTCAACCAACAATTTTGTTCCATTGAAATTTTCCAATTCAATATCTTCAGTGCAAGTTTTAAATGCAAAACTTATTGGTGAAAAAAGTCTCATTGTTTCTAAAATTATAAAAAATTCTTTTGAGTCTCATAATTTTAGACTACTAAAATTAAAATATTACCATTAATACATTGTTCCAAATAAGGAAGTTCTTGAAGTTTATCAAAATCAATTGTACCATCGATTTCAGAATTTTTTTCAATTTCTTGCCTCAATTTATTTTGAATTTCTTTATCACGGCCCAACTAGAAAACAAAACAAAACAAAAATTTTCTAAAATTCTAAATTTAAAAAAAAAAAACTTACACACAGCATAGCATGAGCCAGTACAGTAGCACTTGTTTCAAAACCATCTAAAAAGAATGTTGTTGCATGTGCTTGTAAATTAATATCGCTTAAACCTTTCTTTTCTTTTAATTGAATTAAATAATTTAAAAAATCAGTTCGATCATTTTGTTTTGTTTGTTTTCTTAGTTCAACAGCATCTCCCATTAATTTTATAAAGAAATCATTAGTTTCTTTTTTTATAATTGTTATGTTTACAAATTTTTTAATAAAGGGGATGACAGATAATATAAAGAAAGCACCCATACCATCAAACAAAGAAGTAATAAAAATTTGTGCTTGTTTTAAAATTTCACAATTGGAATTTAATTTAAATGCATATGCATCAATACCATAAATACAATCGGATACATTTTGTATTGTATATCGTTGAGATAACTAAAATATTATATTAAAAATTTTAAATTACCATTTTATTTTTGAAATAAATGCCAATGATACTAACCTCTTTGCAATCAAAATCATAATCTTTACCTTTAACTCTAATATTTTCTTTGATATATTCTATAATTTTTCCACAAACACCTTGCATTATTGGATGTGACGCTTTAACCTATATATCAATAAAATAAATTCATAATTAGAGCATTTTACCATTTTAACCAAATATTTTCTTACTCTAGTCACTGTCAATCCTGGTGTTATTTCTGAACGTTTTTCTTTCCATTCTTGTCCAGTTAAAAAGAATGGATTAATACCTAATAAAGGTTCAGTTTCTCTGATATCCTAAAAATATAATTTTTACTAATACTTTTTTTTATTATCCTTTTTCTTTGTTAGTCAATTAACTTACCTTAGCTCCAAAATTATCATGAAAGTTTCTAAATTTTGTTATGTAAACAACTTTTGCAAGATCTGGTGATAAAATCAACAATTCTGGAGTTTTCATACTAAACATTCCTATAAACTTGTTAATGTTCTTATGTTTCCTGAAATTATACATTTTATTTATTAATAATAACTTCAAAGATATTCTGTATAGAAAGTATCGCCGAGGCTTAAAAAAATAACATTAAGCCGCACTGTTTAGCAATTAGCTATTTTAGCTATTTTTTCATAATAATGACATTTCATCAATTTCATTAAAAAGTCTAAATGATAATAAATCTAGGTTATTGATAACAAAAAATAATATTTGTCCATTTCAGTTCTATATTTATCAGTTATAATAATTTAATTTTAATAAATTATTTAATAAATTAAAACTATACAAAATTGAGCTGTCCCAAATGTCGCAATTACATTCATGTTTGGTATTATACATGGATCATATATGGTCTTATATATGGATCGTTTCATGGGTATTGAGATGATCAGCTTACAAAAAAAAACTTTTAACTCCATAATCAAAACCTTAAGTTGGCAATTATGTTTTAAAACCTATCTTTTCAAAAAAGATGACGCTCAAAATGACCTTTACAAATACACCATTTAGTAAATATTTATCAATTTGAACATCATACCAAACTTTGTCAAGATTAACGTTAAGATTTTTGGCAAAGCTTCAAAAGGATACAAAATAGTATTAAATAAGGATTTGGATTACCTTTTCATGCTTTTTATTGATTGAAATATGCATGTTCTCATTCCTAATAGAATTATTTTACTTTTCGCATTTGTTGCAAAGTTCATATTTTTTCTGAAGTGCAAAGAGCAATAATCAATGGCTATAGAAAAATTAATTTCAGCGTTCCTTGTCTAGTTGAAGCTAATATCAATTAAAAAAGAACCGACATACCACATACATCCTATCAAGACTAAAAAGACAGAAAGACAAAAAAGAATAAAAACTTCAAGTTTTGGTAAACAAAGAATAAATTAATAATAATAACCACAAACAAACCGATAATTTGCATATGAAACTCATAAATAAAATGAAAGGTATTTAATTGTATCTTATCTTACTATTGTTAGTTTTAAATAATAAAATAATAAATGTATTAATTCATATTTTACCATTATTATTATCTTTTGATATAAATTTTTGCGATATTCTTATTTTTTGAGATTTCAGAATACCGCCACGAATCAAGATAAGGAATCGAAATATTTTAACTAAGGATTGTTAACAGTATGTTTCTTTTGTCTAACATATTGCATTTCGCAAAATGTGTTAATCATAGATCTGTTACAGAATATAATTTTATTATAACAGTAACACATTAATAATGAATTTATTATAACCGTAATTAATACATTTTAAAAACTTATAAAAATATACATTACTCAGAAATAGACATGGCGGTCTTCAGGTAGGTAGATAAGTAGAAAGGTGATACAGATGCCCGTTTAGTCCCATTGTTATATCCTCGATCAGTTTTTCTCCTTATTAAAATATTCGCCGCTAATGTACTCAAAACCGATGTAATCGATAAAGTAAGTCTCTGACAGATCGAAAATGTCAGTATAACTATATATCATTTTTCAAATGTCAAAGATGTTACTTTAATCAAAATTAAAATAACAGTTTTTTTTTCTAATATACTAATATCACTAAATAAAAAAAAAATTTTAAACTTACTTATATAATTCATCATAGTCATAAGCCATATGCTTTTCTATTTTAAAAAAATTTGGCCCTGTACCGAATAATATTTTTGGTTTTGGACCAATTATACCACGTTTTTTCCAATAATTATAATTCCATGTCATATAAATATATATTAGATATACAAGTATAGCAACAAGTACAAATGTGGTTAATAAAAACCCCATTTTATCTTTAAATAAATTTTTATTTGTATTTAATAGATTTTCAATAATTTAATTTTAGAAAATAAATTAATAATTATAAAGCTCCTTTTAATCACATAAACCTTTCAACAACAAGATTAAAACTAATTCAATATTTGCTCACTTCAGAAGTTTTTTAAAAGTTTTTTTTTGTATTTATTTATTTATTATTATTTTTTAAGCGTGCCCATATTATATCTAACACATATTTATACTAATTTGAATATTTTCCAAAACATGATAATGAAAATTAAAAATATCGTATAGCTTTGTAGATTTGTAAATATTTATATATATATATATATATATTATATATAGGTACATATGTAACTTTAAGTTTTTCAGTATATCACACTAATAAAAAACAAACTCTATATATAGGTATTATATAATAGCTTCTTAGCATTAAAAAAAAGACACTTAAGAGCTTCGAAAATTATTTTTGGAAGTAAATCTAAACAATAACAAGTATTATTCTAACGGTAAGATTCAATTTTAGAATTTATTATTTATATATGAAACAAATTTAAAATAGTTTAGAAATCTCTTGTCAGTGTATGGTTGACACTTAACAAGAAAGAGTGTATAATTGATTGTGGTCAACTCTAAGATATCCACACTTAGGTAATATATGATGTTTTCATAAAATTTAATCATCTTTTCCAAAATTTAAGATATTTGACATTTTTTATATACATGCAATTATATATTTATATAAATCTTTGATGCAAATATATGCAATTACCTAAACCGAATTAAATTTTACAGAACTTAAAATCTTAAAACTTGATCGTCATTCAGAAATTTTGCTTAATTAATGCGTCTACTCGAACCCGTTATGTCAAACCAAACTAAATTTTACAGACACAATATAACAGATATACCCAAATCTGTTGTACTAAACCAACCAACAAAATTTCAGAATTCTAAACCCTTTTATTTTTTGAGTTATCGTACGGATGTACATGTAGTTAGCTATGAATTCGATCCTGAACAAGAATATAGTTTGTCACATCTATCTCGTTTCCTCTAATGTGTCCCAAACGTAAAGAAAAATTTATTATACGCGTGAATAATGTGTATATACCGGTACAAAAAATATTTAATTGTACAATTTTATCGTTTATGGTAATACATAAAATTTAGTGACTTAAATTATAAGGATAGAGAATTGTATATTTAATTGAAGAGTGATATCATATTTTTTAAAAAAAATTTTTATTTCTGCCTATTCAATTCTTATCAATTTTATCTAAATTTGAAACGTTAAAAAAAGTATTATGGAAAATATTTAACGTTCGATATGTTTTTAAACATTTCAAATGTAATAAAGGAAAACGAAGTACAGTTAACATTTTATGCTTCAGCTTAATATAGGAAATTAAAACTTATATATTAATACAGGGGACTAAAATGACTGGTATGGTATTAGAGTTTGACTAACATCTTTTATCAATAATAAATTAATGTAAATTTCTATAGGTTACGCCAATATAACATAACATAATATACATAAATATATCTCAGCACTTCATTAAATCAAATATTTTAAATTTTCTAAAAGATCATTAAATTTTATAGAAACGGTACGGATATCCAAAAGTTGACATATTCAACTATACATTCTCTTTCATTTTTTATTATTTATTACAAATACATATTTAATATACAGATACTTGAAAAGACAACATTTTAGTTGAATTTTATTTATTTTTTTATTTAAAAGTTTTTGAAGACCAATCATCTAGTTCGGCCATTAAAAAATAAATTTTTTAAAAATAAATTATCGTGTTCCTTGTAGCCATATTTGTATTGTATTTACCTTTATTGACTTAATTTATATTTTTACATATCACTTAAAACTAAATTTCAGTAAGTGTTACAGTCATAAGTCACTGCTTCTCAACTTTAATATTTTTTAAGTACTTATTAATATGTTTATAAATATTTTATAATATGATTAAACCTAGGAGAAATGGCAAAAAACCTAGCCAACAGTTTTAAGAATTTTAAAATTATTTTGGTATTATATGTTTTATGTTTTTTTTTTTTTTTATTAAAATCTTAAGCTACTTTAAACTAAAACTTAAAACTACGATTTATGAAAATATGAATTTAGTTAATCATGACAAAATACACATGCGTATTTCGAATTTATTTAATACAAATTGCGAATGAGAACATTTTCTGAATATCAGCATTTATTTGAAAAATTTTGTGTATACATACTTGTTAATTAGATCTAGAGCTTAGATTAGAATTAAAATGAGTGTATTACGAGCGCTTAAATATTTTTTGCCTGTTTTTCTGTTGTACATACATGCATACTTAAAACAATATAAATTTCTCATTTCACTATTAAACAATTCATTTTACATAAAAAAGTCAAACTTCTATCTTTTTATTAATTCAATTTATATTCTACATATAAATGTACATATTTTAACATGCAGTTAAGTAATGGTTAATATTACTTTCACATTATTAAACTACGTATTTGATTAAGTTTATCTATTACAATAAGATGGGCCACTCTCACCACGTGACCAAAAATTTCTATGATACTCGAAAAAACAACAAAATTGAAAGAAATAGATAGTAATAAGATTTTATCATGTGAAAAGAAGACAAAAACTGATATGAAACAATTTGGCATATGAAATCTCACGATATAGCAAAGTGTGTCGAAAGTGTAAAACGCAAAATAAATTTAAATAAATTGTAGTTTTAAGATTTGAAAAAAAAAAAAAAAATTTTATTTTGTTTTAGAACATTTATTACAAAATTTTAAAAATTTCCTGAAACAAATAATTTGAAGCTGTAAGAAAAGTATAAGGAATCAAAATAGGATTTTAAAATATATTACATTTATATTTTACAAATGTTGAACACTTAACATTTTATGTCGATTTTCAAATTCTTTAACATTTTTATTAAAGTTTTTTATTAAATTATGAATTCTGATTTCATTAGATCGATATATCCACGAAAATGTTAGAGCAGACAAAAATGATATGTGTTTGAAAGAGATAAAGCTAAAAACATATCCATCAAAAATTTTCTATGAATTCTTGTTGTACTCGTATCTATACATTATTCAACGATATTATTGCTGGTAATATTTTAGATGTTTTCCCAAAATTCAAAGTGCTGTAGTACGTTTCTGGTTTTGGTGTCGCAATAATCTTCGTTATCTGCCAGTGCTACTAGTGATGCTATATTGTGTGTCCAGAAAATATGTAGTACTCTGCAGAAAATTTGTAAATTCTGCAGTACTCTTGCATAATTTGCATTCTGGTGGATCGCTGCGGTCGAATAGATGTTTATGCGTAAGGAGGATACAGCCCAATCTTACCCTTGTGATCTTTACTCCAATTACTCGGTTGCTGTTCAGCAGATTAGTAATATTAGCATTTGGACTGTGGCTTTTTCTAAAAGTGTTTATTCCATCATAGAGACGTTGCCTTCTAGATTTTATGAGTTCTTTAATTTTTTAGTAGGCATAATGCTGCGATCAGACCCACATGATGTGCGTGGGGCTTTTTATTGCCGCCTTTGCTTCGTTGTCAGCTTTCACATTTCCTGGTATCCCCACATGTCCTGGGATCCATCTTAGCTTTATTCTATCTTTAGCGTTTATTATGTTATTTCTGATTTCTTTTATAACCTGAGATTTGTTTTTGGTATTACTAACAGCTCTAACTACGCTGGACGCTACAAAGGATTGGCAATTTCCTGGGACGTTGACCATTTTTACTGTTTTGGTATCTGTAGCGATGGCCATGCCAACTCCACCTTCAGATTTGGATGCGTCAGTGTAGATTTCTACGGTGTTTTCCCAAATATTTTTTTATTCGTTGAAAATCAGTAGAAATTGCTGTCCACTTATACTCTTTTTAGCATTAGTTGCTAAGCTGTTATCGATCCCCACAGATGTTGGGAACCTCCAAGTTCCCCACAGATGTTGGTTGGCGATCCTAGTTGTCGCCAGTTTTAGTTCTAGATTCAGTTTTTGAAAATTAATTATTGCTGATCCCTTATGGGTGTATAGTTTGTGTTATTGCTTATTTCTAATAAGCTATCATGTGGACGGCTGTCATTTATGTATCCTTTCGCGATCAATTTTAAAGCATTGCTATCTCTTCGTTCGACGAAAGTTGAAAAACCTAATTCAGCTGCAAGAGCTGCTGTTTGTGTGGGCCTAAGTGCCCCTACTGCGATCCCGACCGATTAGTTTAGAGATGTTTGAAGGCTGATAATGTTACCCTTGGTGGTGTAGCCATATACTGTAAATCCGTAGCTGATCTTCCCTGTTTGTATGGCCTTCGCTATTTTTGCTGCTGCTTTAGGGGCAGGCCCATATTTCTTTCTGCAGATTCATTTGAAGAGGTTGTTTGTATTCTCTAATGATTTTTTTAATATTTTTACGTGTTTATTTTACTTCAAATTGCTGCTGAAATGCATCCCTAAAATTTTTATACTTGATTTTTGGCTTATTTTTTGATCATCGTGAACCAGGGTTGCTTTGTCGCAGTTTTTTCTTGTAGGGCACGCGTGTATTGCCTCCAATTTAATTAGAGCGACGATTGCTCCATTTTGGTCGGACCATGTTTGCATTTTTGTCAGAGCTTTGAGAATGATATTTTCTCTGTCCCTTTTTTGTCCTCTGGCTGCGATAAATATGTTGTCCTCGTAGATTTATTTTTTTAGGCCGTTTATCGTGTTTAGCTGCTTTCCCGGAGAATTGATGTAAATATTGAATAGCTGAACTGACAGGGTTGTTCCTTGTGGTACGCCATTTTTTAAAGCCTTATAATTACTGATAAAACCATACACGTTCACTGCGATCTTTCTATTTGTTAAAAAGTTTTCGACATTTTTGATCGTTTGTTTGCTTGTCGTCCATTCTTTTAATTGATTTAATCTGCGTGGTCCTTGTTTTACAGTACTGTGTTTAAATAATGATCCATTTCTTGGAGGAGTGTGTTTGTGCTTCTCTTTTCCCTGAAGCCGTGTATATCTTCGTCCAGTATGTCCACTGTTCACCGTGCTAATCTTTTACTTACCATCTTCTCAAGAATCTTACTCATCGTTGAGAGTAGTGAGATGAATCTGTAACTGTCTTGTAGTTGCGGGTTCTTACGGACTTATGAATGGGTATCAGTTTGGCCATTTTTTTTCATATTTTTTTTTACCCGTTCGTGCATTCTTGAGATGTTAGTTTCTATCAGTATTGGGTAGTGATTGTACCCCTTTGGATTGGCTCCGGTTTTCCAGAGAAGTTGATTTGCAATAGTGCCATGTGCAATGAACAAATCTGGGCATGTTTGTGTTGCTCTGGGGCTGATAAATGTTTGAGACCCGTCATTTAAAATGAAGCGTTGCACATTTTCATCTATCCAATTTCTATTATTCTACAGACTCCTTGCTTTCATATCCACTAGTAGAAGATATGGTGCTTGAATTTGTTCTAGAAGATCTTTCATGTTTCTTTTGCTGAGCTCTAGACCATTTTCTAAGTAGATATTAACTATAGTGGTTCCCGTTGGTGGTCCTGGATTATCGGCCTTGATGGTTGTTACTTGGAGGATGGTGTTAAGGTTTATACTTTCCTATTTAAATCCATTTTTTATTAGAATTCCTACTCCTCCAATGCTATTATTGGTTCTTGGTAAAATACAGCGGTAGTTTCTGAAAAAATAGGGGGGATATTCTTTTCTGTTATTCGTTTCTTGTAGAGTATAGCTCTATAATATATGGGTGATATCGGTTAATTAAGAGTTCTAAATATGGCTTATTATACAAATAGCCTTGTATGTTCCACTGTAGAATTGTGGTGTGATTCTTTATTATGTTTGATGGTGTATTTGTATTGGTTGATCCTCTACAATTTGACTTCTCAATATAGTTGAATCGCCGTTTTATTGCTGCTACTTCTATATTATTAATCATCATTTTTGTGTGTTTTGTTTTTATTTTATTGTTTTTATTTTTATTGTTTTGAGGATTAATTTAGTATTGTTTATTTAGTAATAACATTTATGCTTCATCTATATCTTCTTCTAATGCTTCTGATTTTCTTTTCCATTCTTGTATTTCACGTATAGCTTCAGCAACTGAGCTTGAGTCTTTCCTAGTACTATGCCTTGTTGTTGCCGTTGTGTTGTTTTTCGATTTTTGAACTGGGAAGGGTTGTTTTCTGCGTTTTATGTTGTTATTTGGCAATTCTCTGTTTTAGTTTCTGTATTTTCCGCCATTGGTTCTATATTATCCTTTGTTGTTATATCAAATTCCATTATTCGGAGGTTTATTTTTTGTTTTTTTTCTTTTCTTACTGTTGCGAGTTGTAATACTGGTTTTGTTGTAATTGTATTTACTCTAGCATTTTGGAGAGTAATGTCGGATAGTTCTGCAAGATCTATGAACATCTCATCGTCGGTCGTTTTGTCTCGATATACATTTTTATTGTTTGATTTTGGTCGGTTGGTTGGTGCCTTATTTGATTTTGAATGTTTTATTCTTTGTTTTTTTAATTATAGCTTCATCTTCTTTGTTACTTTCTTGTATATTTATTGAATTTTGTTGGTTTTCCTGTTTTGCTAAGTTATTGTTTTTAGTGCTTGTTGTTATTTTTGTTGGTTGAGGTAATTTGTGTTTCTTTGAGGGTTTTGTGCCCGTTCTACTATTTTTTGGATGATATTGGGTGTGGGAATGTTTAGTTTTGCTTTTGGTCTTGGTGTTTGTTCTGCTACCTTTTCATTATTTGTTGTATCGGCATATGAGATAAGTTGTATGGTAGGCTCCGGGGTGTAATGATTTAGTCTTTCTCTTGTGTTATACAGTTTTACTGCGTCTCTACGATTGATTTTGTCATCTGTTTTTATGCTGTTTTTATTTTATTTATATATAATAATTAATTATTAATTTTTCTCTTATGTATGTTTGGAAATTTGTATCGTTGGGAGAATGGTCGTCCCGAAGCTCCTGCAAAATTTCTCTCTATGATTAAGTTTTTGACATCTTCTGCAGCGCATTGGAAGTGCGTAAAATTTCCTCACTTCTACTTTTAAAAAATCTATTTTAATTTCCGTCGGTGGTTCTAGAGTATCGAAGGTGATCAAGATAGAACCAGAGTATTTTTCTGTTTTTTGATCGCTAAACTCGCCAGATTGTCTTTTCTTGAATCTGAAAAACTTAATGATTAACTTAATGGTTTCAGATTTAAGACCTTGTAAGACCTCATCGTCTGACATTTCATTCAACTCCCGGCAGAAAATAGTGCCTTTAGAGCAATTTAAATTGTTGTTGTATTGTGCTGTGACGGCAATTTTGCCAAGGACATTGCACTTCTTGATGTAGCGTTCATCGATTTCTTTATTTTCCACTTCTAATAGTAGTCATTCTCGTGTGTATTGTGCTTTAAACTTTTTTGAAACATCCTATAATTGTTTTTCGATCACAAAAATGTTTTGGGCCCTTAATTTATTACTATTTGGTTGGTGATCGACAGCAATTATATTAAAAAATTTTCTGTTACAGGCAATTTTGCTCGATCTGGTACTTGCCATTTCCAATCTTGGGAATTCACTGCAGTTGTTTTGGAGAAAATCTTGCCTTTTTTGCAATACATTCTTCCTTTCTCTGTCCCATTTATCTGGCTCTAATAATTGATAGCGGTTGCCCTGATTGGGCGGATCCATCCTTGTGTTCCCCTCTCTGGAGTCAATTTTTTTTTGTCGTTATTCAAAAAATTGGTTTATCTCTATGCAATTAAAAATTTTAAACAAAATATTAATTACTCATTAATTGACCGAAGAGCAAGAACATTTATAATGTTTGTAAATCTATAATAGTGTAAGGAGACCGTGTAAGAAGTGTAAATATTAAACTTTTATCACAAAGCCTAATATTAAATCTCCTTAGATAGATAGGAATTTCTGATGCCTATTAAGTAGGTACCAGAGGTTCCTAAATTGCAATTATATTCAAATATTTTGTTATATGTATTTACTATAATTATTTATTATATTTATTTACTTTATAAATAGTACATATGCAAAAATTGTTTTATATTTCTAAAAATTCCTAAAATTGTTGGGCAATTTTACTCAATTTGCTACACGGAATGTTATTGTTATTTGATTTTTAATTTTATCAAACAAAAATTTTTTGTCTTTATACCCGCATAAACTATGTTCAAGGGTATAATAAATTTTCAATTACGTTTGTGACACTTTAAAGGAGTCTAGCTAGATGTAGTGTCAAAAGTATGGATCGGCTCAAAATCGAATTCTGAGTCGATTAAGCTATGTACGCCCGTCCGTCCGCACGATAACTCTAAAATAAAGGAGCTAGGAAATTGAAACTTTTTTTTTCCTCACTTTTGCAAAATTGTTAGTTTTGCTATTTACATCCAGGTTTTTCAGCCGCCGGGTTCGAGTAGCTGCCATACATTTTCTTCTTTATATGGAAATAACTCAGTATCTATTAAAGATAGGTATCTGAAATTTTGCAAAAACGTGTCGAGTTATCGGCCAACAATATCTGTAAAATTTTGTTGTGCTCGTGCGACAGGTTCGGGCAGCTGCTATACAACTTCTCTGTTGAAATTTAAATAACTCAGTGTCTCTTGAAGCTTGGTATCTGAAATTTAGTGAAGAGATGTCGAGTTACATGTCAAAAAGTTTTGTAAAATTTGGTTGGTCTAGAGTAACCGGTTCAGGCTTCTTGCACCTCTTCACACTTAATGAAGCTAGGCGTCTGAAATCTTACAAATGAAGATCAAGTTTTATTGTAACAACTTCTGTAAAATTTGGTTGTGTTGGTGCAATAGATTTGGATAGCTGTCATACAACTCCACAATTTACATAAATATATCTCGGTAGTTATAACGTGAGTACTAAAATATCTGAAATTGTTTAAAATATGATCAAGTTATATAGAAACATTATATATTACGTTCAAACGGGTATCCCAAAGTTGACATAGTCTACTCTACTGCACTCTTCCTCTTGCTGTACTAATTTTACTAAAATATTTATAAATTTATTTTCTGAACTATCTAAATAATATCTACATAAAATTTTTAATTGAAATACATTAGATTAAAATATATTTTTCATAGTCAAATTTCAATAAGTAATTTAAAATATTTTCGATTATTATTTTTTGCCACTATGTACACTGTATACAAAATTAAACAAAATTGCGCCTTTAAAAATACATTGCAATTCAATTTTAAATATTCCTATATTTTGTTAAATGCTTACTTTTTTTTCCCCTAATATTAATAATTTTGTAAATTTAACAGTTTGTACTCTAATCAAATTAAGCATTAATAATAGTGAAAAATTGTAAATATTGTATATTGTCTAAATTTGACGATTGCAACGAAACTTGGTGGCAAGTAGTCACAATAGTAATAGTAGAAGTAATTTAAATTTTAGTAAAAATAAAATGATGCAGACATAATTTAATTAATGTAGAATTATTATTATTGAATTATTATATATGTATAGAAGATAAAGATTTATTTTGTAGATATAAGTTAGTTAATGTTAGATTTATATTTTTGTTGTAATTAAATTTTATGTAGATACAAGCATCCCACATTTCAAATTGGATACAGGGGTTATAGCTACCTGGTACATTTATGTGCCACGATACCTTCAAATAAATAAATAAATATATTTTGTATTATAACAATACATAGAAACAGTAACAAAGTTGCGCCTTTAAAAAAGCATTATAAAAATACTACCTAAACAACATTTCGTCCACTTTATCTCTTACAGTAATTTTAATAACAGAATTGTTTTGAAATGAAGTAACATATGTTTTACCTCGTTTTACTGATGGTCTTTTTTTTTTAGGTAGTTGTAAAAAATGCATTAATATGTTTAAAGAAAGAGTGGCCCATCTTATTGTAATAGATAATTTTTGTTTTGAATTGCACTCTTTTTTACTAATATTAATACATTTTTCTACAACAAAGAAGTCTATTTGCAAAAGTAGACTTACATTTTATTTTTGCATAAATATTTTTTACTAATATTAATGCATTTTTCTACAACTATTTGCAAAAGTAGATACAAATGTATGTACAATCTATTTTCTTAGTTTATTCACATCCTCTGCAAACTGTAAGGCAAACATATCCGAAAAATACAACACTACGTAATATATATTTTTATGATGTAATTTTGGGTACCAAAATGAATGCGTCTGTGTGCGAGTATAATGTATTAGGTTTTTTTTTCTTTATTAAATGACACTTATATTTAATACAATTACAATTTCTTACATCCAATTACACTAATATATAATTATAAATTATAAAATTATTTATAGACTCTTTTTAAAGAAATTTTAAAAAGATTATAAAATATAAAATTTTATTGCTATACATACATTGTATTATCCTATATTATTTTCTTTTTTGAGTTTTATTAATAAAAATTATATATCTGTTTTGTTATTTTAAAGTATAATGTAATTTTATAAAATACAAATTTAAATCACCACCTTAACCGAGATTGTCCTGTCTTAAATTATTTTGATTATACATTATGTCAAAAGTAAACGTTTGATATTATATTAATTAATTAAGCGCTAAACAAGATGCTTATACATTTTTTTGCATACATATGTTAATATTTATTTTTAAGAAGACAATAAAAATATAATAAAATAAATTAAAAATGATGTTACTAAGAGTGCGCTAAAATTGCAATGACGACTAATATAAGAATATCCAGCCATTGGTGCAGTGGTTGACGCACCGCTTCTCATTCATAAGGGAATGAGAGGTCTCGGGTTCGATTCCCGGCTGGGTACAATAATTATAATATAAAAAAAAAAAAAAATTCATATATCGCAATATATAAATACTTAATATATCACATAATATCTCGTACACCCCACATTCCTACCAGGAAACGGGGGTTATAGCTACTTGGCACATTTATGTACCATGGTACCTGTATATAAATAAATAAATATAAGAATAATAATATATAATATTATAATAAAATATAATATTAGGTATAATTAGATTGTATTTTTTAATTGTACTCAGCAAGAATTTTTTCTGAAATTTTTTTTTTAAAAGTGCATAGATTTTCTATAATTTTAAATTCTTCCGGTAGATCCTTGTATACTTTCAAACAATTGTATAAGCAATTTTTTTTTTTCTTATCTGTTTTAAAGAGCGATAAGTAGAATTTAGATTTGTTTCGCGTATTGTAAATGTGAAAGTCAAAATTCTGTTGAATTATAAAATTGTGTTTTAGTTTGTTGTTTATTATTTTAAACTCAATTATAAAAAAACTTCTTTTTACTGATACTTGAAAAACTGAGGTACTTTTCTGTATAGAGCCTATAGGTTAGATATAGAATGGGATAACCATGTATTATTTTCATTGCTTTCTTCAGTAAAATTTCAATTTTCTTTAGATAAATTTGTGGAGCTCTACTCCAAATTGGATTGACATAAACAACATTTCATAAGACATAGGACATATATAACATATATAACAATATATAACATATAACGTATTTCTACTTAAGAAATTTTTTAATCTTCTTAGGACAAATATATACGGAGAAGTTTTCCTTACTAAATGATGATCTATATGTTCATCCCATCTGAAAGCTTGCTGTCTATAAGTAAGTCTAAATAATTATATTTCTTTACAACTTCTATTTTAGTACCATTATGAATCAAGGTAGGATCATTAAAAACTTTATTATCGAAAAATAGTATTTTGTTTTTTTTTGTATTCATTAACAACCTATTTTTTTGAAGCCACTCACTAATAAGTATTAAATCTTGCAATATAGCAGTTTTAAGGTTTGCTTCGCTTGAGTCTTCATATTTTATAACCGCATCGTCAGCAAATAGCTGTATTTTCCATTAAGGTTAAGATGTGTTAGATCATCAATATAAATTTAAAAAAAAACTGGACCTAAAACTGTTCCTTGCGGCACTCTCTTCTTGCTTATTCCCAAATAACTGAAGATTTCATCAATTCATACACATTGTGTCCTCCGATCTAGGTATGTTTAAAGAAAGCGATTTGATTATTCGAAAAATTTAATCTAGAAAGTTTATGGAGCTATATTTTATGATCGACACAATCGAATGCTTTCTGTAAATCAATGAAAACACAAGCTGTGTATTTCCCATTATCCATATTTTTGGTAATAAAATCAGTTAAGGCTAGGTAAGCAGCGGTTGTATTCAAGTTTTCCTTAAAACTGTATTGTTCTGAACTCAGTATTCCATTATTTCGCATAAATGCGTCGAGTCTCTTTTTTACAATAATTTTGAAAACTTTTCAAAAACTCGATTATACCGATACTGATTTATAGTTTGAGGGATTTGTGGCATCTTCACTTTTATAAATTGGCGTAACAACGACTTTTTTTAGACAATCAGAAAAGGAGTGCATTACAAAAGAGTTGTTAATGAAGTTTACCAAAATGGGTGCTAACCTTCTGAATATTTTTTATGAATTTGGCTGAAATCCCATAGCAACCTGTTGCAGCAGACACTTTTAAAGAAGTAATTGCAGAATTTACTTCCTTTAGGTTCAGTAAATCTAAACTAAAGTTATTATATACATTTCGAGAGAAGTTATTAAGATTAAGATAATCATATTCAATTTCTCCGTCTGATATATCTAACGTATCTGTTATCGTAGTAAAGAATTTGTTCATTACATTACTTACATCATAAGGATTAGATATAATCTCATTATTGTAATTAATAACTTTTAATTTGCTTTCACAAATATTAGGTGTTTTATTTAGCATAATAGAATTATACACCATCCACATGTTTTTGGGGTTGCTAGAGTCTTTCAAAATTTATTGAAAATGATAATTAGCTTTAGCAGTTGAGATCAAATTTCTTATTTTGTTTTTATATAGATTATATAAGTTTTTAACATGACAATCATTTGGATACTTTTTTTTAAATATTTATAAAAAGAATCACGGATCATCAAATTTTGAGATATTTCTTCCGCCATCCTTTCATATTTTCTCTTAAAGCTCTTTATACGAAACGTCCTAGTGCTCCTAATAACTAATTGACCCAAATTATGAGCAAGCTCACTAAATCTTACGCACTCATTTAAGTTTTTCCAAATATAATCATTGCTTACATTATCGTACTTTAGAACAGTTTTAATGTTAGCGACATCCTCTTTCTTTGGCTTTTGGTCGATACAAAATACAAATACAATATTCAAAAATACTACTAAATACAAAAGATACCATTATACTACTAAATACAAAAGGAAAATATACAAAAGGTACTAAATAATAATATATGAGAGAGACAAACACAAATATACATTTACATTCTGAAGTATAAAAAGTATACCTATCTTATAAAATACTACTACGATTTACGAACTAATAAAAAGCAAGTAGGTGCTAAAAAGAAAGAAAGAATTAATATGTAATACATAGAAAGTAAAAGCATATGTAGCTCGAAATTTTGATAAGCTGTATTTCCTAAACTACCAGCCCTATTAAAACGATTAAAACAATTAGAAAAACATTATTGCCCTGCTCTCCTCCCTCATTCTTTTTAATGATGCAAAAATCATGGAAATCGGCCCAGTAGTTTTCTCTAAAAAGGGACCCAAAAAACAATGTTGGCGAATTTATATAATGATGATGATAAATACATATGGTATAACATATTTGGAGGAAAAGTATTGGATTGATCGTTAGGTGGAAGATTGAAAAATGTATAAACATATATTTTGAATCTATGTATAAACGATAGTTCTAGAAATTTTAAAACTCATCCAAATTATTTTAAAATAGTGAAAAATTAAAAAAATAACATTATAAGTAGAGTAGCAGCAGCTGCAGCAGGAGATTGTCTTTTATTATATCAAGATATGAATTTTATGATTCTTCTTTTCTTTTTTTTTTAAACAAAAAAAAATAACAATTTTTTCTCTTTGCTCTTTTTCTCATTTGCTCATTCATTTGTTTTTCGCTTTGCTTTGTTAGAATTACTGTTTAGTAATTAATATTTTGTGTGCTGCTAATAATGTTACACAGGGTCTTTCAAATTGAGTTTTCAAAAGTAAATAATTAAAAGACATATAATTTGAATTGGAACTGGAAAAGTTTTTATTTATTTTTGAAGTACAATGTTTGCCATTTACATTCTGAAAATGATATCTCCCACGGGACCACCTCTTGCGTCTCTAGAGTACCTGATTCTTTTATCAAAGTTTTCGGTCACATTCTGGCATAGTTGCGGCTCTATCTCACCAATAACTCGAATAATTTCTGCTTTCATTGGTTCAACGTTTCGAGGATTATCCTTGTAGTCCTGTCCTTTCCCTTAGCCCCAGAGAAAGAAGTCTAACGGTGTCAAATCGCAGGATCTTGAAGGCCAATTCACGTCATCGAGACTGTAAATAACACGGTCTGGAAACTTTGTATGCAGAAATTTCAGTGTTTCTCTCGCTGTATGACACGTAGCCCATCTTGTTGAAACCACATCTCCTCAGTATCAATATTTTCCAGTTTTAGCCATAAAAAAGTTGTGATCATGTGCGATATCTGGCATTGTTAACGGTTACGGCTCTTCCAGAATCATTTTCGAAAAAGCACAGACCAATCACACCAACAGACCCCAATGCACACCAAACAGTGAGTCTTTGTGGATTTGGCTTTTCTTGGATCACGTGAGGGTTTTCCGCTCCTTAAATACGGCAGTTTTGTTTATTAACGTAGCCACCGATCTCGAAAAGTGCTTCGTCCGAAAAGATGACTTTTTTTTTAAAATCGACGTTTTGTTCCAGTATCTAATATCGGGCAAAGTCCCGATGCATGGTATGATCTTGTGCCAGCAATTCTTGTGTCAATTGAACTTTGTATGCTTTGAACGCTAGATCTTTGTGCATAATACGCCATACAGTTGACTCAGAAAGTCCTAATTGTTGTGAACGTCGGGAAATTGACATGGTGGGGTCAGCTGTAACACTATCATTCACAGCACCAATATTTTCCTGAAAACGACCGGCATGAGCATACTGATGTTTTTTTTTTCAAATTTTTTCATACTTTTCTTATTAGGATTAGTATTAAGTAACAAATATTGTGATTGTGTGTGTTCTAAAATTTAAAAAAAATGGCAAGCGAATGGCAGCAGCACCAGCAGCAGCAGGAGATTGTCTTTTATTATATGAAGATTATTAGCACGACGCAAATAATAACACAATATTACCCACAGAACACAATATTATACACAAAAGTTTTTATCTATGTACGTTAAAAGCAATCTAATTTCTTATCTATAATTTATTTTAAATTTTATTATTTTATAACAAGAAATAATGAACTATACAAAAAATGGATTAGTACCTATTATCTCGACTTCTAAAATAAAATAATTCGACTGATATTTTTGCAATGAAAACAAAAAAATCAGCCGCCTCCACCACAGGACCGACCGCTATTATACGAAAAGTATTTTTTTTATTCAATAACAATAATAAGCAATGAAATCATAAAAATATATGTACATTCATTCATACATCCATTTACATACATGCATATGTATGTAAGTGCATGATTTTTTTTTTCATTCAAAAATCTTAGAAGTAAAAAATAATAAAAACTGTAAATAAATACAAAACAAGCATAAGATTGATATTGAATCTGCAAATCTACAAAAATTTTACAGTTTGAACTTTGCGTCACTAACAAGAGAATAATATGCATAGATATACATAAGTACTATACATATAAATTTTTAGAGATATAAAAAACAAAAAACAAAAAAAATTTGTTCATATAAATTCATATGGCGTGTAAATTCCGCTCAGTCGTTTAGGCTGTACACGTGCCCACAGCCATACACATGCCAACACGCACCCGCCCACACACACGAGACATCCACCTAAAAATCCATCCACCTAAAAATTTGCGTGATGTCTCCTATGTACCGGAGTAGTGCATATTTGCCAAAATCTCGGGTACAAATTTTTAGTATGAAAGCAATACCTACCTTATACATAATTAAATGCGGTCGGTAAGAAAATATATGACCAAGAATTATTGAATGATAAGCAGTTAATTTTTTATTTTTATACAATTACCGGTAGAAGAATTGTGACAACAACAGTTAATTATAATTAAACTCAATAACCCCGTTATTCAATTATCTGGTGCTTTGTCCATTTTTTTAATCATTTCTAACTTACCTCAAAAATAAAAGAAAATTAACATTAAAACATTCTTAAATATATTTATAGAGTAACATAAACTTCGATGTAATAATTGATTTAATATTCCTTAACAAAAATGTAAAATACACAATCTCACCTTGATATTTTTGCCAAATAATAATGTAGTTCTTCTTATAATTTTTTTAAGTTCAGATTTATCTTTACTTCACTTTTATTAATTATTAATAATTTGCTATCAATGCAGAAGCCATCAGCATTTACAACATGAAGTAAGATGTAATCTTACAGTATGAGGTAATAATTGAAGGCAACTTCACTGTGACCGTAGCAGCTATTATTGCTAGTATTAGTATTAATTAATATTTAATATCACTTTTTAAAAAAAATGTAAAATCTACAGAGTTAATACTATCAGCGGAATACAACATGCAGTAGTACGTAGAACCTCTTTCTGCATGACATAAACAATAGTAGAAGTAACTAAAGTTTCTACATCCTCATCTTATCCTCTCCTATCCGTAATCCCTAGCCAATATACTGCGTTAGCAGGTAGATATTTGTATTGGTTAAACGCGAAGGTGGGTTTAATCTGTAAGAATCTGACACTACAAAAAGAGTATCTTTAGAATATTAGAAAATTCCCTTAGAAAACAAACGCAACTTGAAATCAAGCTAAGAAATGAAGCAAAACAGAATTTGTAAATAATTTAACTTTTAATTAAAACTCAAAATCTTTTCATTATTTTATGAACACTGAACAATGAACTATTTGTAATTTACTACCACGGTTCTTAAAATTACTTATTCAAGTATTTCAAAACCTCAACGTAATCTTTTCTACCTTCCCATTACTGTAGGTATTTATTGATCCTAAATGATTGAATGATTGAAGATTGCGCATGTTTTTCCAATTTCAGAAAAAGGTATTAAAAGCAATTTCTCTAACTACAGTCCTATTATAGTCAACTCTGTTGTTCAACACAAAAAACCACAACGCTGTTTAATCTTGCATAAAGTAACAGCTACTACACACAATCTGACATTTTAGGGTGAAGCTCTGCAGTATGCAATAGTTTTAAACAATCTGAGCATCGAACTAGTCAAAAGTCAAAAGTCAAAGTCTAGTCAAATTGACTTGGTCTTGGTCTTGATATTTTGGTATAGCTAAAGATGCTACGAAATGTTTGGGTTTCTTGTACCGCTGTAAATCTTATTTTTCTTCAACCGATCTTCTCAATATCTATAAAACATACATTAAGCCAAAAATGGAGTATAACGCCCATATTTGGGCTGAAGATCCCCAAAACAGTGCTGGGTTATCTAGAAAAATTGCAAAACAGAACAATATCGTCTTACTGACAACCCCAATATTCCTCAAAGTTGGTAATTCATATGTGTACGAAATAACGAAATTGAACTTCGAATATTAAAATCCTTCCTCAAAATAACTTTCCAAAATATTTCCTTCATCCAACATAATCCTAATTATCCCGAACCCAATTTCCCAAATAATCCTTCCCTCATCCTTTTCTACAAACCCAAACTGCACATTTTACCATTATGTATTAAAGTACCCATCCTGAAGTTTGGTTTGAAAGGGGGTGGTTTTGGTTGGTTAAAGTCCAAAACTACTCACAGGAATCCCATGCATTTCCTTTGAGTGACTTTCAATGTTTTCCGCCGTCCCTCACAAAAAAAAAAATTTATTTTTAACGTAACCAAATTTTTTTATATTTTACAATTCTTAGAATTAGAAAGTATGTACATTTAAAAATTCAAAGAATATTAAAAATAATTACATAATTACATATATTTTCCATATAAATATTTTTCGATATTAAAATGAATTTAATATTCAATAATAAATATTATAAAATATGTTTCTTTTATAATTAGTTTCCAAATAAAAATACATTTTCTTAATTTTTCAACTCCTTAAATTTGCAATAAATTCCACCATCCAGGTATGTAATAAATCCTTTAGGAGAAAAAATATTGCCTTTTCGTGTTTTATCACTCACAGTAATTTCAAAATTTCGAATTAATTCGTACAAACATATTTTTAACTGAGCTAAGGCAAATTTTTTACCTAAAAATAAATAAAAACATATTTTTTTTTTTATTATCTTTAAATATAACATTAACCATTTTCGTTTTTTAACTATATATCATATAATTTACCTAAACACATTCTTGGGCCGTCACCAAATGGTAAAAAAACACCCATCTCTCGATACTTTTTCTCGCCACCATTTTCACTATTAAATCTTTCTGGGTCAAATTTTTGAGGATTTGGAAAAAATTCTTCATCATAATGAAATGAGTAAATTGGAATTGAAATTACTACTCCTTTTTCAACCAACAATTTTGTTCCATTGAAATTTTCCAATTCAATATCTTCAGTGCAAGTTTTAAATGCAAAACTTATTGGTGAAAAAAGTCTCATTGTTTCTAAAAACATAAAAAATTCTTTTGAGTCTCATAATTTTAGACTACCTAAAATTAAAATATTACCATTAATACATTGTTCCAAATAAGGAAGTTCTTGAAGTTTATCAAAATCAATTGTACCATCGATTTCAGAATTTTTTTCAATTTCTTGCCTCAATTTATTTTGAATTTCTTTATCACGGCCCAACTAGAAAACAAAACAAAACAAAAATTTTCTAAAATTCTAAATTTAAAAAAAAAAAACTTACACACAGTATAGCATGAGCCAGTACAGCAGCACTTGTTTCAAAACCATCTAAAAAGAATGTCATTGCATGGGCTTGTAAATTAATATCGCTTAAACCTTTCTTTTCTTTTAATTGAATTAAATAATTTAAAAAATCAGTTCGATCATTTTGTTTTGTTTGTTTTCTTAGTTCAACAGCATCCCCCATTAATTTTATAAAGAAATCAGTAGTTTCTTTTTTTATAAATGTTATGTTTACAAATTTTTTAATGAATGGGATGACAGATAATATAAAGAAAGCACCCGTACCATCAAACAAAGAAGAAATAAAAATTTGTGCTTGTTTTAAAATTTCACAATTGAAATTTAATTTAAATGCATATGCATCAATACCATAAATACAATCGGATACATTTTGTATTGTATATCGTTGAGATAACTAAAATATTATATTAAAAATTTTAAATTACCATTTTATTTTTGAAATAAATGCCAATGATACTAACCTCTTTGCAATCAAAATCATAATCTTTACCTTTAACTCTAATATTTTCTTTGATATATTCTATAATTTTTCCACAAACACCTTGCATTATTGGATGTGACGCTTTAACCTATATATCAATAAAATAAATTCATAATTATAGCATTTTACCATTTTAACCAAATATTTTCTTACTCTAGTCACTGTCAATCCTGGTGTTATTTCTGCACGTTTTTCTTTCCATTCTTGTCCAGGTAAAAAGAATGGATTAATACTTAATAACGGCTCAGTTTCTCTGATATCCTAAAAATATAATTTTTACTAATACTTTTTTTTATTATCCTTTTTCTTTGTTAGTCGATTAACTTACATTAGCTCCAAGATTATCATGAAAGTTTCTAAATTTTGTTATAAAAACAACTTTTGCAAGCTCTGGTGATAAAATCAACAATTCTGGAGTTTTCATATTAAACATTCCTATAAACTTGTTAATGTTCTTATGTTTCCTGAAATTATACATTTTATTTATTAATAATAACTTCAAAGATATTCTGTATAGAAACTCTCACCGAGCCTTAAAAAAACAACATTAAACCGGACGGTTTAGCAATAATTTCTATTTTTTCGATAAGTATCGGGTATAATAAAATTACTCCTCCGTTTGTAACACCTCTAAATAAGCGAGCTAGATATCCCTACCTTCAAAGGTATGGATCGGATTAGAATCAAATTCTGAGTCGATTAAGCCATGTCCGTCCGTCCGTCAGCACGTTAACTCAAAAACTAAGAAAGCTAGAATCTTGAAATTTACACAAAATATTCTGGGAGCAATTTGTAGGTTCCCAATTTTTTTTGGTTGAGTTCCGACCAAAACTTCGGGTAACTCCCGAACTACTAACTTCTCGATCCCCACAATTTTTTTGAAATAGAGCCATAAAATGTTAACTGCTGATAGATATCATAAAAATATTAATTTTATTATTAACAACTTTTTTCTGTAGCGTCACCGGTTAAGGAGCTACAGCCCCCCAAAGTTCGAAAAATCTCTATATTTAAATTGTTATAACAGAAGCTCTATAAGGTGTATCTTCAATCTGAAAACTCCAAACAATAGGTGCTATTATGAGCTTTACAAACATGTATAATAAATATATATTTGTGCTATATGGTGTCTTAATTTACCGTTATGCGAAACTGAATTATTGCAAAATCCTTAAACTCTTCTATCTTCTAAAAAAACTGAAAATTTCCTATTTTTAAACACCTGTAACTTGAACACCTGTTAAAAATTTTTTCAAGTAATACATAAAAATTAAAGCTTCAACATTATACTCTTATTTCTGTTAACAACTTTTTTTAATAATATAGGGTTACTTTATAATTGACGAAAGTGTTACTTGAATTTTTCAAATTTTCTAACAAATTTCTTTAACGAATTTTTTGCATTTTGTTTTACTCGATAATTTGAAATTGTTGAGGATATAATGCGTAGTACAAAAAAATGTAAATAAATAAACAACATAACGGTTGCTTGAAGAATTTTTATTTATATGATATTGATATACATGTGGAATTAAAATAATGGATATCAGCATTAATGTTCGAAAAACTATTTATAACATTTAATCTACAATCTACAAGAAAAATCTACTATAAAATTAACTGAAGAACATTAATTCCATATTAAGCGATTTCCTTTCTTCTTTAGTAAGCCGTGGACGTGGATGGACAAAAAAATTAACAAGGTCGTAATTAAAGATTATTTTTTATATTAATTATTAAATTCCATTAAATTTAACTAATTATATTTTAATAAACTTTGTAACATAATAAAATTATATTAATAGAATTATCTATATTAAATTTAATTAAATTATATTAAAAGAACTATGTTGAACTATATTGAACTATATTGAATTATATTAAATTTAACTAAGTTATATTAAAAGAACCATATTGAACTATATTATATTTAACTATATTGAAAATAATTTCATTTAATTATATGAACATTATACATTTTTGTTTAAATAATTACATATTATGTTGAGAATATTCCAACAAAAACACAATAAAATATTTTAGAGAAAAGCAATTAACTATTATTATTTAAATCAAAAATGGGGCTCAACCGGGATATCACCGTCTCTAAAATATTAAAAAAAAAAAAAAACGATTTTAAGTGAACTTTAAATAAACCTAATATTATAATATTAACATTTTATTAAAAATAAAATTTTTTTTTGTTAAAGACAACCGATTTGCTAATAATTGTAAAATTAAATTTCTTTTTATAAACAGATGCTAATATTAAAATAATAAATAAAATAAAAACCAGTTTTATAAGCATTATTTTGTTGTACCTATTATCAAAGGAATTAAAAAAAAAATTATTAATTATCAAAAAAAAAAAAGGGATTAAAACATATTATATTATGTACCTTCAATAAAATTATAAACTACACTTGCAAGCAAAAAAATAAGACATTTTCATTTTCGAGATACTTTAAAATACATAATATATAAGTTTAAAACAATTTCAACGTTGTTGTTTTTATTTTATTTTTTTTTATTTCATTAATGTATTCTACAATAAATAAATATAAGAAAAATATATGTGGATAGAAATTTTTTTTTGAAAAAAAAAAAAAAAAAAAAACATTTCTTTATAATTTAAAAAAAAAAAAATCCAGGTCAACATTAGTACAATGGGAAGCAGACGTCGTCGTACAATGCAAAGAAGTGGTTCAGAAGTAGACTTTGAGTTTGGGCAACCTGAAAATCCACGTTTCGATACGAGAACCGACGTGGATTCGAACGTGAAAATAAATTTCTCCGATGTTGAAAATATTATCAGAAAATTTTCAGGTTCAGCAGATTTGAATGTTAAGAAGTGGATCCAAGATTTTGAACAACATGCGTCTGTTTTTGGATGGAACGAGTTGCAGAAATTTGTATTTTGCAAACGTCTGCTTACTGGCGCAGCTAGACTTTTTGTCGACTTTGAAGCAAAGCCGTTAAATTTCAACCAATTAAAAGATGCTTTACTTCAAGAATTTAAGGCAAAAATTACAAGTGCAGAAATACACACCATGCTCCCTGAAAGGAAAAAACAGGCAAACGAATCTTTTCGAGAGTACTTGTACTTCATGCTAGATATTGCATCCCAGGCTTCCGTAGATGAGCTCTCAACAATTAGTTACATTGTGGATGGTATTAAAGATTCAACTAGTAACAAGTTGTTATTATTTGGTTGCAAAAATATTAGCGAATTAAAGGACAAACTTTTAGTGTACGAAAAATTAAAGAAAACCGAAGTTATTAAGAATGTCACAGAAGTAAAAAATAATTTTAAACCGAAAGTTGAACACACTTTTAAAAAAAATTTTCGATACTCCTTCAATTGTGGATCGAACGAGCACGAATGCCACAACTGTCCACAAAAAGATAGAGGTCCAAAATGCTTTAGATGCAATAAATTTGGCCACAAAAAACCTGATTGTAAAGAGTATGTAAATTCGTTAACAAAAAATATCAGCATAGAAAAACGCAGTGTAAACGAAAATTCAAAAATTAATATGTGCATCAAAGCAAAAATAAATAACTGCTCATTTGAGTGTCTGGTAGATACAGGGAGCGATATTTGTGTTTTGAAACAAAGATTTAAGAAATATATTAATCCTATTTCTAATTTTAGGAATTATCCCATAACGATTTCAGGTTTGGGAACAGAAGTTATTACAAAAGGTTATTGCAAAGTGAATGTGACAATCGATGAAGATACGTATGAAAATATTGATATGCATTTTGTAAGTGACAGCTGCTTAAAATCTGACATGATAATTGGAATGAGTTTGCTGAAACAAGCCACTGTAAATATAACCAATGGATGAATTCAAATTACGAAAAATATACCGAATCAACAGAGCGAAATGTGGAACGGTGAAACAAATTCCAAAAAACCAGATTGTTTTCTAGCAATGATTAATACCGATGATACGAGCGAAACTGATAATTATTCCGATTTAAACCATTTAAAAAACAAGGTAGAATGTAAACCAACGGTTTTTAAAAGCGCACATTTCCAAAAGACAATACAAACTGTTTAGGATTGTGACTTGCACAAAAATTTCAAAATTTCATGTAATAAGAAAAAATGTGAAAATAGGACATTTTTGAAATTTTGAGGGGCCGTAAGTTCGGAATCCTATATAACTAAGAAAAGCCGTTAACACACGTAAAAATATATTATTAAACCTTTAATTTTCATGTCTTGCCGAAGAAAAATTTGTACAGGTGCCTAAGTTACAGGTGTCTAAAAATAGCAAGTTTTCAATTTTTGAGGCGTAATAACTCTTAAAGAGGGGGTGTTACCAAAAAATTTTCTGAGGAAACTTATACTAATTCTAAAAGTTCTTTCTTGTCTCAAAATTTCAGGTTCTTATCTAAAGGGGTGCCGGAGTTATGAAAAAAGAAATTTCATGCAAAATGTGGTTTTCACATAACGGTAAATTTAAATAGTAAATTACAAAATATTACATAACTTTGATATTGTTTTATATAGGTAATAAAATTTTCGATCTTCTGGCGGTTTTAGATTGCAAAATTATTACGCAGAGCCCGAGATATATACATTTGAAAATGGGGCTTTTTCGCAATTTTGAAGAGCTGCAACTTTGGAACCCTTTACAATTAAAATAAACCTTTAACACACGTAAAAATATATTATTGTAGCTTTAATTTTTATATCTTGCAGAAGTAAAATATGTACAGGTTCCTAAGTTACAGGTGTTTAAAAATAGCAAATTTTCAATTTTTAAGCTCTAATAGCTCATAAACAGGGGGTGGTCCGAAAAAATTTTCTGAGCAAACTTATACTAATTCTAAAAGTTCTATCTTGCCTAAAAATTTCAAGCTTCTATCTAGAAGCGTGCCGGAGTTATGAAAGTAGAAAAATCATGCAAAATTTGGTTTTCACATAACGGTAAATTTAAATACTAAATTTGAAAAAATTGTATAATTTTGATATTAATTTACAAAGATAAAAGAAATACCTGTCGAATGACGTTTTCAGATTGAAAAAATATTAAGCAGAACATAAGATATATGCATTTAAAAATAGGGCTTTTTCAAAGTTTGAGGGGCTGTAGCTCCGTAATGGGGGGGGCTACATGAAAAAGTTGTTCCACAAAATTATTTTTTTTATGAGACCTACCTATGGTTTTGTAAACAGACGGACGGACGGACGGACGGACGGACAGAGTGAAACTAATAAGCACATTTTTTTCAAAATTTTTTTGGAAATGTGCTAAAAATGAATCTGACCAGATGATTTCATTGATAAAAAATTATTTTCCAGATTCACCTAAAGAATCGAAAGTGTGTATGAAAATTGTGACATCAGATGATGAACCAGTGTATCGTCCACCTAGAAGATTTTCACCAAAGGAACAACAAATAATTGAAGATCAAATAAAACAGTGGCTGGATGAAGGAATAATAACCGAAAGTGTATCAGATTATGGAAGCCAAGTTAATTTAGTAAAAAAAAAAGATGGTTCAAATAGGCTGTATGTGGATTACAGGGGAATCAACAAAAAAATCATCAAAGATAGGTATCCACTACCAAACATAGAGGAACAAATTGACAAGTTACAACAAGCCAACTTCTTCACAGCATTGGATTTGGAAAATGGGTTTTTCCATGTCAAGATAGATGAGTACAGCAGAAAATATACTTCATTTGTTGTTCACTGTGGGCAGTACGAATTTACAAGGGCTCCATTCGGCCTTTGCAATTCCCCGAGTGTGTTTCAGCGATACATTAATTTTATTTTTAGAAATTTGATAACGCAAGGACATCTTATAGTTTACATCGATGATTTGATTATTCCATCAAAGAACATAGAAGAGGGCATAAATCGTCTAAAAACTGTGTTGGAGGTTGCTGCCAACAATGGCCTTAAAATCAAGTGGAAGAAGTGTCAATTTTTAAAGAGAAATATCGAATATCTAGGATATCAAATCACCAATGGAACCATCTCACCGTCAAAATTGAAATCTAAAGCCGTTTTAAATTTTCCGATACCAACCACTGCTAAACAGTTACAAAGCTTTTTAGGTTTAGCCAATTATTTTCGGAAATTCATACCGAACTTTTCTACAAGAGCTCGACCATTAACCGAATTATTAAAGAAGTCAATTCATTTCAGAATTGGTAATGTTGAATTAGCTGCTATTAACGACTTGAAGGAAGCTCTTACAGGAAAACCCTTTTTAAAAATATTTAAATACGGATCTTATACAGAATTGCACACAGATGCTTCACAATATGGTATTGGATCAGTATTACTGTAGTTCATACGAACTGGAAGTACTGTCAATTATCGAATCATTAAAAAAATTTCGTTTTTACTTACTTGGCCAACATTTTAAAATTGTGACTGATTGCAGAGCATTCGCGTGCACCATGAAGAAAAATGAAACTTATCTTTAAAAAGTTAAGATGACGCTCAAAATGTTCAAGTTCCAAGAATCTACAGAGTACAAAATTTTCTAAGAACTAAAATCAACTCTGTAAATTTTGCCTCAATTAAAAATTTTTTCTAAATCTAGATTCAAGCGAAGAGAATTTTATTTTAGTTTTCTTCACAAAAATAGATCCAAGTTTGACTGTGAATTGGTTTAGAGGTTATACTTGCCGTTTATAAAAATTAAGAAGAGCGTTGGGTAAAGAACAGATTCTTATCTAGTATCCGTTAATTCTGAAATGGTCAGATGAGTAATCATCAACCAGGACGTAAATCGAAAGATTCGAAAGGATGGCTCCTAATTAACTTCACAAATCACCATTCAGCGTCCTTGCTTTCTATTTATCAATTTGAACCTCATACCAAACTTTGTCAAGATTTTGAAACCCTTTAATCAAAAAAAATGTATATGGATTCTTCGTTGATTTAGAAGTGAGTAGTTGAAAGTAAAATTTCAGTTACGAATCGGATATAATAATTTCGTCATTGTTATCAACGAAAGACAAAAATGAAAAACAGCCACATTAACGTTAAGGTTTTTGGCAAAGATTCAAAAGGATGCAAAATATGATTAAATAAGGATTTGGATTACCTTTTCATGATTTTTATTGATTGAAATATGCATGTTCTCATTGCTAATAAAATTATTTTACCTTTCGCATTTGTTGCAAAGTTCATATTTTTCTGAAGTACAAAGAGCAATAATCAATGTATGAGCAAAATTAATTTAAGCCTTCCTTGTCTATGTGAAGCTTATATCAATTAAAAAAGAACCGAAGAAAATAGGATTATCTCAATTATCTTAAGAACCGAAGAAAATAGGAAATATCGTTTTGATCCCCCACATACATCCTATCAAAGACAGACTAAAAAGACAGAAAGACAAAAAACAATAAAAACTTCAAATTTTGGCAAACAAAGAATAAATTAATAATAATAACCACAAACAAACAAACAATAATTTGCATATGAAACTCATAAATAAAATAAAAGGTATTTAATTTTATCTTATATTAATATTGTTAGTTTTAAATAATAAAATAATAAATGTATTTCATAAATCGATTATCCTTCGGCCTGTATAGTCGTATATATAACTGCTCTACTAATAATAATAATAATAATTATAAAAGGGAAAACACTAACAGTAACTGTGTAATTTCTCAAACTTACCACAATACCTAAAAGGAACAGTAACTGTATTTCAAATGATGACGATATTCATCATAAAATACAAATAATGGATTCAAATTATTCAAATAAGTTCAAGCCTTTAAGTCAAATAGAGGATACCGATGGTGTGGATGATGAAATGCATGAACCACAAGAGACGAAACCTAAAGAAATTAAACCTCGACCGATTAATATCATTGGCAAATCCAATAAAGAAATCAGTAATCACATGGAAACACTAAAATTTAAAAATTATTTAATAAAAAACACTAGTGCCTACACCAACATTATAACAAATTCCATTGAAGATTTCAAAACTTTATTTGGAGCACTGTCTGATTTCAATAAAAAAACAAACAGATCAAAATAGAGTGTAGAGATTTTTTACACATGCAAATCGTGCAAATAAACCGATAAAATTTGTTCTATATGGCCTTGATTCATCTATTCAACCAGTTTTCAACCAAGTTTCTGCAGCAATTGCTCTGGAGAACATTAGCTGTATTGACGTCAAACCAATGCAAAAGAAAACATCGCGATATTTTCATCATCAAAATTTTATTATCCACAATAAAAAAATACAATTAAATTAGCGGAAATTAGATCTCGTATTAAAGCCTTTTTAATAGAGTTATCAACTGGGATTATTATACTTACAGGAAAAGCGGTCACATATTGTGTTACAACTGCCAAATCTATGGTCACGGTGCGTCTTTTTGCCATCTTAACACAATATGTGGAATTTGTGCCGGTCCACATAATACAAAAAACTGTGAAGAAGTGAATAAACCGGCCGATCAACAAAAATTGAAATGTGCCAACTGTAAAGGTCCTCAAAAAACTAATGTCTCGCTTTGCCCTAAAAAGATTAAATACAACCAAATTATACAGTCAATTAGGGGAAAAAATAATACAAAAAACCAGAATGTCAGAAAACTACGTTTTCACAACATTAACACAAACGATGTATCAGCCTTTCCTTTTCTGCCAAATACAACTAAGAATTCTACTGTTTGTGTTCAAAAGGGAACACCTAATTACAGCTTATTCACAAACATGGGAACATCAAATGATCTCTCATACGCAAGTATTTTACAATCAACTAAAACAAATAACAATAATTTAAATAATAATTTTAATACTAACAATAATGTAAATGTAAACAGTGATTTGTTCTCGTATAATGAATTGCTCTCAATCTCATAAGAGCTTTTAAACAAACTTTCAAGCTGCAAAACTAAACTAGAACAAATCAAATTAATTATAACAATATTAAAGTTTTATATAGGAATGCCAGAAGCATCTCCAATAAAAAAATTGAATTTCTAAGTTTACTGAGAAAAAATAAAATAGACATAGCAGTTCTCACTGAAACTTGGTTAAAAAATAGTTCTTTTTCCGATGCTCTATTTGATGTATATGCATGTAACAGGGCATATGCAAGGAGAGGAGGTGTAGCGATTTTAGTTAGGAAAAATATCAAACACACACTATTGTCAAAGATTAAAACGAAAGTTTTCGAAACTATATCTGTAAAGATTGAAACCAACTTAGGTGAAATTTCAATAATAGGAGCTTATTTTAGCGGTGGAAATAGCAATAAACAATTATTAAATGATTTTAATAACGATTTAAATTTATTTAACAATTTACAAAATAATTATTGTATTATAGGTGACTTTAACTGCAGACATTTGGCTTGGAACTGTCTTAAAAATAATATTTGCGGTAAAACTTTGCATAAAAAACTTCACCACAGTAATTTTCAACTATTATACCCACCATCTCCAACTTATGTTCCAATTAGCCAAAAGACACAAACCATCAACATTAGATTTAATTCTCACCAATATTAGTAATTATTTAGAATTTAGATAGTTCAATTACCATAAATGAATTAAACTCAGATCACCTTCCGGTAGTTTTAACAAATCTTTTTTAATAAAGAACTTCCTAAAACATTTTTATTTAAAAAAACAAACTGGGAGAAATTTAACAAAATTCTTAAAAGAAAATAACCATGTTAGTATTTCCTGAATCAATATATCACACTGAAATCGATACTATTATTGAAAATTTTCATAGAAAGCTACAAGAAACCATAGATCACGTTGTTCCAAAAAAAGTAATGCAACAAAAACATTGGTTGCCAAAAATTTCAGAGACCTTAAAGAACTTAATTACTTTACGAAACAATGAAGACGTAAATGGCAAGGAACTAGAAATCCAATTCATAAAATACTAGTCAAAAGATTTAACCGTATCATTAAAAGTTAAATTATGGAACTTAAAAATAACTCATGGAATAACTTTCTTTCATTTTTTAATAAAGGCTCAAAACCCTTTTAGAACTTATCCAAAGTTCTGAATAAAAAAAGAAATAAAATTCCAGCCTTAGTTCTTAACAACGAAACTTTAACCACTGATAAAAAAAATGCAGACATTAGCTACAACAATCGTCCAAGCTTTTCTGTTAATGACATTTTACAAATAACCCAATCATTAAAAACGAGAAAAGCTGCCGGATAAAATAAGATACCCAACATTGTGCTTAAAAATTTTTCAAGATCAAATTGCAGGATTCTTAATACGATTTTCAACGAATGTCTGAGACTAGGCTATTTTCCCAGAAGTTGGAAAATAGCTATAGTGGCTTGCATTCCCAAAAGGGTAAAGATGCTTCCAAAATTGAAAGTTACCGTCCAATCACTCTACTAAATACAACCCGTAAGATATTTGAAAAACTTCTAAAAAATAAAATATAAAATTTTTGCAAGATTCAAATATCCTTTTAAATGAACAATTCGGTTTCAGAAGGAAGCATAATATTTCGCAACAAATCTGCAGAATAAAGAAAATAATCAAAAAAGAATTTGATAATAAAAATTCAGTGGGAATGATAACATTAGATATTGAAAAAGCCTTTGACACTGTTTGGTATAAGGCGTTAATCCACAAAACGATATGCTATAGATTCTCTAAATACCTAACTATAATTATTCACAGTTTCTTAAATGATAGAACTTTATCGGTTAAAATCGGTTCAATCCGATCGGACAACAAAAGAATTAACGCAGGAGTACCCCAAGGCTCCACGCTATCACCAATTCTCTATAACATTTACATTTCAGACATCCTAAAATCCCCGAATTGTGAAATTGCTTGGTATACAGACGATACCGCAGTATTAGCATCTTCGCCAAACCCTGCCGATATTATTAGGTATTTAGAGAATGATTTCTCCAGAATCAGAGACTATTACTGTAAGTGGAAAATTAAAATTAAGGGTGAGAAAACAAAACGATCTTCTTTACCAGAAAAATAAAAACCAAGTCACTTACGAAACAGAAATTTAATACTAGATAATAATGAAATCAATTGGGAGAATGAATCCATCAAATATCTAGGCATTCATTTAGATAGGAAATTACTCTTCAAATGTAAAATTCTTAAGGTCATAAATAAATGGATCTCTGTGTCAAAGCGCTTTATTCAATTTTAAACAGAAAATCGTATCTGAGCATACAGAATTAATTATTAATATATAAAGTGATATTTAGCAGCATTCTTTTCTACGCTTTCGCCGTATTCTGCAAAATCGCATTTACTTCTTTTACAAACAAAGCAGAACTCCGTGCTAAAATTAATTCTAAAGAAAAACAGATGCTTTTCAACCACAAGATTATATGAAATTCCCCAAGTGCCTAGAATTCAAGACAAAATTGACAGACTTCCCTTTTTTCAAGAGAACTGCTTTAACAATCCAAATCCTCTAATAAATAATATTTTCAGTATAATCTAAGTTAACTATATGTAAATTCTAAATTTAATACTTAGTCTATAGGTTAGTTTTAGTATCTAGTCATATGTGGTCAAAAAATGTGCCTACAATTCAAGACAAAATTGACAGACTTCCATTTTTTAAAGAGAACTGCTTTAACAATTCAAATCCTCTAATAAATAATATTTTCAGTATAATCTAAGTTAACTATATGTAAATTCTAAATTAAATACTTAGTCTATAGGTTAGTTTTAGTATCTAGTCATAAGTCGTCAAAAAATGTGTCAGTAGGTTTTTTAGCCATTTTCCTACACCAACTAAATTGTTTAATAATAAATATTAATTCTTTTCTCTTAATTTTAAGCCAAAGTTGAAAATACTCTTATTATAGTATGATCTTCTAAATTTGTAAATATTGGCTTTTTTTTACACAAAATGTTTTTTTTTTTAAGACTTAATAAATAAATAAATAAATAAATAAAATAAATGTATTAATTTATATTTTACCATTATTATTGTGTTTTGATATAAATTTTTGCGATGTTCTTATTTTTTGAGATTTTAAAATACCGCCTTGAATCAAAATAAGGAATAGAAATATTTCAAGTAAGGATTGTTAACAGTATGTTTCTTTTGTCTAACATGTAGCATTGTAGTCTCGCAAAATGTGTTAATCATAGATCTGTTACAGAATATATTTTTATTATAACAGTAACACAATAATAATGTATTTATTATAACAGTAATTATTACATTTTAAAAACTTATAAAATGTAACTAATAAAAATATACATTGTTCAGAAATAGACATGGCGGTCTTCAGGTAGGTAGATAAGTAGAAAGGTGATACAGATGCCCGTTTAGTCCCATTTTTATATCCTCGATCAGTTTTTCTCCTTATTAAAATATTCGCCGCCAATATACTCAAAAGCGATATAATCGTTAAAGTAAGTCACTGACAGATCGAAAAGGTCCGTATAACTACATATAATTTTTCAAATGTCAAAGATGTTACTTTAACCAAAATTAAAATAACAGTTTTTTTTTCTAATATACTAATATCACTAAATAAAAAAAAAATTTTAAACTTACTTATATAATTCATCATAGTCATGAGCCATATGCTTTTCTATTTTAAAAAAATTTGGCCCTGTACCGAAGAATATTTTTGGTTTTGGACCAATTATACCACGTTTTTTCCAATAATTATAATTCCATGTCATATAAATATATATTAGATATACAAGTATAGCAACAAGTACAAATGTGGTTAATAAAAACCCCATTTTATATTTAAATAAATTTTTATTTAATAGATTTTCAATAATTTAATTTTACAAAATAAATTAATAATTATAAAGCTCCTTTTAATCACATAGACCTTTCAACAACAAGATTAAAACTAATTCAATATTTGCTCACTTCAAAAGTTTTTAAAAGTTTTTTTTTTTTTTTTTAATTATTTATTTATTATTATTTTTTAAGTGTGCCCATATTATACTTAATACTTATTTAGTAGATTACAAACAGATTTAAATATTTTTGAAAACATGATAATGAAAATTAAAAATAGCATATAGCTTTGTAATTTTGTAAATATTTATATATATATATATTATATATACATATATAACTTTAAGTATATCACACAAATAAAAAACAGACTATATATTATATAATAACTTTTAAATTTAAGTAAAAAAAAGACACTTAAGAGCTTCGAAAATTATTTTTGGAAGTAAATCTAAACAATAACAAGTATTATTCTAACGGTAAGATTCAATTTTAGAATTTATTATTTATATATGAAACAAATTTAAAATAGTTTAGAAATCTCTTAACCATACACTGACACTTCACGATAAATAGTGTATAATTAATTTTGGTCAACTCTAAGATACTCACACGAAGGTAATATATGATATTTTCATAGAATTGAATCATCTTTTATAAAAATTCAGATATTATTTGACATTTTTTATATATACATATATGTATATATATTTATATAAATCTCGGATGCAAATATAAACCTAAACTCGTTATGCCAAACGAACTAAATTTTACAGAACTTGAAGCCTTAAATTTGATCATCTTTCAGAATATTTTAGAAATTTTGCTTAATTAATGTTTGTTAATTCGTATTTGGATGGACAAACACGAAACACTCCAAAATTAACTTCATTCAAAAAAATAAGAATGTTAATGATGGCATGTATATCATGTTGAAACTCATTCGCTCATAAATGAAAATTTTTTCTTAAAGGTATTTTAAATATTTTTAGGTATATTCAAAAAATTACACACTTAACTTATAAAAATAGATTTTAAATAGGTTTTCAAAAAACAATTATAAAAAAATAATTAATAATTTTATTTAAATATTTGATATTTTTTATTTTTATAATT